>OY756261.1:2562914-3844371 GCA_963576845.1 Megachile leachella | reverse complement strand
CTTTAGGAGCTGCTGTAGCGTAGCTCGTTAAGCATCGATCGTAAATTCGGAGGTGAACGATCCGATTCGACACGGTAGCTTACTACGGATTCCTATGGGCGACAGAACGTCGTCCGCGACGAATCGTCTTTGTCGATGCTGGAGGGTCTCAACCATGTTTGTATTGACGGACGATCTTTATGGTGATGATTTTAATTCCGATCGGGATTTGATCATTCTTTGGGTTCTCAAGCTTTATATTAATTTTAGGGGTTTTCTTTGGAGGATGACGGTGAGGATGTGGCGTTTTGGACCACTGTCGGATGTTTTAATTTCTGGAGGGAGTGTGTTGTTCATTTGAAACTTCTTTGGGTTCTCAAGCTTTGTATTTGAATATTTTAGGTTTAGATTTCATTGGACAATGACTGTGAGGCATGTGATATTTTGGAGCACTGTCAGATGTTTTAATTGCACTTGGAAGTGTTCATTTGAAACTTCTACATGTTCTCAAGCTATGTATTTGGAAATTTCTATGTGAATGTTTTCATTAGACATGCAATGGTCTAATCTAACCAAATTCTTATATTCCTAAATTATTTTTCCACATTCCCAAATTTCAGAATACCAAATATTAATAAATGAAATAGCTCATCCTATAAATTCGTAAATTTAACATCTCAACATTCCCATATCAGCAAACTATCATATAGAAAATTTCCTAACCTATAAATCTGACCTGAACGTGTCAATATTCCCACCTTTCTAACTTCCTAAATTTCCCAATTTAAAACCTTGACTCCAGCACATCCTACCCTATACACAAAGAGTCCTCTCCGGTAAAACCGAGAACCGGCAATAACCTCAGCAATAAGAGAACCGAAAGAAAAGTGGTCATCAAGAAGCGAAACACAAGAAAATTAGAAGATGGAAAGATAAACGAGTAGGCGAGAATTCCGAGTGAACTGAAGAGGAGAAAGATAATAGAACGCAGATAAAACGAGAGAGAAACGTTCGCAATTAAGGCGAGTGCTCATTGCGTAAGCACGACGCGTCGGGCAGCAAGAAATTCGTTCCATCGATCGTGTATTTATTGTTGCGACAGGAATCTAGCTCATGCTAATAATCGAGAACGATGATTTAGCGAGTGGAATCTGTGGCTATCGGACGATGAAAAATTCTCAAGATTATATATCGTGGATTATCGGGGACATAATCAACGATTCGCCATCAACCATTGAGGCTCGACGTTTATTGCCGCCGTTGAGATTTATCGGTGCTGATTTCTGCCGACGTTTCTACTCGGTCCTGTGTCTTCACGACTTCCGCCAGATTCTACCTCCCCATTTTGCCTTGGGAGATATAGTCTTGCTGCTGGTGTTTGTTTCGTGGTTAATTGAAAGGGAGAGCGGCCATCTTGTACTACTCTGCTATCACTTTTTCTATTTTTCTTCTCGTTTGCTGTTTTATATTTCGAATTATAATTTGATGTATATGCAAATATTAAGCTGATAAGAACAGATACTACACTTTGATTTTAGCTAAAATATGTATATGTAAATATATTGGAAGCTCAAAGGTTTCAAAAAATTTGGAACTTCAGACTCTTGTGACGCACTCGTGACGCACTCACAGTTCAAAAACACAATTTTATACTAAACCTTCTATGTGGAGTTATAAAGTATTTGATACTACTTTTGGAACTAGAAAGTTTGCAAGAAATTTGGAACTTCAGACTCTTATGACGCACTCGTGACGCACTCACAGTTCAAACACACAATTTTGTACTAAACCTTCTTTGTGGAATTATAAAGTAGTTGATATTATTTTTGGAACTTGAAAGTTTGCAAGAAATTTGGAACGTCATCATCTTATGACGCACTCGTGACGCACTCACAGTTCAAACACACAATTTTATACACAACCTTTTATGTGGAATTATAAAGTATTTGATATTACTTTTGGAACTTGAAAGTTTGCAAGAAATTTGGAACTTCGTCCTCTTATGACGCACTCGTGACGCACTCACAGTTCAAAGACACAATTTTATACTAAACCTTCTATGTGGAATTATAAAGTAGTTGATATTACTTTTGGAACTTGAGAGTTTGCAAGAAATTTGGAACGTCATCCTCTTGTGACGCACTCCTGACGCACCCATTTCCTCCCCAAAAATTGTCAAACCTCCCTCCACTTTTGCACCCCACACTCCTACTACATTTCCACAAACTCACCCATAAGAATTTTCAAATCATTTTCAATTTCCCTGATCTCAATCTCCCCTACTCCCAAAAATTTATCTTCATCCTCTTCATTTCCACCCTTCTCTTAATTTCCTGATTCTCCTCAAATTCTGAAAACTTTCTCTCAAGTCTTTCGCAAGTTTCTCTCTCTCTCTCCCGATTGCAACTCGATCAACACGCCCCTCGCTTGTACCAAATTACCGATACGCTGCTCGCAATTACTCGCGATACCGATAATAATACGTGGTCCCTGATTACGTATCGGTTCCTCGAAAATTACACGGTTCTTCGAAAATAAAAAAAGGAACCGTGAACGCATCAGTGGCACGAGTTTCTCGGCGAAATCGTTTATGCGAATGCGCAGCCCCGATTATTCTCCGCGATTTCTTTCGTTTTTATCCATCCTCGATTACCGTCCGCTATTAAGCTGAATCTGCACCGATTAATCGGGCCGATGTTTGAACCCTTTGTTCAATCCTTCTCGATCGTTTTGTTGCCTCGAATCGAACGTTTTAAGGACTTTCGTAATTGGGAACAATTACCTTCTTTTTAAAAGAGTAAAAGGTTTATTTCAGATATTGTTCAAATAATTCTAATATTTTGGTTATTGTGCAAATTTTTTAATCGATTTTGTATGGAGTTTGTTTTGGGAAATTGGAAGCAATGCAAATAATAACAGAATTGACTGCAATGAATATTTAAAGCCATCGTTTAATAGAATTTAACTTCAACATGATTTAAATATTTTTAAAAAATTTGTAAAGTAAAAATAAATTTCTGGGACAAACGTAAATTTTTTATTTTTAATTTGTTGAAGTTTTCAGTCAACATAATTTTATTTTATGTTCCATAGAAACAAAACGCGTTTTCATTAAAATTGCAAATTTATACTGCATTCGTAACCTTTTAATTAAACTACAATGAGTACAATGAAAGTATCTTTCAATAGACAAAGGCAGGCCATTTAATTAAATGTAGAAGTTCCTCTTAACTGAGAGTCTGATCATTGTCATAAGAAATCGTTTCAATTTAATTATAGACTCTCTCGACTCCATCAGTAATCATCGGTGCTGGAAGGAAAAGTATTAAAAGATAAAACATTCTACAATGATATTACACGTATTTCTATTTAGGGAACCATTTTTGTGTGAAAATAAATTTTTATGAATTTTAAAAAATTTCATTAATTTTTTTTTTATAAAAATGAATATATACTTTGCTTTTAAAAAAAGAAGGGGTTGTTTCATTTACCAGAATGAATATATATTTTTTTGTTATAAAAATGAATATATACTTTCTTTTTTAAAGAAGGAGGGGTTGTTTCATTTGCAAGAATGAATATATATTTTTTTTTTATAAAAATGAATATATACTTTCTTTTTTAAAATAGGAGGGGTTGTTTCTTTTGCAAGAATGAATATTTTTTTTTTTATCAAAATGAATATATACTTTCTTTTTTAAGAAAGGAGGGGTTGTTTCTTTTACAAGAATGAACATACATATTTTTTTTAATAAAAATGAATATATACATTCTTTTTTAAAAAAGGAGGGGTTGTTTCATATACAACAATGAATATATATATTTTTTTTAATAAAAATTAATATATACTTTCTTTTTTAAAGAAGGAGGGGTTGTTTCTTTTACAAGAATGAACACATATTTTTTAATAAAAATGAATATACATTTCCTTTTTTAAAAAGAAGGGTAGTTATTCTGTATAAAAACAAATATACAATTTTTTGTATAATTAAGAGCACATATTTCTTTAAAAATCCTTATTTTTAATATTAACCTCGAACAAAAAATTGCAGTTCTATTTTAATAAAAATAAAATAGATTCCTGTCCACAAAAAAATGTACAGTTCATAAAAATGAATATAAACTCAGTTTTGTAAAAAACCGTTTCCATAAAAATCTATTTCCCCCAAAAAAAAAACACAAGAGTTCCGCAAAAAAGAACATATTCAATAAAAGAATATTCTTGGAAAAAAAATAAAAAAGAGAAATATTTGCAGTTACTGAAAAAAGTGTATCTATCGAATCGAGCAATTTAACACGAATTCCAATGACTGAAGGATAAAAAGGAACAAGGACGTACAAAAGAGGGAGAACTCGAGGATGTGACGCGTTTTCAGTTTCCATCCGGTCGTCGAACGCTAAGCGTCGCGATGCCTAATTAAAAAGTTCCGGGCCGCATGGAACGCGGACGTCAATTATAATTTCCAGCCGGCATATTAATTGTTCCGTTTCTGAGCGACGAACTCGGACAATACGAATCTCGGTGTTGTTAATTTTTCCGTGGACCACGTCGCTTCGTTAATTCTCGCCTAGCGCACACAACCACCGAACGTAATTTCTCGACGCAACGCGTCGCTCTTGTCAGCGTCGCGCCGCTCTAAATAATGAACCCACTGTCGATCTTTCGATGCTTGGATTTTCACTGAAAATACGGGAACGCGTCTGAAATTCTCGTTTCGACGAATTGTTGACCGAAACTCGGGCTGAGTTTGTCGATATTTTACTCGCAGTATCGCGAAATAAAGTGGTAAACTCTTTTAGGTTATGTTAGAATTCTGCTTTCATTTTCATTATTGAAAGTACTTATGCTGTAAGTGTAAAATTAGTTATATACTATAAGTGCAAAGTTAGTTGTGTACAAAGAAATTTGAGATCTTGCGAGTTTGGGAATATAGAAATTTGGGACCTTAGGAATTTTAGGACGTAGGGAATTTGGGACGTAGCGAATTCCAAGCGTTAGAATTTCCGGACGTTGCGAATTCCAAGCGTTAGAATTTTGGGACGTAGCGAATTCCAAGCGTTAGAATTTTTGGACGCAGCGAATTCCAAGCGTTAGAATTTTGGGACGTAGGGAATTTGGGACGTATGGAATTGGCAGCGTAGGGAATTCGGGGCGTATGGAATTTGGAGCGTAGGGAATTCGGGGCGTAGAAAATTTGGGGCGTAGCGAATTCCAAGCGTTAGAATTTTGGGACGTATGGAATTGGGAGCGTGGGGAATTCGGAGCGTAGGGAATTTGGGACGTAGCGAATTCCAAGCGTTAGAATTTTGGGACGTATGGAATTTGGGGCGTAGCGAATTCCAAGCGTTAGAATTTTGGAACGTATGGAATTTGGGGCGTAGCGAATTCCAAGCGTTAGAATTTTGGAACGTAGGGAATTTGGGGCATATGAAATTTGAAGCGTAGGGAATTTGGGACGTATGGAATTTGGAGCGTAGAGAATTCGGGACATAGGGAATTGGGACGTATGGGAATTTGGAGCATTAGAATTTCAGCACGTAGGGAATTCGATGAACTGTCATAGGGAATTTGAGGTGAATCATAGGGAATTCATGGTACAAAAACACAGTAACATACAAAATGTAAAGCATATGTACTTTGATACCATATGTTTGACACATAACAAAGTTACCCAAGCGACTTCGAAATTGTCCATAATTCCCAAAGTCCCTTTCAAATTATTCGCCACAAATCACCAAAATTCCCCATAACTCCACAAACAACGAAAAACATATGAAATTACGATCGAAATCGTCAGAAGTCACTGGCCCCAGCGTCGTGACTTCCTGTAGTGACTCGAGGTCGAAATGTCGATCGTTACGGATCGTTCTAGATTCAAAAGGGTCCATGGGATCGGAGCAAGGGTAACCTAGGAGTGGCAATAGGGAGATCGCGGCCTGATAAAGAACGGAGCTCGTGGGAGTACAACAATCGAAACGTTCTCTCTATATATACGAGTCGGTCGATCGTTCCTGATTCACTCCATGGTTCCTGGTAACAACGAAAACACCCTGTATCGACCGATAACTCATGCAACCTCGTCCAAGCGACACAGGGAATCAGCGGAGTGAGACAGGGCCGCTCGTCCATCAAACTTTCAACGAGCCCCAACGCCCACACCGTCGCCTCAACAGGTTAGGCTCCGGGTCATACTCGTTCCTGCTCTTACGATCCAAATTTAAATTCTATCTTCGAGGCTATCAATTGTGAGGACAGGAGTTCGGATCAGATGTTTGCTTGATGTTCCAATTAGATTAGTTGTCGAAGGTTGATGATTGTGATGTTGATGATTGTAGTCTGATGGCTGTAACGTTGATGGTCTTCAAGGGTTGTTTATTGTTAAATAAGATTAGAAGGATGTACAAGCTGGTACAAAAGATGTTGGACCATCAGAGATGCAGAGAAAAAATTGTATTCATTGTTGTAGCTATTAGGTTAAAACTTTTGGATGATCGTTTAAGAATTGGTTATGTGAATGATAGGATAGTAAATCCTTTGTAACTAGGAGGATCTACTTGTTAGAATCATTTACAAAATACAAAACAAAAAGCCAAAATCTTGGGAACTATAACGTCATCTGTTGAAACCACCAAAGAGCAGACAATTCAGTGGAAGAGGTGTCGAATAATACTCGGGCAAACAGAGACGATTCAAGATGGCTCCGAAAGGAGGACAGAGCGAAGCTGCAGATCGCAGATAAAGTCCTGATCCACGAAAGCAGATATCCGGGCCAGCTTCTCAATTAGGAATCGGAAGTGGCTTCCAGCTAACTTCCAGGTCTTTGTTCTCTCTTGTCCGGCGGATTCTACTCTCTTCCTGTCTGGCTATCGCGTGTCACCGGGCAGACCGCGGGTATTCATCTTCGACTCGGAGAAAATTGGCCACAGCGTCGTACGAAATGAAGGGCTGGCTTGTTAACACTCTCTTCTTTGAGCTGACGCAAGACGGTGACCTGACCTCGTGATATTTCATAAGCCAGACGACAGCGATACTCGCCTTCTAGTCTCTCGATGCTCTTGTGTAACCCTTTAAGGGATGGCGTGGGGTACAGTTATGTCTGCAAACTGATTATTGACTTTCTGTGTTTGGGGTGCAAATGTGATAAAATACTTTAGGATGCTTTCAAGCTTTTGTTAGAGACATTTGTCTTTTATTGGAAATTGAAGGTGAGATATTCTATTATTTGAGTGACTGGTTTTGTGTAAATTATTTTGTAGTTTTAGGACATGAGTAATTTTACAGTTTTAGTGTATGAGTGATTTTACACTTATCGTATATGAGTAATTTTACAGTAGTAATCCCAAATTTTCTAGGACCCAAATTTCCAAGGTCCCAAATTTCCAAGCTCTCCAATTCCCAAGGTCTCAAATTTCCAAGGTTCCAAATTTCCCAGCTCCCAAATTTCCAAGGTCCCAAATTTCCAAGCTCTCAAATTCCCAAGGTCCCAAATTTCTCAGGTCCCAAATTTGCAAGGTCCCAAATTTCCAAGCTCTCAAATTTCTAAGGTCCCAAATTTCCCAAGGTCCTAAATTTCTCAGGTCCCAAATTTCCAAGCTCTTAAATTTCCAAGGTCCAGAATCCCCCATGTCCCAAATTTGCAAGGTCCCAAATTTCCAAGCTCTCAAATTTCTAAGGTCCCAAATTTCCCAAGGTCTTAAATTTCTCAGGTCCCAAAATTCCTAAGGTCCCAAACTTCTATAGTCCCAAAATTTCCAAGGTCCCAAATGTCTCAGGTCCCAAATTACCCAAAGTCCCAAATTTCCCAAGTCCCAAAATTCTATAGTCCTAAATTCCCTACGTTTCAAATTCTTAAGCTCCCATATTTCTATAGTCTTAAATTTCTATAATTCCAAATATCCATAATCCCAAAATTTCCCCAAAACCTTGACCACCTATTCCACCCCAAAATACCAAAATCCTCCCCTACAAACCAGCTCTCGATTCACTTAAACGAATATAATATCGAGCCCCGTCCATAACACTTTGTAATAAAATATAAAGCAACGATCAGATAAGATATGAAACGTGGCTAGATAGCCAGCAATAATCGCAGCATGAACAACCCAACGATCCACCGTTAAATCGCAGTGCCTTTATCTAGCAGCTTCAATCTTCTCGACGAGCACTCAAACTGTACGGCCATGACGGTAAGCAGAGAACAGAAGGCAGCGAATCGTGACGAGTCGCTCGTTACGGTAAACTAGAAACAAACTTAGCGACGAGTAACGAAAGGACAGCATCTGGACACGGGACAAAAGGAGATTTGACGTCAGACTGGCGGAATACGAGACACCGGAAGGGGTGGACTTGGGAAAAGTTTGCTGTCGCGCCATATAAGGACGTTTCTGATGTATCGAAAAAGTCTCGAAATTTAGCTAATACTCTGATGGACTTCTACTCCGATATCAGATAATTATCAAGTTTTAATCGCGATTTAAATTTCGCGTTAATTAACTCTGACGTTGATGCGGGTTGGAAGTTGGATCTAATTTAACCTGTAAGCTTCTATTTAAATTTCTAACATTGGCTAAAGCCACAGAAGGTTTAATAAACTCCAGACAAAATAGTAATTTAAAAGAACACAGAAAGAGGAATTACGAGAAACACGAAGTATCACAAGGTAAGCAGAAATACCACCGTATCAAAGATCATCGAACATCATCATCGATTTCCATTCAATCAGCGCGTATATCACGTCGAAGGCTCCCGGTGTATACGCACGTAACGTACAGAGGCTCGCCAGTAATTTCAAGGCGAATCAACAGGGCAGCTACCTTGCGTACCTGAACAGCAGAATGTACGCCCAGAACTGGTTCATCGACGTTATCGCGTCCCTAATAGATCCTCCGGGGCAAAAACCACGGACGATCCAGATCGGATAAAACGGTGGCTCGTCCTTGTAAATCGTGCTACCGGCAGGTCAGATTTATTAACCAAAGAGTCGCGTTTCTAACTCGCGTACAGAACGCCGCCAGGGACGCACGTCACGCGTGATACACACCGACCGTGTAATTTCACGGGTTGCACACCTGCAGTCAACGTTAACAAGAATCACCGTGTACTTTCACCCCTTTACTTCAACGTCCTATTCATCAACCTTCCCCTTGCTTAACGAACTTAATTTCAAGGCGGAATTCTTTTATTTTATGAGCTCGTTTGTTTTGTATAGTGCTCGATATGCAGTTCACTTTTTGGTTCATTTTTTCAGGTTTTTGCGGAGAGAGAAATAGGTAGGATTGATTGGTAAAAGATAGCTGAAGAGCTATTATAGTATGTGGAGTTATGGTACGTGGAAATATGGCGCGTGGAGATAGGACGCGTGGAGATAGGACACGTGGAGATAAAACGCGTGGAGATAGGACACGTGACTATACAGCGCGAGGACATACGACACGTGACTATACAGCGCGAAGACATACGACACGTAGATATCGCGATATGTGGAATTCCAGCGCGTGGAGACTCGACGCGTGGTTATTGTAGCATGTGAAATTATGGCGCGTGGAGATATTGCACGTGGAGATACGACGCGAGACTATACAACGTGTGGACTTACGACACGTAACTATCACAATATGTGGAGTTCCAGCACGTGGAGATTCAACGCATGGAGATATAGCGCGTTGAGATACGACGCATAGCTATTACAGCATGTTGGAATTACAATGCGTGGAATTATGGCGCGTGGAATTACAACGCGTGAAAATACAACGCGTGGAGATTCGACGCGTGGCTATTATGGTATGTGGAGTTCCAGCGCGTGGAGATTCGACGCGTAGAGATACGACACGTTACCTATCGCAGCATGTGGAATTCCAACGCGTGGAATTACGATGCGTGGAGATACGACGCGTGGAATTCCAGCGCGTGGAATTACGACGCGTGGAAATGTGACGCGTGGCTATTACGATATGTGGAATTTCAGCGCGTAGAAATTTGACGCGTGGAAATTTGACGCGTGGAGATACGACGCGTAGCTATTGCAGCACGTGGAATTCCAGCGCGTGGAAATTTGACGCGTGGAATTATGGCGCGTGCAAATACAACGTGTGGAGATTCGACGCGTGGCTATTACGATATGTGGAATTCCAGCGCGTGGAATTACAATGCGTGGAAGTACGACGCGTGGAGATACGGCGAGTGACAATACAACGCGTGGAGTTACGACGCGTGGAATTACGAAGCGTAGCTATCACGATATATGGAATTCCAGCGCGTGGAAATTCGACGCGTAGCTATCACAGCATGTGGAATTCCAACGCGTGAAATTACAATGCGTGGAAGTACGACGCGTGGAGATACGGCGAGTGACAATACAACGCGTGGAGTTACGACGCGTGGAATTACGATGCGTAGCTATCACGATATATGGAATTCCAGCGCGTGGAAATTCGACGCGTAGCTATCACAGCATGTGGAATTCCAACGCGTGAAATTACAATGCGTGGAAATACGACGCGTGGATTTATATCGCGTGGAGATACGGCGCGTGAAAATACAACGCGTGAAAATACAGCGCATAGAAATTCTAACGCATAGTAAATTCTAATCATCCACCTTAAAAATTCTAATCACCAAAACTAAAAATTCTAATCCCGATTGCAAATTCGTATAAAAACTCAAACCATCAAAATTAAAAATTCCAATTAACATCCTAGACCTCCAAAATTCTCAAAATTGAAAACCACTCAACATTCAAAATTTTGACAAATATTTTAAAATAAATAGAGAATTTCACCATTAATATATGAAAGTAGGCATAAAAAAGAAAAGCGAATGTAGTAAGTAAAATGGTGAGGGTCCAAGTGGACCTAGTCATGTCTACCGGAAGTATTTGGAGGGTTGAGGAGGCCGCGATGTTTTTCGAGCCTCTGTAGCCGAAGAATAAACTACGAAGAAAGGGGAGGGTGAACAGAGGGGGTGAAAGTAACGCGGCGTAACGAGGCGTCCAATTATCAACTCGTCGTGACGCTCGTCGCCGACTACCGGCCCGCCAGCATCCAACCGAGGCACATTTTTCCCGACCAGACGGGGATGAGGTCTACAAGGTGTGCCGAGAAGTTGGAATCGGTGCTACCGGGGTGGTGAATCGGGGTGTGAATGAAAAATGAAGGTGGTAGATGTTTCGTGGTGAAATTGGGGTTCGTTTGAGGATTTAGGGTTTCGGCTAATTTCGGGGGTGAACTGTGTGGCAAGACTCAAATTTCTGGGTTCGTTCGTTATGATTAGGGTAGTCGTAGGTCACGAGGAAATTTTCGTTACTGTCAGTCGTTAGAAAATTTCATTTAAAGATATTTGAAGGGGTAGAAATGTGCAAATGTAGAAACAGTAAGTTCATCATTAAACTGCAGTAAATTTAACATTAAACCTCTTTAACACTAAAACTTCCTTTCTAAAAGATAACTCTTAAAAACTACCCTCTTACTTTCATTATATTTCATAAAATGTTTTGATATTTTTAACTCGAATAAAATTAAGACACAGACATGAAATATCAAACACAGTAAGATTTTAAAAGAAAACGTAAATTCTGAAAAGAGAAGACTTCCCTTCAAATAAACATTTGTACTGCTTAAAAACTGTAGAAAAAGAAATGCTTTGCACCCTTCACGCCAATGTTCCCAACAATTTGCCAGCAGGAAAAAATCTTTCACCGTTTCGAAAGAAATTTCTTCGGTTCTTATTGCTTCTTTGATCCCGCGCTTTGATAGCATATTTTCAGCACACCCTGTGAAGGTGTCCTCGAGACCCCACCACCCCATTCCGGCTGAACTCGGCCCCAACCCCTCAACGCCGTGAAACGACGCGAGTTTTATTCAGTTTTCCGAGAATCCAGAGAGAGAGTCCCGTCTGCGAGCGCTAACGATTCCGCCGGAAAGTTTCAGCTTCGAGGAGTCGGGAACAGCTGGAGGGGATGGAAATTAAATAATTCCGAGGCGCAGACGGGCCGATCTCTTCGCGAATCGACGAAAGTCGATGTCCGGTCCTGATTATTTCTATGACTTTGTAATTTTCATTTGGGGAATCTGAATTCGTTCTTATACGGATTGCACAATTGTGACCATTTTTAGTTATAATTATATCAATTTTAATAATTATTAAAATAAGCAAGTATAATTATATCAATTTTTATTAGATTGTAGTTGTACTGATGTAACCTAACCTAACTAGTTCAATTATATTTACAAAATATAGTTAGTTACATTAAACTAGTTAAAATATTATATTATTAGTTATATTAAAATAGAAAATATTCTGTAATAGATAACCTAACCTAACTAGTTTAATTATATTTATAAAATTAATTATATTAAACTAGTTAAAATATTATTAAAATATAAATATATAGTATATATAAATTATAATATATAGTTAAAATATAATATATAATATTATATTATTAGTTATATTAAAATAGAAAATATTCTGTAATAGATAACCTAACGTAACTAGTTTAATTATATTTATAAAATTAATTACATTAAACTAGTTAAAATTATGTTATATTATTAATTATAAAACAGAAAATATTCTGTGATAGGCAACCTAACCTAACTAGTTTAATTATATTTCTAAAATATAGTTCATTATATTAAACTACTTAAAATTATATTATATTATTAATTATAAAACAGAAAATATTCTGTGATAGGTAACCTAACCTAACAAGTTTAATTAGTTTTATAAAATTAATTATATTAAACTAGTTAAAATTATATTATATTATTAATTATAAAACAGAAAATATTCTGCAATAGGTAACCTAACCTAACTAGTTTAATTACATTTATAAAATTAATTATATTAAACTAGTTAAAATTATATTAAAACAGAAAATATTTAAGCAACAGTTATAAAAAATTATACTTGAAATTTGGAAAATGCAAGTAAAAGTGTACTACAGAAAAGAAATTCACAAATAGTTTATTTTTATCTGTCTAAAAGTATTGCTTTAATGTCAATCATATGTTTGTACACGTATGTTTACTTGAACTTATATTATTATTAAATTGTGTGTTTCTTTGCAAGTGTTTATCAAGGTACATATATTGTAACAATTACCTAACCTAACTCACTAATTTTTATTAATATTATATGTTACTATCATATGTTTTATTAATATCATATATTTGTGGACGTATTTTATTTTGAACTTATATTATTATTAAATTGTATGTTTCTTTGCAAGTGTTCATCAAGGTACACATACTGCAACAATTACCTAACCTAACCCACTAATTTTTATTAATATTATATGTTACTATCATATGTTTTATTAATATCATATATTTGTGGACGTATTTTACTTTGAACTTATGTTATTATTAAATTGTATGTTTCTCTTCAAGTGTTTGTTAATATAGACTTACTATAACCTAACCTAACTTGTTTTCTATGAACCTAACCTAAAAATGGAGATATAATAACCTAACCTGAGTTACAATTTTTACTGAACATATAAACATCATGCTTGATATAGCAGCAAGTTTTAAATTGTAATATGGTGCACCTTTGTTCACATCTACTATGAGCATATTATAGTAACTTTGTTAAAATTGTTACTATAACTTACAGTGAATTAAAAGAGGAGGTAACTATAACCTATATAAAATAAAAAAGTATGAATATACAATAAAAGTAAAAAGAAGTTTGAAAAGCACACCAATTTAATAACCCTTGTTAAAGTCATCGAAGAAAGGAGAGTAACAAAATGGAGCTTTTCAGCTTTACACGTGGCAACAACAGCGATTCGATCGAGGCCATAAGGAGGAAAAAAAAACAACATCAAAGAACTCTATATCAAAGGTGATCGAACGAAATTCCTCAAAAGCCAGTTGCCAGCGTCATTTCCCGTTTCCCACTTTCGATCACGCTACCCCAAGGCAACGTTCACCTAATCGTGCCGCGATCGATCGAAATACTCGGTAATCGCGTTCTTTCCCGTGGCGTCGTCGCGCCATGGAAACGAGTTATCATTCGAAGGAACAAGCGTTCCAATCAACGATCCGCGGATCGATTACGTAGGAAAAATCCTACGTAGGGCGCCGTTAATCGTCGTAATTCCGATTTCGTGATCGAGTATCTCCGGTTCCGAGCAATTTGTCGGCCAATTAGAGATCGATCGGGCAGGTGCTCGTTAATTGACCTCTAATTGCCGCGATAAGTTGGCCGACTTTGCGGAAACGGATCGCCGGAACGCGAGGAGAAAGTCCGGCTATCCCGTGGGAGCGGGAAAAAGGAAACGTGCTCCAGCGACTCGAAAGACTTGGAAAGTGGCCTGATCAGCCGCGGGATCTTCCCGCGATCAGCCGAGCGCACTGAAAAGTTTCGATGCTCGTTAGTGTCGCATACAGGCTGCCCAACTTCTCTATTTACTCCTGAAATTCACGACTCGGGATATTTCCGACGCATCGATGTTTGCCCGCCAATTCCGCCATCTTGCATTCACTCTCGTATTTTTCAAACTATTACACAAGTAAAAATATTTTAATTTCCATCTGCGTACTTCAACTACAAGTAAAAACGCCATTTTGAAGACATGAACCCTCCATTAACAAACTTAAATTAAAAATGAATTATTTCTGCAGAAAGTTTCATTTGAAAATCCATGATCAAAATTAGCGAATCAGAAGAGATTCCCGATCAAAAGAAATTTGCCATAATTAATGAGGGTGAATTAAATGAAGCTTAATTAAGGAATTAAGTCCGTCGAACAAAGAAAGAACCCTTAGCCAATCTATTCGTAGTAGCATGAATTACAACCGCGATAAAGAAAGTGTATCAAAATCCTCCGCTTTCATCCCCCGTAAATTCCATCCGACACAAAGCTTCCCGTGGCATGGAGAGCCATAAAAGCCGAACACGATGTCGAAAGTGGAGAGAAAGAGAAAGGGAGTTTCCATGGAAAGCGTAACTTTCGAGGCTTTTTCACCTTTCCTCGGGCGTCACGCATCTGTTGCATGCCCCGGTATTAATTATGGGATAATCCTTTCGACGATGAACCCTCTGTTACCATAGGATCCCCATACACCGTCCTCGAACAGGTGGAAACACGAAGATCGTTTTAACTGACTTTCGTCCGGATGTCGCGGCTTTTTTTCACCCGTTTCCGTTCCTGCCAGGATTAATTTAATGCGACTTACAGTTACACGAATGGAGGCGCGGCCATTGTTCTTCAGGACCCAACCGGCTCTACCGGGCTTCTCGCTCGCTGAAGTTACTAGAAATTGAGCTTTGTCGTCACCGTAAACATCGCCGAGAATGGAACTTATAAAAGTTACGGAACAGACGGTGTTTGCTCGGGGACATCTGTGGCTGCTCGAGTAATTAGACGGATGGGCTTCTTGATTAATTAGCCCTCATCTTGGGCTATGGTGGCTTCACGACTTTCTGCATTTCCAACTTTAACTTTATTGTTTTCGATTTCGGTGTCTATGTGCAAATTTCGACATGTGGAAAATTGCATATGTGGAAGTTTGGAACTATGGTTACATATGTAGATATGTGGACATTTAGGAAGTTGCATATGTACATATGTGCACACATAGGAAGTTATACTATATGTAGAAGTTTGAACATATGTGGAGATGCATACGGATATGTGGACATATAGGAAGTTGTATATGTAAAAGTTTGAACATATGTAGAAATGCATATGTAGATATGTGCACACATAGGAAGTTATACTATATGTAGAAGTTTGAACATATGTGGAGATGCATATGTAGATATGTGAACATATAGGAAGTTTTATATGTAAAAGCTTGAACATATGTAGAAATGCATATGTAGATATGTGGACATATAGGAAGTTACATATGTAGAGCTGCATATGTAACTATGTGGACATATAGGAAATTGCATATGTGGAAGTTTGAACACATGTAGAGTTACATATGTAGAACTTTGAACATATGTAAAGTTGCATATGTAGAATTTTAAACATATATGGAGGTACATATGTAGAAGTTTGGACATATGTAAAGTTGCATATGTGAAGTTGCATACGTAGAATTTTAAACATATATAGAGATACGTATGTAAAACTTTGAACATATGTAAAGTTGCATATGTAGAAGTTTAAACATATGTAAAGTGCATACGTGAAGTTGCATATGCAGATACTTAGACATATAAGAAATTACATACGTAGAATTTTACACATACAGAACATTGAATATATGAAAATATGAAAAGCTGAGTAATATCTCTAAAAGCTCCATATATAAAAATATAATCAGATTTCCCAAAAAAAGGGTTCCAATAAACTCAATAGGTGATGGAAGTTCCCATGAAGCTTGGTCCCGCAATCAAGAAGGTCCCCGTTAAGGGAAACACGAAGAACAAAGACAGAGGTAGAAGGAACGAAAGCAGAGAACAATCCCGAGGAACCATCGTGTAGAACATACTTAATCGTTCGTGAGTCAAGCAACAGAAACTTGTCCTCTGTACATTACTCCATGGTTCCCTTCCTCTCCTCTTGGAAGACACGAAGCGGACAAGACGCAGTCCACGGTAACAAGCGAATTGTTTCGAACGATTATTCTTTGAAGAAAATGGCCGTCCGTATACCGGTTGCGTGCCTCCGCAGAAGGGGTTGTAAAAATATCGTCTTCCGAGTAGCGCGTTCACTTTTATCCGAGGCTAATTACGATCGACCCTTCTGTTTAACTTTTATATCATCGACAATAATTGCGACATTCGAGCCGGCCAGTTCATTCGAGTCTCGCTCGTGAAAGGAAGCCGGTAATTTCGAGACGAGGAATACTTCCATTGTTTCCTTGCCACTGATTGCAGGGACCATTTTATTCGAGCCTGATCGAGACGGCTGATTTTCAGATGTGGGAAGATCGAATCGCTGGGGATATTTGAAAGTATGATTTTGATGGCGTGTGGGTGATTGTTTCGTGTCAGGAGTCAGTATCAAAACGGGGAATTTGGAGCGGGATTACTTTGATGAGTAAAAGTGTTAATTGCAGGAAGGTGGGGAAATGTAGAGAACTGGAAACGTGGCAATTTGGGGATATGAGGATTTGGGAATTTAACAATTCAAAAATTTAAATACTTTTCTCCTCAAATAATTAAAAATTCCACCCCACGTCCCAATTTCAAAGCGAACCGATTCACCTCGCAACATCGCATTTCCTAGAATATCCGTTTCGCGAAGCTCGCATAGCTTTTGTTTAACGGTACACGATAGAAGTTATGAAAGTATTCGAATTCAGCTTATTGTCATCGCAGCAAGTATTTCTGGGGAATGTGAAGATTAACTCGTCTCCTCCCGGCTTGCAGCAACTGCTGCATGTTAATCATGCTCGCGTGAATAGGCTTTTAATAAGAGTTTATGTCGAATCATAAAGCTTCCATGGAAATTCCGCTGAAAGGATGTTAACGAACTATTCTTCGACCTTTAATTCCTCGAATTATTATGGAATCATTGATACCCTCTCGATTGAACTTATCACTCTTCTATTTAACGCTTGCATTTTTATTTCTGTACGGAAAAATAAGTGGAAGGAACGTGAAAATGTACATGTAGGTTAGGTTAGGTTATTTTTTAAAGGAGGCAATACCTTTAGAATCTTAAAAAAACTACAAAATTTTAGTATAACATCTTACAAAATATTGTCTCAAAATTTTAAAGAAATATAATTTACATTTCCTCGTTTGTTTATTAATTTTTAACTTCATTTTTAATTTAAAATTAAGTAAACCTTATATGCAGGTTTAGTGTTAAAGTTATTTGAAATTTTATTTTCACTGATTTTAATCAGCAGCGTAAATGCAAAAATTAGATAAAATAATAAATTGTAATGAAAGTGAGGTCACTGTTCCAGTATTACTCTTTTCAGTGTATAAATTATCAGTGAGCCACAAAAACGAAAGTGAATTTGAATAGTAAACAAAGTTTCTTTAACTATTGAAACAAACACGTAATCGCGATGGGTTAATAAGTTAGCAGCCATTTTATCGCGGTGATCAAAATGGCGGGAACGAGGTTAACGGCACAAAAGTGACCGACCATCGACGTTGTATCATTATTTCTGGCCGGCGTCATTACGGTAATTTCGCAGCCACGAAAACTCCGGGACGAATAATTAAGCAGGCCGGTGGTCGAATGTTGGCCCGATACTCCTCGCAGCTATCACCGATAATAGGAAAGCACTTCGCATAATTTCGATGCCCTTTCCACCGATGGAGGCCTGTTAATAAGTCGAAAATGCCGAGCGGCGTGTTACGAATTCATGCGGCAAGTCCAATCTCGGCCAGCGGGATTCAATTACACGCGCGTTTAAGCAATTCCGAAAATGAGCCTCCTTTTCCGAACCTTCCGAGAAATCTTACTAGCGACTTTCCTTCTGATTATCGAACGCTACGAATGCCGCAAAAAGAATGCTAAATCTTCTTACTGGGAACATAATCTTTGAAACTCTGACTTGGTTCAACATATTTGCTGCAAATGGTGAATATAATAATCTGCCAGAACCTTGAGATGCAACTTTTGGAAATAAAAAAGACATTCAATTATAAAATTATTCTATCATGTTACATTAATTCTCAAGTTCTGATATTGATAAGGACATGTATTCTTAAATCCACAAATTACCAAAATCATTGAAGTGATATCTGAGGATATGATCTTTGAAATTTCAATCTGGTTGAAATTCAACATACTTACTGCAAATAGGAATATAATAATTTGCCAGAACCTTAAGGTGCAACTTTTGAAAATAAAAAAGATACTCAAGTATGAAATTGTTCTATCGTGTTACATTAACTCACATGTTTTAATAATAGTTTTCAAGTTCTAACGTAAGAAAGATATTCAAGTATAAAATTGTTCTATCGTGTCACATTAACTCACATGTTTTAACAATAATTTTCAAGTTCAGATATAAAAAAGATATTCAAGTATAACATTGTTCTATCGTGTCACATTAACTGACATGTTTTAATTATAATTCTCAAGTTGTGATATAAAAAAGATATTCAAGTATGAAATTGTTCTATCGTGTTACATTAACTTACATGTTTTAATTATAATTCTCAAGTTGTGATATAAAAAAGATATTCAAATATAAAATTGTTGTATCGTATTACATTAACTCACATGTTTTAATAATAATTTTCAATTTCAGATATAAAAAAGATATTTAAGTATAAAATTGTTCTATCAAGTTACATTAACTCACATGTTTTAATAATAATTTTCAAGTTCTGACGTAAGAAAGATATTCAAGTATAAAATTGTTCTATTGTGCTACATTAACTCACATTTATTAATTATAATTCTCAAGTTCTGACGTAAGAAAGATATTCAAGTATAAAATTATTCTATCGTGTCACATTAACTCACATGCTTTAATAATAATTTTCAAGTTCTAACGTAAGAAAGATATTCAAGTATAAAATTGTTCTATCATGCTACATTAACTCACATGTATTATAATTCTCAAGTTCACATACAAAAAAGATATTCAAGTATAAAATTGTTCTAGCAAAGTTCTGTCTCATTGACCACTCTTAAATTCTCAAATTAAATCTTTAATTTACATCAATTATGTATTATACAATTAATATCTCAAAAGTCTCCAAAAAGTTCAGAAAGTTTAAAAAGTTTAAAGTCTTAAAACTCTCTTCAGAAGTCCCTAAATTATAAAGGAACATAAAAGCACGATTTCCCAAAGAGGTATGAGACGTCCGAGTGGTCAGGAAATTATCCTAGTGCTAAACGTCGAGCACGTAGTAGCCACACTTCAGACTTATCGCCAGAGGCTTCCCATCAGTCCCTATTCTTCTACCGCGTTATCTAACCCCCCGACATCTCTTCGCGTAACCATCCTAATGCACCTGCCTCGAAGAAGCTGCCAAAGATGCGATCTACCTTCGGCTTTCCCGTTCCCGATAGATCAAGCATCCAAAAGTTTGGCTACCGTTTTCGTTCTCCCTATCTCAGTCCGGCTATCGTTAAAAGAGTGAAACGGGAGAAGGCGAAGATCGTGAAGAGGCATCGAGAGAAAAGGTACAAAAGAGGATTACGATCCAGTCGGACAGGAGTCACGATGCTGTTTCTGAGGCTGGAATCCCTGGCTTTAAAAATACCAGCCAATCGGAAGTGTGGTACAGAGGCGGCTCGTTTCGCGAGGAACCGTCGAAGCTCGATAATTTCTCGGAGAAAAAGTGTTCGATGCCGTGGAAAGGTGAGCCGAGTTCGAGCAACCGAGTCTCCATTTAGTTGGGCAGCCGTAAATCCCGTCGCGTAAATGAGTTTCGCCTCGTAAAGGCGATGGAATCCGAGGAACGGGCTGCTGTCTGATACCGCCGGACAAACTGTTCACGCAAACTTGTAACCTGACTTTCAACTCTTCTCACCTGATCGTCTTCTTTCTACGTTCATATACCATTCGTTAACGTTATTTTTCGAATGAATGTTGGATTCTTGTTTTTGAGATTGTGGAAGACAGTATTTTTTTCATGGGGTATTATAGGGAGGGGAGGTATGATGCGTGAATATATGGCGCAGGGAGTTTCAATGGGGGGAGATACAACGCATGAATATGTGACATGTGGAGATACGACGCGAAGCTATTACGGGACCTGGAGTTACGGTGCGTGGGGATACTATGCGTGGAAATACGGTGCGTGGAGATACCACGCGTGGAGTTCCAGCGCGTGGAAATATGGTGCATGGAGATACCACGCGTGGAGATACGGCGCGTGGAGTTCCAACGCATGGAAATAGGGTGCGTGGAGATACCACGCGTGGAAATACGGTGCGTGGAGATACCACGCGTGGAGATGCGACGCGTGGAGTTCCAACGCATGGAAATATGGTGCATGGAGATACCACGCGTGGAGATACGGCGCATGGAGTTCCAACGCATGGAAATAGGATGCGTGGAGATACCACGCGTGGAAATACGGTGCGTGGAGATACCACGCGTGGAGTTCCAACGCATGGAAATAGGATGCGTGGAGTTCCAGCGCATGGAAATAGGGTGCGTGGAGATACCACGCGTAGAAATAGGGTGCGTGGAGATACCACGCATGGAAATACGGTGCGTGGAAATACCACGCGTGGAGATACGGCGCGTGGAGTTCCAACGCATGGAAATAGGATGCGTGGAGATACCACGCGTGGAAATACGGTGCGTGGAGATACCACGCGTGGAGTTCCAACGCATGGAAATAGGATGCGTGGAGTTCCAGCGCATGGAAATAGGGTGCGTGGAGATACCACGCGTAGAAATAGGGTGCGTGGAGATACCACGCATGGAAATACGGTGCGTGGAAATACCACGCGTGGAGATGCGACGCGTGGAGTTCCAACGCATGGAAATAGGGTGCGTGGAATTCCAGCGCATGGAAATAGGCTGCGTGGAGATACCACGCGTGGAAATACGGTGCGTGGAGATACCACGTGTGGAGATCCAACGCGTGACTATACGAAGCGTGAAAATACGACGCGCAGAAATTCTAACGCTTATCTCTACGTGCTATACCATCAAATACAGATTCTCACGTACACAGATTTCAATATATCGAGATTCTAGCGCATAGAAATCCTAATTGACAGCAATGCTAATGCCTAGGAATCCCAATGCGTAGCGCAACGCTTAGAAATTCTAACACGTCGAGATTCCAATGCATATATACCCCAATGTATTAATACAACTTGTAGAAACCCAACCTCCTAACCTACATGAAAATCCAAATTAAAAATAAAATAAAATTAATAAAAATCCGTCAATCATAAAACGAATGTAAAGATCCAAATCCACTGCGTCCATTAACACTAGAACCAACCAAAATGACTGGATTCTCGATTACTGATGACTCGATTTCTCATGTTATTATCATAATTTTATGGAAATGCCTGTCATATTTTGTTCAGGTAAAAACTAGTTCTATATATTACTTAACGATTTAGTATTTATTTATTTCCCTTTTCATTCTTCGATAAACAAGCCTTTAACGTCAGTAGTCCTTAATTGTTGGAAAAATTCCGAAACGTCCATGTTCCTTCGACTTTCACAAAGGAAGAACTTGACCCAGTTCCAAAGATGATCCAAGACCGCGAAACCCATCCGGTGAAAAGAGCAGAAGCGTTCAGTATCCTCAAAGAACGCTAAATATTCGTTTATTCATGAACGACAACGATCAATTTGGCGGTTGTCGCCGGGGGCAGCGAACTTCAGCATTACGGTTTTACATTTCCATTGAAACTCCGGACCGAACTACACGCGGAAATCTCACGGCCAGAAATTAACCCAGGAATTAGGTTCGGTTCCCACGGATCCGATGCAAATTATTCATACCGCCAGGGGCTATCGACGCTCAATTTGCACGGAGTTTGAGCAGCCTTCGGATTTAATTCTTCAGCCGGGATCGTCGCATTTGAATTCGTGAGTGGATCGTGGGATCGGTGATTAGGATTCTGGTGTTTGCGCAAACTGCCTCTTCTGGACCTTTGTCTTCAGATCTACCTTGTTTTCAAATACACCTTTTCTGATCTTCCTTTAACGAATTACTTTAAGAATTTACGAATGAATTGATATAAAAATGCATTTTTAAAAATGGTTGAGGACGTTTTGTATTATTGATTATACAGGACGATTCAAAAAAGATGTGCAATAGTGATGTATTTGAGTTTGGTGGAAAATTAATGAATTTTTTTTACTTGATTTTAGTAGATGAAAGTACGCATGGTATTTCCACGCGTCGTATCTCCATGCGTCGAATCTCCACGCGACGTATTTCCAAGCGCTGCAATTCCACGCATGGCAATTCCAAGCGCTGCAATTTGACGCGTAGCAATTCCCAGCGTCGCAACTCCAAGCGTGGCAATTCCAAGCGTGGTCATTGCAAGCGTGGCAATTCCAAGCGTGGCAATTCCACGCGTCCCAACTCCACGCGTGGCAATTCCAAGCGTCGCAACTCCATGCGTGGCAATTCCAAGCGTCGCAACTCCATGCGTGGCCATTGCAAGCGTGGAAATTCCAAGCGTCGCAACTCCACGCGTGACAATTCCAAGCGTGGCAATTCCAAGCGTGGCAATTCCAAGCGTGGCAATTCCATGCGTGGAAATTCCAAGCGTGGCAATTCCAAGCGTGGCAATTCCATGCGTGGCCATTGCAAGCGTGGAAATTCCAAGCGTCGCAACTCCACGCGTGGCAATTCCAAGCGTCGCAACTCCATGCGTGGCCATTGCAAGCGTGGAAATTCCAAGCGTCGCAACTCCACGCGTGACAATTCGAAGCGCTGCAATTCCTAGCGTGGCAATTCCAAGCGTGGCAATTCCAAGCGTGGCAACTCCAAGCGTGGCAATTCCATGCGTGGAAATTCCATGCGTGGAAATTCCAAGCGTGGAAATTCCAAGCGTGGCAATTCCAAGCGTGACAATTCCAAGCGTTGCAATTCCAAGCGTGGCAATTCCTAGCGTGATTATGCTTAAGCGTTTTAGCTGATTATGGAAATTCTTTTAATTCATAACAGACATGTTTGATGATTATTCATAGTGCTGCAGTTATTGATTCTATAGTTATGTTTGTTGCATTAAATGTTTACACATGATTTTATAAAATGAAATTAATAATGAATTAACAAACTCACCACCTCATAACCCGTCAAAAAAATCGTTGTATAATCAAGAAAACCAGAATCCGTTCTCCAGTAGACGTTGACAGAAAACAATGTCCGTGATACAACACGAATAGAAAGCCGAAAGTCAAACAATTCGGAATCACGTACCTAAAGGAAGGTCCGGAGGGTTTCCATGAAAAGAAACGCGACAAGGGGTTGCGAGAGAGGAAGTCGAGGAGAGAGAGGGATTGTCTTTAACGATCGGTCCCCAGGCTCGTTGTCGCTAAATGGCAACGCGAAGAGCATTATCGTGGTCTCACGTTCCGAGGTAGCGCATCGAAAACGCTTCGAGGTAACTTTTGCTGGTCGCTTTTTATCCTTTAAAGCCTTTAGTCGACCGGAAGTATCGGATTACGATGCTCGTGTACTCCTGTACGACTCTCCGAACCCTTTACATTACGAGGTTGTGTATATGAAAAATGGACTTAAATCCCTGTCCCTTATGCTGCTCTCTTTCTACCGGGGTACAACGAACCCGGGCTATCGGAATCAAGACGAATTTATACGACGAGCACGTGAACCTCGGGAAACAAGAATTCCGAGACTCGAAAGCCTTCGGTCGTTTAGCTCCTTCTGCCGGAAACGAACTGTTTCTACGAATCGGTGCAATTCTTCTACCTTCGATTTCGACGTTTATTTCAAGTGGAAAGCTTTAATTTGTGGAACCTTTTCGACAATTCGGTAATCGGAGAAATTTCAGTCATCTATAAACCGGAGTGAAATATTTTTCATGGGTTTCGAGTTTCATACAAATATATTCCGATTTATTTTTGGATGAGTTTGCTGTATAAAATTACGCATGAACGTTTAGTGCAAACGTACCTGTTGGATCAATAAAGGAAGTACCGCAAAGTTTCATCGAACATGTTTATTATAAATTAAAGGAACTGCTGTAATAATCTATGAATTGCGTTTATTAAAATCAGATAAAAAATTCCACCAAAGTCAGATACTAGCGTGAAAATACAAAGCGTGAGGATACGGCGCGTGAATATATCGCATATGGAGATACGATGCGTAGCTATGACGGCATGTGGAATTGCCACGCGTGGAGTTGCGACGTTTGGAATTGCCGCGCTTGGAATTGCAGCCGTGGAATTGCCACGCTTGGAATTTCCACGCTCGGAATTGCCACGTTCGGAATTACCACGCTCGGAATTGGCACGCTTGGAATTGCCACGCTTGGAATTGCCACGCTTGGAATTGCCACGCTTGGAATTGCGGCGCTTGGAATTGTCACGCTTGGAATTACCACTCTCGGAATTGGCACGCGTGGAATTGCCGCGCGTGGAATTGCCGCGCGTGGAATTGCGGTTCTTGGAATTGCGGTGCTTGGAATTGCCGCGCATGGAGTTGCGACGCTTGGAATTGCGACGCATGGAGTTGCGACGCTTGGAATTGCCACGCGTGGAGTTGGGACGCTTGGAATTGCAGCGCGTGGAATTGCAGCGCCTGGAATTGCCACGCGTGGAATTGCAACGCTTGGAAATACGTTGCGTGGAGATACGGCGCGTAGAAATACCATGCGTAACTACTACAAAATTACCCTGAGAAATTAGTCAATACCAAAACAAAAGTGCAGAAACATTCGAAACAGAAATTACATTTAATAATTCACTGTCCATCAGCAGCAGCACGTATAAAATACTTAATTAAAGTACGGTTAATGGCGGCAGTTTGCACAGAGAAGTCAAAAGGGAGTAAAAATGAAGAAATTAGAAGAACGTTTAATTTCGTCGCGGAAGGTGAAGCGATCTCGAGAAGTGGATAGAGAAACGGCCCAAGAAGTTAACCTCTTGCTTTAGCTCGGACCATGTCGCCGGAGAGAAGCTCGACAGAATGCCAGCGGCTTTTCTTGCAAGCTCGCAAGAAACGGCACGGAATTGCCAACGTTTCACAAAGATCCTCCAACTTTTCGGCCCGGGACACTTTGTTCTTTGACGCGACACTTTGTCCCGGGACAATGCAAACCAATCTTTCGGTGCACAATACCACGACAGAATCGCGAAACTTCTTTTGTTTCATGGAGAATCTTCGACGCGGTTTAAAAGCTGATGGTCGAGGGAATCGGTGTTTAAGACGCGATGGAGGCTCTCGAAATTTTAATGGGGGTTTTTATTATTTATTGGGTTATCAAGCTAAAAGAATTCCTGGTTTAGGTTTTTTTTTAAATAGATGGGAAGATATGGTAGGTGGATGTAGGAGACGGGGAGATATGGGACGGGGAGATATGAAACGGGGGGGTACGATGCGTGGGAATACGACGCGTAGCTATTGCAGCATGTGGGAGTCCAACACATGAAATTACAATGCATGAAAATACAATGCAAGGAATTAGGACGCATGGAGATACGGCGCGTGGAGTTGTGGCGCGTGGAGTTACGGTGAGTGGAGGTATAGCACGTGAAGGTGCGGCGCGTGATTATACGGGGCGTGGAGATACAATGCGTAGCGTTACAAAGCATGGAAGTAGGATGCGTAGAGTTACAGTGCGTAGAGATACAGCGCGTGGAAATAGGATGCGTGGAGTTACGACGCGTGGAAATAGGGTACGTGGAGTTCCGACGGGTGGAAATAGCGTGCGTGGAGTTATGACGCGTGAAAATAGAGTGCGTGGAGTTATAACGCGCGGAAATAGAGTGCGTAGAGTTACGACGCGTGGAAATAGAGTGCGTGGAGTTACGACGCGTAGAAATAGGGTGCGTGGAGTTATAACGCGTGGAAATAGAGTGCGTGGAGTTATAACGCGTGGAAATAGAGTACGTTGAGTTCCGACGCGTGGAAATAGAGTGCGTGGAGTTATAACGCGTGGAAATAGAGTGCGTGGAGTTACGACGCGTGGAATTACAACGCGTGAAAGTAGTGTGCGTGGAATTATAGTGCGTGGAAATATGATGCCTGGAATTATAATGAATAGAACTACAACGCGTGGAAATATAATGGATGACTATACAAGACACAAAGTAAAAACGGGTTAAATAAATTCTCCTTTTCTGTTTCATCGAACATGTTATTCCTTCCGCAACAACGTTCCAACCCAATGTACAAGAAGAACGAAAAGTTTTTGAGCCGGTGTTTGTTGCGCAACTCGCGAAGAAACCAGAAGAGGCGACCCAGAATTACAAAGTCCCAATATACCAGCCTGCAACTTTCGCCTCTTCGAATTAGCCGGCTAACTTTAAGTGAAAAGTTTTTTCCCTCTATTTTCCAGCAACCCTTTGTCGAGTCTGGTACAACGCGTCCACGGCTCGTTCCACGCCGCTTTATTTTGCACGGAATTCCTAGAAATGCTTACGATTTCTAAAGAAGCCGTCTGAACACTGGCTACCAGAATGCAACCGGGGCTTCTGCTATGGCGCCGCTGTTTTGCAAACAAGTCTAATTATACGAACGTCAGCTTAATGTTTTCTCTTACTTCGTAAAACGACTTTGGAATTTTACTGAATTATTCACTACTTTTTTCCTTGAGGAATTAACTTCTTAAGGATTTTAGCTGATGTCATTGATGAGCGGTATGTTCAAATTGCAAGCTGAGAAGTTCTATTTAACAATTTTGGTTGACTCGAAAAATCAAAGGATGCGTAGATATATGGGACGTGGAGTTATGGCGTGGGGAAATAGGGTACGTGGACATACGTTTCATAGAGTTACAATGTGTGGAATGACGACGCGTGGAATTGCCACGCATAGAATTATGGCGCGTGGAATTACCACGGGTGGAATTACAACGCATGGAATTATGACGCGTGGAATTACGGCGCGTGGAATTGCCACGCGTGGAATTACGATGCATCGACTTCCCACGCGTGGAATTACGACTCATGGAATTACCACGCGTGGAATTATGGCGCGTGGAATTGCCACGCGTGGAATTACAACGCATGGACTTCCCACGCGTGGAATTATGGCGCGTGGAATTACCACGCGTGGAATTATGGCGCGTGGTATTACGACGCGTGGAATTACGACGCATAGACTTCCCACGCGTGGAATTATGGCGCGTGGAATTACGACGCGTGGAATTACGACGCATAGACTTCCCACGCGTGGAATTATGACGCGTGGAGTTACCACGCGTGGAATTACAACGCATGGACTTCCCACGCGTGGAATTACTACGCGTGGAATTACGACGCATGGACTTCCCACACGTGGAATTATGGCGCGTGGAATTACCACGCGTGGAATTACGATGCGTGGAATTATGGCGCGTGGACCTACCACGCGTCTAAACCTAGTTAAACCCAGTCGTTACTAAAATTAAACTAAAGAAACTAAAAAAACTTGATCCCAAAACAAATCTAATCCCAGAACCCACCACTGAAAGACCCTACATCTCATTCAGAGTAACCTAGACCCACTGAAAACCTTGTCCTACACTAACAAGGGCGGGAAACCCAGTGTTCCATAAAGATATCCAGCGCAGCATATAATTTACGTCTATTATCCTTAACCTAACTTCCGTCTATCTATACTTATCTCCCATTAGCCATCGACCCGAAGACACCAAGTTGTTCGTCTGCGCTCCCAGCTTCCGCGATACATCGTCTCCGAATTCCAAGAAGCCTCGAATAATTAATGGCGGATCGACAAAGACGGAGTCCTACATATCTCGGATTAATTACCGAAGAAAATCTAGCCACGGTTTTCCTGTACGCCCGCCGGTAATCACTTTCCCGAAGAAAACAGAGGATCCGCTGTTAGTCTCGCTCTTCAGCTCCTCGAGAGGGCTCATTGCTTTCCAGTTAATCGCGCGGGCAACTGGACCGTTCTAACGAGGCCGAGATTCAATGGATCGAACGTCGAAAAATCTGTCGTAGAAAGCGATCATCGAGCGCGCATTGTTCGACCAAAGGGGTGGCTCATAAGCCGAAAACAATGGCTACGGGGTTTCTTGCACCCTTCGTGCGTCAAGCTGTACATCCTGTAAGGCGCTTACCGCCACTCCACGATTGTTACACGGTTAACTTGATCCCGATACGTGGATCGTGATCAAGCCCTAGCGAGGGGAGCAGGCGTCAAACATCGCCTTGATGCGACCGCAGATGGGGTGCCATATTGATTTTAGATCCACGCTGAGTGTCGATTCGCTGTTTTAAACCTGGGGTCAATCCTTTCTTTAACGTGTGCTCAAGGTACGTGGACATAGGACGCATAGTGTAGGGTGCGTTGAAATACAACGGGTGGAGACGCGACGCGTAGAGTTACGGTGCGTGGAGATACGACGCGTTGCTGTATGAAACGTGGACGTACAACGCTTGGAGATATGGTACGTGACAATACCACGCGCCAAAATCCGGTGCGTAGAATTGCCATTTGTGGAATTACGACGCGTGGAATTGCCACGTTTGTAATTGGCACGTTTGCAACTGCCACGCTAGGAATTTCCGCGACTGGAATTGCCATGCATGGAATTCCGGTGCTTGGAATTGCCATGCTAGGAATTTCCGCGATTGGAATTGCCATGCTTGGAATTCCGGTGCTTGGAATTGCACCGCTTGGAATTGCAATCATTGAAATTGCCACGCATGGAATTGCGACCCTTGGAATGGCTGCGCACGGAATTGTAACCATTGGAATTGCTGCGCTTGGAATTGCTACGCTTGGAATTGTCAAACGTGGAATTGCGACTCTTGGAATTGCGATCCTTGGAATTGCAAGACTTGGAATTGCGACCCTTGGAATTGCAAGACTTGGAATTGCAAGACTTGGAATTGCGACCCTTGGAATTGCAAGACTTGGAATTGCAAGACTTGGAATTGCGAGACTTGGAATTGCGAGACTTGGAATTACGATCCTTGGAATTGCGCTCCTTGGAATTACGATCCTTGGAATTGCCGCACGTGGAATTGCGACTCTTGGAATTGCTACGCTTGGAATTGCGACTCTTGGAACTGCCGCGCGTGGAATTGCGATGCGTGGAATCGCCACTCGTGAAATAGCAACGCTTGGAATTTCCACGCATGAAATTACGGTGCGTGGAGATTCAATACGTGGAATTACGAGGCGTGGACTTACAGCGCGTGAAATTACGTTGCGTTCAGATACAACTCTTCACATATGACCACAAAGTGACTACCCTTGAAAGACTTCGTCATAGAAAATTCCGTTCTAACAATTGAATATCTCAGTACACCTACTGAATCTGCCTCGCTACATAATTTTGAAAATAGAAAATAAACTTATCAAAATATATGGCTTCGTTGCAATATCGAAAGTTATCTCGAATATCAATTTGAAGCCTATAGGAGCGCCCAAAGATCTCGATTGGAGTTTCTAAAATTAACAAAACCTTCGACGGTCCATTGTGTCGACAAGATTCACCGGGGAGTTTCTTAGCTAATTTGTTGGCGCGTGAGGCTTCCTCGAAGAACAGTGGCTGAAGGGGATGCGAGACACCTCGCAGATAAGGTCGAAAAGGTAATCAAACTCTCGCCGTGGTGGCTATTAATTACCGGCTGCCGGTTACTACGCGCCACGAATTCCAAAACTCCGTGGTATCGCGTCGCTGAAATTCGACGCTGCGTCGCGACGACGGCTCGACGCTGGCCCGAGTACTTGGCTGCTCCTCGTCTACGGCAGGTTTGACTTTATAATCCCGTCGGTTGGCTTTTCTCGAATGAAATTCCGCCTGACAACCGAAACCCGTCTGAATAAACATGAACGCTCGGTGTCGACGCTCGCCGCACAGCTTCTCGCGTAATTAGCGCGAAAGACGCAATCCAAGAGACGCCATTGGATGCTCTCCACGTTTATTGTTCACGTGCCTCCTGTTATGGCTAACCAATAGGGCTCCACATACCGTTTACCACTGTTTATTTCATTAAATTTCACTTGTCATATTATCCGCCATTTTTATTTCAAAATTATGTAATTGTTATGAAGAATAGTTGTATAAATTAATTTCTTGGTATTTACTTATTTAGTTTTTTGGGACTCTAATCACATGGGTCTCTATGTAACTTCATCTCATGTCTTTAAAATCGTGTGAAGGTATAAATATTCCACAAATTTCTGGGATAACATAACCTTTGGTTGAAGTATTCTAGAAACTGGTATAAATAAGTGACCCATGTATGCGGATGTCTTAGGCTGTAGATCGTCACATGTGACGGTGCAGGATTAGACTTATGTCATGACGGTTCACATATGTTCTAACGTGAACTAGCGAGTTCTTGAAACGAACCAGCCTTTCACTTTTGTGTCTGCTCGAAAACTAAATAATATGTGGAGAACACTTTGTGCACCTTTGACCACTTTGGTCAATTGGTATAAAGATAGTCGAAAGGTAATCCCGTGTCCATAAAGCGGTGAAAGAGCAAAAGGAAATATGTATCCCGAGCAAGAAACTGGTGCTGATCGAGAGGGGTGCGGCTCGCGTTAATAATCATGCATAGCGTCGAGTGTTGCAACTACCGGGCTGCATCGCTTATGCACTTGTCCTGACTCGCTTATGAAAAACGAACAATCGAATCACGGACCGTTCATATGGAAATGGAACGGCGTGGGAGACGGCTCCACGACGAAAAACTTGATGGCACGTGCTCCTCGAACAGTGCATACGGAAATGCCTGTCACTCGCTCTATTATACATTGCAACGGTACTGATATTGCATGTTTCAGATTTTTTGGAGGGGGCTTTGCATGTGTGGAGGCTTTGAAATTAATTTTTTTGAGCTTAGGTGGTCAAATTTCCAAATTTTTTAATTTTCTAATTTTCTAATTTTTTGATTTTCTAATTTTCTAATTTTCTAATTTTCTAATTTTCTAATTTTCTAATTTTCTAATTTTCTAATTTTCTAATTTCTTAATTTTCTAATTTTCTAATTTCCAAATTTTCAAATTTCCAAATTTTCAAATTTTTAAATTTCCAAATTTTCAAATTTCCAAATTTCCAAATTTCCAAATTTCTAAATTTCCAAATCCCCAAATTTCCAAAATTCTAAATTTCCAAATTTCCAAATTTCCAAATTTCCAAAATTCCAAAATTCCAAATTTCCAAATTTCTAAAATTCCAAATTTCCAAATTTCCAAATCCCCAAATTTCCAAATCCCCAAATTTCCAAATCCCCAAATTTCCAAATCCCCAAATTTCCAAATCCCCAAATTTCCAAATCCCCAAATTTCCAAAATTCCAAATCCCCAAATTTCCAAAATTCTAAATTTCCAAATTTCCAAATTTTTAAAACTCCAAATCCCCAAAATACCTCCAACATGCCTACCAACCTTCCTACCGTTCCTTCCTAACCTAACCTCGTACCTAACCCCCATAAATCACCATTTCCCCAAAGGTAGCCAACAACACCCACATGTTCGACAGTCCAACTAATCCAAAGAAGTTTAATCACGTTTCAAGCGAACGACGCTCGCTTATTCCATCGATACTCCCGTACGACGACTACGACGTCGTAAATTGTGCTAATGAATTAAAAAATTAGTCGTAAAAGTAGCGTCTTAAATGCGAACGATTCTCGGGGCTATAAAGAGGAGTGGCTCGAGGAGGCGAGCGATCGGATCTGATGGATATCATCATGGTTATAGTCACCGGCTTTCTATTAAGTTATCTTGTAGACGTTCTACTGGACGGTTTGCAGAATCGAACGATATAGAACGTAATTCTCTATAATTGAATTTTTGACATACCGTGCGTGGAATTATTGGATGGTGGACTTACCTGAAACAGAAAGAAAAATATTTGTTAGAGTGTGTATTATGGGAGTGGATAATACATATAGGAGAGTATAGTAATTGTATAGCGAATTAATATGATGTTGATTGTTTGATAATAATTATGTTAAACGCGTCGTAATTCCACTCGACGTAATTCCAAGCGCTGCAATTCCATGCATGACAATTCCAAGCGTCGTAATTCCACGCGTGACAATTTCAAGCGCCGCAATTCCACGTATGACAATTCCAAGCGTCGTAATTTCACGCGTGGCAATTCCAAGCGCCGCAACTCCATGCATAGCAATTCCAAGTGCGACAATTCCACGCGTGGCAAATCCGAGCGTTGCAACTCCATGCGTGACAATTCCAAGCGTGACAATTCCAAGCGTGGCAATTCCAAGCGTTAAAATTCCAAGCGTGGCCATTCCAAGTGTGGCAATTCCAAGCGTGGCAATTCCATGCTTGGCAACTCCAAGCGTGGCAATTCCATGCGTGGCAATTCCAAGCGTGGCAACTCCAAGCGTGGCAATTCCATGCGTGGCAATTCCATGCGTGGCAATTCCAAGCGTGGCAATTCCAAGCGTTAAAATTCCAAGCGTGGCAATTCCAAGTGTGGCAATTCCATGCGTGGCAATTCCAAGCGTGGCAATTCCAAGTGTGGCAATTCCAAGCGTGGCAATTCCATGCTTGGCAACTCCAAGCGTGGCAATTCCATGCGTGGCAACTCCAAGCGTGGCAACTCCAAGCGTGGCAATTCCATGCGTGGCAATTCCATGCGTGGCAATTCCAAGCGTGGCTATTCCAAGCGTCGTATTTTGGCGCTTGGTATCGTCACGTACCGTATCTCCACGCGTTGCAATTCCACGTGTCATATTTCGACGCTTGGTACCGTCACGTACCATATCTCCACGCTTTGTTATTCCACGCGTCGCAATTCGTCTCGTTATTCGGCGCTAGGTATCTTTTTTTTAAGCACTATATTTAGGGACGTTTGATGGTCACTTTCATTTAAAATAACGTAAAGTAGAAAAATGAATAAATTGCAGATGATATGTGAACTACCTAAAACATTGATTCGGTTGCTGAAAGTTGATGAAAATTGACATTCTTACAAAAATGTCTTAATAAGTTCTGTCATCTAAAATATACCTATTATCCGTCATACTGGCGGGTTCCATAAATCTATTAGTAAGGAAGACAGAAATCTTTTATGGTCACTTGTAAGGTGCTCCAGGTAGTGTGAGAATCTCACTTCCGTCGCCCTTAGTGAGGGTTTCACGCATACTCGGCACTAGGTATCTGCACATGTCGTAATTCCACGCCCCGTAATCAGTTCCTTATCAAACACCAAACTCCATCAAACTTGAGCAAACGTCATCAAAAATTCCTAAAACGTACCCGACACCATCCGAATACCACAGGTAGAAAAGTGGTACAACGAAAAAAATAACGCAATTTCAGAAGGTCCATAACGAAAGGTTTGATTTAGATCGTCCGATAGGATCGAAAGCTCGTAAGCCGCGCGTTGAGGAGTAAAAAAAAGAAGGAAAGAAAAGAAAGAGGAGTCCAAAAGGCCACGAGTGACCCCGGACAAAGAGCCGTCTCGACACAGCTTTGTCATGACTTCCAGTGGGCGGACACCGGTGCGGTATCGGGAACTAACCGTCGATTTCTCGGTTATTGCCGCGTATTGTGGACACTCCCGAGCAGGTGGAAATAAAGCAGCACGAGAGAAGAAGAAGGAGAGAGGTCGTCCAAAGAAGCCACGGGAAAAAGGGAAATAAATCGAACAGAGAGAAGCTAGATGAGCAACCACCTACACTCGGAGAACGGTTATAGCGACACTGCAGGCGGTGGAGTGCAATAACGCGATATTGGAGCAACAGAAAAGGGAGAGAGGAGATACGTAAGTGATACACTCAGATTTTAATGAGTTTCGGGATCGTAGATCATCTTGTTAGAAGTCGACGTGTTGGGACGACGATTTGGGAGATGAGAGGTTGAGGTTTTTGGGAAATTATGCAGGTGGGGATTTTGGGGGTTGGAAGGGTTAAATTTTGGTATTTTAGGAATTTTTGAAATTTTGGGAATTTTTGAAATTTTGGGAATTTAGGGAAATTTTAGAAATCTGGGAATTTTGGGAACTTTGGTAATTTTGGGAATTTGGGGAATTTTGGGAAATCTGAGAATTTAGGGAATTTGGAGAAATTTGGGAAATCTGAGAATTTAGGGAATTTGTGGAAATTTGGGAAATCTGAAAATTTAGGGAATTTTGGGAAATTTGAGAAGTCTGAGAATTTAGGGAATTTTGGGAAATTTGAGAAATCTGAGAATTTAGGGAATTTTAGAAATTTTGGGAAATCTGAAAATTTAGGAAATTTAGGGAATTTTGGGAAATTTAGGAAATCTGAAAATTTAGGGAATTTTGGGAAATTTGAAAAATCTGAGAATTTAAAGAATTTTGGGAAATTTGAGAAATCTGAGAATTTAAAGAATTTTGGTAAATTTGAGAAATCTGAGAATTTAGTTAATTTTGTAAAATAAATGTGCCCTAAAAAAATTTCACAACAATCCAAAAAATTGTATAAAATGTAATAAGAATTTACTAAATACCATAAAAATTTGAACTAAATATTTTGACGCAAGTACGTTAGATAAAAAAGTACTAACAGAAACTTTAGATAAATAAAAGTGAAAAAAAGACAGGGTACAAATGACCGATCCCGCTGAATAACCATTCGATAAATGGATGGTCGCGTTTCAAGGCTAATTAAAACCGGCCATTCTTTGTCGAAGCTCTAGAATCTGCCGGAAGCGGACATCGAACGAACAACCACCGACGAACGTCGATGACAGAGGGTCAGACACCACCGACTTCTCATTATGGAACCCTCTTTTCGGAATAAAACGAAGTAATTAAAGTTCGAGATAAGGAGAGGACGACCAGCGGGAAATTACGTCGCCTCCGGATGTGGAGGTGGAGAGAAAAAAGGGAGTAGACAGCGGTTTCGCGCTCGATTTTGATCGTTTCGAGAACGTGGGATCAACCCCTTTTCATTGGGTTCGGATGAAAGAATTTCATAAGATTTTAACTCAGTGGGATGAATACGTTTATTTATTTCATATTTTTGTGCTTTGGTATTTTCAGACAATTCGTACTTTTTTCATATGTTATTGATATAATCGTGGGTAATGAATATAGGTGTATTTAAAAAATTCCTAGAATAAGTTCTAAGTAGCTAGTAATACTTGTTCATAAGTAGTGCACAAGCAGCTACAAATCTTTGCATCTACCTATAATGGAGTTAAGGTTCTAAGTCTGCATGCTTCATGATTCTCTAGGTCTATACATCCACATGTTCTGAAAGTTACTAGGTTCCAAATGTTACTAGATACTGAAATCCCTATAGCTACATATTCCAAGAATCTTCAAGAATCTTCATCCACAAAGTGTAGCATATCAGAATATTTATATTACCCAAATACATATGTTCTACATATGTTCCACATGTCTTTGTCCACATATCTCTATGTCTTCAAATACATATATCACAAGGTTTCTAGATCCTCAAATTATTACTAGCAGTAATTTCAAGGTCCATAAGTGTCTACATCCCTAAATTCTTGCGTGTCCAACTCACATCCCCAAATATCTACATCCACATATGCCTATATCCACATATGAATCCCCAAAAATTCCCATCCCCCTGTGTCCAATCTCCAATTCCTGTGTCCCTTTGTCTCCAAATCTTGACTTCCTAAAACTCTCCAAAACTCCCCAAAAACAACCCGTACAAGTACCCTTCCCACAAAATCCAATTTGCAGCATCAAATATTTGTTGAACCGCATATGGTGAGTCACAAGTTAAGCCGCGTTGGAGCAGATCGAGCGGCAAATTATGCACGATTCGTAGCAACGAGAGGAACAGGGAGGTTTCCGAGAAGGAAATGAAAGGTGAAAGGAAAGAAAGTGGGCATTATTGCGATACACGTGTATCGGGTTACAATGAAACTTCTGTCCCGTGGGTTATAGAGACACGTTCCCATGAATGATAGGACGATTAAACGCCGATTAAAATTCCACGGATAACACGGACACGGTAATCTGAATTTAAAATATAGTAATTTATTGTCGAGTTTGAAAATCTAATAAAGTCGGTCCATGAACATGAAATTACAACATGTTAAAGATATCGTGTTGGATTTATTTATCGCTAGATTCTAACTGAATTTCGAAGATTCATAAGACAAAGTACAAATCAACGGGAATTTGCATGAGAAAATTGCTGAGATTGATTTTTAACAATCTCGAATCGATCGGGGGAATTAATATGGCTCGTTAATTCAAGGTAAACGTCTTCAGGAAAGTCCACTCGCTTCTATGGCGAGGACCCGTGCATCATAAACGCTCATTAGAGTCATGCATATCGTTAAAGAATTGCGTGTGCGGTAATGGAGGCATCGAATAAATCATCGTTAATTCAATTCAGAGATCTTCGCCTGACTCGTGTTCCGCCACCTAATTAATTGACAACATTCGCTAATAGCTGGTTTAGCGTGAAGCAGTCGTGATTTGTTGCAGGGAGAAAATTTTCAATTAATAAAATATTCACAGTTTCGAGTTTTGAGAGATTAAAAATTTGTGAATTTCCAATCTAATTTCCATCATCACCAAATTTTAATTTCATCATCGCCTAACGCAGGGATCGGCAACCTGCGGCTCGCGAGCCACAAACGGCTCTTTGAATGTAAAGCTGCGGCTCTTCAGTTCCATACGCAAATATTATTTATTTTATCAAAAGAAACTCATTATGTAATATTACCAAGCGCTGGAATCACAACGCATCAAATTACCACGCGCTGGAATTGCAATGCATTGAATTACCAAGCGCTGGAATTCCAACGCATCGAATTACCACGCGCTGGAATTCCAACGCATCGAATTACCACGCGCTGGAATTGCAATGCATCAAATTACCACGCACTGGAATTGCAATGCATTGAATTACCAAGCGCTGGAATCACAACGCATCAAATTACCACGCGCTGGAATTGCTATGCATTGAATTGCCCAGCGCTGGAATTCCAACGCATCGAATTACCACGCGCTGGAATTCCAACGCATCGAATTTCCAAGCGCTGGAATCGCAACGCATCGAATTACCACGCGCTGGAATTCCAACGCATCGAATTTCCAAGCGCTGGAATTGCAATGCATTGAATTACCAAGCGCTGGAATCACAACGCATCAAATTACCACGCGCTGGAATTGCTATGCATTGAATTGCCCAGCGCTGGAATTCCAACGCATCGAATTACCACGCGCTGGAATTCCAACGCATCGAATTTCCAAGCGCTGGAATCGCAACGCATCGAATTACCACGCGCTGGAATTCCAACGCATCGAATTTCCAAGCGCTGGAATCGCAACGCATCGAATTACCACGCGCTGGAATTGCAATGCATCAAATTACCACGCACTGGAATTGCAATGCATTGAATTGCCAAGCGCTGGAATTCCAATGCATTGAATTGCCAAGCTTTGCAATTCTCTATGCAAAGCTGTCCGTTTTCTTCAGGTTTTAACGTGTCGAAAATAGATGGCATAAGAGCGTGAGAATTGGACAGTGGTCGCGAGCGTAAGCGCGCGTAAGAGCGTGCAAGAGTGCGTGGCCACGCGTTGAATGCCTCAATCACTGCGGGCTGATTGTGCGTATCCAGCCGCGTCACGTACCTCTTTGTCCGTGTAAATACGCGCGTTTCTCTGTATGAGTGCATTACACACACGTGGTTGCAGAGAAGGGGACGTTTTAAAAAGGATCTAAATCGTCTGGAGGAAGCGGGTCGAAGGGAGAGCGTAAGAAAACGCTCGGGGACTGTCGAGGGATCTCAACGTTGGACCTACACTCTCTCTCTCTGGAGTGCTATTCGAAATTCGCATTATCGCAACGAGTCTTCTAGTTCCTCAAAAGAGCCAACCGATGAAACAAAAGACTCACGGGACACGGAAGAAGTCGAGCGGAAACTTCGACGATGATTTTTCTTTCGACTTACTTGGGAGAACATGGATTAACCTCTGGGATTTTTACACATGAGAGGATTCAATATTTTTTACCTGAGGAATTACGGGTTTTGTGGAGTTAATTACTTTGGATTGAATGTTGGAATTGGTGAAATTGTGATTTGGGTAGAAATAGTGATATTTGAGATGATTATGTTACATGTATGTTAGGTCACATGTGATCAGTATGTCACATATGAACATTAGGTCACATATGAGCAGTAGGTTACATATGAACAGTAGGTTACATATGAACATTATATCACATATTATGATCAGTATGTCACATATGAACATTATGTCACATATGAATATTATGTCACGTATGAATATTATGTCACATATGAATACTATGTCACATATGAACATTAGGTCACATATGAATATTCTGACATATATGAATATTATATCACATATGAACATTCTGACACATATGAACATTCTGTCAAATATGAATATTATATCACATATGAACATTCTCACACATATGAACCTTATGTCACATATGAACATTATATCACATATGTAGAACATGACATATGACACGTTTAAAAACAGTCCAGTACTCACATATATATCTCTGAATATATTCAAGCTTGATTCAATGAATTCACAGATTTACATATGTGACACTAGTTACACATATGACAAATTTAAAATATATTACTCATATGTAACAGTATACACGAAGATACTCAAGCTTGAAAAAAGATACACTTTACCAAATTATAGACCTCATTCAAATATGTTGAACCATATATGAAATACGTAAACATATGACAAAATAAGGTACACATATGATATCAATTTTTGAACGAAACCTAAAGACATTCATATGTGTACCCGACAAGAAGTTAATTCATTTAATGAATTTATAGTCTTCATCCACATATGTGAAACAATATATAAAATGAACGTATGTACATATGAAACTAATACACCTATGAGAGCACTTTATGCATGCATTTACCAAACTAATGAATGCATTAACTTACGAAGTAAATTTATGCAAACATTTATTGCACCATAAATACAATGTTTTGTAAGAGGGAAGTAAAAAGTTGCCGACAACTTTTTGCCCGGTTATATGGCTGTAAATTACGGATATTGATACTAAACCAATTTTCAGGTCTATGCAACACATCTGATTACGGACAAGGCTGGAAACGTTCTCTTGATTTAAGAATACTTTCAACGTGCATAATTTATAAGTGGGACTGTTAATTCTAGGAAAGGATTATTAAATCGCTGTGGACGTATGTCGTTTAAGGAACTTAATCATACGATCTTGTTAATCGAACCTTTGAAGCGCTATCGTCGAATTATCTAAAAGCGTTATCTGAATGAAGTATCTAAAGTTGGAGGCAACGGCCGTGAACATTCTTGCTCGCCAAATGAAGTTCCGAAACAGGAGTTCTGGCTAATAGAATCAGCCGTTTTCGAGAGAAAGAGAGAGTTTAGATCTCGGAGAACTTTAGAGAAACACGAGAAAACTGTTTGCCCGGTGCTCGTAACACGGACGTACGCGAGGTAAAGGGGTTCGCGAATAAGCTCGTACACGATAACGGTTAAGGGTGGCCGGGCGTAAGGGTAAATTATTACCGGAGGACTTTTGTTCTTGCGGCGAATAATTGCGGGAAATAATAGGCGAGCTAATATTTGTATCACAACATTGCTGTTAAGCGACGACTTCTTGCGCTCACGTGTTCTGGGGTGCATTGACTTACTATTATTTCAACCCCTTGTTGTACTTCACAATCTGCAAGATTTGTCAAATTTCGGTGAAGAACATATATTGACTTTCAATTATTTTTTGGTGCAAGTAGTTCACAATTTAAGAGACACATGAGTAACTAAATGAAAATTTATATAATGATTAAATAAAAATTTATTATAAATAATTTGTATAATTATAGTGACTATATAATTTGTATTTAGTTGCTCGTTTTCATCAAATAATTACTAAAATTCTGAAATCACGTATCATTCTTAAATTTCAGATTTCAGACAAAATGAACATACAATATACATTTAATTAAAAGAATCAAATATGTGTATTTAATTAACAGAATCAATAAATTAAGAAAATAAAAGCTATATAATGAATTAAGAGAACGAGAACGGTATAATTAATTAAGGGAATAAGATAGATGCAATTAATTAGCAGGAGGACGTTCGTTTAATTACTTAAATATATGTAAAAATGGAACAAATAATTAAAGGAACGTAGTCAAGGACAGGTGTTACTTTGATATTTTGTGGTTTTGTGATAGTTGCACGTGTAAGTTTGTTGTCATATGTGGTCATATGTGGTCATATGTGATCGTATGAAATTCATGTGTGGCTGCACATACTTTGAACGTTGTTATATATAATTAGTATGTGATTATACATCGTTTGAACTTAACTTATGTAATTGCAGGTGGTTGAAAATAATTTTTATATTGTCATATGTGGTCATATGTGATCATATGAAATTCACATATGGTTACACATACTTTCAACCTAGTTATATATACCTTGCATGTAATTGTACATCGTTTGAACATATCTGTATGAAGTGGTATGTGGTTGTACATAATTTGTATATTGTCATATGTGGTCATATGTGATCATATGAAGTTCACATATGATTACACATACTTTAAACGTAGTTATACATAGTTTGAATATAGTTGTTCATCGTACGAATATAACTGCACATACTTGCATGTGGTTATAAGTAACTCTTACGTTGTCATATGTGATCACATGTGGTCATATGTGATCGTACGAAGATTAAACATACTTGTACTAATTACACAAAGTTTGAACGTAACTATACATAGTTACATGTGGTTGTACATCATTTAAATGTAACAGTACATAGTTACATGTGATTGTAAATAGTTTGTACGTTACCATATGTGCTCATATGTGACCATATGAACCTTATACATAGTTGTACCCAGTTTACACATAATTACACAAAATTTGAACATAACTGTACATAGTTGCACATAGTTATACACAGTTGTATGTTGTTACACATATGTTACATATGCTCAGAAAGTAATCACACATGATAGTACACAGTTGAAATATAATAATAAAATAGCTGAAATCTTAAATCGTAACTCTACATAATTACACATAAAACATGTCTCGTTAGTACCATGTACAACGTTAAAAGACACTTTGTACATAATTTGTCCGTATCCCCATAAAAAGCCACGGAACACGTATCGAAAATGCCGGACACGTTCGAAACACGTCGAGGATCACGTTCTACACGTGTTGCGTGGTGTTGGTGAAAATCCCACGCGACAATCCCGATTAATCACGCGTCTCCTAATCCGCTAAATTCCTTTACACGCGTATCAATCGGGCCGGTGTACAGCGACGATAAAGGTACACGGGAAGCATTTTACCGAGTATCGGATAAAAAATGCTTAATGCACGAGGTCTGCCCTATCTGGACGTGTATGCATGGCGCGAAGAACGTTAATACCTTTCTTGATTTCAAAAATAAATTAGATCGTCATTCCCAGCGCGGATTATACCACTTCCTTATTTCCGCCATCCTTCTTGACCGTTCGCCAACACGCACGCGTTCTTCCTATCGTTCCCGGCCACGCACGCGAATCCAGAATGCAAGAACGCTGTTATTATTCGTACTGCGGACGCCATACACGTTTTAACGTCGCGACGTCTCAATTGTCGATCGAAATTCTTCGACCTGAGCCTCCTGGAACTACCTTTTCGTCATAAGTACACTCCACCTCAAAATTTGCAAAAGAGAATGTGAGGAACTCTGTCAGAGTTCGACTACGTACACCTCCATTGAAGACTGATGAACTACTTGTGAACCTCATCTGGGATGTGATTTTTGTGATGAGTCTTTTTACTGAGAGACTGAACGACTTAGCTTCTAAATAATGTTCATTAAATCTATAAGATGTACTGAACCTATGAGCATCATCTGTGACGTGGTCGCCATGTTTAGGTTTGACAGTGTCTAGCAAGCCATGAAGCTTCATCTGAACAGTGACAGCAATTCTCTTCTAATCTTCAAACATTATTGTTCAGAATATATTTCACAAAAGCATGGAAGACTATATTTTCGATTAGACTAAACGTTCTTTAGATAACACCTGAGCCCATAAGTTCAAACTTTCAGTAGAGATTTCGTGTAATCCATGCACGTAATAACAAAGTGGTGAACTAAAGCTTAATACCTAGGCAAACTTCATTAAAGAGACCAGATACCCGTAAAGAAGTTAAACAATCAAACAGACCACAGGAATCCTCCATTTTTCCCTAATCAAACGAACGGAAGCCACAGCGTCAGAGGAGTTTCAAGCTGTTTGCAATCCCGCAAGCTCGTCAACCGCGTCTTCAGCGTTAATCACTTTCCAACCCCCTGGATTCCCGCTGACCACGTGGAAGAGGGTAGAGGCGGTTTCGATAGCCGGTTACAAGGTAGAGAACCGACCTTAAGCCATAGCTCAGGAAGCGGTAGAGAAAGGACGGAATCTAATCTCTCAGAAGCGACGCATCGAATATGCAAGATTGGGGATCTCCGCGACGAATATGAAGACAGAGACAGACGGTGGAGAGGGTTAAAGGGGTGCACAGAGGGTGTGCTGAAGAGCATCCCGGTAGAAAAGGCTTTTCCCGGAGGTTAGCGTCGCAATCTCCATCGCTCGATTGGTGTTTCCACTTCACTGGTGTGCACCATCACCCTGATAAGAAATGCAAGTCCGTCTTCTCTACACAAACGAGACCGCTAAGACGCGACTCCTTCGCCCAACGACGCTCTTCGCGAGATTGTTGCGATAAGATTTTTTACAATACAGACGCGTTCATATCACGCAAACTTTCAATGCTTCTAATTCAGGGGATGATGGTCAGAGAAGATGAGCAGGAGAGATGATGGCCAGGGATGATGAGCAGGAGAGATGATGGTTAGGGATGATTAAGGGGGCCAGTCAATTTTGATGGTACATCTTCATGTGAATTTTCAAAATGCAAGATTCTCAGTATCACAATCTTACAAGTATCACAAGTAGCACAAGGTCCTCAAGTCTTCACATTTCATAAATACATCTTCAGATCTTCACATCTCTCATATGTTATGGTCCTAGGTTCTCAAGTTTCCTCATCCTCACATGTGTAAGTCCCCATGATCCTAGACTCTCACTTCCCCAAATCATAAACCAACCTCTAATCTACAACTTCCAAACCTTCTAACTTCCTTACAACTTACTTCTAACTTTAAAGCTCAAGATCAGCATCCGCGATGTCCACAAGCTCCCAACTTGACCTAAACATCTCAACCTTCGAACCCATACAAACCGTAGTCAAAAGACCACACATCTTCTGAAAAATCCACCCGATACATGGCACTTCAGAATTAAAAATTCGAGTCTGGCACGAAATCGACGCCGGCCCTCGTTCGATAATAGTTTGGAGTGGTCGGTGACCATTACTGGTCCCCCGTCGCGCGACAAATGAGCATTCCTCCTCGTAATTGGAGCACGCAGGGGATACTTCGTACACGAATCGAGCATGGAGGACAGTCAACTAGAAGGAGAACGGAGGGATCCCAAAAGCACTCTTGCTACGTCTGAGTGGCCGACAGAAAGAGAAGGTGGCTATTTCCCTTGCAGGAAGTGCTAGCCTCTCTTCGAATAGATATACGTGTATCTCTGAGGTGGATGACGTCGACCATGTTCTCACCCTTCCTACGGGTTCCTCTTTGGATTCGATTTGTAACACGATTTTTGACGTGGGTGGTGATTTTGACCTGTTTGTATCTGATATGTGGATTACTGATGGTGTATTAACTTATTCAGTTACTTGATGTTGAACTGTTTATATCTGATGTGTGGATTACTGATGGTGGATTAACTTATTCAGTTACTTGATGTTGAACTGTTTGTATCTGATATGTGGATTACTGATAGTGTATTAACTTATTGAACGTTATAATAATGTTTGGAGGGTAGCAGAGTATCTAGAAGACAGAGAATTGCTGTCACTTTCGCTGTTCAGATGAAGCTTTTGGTTTGAGAAGACTTGATAGACCTAAATAGACCTAAACATGGAGACCACATCACAGATGATGCTCATAGTTCCAATACATCTTATAGATTTAATAAAGATTATTTAGAAGCTAAGAACAGAGTCTCTCAGTGAAAAGACTCGTCACAAAGACCACATTCCAGATGAGGTTCACAAGTAGTACCTGAGCTTTCCTCTAAGATGAAACATCAGTACACATATCTTGAATGAAGATTTAAACCTAGTCAAACTTTGATACAGTTCGTTACAAGTCATGACATCTCTCGTTATAATACTATCTAATACTAAACTGTACATGCAGCACAATCTACCTATAACCTTGCACCATAAATACCTGTTGGGTTCTGATACACAACACTTTATTACGAAGACTAAATACAACTAGAATGCGGTTCGCTCGGTACCAAACTATTTCTAATTCTAACTTATTCTGAAAGTTGGTTTTTAAATACTTAGCTTGAGGTAGGGATGGTGGTCAAAGGACAGCGTGACTCAGGATGATTTCAAGATCTAGGATGACTAAAGCTTAGGAAATGTGATTAGTATGTTTCTATAGGAATGAGTTTGTCGAGTGTATGGGGATGAATCGGTACTGTTTATGAAATGAATCTTACAGCTGGTCATACAACATACCTAACTCAGATCCTATACTGCACAACCTATCTTAAATCCCATCACAAAAGATTATGCCATCGTTAATCCCTAATTTCAACCTCGGCCAATCAATCGTAGTTCCTTAGAAAGGTTATTAAGTAATGGAATACACCGACAGAGAATGCAAAGAGCCATGACGGACAGCTAATGTCCGCGGCGGGATAAAGGGACGCGTCGCGACGACTGGCAGGTCAAACAAAACCTGTTCCCTCGTGTCGTCCGATGGCGAACACACACTGGGAGTCACGGTTGTTTGTTTCTGCAAAACGATCCGCTGCTCGCGTGAATTACGATCGTCTGGCCGGATCCTTGCGCGTCCCCGTGTGAGGTCCATTGCTTTTCGATCCGACGGCGTTATCCGCTTTGGCCACGCTTCTTGTTTTCCCACGTTCTTTCTTACGTTTCTTTTCGTTCATTCTTACGTTTCTTTTCGTTCATTCTTATTCAGTTTCATTGCTTTAATTTCTGATCAAATTCTCAGTTGGGACGTTTGAGCGAACGACGTTTGATGGAACGTCTTATGGACGCATGAGGTGCGTCACAGGGTAAGAGATGGATTCATTAAGTTTCTTTTCACTCATTCTTATTCATTCTGATTACTTTAATTTCTGATCAAATTCTCAGTTGGGACGTTTGAAAGAACGACGTTTGATGGAACGTCTTATGGACGCATGAGGTGCGTCACAGGGTAAGAGATGGATTCATTAAATTTCTTTTCACTCATTCTTATTCATTCTGATTGCTTTAATTTCTGATCAAATTCTCAGTTGGGTCGTTTGATTATTAGGGAACGTTTTGTGGTGCACGATGGACGCACGAGGTGCGTCACAGGGTGAGACGCACCATTCATAATTTAGAATCGTTATGCGAGTGGCTAAGATTGAAGGAGAAATCAAATGCACAAATTCAGGTAGACTTCTTGTATGACGCACAAGGTGCGTCACTCTCTATATGAAATGTAAGAACAATTCATTGTTTAGAATCGTTATACTAGTGGCTGAGATTGAAGAAGAAATCAAATGCACAAATTCTGGGAGGTTTCTTGCATGACGCATACTGTGCGTCACTCCCTATATGAAATGTAAGAACAACTCATTCTTTAGAATCGTAATGCCAGATGTTGAGATCCAAGAAGAGATGAAAAGCACGAGATCTGCCGCTTCTTGCATGACGCACAAGGTGCGTCACAGAGTAATATAAGTTCAAGAAAGTACGAAAGTTAGCGAAGAAGCCTTCTTTGTTTTAACCCTTTCTTTGGAAAGTTGCAACTCTTTCCGGTTGCATGAATATTCAACGATCGCCGGTACTTTCGCGGTGTGTTACTTTAGATATGCGTTAAAAGGTAGTGAATTTTTTATAAGCGGCGTAAGTCTTATTTACTGGGCAATATGAATTGGCCGAAAGGGAACACGCCAGTTGTGCAAGCGCGAGAAGCTTTTAAGGTAGCAGTAATTATGAAATATGGAGGTTGGTAATCTGCTCTGTCGAGGATTAATCTAACGTTACGGGTTTCGGTTTGACGGTAGGCCGTTGGAAAAATCCGTTCTCATCCGGTAACGTCGATAAAATCACACTCGGCGTTAAGCCCCCGGTACTCTCGCTTTCTCGGTCGCCCGAGGGGCTTTCGAGCGGAGTTTCTTGCACGCAAGAAACCGCGGCCTACAGTTTCATTGCAAACTGAATTATCGGAGGATTTTCGGGGGGGTTCCGCGAAAAACAGTGCCGCGGGTTTAAATATTTCAAGATGGCGCTTTAATCTCTTAGCGAGAACATCCTTCCACGTTCGCACATATTTGCAAACTTAATTAGCGCCTTACGTCCCGTCACGTTATAGAGTACCGTTTCAAATGGGATCAACGTCGTTGTCGGTTCAAAGCACTTCCGCGATAAACAATCGATGGATTAGTGAACTGGGGCTCACACGGATTTCAAAGCACTATGCGATCAATAATTGATATTGTTGCGTGTGTACATGCCAATCATATTTCGTCTAAAACATATTTAATATTTGAACCGTTCAGTGCACACATTGATTAACTCCATTTTTTGAAACATCTTAAATTTAAGTGTTGAAGCATTTGGTATAGTCACTTTTTATATTTATAATAATTTAAGATTTTTCAAAAAATGGAGTTAATATACTTCATCATTTGTGATTAATGGTGGCAAAGGACTCTATTATAATTATACAATACTCCTTTACTCTTCGAGACATTTTTGTTATGTTACATTGTCAATATTTTATATACTTCATCATTGATGACTAATAATGGCAAAGACTATATTATAATTATATAATACTCCTTTACTCTTCGAGACATTTTTGTTACATGTTAGATAACTTCAGAACCTATCGAGGTTATCTCACTACAGATTTTAACACCATCTTGTATTAAACCTTCGTATTAAACATTTATAATCATATTATATTAGTCGATCATATTAAACAAAATGGCGGCTGAGTCACCTTTACGACTGTCACCTCATATGACTGTATTCTGAAAACTATCACACTTAATTCAAAATATCTCCACTTTACAAGCTTTCATAAAAAGCTTCTCGAGATATTCCCTAAAACTCGAAGGTATTATTAAACCAGCAGTAAATATAAAATTTAATACTACAGGTTCTACCATAGCACAAAGATGTTAGATAAATATTTCCATACACAGTAATTTCCTGCTACACACTTTCTAGTCATAGAAAGTTTGATCCTATCACAAATTAAAGCAGCGATTTCATAAGCTAAGAAGCTTTGCCGATATTAAACTCCTGTAAATTGCATCTTAAAATGACGTCGCTACTGAAACTCGTAGCGAGATCATAACCGCGAATATGCTCGCGCGGCTCTAAAACCAGCCACCTTAACACAATCATACTCTCCTTTCAATTCGATCCTTTGTTCTTAGTCACTGACCATAAAATTTATTCTCTTCAGCTTTTATGCTTCGTATCGTTCTCTTGGGGTTGCGTTTTACTACAGTAATTCGAACTATACGATTACTGTATTTCTGCCTTGTTTGCTTTAATCGAACTGCTATTTATGCTTTCCAATCAAGTTTGGTATTTTTCTGGGTACGTGTGCAGCAAAATTAGATTTAGCTTTTTTAGTACTTTTTTTAGGGGAAGTGGGTTTTTGAAGTTTGAATATGTGTCTGTTGGTTAAACATCAACTGTCTGTTGGTTGAACATCAACTATCTGTTGGTTAAACATAACCTATCTTGTACGTGGTCCAAATATAATCTATTTGATGTTCAAACCTATCTATTGTTTCAACATAACATCTGTTGGTTGAACATAAACTATCTGTTTGACTACAGCCTGTTATTCAAACATAACCTGTCAGATGTTTGGTCATAACCTTTGTGCTGTTTGAACATGATCTACCTATTTGATGAATGCTTTATGTTACTCAAACATAACCTCTTAGATGTTTGATCATAACCTATGTGCTGTTTGAACCTAACCTATGTGTTGTTTGAACATAATCTACCTATTTGATGAATGCTTTATGTTACTCAAACATAACCTCTTAGATGTTTGATCATAACCTATGTCTTATTTAAACCTAACATATGTGTTGTTTAAACATAATCTACCTATTTGATGAATGCTGTATGTTACTCAAACATAACCTCTTAGATGTTTGATCATAACCTATGTGCTATTTAAACATAACCTACCTCTAAATACAACCAACCTGTCCTCTCAATACATCTTCCTAAGTAACCCATCAAACTTAAACACAACATCAGTCCAAACACAGCCTATTACTTAGCCCCAATCTACGTTCGAGCATCAGTAGCCTAACAAGATGTACACCAAGTTAAAATAGGCGCACGAGGTAGCAATTTCGCACGAAAGAGTCAACGACCAGGTGACCAGAATATCAGAACGATCATATAATCTGCAATAATCCGGTCGATAGTTAGATCGATATAGGCTGAGTCCATATGGACGCCATTTTGCTGACCGGTATTATTGGACGTCAGGTAGACCCGTTAAGAAGTCTCGTTAACGACGTCGTTACGATCTGCATTTGCTAGACGCACGTGCGTCGCGGCGCCAGTCTTTTCACTGTGGCATCTGGTCAACCATTGAAATTACGATCGCGGTATTTCCGCCTCATCAACGATCGTAAATCAGAATTAAAAGATCGCGGGCCACGGCTAAATCGTGCCTCGACAGGGTATACTTATGGGACCAAAAAAAGAAGGGGTTCGTCAGGTATCGGTGTTTTATTTCTCGTGGCAGACCTGCTGGACCGGTAGCGATTGCGGTGGAACCTGGCGGTGTATTCCTTGTCGTTTAAAGGGAAGTGGTGCCTAAGTATGGGTGTTTAGGGTTTTGCGAGACTCCCGTGCTCGATAATATATAGAGGAGTACTCCGTTGACCTAAAAACCTAATGTAGACATGCAAGTTTTCTTCAAACTTTCAATTTTTTGTATTTATTGTTCTTGCATATTCAAGATTCGTGATGGGGAGATTTTCTGTGCGAATTTGATGGAGATTTGTGACTTGAGAATATAGTGGAATTATATATAAGCAGAGATTTTTGGAGAAGTCAACATAGGACACTAGAGAGCTCATACGAAGGTCTATCTTCGAATTTGAACATCTGATCTTCACTCTTGAAAATTCGTATTAGAAGCTTGCTACAGGATCACAGTACACTTAGAAGAAGTCTACATATGACTTAAAACCACAGTGTTTCCTTAGAAGTCACTATAAGCACCATATTCCTAATTCTGCTCATAGGTAGATCATACGTCTGCCTTCGAACCTGAACATCTAATCTTCACTCTCGAAAATTCGTAATAGAAACTTGCTACACGAGTACAAGTCTATATATGACCTAAAACCACAGTGTTTCCTTAGAAGTCACTATAAGCACCATATTCCTAATGCTACTCAGAGGTAGATCACACACCTGCCTTCGAACCTGAACATCTAATCTTCACTCTCGAAAATTCGTAATAGAAACTTGCTACACGAGTACAAGTCTATATATGACTTAAAACCACAGTGTTTCCCTAGAACTCATAAGCACCATCCCTAAGTCTCAAAGGTAGATCTACCTCTGAACGTTCACTCCTAAAAATCTACAAAGCCGCCATAAATTCAGTAAAATTTATTTACGACATAAAACCACAGTGTTTCAGTAAAACTTACAAGAGAACCCGTTTATCGTCGACCATTTAATCTTCCTCAATCTCGAATGTACAGTGAAAAATTCCCTCACAATCACGTCGGAGTGAATAAATTCCATTTACGACTGCAGAACACAATGTTTCGCCGTTGGAGGACAACACGAACGAGGTGCTAGAACTACGTATTTCCTGCATGCAGATGGAGCGCAAGATGATGATGTATCGCGCAGACATGGAAGACAATCGAAAGGAATACGAGACAACGAAGCCTGCGGAGAGTAACCTGATCGTTTCGCGATGAAGGTCTGCATCGTGCTTTAACGAGGTGCGTGGAAGCTGCAACGACAGCCTTCTCCGAAGGCGTCAGCGAAAGAAAAGATGCATCGATGCGCCTCCGTGCTGGTTGACGACAACGGTGGCTAACCGATGATTAAAGGTCTGTGACTTGAAAACGTGTCGTGAGACTTCACTGATGGTGATATATGAAAAATTGATTATGCTGACATTAGCGGAGTCTGACTGACGTATTTGCGACTGGCAGTCGTTGATTTGCTACCAACTCTACCATCAAGATATACATACAAAATGTCACCATTCGGTCACATATGTTCATCTGTTGTACAAAATGCACACTTGCCACATTTACCAAAAGTTGTTACTATAGTGACGCACCTTGTGCGTCACCCCAAGAAGACTCCTAAGACTTGTGCATTTAATTTCTTTGGGTCTTAGCCACTGTCGTATCGAGTCTAAATGATGAAGTGATCTTCAACTGCATATAGAGAGTGACGCACCAGGTGCGTCATCCCAAGAAGACTCCTACGTCTTTTGCATTTGTACTCCTTGAATTTTAGCCATTGCCATGATGAGTATAAATGACCAATTGATCTTCAACTGCATATAGAGAGTGACGTACCTGGTGCGTTACAGAGAGTGACGCACCTGGTGCGTCATCCTAAAGAGACTCCTACGACTTGTGCATTTGATCTTCTTGGATCTCAGCCACGGTCATAACGAGTAGAATCGACCAATTGATGTTCAACTGCATAAACAGAGAGACGCACCTGGTGCGTCATCCCAAGACGACTCCTACAACTTATGTGTTTTAACTCCATGGGTCTTAGCCACTGTCATAACGAATCTAAAGGGTGAATTAATCTTTAACTGCATACACGGAGTGACGCACCTGGTGCGTCATCACCAAAAAGACTCCTAGGACTTGCATATTTAATCTCTCCTCAGGTCTCAGTCATTGTCCTAACGAATCTAAACGACAAATTAATCTTTACACAGAAAGTCTGAAGGGTTGAACGAACGTAAATTGTACAATGGCGATCGTGAGCGACGTAATAACGTGTTTCGGCGCGAAACGCGACCCGACCCGCGAATCGCCGGTGATAAACGCGGTGTCCCGTTTCATAATTCGACGATAGAGATCCAACGGGCGACCCCGAAAATGTATTATGACGAGCAGAACGCGATCATCGGGGCCACCAAACGCACATGGTGCCCGGGTAACTTAAGCCGCGCACGATAAAACGAAGCCCCATTCTCGTTTATCCGTTGCGCTCGTTTGACACCGATTGCGGGCATAAATCTACGCCGTGTACCCGTACTGTTTTGTAATAATGTCCGTCGGTCCGCTGAGACGTCATCAAATATGCTGTATTACGTTGTTTCAACGTGGAACGAAGGTTTTATCTAAATTATACCCGCGGCTCCCTGCGGCACCGGTTTCGCTGATTACCCTAGTAAATGTAATTGCATGCGATCCTTGTGCAAATTTTTACTTACGATACGAATAATTAATTTTGGAATGTTTGAACAGGATGTTTGCTTTACCTGGGGTTAATGAGGCGATGTGCTGGAATGGGAAATATGTAAGTTGCATGGTTGAGATACCGGGAATACTGTATTGAGTATTCAGGAGGATATTGAGAATGTGGAGTTCGTATTATAAAATTCATAGGAGTATTCTGTAATTACACTACTTGTCAAACTTCTTTTTATAGCTAGTATGATGTGACGCATCTGGTGCGTCGTCACAACAAGACTACTAGGTCCTAGGATCATAGGTGGTTAGTATATGTTCACATAGGCTATATCCACATATTAGAACTTTGTGTACTTCTATACTCTTAGACCTGTATCCACATATCACATCTTTCTGTACTTCTACATTCTTAGACTTATATCCACATATCACAACTTTTTGTACTTCTACATTCCTAGACCTACATCCACATATCACATCACTATGTCCACATATCCACACACTTTGGTCCTAACATCTTAACTATCCCACATCCCTGTATTTCCAGATACCTATAACTTAGGCAAGCTACGTCACTATATTCCTAAGTTGCTATAATCCAGATACTCCACATACTTATACCATCACATATCTATATTGTTATAGCTCTTAAATAGCTCTAGATTCTTAGGTCTTCACATCCCAGCTATATTACATCCCCTATGTGACCGAACTCCTATGTGATCAAACTCGTATGTGAACAAACTCATATGTGATCAAACTCCTATGTTATCAAACTCATATGTGATCAATCTCACATGTGATTAAACTCATATGTGATCAAACTCGTATCTGATCAGTCTCACATGTGATTAAACTCATATGTGATCAAACTCGTATGTGATCAATCTCACATGTGATTAAACTCATATGTGACCGAACTCCTATGTGATCAAACTCGTATGTGAACAAACTCATATGTGATCAAACTCCTATGTTATCAAACTCATATGTGATCAAACTCATATGTGATCAAACTCCTATGTAATCAAACTCATATGTGACCAAACTCCTATGTGACCAAATCACTAAACCCCAGATAGCCTATGTCCCTATCTCCCTATCTCCCCAATATACCCACCGTCTAACCAAGCAGAAACCTTGTGAATGAAAATACACAGACCTCCACACATCCCTATATCTTCATATCTCCATACTCCACCTCCACAACCCTCTTACTCACACGTCCACCTACACATTCCTACATGTCCCTAATTCACATCATAAATTAATAAGCCGATATATCGACTACCCCCTAAATTACCGTAAGAGCACCTCTTAATTCGGAACATCCACGTACGCGGAAACCCATTCAAGTCACATCCTCGTTGGTAGGGAAAAAGTGTTTAGGTGGATCTGGCTAATTAGGAGGGAAGGATTCGTGATCGGTTTGCTGAAAAATCGTATCTATTCGGGGTCGGTTGTTCGCGAAGGGAATCGTTTTATCGGCTCGTATAGCTGAGCTGTGATCGATGTAATAGATGGTACGTGCGTCGAGATGTTCAGAGACGGTGAGAACGTCGCTGGCAGCTAATGAGTCGGTCGCTTTGAAACTGCGCGACGGTGCCGCCGCGACGTTTCTCTCTTTTCCACGCTTCTGCCGCTGTTGCTGTACAGTCAACAGCAAATCTGGCTTGACTAGGGATCAGGACCACCCACTTCAAAGGCGATTTTTAAGAATTTAAGACATGTAGGACATAGAAATTTTGGACATGTGGAGGGATTGAGATTTGGGTACTGTGGTACTTTAGGGATTTATGTGACAGGACTCACTTATTTTGAAATTATGTACACAAAAATTTAAGAAAATTTGAAGACTTTGAATGTTAATTAACTATTACTATTACCTAACCCACCCTAACTGTTACGTAACCTATTACCCAAAACAGTCATCAGAATGCAAGAATCCTCAAGAACCTCGCCAACTTCGACACCAAAAAGTGTGCAAATCACAAAGTGATTAAAAAGTCGTAAACTGTACACGTGTGTCCGTAAAGAAAGGCTCCGTTGCAGCCGAGTGTACTCCCATGCTCGTCACGCTCGTAGAAACGTACGTGGGACGACGGGACACGCGAGGTTATATAGTAATAATTAATTTCGAAGTCGCTTTGAAGTCAGCTGCGACGAACGGGGGCACCCAGGCTTTGAGAGAGAGGCGTAAACGTCAGACGAATATCCGCGGCCCGTGTTCCGCGTACATCCCCCTCGAAAGGATTCACCTGAATACCCCGAATTTAGCCGGAGCTATCCGTCTGGCACAATGGCCGATACGTTGAAACAAAGGGCTTCGATTTGACGCCGTTTCGAGACAATTAACGGACGCTAGGAATTTATGGAAATCCGAGGGGAAACGATCCCTCTTCATCGATCTTCGGAAGGCTCTTATTGCTGTTGGAAAATATTGCTTATTTTAGTTTTCTATGAAATGTATTAATAGTATATACTGTAGTCGTTGATACAGTGCTTTGGTTGATATAGTGAGGTTTTTTATGCAGTTTGGTTGGATTTATTTTGAGTTCGAATGTGTGACGTACGCTGTGAAGCGAGTGAGGTTATGTGGGAAACAAGATGGCGCTTTTGGGGCATGCAATTTGAATGTATGTCAGTTCTCAGATAAGATTTGAGTTAATAAGTAATGTTAGTTTTGTTTAAGTATATTAATACTATGTTAATACTATATTAATGTATAATATAGTACGTAAATACTATATTAATTTAATACTATATTGATACTATAATTAATTAGTAAATTAATACTATATTAATTTACTATATCAATAATAATATGTTAATACTATATTAACAATATACACACTTTGGTCGATATAATAAAGTGTTTTTCTGCAGTTTGATTCGATTAATCTTGAGTTCAAATGTATGTGACGCTGTGAAGCGTGTGAGGTTATATGGAAAGCAAAATGGCGCCCACACTTGTGGCGCGCAATTTGAATCTACACACTAATCTTGATGTTATCTACACGTTATCTTGATTAGTTCTCACATAACATTTGAGTTACTAAGCAACGTAATATCAACGTTTATTTTTTTTTAAGAAATGTATTAAATTTTCATACTAACGAAATATATCTACAACTTCCAAAAATACATTAAATTTGTATATTAAACACAAGTAGCTCACAAATAACTCTAAATCTCTAAATCGAAAAATCCAAATAAAAGCTCATAAAGTTCATTCCAAGGGTGTAATCTTGTCGCTATTATAAAATAGGTAAAAGAATTTAATAAAACGCATCGACGTGCGTGTGTTGGTCGATTTTTCCCGTGAAGGCAAAACTGTGGAGCAAGCGTCGGAGCGGTAGAACGCCGGCGGCGTCAGCGGCAATGCATTAGTCGGGACATTAGCGAGATATCGAGCCAGCCATCGTATCGTATCGTCATCGGGTCGGTATGCTAAAATACCGTGTAATCTCGAGGAAATTACACGGTCGGTGTACGACGGCCCCGGTACGATCATGCGTGCGTGTGCGTGTCTCTATAGCTCGTTGCTATAATATCATTGTCATATTTAGAGAAGGAAATTCACCGTGCCGATATTCGTACTTAACGATGATAGCGGTCATTTAATTCCTTTGCCACTTTTATTTCGTACCGGTACGTTTTGTTACTCTCTTATTCGCCATTTTGAATTATGCAAATTTTTATTGTTTCTTCAAGATTGTTCAATTTTATTAAATCGAATGTTTATGCTTATATACGTGTACATGTACGTAAATTAATTTTCATCGTTCCTGCTCATAATTTACTATTTTATTTTTAATTTCAAATTGTGTGACCATCACGACAGCAGATTAGTGTTAATAAAAAAGAAGGAGAAAACGCGGCAGGAATGTTAATTTCGAAGGGCGAGATAGAGAACGGAAAACGATTTCCTGGGGAATTTTTGCGTCCCAGTTACAGCACAGTGGTTGGATGAGTAATTAGTTTGCTCATAAATTGGATCTCCTTTTCTCTCCCTCATTCTCTATGTTCAATGGTTTAATCCCGATTGCGGGCTTCGTTCGGGAGAGACGGTATCGCAATCCTATTCCGTATATCTACCGGGGTTTAATGATTTTTTATATATTTGGAAAAAAGATTAATGTTCCGCGCTTAAGCGTATTCTGTGCGATATCTCTTTCAGGTAAAACGTTTAAAATAAATTTACAATATTTGTAACTTGCTACGAGTGTTTGTGAAATATTTGGTTTGATATGGAAATATTTAATCTGTAAAATTGGAGGTGAATGTGAAAGAGGTGGGGTATTAGGAAATTAGGAAACGGGGATTTAGGGATTCGGGGAATTAGGGATTTGGGAAATTAGGAAACGGGGATTTAGGGAATCGGGGATTTAGGGATTCGGGGAATTAGGAAACGGGGATTTAGGGATTCGGGGAATTAGAGAGTTGGGGAATTAGGGAGTTGGGGAATTAGGAAACGGGGATTTAGGGAATCGGGGATTTAGGGAATCGGGAAATTAGAGAGTCGGGAAATTAGGAAATCGGGAAAGTAGGAAACGGGGATTTAGGGATTCGGGGAATTAGGGAGCCGGGAAATTAGGGAATCGGGAAATTACCAACCAGGGATTTAGAAAGTCGGGAAATTAGAAATCAGAGATTTAGGGATCCACGAATTCAAAAAGTCGCAAACCCACAATTCACAAAACGAAACTCTCGCTCTCAAAAATAAAAAAGCGTCCATTTTCCAAAACGTAAGAAGCTTAACACGCCTCGATAATCCCCAACTCGCAGTTAGCGACATTTTCAACGCAAGAGACAACTTTCTAAAAGCAAAAAAAAAAAGAAACCGGTAAAAGAGACCACAGCAAAGCATCTTGAAGCAAAACATACAAGTTTAATTTCGTTTTCATAACAATGCAAGAATGCACGGGACAGGTGGATCTAAAAAATTGTGGCGTAGACAAGAAAGTCTCTCGCTCGTTTTACTGAATGTGCATACACGTTTGTAATTCTAAACCACATTCCCCGACAGACGCAACTTGTTAACCAAGGAGGTAGAAAAATTGCATTCAAAGGAATTATTGAATCCAACCGTAGAATCTGCACAAATTGTAGCAACCCGCTTTCAAACTCATCCGTGCTACAAATTCCTGGGAATCGCAGATTTTATTCCTACGGTCGTGGAGCACTTTTATGGTATTTAGGTTGTGTAGCTTTATTTTTTTGAATTTTTAAAATACTTTTATTATTTATTTTGTGCGTGGTTTATTGTGTTTAGAGGTTTTGTAATTATTCATTTTTTTTGTTGTCGTTTTTGAGAGTTATGGATTTTTTAGGTTGTTTGTTTTGGGAGTTATTCAGGGTGCAAGTTTTGTGAATTGTTTATTTTTGGAAGTGTCACGTGTAACTAAATTTACAATTGTAACGTGTAACATTTGTAATATATAATATATGTAACACATGACATATGTAACATATAATATATATAACATATGACACATGTAACAAATGACATATGTAACATATAACGTATGTAACATATGTAACATGTGTAACATATAACATATATAACATATGTAACATATGTAACATATGTGATATATAATATATGCAACATATGTAACACATGACATGTATAACATATGTAACATATGACATGTATAATATAACATATGTAGCATATGTAACATATAACATCTATAACATGTGTAACATATGTAACATATAACATCTATAACATGTATAACATGTATAACATATGTAACATATGTGATATATAACATATAAAAAATCCTTTAAATATAAAATAAAGTACCAACCCTTAACGTGTCAGATAAAATGTGCTCACCACATGAAATTGTGATGAATATTGAAAGATAAAATATAAGATTGCTAGCGTGTATCCTGAAAGTTGCATCGAGTAACGGATATTTTCAATATCGCAAGACGACAAAGTCAAAGCAGTACAGGTCGGTAAATAAAAACGATTTGCGCACGGAAGAGAAGCGTACCGGTGTGTCTGGTGGCTGCTCGTTCTAAAACACACTTAACGCCAGAAGCTATTTATTTCACGAGGGTTATTCCCTCGGCACGGTGTGTACGCCTAACATTTTTGTAATTAGTTTGCTCGCGACTCCGTGGAAGAAGGGAACAAAGGAGGGTTGAAACCGAGACGACGGGATACACAGCCCGGGCATTTATGGATACGCGGGGGGTTGCGTGTGCGCGTTTCCACCACCGTGGACAACTGTAAAAAGGTAGTTTGCCAAAGAACAGTTAGCGAGTGAAAGGAGAGAAAAGTCGAGGAGGGGCGAGGAGAGAGACGGAAAGGAGGGTCGTGAGTGGTCTACGAAGAAAGAAAAGAAAGAAGGTGAAAGTGAGAGGAGCAGAAATTACGACGTACACACGAGCCTAATTGCTGCCAGCGTTACGGGTGATTATTTTTTAATTGGCGCGATTAAAAGAACGAGATCGACACGCATCGGTGCGTGCATTCGCCGTTTGATGTCCGAAACCGCGGGGATTCGAAATCGATCGCAACTTCGTGTTCTCGATTTTACGCGCTCCGTTATTTGCATACTTTACGCCCCCGCGTTGCCACCTTACCCCGTTGACAAATTTATTTCGCCGCCGGATAGCAGCTTCAGGTTCTCAAGAACGATATTCTTGTTGTTTAAAGCCCGTTTGCTTTAATGAAATTTCCTGCTGTTCCTTCGCCTTAGAGAGAAGGACTGATTGAAAGCGTCCTTTATATGCGACTTGCTTGTGAAATTTATCAAAATCATCAACAATGTATTAGTGAATAAAAATCGTCAGCAAACAGGTCTATTTAGAGGCAAGAATGTCAAGTTGGAGTTGTCGGCCTTTCTGGAAAAGGTACCTCGAGATTAACTGTGCGTGCGTTTATTCGTATTGTATAATTCATAGAGATCTGCTGAAATTATACTACTTTCTCAAACTCCATTTTATACTTTTTATGATGTGACGCACCTGATGCGTCATTCTATAAATTCTATTCTTGGTCCTGGGATCATAGGTAGCCTGTATCTTTACATAGCCTATATATCCACATCTCATATGTTATATAGTCATATATCACATCACATCTGTACTTTTACATCCTTAGATCTTAATATACTAAGTAACCAACATCACTGTATTCCTATATAATATTTGATTTAGGTATCCTATGTCATTCTATTCCTAGGTTGTTATTGCCAGGCTACCTCACATGATTATACCATCACATCCTAGCTCCCAAATAGCTGTAGATACTTGTACCTTCACATCCTAGCCATGCTACATCCCCTATGTGATCATATTCATATGTGGTTAAAGTCATGTGTGATCAAACTCATATGTGACCAAACTCCTATGTGATGAAAGTCATATGTGATCAAACTCATATGTGACCAAACTCCTATGTGATGAAACTCATATGTGATGAAACTCATATGTGATCAAACTCCTATGTTATCAAACTCATATGTGATCAAACTCATATGTAATCAAACTCATATGTGACCAAACTCCTATGTGATGGAACTCATATGTGATCAAACTCCTACGTGAACAAACTCATATGTGATCAAACTCATATGTGACCAAACTCCTAAGTGATCAAACTCATATGTGATCAAACTCCTATGTGATCAAACTCATATGTGATTAAACTCATATGTGATTAAACTGATATGTGATTAAACTCCTATGTTATCAAACTCATATGTGATCAAACTCATATGTGATCAAACTCAAATGTGATCAAACTCCTATGTTATCAAACTCCTATGTTATCAAACTCATATGTGATCAAACTCATATGTGATCAAACTCAAATGTGATCAAACTCCTATGTTATCAAACTCCTATGTTATCAAACTCATATGTGATCAAACTCATATGTGACCAAACTCCTATGTGATGAAACTCATATGTGACCAAACTTCTATGTGATCAAACTCATATGTGATCAAACTCATATGTGACTAAATCACTATACTCTCAGTACCCTATATCCCTATCTCCCTATCTCCCAGTACAATCACTCTCTAACCAAGTAAAAATCTGGAGAATAAATATACATAGACCTCCACACGTCCACATCCCTATATCTTCATATCTCTATACTCCACCTCCACATCCCTCTTACATACCCACATGTCCACATATACCTCGCTAGATACATATTACCTCTAATTTTACATCATAAATTAATAAACCAACATATCGACTACCCACTAAATTACCATAAAAGCTCTCACAAAATATGACCGAATAAAAATCATGTCCCAAGTAACCAGACCTATTTAAACGCAAGAATGTCAAGGCGTCGGAGTCGTCGGCCTTTCGACGCTGGGCGTCTTTTCTGGAAAAGGGCGTACCTCGCGAATGATTAACCGTGCATGCGTTTATTCCTCGCCGGGCAATTTGTCGCGTTAATTAGCCGTGTAACGAGGACCTGGACACGCGTCTCTCCCTTCTATGTAAGACGCTCTTTCCGAAGCGTTAGGAACGTCATCGCGACTGATGAAAAAGTCAGACCGATACGCCACGGAGCTCGTAACTCACGTCAAGATTCAAATGAGTTACGGATTCCATTCATCTCGGTGTATTAAGTCGGCCGCGGACGGACGAAAATTTCAATTCACGTCCGATCCCGATCCTACTCTGTCACTGTCGCTCTATTTTCGCTTTCTCCCTTGCTTAAATTGCCGAGTTATTTACGGTCGTGTAATGAGCTTCCGTCCGTGATCGTCTTTCTGTCGGCGAATTGAACCCTTTTTTTCAATGATTTTACTACATCCCTTCATACTTAATTTCAAATTTACCTACCCTATATTTACTTTTTTTAATTGTCTATATATATTTTTTTTTAATTATAGTGACCAAATTCGTACGCAATTTTGATACTGTTAAATGACTGACGTTGACAAGATATTTTGTTAAAATCAAGACACTTTCAAAATTAAAAAATATATCTGATAGGTGACATACAAAGGGGACCCTCTATGTATTATATTTTTATTTTGCAACATATCCTTATAATCAATTAAGCTACTTAATATTTTAAGAAATTGTTTGAAAATGATGAACTGTTAGAGCTTGTGTCTCCTCTAGAATTTTCTTATTAAACGTCAACATCAAGAAATGCCAAGAATGTGCTTATAAGAGTAACCTCGTTCTGAATTACTTCTTCAAGATAAAAACGCTGACCAATATAACACATTAGTTAATTAAAAGTCTAGTAAAAAAGCAACAACAAGGTTCGTACGCATGTAAGTTATTTCAGCAAGCAATTCGAACAACGATAAACAGCCACAGTTGGTCGGGTCAAACGAATCCCATTGACCCAACGCACCAGTGACCCAATACGATCCGTGCGTTACTCTATGTGGAACAAGTGGTTCGAGCGGGAATTACTTTGAACGCGTTCGCGAGATGGCAAATTGCTCGTAGACAATTGGAGGATGTAGTTGCCGCTTCAATTTGGTACAGTTTCTACTCGTAGAAAGTTCTGCTTGCCAGGATGTTGCCTGTTAAAAATGGAAACCCGTTAAGACTTACTATTTGCATTTATATTGCTGTTTTACATGGTAATCCGGTTAAAAACGTGCAAACATTGTCAGCGGGTTTAATTAAAATTCGGGAAATTCGGGAAACGAGGTGTTGATACTTCCTGCTGGGTTTTGGAAAATTTAAAGCGGTGGATTGTTCGATTTAGAGAGTTGGGAATTTAGGGAACGGGGATTTAGAGATTTGGAGGTTTAGGGTTTTGAGGATTTAGGGATTTGAGGATTTAGGGAGCGGGGATTTAGAGAATCAGGAAATTAAGGAACGGGGATTTAGGGAGTCGGTATTTTAGAGATTTGGAAATTTAGGGTTTTGAGGATTTGGGGAGTTGGGAATTTAAGGAGTCGGGAAATTGGAGAATCAGGAAATTAGGGAACGGGGATTTACAGAGTCGGGACTTTAGAAATTCGAAAATTTAGAGTTTTAAGGATTTGGAGAGTTGGGGATTTAGGGATTTGAGGATTTAGGGATCTGGGAATTTAGTGAGTCGGGGATTTAGAGAATCAGGAAATTAAGGAACGGGGATTTAGGAAGTCGGGACTTTAGAAATTTGAAAATTTAGAGTTTTAAGGATTTGGAGAGTTGGGGATTTGAGGATTTAGGGATCTGGGAATTTAGAGAGTCGGGGATTTGGGGAATCAGGAAATTAGAGAACGGGGATTTAGGGAGTCAGAATTGATTTAAAAGTCAGAATTGATTTTCATCCAGATGAAGGATAAATGTGTACTAATTTATGTTTCGTTGTTTATTTATTTTTCAACTTCACATTATATGCCGATAGATTTAGTGTTAATTTGATGGTTGTTGCCTATCGTTACAATTACTTAATAACTGTCACATGTATGATCACAATTGTTGCTATGGTCACATGTTGCTATGGTCACAATTGTTACCTACGGTCACAATTACGTCACAAGTACTAAAAGACCCAATACATTCAAAAGAACAAGCAGATCTAAAAGCACCCATAAAAATATCAATGTAACCATAAACGTAAGTGCCGAGTGCAGCAAAATTCGTCGAAAGAGCCATTAAAAATGAGAAGATATTTCCGTCGAACACGAAACAAATTTTGTCGAAATGGAGTCGTACGTGCCCGAAGTGGAAAAAGAACACCGTACTCCGGCGAACGTACGTGGTTTTCCAGCGGCACGTCCTCGCGAATTCCTCGACGAACCGGTATCCACGTGGACCAGTATTTTTCACGGTGTCGTTCGAGTTTCGATGGCTAATCGCGTTTCCGTGTGGAGGAAAACAGCAGTCAGCTTAGGAGAAACGAGCGACACGCTCGAGAGCCAGCTGCAGCATCGCAAAACTTTGTCCCAACTTTATTACGAGTCCTCTTAACGAATTTAACTGTCAAGCCGTAACTTGACGTTTGAGTTTCCCGCTGTTGCGACAACGGGAACACGGACGGGAACGAGGACGACCACGTCGCTAGGGAAAATGGCTGTGCGGCAGACACTGATCTTACTGGTACACGTGTTTCTACTATAAATTTTACCTTTGCACTTGCATTTTATTTTTGAAAATTATTTGGACGATTGATACAAATTGGGGAATTGGGAATTGAGAAATTGGTGAGTTGAAAATTTGGGTGGGTTAGATGGGTTAGGTTGGGTTGGTTAGTTTATTTTCTACTTTAGTGTTTAATAATGTTATTATCTCTATTAATATTATTAATATTACTGATCTTATTAATATCACATTATTTTAATATTTTGTATTTTTTAGGTTATTAATAATTATTTTTTAGTCATGATACATATGTGATTTTATGTTTCATTGTTCAATAGTGTCATTAGCTGTATTGCTATAATCAATATTATTGATCTTATTGATACTAATATAAATAATTATATAAATAGTATTAATACTGATTGTGTTAGTATTAATTTTTTAAAAGTATTTTGAGATTCTTCGCTTATTATATATTAATGAAATTATTATATTTAATGACGATTTTCTACTACGAAGTTTAAAAATGAAAAATCGCGAAACTGTGCTATATTAACCCCAGTCGAAAAATATTGGAGCGTTCAAGAAATACAAAATCGATTTATAGTAGTTGTTTCCGAGGGAAAGCGTTCTCTCGAGGAACGGTGTTTTTCGACGCGATCATCCAAAGTTTCGCACGGTTCAGCGAATTCTACGGCGTCTTCCCGGAATCGGGTAATCAATTTTAAGAGCGTGCTTTCCTCCCTTCAACCACGAAAACACGTCGAACAAACGGGAGTTCGCAAGCGCCTCTCCCACGGCTTTTTCGAAACATCGACTATTTTAATCCCAACGATTCGTTAGTTTATTTGAAACGCTCGCAAGCTCTTCACGAGGGTCCGCCATTGTAGACGGTTATCAGGCGATGCCGCAAATTCCAGGGATTTTCGAGGATGCTATCGTGGCCCGACTTCGGATTCCTTTTCTTACGCTGAAATTTCGAAACTTTGTGTTCCGGTTACCCGGGAGTTTCCTTTTAATCGCAATGTTGATTAAATCGAGGCAAATGCGCGCGAAAGCGAAATCAAAGGTTCTTTGCGAACTTTGCGATCGATGGAAAGAAGACACAACATCGTTTCAATTACGATACTAATGCAAGGCGATACAGATGCAAATCGGTTACTGTAGACACAAATTAGGTATCGATACACATCAGCTACATATACAAATCAGTTCTGATATAAATGGATTTAGTAATTTATAACTGAAAGACGTTATGTTAAGACGTTAGCTTAAGTTAATATCACATACTTCTAATAAAAATGGAGCCACTAATTTACATCTTAAATAGATTAATACGAAATATAAACTAACCCGACACATCATCTACAAAGCTAATTTATATCTAAACCCTCTTATTTCAATATCCACTCCAAAATATCCCCGTAAAGAAGAAAATCGCAAGTTTATAACCTCTAAATGATCCCTCAAATGTGGCTCGAATATCCTCGAAACATCGTCTACGTTAAAAAAGCGCCATCGAGGTGTGTCTAGTCAATTCTCTTCGACGTTATGGCGTCCAGAAGCCGACACACAATGGCGGCCGCGATTAAGTTTATTACTTAAGAGCTGACCATTAAAAGGCCCTCGGTTCCGGGCACCTGCACGCCATTGCGTACCGGATACGAGGCGACTCGTAATTGCTTTTCGGTTTTGATCCGGTGTTCCCGAAACGGAGATTTATCACCGTATGCCCGTCGATGCTAATCTGCACGGACGGTTCGAGATATATGGCCGCGGCTTTTGTATCTCGTTGTTCGGTCTTCGACCGACTTCGACGCTGCTTTTCGTCGTCATTATTATTTCGTTAGCGATTCTGTCTATGGTTAGAGCTTGTCTTTTCTTTGGTGGAGTTGTGCAACTTGGATTTCAAGGTTTCTGATTTATTTGGGGACTTAGGGGATTTGGGGATTTCAGACACTTGAACATTTAGGATATTCAGGAATTTATGATATTCACGTATTTTTTGCATATCTGAGAATTAAATTTGATGACTTGAAGATTTAGGAGTTACGTAACTTTACAAGTTAGTTATTTAAAAATCTACATATATGGCAGAGTGATGTACTCAAATGAAGAGAACTCACCATAACCTAGATCAGCTGACCAACAAAATTTTAAAGATTGACTAATTTAAGGATCTGTAAATTTTCTCATGTAAAAACCAAAATATACTATAACACATGCAAACTATATCTCAAATTTCAAAATCCACAAAACGTCCAAAAATTTCAAGATCCAAAATTCCAAAAATGAAAAGTTTGAAAACTCCCAAAACTTCCTATCAAAGAGTCCAAGAGTCCAAGTCCTCCACTTCCTCTCCAAAAATCTAGCTATATTGCATAATCGTTCACAAGGGGCGTATCTCCCATCCAATAAAAACGCAAGTATCTTCGAAGCAGTGGTCCCCTTAAGGCCGACCGTTAATTGCGCGACTCGAAAGAGGAAGGGACCGTTGGAAAGTGTAATGATATAGTATAAATGGAGTTCGAAGCGGTGCACCGGCAATAAATTAAGGCGGAGCAAAGGTGTGTTCGCCGGTACGCGATTACGGGCCGAACGCTGGCATACTCGGCTTTGAACAAATAACTCTACCCAAAGGCGATCTTGCCTGTTTGGATTTCATACTTTCTACGCTTTGGTGGATCGCGTCGATTCCTCTCGCGTGTTCGCACTCCGTGTTTTTCACGCTGTTAGAACACGAGAAGATCGTGGTGTTGCGATACAGGTTGCACGAGAAGAATCTACCATTCTTCACGCTTTCACTTTTACATCTTTCAGAGAACTCGATGACAGCCTTTGACGAAATGACTGAACATTGTTTAGATGCAGAATTTTTTTTAAATTAGTTATCATTTTCTTCAAGAATGCGATGTGGTAATGTTTTATCAGATGACCTTTTTCTAACTTTGCACGTCAGCAGTGCAGTTTGAAGAACTTGAGACTGGACACCTAACCTATGAGCTACCTTTCACTGTATTTCATTTTTCAAAATTGTAAATGTGACTTGTAGACTTATCTGTAGAATGTTATAAGCTGTGTCAACTATAAATGATTTGTAGAAGTCCTCAGAGATTTGCTCTAAGAAGATTGTACATACGTTCAGCCATTTTTATTGTATAATAGTAATGAAACGTCCTAAAAATTGTGGACATTCGTGGAATTATTTGTAGCATTTCATCGACTGTTTCGATTAAAAATAACTTTCAAAAAACTTGCAAAACATGTTCAAAGATAATTAGTTACCTAACCTGTACATACTTTAAGTCCGCCATTTTTATTTTAGTAATGAAACGTTCTAAAAATGTGGACATTTGTGGAATTATTTGTAGCATTTCATCCACTGTTTCTATTAAAAATAACTTTCAGAAAACTTGCAAAACATGTTCAAAGATAATTAGTTACATAACCTGTACATACGTTAAGTCAGCCATTTTTATTTTAGTAATGAAACGTTCTAAAAATGAGGACATTCGTGGAATTATTTGTAGCATTTCATCGACTGTTTCGATTAAAAATAACTTTCAGAAAACTTGCAAGACATATTCAAAGAAAAATGGTTACATAACCTACACATACATAACAACTTACATAACATACACAACATATTCATCAACATTCTATAAATTAGTGCAAATATTTATAAAACAATTGTCTTAAGTTCCAGGCTTGAGATCTTCAAAAATAATTTAACACAACCTCTACATATTCAATCTAGACCGCCATTTTCCTTGCAATATTTAAACCACAGTTCTTTCACAAGTTTCACTTAATTTCTAGAATAAAACGTCTCTGTCAAATTACACACAGATTTATAACAGTAATTCCGATAACAGTAATAATTGATACGGTAGTTGAATAAAATACAATGTAACCTCTTTTCCTCCATCATAAATTAATATATGTAGTAGAATTCATCTTCGATTCAGAACCACCTGCAGTGAAATATCACTTCAGACAATCGTACACACTTTGCATTATTTATAGCCTTCATTGTCTACCTCGGAATACTTATGTTTTATACTCTTCGTAAAATCTTGATAACATTATGGCGAAATTTATTTCATTCGATCTGGATTGCATTATTTATTGCCGCGTATCGAATGTCGATTTTCGTAAAACGTGGGTAACAATAAAATTGTGCTTACGGCGTAACAAGTTGGAGATTGAAATTCGATAGTTACGCAACCATTTTGATGGCGTGGCGAATACAAAATGGCGGGTGGTGAAGACGTGAAATTCGATACAATTTTGACATAGGAACAGTTGTACTTTAATTTGGAGCTTAGGACTCGAAATTTGGGGATAAATTGTTGTATATGAAATACTTTGAGCACAAAATGGCGGACTAAGATGAAGTACTAACGTAATCGAACTAAGATGAAGTCCTAACCTAACCTTACAAATGTATCACATATCAAACTATTGATATCTTTATATTCTTATAATAAACCATACTTAAATATTTAATATAATATTCACTCTACTTTGAATAAATAATTTGATAAAATAAACTAGAAGTATTAAATAAGCTAGTATAGTAAATATTTCAGGTAAAATGCGAGACGAAGGACTTATGAACGTGAGTGTACATAAGTTCATAGCGGCTGCCGTAAATTTATGGACAAGTTGCAAATAACTACCCGTTTAGCCATGTTGCATGGACAGCATTGAAAAGGAAGGAGGAACAAACGCTAGGCACGCTCGTCGAAATCGAACGTCCAACGTTGGAAAACCGCGAGCTTTAACCACGAGGGAGGACAGTTTGACGTTTATTCGATGCCGCGTTGTTCCCAGAAATATGCATGAAATTCAGTCGAAACACTCGCATTATGGCAGCGAATAGGAAACCGTGCGAAGCATGGCACACCCGATAAACACACACCGGCAGACCCATGTGTACGCGTCCAAGAAAATGATTTCGCGCATGAATCTTACCTGTATCGTGTTTCTGTACCATTTATTCGGAACACTGCGGCCTGATTTAGCGACACAACGCTTCCTCTTTCGACGGTATCGTGTAGACGCGTTCGCGAAACTCGTTTATTGGTTTTGCAACCTGAGAACGGAATAATAGCGAATTCGTGCTGCCAATACTCGATTTCCGATGCTTCGAAAAAGCAAGCTTCGGATTTTTATAGCGAAATCTTTGGTGGACGTCTTTTGCGAGTGGAGGTGGGTTCATTGATTTTTGGTCAAATGGAGGATACACAAAATGGCGGTTGATGGAGCTGAATTAACTAATGCTGGAAGAGTTCTTGAGGATTGGTGGTCTAATGGAGTTCTAGTTGGTCTAATGTCTACTGCTTTGCAAGTAGATTTCAGAAAATGGAGGTAGAACAAAATGGAGGAGGTTTAGATTGGAGAGGAGATGCAGGACTTTTATTTTGACATAGTGGACGTAGGGTTTCAACAACTTTAAGTTTCAATAACTTCAATATGTCAGTGCCTCACAAATCACAATGTCTCAAGCTTCTATGTACCTCAATGTTTCATAGTTACAATAAGATTAGTGGCTCAATGTTTCAGTAGTATCAGTGTCTCAGTGTTTCTGAAACATAAATGTCTTAAGGTCTGTTTTAAACTTCTATGTACCTCAATGACTCAAAGTTCTAATAATCTTAATTTCTCAATGTTCAAAGAATCTCAATGTCTCAAACTTTCATGTAACTCAATATCTCAATGCTTTAATAGCCCCAACGTCTCAAAATTCCAATAACCTCAATGTCTCAAACTTTCAATGACATCAATGTCTCAATGCTTCAATAACATCAATGTCTTAAAGTTCACATAACCTCAATGTCTCAAAGTTCCTATAAAATTAATGTCTCAAAGTTTCAATAACCTCAATGTCTTAAACTTGCATGTATCTCAATGTCTCAAAGTTTCAATAACATCAATGTCTCAAAGCACTAATAACCTTAATGTCTTAGTGTTCCAATGACCTCAATGTCTCAAACTTATATGTACTTCAATGTCTCAAAGTTCCAATGACATCAATGTCTCAATGCTTCAATAACATCAATGTCTTAATGTTTGAATAACATCAATGACTTAATATTTGAATAATATCAATGTCTTAAAGTTTACATGACCTGAATGTCATAATGTTTGAATAACATCAATGTCTTAAAGTTTCAATAACCTCAATGTCTTAATGTTTGAATAACATCAATATCTAAATGTTTGAACAACATCAATGTCTTAATGTTTGAATAACATCAATGTCTCCATGTCTGAACAACATGAATGTCTTAAACTTTACATAGCTTCAACGAAAATGTAACCTTGTCAGGTCCTAATAAAGCTAGTAGCTCCATATACAATAACTACGTGATTAATAAAATTGTTAGCGATGTAACAGAGCAAAGTCGTAGAATTACGAACGTATGACGGAGTAGTATTAACATGACAGACAAGTTTTTCGCTCCCCCATGCATCGCATTTCCTCAGCTCGTGATTAAAACGTCTTCGACGGAGGCAGACATCGACGTTGCGATGGAAACCAGGCCCGAAACGCTTGACGTCTCATCATCAGACGCAGCAATAAGAGGCGTTTCTGTCATCCCCGTAGCGAAAGATCGCTCCTCACAAGGGATGGTAATTTTCCGGAGGAAATGATATCCCGGACGGTGCTCCCGATAAGGAGAACCGCGTCTACGTTTCCGAGGTTCAGAGGGAACACGCGGAAACGCGGGGACAACCTCCACAGAGAGGCATCTAGTAACGACCAATGTGACAAGTCTCTAACAGGCTACGGACGCGTTTCACGCTGAGCAAAACTGCTAGAATCGCTGAAAGATCGTTGATTCGAGGGAAAATTGAATCTGAAAGTGGCTTTTTCTGCTAAACATGCTCTCTGGTATAAGACATCGGATTTGAAAGAAACCTGGGCTGCGATTTATTAAACATGCTCAAGGAAATAAGACCGTGATGATTTTTGAGCAAATAGACGTTTCATTTGGGGAAATGAAGTTCTCAGATTTTATTAACTTTCGGTCAATACGGCCTTGCTTATCTCTTCAGTTTGGTTCAATTTCAAGGCTTTCAATTTTCATTTTATTCGATCATCTTACAATTATATTGCTAGGTTATATTTTAGGTTATGTTGAATTTGAGGAGTTTGAATTTTCATTTATTAAACTTGATAATTAAGTCCTTAGATTGCCTTTCGTTTCGTTTATGCTAAATTTGAAGACACTTTAATTTTCATTTATTTAGCTCTATAAGTAAAGTATTGGTCGTAATTATATTTGTAGGTTATATTTTAGGTTATGTTGAATTTGAAGACTTTTTAATTTGTATTTATTTAACTCAATAAATAAGTTATTGGTCTTAATCATATTTACGTGTTATGTTTTAGGTTATGTTGAATTTGAACACTTTTTAATTTGCATTTTTTTAACTCAATAAATACGTCACTAGACTTAATCCTATTTCCATGTAATATTTTAGGTTATGTTAAATTTTAAGCTTGATAATTTCGTCACTGTTCTCAGCCATATTTTTAGGTCAATTTCCGTTTCAGGTTACTCTAAAGTCATTTATTTACTTCGATAAATAACTCCGTGTTTTCAGTCGTATTTTTAGGTTATGTTCAACTTGACGTCTTTAAATTTTCATTTTTACCTATCAATAAGTCATTGTTGCATTTCTAATTTTAGTGACATTTCTAAATTATATCTGTCTGTGGTTATATTCCAAATTTGTGGCCATTTTATTCACCTCGATCAAGTTATTTTTGGTTATATTTCTAGGTCCTACATTTTCGTATATGCGAACTCTGAATTTTTGTAATTTATTTATCGTACGGTATTCTCGGTTGCGTTTCTCTGTTATCTTATTTTCTGGGTTATCGTGAATTTTTAAATTACCCCGAATATCAAACACATCCAGTAATAATTTTGAATTTTAAGAAAATCATCAATTAGCCTGAATAAAGTATTGAAGTATGCGTCAATATTGACCTCCTGGGTTCAATCTTCCGTAGAATGTCAAATTGACATTTCTAACAGAAAATCGCAGGAATTCGCAGCAAAAGTTTCAAAGTCAAATTGCCAGAAGTAACAGAACTTCTGTTCAATTTTGCACCCAGAGAAACTACGTTCGTTAATTAGTTTTAAACAAAATGCGACAAAGAATTTCCTGGAATTGAATCTACGTCAGATTAAAATTTCTATTATTTTAAAAATAAACCACTATCAAACTTCCTGGAATATCAATTTTTAATATTGAATCGCTTCGTGGAAAGATATTTAATATTCAATATTCTTCGATTTAATTGTCCAATACAACGAAATTTCGACACGTCAGAAAAATGATCGAATAAAATTTAATTAAAATTTAAAGCTTCCGATTTTCACGCCAATAGAATATTTTAAAGCTTCATTTGTCGTGAAGAATTCGGGGCCGCATATTTTTGAACACAATAGGCGGACTTGATTCATCTCTTACGAGTTTAATAAAATGCAGAGGCAACAATACAGTCTCTTTATGATTCATTGCGCCACCTTGATCTTCCCAGCCCATTGTATAATTCCGACTCGCACTTTGTGGACAAAATGGTTAAGCAACGTTACATTATTCACTACTATTAAAAAAGTAAATTAAATCTGTAATTACGTTACGGATGATTCTATCGTGCCTGCATACGTTGCCATAACGTATTCATGACCCCGTGTTATTTTAACCTTTAATTTCATTATCATGTTTTTACAGTTAGAACGTGGCCATGTTTTTTCATTACACTTTTCGAGATAAAACATTATTAAATTAAAATACAACTCCCTGGTAATTATGAACTGATACCATCGCAGAAATGGGGAAATACTGCTTAAAATTCTGTTATTGCAGATTTATGGTTCATATGTTTATTATTTCTTATAATTTTGGAAAACTTTCAAATTGTTTAATAATTGCATATTTAAACACGTAATGATTTAGTACGATAACAAAGATGTAATTCAAATTTCCCGCCAGAACTATAGACTACTCAACATGACCTTGCTTGTGTAATAATATAATCTCAATCTTAAGATTTGCAGTCGTACAATTTGAGTTTGCATAAACCATAATGTACCACGTAAACTAGCAAAGATGTAATTCAAATTTCCCGCCAGAACTTTAGACTACTCAACCTAACCTTGCTTGTGTAATAATATAATCTCAATCTTAAGATTCACAGTCGCACAGTTTGAGTTTTCATGATAAACCATAATGTACCACATAAACTAGCAAAGATGTAATTCAAATTTCCCGCCAGAACTCTAGACTACTCAACCTAACCTTACTTCTATAATAATGATGACGTGAATCTCACAATATAAATGATATAATATTAACAACGATAAAATAAATAATTATATTAACATTAATTAATATTTGTATTAACATTAATTAATATTTGTATTAATATTAATAAATATTTGCATTAACACGAAACTTCCGAAATATAATATTCATGAGAATAAAACTGTCGACACATGCAAACCCTTGAAACAAATCCCCGTCCATTTCCAGTCCATTTCCACTCGACTCTCCGCCACAATTAAGTTCGCAACTGGCAACCCCTTTTTCCCGCGAAAAAAACACCTCTCAAGTCACTGCATTAAACCGATGGCAGTTTCTTTTCATCCCCGGCGTTAAGTACAACGCAGCCCTTCGTCCGATATTTGCTTACTTCTGTCGAGCCAGTCCATAAAGCCGATCTCCTAATTGTTTCGACCAGTTTCCCTTCCCTTTTTCCTGTACCCCATCTTTTCCTTCGTCGTGGGGAAACAATAACGGCGAAAGCAGCGGCGATAGAACCGAATCTGAGCCAGCGTATCCGAAGGTCGACGCGGAAAAAAGCCGAGGGTGACTCCGAGGAAAAACCCTCATAACTTAATCCGGGCTCACCGGCAAATTCTTTCGGAGTTCCTGAATCTCTTGGATCCTCCTTAAATCGACTCCTGTTTCGGAAAGTCCAAAGGGATGGCTGGATTAAGTCTGGTTAGGGGATTAATGCGTTTTTTCGGTGACACTTGGGACGCGGATGATATATGTGAACGGGTCTGAAGGATTTTGTGTTTAAGGTAAATTTGTAGAGATCTGTACTTCTAGATCCGTGAACAATACATCTTCAAGTTTACCACCAAATTCCCTACTCCCCCAATTAAAAATTCCCAAACTTAACCCCTCAAATTTTCAACCCCAATATCCCCCAAATTCTAAACACCTAAACTTGCGATCCTCCACGACCTCCAAACCTTCGAACTAAACTCGCAACCAAGCTCGCAATATCCCAAATCCCTAAATCCTCAATTTTCCCCCCCATAATAAACAGGTATCCCCTCCCAATAACGACGTACAAAACTTTATTCGGCAACTGCCATAAATCAAGCGATAAAGAGCACAAAGACAATACTGTATCCACAAAAGTATCCGAAATCTTTGTCGCGCCATCAAGCTGTCAGAAACGCGCGAAAAGAAAAATAAGAGCAAGAACAGAAGAAGAGTGGGGACCCGGTTAAGCCGCGTTACGAGGGCCACGTCGCATCGCGTGTTTTGACAGACGCCAAAGATATATACGGTACGTTATGCGTTTTGTTTGCTCGTCTTTTGGCCGACCCACTTCCCTTTTCGTTTTACGCCTCCCTCTTCCGTTCTCTTCTTGTCCCGGCTGTCATCCTCTGTTCGATCTCCTCTAATATCTCGTCGCCGCGAGTGCCCTTATTTTCCTTTCCGTGGCTGCCAGCATAAATCTTATTCGCGTTCAACACCCGCGCATCATCGCCGAACCAGATTAGTCTTCGTAAAAAATAAGCCCCAGGAATCGTCCCGTAAACGTCAGAGGATTCGCTTTTTCTGTCTAAAGGGATTCAACCTGGTTATTTTGTGATTATTGAGGATTAACTTTTTGTCGATGGGTGGCTTCGGTTGCGTCGGCAGGTTGCCAATATTGCAATCTGGAGAATATTGGTACCTTGAGAATTTTATAATCTGGACTTTGTGACCTTCACATTGTTGCAACCTTCAGAACTTTGCAATCTTCAAATACTTGCAATCTTGAGGACTTTTTAATCTTCAAATCCTTGGAACCTTGACTATGTTGCAGGCCAAAATTGATATATCCGACGTGGAATAATTCGGAAGGGCGCTAAAGAATACCGATCGCCAGAAAGTGGTGCGGTAAGTTAGAAAGAAGTGTCCTCGTCAGTTTAGGTGAAATCGGCGATAAATCAGAATTAGGACCACGCAGTGTCGGCACACGGTCGATTTAGTGAAAGGACGTCGATCCACGAGCATAAGGGCGCCTCTGTCAGCGGACAAATCTCCGTTTAGAGGGGCCATTGTCAGAGGATTATGCGCCCATGGAGATTTCGAGGCGCGTTGCACGCCGCGTACACGCGGAACCCGTTTCAGGATCGTCAGATTTCGGATTTTCAATTGGCCCCGAGACCTGTTGAAGGGTGGCAGGACAGTTAGAGCGGCACATTTTACCAGATTATCGGCTGGGGTTAAGCCGGCTGAACGTTAACGACAACCGAAGTATTCCCTTGGAAAATGTTTCCGCTCAATTGCCTCTGTGTCGCGTTCAATTTCCACCGTTCCTATTATCATACAAATCTGACGAATTACTTCACGGAGCACCTCACTTTTATCGTCAAATCTATTTTCTCTTTTATTGTTCTTTTCAAAAACCTCTTCAACATTTTTTTACCTCTAAAATTTTTTATGGGTTACGTTAATTAATGCGTCATCAGGTAGTTTATTAATTATTTGTGAAGATGTTAGGTTAGTTTATAGGCTCTGAGTATAAATTTGAGGTTAGGTTATGAATTTTCAATTAAGATCCTAGGTTAGTTTATGAATGATCAATTAAGATGTCAAGTTTGTCTATAAATTCTCAGCAAAAATGCCAGGTTAGGTTCTAAGTATAAATTTGAGGTTACGTTATGAATCTTTAGTAAAGATTCATAGGTTAGTTTATGAACGATCAATTAAGATGTCAAGTTTGTCTATAAATTCTTAGTGAAGATGTCAGGTTAGGTTCTAAGTATAAATTTGAGGTTACGTTATGAATCTTTAGTAAAGATTCATAGGTTAGTTTATGAACGATCAATTAAGATGTCAAGTTTGTCTATAAATTCTTAGTGAAGATGTCAGGTTAGGTTCTAAGTATAAATTTGAGGTTAGGTTATGAATCTTCAGTAAAGATTCAAAGTTAGTTTATGAATGATCAATTATGTCAAGTTTGTCTATAAATTCTCAGTGAAGATGTCAGGTTAGGTTCTAAGTATAAATTCGAGGTTAGGTTATGAATCTTCAGTTAAGATTTTAAGTTAGTTTATGAACGATCAATTATGTCAAGTTTGTCTTTATAAATTCTCAGTGAAGATGTCAAGCTAGGTTCTAAGTCTAAATTTGAAGTTACGTTATGAATTTTAGTTAGTTTCAGTAGTAAGTTCCTAGGTTAGTTTATGAAGGAAGATGTCTCTTGCACCCTGCAAGTTCCACGAAATAAAAGCTGAAGACAAAAAAACATCTCCAATATTCAACTGCCTCTAGTTCATAAACACCGACACGAAAATGTCTCCGCAGAAATAAAGGAATATCCACCGCGTAAAAACGATACATCTTTCTTTGGAATTATTTTTTCCCATCCGAATCCGACACCATTAACATTTATATTGCCCCGTTTTCCACTCTCTCTCTTTCGCCGTTCGCGCTCTATATTTTTCGGACAATACCGACCGCCTGTGGCGAGCCGCGCGATATTCCACGCTCGAAAGGCTCCGAAGCTTTTATTATTCTCGCGAATCGTCCACGACACCTGGGGGTCAGCGTGTGAATTCGATCAGCACGAAATTTCAAGATCAATCGTCGACTCCTGAACGACTGTCGATTACGCGACAACTTTATTCGACCGTCTTTGTCACGCGACCGAAATAGTTCCTTTTGTGCCGAACACGCTTTGCCTGTGATTCGAAGGCTGAACGCCTTTTTTATTCGGTGGTCTGAAAGGCGGGTCCACTTTTGCTCTTTCAAATAGTAATTTTGCGTGATTTCAAGGGCTTTTGTTGGGAAATTTATTTGCCATGATAGGAGGTTTGTAGGTTAGAAGTTTGAGAAAAATGTTAGTTCTTGCAAGATTAGAGGGGACTTGCAAGAGAGGTTGTGATATTGGTACACTTTTGAGATGTGGTGCTGGATATTTATACATAGAGGACTGGAAGTACCAAGGTACTATGTTCATAGGCTGGTTGAGTCATAAGGACTGGATGTAACAAAGTTGCAAAACTCAAGGTCGCAAAGTTGTCCAGGTTGTGGAATTCTCAAGATGGCAAGGATCTGGAGATTGCAAGGTTCTCGGGGTTGCAACAATGTGAAGGTGGCAAAATTATCCACATTGTTGAATCCTCAAGGTTGCAACATTGTGAAGGTGGCAAGGATCTGAAGATTGCAAGGTTCTCAAAGTTGCAACAATACGAAGGTCACAAAACAATGAAGGTTACAAATCAATATCCCCAAATTCATCCACCTCGAAACTCAACTCTTCTATCGCTTTCTAAACTACGCCGACTCTACACAATTACAGGAAAAAATAGAATAAAGCTGTGCATATAAAACCGTATGTATATCAAAATTCCGATACAAATTCCCTACCCTTTGCACAATCAATTCCGACAATTCCCCGACACCTACAGTTTTTAAAAATGAACACTGTCCCAGACAAAAAAAGAAGCTTCGAAAAACGATCGACGTTTTTCAATACCCTCAAAAACAACCGGCGGTATGTTCAAATGAAATTGTGTAAAGGTAAAAGTAGAGAAGGGAAATAAAAAAAAAAAGGGTGAAAAAAGAGAGAGCCAAGCTGGACGAGTTAAATCGTCTGACTCGAGGTGAACTGTAGCATGCATCAGGCTGCGAGGCGCATCGGCAACGACATCGTTCGCGAGCAGAAATAAATCCGCTCGTGACCGCTTTGATCGTAACTTTCGCGCTTGTAACGCGGTGTAGGTGCACCGTACACTCGCGTGAAATGTTGCATTCTTTTACGCGGAGAGGTTCAATTTTATCATTCATTTTTGTATTCGTCCTTTATGGATTCTTTAACACGTTGATTGCTACATTGAAACGATTGAAAATTGTAATGTTGTAAGTTTTAATCAATTTTACCAACTATTTTCACGGTATCTTGTTACATTTATTTTCCATATGTCCATGTAATTAATGTGAGAACTGTTTATTAGGAAACTGAAGAAGTTTTTGATAATACATATGTTATATCAGTTTAGAAACTTAACCCTTAAATGCATGATTTTCTAATGTTACCTGAAGAAATCAAAATACCTTGAGAGCGGTTAAAATTAAAATGAACACTAACAATGTATTTTTATTTATTTGCTATTTATAATAAATGAAAAAATGTAAAGTATTTGTCACATACTTCACACTATTTTAACACATTTTACTGAGGACTCCCATCGTGATTAATTTTTGTAAATTAAGGAGTCGGTAGGGAAAAGAAATTGAAGAGTGCAGAGGGTTAACACGCTTAACTTACCTAAATCCACAAATTTTCAACTCGCTAATTTCTGAAATCCCTAAATTCTCTATTTACCAATTTCTCAAAGCCTCAAATTCTCAAATTCCCAAATTCTCAAATCCCCAAATTCTCAAATCCCCAAAAATCCACAAATTCCCAAATTTTCAATTCACCAATTTCTCAATTCCCCAAATTCTCAAATCCCCAATTTCTCAAATCTCCAAATTCTCAAATCCCCAAATTCTCAAATCCCCAATTTCTCAAATCCCCAAATTCTCAAATCCCCAATTTCTCAAATCCCCAAAAATCCACAAATTCCCAAATTTTTAATTCACCAATTTCTCAATTCCCCAAATTCTCAATTCCCCAATTTCTCAAATCCCCAAATTCTCAAATCCCCAAATTCTCAAATCCCCAAAAATCCTCAAATCCCCAAATTCTCAAATCCCCAAATTCTCAAATCCCCAATTTCTCAAATCCCCAAATTCACCAATTCTCAAATCTCACCCTAACTCCACAACTGAAATCCCCAAAACCCTCAAAACTCTCCACTTTCCCAAATTCTCCCAAAGCAAAAATCTCCAAAAAGATCCCTCCACCAGCCCCACAAATCCCAGCAAAAACCTCGTCTCCACAGTCCCACAATTCCCCATAGGCCGCATATTTCCTCGGGACTGTACTCGAGGAATATCCGGGAATCTCGGCAGTGTCGAGGCAACAGGAACGTAAATAACGGGAAAGAGGGCCGGGATGCTGGTAGGATGATGTAGAACATCGCGGTTTTCACCGCGGAACGCCCCTGGACTTTCGGATCGTGTCCTCCGCCGCAGGGGGCGCGACTCGGCGCCCATGAATCACCCCGTGCATGCAAATGAAAAGGTGAGCGGGGGTGTACGAGACTTTCAAAAGATTCTAAGTGTCGGTCCAAGGGTTGACTTCGGTAACAGGGAAAAAGAGAAGAATTTTTTTTTTCTCTTTCGTTTGCGGAGACAGCCGACGTAAGTGCGGCGAAAATGTTGCGGTTGCTTCGCTGGCCGAAATTTATGGCGACGCCGAGTTACAAGGCCCGCCATGGGGAACATGAACTTGCACAAAGGCTAAGGCTTTTTGCTTCCACCAACGTCTACGGCTCGAGTAAAACGGGATCTCTATTAGCGATGCTATTGGCTGTATTCTGCTCGGGTATTGCTTGTTAATTAGCTTGTTTTGTGATCGAGGACCTCCAAGGGGTTAGATACGGCGTATGAGTTATGCCTAAATGTGTTTAACCGGTTCTGCGATTTTCGATTGGAAAGTGATTATTGTTGGTGTGTGTACTTGCATGCTGTGTATGATTTCTGTGTTTGAGAAAGTATGTGATATATGTAGAGAATGTATCAGGGACGGTGATGTAGCAAAATTAATTTAAGTCCCAAATTGTAACATCTCTAATTCTGAGTTTACAAATTTTCAAATGTGGAAACTGATATATATTTAAATCTCTAGGTCTCCAAAATCCCTAGACTTTAATATTTCGAAGTACCTAAATACTGAAAACATGATATTCTAGATCAAAAATTCCCTAGATTGAACAAATTTTACAGACTGTAAAATTCCTTAGATCCCACATTCCTGATATTCTTTAGATTTCTATATACCAAAATACATAAATATTGAAATCCAAATATCCCTAGATCCCAAAATTCCCTAAACTCTAAAATCTCCTAGATCCCAAAATTCCCTGGATCCTAAAATCTCCTAGATCACAAAATTTCCTAAATCCTAAAATCTCCAAAATCCCAAAACCCCCTAGATTCCTGCACCTCTAATTCCGAAAACCCCTTTAGATTCTTGCATCCCCAAATCCCGAAATCCCCAGATTCCAGAACCCCAAATGTCAAACCCCAAAATCCCGAAAGAACGCGAAATCTCAAAGTCCGTGGAAAGTCATAAATCGCAAATTATCAAACATCCTAATAAAACGAGCGACGTCGCTATATCGCCATTAGGTTATCGTAACTCCATCAAACTCCGTCGCACTCCTAGAAATCATCAGATACCGATACAGAGAAGTCACCCTCGGCAAAACATCAAAAGCCACCCTCTCTCATCTATTATTACCGGCAATCTAATATGTTCGCGTTTGATATTGACGAAAAAAAAAAGAAAAAAAAAGGAAAACGCGGGCGTCCGCGAAATGAGTAGATAAAAAGGGGACCACCATCGCGCGGCCGATCAAGCGGAATTTTAAAACGTGCTCGCACATAAAGGGAGCCGCGCAAACGGTCCGGAATAATAAAATATCCAGGAAAAATTCGGAAATGTCGGGCGCTCGATGCACGGTCACGTGCCACGCGTCCATGGCTACCTGCTGTCACCGATTAATTGCTGAAACTGCCACGGGAATGGTACGCGGTGGATACCACGGTACACCGTGGCCTGCCCGCAACCGTTCCATGACTGTGAAAAGAGTGGCGGTGGCGAACGCAGCTGGAGTTCATTATACGGAAATTGTGAAAAAGGAGGAATGATCGATCGTCGACGTACGTGAAGATATTCCGTATCTCGGATCGGCTTTCGTGGCTTCGTTGTTGTGTTGCTTACGAATCTATTGATTTGGTAACGTTTTTCTTTTCGGATGATTATGCGTACTTCTTGTTCGAGGATGTGGTAGATGGTGGATTGTTGGGAGATGATAGTGGGTTTCTTTTTTATTGAATTAATATATGGGAGTCAGCAGAGTCGAATCTTAATTCGTGACGCAGTCATGACGCACTCTTGACGCTCTTGATGGACTCGTGACGCACTCATGACGCACGCTTGATGGAGTCCTGACGCACTTATGACGCACGCTTGATAGACTCTGAATAGACTCGTGACACACTCTTGATGGACTCACGACGCACTCATGACGCACTCTTGATAAATTCGCGACGCACCCATGACGCACACTTGGAGCCCTGACGCACTCATGACGCACACCGCGTGGACTTTCAATACACTCGTGACGCACCCTTCATGGACTTGTGACGCACTCATTACGCACCCTTAATTTACTCGTGACGCATTCTTGATAAACTCATGACGCAATTTAACGAACTCCTGACGCACCCTTAATGCACACTTGATGGATTCGTAACGCACTCGTGACGCAACCCTAATGAATTCGTGACGCACTCGTCTAGGATTACGAAATTTCTTTCGTGTATAAAATTTTGCAAATACTTGCCTTTCAATTAAGTATATGCGATAGACAGTAGTCAACATCGAACTCTCTTCCGGTTTCTACGATCAATATTCGCAGTCAGCTGTGTTCTACAGAACGTTTCACATCGTTATAACTATACAGAAAAGCTGAGATAAGATGGCTTCCGAGAATGTTATCCTACTGTGTCGTCGTATGTCGAACTTCCTTAACGAAATTAATTAATTAGTTACGTGTTCTCGATGTTCCTTGCGAAGTAGGTCGGAAGATACCTATTGCTTGCAGGAATTAGTTGGAAAATGACCCTTGAGTTGTGGGAGAATTATTGAAACTGGGTGAATTTTCTAAAAATTATAAAAACTGCAAATACAGAAGGTTCTTTGCAAAAGTCATAGTATAAAGTTTATCATCTAGCACCAATAATTTGCAGCTCATATTAAGAAGCAACCCTTAACTGAATTATCGAAGTGCAAAGAATAAATTCCTGAAACAGTCTGATTTTTCTAAAAATTATAAAAACTGCAAATACAGGAGGTTCTTTGCAGAAGTCATAGTATAAAGTTTATCATCTAGCACCAATAATTTGCAGCTCATATTAAGAAGCAACCCTTAACTGAGTCATCGAAGTGCAAAGAATAAATTCCTGAAATAGTCTGACTTTTCTAAAAATTATAAAAACTGCAAATACAGAAGGTTCTTTGCAGAAGTCATAGTACAAAGTTTGTCATCTATCACCAATAATTTGCAGCTCATATTAAGAAGCAACCCTTAACTGAGTCATCGAAGTGCAAAGAATAAATTCTTGAAACAGTCTGACTTTTCTAAAAATTATAAAAACTGCAAATACAGAAGATTCTTTACAAAAGTCATAGTATAAAGTTTGTCATCTAGTACCAATAATTTGCAGCTCATATTAAGAAGCAACCCTTAACTGAGTCATCGAAATGCAAAGAATAAATTCCTGAAACAGTCTGACTTTTCTAAAAATTATAAAAACTGCAAATACAGAAGGTTCTTTGCAAAAGTCATAGTACAAAGTTTGTCACCTAGCACCAATAATTTGCAGCTCATATTAAGAAGCAACCCTTAACTCAGTCGTCGAAATGCAAAGAATAAATTCTTGAAACACTCTGACATTTCTAAAAATTATAAAAACTACAAATACAAATAGTCCCTTGCAAAAGTAGTCTAAGGGTTAGCACCAATAATTAGCATCTCAAAAACCGCCACGAAAAATAATGGAACCAAGGTAAATTTTCCGAAACGGTAACATAATGTAGCATGCACGATCGATAAAAACCACAAGAACGGAAGATCATTTTTCAGCGAACTATATCGCGGAGAAATTGGAGGACTTTAAAATCCGGTAACGTGAAAAAATGCGGCTCGACCATCGCGGTATCGGCCGCCGCGCCCTGCCACCCCCTCGAGCATGGTCACGATAATTCTTTGTTTGACCCGCGCACTCTCACGTCGGGGAAAAAACCATTAATTTCAGCATCAGAATGGAGCGCGGCAGACCTCAGGTAGAAAATCGTGCCGGCCAGACGTATCGACACCCTTTCCTGAATTCCGATGGAAGCTCCGCAACCGTCTAATGGAAGTTTCGCCGGTCTCTCGATGAAAGTGCACTCGTAGGTATGCTCCAAACAGACAACAATAAAAGAAAACCGGAGAAGGGTGGATGCAGGGTGGTGCGATCGGAACACACACCCCTACGTTGCTCGACGAGGCTTCTTTCGCGTGGAACACGCGTCGATCCTCTTCAACGAATCGATGGGGAAAATGATTGCGGGACTTGAAAAGATATACGGCTCTCGGAACAATTTTTGCTATTATAGTTTGCACTATAGAACCCCATGCTGTTTTTGCAACCCCTATATTAATATGTATAATAATAATAAATAATAATTTCGAAGGTTCAAAATTTGATTAAGTAAAAATATCGAGTGTTTAAAGGTTTGAAAGATAGCATATTTCCAAGTTGATCTAGAATAGCATTTCAGTCGCTTCTAGCACACATGTCTAGAAGTCCACGCGTTTCTAGAATCCATTCAAGCACACGTTTCACTCGAAACGAATTCTCACGTGCCGAACAGTCTCTCGATATCTTGCATCTTTCTAAACACTCGTCGTTCGCACCCCATGCACGAGAAACAGCCATTAAAGGCACGCCATAAATATGTCTCCGTATATGTTTTTGTTACATTTTTATACTTTGTATATTCTGAAAGGGTTGACTAGTCGGAGAATAAAATGTTTTGAATAGTAGTATGATAGTGGGATGAAATAATAGGATGGTGTAGTAGTATAATAATGTAACAGAATGGTAGTGTGAGAGTATAATAAAATATTGTAATAAAATAAATATAATATATTGTAATAAAATGGTATAGCAAATGGTGTTTTGGGGGATGAAAGAGGTAGTTGAACAGTAGGATACAAATTTGTAAAATGATTGAATTGGAGAGTATTAAAATAGTGAAGTAATGAAGTAATGAAGTAATGAAGTAGTGAAGAAGTGAAGTAGTGAAGTAATGAAGTATTAGAGTAGTAAGATATTGAAGTAGTGAAGTATTGGAGTGGTAAAGTATTGGAGTATTGAAGTAGTAAAGTACTGAACTAGTAAAGTATTGGAGTAGTGAAGTATTGGAGTGATGAAGTATTGAAGTAGTGAAGTATTGAACTACTGAAGTACTGAACTAGTGAAGTATTAAACTAGTGAAGTATAGGAGTAGTGAAGTATTAAACTAGTGAAGTATTGAAGTAGTGAAATATTAGAGTAGTAAGGTATTGAAGTAATGAAGTATTGAACTAGTGAAGCATTAGAGTCGTAAGGTATTGAAGTAGTGAAGCATTAGAGTAGTGAAGTATTGGAGTAGTGAAGTATTGAAGTAGTGAAGTATTGAACTAGTGAAGTATTGAACTAGTGAAGTATTGAACTAGTGAAGTATTGGAGTAGTGAACTATTGAATTAGTGAAGTATTAAACTAGTGAAGTATTGGAATAGTGAAGTATTAAGCTTGTGAAGTATTGGAGTAGTGAAGTATTGAAGTAGTGAAATATTGGAGTAGTAAGGTATTGAAATAGTGAAATATTGAACTAATGAAGTATTAGAGTACTAAGGTATTGAAGTAGTGAAGCATTGAACTAGTGAATTATTGAAGTAGTGAAGTATTGAAGTAGTAAAGTACTGAAACAGTGAAGCAATAAAGTACTAAAATAGTGAATTAGCAAAGCAGTGAAATAGTAAAACAGTGAATTAGCAAAGTAGTAAACTAGTAAAGCAACGAAATAGCAAACTCCCAAACCAGAAAAATAGTAAACTAGTAAGTCAGTAAACTATCAAACTAGTAAAACAGTATCAAATAAAAGACAAACATTCAAACACCAAAATAACATAATAAATTCCACAGTAAACACACTCCACAAAATTGCTACAATCCATCAAAAACCCCGCTCTCCTAAAAATGCAAATGAGAGGTTTACACAGCTTCCAAAGGAAAAACGAACATCCACGAAAATAAATTCTAAACTCCAAACCTTGAAACACCGGTTTCTACGACGCTAATTACGATACATCTCGATCAGTTCACGGCTCTATAATCGAGCGTAATTGTTGTTTGAGCGGTGATTAATTGTTCCAGGTCGGTTGCGTACAGTCGGAGGCGCGTTACGCACGACAGCTCGCCATGTTATTATAAATAATAATGCTAATCATACCCCACAGTTCGGACACTACGTTTATCATCGACTTAATTACAGATCGGTGGATTAATTACAGCGCTGAGACACCGTGACAGGCGAAGATTCAGTGATAACCCACGTTGAAAACGTTTCAACGTCCATCTTTTCGATGGATCCAAATTAGTCAAACATGACGGTGCGTTCGCTCGAGTGATTTTTATCGATATTGACGCTTTGTACGCAATTTTGTACGGTGATCGTTATCGATTAATTTGCATCGAACGATGCATCTTCGATCGCTTCCTTAAATTTAATTAACCGCAACACAAGGTTTATTCCGTTCATAAAATAATTACACGTTCAAGAACATAACTCAATAACAATTACTATAATTAAGCAATTCAATTTCGTGTCGTTTTTAGCTGCAAACATGATGTCAGAATTCTTAAAATTTCATGTCGCAGCATGAGTTGTGAAACTTCCTCGGAATACTGATAAGACGAATATCTATTTTCCGTCGATATCTCAATTTTTCGAAATACTATCGCAATAAAATTTCTCAAGAAATTTTCGAAATATCTCATCGGTAAAATTTTTCCTGTCACTAGTGTAATTGAAGCTCTTTCATTATTAAAAATATGCAAACATTTTAATTACTAAAAACGTTCAACTACATTTCATATTTTATAAAGTGGCTTCAGAAGTCAAATTAGGTTTTCGATGGAAGTTCCAACGTCCCTTTGTGAATTTTTTCCGAGCCGTCTGCTGACTAATACAACATTTACACAGGTAGATACGGCGACGTCAGATAAAAATATCAGTTGTATCGATTCTCAATTTAACTGCATCAAAACGGTTAAACTCTCCAATATTCGTATCTCAAAATTTGTCCCTTCAGAATAATTGTACAGAAAACTTCGCTCGTTTGACACGTAGAAAAATTTCAAACATCGAGTAGCTGACGTAGTAAATACACTGAAACGTTTATCGAAGAAACACGTGGGAGGAAAAATGTAAGATGAAGGGACACGGACATCGAACACGATTAGACGTATCCTTAGCGAGTCGGAGGAGACGCGCGTGCACGGAATTGGAATCCTGCAGGTTTCAGGGAAGCGTGCCAGGTTCAGGACACCGTCCCCACGACCTAAACGAAGCTACACGAGACTCGCTCGAAGGCGACGTAAAATATTTGCGGTTAGCCGACCGTTTCCACGTTCTGCGGCAACGAAACGTACCGAGTCCCATCCGACCGGCTTCTACACGTATGTACGACAACGGCGTACCTTCACAAGCGTGCTTCGTGTCTTAGGCAAATAACTGCGTCGATGAAAACCACCGAGCGGTTGCTTCGAGGCTGGCGAAACAAATTTTTCGACGCTACTATTCATGCTGGACGGGTATTGGTGGGCGAGGTTGGGAATGTTGGGATCAAATTTTTGTGGGAATGCGAATTGGAGGGGGAGGTTCGAGTGGAATGGTTTGGGACTAATTTGGAGAGGTTGGAAGTGATTTTAAGTGAGTAAGGTTGATTTGGAGTGATTTGGACTTATTTGGATTGATTTGGACTTATTTGGGCTTATTTGGACTTATTTATACTTATTTGGACTGGTTTGGACTTATTTGGACTTATTTGGACTGATTTGAACTTATTTGGACTGGTTTGGACTGATTCGGAATGACTTAGAGTGATTTGGACTGCTTTGGACTGATTCAGAATGACTTAGAGTGATTTGGACTGGTTTGGAGTGATTCGGAGTGGCTTAGAGTGATTTAGAGTAGTTTGAACTGATTTGGATAGACTTGAAGTGATTTGGATTGATTTGCATCAATTTTAATTGATTTGGTGTTATCTAGAATGGTTTGAAGTGGTTTGAAGTGACTTAAAATTATTTGGAATGGTTTGTAGTGGTTTGGAGTGGTTTGAACTGATTTGGATTGACTTGAATTGACTTGGACTGATTCAGAACTCGACTCGAACTGATTATGGTTGGTTTGATGCAATTTGAACTAGTTTGTACTTATTTGGATCGATTTGGACTGATTCGGACCAGTCTGAACAGATCTAAATCAAACCAAACTAAACTTAAACCCATTCTACTTGAACCCAAACCAATTCAAACTAGTTCAAATCGATTCAAACTTGTTCAAGTCGATCCAAACCTGTTGAAATCAATCCAAACCTGTTGAAATCGATCCAAACTTGTTGGAATCAATCCAAACCTGTTGAAATCGATCCGAAGCTGTTAAAATCAATCCAAACCTGTTGGAATCAATCCAAACCTGTTCAAATTGACCCAAACCTATCCAAATCAGTCCAAACTTATCCAAATCGATCTAAACCTATCCAGCGCTATCCAAATCACCCCAGAATCATCAAATTGACTTATAGTATGTATTTACACAACCCAGGATAATACATAACGTGTGATTATCCAACGTGCGGTTATCCAGCGAGTAGTTATCGAACACCCATTCATTTATTCGCTTTATTAAGAATCTCCAAGCTCATTACCTTGAATAGAGCAGTAAAATAAAGAATATGGATACCAAAATCAACTTCCCAAGTAAGTGAATGGTATATAAAAAATCTGTAATGAACCTCCTCCTCCCAGATGAATGAGTAGACAAAAAGTCCCTATAAGTCCCTATAAGAGAGTCCCCCTAACGTCTCTCGACCTTCCCAGCCCGAAATCTATAAAATTTACGTAAACGTACAGAAAGGAAATTTGTAAACGCGACAGTTTCGTTTTGTCTCGGCCGGTTTCACCGTCGACACGCGTAGTTTCACGGCGCGCGAGCAACTATGCGGGCCACCGCGTTGCACTCGAGGAATCCGAATGGGACCGCGCGTGTCCCTCGATTTCACGCGTCGGCGAGCACGGGACATCGCGACGAAAAAATTTAATTACAATTCCGGCAGAGGAGGCCGGGGTAAAGAACGACGCGAGATCGCGAACAAAGCCTCCGCTGTTGAAGAAGGAGGGGATAATCGAGCGGACTCTTTGAGCCACGCCAAATCGGATTAATTTGCGTCATTAGCTCGCTTATCGGCCGATGAATTTTATTAAGCCCTAACAATCTCGAAGGAGCTCCAACAATTTCGAACCAACGAAGCGACACCGGAGTCAATTTTTTCGACCACCCCCGAGGAAATATCGATTCCTTAAGGCAGTTTATGGTGCTACGAGTTTAGTCACCGTTTTGACCCGCATAGTCGAATACGGCAGACGTTCCTTAGTCAAACACTCGGCACTGCCGTTACGATTGTTTTCCTTGTCGCGTGATGTTTGCACAGTCTAATCGAAAAATCATAAGCACCCTTCCGGCGCTGCTACTGTCAGCCGTTTCACGGAAGGGTTGCCTATCGGGGTCACGCGACGCTCTGGAAAAACAGATAGTACACCCTCGACGGCCTTTGTTTATTCGATGTTGGGATGCATCTTTCGAATGCTGTGATTGGCGGAATCTTTTCATTAATTTATGCTGATTTCTGGGGTCAAGATTATTTGCAAAAATAAAACTGTTTTATTAAGTGCACTCACTGTTAAATTTTGAAGAAGTCAGAAATATATTGGAGCTTCAACTGACGTATAGAAGATGACTTAAGGAGATGTACTTCGACAAAAATTTTATAATATATGTGAGCCTTAAAATTGTAAAAATTATACAACCTCATGTATATTATAATTGTAACAAAACAAAATTTTGTTCGACAAAAATTTGATAATATAAATTTGACAACATATGTGAGCCTTAAAACTGTAAAAATTATAGAACCTCATGCATACTATAATTGTAAGAAAATAAAATTGAGTAACAAACGCAATCCTTAAAACTGTAAAAATTATAAAACCCCATAGTGTAATAATAGCAAACCGAAATTAAGCGTAAAATAAATTATGTAAAGTTATAAATTGAGTTATCGAACGTCTGGAGTCGATTAAAACGATCCAGCAACAGGGGAGCAATCAGACACGGAAGAACATAGCGAGTTAAAGCAACCCCTGGAGATTCGCTGGAAACTCTGATGACCCGTGTCACTGGTAAATCGATGCATCTACGTACGCGTATAACGCGAGACCGTTTAGCTGTCCATAGACCGCAGATTTAGACCAGGTTACGAGCTGGGAAATCTGGTTCTCTACAGTCCCTAATTATCTTGACATCAACCGTTCTACGGCCAACACAGGTACAAACAGTGATTCTCAACGGAGATAGGAAACGTGAAGCCTGGAAACTGGTTTCTACTATTTTATAACCGAGATTTATTCTTTTTGTGCTTATTGAGACAATCGACTTTGATCAAATACTCACAAGGTATACAGGGTGTTTCATAACTCGTGTAGTGAATGGAACAGGGTGGTAGAGGACGCGATTTTAAGCAAAATTTCTCTTTGCGAAAATTGGATAGGAAGCTTCGTTTTTGAGTTATTGAAGAAAAACACGGACCAATCACAGCGCGGGGATTCGGCGCCAATCGCTGCGCGCAGTCGCGTGAGCGACACCTTCGAGCGTATTGGCCAACTGGGCCTCGCGCTCTGATTGGTCCGTGTTTTTGCTTAATAATTCGAAAACGGAGCGTCACACCGCATTTTCGCAAAGGAAAATTTTATTCAGAATTACGTCCTCTATCCCTTTCCGGGAGTAAAACTTATTAACATGTTAACCACCACGTCACCTACATATCACCTACTTAAATATCTACACTGATTTAACATGTATATTGTCGAAAATTCATTCAACTTCCTTAGCAAAAATTCTCTAATTAATTGCATAGATCTATGGAAAATAAGATATGTGAAAATGTGAAAATATTTGAAAAAATTTGTTAAAAATTAAAACACTACTGCATGCAATTGAAAATTGCTTTAGTGTTATTTTCTTGAATATATGTTACTTCAGTCAGAATAAATTTGTTAAAAGAACTGTCTCATTCAGAAATGAATTATTCCTACGAAAATAATTTCTAAATAACAGAAAAGCAAACTTCAGTAGTAACCGAAGTTAACAACGAATAAATGAACTAAAGTGAACATTTAAATACAGATTATCCAGCTGTCAATTGTTCCATTGATCAATTACCGAATGAAAGAAGTTTTAAGTTCACAAGTTTGTCAACTGTCCATTTCACCGTGACGCATCAGCCCGTCACCAGCAGACGGCATTTGATTATCCAATCAATCGGACATCAAATTAAATCCTGCGATCAATTCGTCTAGCTCCAGAATTTATGATCAAAATCTGTTATTATTTACATCGAACGACAGAGTTCTTTGTCGAAATTAAAGATTCTAATGAATCGATGAAGCATGCCGATCCCACGGCAAAACACCGGTCAGATAAAGGTGAAAAAGAAGGACGGAAATTATGTATGCCGAGCGTCGAGGTTTTCGCGTTTCTTTCACGATGAGGCTTTCGTGCCATCGCGTCGGCAATAATGTATTTCGAGGATTTAATTATTCGCGGTATCCCTTCGATCGTCGACGGCATATTAATCGTATGCTAATCGATCGTCATTAATGGGGCCCTGTTACAGCGGTTTGCCGCGGAACAAAACAAGAAATCGGTCTACCTTCCGATAAATTGTTTTGCTCCTTGTAACTGCGTGTCTGCTTCGATAATGGGATCGTATGGCAAGTACACGGTGTGTTGGAACTTTTTTTATTTGGGGAAAAATACTGTTAATGCAATGTAATTCCAGCGCTGTAATTGCCTGCGATGTAATTCCACGCGTTGTACTTTTACGCGCTGTAATTCCACGCACCGTAATTTCACGCATCGTAGTCCCAAGCGTTATAATTCCATGCGTTATTAACACCACGCGTTGTAGTTCCACGCACCGTAATTCCACGCATCGTAGTCCAAAGCGTTATAATTCCACGCGTTATTAACTCCACGCGTTGTAGTTCCACGCATTGTAATTCCACGCACCGTAATTCCACGCGTCGTAAGTCCAAGCGTTATAATTCAACGCGTTGTAATTCCACGCGTTATTAACTCGACGCGTGGTAGTTCCACGCGTTGTAATTCCACGCGTCGTAGTTGCACGCGTTGTAATTCCACGCGTCGTACTTCTACGCATTATTAATTCCACGCGTCGTAATTCCAGGCACCGTAACTCCCCACATTGCAATACCACGTGCCGTATTTCTACGCGCTGTAATTTCACGCGCCGTACTTCTACGCGCTGTAAGTCCACGCACCGTAATTCCACGCATCGTAGTTCCACGTGACATAATTCCACGCATTATTAACCCCTTGTACTATGACTTCTTTGTCAGGTGCGTCAGAACTAACTAATTACAAGTACAATATTAAAGCAGATGAAAAAAATTGAAATGTTATGTCAATATATTATTATTGAATCGTTGACTATATAAATTATAATTGGACTTGATCTCCAAATTGGAGTGTATTAAAAATTTTATTAAAATTGATCACGGTCGAGGTAAAAGTGCGTCACAAGCCAGACTCGTCAGAATCAGTGCAAGGAGTTAACCCGTTGCACTATGACTTATTTGTCAGGTATGTCAGTCAGAACTGTCCAATTAAGCTAAATATTAAAATAGACAAAAATATTGAAATGTTATTTGAATATGTTATTATTCAATTGTTGACTGTGCAAATTATAATTGGACTTGAACATATGATGCACTATGTATACGAAAATGGAAAACAAATCTCGGCCACCTGTGGCGCCACGCTACCTAAACGCCATTGTCTCCGCATCAAATCTTTCTGTATTTAATTTTGCTGAGAAATTATTCTGTAGGTAACAATTTTGCAACTATTTCGAAAGTCATAAGTGAACATTAACAGATCACTTCCTACATTCGAACCTTCATAACTTAAATATAAAGTTGAACTTAAATTAAACTTAAACTTCAAACCTTAAATATAAAGCAATCATAATGTTCACCAAAAATGGGAACCTAAAAACTATAGTACTAGTGATCTTAAAACTTGTACCTCAAATTACATAATGACATGTCTTGAAACGTATCTTATACAGATATCCTAACACAGATTAGCGCTTGCTATCAAACGTGTCAAATAGCGAACACAATTTGTAATCATGAAGTTAAAAACGAAGAGCACCAACGTTGAATAATTCCTGAACATCACGTACGTACAAAGTGCATGCATTCGCGAATTATGGATACTATCGCGTTGTCCATCGCGTTATCATCGATAAAACCCGAAGTCCCTTGCCCAGGATACCTGACGTTTTATTCGAGCCGTGTTGTAACGCGTTTTACTGCGGCCCGTTGCGTTTTTATCGCTCTTCAGGCCACCGTCGCCACGAGGAAATGCAAAACTATTAAACCGACGTTCATGCCGCGCGGAAACCCACCGCGAGGAAATATGCGGCAAGCTTAACGACCGCTGTTCGATTCTCTTTCCACGCATCGACGTTCGACCGGGAGCAATTCCGTTTAAATTAACGCTTCTTGCCTCGAGAGCCTGCTCGAATCAACGTTTGGTTACGTTTCCATTCACCTTGCAAAAACAAGCGCTTGTCGTCGCCGGAAACGAGAGAAACAATAAACGCGATCGTCCGGTTATTGATTCGATACGACGGGATGTCTGCAACGTCCACTTCGATCGGACAACGCTTTTACGTCGACTGATATTTGTTTTATCGCGATTATTGCCGATTCGATATCTTTTGGTTCTAGTTTCAAATTATGGTATAGTAAAATGGTTAGGTAAGTTAGGTGTTTTAGGTAGGATAGGTGGGTTAGATAGGTTAGGTAAGTTAGGTATGTTAGGTCGGTTAGGTATGTTAGGTCGGTTAGGTATGTTAGGTCGGTTAGGTATGTTAGGTCGGTTAGGTATGTTAGGTCAGTTAGGTATGTTAGGTCAGTTAGGTATGTTAGGTCAGTTAGGCATGTTAGGTCGGTTAGACATGTTAGGTCGGTTAGGTATGTTAGGTCGGTTAGGTGGGTTAGGTGGGTTAGGTAGGTTAGGCATGCTGGTGTTAATAAAATTAAATTTTGACAAGGCACATCTGTTACGTCATCAGAATGCACATCTAATATCAAAAAAATTTACTAAAAGACTATAACAAACTGATCCATATTAAATTCCCTCAATGATATTATCAATGACTTGGTTGTTACATGAGTTACCTAAGAGCTTCATACTCCTAAATACTTTCTTACTGTGACTCTAAAAGTCCAGCATTTTTTCATCAGGCTACTCTGCATTGCTGAACAACGAACATAAATTTCTCTCTTATTTTAAAGAGTTACACTCTATGGTTCCTCAAGATTGTTACATACGATGTATTGAATAAAAGTTTGAAGAAAATCGTAACAAAGATAGATGAGTACTCACAATTTTTCGGCGAGAAGCATGGTAGCAAGATCTCCAGGAATCTGCAGCAGTCCCCGATGAGAGCAGTCGACCTCCTGTCCGGTACACGTGCACAACCAAGGGCATCTCGCAGTGTTCATGTCGTCCATAGTTCCCGACAAACTTCCGAAACCAAAGCCACCGAGGGCGGTACCATGAGAGGCGCCACCGCCCAGCACGGACAGTATCAGCAGTAGTCCCCAGGCGCAGACCACGGAACCGCAGCTGACGCCGAGTAAACGCAGGGACCAGGCGGGCGTCATGGCACGCGCCATCGCCAACACCTTCCGGTTAATGTCCTTCACCGCGCGATTAGGTCCCTCGAGGATTTTGGCGATGCTGCCTACGCGGCTCTTGGGTAGAATATTGTTCGGGTCGTACAGGCTGAAGCAGGGAGTCTCTCCGTTGGCTACGCGGGTTTCGATACCCGGGTAAGCGTAGTTTGGCGCCGGTTCGAGGAAGGATGATATCTCGAGTCCCTCCGCGGGCGGGCAACCCAGTATCCTGACGGGTTCGAGGATGGGGTCCTGTTCCAACCTTATAACGGCGCACTCGAACTCGTTCGCCGTCAAATCTCTCTCTTGGCTGCGTCGTTCCGTGGCTTTTCCTCGCGGACGGTCCCTCCGTCGACCATGAACCCGACACGATCGATTGGAATTCCTCCGCGTGCTGTCCGCGTGATGCCTCGAGACGCCGGCCCTGTGTCTGCCGTGCGTCGGACACTGTCCTCCTCGCCTGTCGAACGTCTCCTCGACGTCAGCCGACGTTTTTCTCGGCCGTTTCGAGCGGACCTCCGAGCTGCCGTCCGCTATCAGCTGCAGATCCAACGCGGCGCTGGTCTCTTCACGCTGCTGCCGCCACTGCTGGACCAACACCGGCGTGCGATTCAACGCCACACCGCACTCGATCCTCAACGCCTCGCAGGCTTTCGATTCGTCCACCTTGAGCGGATCTTGTCCAGCATCCGAGTGCGCTCGACCTGGACCACCGCACGCGGTACCGAGGTCCTTCGACGGTTCGACCGTCACGTTCGCAGAGTCGACCCGCGAATCCACTGACGATGGCTGCTCGGGAGCTAGACCATCCAGCAGGCCCTTTTGGGGCCCGTGTTCGCGGCCCCCTTCTCCCTCCACACGCCCCTCCAACGAGCTGTTGGACACCACTAACGGCACCACCCGTTCCTGCGCATCCTGGGGTACCGCTCTCACTGACTTTATCTTGACGCTGGTCTGGGCCCTAGTGACTACCGTACCCGACCGGGTACGTCTTCGGCGCTGGACGCGGGTCGGCCAACCGACGTTCACTCAAAGTCATCTACCGATTTCTTCGGGTTGTCTTGAAAGCTCGCTGATCAGATCGCGTACGAGCTTTAAGATCTTGTTTCACGAAAGCTTTTCTTCCGTTCACGTTACACGGACCTCATATCCGACTGGCTCGTCGTTTTGCGTACCGATTCAGCCGAAAGCCCGACGCGACAGCGATGCATCACCTGCAACAGCGCGGAAGAAACAGGTTAGAGAGGGAGTACGAGATCTGACGGTGAAACGGATACGAGCCGCGACCGAATTATAACTTTTGTTCGAGCTATGTCTCCCGGAGGATATTTAGAACGCGCGACGGAAGTTGTTCGAGTCAGGTACAAGCTTCACCGCGATACGGCCGCAATTCAGTTGGATAGGTGTTTGCCGAGCGAGCGTGATGTATATTCCCCATCGGTGGAAGTTGGATGCGTTCTAGATAGGCGGACTTGATATCGTGCTCGCGATTCAACGCGGACAATTTTTCTGCCGGGCCACGCGTGGCCCTCGCACGCGCGTCACCGAAAAATACATCTTCCGAGAGAGGGAGGAAAGAAACCGGAGATCCAAATGGCGCAGCCCAGTTACAAAGAGAAGAACTCGCCGCTGCAATATCGGAAGTACGAGAAAAATATGCTTTCGATGCACAATCAAGGACTCGAACGCATTCCGTGCACAGCCGTTCCGAGTTGCGAGGCATATTGGAATTTTTCCCCGACGTTTCCCTTACCATCCCTCATACTTTTCTTTCTTACCATACCCCATTCCCCTTTTCCTTCTTTTCCACTTGTCTGCCGGGAGAAAACGTGCCTCGACGCACGTGATGTCTCATATACATGTTGCTCGATGGTAAGTGCCCCTAGATACGTTTTCACGATTTATCACTACCTACCAAACACGTGCAAATAGAATGTCCACTCGAATAGCTCACGTTTTTAAATTCTTTGAAAAATTATTAGTAGCTTCATTTAGAAAATTTTTGTTATTAATAAATTCACTGCTATGGGGATCATTAGCAGCTAGTGATGGCTTTAAGCTAAATTAAGCTATGTTAGAACAAACTGCGTTTATGTTGCATTAGGATGGATTCGTTTCAATAAGAATAGAATGTCCAATGAAATAATACCTCACGTTTTTTACACTGTACTCAAAATTATTAACAGCTTCATTTAGAAAACATTCATTATTAATGACACTACTGATATGGTGATTGTTAGCAGCTAGTGATGGCTTTAACCTAAATTAAGCTGTGCTAAATCAAACTGCATTTATATTCCACTAAGATGGATTGGTTTAAGTTAAAATAGAATGTTTACTAAAATACCTCACGTTTTTAAATTGTGTTCAAAATTATTAGTAGTTTCATTTGGAAAACTTTCATTATTAATAACAGCACTGCTATGGTGATCATTAGCAGCTAGTGATGGCTTTAAGCTAAATTATGCTATGTTAGAACAAACTGCATTTAAGTTGCATTAGGAAGGATTCGTTTAAGTTACAATAGAATATCCATTCAGATACGTTTCTAAATTATGCTTAAAATTATTAGCAGCTTCATTTGGAAAATTTTCGTTACTAATTACATGCTATATTGATCATGAACAGGTAGTGATGGCTTTAAGCTAAATTAAGCTATGTTAAATCAAACTGCATTTACGTTGCATTAGAATACATTCTAATTGTGTTACGTCACAATAAGTCAGTTCAAGTTAGTAATACGCACGTTTATATTTTCTAAGATAAAGTATGAGGTACCATTACTGATCTTAAAAAGTTCGCAGCGTTGAAAGTATCAATCGAGGAGATCAAAAGAAGAAGAAACACCGGTTTCCTTCAATTACCGTCGCAACGAAATTATCGCGAAAGTAACGACGTAAGGGTATCGTTGAAAGGGGAGGTACGTGTCGCGTTAACAGGAAGCACGACAAAGCGGAATGCGAAAGAAGCCCGCGGCGATGGCTCGCGTCGCGCATTGAAATTCGTCGAAAATCTAATATTCCCTTCGAGAGCCAGTCTGGGGACAGGGATCGATAATTCGATTAGCAAGCAGTCGACACTGAGGATAGTTAGGTAGGACGGGTCTCCTCTGTAGACACTCTCTATCGCGCCACGCTCTCGAGTACGGTTAAAGTAGCTGGCCCTCGATACACCAGGGGCGTGTGTGCACCCCACGCACGTATAATATTCTCGAGCACTCTCCTGCAGATAATATCGGGCCCCGGAAACAGCCCTCTGATGTCGAAGTTAAGACGTCAGGGGTGACTGCCGTTTCAACGACGAATCCATGAATCCTACCCTTCTCTACACGTTTTATCACCGGCATTAATTAATAGCGTTAGCGCGTATTAATCGCAGCTTCGAAACTTTTTCTTTCAACCCTTCCCGATGAGCGTGAACCGAGAGAAAATCGATTCTCTTAGGTGACCCTTCGAACAGTTTCATAATTTATTACTTAACCGATGCATTTATTTTTAATGACCGGATGCGAGCTTAATAATATATTAAGGGTCCATTGATATTCTAATTCAGTCTCTAGTTGAACGAACCCATATTTTATGCATCGCTACATTTTATGTGTAAATTTTTAATCACACCATGATCTTCTTGAAATATTTTTAACTTTCCTTCTACCTTGAAGTATCTTGTACAATTTTTAACACGGTATGTTTAATGAAATACAAGATATTTCAGCGCAGGTGTTTGCTAAAAATATTGTGAACAGATGGCACGAAGTTGTGGTACAATTTGCAATGGAACACAGAGTAATTCAGAGATAATTAGGAAAATTATACGTTGCGACAAATGGCATGGATACACGTATTTGGGGATGATATTGGATCGTGCCCCGGCGTCTGCCCTTTCGACGACTCGCGTGTCGACCGAATAATTGGAAGGGCAAATATTTGACTTCTCCGGGCGATTGATTGACACTTCAGCGTAGCTCGTGTTTCCTCGATAAACACGTGATTCCTTCCCGCTACTCCTTTCCTCTGCTTTATTTTTTAGACGGTTTGGAGAGCGCATTAATGCTTTTAAAATTCCTAGCCAAACAATAGCCTGACCCTCGTGAAAAGGAGGGACAATATTGACAGAGATACGGGGATGGCAACCCCTGGCCACCTTACTGCTAGACATATGTCGTCAAAAAGTTGCGATTCTGTTAGCAGCTTAAATCAGCTTTGGGAGACAAGTTACACGATACAGAAATAGAGGTGTAAACAGCCTACAATACAATTTATAAATATAAATTATACAATTTACCTACAGTATAATTTACAGTACAGTTAGTTTACTTAGGCCCGAAGCCCCCAGCGCAGGAAAATATCAAACTTTCATTTCTAACTCCACCATTTTTATTCGGAAATAAACCTCGGAATTTCCACGCAAAATTTATCATTTCTGTCGCACGATATCGCCATCTTTCGCGGAATATACACAGAGCCGGCACATACGTGTATATAAATCACTGTGTACCATCTGTGCCCACCGAGGCACATCTATGTAAAGATACCACCGGCAAAAGGAGAGGAGAAAAATCACTTTGAAGGAAGAGAAAAATCAGACGCGATTCGAGAATAGCCAATAGTACCCCAAAGTCTGACGAGAATATTGCGTTCTTATTGTAATATATTTGTGAGCCACTTCGCGAGACAATTTCATCCGAGGCGTACGAATAGTAGGCAGCTGAATACGGGAGTATTCCTTCGAGGTATATCATTATATTGCGCCAGAGGGGAGACCGATTATTTGTCGAATGCTCTACGAGACAAAGGGAAACGCGAGAGTTCGCGGAGAGTTCCTCTGCTCCACATTTCGTGTCGTTTCTTTTACTCCTTTCTACTTTGCTAACGGAACTAATAAACGTTACCGTTCAAATTTAATATCCTTCCAAATTTTTGTTGTGTTGGGTTTTCGGGTTTTAAGTGTTTAGGGTTGTTGAATTTGGTATTATAGCTGATAATGTTAATATGTGTGTTTGTAATTGTGTAAGACATTATAAATGGTGAAGTAGACTTGTATCTTTAGGTGACTAGTTGATATTTGGATGACACTGTGAACCTATGTATGCCAGACTACATGTATGCACACATGTACACATATGCACACGTATATACCTATGCACACATTTACATATATACACACCTATACACATATAGGCACCTATGCACCTATCCATACCTATGCACGTATCCACCTATCCACCTATTCACATGTGCACCTATTCACATATGCACCTATCCACATATGCACCTATCCACATATGCACCTATCCACATATGCACCTATTCACCTATCCAAATATCCACCTATGCACCTATCCACATATGCACCTATCCACATATGCACCTATCCACCTATGCACCTATCTACATATGCACCTATCCACATATGCATCTATCCACATATGCATCTATCCACCTATCCAAGTATCCACCTATCCAAGTATCCACCTATCCAAGTATCCACCTATCCAAGTATCCACCTATCCAAGTATCCACCTATCCAAGTATCCACCTATCCAAGTATCCACCTATCCAAGTATCCACCTATGCACCTATCCACATATGTACGTATCCACCTATCCATCTATCCACCTATGCACCTACCAACGTTTGCATCTATCCACCTATGCACCTATCCACCTATGCACCTGTATTTCGACCCTATACCAATATACACCGACCTATCCCACCCGTATCCACATCCGACCACACATCACCACCCTCCAAAATTGCCATTTGCACCTAATTCCAAACCAAATAGAAAAGACAAATAATCTGACGCAGATCCATAATTTTAGAATCACCGCCATAAAGCGTTGCCACCCCTAACAAAAGACACAAGTTAAGACACGCCATTTAATTCAACGCTGAACGATCGCAAAGAGGGTGCCTGTTTCCGCGCCGCGAGCATCCCCTTATCAAAACACGGAACCGTAACGACAGAAAACATAACACCTGCAATTTCCACGGCAAACTTTTCCCGGTAACACGGTTTCCTACGTTCGCCAGAGGTTTCCCAACAGGAGAGACACACACCGAGGATTTTTCGTGAAAAAGCCCGCGGGACACAGTTTGCTTTGGAAGCCGTGGATGTTTGGTTAACATGTGTGCCTAATGGCCCGTGCGAAATGGATTTTTAAGGTACCAACCCCCCTCCTCCGTTTTAAGACGCGACGCTGAGAGGGCCTGGGCGAACGATCGAAAATCGATGTCGACACACAGGGACAGGGTATGGAAACCACCGAGAGCGATGATCGAAAGTCGATAGCGAGGACGAAACTGTTATCCGGTGCTCGATGGACGCGTAATGATTGTTCGTTGCATCTGAAGAGACGGGACTGGGGCTATTATTGACGAGCTACCGCTGCTAGCTGCGTTTCCGCATCGATGGACATTTTTAAATCCGAACATTTTCGCGCCATTATGACGGGTTTAATTGCCGCGACGTCGTTGTGGTCGGGATCGCTGGCGCGAGAAGTATTTTTGTCTGCGATGAGACAGTCAGCGGCGTATGGGTCGTTTATTTCTTCGGACTTTTGGAATTTTAATATTTGGGAATATTGGCAATTTAGGTGACAATTTGAAGATCCTGGCAATTTAGGGAGTTGGAGATTTAATGAACGGATTTGATAGGTTAGGAAATGGAGACGTGAGAATTTTGGAATCTAGGAATTTTGAGAACTTGAGAATTTAGGGACATAGGTGATTGAGAACCTTGCTATTTGAAGACTTTACAATTTGTCAAACTAGAATCTAGGAATCTAGGATGTACCCAACTAGAATTTGAAATTCTAAAATGCTTAAATACACAATTAAGATTCCTACACCCCAGAAACTCGTATATCTATAAAAAGGTGCAAAGACTCGCATGTCTGATAAGTAAGAAGGAAATAGTATTCGAATTACTGTAAAAGCAGTTCGAAAAGATAAAATTGAACGAGGAATTATTCATTCGCAGCACGTTTCCAAACACGATATCGAGGTGTTAATTAACGACCAGGAAGAAGGCCACTACTTTAAAACGGACCCAACATTCTCCGCAATCGTAGACTGTTGCGTGAGATAATTCGCAACACGCGACACACAGGACGAACGCGAAACGTGTGCAGGACCTTAGTTGATTTCTTCAGCATCCGTCTGGTTGCAGCATGAACACGCGATGCGCGTGTACAGCTGCGGGAATAACTTCCGTTGGGAAAATGGAGATATGGAAAGGGGAGATTTGTGAATTTATGGAGTTGGGATTTATGGAATTAGGGATTTATAGAGTTGGAAATATGAGAATTTGGGGATTTATGGAATTAGGGACTTATAGAGTTGCAAATATGAGAATTTGGGGATTTATGGAATTAGGGATTTATGGAGTTGGAAATATGAGAATTTGGGGATTTATGGAGTTGGAATTTATGGAATTAGGAATTTATGGAATTAGGGACTTATGGAGTTGCAAATATGAGAATTTGGGGATTTATGAAGTTGGGATTTATAGAATTAGGAATTTATGGAATTAGGGACTTATGGAGTTGCAAATATTAGAATTTGGGGATTTATGGAATTAGGGACTTATGGAGTTGGAAACATGAGAATTTGGGAATTTATGGAGTTGGGGATTTATGGAATTGGAAATATGAGGATTTGGGGATTTGTAAATTTGGAGATTTGAGAATTTGGGGATTTATGGGGTTGGGAGTTATGGAGTTAAGATTTATTAAGTTGGGAATTTATGGAATTAGGGATTTATGGAGTTGGGGATTTATGGAATTAGGGACTTATGGAGTTGGAAATATAAGGATTTGAGGATTTGTGAATTTGAAGATTTGAGAATTTGGGGAATTATAGAGTTGGGATTTATGGATATAGTGATTTATGGAATTGGGGATTTATAGAGTTGGGATTTATGAAGTTGGTGATTTATAGAGTTGGGGATTTATGAAGTTGGAAATATGAGGATTTGGGGATTTGTGAATTTGGAGATTTGAAAATTTGGGGATTTATGGAGTTGGGTATTTATAATGTTGGAAATATGAGGATTTGGGAATTTATGGAGTTGAGAGTTTATAGAGTTGGGATTTATGAAGTGGGGGATTTATGAAGTTGTAAATATGAGGATTTAAGAATTTGAGATTTTGGAGACTTAAAAATACCAAAATTTACAAATTTGAGAATCAGGGAATTACAAATTTGAAGTGTGCCTACCTCACAAACTTTTACCATCACATATGAAAAACTATAATTTATAACTTTGTAAATTTGGAATCTAAAAATAGAAGAATGCCCAGATTTTAGAAAACTATGTCAATACCATAGTCCACATATTCCCGAATCCAGCCCTGCAGCCAACAAACGGAGCATCCCCGGTCAAAGCGACACCATCGTACCGCGAGTATAGCTTTTTATAGGTTTTACAGATCTCCCGACATGAAAGTAAGAAGGGAGGACCCTCGGATATTAGGTTTCCCAGTGCGGTTTTCAACCACCCACTCGATCGGTTGATCGGTCGACTTTACCCCGGGGAAATCACACTAGATACGAATTGGACCTCACCCTGCGAACGTACTTCTCTCTCGCACTACTCTCTCTTTCTCCTCTCAACCTGTTTAAGAGCGGCTCTATGAGAGAGAAAACGAGAGAGACATCCTCGGCGACATCGGAGATGGCGGTGTGTATTAATCGGGAAAGGATCTTCTTTCGTTCCAGCATCCAGCTTGGACTCCCACGGGGACCAACGGGAAAGGATTATGCGGCGAGTAGTATTTTGCACCGTTGTATCGACACTTCGGTGATTGCTTCGAATCGATACCTGGGTCCCGGGAACGATAACGAATTAGGGAACCTACCGAGGATTTTCGGAGCTTTCACGTTTCCCATTTATGTACTTTACCGAAGTACGAAATGTGGATTATCTTGGATTTTCTTGGATGCTTTGGTCATCAGTTTGCTGATGAGTATTATACTTTAGTCGGTTTATTTACTTTAGTTAGATAGGACTTGGTAAGAATAAGGCACAGGACTTGGTAAGACATAGGATTTGATTCTAGCTGGACCATGTTTAGGTGGATCAGACTATGTGGATTGCTTTAGGTAGCTTAGCTTATGTGGATTAGTCTAGGTAGGTTACTTCATGTAGAGTTGGTCCTAGCTGGACCACGTCTAGATAGATCAGACTATGTGGATTGGTTTAGGTAGGTTAGCTTATGTGGATTAGTCTAGGTAGGTTACTTCATGTAGAGTTGGTCCTAGCTGGACCACATCTAGGTAGATCAGACTATGAGGATTGATTTAGGTAGCTTATGTGGATTAGTCTAGGTAGGCTACTTCATGTGGACTAGTCTAGCTAAGTCTACATATGTGGACTAGTCTGGCTAGGTCAATATATGTGGATTAGTCGAGCTAGGTTTATATATATGGACTAGTCTGGCTAGATCAATATATGTGGACTAGTCTGACTAGATCTATATATGTGGACTAGTCTGACTAGATCAATGTATGGAGATTGATCTAGCTAGATTAGTCTGGCCAAATCAACCTATGTGGATTAGTCTGTCTAGATCAATGTATGGAGATTAATCTAGCTAGATTAGTCTGGCCAAATCAACCTATGTGGATTAGTCTGTGTAGATCAGCATATGTGAATTACTCTAGCTGGATTAATGTAGCTAGATCAGTGTATATGGACTAGTCAACTAGATCAGTGTATGTGGATTAGTCTAGCTAGTTTAATGTGTCTGTGTCAGTGTATATGGACTAGTCAGCTAGATTTGTGTATGTGGATTAGTCTAGCTAGTTTAATGTGTCTGGATCAAAGTATGTGGACTAGTCAGCTAGATTAGTGTATATGGATTAATCTAGCTAGCTTAATCTGTCTACATCAGTGTATGTGGACTAGTCAGCTACATCAGTGGATGTAGATCAGTGTAGCTAGTTTAATGTGTCTGGATCAGTGTATGTGGATTAGTCTAGCTAGTTTAATGTGTCTGAGTCAGTGTATATGGACTAGTCAGCTAGATTTGTGTATGTGGATTAGTCTAGCTAGTTTAATGTGTCTGGATCAGTGTATGTGGATTAGTCTAGCTAGTTTAACGTGTCTGGATCAGTGTATGTGGACTAGTCAGCTAGTTTAAACAGTCTGGATCAGTGTATGTGGACTAGTCAGCTAGTTTAATCAGTCTAGATCAGTCTATATAGACCAATCAGCTACATCAGATGTACCTCAAAATATAAAAGACACCTAAATACCACGGTGAGACCACAGATCAAATTCAAATAGCTCCCAATCTGTACAAAGTTAGGTACATGAATATGCTCTCTGAAGAGTCCAGGTTGAAATTCTGGAATCGTGTGCATGACTAATCAGACCACCAAATGGAGGTCGTCAGTGAGTCGATAGAGTTAGATAACGGTATCCTCCATTTAATCATCCCCGGAATTTTTCCAATAAACGAAGCGGCCAGATATGTAATCTACCCGAAAGGTTCGTTAAAAAACTAAAATATAGAATCGAGCGTGGCAAATATTTCCCTAGCGATGTCTATTTTAATTAACGACCTGGTAAAACGGGGAAGGATCGAACGTCGAAAAAAAGAAAAAGAAAATCGATAAAAGTATGAAGCGAATTGGCATCTTTGGCCGGTTTACCCAAAGTAAGCCGCGTTAATAAATTAAACGCCGTATCCCGCGGTTACCGTAGCCAGCCCGATAATTCGAATCGATTAACGTTCGCCGACCATTCAATTAGGCTGACCGGGGACCGGCTTAAAAACCGGCAAAAATCACGGTGCAATGCGATTACGGCGTGAGATAGCGGACCTGTATTACCAGACACAACTGGGACTGCCTCGAATCGCTACCGAACAGTTGAAACCAGCCACCTGCGGCTAACTGTCCTGGGTATATATTATACTATATTAGATTACGAGTCACCTACAGCGGATCTATAAATTTTCTCAAGCGATATCGCCCATTGATTGCCTCCTGCATAGCTTTCCTTCAGTTTCGGAGGACACATGTGGAGTTATGTATGTGTTAGCAACTCGATCTTTGTATTTTCATGTTGCATTCAATTTTTTAATTTGCGTCCATGAATATCTGTATTTTCAATTTACGACTTTCAAAATTTGCATATTTTTTTATATTCGCAATTTCAGGTGTGGAGGATTGAGTTGAGAATTTTTAGATTTTTTGGAATTTACCAAATTCTCGAATTTTCAGATTTTTTGGGATTTATCAAATTTTCGAATTTTCAGATTTTATGGAATTTTTTCAAGTTTTCGAATTTTTTGAAGTTTCCACGTGTCGTAGTTTCACGCGTTGTAATTCCACGCGTCGTAGTTTCACGCGTTATTAATTCCACGCTAAGTAATTCCATGCGCCGTAATTTCTTGCGCTGTAATTCCACGCATCGTAATTTCACGCGTTATTAATTCTACGCGTAGTAATTCCACGCATTATTAATTCCACGCGTTATTAATTCCACGCGTCGTAATTCCATGCGCTGTAATTCCACGCATCGTAGTCTCACGCGTTATTAATTCCACACGTTGTAATCCCACGTGTTGTAATTCCACGCGTTATTAATTCCACGCATTATTAATTCCACGCTAAGTAATTCCATGCGCCGTAATTTCTTGCGCTGTAATTCCACGCATCGTAATTTCACGCGTTATTAATTCTACGCGTAGTAATTCCACGCATTATTAATTCCACGCGTTATTAATTCCACGCGTCGTAATTCCATGCGCTGTAATTCCACGCATCGTAGTCTCACGCGTTATTAATTCCACACGTTGTAATCCCACGTGTTGTAATTCCACGCGTTATTAATTCCACGCATTATTAATTCCACGCGTTATTAATTCCACGCGTCGTAATTCCATGCGCTGTAATTCCACGCATCGTAGTTTCACGCGTTATTAATTCCACACGCTGTAATACCATGCGTCGTACTTCTACGCATTGTAATTCCTTGCACCGTAATTCCACGCGTTGTAACTCCACGTGCTATAAACTCCCAATTTTTGACATCTTGTTTCCTCCAAAAACCCATTCTCCATATTCTTTCAAAAGAATACCTTTTATGAATGGTCTCCTTTCGTTAAGAGCACAGTCTCGTTAAGGAACACAGATAATTCCCTGCAACGGAGAACCATAAAATTTCCTCTCTACCAACTAATTCGAATATCTCTGTTGTATGCAACTTATTTAAAAAGAAAACAAGGATTTAATTGATTCTTAAGCTACAAAGTCTATCGATTCAAAATGGCCGCTTCTAAAAAACAGATTCCATTTGACTAGCATCAATCGCAAGTTTAAATAACCATAAAATACCAAGCAAGGTAGTTTGAATAATTCCGAGGGAAACTGGAGAACGGGCTCTTTTCAGAAAACACAAAGATTTCCCAGAACAAAGCCCACCAGTTATGAAAACATGAATAACCAGCTTCGAAAGTGCTTATCCTCCTTTCGTAAATTCGCAATGAAACCATTTTGAAAACCGCAAGCACCGTGAGATATATGGACTGCAGTCAGTTGAAGCCACAGGAGAATCCAACGGGAAGCATTACAATGCTTAGAAATACGGATATTTACGATGCACAGCTTCGTTACACCGTAAACTCCGCTTATGTTAATTAACAAACGTGTTCTCTTGTGAACGACACCCTGCTGACACAAATATTTTATCGACATGATTTACTGTCTCTTCGGAAAGCTGCAAATATTTAAAAAAAAATTTTTTTTTCATTTTTTCATTTAAGGAGACGTAAAAATATTTTTTGGGAGAATTAAATTTTTAGAAGCTTCACATTTTGTGGTTGCATATATAATAATGGTAAGTGGTAGCAGAAATTTGTATATTTTTGTAAACGGTCGTTTAAATTAATTTTAGAGACGCTGAAATTTTAGTGGATGAAGTTGAGGAACTCTGCTCTGAAGTTTTTAAAATTGCAAAAATTAATTTGGCTGTTTCCAAACACAGTTATCCTCTTCTCGGTGTTTTTACAGTTCCGTATTTTGCAGGGAATTATTTAACGTGCAGATATAAAGATTTGTACATAAGAATGAAGTTTTGGTATTTGAAATTTGATGAACATAGTTCCTTTTAAAAAATATCAAACTTCCTTAAATTGACTTCCGAGTTCTTATGAAGGTAAACTCAAGGTGACCATAAATGAATCATCCTGTACATTTTCGCAAATATCTAATTATTCGATCTATGAGCGTTACAAGAATAGTCACCGAATGAAAGAACGCGTTCTATTCGGGCATATAAACGATGAAATCCAACGAAAAGCTTAAGGTTTCTGGCGTCTGGCAACGGTAGTAATTTAGCAGGCGAGTCGTTTAGAGACAGCTCCTCTGAAGCATTCAACGGAATGATGAGTATCAATCAACCAAGGAATGCAGTCCGATGCTTTGGTAGGGCAAAAGAGCACACACCCTGTATTTACCGAGATCGATTGATCTATTTGCGTCCGCTGGAAGCTACTGGAACCTAAATGCACCTACGTTTCATACGTTCTTCGAGAAATGATATATCGCGGCTAATAAGAGTACGTCAAGAGTGGACGCAAATAGCGTCTATATAATCTACATTTTCATCAAACCGGGTCTTTAGTTTACTGTTTCTCGAAACTTAAGATGGTGTGTGAACTAATGTAATTTCAATTTTGTTCAGAAATTTGTGGCACAGGTTCTGTTTTGAAATGAGCTCTGAATTTTTAAAGTTCTATAATTTGACTGTTCGGTGGCTGTTTCGTGGAAAATGGTTTCTAAAAGAAGAACAGAGGGACTTATTTTGGTCCTCATATTTGATAGATGCTAATCGATATTCATTAGACCATACAGTGTATAATTTACTAGCATTATCTCACGAAAGGTGAGTCTCCATGAAATTTTTAACACTTCGCGGTTGCATGCCTGCTTTTAGAAACTGTATCACGATACGGGTTGAAACATTCATTGCTGTATGGCGATATAACGAATATTTCATGGGGTTTGCAAGACTGGTTTGAAAGGTCACATTTATTATTTGGTAAACAAAAATAAGGTGGAGGATGTGATGATATTGAGATCGCCTACTTTTGTAGCGGTGTACTTCTATACGCTGTAATTTCCCGCGTTATTAATTCCACGCATTGTAATTCCACGCGTTATAATTTTACGTGTTATAACTTCACGCGTTATTAATTCCACTCTTTATTAATTGCACGCGTTGTAATTCCACGCGTTATTAATTCTACGCGTTATTAATTCCACGCGTTATTAATTCCACGCGTTATTAATTCCACGCGTTGTAATTCCACGCTTTATTAATTCCATGCGTGGTAATTCCACGCGTTATTAATTCCACGCGTCATAATTCCACGCGTTGTAATTCGACGTGTTATTAATTCCACGCATGGTAATTTCACGTGCTATAATTTTACATGTTATTAATTCCATGCGTTGTAAATCCACGCGTTATTAATTCCACGCATCGTAGTTCTAAGCGTCATAATTCCACGCGTCATAGTCCCACGCGTCGTAATTCTATGCACCGTAATTCCCTACGTTATAATACCATGCGCTGTTCTTTTACGCGCTGTAATTCCAGGCGTCGTAGTTCCATGCGTTGTAATACCACGCGCCATAGTTCCATGCGCTATTAACACTAAACCTACCGGCATATAATGTGTACTTAATTTGAAATTAAAAATGAAGTTTCATAGTTTCCAACCTAACATTTTGAATGAAAATACTTTGAATAAAAATGAAACCAACAACAGTAAGCAAAATAACTAATTTTCTCTCTATTTAAAAAGTACCCATACTTTCCTCTGTATCTCCATACACAATACACTATCTCAACACTGCACATTCCCTACGGAATATTTCCGTCCCATCAAAGTTCCCTATTAATGTAGCGCGTGGCAAGATGGAGCAAAAGAAGTCCACGAACTATTAAATCTCGCTGGGCGGCAAAAACTCCTTCCGAATTCTATTTGTCTTTCCAGCCCCCATCCCGTTCTGGACGGGGGTAGTCCAGCCACTTCCGTCGGTTTCCCGAGGCCGTCTCCTAGTTCCGGCGACCGAACGCTAATCGGTCTAGACTCTATTCCTCTCTCTTCCCTGTCCTACGAAATCCTCGTTTCCCTCTCCGGATCTTTCGCTATCCCGGTTTCTTTACCCTCGCGAAAGGGACACTTTTCTTGCCCCTAGGACACGTCAGCAATTGCTCGTCTAGATAGATGGAGGATTTCACTCGGACCTGCTCCGATGTTAACTTCCGTTAGCCGGAACTTCTGATATCGAGAGCGAAACTGTCGCTTCCTGGGCTAAAGTTCAGATCCATTTCGACGCGCACATTCTGCACGATAATCCTTCGAATGGGTGAGGTACTTCGATCTCTTGAAGCTGTGATGTTATGGAAGCTTATAGAGGACTAGGTCTAGGAGGAGTATTCATCGGATAGTAAAAACTGAGGAATAGAATCATTTGCTGATAGTTTCATGTGGACCTCATCTTGACAACTGACGCTCCATTGAATCAATAAATAGACGTTGAAGAGCTACTTTGGTCTCTGATCGCTTTGAAGCTACCTATGATGCTCTAAAGGTCTATGGATGTTGAATGAACGGATATTTTGTGTAAACTAGGATGCAGTATCTTCGATGTGATCCTTCTGTTTTGACGATTGAAGAGAACTGATCAGAGGAGGTCCTTCTATTGCTGAGGTCCTTCGTCTCTTAGCATCCAGTCTAAAGCTTCCTGACACGTAACCAATTTAGCTCTTTGCACTCCTCTGTCCTCTCTGAGGTCATTTTGAATGACCTCTAGAAAGTTTAATAAACTTTCAGATTGCAAAGGGTTAGAGCCACCTAGACAGCCAGTTTAAAGCTACCTATGGCAGATCATAGATTAAACTAAGCCTACATTAGCTGATATCTCATAAATGGTTCACATTACAAAATTAGACCAAGGAAATAATTGCTAAGACAGCAAGAATCTACATACAGCATCATTAGTTACTTCACTACACTGAAGTTCACTAACTCTCATTACAAAAGATTACAAGGCTCACATAATAAATGACAATCTCCATTAACATCAAGGAAATTAACTATCTCAACTATTTTCTTAGAAACGATCTACAGCAGAGTAACGATCGATGGTCCCAGTAAAAATTCCAGCCGTTCTAAACTGTCCTAAAAAATTTACGATCGTCCCGTCCTAATGGATTAAGAATGCATGATCGCTGGACCACATAAGTATGTCAATTGACCGAACGAGGGCAAGTGGAAGCCACAGGAGCCACTACGTGAAAATTCAACGGTCAAGGTTCACATTATCATATCGGTGACGTGCTCACATCTTTTCTATTAAATGATCGCTTAATGTGGGTGGATTCTTTGAATTCAATTTGTAGCGCCATTGACATGTGAATCTTATGTTTTACTGAACACTTTTACGTGTTTGGATAATGATGTTAATTTTGACTTATAGATACTCTATAGATCTCCACATATGCAGATCTCCACGTCTCCAAATTTCCACATATGCAAATCTCTACATATCCAAATCTCCACATATGCAAATCTTCACATATCCAAATCGCCACATATCCAAATCTCCACATGTCCAAATCTCCACATATCCATTTTTCCACATATCCAAATCTCCACATATCCAAATCTCCACATATCCAAATCTCCACGTCTCCAAATCTCCACATATCCAAATCTCCACATATCCAAATCTCCACATATCCAAATCTCCACATATCCAAATCTCCACATCTCCAAATACCTATCTTCCCAAACTCGTTTCTCCCCAAATCCCCAACTCCACAAACCCTATTCCCAACTCTTCACAATTCCTCTCCATCCCACATTTCCCAAAAACTCCATATCTCCCTCATGACCACACCATCAGATGTTTGCTCACTAATAAGCGTCTAAGCAAGCATAAACCGTTTAATCTCCAATCTATCTAAATCTCCCAGCTTACATGATTTATTCACGCCACGAAGAGCACTATATATCACGAACGTATAAACATCAGTCCGCTCATAAACGTCAAACCACACGTCTTCAAAATCTTCTAGAATCAGCTTATCAAGAAGAAACTTGATACATCAAGTCCGATTTCCAGACACGTCTGAAATCTGCAACACTTCGATACCTTGATTCCACTTTGCAAATCGATATTTCAATTGGCGATCCGGCCGGAGCAGTTCTTCCACTTTTCGCGATCCAAACAAACGAGTTATCCAGTCGTCGGTTATCAGGATAACGTAACCGCTTTATCGGACTGTTCATCTTATCGAGGACACGCTGTTTCGCTCGCCGGTGCATTTGTACAAACGATCCTAAAGCTAGGTCGAACGGAGTTCCTCGAACCCGATTTATCCGACTGTACACGCGTACAGTCGTATTCTGTCCGCCCTGTCAAGATTAGATACGTCTTTACGTTCGCTCCACGGGAAATTATCGCGTTACATCGAACGAACGATCGATCTTCGTCCAGGAAGTTTCTTTTTGCGGTTCCGGACGCCGGGACTCGGACAGACTCCAAAACGACAAAAACTAACGCATCATTCTCCGCGACTATTATGGATTTGTCATTAGCGGATGACGTTACTTGCACGAAAATCTTCTGATTTTTCTTTCGGGTTGGGGGAATCTCTTAGTGAATGTCTCAGAGCTGATTGGCTTCTGTAACCGAATGACTGCTATAACTGAATGCCTTCTGGAACTGAATGTTTTCTACAAATGAACGACCCTACAAAAACTGAATGTCTTCTACAAATGAATGTCTTAGACAACGTCTTCTACATTATTTAGTGTGGAAAGAAAATTCTGCAAGAAGGTGAAACGTCGGAAAATAGATTTTCTGACGCACGGTGTGATTAATCGTACGCTAAAGTGATAAGGCGACGTCGTGTCAACATTGACTCGCGATGACACCGAGCTCTCGGACATTGTCGCATGCTTTACGAGCCGTATCGCATGGAAGCGATAAGGGTGCAAGGTTTGACGACCTCGGGATCAATGAAATATCCTTAACCTTAACGGTGGAGCCTTGAACATTCGATCGTCTGGGTGGATTTTTATGCTGGAGAGGTGTAGAAAGGAATCAGAAATATGAGAAATATGAGAACTTGGCTGCTGTTGGTGATAAAGAAGATCACATAAATAGTTATATTAGAGGCAATGACAAAGTTAAACCTTCAGAAAGTGTAGACCGATAATGTGAACATAGGTGAAGTGCACTGTCTCGTATGTGAAATGTTGCTTCATGTGAATAACCATTAAAGTATCTACAAAATGATCAACAAGGTTGCAGACAGTCTAAAAGAACCACAATGTGATCATGTGTGACCATATGCACTTTCTCATATGTGAAACGTTACTTCATATGAATAATTACAAAAGTATCAACAAAATGATTAACAAGCTTGTAAATAGTCTAGACCAACCACAATGTGATCATATGTGACAAATGCACATATGTGACCACATGCACTCTGTCATATGTGAAATGTTACTTCATATGAATAACTATAAAAGTATCAACAAAATGATCAACAAGCTTCCACACAGTATAGATCAACCACAATGTGATCATATGTGACAAATGCACATATGTGACCACATGCACTCATATGTAAAATGTTACTTCATAATATGTGTCATAATATATGAAATATTATTTCAACCACAAAATTATTACCAGAATGATGAAACCTCCAAACAGCCTAGATCTACATATCACAATATGAACATACATGTATGTGACCATATGCACTCTCTCATATGTGAAATTTCATATAAGTAACCATAAAAGTATTACCAAAATGATTAAACCTCCAAAGAGCCTAGATCTTCATATCACAATGCAAGTATTTATTATTACATTACTCTCTCATATGTGAGTATTTGTTAACACATGTCACTCCATATAAATAACCACAAAAGCGTTACCAAACTGAAACCTAGAGCCAAGACCTAAACAAAGCAACTAAGCGAGCATATTTCATCGCATTCCCATTAACCCTTGGTCGCTTTCATCCTTCAATGATATTCCAACGCAAACATCGTCTCAGATTCTGGTGGCATCTGCCTAACACGCTCGCAATCAGACGGAGTATCATACTTCAGCGCAGTTTATGTTTCGCGTTCCAGAGATCCATATCCATTCTGGCAGTGTCTTGAAGCCTCATACTCGGCTAGTTATCGTTTCACGAATAACAGTTCTCGAAATTGGCCGGACGAGCGTGTAACCACGGTAATGGTGAAAACACCACGGTGTCCCGTGAGCAGCGTCGTCCATGAAACACGGCGCCGAATGAAATACTGCGGAAAGCCAGCGTTGTTCCGCCGCTTCCAATCTATTATTTACGCCTTTCCACGTTCACGTGGCTTAACTGCGCAGCCTAGTCACTTTTTAATTCCACGGGATCCGTCCACGGGGTTGATTAATGGCGATGCCGCGGCGACTTGCAACGTCTTTCGATGTATATTTCATGCCCGATCGGGGGGATGCTGCGCCGGGGTCGCAAGAAATTGATGAAAAGAAAGTTAACGAGAATGCGTGAGGTACTTCGATGCAACGGATGAATGGTTCGCAAGATGGAGCATCGCTTTTCTCGTTCAATCGAATGTCTGCACTTTACTTATTTAAACTACGTTTCGTTATTTCAACTCTTTTCTATATATTTCCTCGAATTAACGCGTTCCCAACGCATCGAGATTTCATGATCGAAGCTTTAAGTGCAACGCATTTTTTCGTAAGCTGAATCATGCATCGATACACGTCGACGACCCTTCGACAGGAGCTGACGCTGCGCCCTGATCCCCTGCAATTTCTACGAGAGTGTCGAAGATAGGCCCGATCTTCATCATTTACCCTCCCGCTTGCATTATTTCCACGCTGTACCATGGCAACGGCTTTTCTGAACAACCACCAGTTTCAGCCGCGTCGATGCATCACCTATATGGATGATGATACTTTGCAGCGGACACCTGATGGAAATTAATCTTGAGTGCCTTCGGGTTTTGTTAAGCTCTCGTTTTATCATGTTTCGTATTATGTTCTTTCGAGGTTTTGCACCGGTGGAAGCTAATGATGTGGCTAACTTTTCATTCTGTCGGTTAAAGTATGAAATCGTTTGAGGTTTGTTTGAACTTGCTGGATGAGGAACTGTCGGATAATTAGGTGTCTAAATGACTGTGTGATGGTTGGTGTATATTCTTAGTTTTGGGGACAGTCTTGTGCGGTTTGATCATTATTTTAAATAGTTTGAGAGATTTATGTATGATCGGCTGTTTGAAGACATCTATGTGTACAGTCATGTGTCTGAAGACACATATGTGTACAGTCATATGTCTGAAGACACCTATATGTACAATCATCTGTTTGAAGACACTTATATGTACAATCATGTGTGGTGTGCTCTGAAGACATCTATCTGAACAAAATGATCATAAGACCACTATCAAAGACACACATAAATTCAAAATCCACCAAACATACAAAATGGACCTTACATACACCTCAAGTCTAAACTCCATCTTCCTCAGATCTAATAAACCTAAGCTGATGAGGTAAACCAGGTTGACTAACTCCACATGAACGAGTGACCTGTCTTGAGAAATGAGTGACCTATCTTAAGACACTATAAAAATGAATACTATAATGAAACGAAGAAGAGAGTATGACGAAAAGAATATGGATGAGAAGCCTAATTACGGCAACCGAGTGAAGTAAGGCAAGGCAAACTCGTGAACGGGCGATCCACCCAGTATACACTCGGAATCACGACCACCGCAAGATGTGCTCTTTCACGATAGATAGCGATCAGGTCCTTTATTCTTTATTCCGTGCAGGGAGCCACGAGGTCGGAGATAGAGGCAGCGGGCCGAGCAGCGGGGAAGATAGCGAACGTAGGAAGGAAGGAAGGAAGGAAAAGGTGGGAAAAGGAAGTAAGGACACGGGTAGACAACGAGGGACGGTGAAATTCGCAAGTATGTCGACTACCGTGAATTATGATAAATATCGCGATTGTGACGGTGCAATTTCAGAGGCCTCGGCACACGCCTTTCCCCGCTGTCCACGTCATACATGAAATCCGGAGCCTTCGTACCCCGCATACCGTATGCCAGACGTGTATCGCCGAACATGCTGACCCCCCGGTGTCAAATGGAAGGTCGAGATCGTGATATATCGATCCTTGTTACCCGACTATGAACGATGAAAGATCGAACTACCCTTTGGGGCAATGAGGGAAAATTGGGAAGTGACATCTGCATTCTGGTTGTCCCTAACAGCGTGTGGTATGTTCAGGTGTATTTTAAATGCAAACTTGCCTTTCATAGGTTGACCAGAGACCTGGTTGACCAGGTAGATGTGGACATTTGACTACGTAACATTAATGATGAAAGATACTCATTTTCCCTTTGTATACTGTGTTAAGTAGATTTTCAAACATGGAAGATTTAACGAATTGTCCTATGATTTATGTCAGGTGCGTCAGTCAAAACTAACTAGACAGCTATAATATTAGCACTTTACACTCCAAACACAAAATTTAAAATATTAATTAAAATGTTAAATGAGTTGCTTTGAGATTATTATTTCTCTACTAATAATGTCTACTACTTTCACTATGTTTATACATCACATATGTATATGTACTCCAAACATTTCACTATGTTTATACATCACATGAACACTATTACAGATTTAATTAAATTAATTAAATAATTCTTATTATAATTTAATACTAAATTATAGTGTTAAATAGAATGGTGAGTGAGGGTCATCTCTCGAGTGCAAAGGGTTAAAAGCTACAGTGCGTCGTGAGTGCGTCACGAGTCCACCAATAGTGCATCGTGAGTGCGTCATGAGTGCATCATGAGACCATCAAGAGTCCATCAAGAGTGCGTCAAGAGTGCGTCACGAGTACGTCAAGGGTACGTCATTAGACTATTAAGAGTCCATCAAGAATGAGTTGCGAGTGCGTCACGAGTGCGTCATTAGACCATCAAGAGTCCATCAAGAATGAGTTGCGAGTGCGTCACGAGTGCGTCATTAGACCATCAAGAGTCCATCAAGAATGAGTTGCGAGTGCGTCACGAGTGCGTCATGAGACCATCAAGAGTCCATCAAGGGTGCGTCATGAGTACGTCTATGGTGCGTCATAAATCCATCAAGAGTGCGTCACCAGTGCGTCATGAGTCAATCAACAATCCATCAAGGGTGCGTCATGAGTGTGTCATGAGTCCATCAAGAGCCCATCAAGAGTGCGTCATGAATCCATCAAGAATCCATCAAGAGTCCAAATAAATAAAAATAAAAGAAAAGTAAAATATCCGAAGTCGACTCTTAACCAAAGTGCATAAAATCGAAGATTTCGCAATGTCAATTTTTCAAGTATTACTAGCAACCGGTTGCTCTCGGATTTTAGTACGGTGGGCATACACGTGTACCCTCTAAGCATCGATCTCCCTCGCTCTTTCATACCTGTCACCATAACACGCACACGCACTCGCATACCGTGTGCACATTCCGTTTCACCTGTCTGTTTTACCGCGTTTCCGTCGTGCTGTATCCATAAAACGAACCCTAGCTCCCATGGGGTCGTGTTAATGCCCGCCGAGAGGAATGCCTATGCGTGTATACAAGTCCCGCTCGTGGTGTCTACGGTGCGCGCGTGTGTACACCTACCCTATAGGGGGTAGTTCGCATACCTCAAGCGGTGGCTTTCCTTCCCACGTTTTGAGGGGTGAAAATGTGCCCGCGGCGAACAGGAAGGGTAGGTAATTGTTTTGCTCTAGCTATTCCGAACCCTCTCCGAGGGAAAGACGCCATCAAGTTTCTATCCCGTAACGGGCGTTTTATTTTCGATCTTCTCGCATCTAATTATTGGTCGCATCTCGTTTTACACTTTGTTATGCACTTTTCTTTAATATTCTAATTTTATTGCTACACATAAAAATTGTGGAGGTCATTGTATACATACATTACCATCCGGACACTTGGTTTCGTTACATAAAACACAGTTGAACTTTGTAAGAAAAGTATGTAGGGTTATCGTATCATTTGTAATAATTATTATCTTTTTTGAGGTGTCATAACGTGGTTGAATTAGTTTTTAAGTACAAATTATACAATGAGAGTATGAAAATTCATGCCCAGATTAAATTTGTGAATCTAAACGCTTTTGATTCTAAAAATTTAAATTTCTACTGTATTTCATTTCTAGAACGTATTCAGAGGGTTCTTCGATATGTTTCGAGTCCTTCAAACATTAAAACTCCGTGACCTTGACTCCTCAAGTCCTCAAAACCTTGAAATAAAATTCTGAAAGTGTCTCACTATATAAAAGTTCGAGTATTGCGCCGACAGCAATTTCCCGTGAATCTTGCATGAAAATTACAGGCCCGTAAATTTAGATCTAACTCGGTCCAGAAATATACAAACGACAGAAACATTAATAACCCGTCGGCGATGACGGCCGTTGAAAGAGACTTGAACGGTTTCGTCGTCCGTCGATTATCGTTGCGGCGTTTAATTTACAGAGAAAAAAGGAAGGGAAACGCGGAGGGAGAGAAAAGAAACACGCTGCCCCGGTCCACCGTGGGAGCTGAATTATTCATGGTTCTGCCATTGAACCGATGATAAGGAGGGCTGAATAGGGAACCACGAACGATCGTAAATTTCAATTTACAAAACTGTTAACCGGCCGTTCGGTTTTTTACCTGCGACTGCTTTTCGACCATCTCCATGCGACGAAAGCTCCGTCCTTTTCTCCGCTGAAAAATAATGCCAACTCGAAAAACCGGGGTAATACCCGATCGTTTTAAAAAATCGTAAGTTACATCCCTTCGTTAATTTCGCCGGTACAAATATTCAAATTGCTACCGTAAATTGTACTTTGTGAAGAGAGTTAAAGAAACGCTGTGTATTTTACGGAACTTGTTCGCACTGGGTTATGGCGGATATTAAAATAATAATCGAGCTCGTTTTAATTAAAATTTAATACGCTATAAATGGAAATGAGACTTCAGGGGTGGTTTTATAAGGTCCCCTCTTTAAGGTATTCGTTCTAATAAACATGATGTACATTTGAATGTGCATGAAAAAATAAGGGATAAATACACTTATCAACTTCAGTTATTTAGGTTAAGTATAGACTCAAAACTGCAATATTGCGAGATACTGACTTTAAATCTATTATCTACTCTACTACACTATATAAATGCAAAAGTCATATTTCAGTGTGTGTCTCTGTGAAGCCTCTTCTTATCTATTATACTAAGTTAGGTAGGTTAGGTAGGTTAGGTGGGTTAGGTAGGTTAGATAGGTTAGATAGGTTAGATAGGTTAGGTATGCTAGGTATGCTAGTCTTCATAAGGACAGTATACATAAATTCTAAGATTTCAAAACTTCCAAACTCCCAAAATTTCAAAAATTCAAGTTCCACAGTCAAGTGATTCTCAAACCACTAAAACCCACAGTGTACCGTTAAGCAACGACTATGATAATGAAAAGATTTGCCTGAGAATAGCCGGTCAGGCTACAGTCGCGTTAATATTCCTTTCTCATAAAAAGATTTTTTATTCGTCCGGCCACGATCTCGCGGACTATATTTAACATTTCTCGTATAATTCCGGTATAAACCGAGCTGAACATAATTTTCATATTTCCTCACGTTATTAACGTCACTCCTAAATACGTTATCTCTATCATAAGCTGCCAACGCCACGGAAATATACTTTTCGAGCTCAAGGGTATCTAAAAATTATTCGGAGACACCGTACACTCTCTAACAAAAATAAAATTTGCTCCGAAATTAAAAAACTAATGACATACTTTGAAATGTCAACTTTCTAAATATTCTTATTCATTTCTGTGGCTAAAAAAATTGGGACACTTTAGATGTAACAGAGGACATTTTTTAGATTTCTGGGACTCAGAGTTTAGACTCTAGAGTGTGATTATTAAGACCCAGGGTTTGGAGTATGAATTATGTGTTATAGATTTTTAAATTTGGGTTCTAGAGTCCAGATTCTAGGTTTTGAATTCTAGTTCTAAGAGCTGAGACTCTGGAATGTGGATTAATGGAGACTTGCAGTGCGTCACTCCATGACGCACCCCACATTGCTCCTCTAACAAACCTCCATATTTCACCACGAACCCTTAACTTTAATTCCTTCCACAATCTACACAAGTAAAGTGTCCCTAAGAGTACACTCAACATTTCTTTTCTTATAAATTAAAAAATTGCATGGGCCAATGACAACAGCAGTCGATGCCCAAAAAACAAAGTCAATTAAAAAATTGCATCCAGCTCCAATGCATAAACAAAAGACTATAAGTGTCTTTGATCGAATCGACCGGTCTCGGTTAATCACGATCCGCCGAAATATCAAGGCACGAACCAGTGTTATCCCGGATGAAAAGGTCGCAAACCAGTTCGCAGGAAGAAGAGAATTACAGGCCAGGCGGTCGAACAGGTGACAAGGAGCGAAACAAGAACAAAGAAGGACTCCTGAATGGACTAATGAATTTAAATGGGAGCTGGAATCGGACTCGTAGAAGCGCGAATCAGAGCGTAGCAAACTAAAAGAAAAGGAAAATAATATCAACGGGGGAAAAAGCGTGCAGTGTGCAGAACGAAAGGACTCGCGCCCGGGGTTTTGGATGGACAAACGGAAGAACAAGAGTGCGTGTGTAAAATAATAGAAAGACGTGGCGCGACGTTTTCTGCAAACTTGCGCGCGATTTTTTTGGGGCGTAAAGTTCGGACTTAATGCGGTGTTCGCTGGAGTTTGAGTTTGTACAATTTCGGGAGGGTTAATTCGAGGTGCATGTAAGCTTTCTTTTTATGGCGAATTAGAGTTTAATACTGTTCTTTTGGGGGTGACTGATACGCAAATTTTTAGATGGATTTATAGCCCTGTTCTCTAATTCACCGATTTCCTAATTCCCCGATTCTCTAATTTCCCAATTCCCAAATTTCCCGATTTCTTTATTTCCCAAATCCAAATTCCCCAAATCTCTAAATCCCCGTTCCCTAATTTCCCGATTCCCTAATTCCCAACTCCCTAATTCCCCGATTCCCTAATTCCCCAACTTCCTAATTCCCTGATTCCTTCATTCCCCAATTCTCCAAATCCCCGTTCCCTAATTTCCCACACTCTAGACTTCCTTTACACCCCACCTCGATTAATACCATTCGCTTTATCGCTTAGAGCTGTAAATCGTCCCAACGCTCCATTTGCCGGATCAACATTTACCAAACGGTCTTGCAAAAAGCCCCGATCGAAAGTCGTTTTTCAACATCAGTATTTTTCACAGTAATATTCACCTAACGCCCGTGTGTAACAAGCCGGCGAGTGGTGGTCGTTAAGGTTTGCGACACCCTGTATAAATCTGTGAGCGAACAACCCGGGCGATATTTTTCCGTCGGGTTACGTTGAACGGGTCTTGATTCATGAATTCGCTCCGATCATAAACTCGCTTGTAATGGCGAATAGGATACAAGGTAATAAACGGTCTTCTATCTTGAGCAAGTCGAGCAAGTTTCTTCGAAGATGTTCCCGCGTTTATCTATTCGCTTCGTGCTCGTACGTAAAGTTAAATTGGACAAGATGGAGAGAGAGACGGAGGACAATGGCGTAACCCACATCGCGAATCGAACGAAACGCGAATATTATTAACGACTTTGTTCGACGAGTTGTCGGTGGCGAGTTACGGGCCACGATAACGTTTTCATTTCAATATGTTCCGCGTAAATCATTCCTACTCCCACGCGTAGCATACGGAAATCTCCTTGCTGTCTCTATTTTATTGTGCTGATCTCTTTTTTTGGGGGGGACGCTTTCGTGGGTGTTTCGGTTTGATTGCGGTTTTGGGGGGATGGTAGAGTATTCAGGATGATTTTTAGGGGAATTTCGGGATTTTTCGGGATATGGGGATTTAGCAAGTTTGGGGAGATAGGGATTTTGGGAGTTTGGGAATTTTGGAGTTGGGGAATCAGGGAGTCGGGAAATTAGGGAACGGGAATTTGGGAATTAGGGAGTTGGGGAATAAGGGAACCAGGGAATTAGAGTACGGGAAATTAGGGAGTAGGGAAATTAGGGAACGGGGATTTGGAGAACTGTGAATCTTGCAATTTCGGAACCTTTTAACTTATTTAGGAAATTAGAGATCTGAAATTTTAAGATTTGAGAATCTTGCATTTCAGATTTGGAATTTGAATAATTATATATTTAAAGAATTTAGAATTAAAAAGTTTGGGATATGGAAACTAAGGGATTTAGAAGTAGATCCTAGAACCCAGTCCCTCCATCTCAAGCTAAACAAAATGGCGTCTACCCACCGTACTCCCGCAACCCTGACTCCCAGAGCACAATAACAGAATTATCCTCCCGACAAAAAAAGGTTGACCACGTTAAAACTCGTTTTGAAATTAACACGCCTACCGCAAGTCGCGCTAATTCCTCTCGACCGCAATTTACACGCTGGTGATCGCGCGTTGCACGCGTCCTTGCCCTTCTTAGCCGGCCGACAAATCGCGTTCCAGAGGGGGCCCTCGCTTCCAGAAGCTTTGCAGCTTCCGCGAAAGCCGCGTTACACGCTGAACCAGCGTCGAATAAAAGTCGGCTCGTCTTCGCGAATAAAAACCGTCTCGTTAATTAAGACGCTCTCTAGCGCGCGTACGCTCGAAAGCTAATTAATTAGAGAACGCGTACCGCAAATGGCCGGCTGGATTGCATAGTCCCTGCAATTACTCGCCACTCTGATGTTACCCGGATAATTCACCGGAAGTATACGTTTTCGAGTTGGGTGCACAACTTGAAGATTCTGGGTGTTGAACGCTTGTTCGTGGCGATGACACGCGACACGTGTCGGAAGGGAAAAAAGAAAAAGGATTCTGTTTCTTCGATCGAGGGACTGTCTCGTAAATTTGTGTGATGACAGCCTGACAGTCGGATCTGCGCTCGTCAAAATGAGCGAATAGTTTCGGAGAGAAAGGGAGGACTTTTGGTCTTTTATGCAATACATGAAGAGGATACAAAGTTTAGTGAAAGGTTAGGTATATTAGTTTCACAAGCTGTGTATACACAAAACCCCAAATTTTCGACAGAGCATTTTTTGGGTCTCGATGTCCATACACAAGTAGCTAGTTAACACCTCCAGTACACGAGAAAAACGCGAAGGACATATCTAATTTCATGGAGCAGACATTTAAGTATCTGGAATTTCTCCAGGAAAATTCCAGGAACGTTTCCCGTGAAAACTTCGAATTTTAAAGCGCGTTACAAGTCGAAAGAGCGATCGATTCGCTTGTAAATTCTTCGACAACTGGCAGACGATTATCAGGATATCGAGGTGACCGTGTGGAAAGCGGAAACGAATTTCTCACCTCGAACTACCGGCAGCCCGTTGTAAAGCTCCTTTGAACTTTCGCGGAGGACGGAGAGAGAAATATTGGAGCGCAAGGAGATATCTGAAAACGTAGTCGACTCCGAATGACCCGGCTGGTATTCGAAACTATAAGAAAGGAAATTCTCGCGCTAGATCTCATCGTTCTTCGCAGAACATCCTCGAAAGGGGTACGTCTTCTTTCGCGTGACTTTCTCGCGTTTTCGACGTGGGTGGAGACGAAACGATAAAGGAGCAACGAGAGAATCCATCGACTACCGGATCCTCTTGCAACCCTACTCGAGCTTATTTCGCGCGAACTTCGATCCTCTTTCAATCTGACCGTCTATTTAACTTGTATGGTGTCCTTCCTATTTTTAAATAACGCTGCGTGGACTCTTTTACTGGATTTTCCCTCCAGCTCAATAATTTTCTCCATTGATTTGTTGATGTGATTATCTCTTGGCCATTTTGAAAATACCAACCTACTAAGACACATTTCCATTTGACCTCGAATTCACACTAACCTCGAAGCTCACAAGGTAACAAGTGTCCAATAAAAAGATCAACTAAAATACCAATTAATTCATTGTACAACGAAATGTAGGTAAAATTTACGCAGCCCCAATAACGATTGCAGATGATATTCTTTATGCCACCCTCGACAAGCACGTTAACCGCTCGTCGTGTATCCGTGCATCATTTCGAGCAATTAAACGGTCTCACAGGTCCGGGAGCGTTCTTGTCAATCACGATTAACGAGCGTGCATTTCGCGCCATCGCTCGTTACGAGTCGCACCATTTTTTTACGGCTGTTTTATGCCAGCCACTACATTCCGATGATTTTCTGGGACGCCTGCTTTTACGAGCGAAGGAAAAACGTTGCTGTTAGCGCGATTGTTCAGGATGTCTATGCGAGAGACGTTTATTCATAATATCGTAATATATAAGCCCTGGTGTGACGATTATTAAAACGTAAAAACGCGTGAAACCGGATTCGTGGGGGTTTTATTTGAATTTATGGAGGGTGAGAGGGATCCTGAATTCCATCATTTTCTAATTCCTTGGTTTGTGATTTCACGTTTGATAATTTCGCGATTCTCGAATTTCATAATTTTCTAATTAACCGATTTCCTAATTTCCCGTTCGCTAATTTCCCGATTTTCTAATTTCACGTTCGATAATTTCCCGATTTCCTAATTCCCCGGTTTGCTAATTCCCCGATTTCCTAAATTCCCGATTTCCTAATTGCCCGATTTTCTGATTTCCCGATCGCTAATTTCCCGATTCTCTAATTTTCCGATTTCCTAATTCCCCGATTTGCTAATTCCCCGGTTTGCTAATTCCCCGATTTCCTAATTCACCGATTTTTTAATTCGCCGATTTCGTAATTTCCCGATTTTCTAATTCCCCGATTCCTTAATTCCCCGATTCCCTAATTTCCCGATTCCAAAATTCCCCAAATCCCAAATTCCTAATTCCTCAAATCCTTAATTCCCCGTTCCCTAATTCCCCAAATCCTTGATTCCTCGTTCCCTAATTCCCCAAATCCCTAATTCCCCGTTCCCTAATTTCCCAAATGTCCCAAATTTCCAAATACCCCAACTACCTAAAAGTTTATCCAAATAGAAGTCGAAGAAAAAAATTTGTCTCTTTCAGTCGTCAGCGATATCTCAGACGGTAGTTTGGCCGGCATCGCCAGCAAAAATTCGGTAGCTCTAAAACGATATCTAGAAACCGTGTTCACTGGCGCGTCAGACTTGTTTTTAACCGAATAACCGTAAATCCAGGTCGAAGGTGGTAGCAGCCTCCTCGTAAAAGAATATCTACGAGTTCACTGGAGGGAGTTCGCGCGTTTTCGAGCGTCGTCTTGGCCGTTCACGCGGCGAAACTTGGATCGTATAAGTCAACGCGATCATATAAAACTATGGGCCAGGATGTTACGACTATCCTTAGGAATCGGTGCTGAATATTTCATGGCCACAGGGCGTTGCTGTCTGAAACGGGAATTTGTGCGTTGCCTCGAATCCGCGACCCATCGAATCGATGTCCATAATCTGCATAAATCGACGGGAGCTTTAATAAAACCCGTCGTAGGAGCTTAGAAAAACGAATCTCTTCGGAAACGCGATGATCTGAGGAAATTAAGTGGACGGGAGAAAAAGAACTCGAAAGAAACATCGTTTAAAGTTTTACAAATCTTGTCTCGAAACTTTTTTTGCCCGAGCGAAGTTCCCAGGTGCTAGTTACACTAGGTGTCTTATTAGAGAATGATTTCGAGACTCGTCGGAATTGCAGGCCCAGCTCGCCTGACGCTGATTTATGGTTCTTTGTTGCGCACGGCTTAACGGGAGGAAATCTTGACACGAATTTTCTCATTGCTAACTTTAATCTGCGAGAACAATCGAAGATACGGGGGGAATAGTAATCCTGAGTCGCATAAATTACAACTTTTTTTTCCGCTGGTATTAACCCGTTTCTATCGGACAAGATATCTCTGCGGAGTTTTTATGCGCGTCAACGATTTTAGTGACCGATATGTGTAATTTCGTAACGTGTGGTTACGAAGAAGAGTATTCGTCGAAATTCCGGAAAAATACATGCTTTGTGGGATATTTATTGTCGATCGGAGATTGTAATTACGTGTTTTTTGGGGGAATTGATAGTGGAAGGGTTCGTTAATGAAATTTTTTATAATTCCATGCGGTGTAATTTCACGCGGTTTAATTCCACGCGGTGTAATTTCACGCGGAGTAATTCTACGCATTCTTATCTTCACGCGCTGTAATTCCACGCGTCCCTACTTTCACGCGCTGTAACTCCACGCACCCCTATTTCCACGCGCTGTAATTCCACGTGTCCCTACCTTCACGCGCTGTAATTTCACGCACCCCTATTTCCACGCGTTGTAATTCCATGCGTCTCTATTTTCACGCGCTGTAGTTCCACGCGTTGTAATTCCACGCGTCTCTATTTTCACGCGCTGTAATTCCACGCGCCCCTATTTCCACGCGTTGTAATTCCACGCGTCCCTACTTTCACGCGCTGTAATTCCATGCGCCCCTATTTCAACGCGTTGTAACTCCACGCGTCCCTATCTTCACGCGTTATAACCCCACGCGTCCCTATCTTCACGCGTTGTAAGTCCACGCGTCCCTACCTTCACGCGCCATAACTCCACGCGTCCCTACCTTCACGCGCTATAACTCCACGTTTCCCTATTTCCACGCGCTGTAACTCTACTTTCCGTAACTTCACTCGTTCTTAACCCTTTACACTCGAAGGTAATTTTACTGTTTGCAAACAGCAGCTTTAAAATATTAATTAAAATGTTAAATGAGTTCTTTTGAGGTTATTATTCCTCTAATAATAATTTCCAGTATTGTCTATTTCGCTATGTTTATATGTTACATGAGCAGTATTATAGAATTAATTGAATAATGCTTATTTCAAAGTATTGTATTAAATCGAATGGCGCCTTAGAGGCGCCTCTCAAGTGCACCGTAGCTCCACGCGTCCTTAATTCTATGCGTCCTTACTCTCCTGCGTTACAATTCCACGTATGCTCATTTCAACGTGTCACGTCCCTACGTTTCGCAACTCCACGCTCCGTAACTCTACGTGTTATAACTGCACGCGTGATATGTCCACACAGATACCTCTCACACTAGAATTTCTCATCGACATGAAGTGACCATAGCTCCATGAATTCAATAATGAGTAAAATCACCGATACTTTGACGACATCGATTCAACCCCACATATAGCCTCATACGACATATTCATCGTGCCTAGAGGGTCCTTTCGGTCCGCTGGAACGAAATCCATTTGTCCCGCGCACCAGCAGCTTAAAAGGCCTTTCCATCTCGCCTCTTTACCGTCTCAGGCCCGTCGACCGGACGAAAATTACTCGTAACAAGATTTATTTCATTTAAATGAGGATGTGCGCTAGGCGCACCGGCTAGAGACGTTCTCTCTCTCTCTCTCGTCTTTTTTTTTCTTTTGTTTCTTTTTCCTTCAACGGTCCGTTTAAATAATGCTCGACGAGGCCGAGGCGTGAAACGAATCGTCCTTTAGCGTGCTCTTTGCCGACTATTAGGGAGACAGGTCGACGATCGATCGATCGCTCCTGCTGCACTCGCCCCTCGAACATGCCTGTCGATGGCAGCCAGATTTTGCTTCTATTTACGTGCGAACTTACAGAAATTAAGTGTGCGAAGGAAGGGCACGAAGGTCTTTGATGGTTGCTGGGCTAATTTATGATCGGTTATGATCGCCTGATGTTCTTCGCAGGATTTTATATTCTTTGTTATTTATAATTCTATATTCGGTAGCTGCTTCTTTTTTGAGTTATAAATTTTTGCATTTATAATTTTCATTACATAAAATTACTATACATGTTTATCTGTGTTTTGGTTAACTCCAAACATCTCTTCCTAATTTCTGACTCGTTAAATTCCTAAATCAAATCTTTCTATGCTAAGTTGTAAAACTAACCACATTATTTCGTGATATAAAATACTGATAAATATACAATATTTAAATTCAATATTCATACAAATTAATGTTGCTATTGTTTGGTACGAGACATCTGGTAGCGGAACTCAACTGTCAACAAAATGGCGGCCTCCTTCACTACCGAAACATTAAATGTCCTTAAAAACCCCGGGCGTTAAAGTACACTGAAATAACAAATTGTAGAAATACATCACGCGAACGGGCTTTTATTCCCTCCAATTATGTACGTTGTTTTATCGCTAAAACAGCAGTTTCTATGTCATCATCCACGAAGCAAAGTACCAGCCCGTTCTCCAGCATGATCGTCGTATATATTATTTCTGTCTGAAGTGATAAAACGTCGAAGTGGCTAGGTATATTTATTACACAGTCTTCTAACCGCACGCCACATTGTTTACTGTATTTGTATCTCATAAAAATCAGTAAAACCTACACGTTTTATGCCCTTGATTTACTTCTTTCGAACCGTAATATTCGACAAACTGGACTGTAAAATCGCGTTAAAAATTTTATAACACGCGAAATTCATCGACCTGCAATAAAATTCTGAGGAATTTTAATAATGAACTGCTGGCTTTACTTTATTATAAAAAGTCATACGTGTAATTACGGTTTATCGATAAATCCTGTGTGTACTTTTTTTAATTTTGATGAGAATAGGAATAGGAAATTGTAGAGTCACTGAAGAAGTTGTGAAGGAGTTGAAGGAATTTAAAGCATAAAAGTTCAACATTTCGCAACAATACCAATCTCCAATAAAAACGCGATTAAGCGTGACAAGTTAATTCCCGTTTTCGTCCATTAACTGCCGAACTTCAAGATCGTTTTAAGGGACATTTTGTGTTTTCATACGGTGCCAGGTGTTTCAGGTGTTTGATTGGAGGGCCGTGCAGGGAGTGACTGATTTCTATCAGTGTTACGTACCGTTCTATCCAACTTTGGGTGGCATTTTCCTTCTTTTTTCAGCCTCGTTCATTAAATACGGTGACTCACGACGACGGCCTCGTTATGCTTCGTCATAATTTTCTCGAGTACCACGAGATTACGCGGTGCGATAAATCCATAACAGCGCAGGAATTTGTGGCTATTCGTAACCCTCGTTTGTCAACGATTTCCGTGTACCTTATTTAGGGAGAGCGGAGGAATCGTGTTTGGATTTTGAGTCCCGTATCTGACGATCTCTCGGATTCTCGCCTAGGGACTCGCTCGTGGAGATTCCGGAATTTTGAATAATTTATTCATATTTATTCATACAGGATTTTTCAACAGTTATCAAATATGTTTGAAAAAATGTGCTCGATGAATATTAAATTAGAAACCTTCGGGCACAAGGTTGCCTCATACTTCTGCTAAATTCAAATATTTGTCAGAAAATTTGTTCATATCTTGCGAATAACTGTGAAATAAATTTGCAGCAGTTAGAATCGCGGGATTAGCATCCCTTAGGTCCAGACCAAAGTATTTGAATGTTCAACGAGTTCGTAATGTTTCTCTATAATTCCCCATGCGCAGCTACTTAGCCAAGAGATGTACATCAATTTCTAACAATTTCCAAGTAGCTCCAAATTGATCATCAAGTCGGATACTTAAGTAACTTCCTCTCCGCCCAAGTATTTCACTTTTCAATAGCCTTAACGCGCAACTCGATTACTTTTCCCTCGGTGCCCGGCTAACTTTTAATTCCTTCGAGCCGTGCATTACTCGCACATTAGAAAACTCTTCTTCTTTCTCATCTTGGAGAGTATTATCCAAACCTTAACAAGTCCGCCCATTTGCGTACCCCTCTTAACGCGTCGAACAATAGCAAAATCGAATCGCAACTTGCCGCCTAATTGCACCCGACAGACTCCGTTTAATCTTGTTTCGAGTTTGTGAAAACACGCCGATGGGACAGCCTGATGTCCTGCGTGCCAACCGCGAAGAGACAATGGCCCGATTTCGTGGCCAGACGAGGGATTCGATTAGTTCGATGCAGATGTGGACACGTATGTACTTGCATTTGTATTCGAGTGTGGTGCATTAGTGTATGTACATTAATTTAGGAATTGTAATTAACTTGTGATGAGTCATGACTCTATAATGTAATGGCGCGCTAGTTAATGTAATTGCCTCTAGTTTCACGCGCTGTAACTTCACGCGTTTTCAATTCTACGCGTGGTAATTCTGTGCGTTCTTAGTTCGACGCATATTTAATTCCACGCATTATTACTTCACGCGTTACTAATTCTATGCGCTATAACTTCCACACGTTCCAATTCTACGCGTGGTAACTCTAGGCGTTCCTATTCGACGTATATTTAACTCCACGCGTCATAATTCCACGCGTCATTACTCCACGCGTTACTAATTCTGTGCGCTCCAAATTCCACACGTTCCAATTTCCAAGCGATCCCAATTCCACGCGTGGTAATTCTATGCGTTCTTAGTTCGACGCATATTTAATTCCACGCGTTACTAATTCTACGCGCTACTAATTCTACGCGCTCCAAGTTCCACACGTTCTAATTTCCACGCATTGTAATTCTAAAGGTTCTTAGTTCGACGCATATTTAACTCCACGCGCCATAATTCCACGCGTCATTACTCCACGTATTATGAATTCTACGTACTCCAAATTGCATACGTTCCAATTTCCACGCGTGGTAATTCCACGCATTGTAATTCTACGCCTTCCTAGTTCGACGCATCCTTGACTCCACGCGCCATAATTCCACGCGTCATTACTCCACGCGTTACTAATTCTACGCGCTCCAAATTCCACACGTCCCAATTTCCACGTGTTCCCAATTCAACGCGTGGTAATTCTACGCATTGTAATTCAACACGTTCCTAGGTCAACGCATATATAACTCCATGTGCGATAATTCCACGCGTCGTTACTCCACGCGCTCCAAATTCCACACATTCCAATTTCCACGTGTTCCACGCACCTATAGTTCTTCACATCTATCGTTCTACGAAATTATAGTTCTACGAAGCTATAATTCCAAGCATCCCTAATTCTACGCGACATAAACCTACATGAATAAGCATAATATACCTCCCACGTTGTAATTCTAAGTGCAATACTACATGTAACTCCTCAATCCTATTTATCCAAATTCCACGTAATTCCCATAAACCCTATATCCCATAATCCGTGTCTCTAATTACACGCATCAGAGGGAATCCAATCTATAGCAACGAATAGCTATCTACAACATCAAAATTGAAAAGTAACTAGATCGAAAGTGGAAGAATTGAAGTAGACGTTGAAGAGAGTCACGTTGATCGGAGTTTTATCTGCTGAGCATCGTATCTATAGTTCTACGCATCTATAATTCCACGCACTTGTAGTTCTACACTTATAGTAGGTAAAACTACAAGTTCTTATAGTTCTACAAATTCTTATAGTTCTACAAGTTCTTATAGTTCTACAAGTTCTTATAGAACTACAAGTTCTAATAGTTCTACCTACATACATAAACAAAATATATCTCCCACGTGTAATTGTACGTGCAATCCTACATGTAACTCCTCAATCCTATTTATCCAAAATCCACGTAATTCCCATAAACCCTATATCCCATAATCCGTGTCTCTAATTACACGCGTCAGAGGGAATCCAATCTATAGCAACGAATAGCTATCTACAACATCAAAATTGAAAAGTAACTAGATCGAAAGTGGAACAATCGAAGTGGACGTTGAAGAGATTCGCGTTGATCGGAGTCTTATCTGCCGGGCCGGATCTGGGACCTCGTGCAGTTTACCTAAACCGATAAACGAAGCGTTTTTCGTTATCGAGGAACGGATATTCCTGTTAGCCCTAATAGGGTTCGATAAAGCAGATAAGTAAGCGGCTTAACGGTCTGGCCGTAAAAACGCGAGCACAACGTTTCCTACTTTTTCTCCTTATTCGCGACCCCGATTCGCGCCCAGCTTCGTCTTCGTTATGCAATAAAGCTCGCGGGAGAGATCGCCACGCCCCGCGACTAAATACACCCCCGCCGGGGTTTCATTCTTTCAAACGAGAAACTTCTTACGATCGAGGGTAAACAGAGACTCTACGGGATCTATAGAAACGATTTTAGAGGAAACGACTCGGCTCCTTTCGGTTCCTTTTTAACGAAAAAAGAGGGTCTCTACTGCGAACCCTCGCGCGTCTACGGCTCCTTCTTTCACGCTGACAAAGTGGATCGATCACGTCACTCACTGTCTTCTTCGCTCGCCAAAGGCCTATTTTTCGATTGAATTTCAACAACGTTTCAACTCCGTTACACGCGTAATCTGTCTCTCTGTTTCTTCCTATTCGATAGGGAATTTTACGACCTGCTGATGTTTTATTGGTGCTTAACGGTAGATCGATAATAGGAGTAACTCGAGCAGAACCTGTGGTTTTAATATTCTGTTTGATTGAATTTCGAACTTAACTTAATGAATTCTATCGCGTGTAATTTATCGTTCAGTTAATATGGTATTTAATTAATTTATTTTTAGCTAATGTTTGAGTTTCATTTTAGGAGCAATGATAAAATTGATTTGGAAGTCAGGTTTGATTAGGAATTCTTTTTCGATTCATCAGTGTTAAATTTCTAACGACTGCTGTTAAAAAAAATGTTTCCGATGTTAATATTGACAGAACACATTTTTTCTTAACATAAACGCAACATCGAAGTTCCGGTGCAAAACAGTAGCGAAAGGTCAACAAATTACGCGAACTTGCGTTTCTTGTTTCGCAAACTTCCTTGATCCATTGAAGGCAAGAAACAACGTAAACAAAACTGTAACGTTGTTCTATGTGCCTTACAGATACAACTACAGCGGTGCTCGGTTTGTTTTCCAAAGTATCGTTCGAAGTTTGCGTAACTTTGGATGCTGTTCTTCCAAATGCAACGTAATTTAAAAATAGTCGAACTTTTTGCACGTAACGAATATACGAAGAGTAAAATATTAGGCTTTCTACTCTTCATCTACTTTGCAAACTCTTAGCGGACACTTTTTACAGTGGCGATATACTCTTGTTATATTGCCACTTTCGAGAAAAGGAGTTTTGAAGGAGTTTAATAGGAAATACTGCATAAAAATACTGTATAAAATTTTATGCAATGTGTGATTGATTGACATTTCATATTTTTGTAGTTTCATAGTGTTCAACGGCGATATAACGAGAGTAAAATATTAACCAAAATTGAAATAATATTTTTGTAGTTTCGTTAATATTATAAATGGCGATATAACGAGAGACTTTGAATTAATATTTTTATGGTTTCAGTGATGTGATTAAATGGCGATATAACGGGAGTCTTTAAAATATTAACCAAAACTGAAAAAATATTTCTACAGGTTCATTAATATCATAAAATAGCGATATAACACGAGTCTTAGAAATAACATTCCTATAATTTCACTGATATCGTAAAATGGCGATATAACAAGAGTCTTCAAAATATTAATCAAAACTCCAATAATATTTCTATGGTTTCACTAATTTCATTAAATGGCAATATAACAAGAGTCATAGAAATAACATTCCTATAATTTCACTGACATCGTAAAATGGCGATATAACGAGAGTCTTTGAAATATTAACTAAAATTGAAATAATATTTCTATGATTTCGTTAATATCATTAAATGGCGATATAACAAGAGTCCTAGAAATAACATTCCTATAATTTCACTGACATTGTAAAATGGCGATATAACGAGAGTCTTCAAAATATTAATCAAAACTCCAATAATATTTCTATGGTTTCACTAATTTCATTAAATGGCAATATAACAAGAGTCATAGAAATAACATTCCTATAATTTCACTGACCTTGTAAAATAGCGATATAACAAGAGTCTTTAAAATACTAACCAAAACTGAAATAATTTTTCCATAGTTTCATTAATATCATTAAATGGCAATATAACAAGAGTCTTAGAAATAACATTCCTATAATTTCACTGATATCATGAAATGGCAATATAACGAGAGTCTTTAAAATATTAACCAAAACTCCAATGATATTTCTATGGTTCCACTGATATCATTAAATGGCAATATAACAAGAGTATTAGAAATAATATTTCCATAGCGTCATTGATATCGTTAAACAGCAATATAACATGAGTCTTAAATATTAACCAAAACCTTAAATTTCTATAGTTTCAATAATATCACTCAATGGCGATATAACGAGATATTTAAAGTAAATATCAGTTAAAATGGTTTAAATATTCGTATCATAATTTCGGTTATGCTTGGTAATTTCGAAATCGCGGCTCGAAGCTTTTAATCGTAAAAAAGGAGCCCACGAATTATATGGCAGGGCCCCCGGTGTTGTCCGACCAAGTTTTCGGCGTGAAATATACGCGGGTGGCGTTAAGTAGCATATAAATATGATAATTTCGCGAAGAAGCAGCGACACTCGTAAATCTGACGTTATGCAAATGTTTGAGCTCGCGTGCTCCTCGAATTGTTACAGAACGTTTCTTTCTTTTCCTCGCCTCGTTTTTTTACCGTTGAAAATTCTCCGCGAAAACACGATTTTATTCGAAACTTTCTAGCCAACCTCTCGCCTTAATTATCGTCAATATTTTATACCTGAGGTAAACGTGTATCCAACGCTAGGCCGTACTTTACGAAACAGTTTCGTGAACTTTCAACGAATGAATGTCTAAGCAATTAAGTCGGCGTGAAACTGCTCGAAACGTTCTAAAACATTCGAGACACGGCGTTTGAGTTTGAAACGGCAATAAATACAATGCGAAACGTTCCAGCCCCCTCGGGGGCGAATTTGTAATATTCATGGTATAACGAATGAATATGCGTGTGTATATGACGTACAATACATAATTATTCCAATGGCTTTCGCCGGATCGGAAGAAATAATTTCACTCTTTTATGCGAAATGTACAGGACCATTTCGTAGACTTACGCAATGCCCCACATTCCGCGAAATAATTTAACTGAAGAATTAATTAAAAGACAAATAACACTGGACCTCAATTACTACGTTTCTGTACTTTATTACTGGTTTCAATCACAGAGATATTAATGAGGCTGGTTTTTATTCAAAGAGATTTTAATCAAAGTAACGTCTTCTTATTACGTTAATATCTCGATTAAATTTGTTTAAGAGAAAACGCAACGAAAGTTCTAGACGGTGGACACTCGCGTGAAGCACGTCCGCGGTCATTTTGTTTCCGTCAAATTACACACAGCGATCGACAATTATCGGAACAAGTTTAAACGGCTTTGAATTTCCAATTCTTCGACAAAAAATATTAAAGAAGATCATTAAACAGCAAACAACTTGTTCTCGCATCACAAAAACACTTCACAAGGGGATATTAAACGATAGGAAAGAAATTACCTTGCAGTATAATCACGGATATTTCGCTCGGTTATAACACGAAGCTTCGGAACACCGATGGAAGAATCGAGCAAAATTTGCCTTCGCGTCAAACATCGAAAGCTCCGGATTTATCTAGACACGCTTTGAAGCATTCCAGACGTTTCACCCTCTCCCGATTCCTCTTTGGTGCTTTTAAATCGCCAGACGCCTTCTAAGACGCCGTCCGTCAAATTCCGGCCGATAAACGAACACCAGACACTGCACTTCAAACGCGCGCCAAATTTCGCGTCTGCCCCGATACTTATCGCGACCACTTCCGTTTACCCTTCGTTCACTCACGCGAACACTTCGGATCGCGATAACGCACGATCGGTGTCGGCGAATTTTCGGAAAGGCTCGTGACCGTTCGGCCGGTCACGTGCTCGATGCCGTGCACTGACCGGTCGTTTAATACGAAGCAGCTGCGAGAACCGTTAAAGGTCTTCGGCGTTATTTCCTGTACGGAAAAAAAAACTGACCGATACACGAGAAACCCTCGAAGTTCCGTAAACGAGATCTCGGAGACACCGTCGCGGTTTTATGGGGTGAATTTAAGAAAGCAGACTCACCGTGGACACGATGCTCCCGCCACTCGAACTCCCCCGAAGAAACGTCACCGATTCGAAGAAAATTCACTGTTTCACTTGACTCGACGTTCACTGTCGATTTCTTTCGTTCACCAGTCACGAGTTCGATGATTTATGGCAAACGATTTTATTCGATCATTTATTTAACGAAGTATACTCGCACGAATTCGTGTCTCGTCGACCGCGCTGCGTCCGTGCGTACAACCGTTCGACTCGGAGTCTCGCGCTCAACTGGTCTCCGCTCGTTGGCGCGGATTTCTGGTCGGCCAATCGGCGGCGAGACTGCGCGGCGCGTCGCGACTTTGCCTCGTGTGTATCGTACCTTAGGTTTAACCCCCGTCGCTACACGCTCCCCCTCCTCGTCCACCCCGCCACTCGCGGAATTACGTGTCTCTATTCTCTCTCCGTTTCTCTCGGTACACGTCTCCCTCTCTCCCTCGAGCATTTTCTCACTCTCGCTGTCACTCTTTTATCGGGGAAACTCTCTCTGTAACGGGGTAGCGATGAACGTTCAATTTTACCGACCAACTTTTTGACTTCGACAAACTTATCGCGCAAATATCGGATATCATGCTTTATTCGGGTATCTGCAACTCTGGTTAACGGAAATTTATTAAAGGAAGATATTCAGTCAGGAAGATGTTCAAATACGCTACTTGATGTAAAAAAATTAGGACATGAAATGAGTTTACGATAGTTTGAGGTTAAAAAAGGTAATTCAATTTTTTATATAAATGTATTTATTTTCACATAACAATTGTTACGCTATGTTACTATATGTATTATTTTACAATTCGACTTGTACAGAAGTATTTCAGTGTCTTTTTACCTGTGAATGCAGTGTCTGACATTTTACCATGCTTCACTTCCTTTGACATTGTTTCACTGATGACGTCACTGCGCAGAAAATTGTAGGTTAAGTAATATTTAACATACATCTTATCTTTCTATTTTATAACTCAATAATTTTAAATCGTTTCAATTTATCATTAACGATAGCTTTGAATTTTAATGAGAATTATTAAATTTTAGTGATACGAGGAGCACCTGACAAGCGAAATGAAATATCGAGTTTCGGACGATCCTTTCTCGTGATTTGTTGGCTTAATAGTTGTACGTAATTCGATATTGCTGTGTTAATATTACCGAATTATTTTCATAAATTTCAACACTTCAACAGGTATAACTACTTGTCCGCCTACGAAACTATAATGATTAATAGCGTATTAGAGCAGCGGAAGTTAGTACCCCATAGCGCCACCAGAAGGCAGGTTAGGGTTGGTCATACATTTGACGGAACATGAAAGCTTTTCAAATTCATGGTAAAACTTTTGTGATGCTTTATAAATTAATAAACGATGTAATAAATTAATGTAATTGAGGACAGCATTTTATTTTACAAACAAATAGAAAAAAATATTACTAATTGTTTTTTCTTTTGTTTCAGGTGTATTGATTATTTGTATGATTATTTTTAATAATTTTATTTAGTGAATTTTTATAAAAAAAAGTACTTACTACTTTACTACTATACATATAATATTTGATGTATACTTCATACACTTTATTTCGTGATTTAAAGAAGATGATGCACTTAGTATTCATTCAAAGTTAAAAGGGGTTGTAAAAATGTTCAGTCGGAATTTACGAAGTTTGCAACTAGAATTTATAAATTTCACAAGTACAAAGATAATTTATGATCACCTACAATACTATTTAACCGTAAAGACATTGTTTTTTTGTAGATTTATAGTTTTGTAAGTACAGGGTGACTCATTTTAATCTTTAAATGGATATATATGGGGAAGTACATCGAGTTGAAAGTTGAATATACGAGGGTTGGAGGAAGTCGAGGGAAGCACTAGAATGTCAAGAAGGAAGGTCTGTGGGAAACGAAACGTAACTCAACTCTATTATCAGTTCTACTTGTTACAATATTTCCTTTGACATTTTCTTCGATGTTCTCCTTTGATTTACTTTTACTGACAATTATGTTCTACTTCTATTTTATTTGGGTTGTTCTATTGAAGATTTTGGAGGTTTGAGGATTTTTTTATTTGCAATTTTGGAAATTTAGGAATGTGAAAATTTGGGAAATGAAGGTTTAGAAGAGATGAAATTTAGGGGTTTGAAAATTTGGAAATTTAGAGATTTGCAAATTAGGGAATTTGGATATTTGAATTTGGATTGACACATTAAGGAAATTTAAATATTTAGAACATAAAGAATGTGACAATTGACAAATTAAAAAATGTGTACACTTTATATAGAATATGGGGTAAATAAAATGCATGACTACACATAGCAACAAATCCAAAAGTACACAATTAGTCAACTTCAAATAAAAACAATAATTCATCAAACTCAACACATATTCACGTGGTTACTCTCAATAAAATCCGATAGCTAAGTACGCGTTTATTCGATAACGAAAAATATACAGTCCGCAGCCTCATCGCGCTTAAATCTCCGCCATTCTCTTTCTGGGTACTCGAAACGCGTTACATAACTTTTACGCAACTTCCTGCAGACATAACAGGATACGGTTGAAAAACACGAGCACAGAAAGAAAGTTCCCTTCGTATCGACTCGCGTTCGTTTATTACGACCTATAGCCGCATATACTTACCGTCTTCTTTCTCCTCGCGTCTATCAACCCTCGTTTCTCCCCTCTTTCTCTATCTTTCCCTAGCAATTCCACAGGGGGTTCCGCATAATGCTTTTTTCAGCCAGCCCTCGGTACACCGGGACACGGGACTATCCGTAGCAGCCTGGTCGCCCCGAGTGACGCGAAATTTTTCCTTTTTTTCCCTCGAAACGACTTTCCATTCGAGTACACGAATCCTCGGCACCCCCGAGGCGAGCTCCCGTGAATTATCCGAGTGCCTTCGGTAATTCCTTTGGGAATCGTTTTGCATAATGTTAAGAAAATACTAGTAAAAGGCCGCGCGATATTGCCGCAACACTCGGCCGATCATACGGCAAAAGTTCCACGTTTCTAATTCCTGCTTGCCTGTCTTTTTGCCGCGGACGTGCAGGAATTATTGGGAATTAACTTGGACAGCTAATGAAAGAGCAGTTTGTTCGTAAATCTTTGCGATGCTGCGCATACCTCGAGTGGATTTACTATTTTCTGATCGATAATATTTGCTCGAATGGAGAGAGATAATACGGTATTTATTTATTATTGATTTTTAATGGTTTACGTATGTGCAAATTCTTTAAGAGGGGTTTGTTGAATCTTTTTAATCAGTGATTAATTTCTTAGCTTTAAGTAAGGTACATTGTAATTGGTTCATTAAGAATTATATTGTAATTTTTGACTGATTGTTTAATTTTTCTAGCTTTAAGTAAGGTACATTGTAAGGTGCATTGTAATTAGTTTGTTAAGAATTATATTGCAATTTTTTACTTATTATATTTCATTTTTCAGTTGTGTTAAACTAGTACACCTGTATGAAATCAATTGAGAATTAATAAGAAATTCAATATATAATTTGATTAATTTAATTAAAATTGCTGTCTGAGGTTCTCAACTGAAAATTAAAATTTTACTTCTAATTTAAACTTGTCGAGTTTTAATTTTAAATATGGACTCTGTATCAATTAAAAATTAATATGTATATAATTAAAAATCATTTTTAATTCAGACTTATCAAATTTTTATTTTAATTGAGGCACTGAAATGTTCATTAAAAATTAATAAATACATAGTCAATGATAATTAAAAATCACTTTTAATTCACTCTTGTGAAATTTTTATTTCAATCGAGACAGTGAATTGTCCATTAAAAATTAATAAATACATAGTGAATGATGATTAAATTTCATTTTTAATTCAAGCTTGTGAAATTTTTATTTTAATCCAAGACAGAATTACCAATAAAAAATGAATAAATCTTCAACGACAATTAGCTTTCAATCAAGTTTAAATTGAAGTTTAAATATTATTGGATTATCAACTATAATTTAATCGTTCGATTTAATAAAGTACGTCAAAACATGAGTGTATGAGGAATGAATCATCCGTGAACGAGAGCGAAAGATATCAGTGTAAACTGAGTCACTAGATTAGGGCCGAGATTAAGGCAAGATTTTTGATAATAATGTAATTGGAAACGTTGGAAAACATTAGTGAAAGGAAAACGACCAATAAATTTTCATAAGCTTCCATAGCAATTTGTATCCATAACTAACTCATGATTTTAATGAAATCCAAACAGAAATAAATCATAGCTGAAACGTTACGAACTGAAATTTAAATTCAACATAATCTACGAATGACTAGAAAAATCTACAGTAAATTCTCAGTATCACAAATATTACTTTACTTCCATAAAACTGCAACATTCAAAGTAGCTTATGAAAAGTATGAGACATTAGCCGTTAACCACATCCGAAAGCCATTTTCCTGAAAGTGAAAGCGGTAATGACAGGGATGTTAGCAATTAATAGGAATAAAGAAGCTCCTTTTCGGTCCATTGCAACGAGTTAATTGCCGAGATTCGCGGTGAAATCAGCCCGCCTCGAATGGGGTGAAGTCGTGTAAATAGAGTAAGCGTCGCGCAGGAGGTTGCAAGGGGTGGTCGCCCTTGAAATTTCCCCAGCGCGGTTTGTCGATAGTGACATTAAGCCCTCGTTAAATACTGCATCGTCTCTCGCCTTCCTCGTAAAAGTGTATTTCAAATTCGCCCCGCGGGCAAAGGATTAAGGGTAGTTTGCAGACGGCTGTTCGCCGGACAACAACGGCATTCAGTTTTGCATGGGAACGAGCCCGGAAGTGGCTTCTTCTCGCATTTAACAGAGGGCCGTATAGAGGAAAGTCTTGCAATTTCCGATGGAACTTTCTGCGGTCGGTTGCTGTTTGACTTTTCCTTCAAAGGGTTTAAACAGGCCGCACTTCTCTCGTTAACATTAAGCGGCCGGCTTTGATCACCGCTCGCGCACGTATGCAATTAAAACCACGTTATAGACTCGCGTCAGCGTTAACTACGTTTCGTCGACGGATCTCTATTTGGGAAATTATCAAATGAGTGCTGCCTGCTGGAACCTCGATTACCCGTGTCGCGAACGAGATACCCTTTATAACCACCATTCACGAATTACTCTTTTATTCTCTTACACCCCATTTTTCTAATTATTAATCGTACCTCTCTCTAACTGCCTTTTCTCAAAATTCATTTTTAATTGCGTTAAATTTACTCGTATCACTTCATCTACTTCATTATATTTTTATTACTGGCTCACTTTCAGGCAATATTTTTCATTGCTATACTTTATTGGTATGATGCTTTTTGGGAAAATTTAAGACTTTTAATATTTAGTGACATGGAATCTTTGGTATATTTTCTTAATTATACTCTTTGTCTCTCAGTTTAATTATTTTTATTGCTAGCAAAATTTTTAAAAATAGCTGATATGCTTTTTAGGAAGATTTAAGACTGCCACTCTCTTAACATAACATTTAGTGACATCGAATCAAATTTGCTACATTTTCTTAATTATACTGTATGTCACTTAATTTGAACATTTTCACTGCTACTACAATTTTTAAAAAATAGCTTGTATGATGTCTCTTAATAAGATTTGTAATTTCACCCTCTTATCATTTAGTGGTGTCACGCAAACTTAATTACATTTTCTTAGCCACACAGGGTTCGCTGTAAATATACACAAGATGTCGTCATTTAAATTATCTTCATAATTACTAAAAGTTTAAAAAAAGATAACTGAGTCTTTACATGAGAAAACCAGCCCCTTAGCTAATCGAGTCACCTTAAAAATACACAGTGTTTATTTTATTCCAATTATATTAAATACTGCATAAAAGCTTAAACCTTGAAGGTCCCATACTAATAGCCATTTAAATTATCTTAAAAATGACTAAAAGTTTAAAAAAGATAACTGAGTCTTTACATGAGAAAGTCACCCCCTTAGCTAATCGAGTCACCTTAAAAATACACAGAATATTATTAAATACTGCATAAAAGCATAACATATTAAATACTGTATAAAAGCTTAAACCTTGAAGGTCAAATTTCTAAAATCCACATAACAATTCAGCAGAAAGTTAGTTTTACAGCTCGAATACAGATCAAAGAACACGAACTCCGTAAACTCGCGTTTCATACAGGCGTTAGTTGCGAGCATAATGATATTCGTAAAAGTAAAGAGTAGTTGGAGGAACTCAGACTTCAGTCTGCCACCGAAACTTCACCCTACAATTTCCCCGGAAGTTACTATGATACATGCCGCGCAACCCCCTCGAAACAAAGAACGCGCGTGTTTGCCGTTCGTTGTATGGAAATCGACATGGAATTGCACCGTCGGATCTTGGGGAAGCGACTTTTAGTTTTAACAGCTCGTAAAACAACCACCGCCTGGAGCGTCTGAAACGCACTCGAACTCGGCTTGTTTCCGGCAAGTGGAATTTAAGTGAGTTCTTAACGAGCTTCCAGTTACAGTTATCTGCCGCTCGAGACTGGCTAATACCTGCGTCAACCACTTTACCGCGATAAAACCGTGGTCCGCATTTATCGGAAACTTGCGATTAGATTTCGACCCTTTTCGGAGACCTCGTCTGAAATTAGCCTAGGTTATGTAGTCCACATTTTTTGGAAACCATTCCTGAGCTAGACTCAATGAAACTAAATAAATTTTAGCTTCCTACAGGGGTTGAAATCTAAATCTCTTTGAAAATATTAACAAATTTTACAGTAGACTAGCTTTTTAGTTAAGTCAGCTTAGATTAAGGTTCTGAATATTATTCTTGAGGAATATTGAAAAACACTAGAAGATTTTGTGTACCAGCAGTGAGAGCCTGTTAAGAAAATTGCAGGGATCTAATTGTAAGACCGTTTCACGGGACACTTGGTATTGTTGGCCGTAGGCGCAAGGGGTACCGTTTCGCAATAAGGATACGGGCCATGTCGTAAAATTTAGTCATGGAACGAGACATCGAACTCCTCTTCTTTCGCGGTGCATACCGGTTTTAACGATACGTACTATTAATTTTAAGAGGAACGTCAACTATGCTTTAACGACGCTCGCGGCGCATTCCCCGCGAGCGAGGCCACTTTTCTGGGACTCGAATTTAACGATTCCACTCTATCAAGCCAACGAGCTACAAACGAAACTTTATTTCTGTGCCGCAAACATTCGATGTCCTTATATGGCTCTGATTAATTAACCGTATGCTTAATAATTATTTTAATATTTTCACGGTGGTATAACTTTATTCCTTAGCAGGTCAGCCATTTTGGGGTGGCGCATGAGAAAACAAAATGGCCGCCGCAACGTTCAATTCCAAATCTTCCTAACTTCTGTAAAAGTTACCGTATCATTTTAAAACTTTATTTACATGACTAAAGTCACCTGTTGGTTAAATCTTTCAGTAGAATGAAGATATAAAGAAGTGATGGTGCAGAGTATTTCTGCAAAATACTTCCAGAACTTGAGGCACCAGATTATCGATAATTCCCCACTTCTTCTCGATCGAAGATCATAAATATTTGATCAAAGACATATCCTCCACAAAAGTAGCAAGTTTTCCACAAAGGGAATCGCTAAAAGCAACAAAGGAATCCACGAGAGTCCGAACTCGCAACCCTCTGCATTCGACTGCGAACAATGGATGGTTTTTTTCTGTGCGTCCTCAGAAAGAGCAAGTTATATCGTTCCCTCTTTTCGGGGGCTCAAAGGACCCCCAAGCTGTTTTTCAGCGTTTAATATTAATCGTTCGGCCGGGCATGCGGCGACGGTGAATGATTATGATATTTCGAGTCGCGCAACCCTCCACGTTTGATCTTCAGAAAGCGTGATAATTGGCACACAGAGAGGCACGTTAATGCGCATAAAATGGGAACAGGCTACGATGAGTTGCATTACCTTCGCCGCCGCAAGTAAATAGCAAGAAAGTCCTTTGATCGTGTATACGTACACGAAATGACACGACGTCGGAGAAGTGTCGCTACCAGAAACGCAAAATTGAATCGTCCTACGCTCTTAAGTCCTCAAAAGGAGTTTTTGGCCTTTTTGTGCGGGAACGATATAATTCGCGGTGAAAGAGTGCCACTGATACGATTACGGAAAAATAAATAAATTACAAACAAATTTATAAGAATCTGTATAAATAAATTTATGTAGAAATCCAGGATTGTCTTGAGACCTTAGAAAACTTTGAACAATATAAGATCCTAGAAAAATAGAAGGATGTCTAACCTAAATTGGAAATATGAATTCATCAGAATTATTGTAGTAGTATAGTCGTGAATGAGACATAGTAACAGGAGACATAATGCAGCCGTGTCGACGCGTTTAACGGGGTAAACTTTTAATCTAGCGCTCTTAAACAGTAGTTCCATCGTCGGAATGAAAGGATCCCCAGGCGACAAAGAGTTCAAGCTCGCCATCCAGCGACGATTATATTCATTCGGAGGTGCACGCGAATCGAGAACCGGATTTTAATCCGGGCTGACAGTGACGAGACGCTGACACGAAGATCCGCACGAACAATTCGTGGCCCGCACCCTTCGGGACCATTCAGAACCCTTTGAAATTAGCATAAGCGCGACTATGAACCGACACGAGTACCGTAAATGAACGAACACGATATTATACGTGGAAGCTTTTTCCCGTAATAATGCTTTCGGTGAATCGATATTTTATTTTCTGTCATCTCCTCGTTTTTTCCCTCGCTTCCGTGAGTCGGGAGTGAAATCGGCAGAAAACGCGATCGATCGACGGTAAAATTATTTAGAAGACGTTTTATTTTAAATAGATAGAAAACGAAGTGAAAAAGATTGCTTAGGATGACCGCAATTTGATGCACTCCCGGGGGATCGATAGGTAACCGAGAAACGATTATAGCGTAATGCTGGGGACACCATTTTTTCTTTTAACTCCACCATCTTGCTCCACTTTTATTGCCTCTTCATCGTTCTGCAAGTACGTCGCATCTTCAGGTATTTGCATATGATCAAATACATATGATCAGATATATATGATCAGATATTCACATGTGATGTTCAAACTTACATGTGGTTTTCAAACTTACATGTGATGTTCAAACTTACATGTGATGTTCAAACTTACATGTAATGTTCAAACTTACATGTGATCTTTAAGTGCTTATACATGATAGGTACTTGTTCATGATCGCATTATCTATCACATCCTCGATTTTTCTGAACAAATGAAGATTTGCAGTACTCGCATCGTTCATGTCGCCATTTTGTCACGAAGTATCGTCAAATTCTGACCACCATAAGAACCTAAAGCCAAAAGACCCTGAGCTCCACACCGAAAGTCAAGATCAAATAATCAGAAGTCCGTAAAAGACCAGCATGTTATTCTAAAGAGATGAACAATTGCACCAACAGAAAGGAAGTGTCGTATAAAACCATCCGCGAGCAATTACCGTCGATAGGTATACATGATCGTCGATCCCAGATGGTTGGAGAACGAGGCTTAAGCCCAGACTCGAGTGCCAGGACACGCACACCCCTGCGAGATCGTAATTTCGACTTAGCGTCGATTTATCGTGGCGGTGGACCATGGATGTCTTTTATTTTTTTTCCGGTTGGTAATAGCGTGGAAGGTGCGTCGGTCACGTTCGTTTATATCAATGGCCGTACGGTTCTTCAGCGGCGACTCGTCCTGCCCTTTTCAGCCGCTTCTCATCCTTTTCTTCGTCTTCCTCGAATCGTCAAAGGTCCACGGACAGGTCCGTGACGAGTATCGGCGACGCTGGATTGACGCGAGCCACGCTTTTTGTGCGTCCTCCAACCGGTCTGGCCGGCTCTCCCCGAAGGGCAATCCGCCTCTTAGCTCGGTTTCCTCTTTGCAAAATAAGGTCGCACAGGAAGTGAATCTTCGTGGCTCGATGAAGGTCAGAATACCTTAGGATTACTTTAGATGGGGAGGAGGATGAATGGGTGAGGAAATGGACAGTTCACAGTTACATTATTTGCATTTTGTCAAAATGTAACTTTGTACCAGACAAATAAATTTGTGTTATTCCATATTTATTCGTTGTTCTTTATTTCTAATGTAAGAGTGCCTGCACTATTCTTAGTAACCTAACATTGTGACTCAATGTTAATGAACTCAATGTTAGTAAAGCTGAGGTGAAGAAGGTGGATGAATGAAATCGCATAGTGAAATGTATTGGTAAGTGGACACCAGTAAAAGGTGTAGAAACTGAAGATCTTTTTGAAGAAGAAATACGTAGAACTATAGAGAATTAGAAAGCATGCACTAACGAGAAGATAGTACGTCTCGTGAGACATCTAGTGGCCCCTGAACTGAAGACGTCACTTTTACTGAATCAAACTGTGTACCCAAATTATCAATTCCCTAAAGCCTTTGCACAAACACCCAAAGCACTACATTAAATTAGAGTACAAATTGTAACCCCATAATCCCAAAATAACATTATTAACCTAATTCACATTAAGGCCGTGAAAATTGAAGAGTATATAAATTTCACGGGTAAAAACTGAAAATCCTTATCCATCCTTCCAGGCTATTTCATAAGCGTTAATAGTCAGCACACGCTTCATAAGCGATTTCGGCATTTTTGTGTCGCGTAAGCCGGCGGCGCAGTTAAACAACCGTAAATTAGCCAAACACCGTTCATTTTTCTCGCAGCGTGCCGCGTTGAATCCCATCGTGAACATTATGCATACGTTGCGTGTGTAATTACACGGATCAAAATTGCATGACGTGATACGGTAAAATGAGAGTAGAAAAAAAAGAGAAGCGTCGTAAAAAGGTGGGGATGGAACCGAGGGTAAATAGCCAGTGTCCCGTCGCTTTTAAACTCGTTTTAGATTGCACGTTTCGAAACGATTGTTATCGCTCAACAGTCATCGTTGGTTAGTTTACATAGCAGCCGGGTATCGATCGACATTCCCGGTAATTACGTATTGTCTGCAGAACGCTGGTGTGCCGGTATTATGCGACGATACACGCGTCACAAAGTCTCCCTTTCGCGTGTGAACGATGTGAAACGTGTCACAAACATGTGCCTCGACTGCCAATAAAATCCGCGGACTAGACGCCAGCCATCTTTGCAGCGAACTTCTCTGCTCGTTAGACTCTTCGGATTGGTCCTTTCAAGATTATAATTTCAACACGATCCTTTTCGCAATGCACAACGTTCTCCGTGGCTCAAAGGATGACTCGAAATAACGAAGATCGCGTTGCGCAAAAAATGAGCGACCAAAAAAAGGCCACCGTGTAACGAGAAACTTGTACTTTCAAACTTTCAGATAACCGCGGAACTTGGGCTAATCCATATTTATGGACTGTCGTCGAATGTTTTCATAGAAACCTACATTTTCAACCCTTTGTGCACTCGGACGTATTGTACGATTTACCGGAATGTTTTGTCAGGTGCTCGAACTGTAAATCAGGTTCTAGTCGTTACTCATCAAGTTTTTCTATGCCGAGCTCAATCGAATCACACGCGTCAGATCCCGATTTAGATTTCAATAAACTCTCAATTTTGATAAGATTGGAATGCGTTTTTGTACCTCGTTGCTGCAATTATGACGAGGCATGGAAGATAATTTATCAATTGCGTTTTTTTATCATTATACCTTACCTTCAGATAGCGAAACAATAACAAACTGTGTCAAGAACGTCGCAAATATTTGCAAGGAAGGACGTTCGATTGAACGATAAGGAAGATACAGAACTATTAGAGATACAAAGAATTATTTCAATTAATTGTGTCCGATAAGTGTATTAGCTTGAGGATTAACTGATGGTGTCGATCGAAAAGAACAGATATATGTCGTATTTAAATATTAAATATTTACGTGTGAAATATTCTTGAATATTTAATTTGTATCTTGAATGTTTAATTTGAGGGTATGTTTAATTTGTTAATAGTAATCAAGTGGACAAGTATCTAGCGACCAGATATTAAGCGGTCAATAGTAGTGGACAGATATCAAGCGGTCGATAGCAGGTGGACAGATATCAAGCAGCCAGATCGAACATATATTAAACTGACATCCACCTTAATATTCCAAATACATAACCATTAGTTCTCACACATTCTAACGTTCAAATACTACAAATTTAAATGACCACGTTATTAATTATTAAACCTTATTTTTCACACAAAGGGGTCTATTTTAAAAAATTCACCCGTTATATCCTGAACCTTTTAATTACATACCAAGCACAAAATAAAACAAAGCACGTAGCAAATGTACAATGCGCTAACAAATGAATTCATTAATAATTAAATGTAACGAGAAAAGGATAATTAATTATTATGCATGCTTGAAGCTAGAAATTGAAATATTTTTCGTGCAAATATACTGAAATTAAACATGGAAATAACATATCTTTATCACTGAATGTCGTTTAATTATATGTTACAATAAAAACGGTTCGAACCGATCGAATATTTGGTAAATTTTTTTCTAGGTTCTTTTTTTTCGAGAGGTTTGTTTCGCGCGAACAACGTTGTTCGATTTCGCAACTTTTTCGAGAGGGACTCCTTTCGACCAGTGTTTAAACGTTGAACGACAGAACGAGCGGCAAACTGGATCGGCGTAATGCGAAATCAATTGTAAGGCAATTAAAGCGGAGTGCCATCGTTGCTTGGCACATAAAGCTTCCAAAACTCGATCGTCAAGTGAGCACCCGGTTATTGCACTGTTTGCTGTAGCTACGACCGTCCGCATTCATTTGAATTTTAAACAGTTTTTCCGATCTTTCTGTAAAGCGATCCCGCGGATTCCATTATACGCAATTACGAGGCCGGTTTCTCCGTTTTAAATCCACGGAACACCGTGTCGATGTTTGCGAATTTCCCGCTGGAAATTTCGCCGCTTGTGTACCTTCGATCAGTATGCAAAAAGTGTTGAGTTTCCATCAATGCGCAATCGTTTCAACTTTGCAATTTGCACCATTCGCGGCTCCTCGGGTTTCAAAGTTTCACGGAACCTTCTGTTTTTTCCTGCAATCTTCCTGTCCCTTTTGACTTCGCATTTCCAGCTGAAATTTCAGAAACTCGCCAGAAATATTTACAATTAACTCGGACAAGGTCTCGCACCGTATAATTTATATCTCCCCTAGTTTACATTTCGCGGCTCGTATTTTTCAAAAAAATTTACAATTTTAATGGCAAAGTTTTGTGTTGGTAATTTGTTTGATGTATTCGAAACAGTAGTTCGAGACGTCAAGAATGAAAGGAGGAAAAATGGAGTCATAAGAGATAATTGCAAAATTTGTTCGCATTGCGTGCACTTAGAGGTACAAGCGTTGCGTAGAAGACTTTCTGCACGCTACCGAATCATCAGCCAAAAGAGCCACGATAATGAGATAACATGTTACGTATAGTCAATTTAGTAATACAAATTACATATGTTTGCCACGCGATGGCAGCAAACATTTAGAACTACCCTCAAATTTTATCGTTAACTCAAATTATATACCTGCAGTTCAGTCTTGATTTATAAGAACTATATTTCTTAACATAGGTGCTTCATACTCCAAATAAAATACTACTTGACTTTAAAAGGGAGTAATTTTTATATATTTTTCCGTTTTTTCCATTGTGGGTTTAAAACGATGTGACTGGGGTCATCTAGCAGCCACTGATAAAACTAACAAAATTTAAGTTCTAACTAAAACAAAAGTCCCCATATTTGGACCCATAAAACAGCACAAAGTCAATATTAACAAATACATAGCATATTAATCAATAAAATCAATAATAATTGCGTTTTTACAAAAATTGAACTGCTGGCGCCATCTTTCCGGCGAACGGGGTGAACTACACACTTTTGAAACAGCTGGTTCGTTAGTTCATACAAACTACCACTAGATGACGCCAAAGTTCTAGCCATTTTGGTGGTCATCGTCGATAAAGAAGAATTTCACTTTCAAGCTGTCGTTAAAGAAGAGTTTTATATTTGTTATTCAATTTAATTTATATTCATTTGTATTTTAAAAAGAAAAACGTTCGATGTTCATTCTATAATCAAATCCAGATCCAGAAACATATATTTCAAAATCAGTTACAATAAATCAATTATTTTCAAAAGTTTTAATTAATTATCAATTTTAAATATAGAGAAATATACTCTATACCATCTAACGGTGGATGATGGAAACTAATAAAACTTACCATTTATTTTCCAAATGTATCAGATTGTATGATAATTAAAAAATATTCCTGTACACACTTAATTTAAAAAATTACTTTTTTATTTACAGTATTGTTGTATGCAACAACGCATAAGGAAATACAAATTTATAATTATCTATTTTGATTTAAGGTATTATCACTTGATCTGTTTGCGAGAGTCGTATCTTCGGTCGGAGTTACTGTTTTCTGTTGCGAGTCGGGCAATTCAGTTTTTTGCTCAGTAGAATGTGATTCGGATATCTTCATTTTTTCTAGGGATGCGGTATTTGTTTCGGTACTTTCAGATACCGATGATGTTTCATTGGAAGTTTTTTGTAGTATCAGTGACTGTACATTGGAAACGGAATGCGGGGAAGTAATGGAATCTTTGATATTTTTTGGAACCGGTAATAAAGATGCTAGGGGTTCTAATATACTGTTTCTGTTTAAATATGTTATTCCCTGCAAAAGAGATTTCACATTTATATGGTATTAAATAACACGTCTACTTTAATAAAATAATTTTTTTAAATTCTGCTATAACCATTTTGATATTTAATAAATGTATCAGAGATTTTACATACCTCCTTTTGCAATAAATTCTCTGAAATGCCTAAATGGACTGCAGTCTGACTTGGTGGAAAAATAAGATGAATACAATACTGTACATAAGGAATTAGTTGTTCGCTTAAACTCTCTATAAATCTAAGCATATTCTCTCTTTCTGATGCTGTAAAAGCCTGTGAAGTGCATAGGTCATATTGAGGACCAACACTTAATCAAAGAAATAATAAAATACTGTTATAAAGTTTGACTTACTTGTTGTTCTTGTTTATAAAAAAACAGTATTGACTTGGTCACACTGTATAAAGATTCCTGTAAAATATTTGTACAGAAAACGGAAAGTGCCACTGGCGGACAGAGCCGTATTTCATTGAAAGCTGATATGAGACCATTACAATATTCAGCTAGGGGATAGAATTCCACCAGTTGTTCTGGTGGATTTTCCTAAAAAAAATAACAATTTTTATTAAAATAAATTTCTTTAAGATTATTTGGACTGTTTAACCAATTACTTACTGATTTAATTGCAGTAGTCATTTTGACATTAGTTTTTTGTGATTTATTAATTAACGTAAATGATTCCATATCTTTTTCAAATTTTTTAGTTGTTTTATGAACACTGGACTCGAATTTTTCACCAATAACGCGTACAAATATATCAGACATTCGCCCAGTAAAATCTGCACCCACTCTACCAAATGATAAACCAAAATATGTACACTGACCCAGAATAGAATCTATAGATGTTACACCAGGTAAATCCTGTTCTAAAGTTATTAAAAACTGAGATATCTAAAAAATAAATTTTTATATTTTAAGATCAATTTTGAATAATATATCATGTCATAAAGTTAATAATTTATGTTCACTGTACTTTTTCTTCTAGCCAGTGATAAAATATAGCACATTCATTTACAGTTGGATCTCTTCCTGGTATTATAAGTTCATCATCATTAAACATAGCTCTGTATTGTGTGATTATATTAAACAAATGTATCCTTGATAATTCTATTGTTTTTGTGATATGAAGATTAGCTAAAAGAAATCTCATTAAATATTAATAACTTGCATCAATAACTTGTCAATAACTTATAATGTAAGATTAACTTACGATCATCTTTAGGTATTGCATTTAAAAGATTTTGAAGCCAACTGTCACGAGCTTGTAAAAATTTGATTCGTAATTCTGATTCTGTAAAAGCATCCATTGATCGTAGTAATCCAACAAGTTGTAAACATCTTGGAAGTGGTAAATCTCCTCTCAATGACCCAACAACTTGTCCTACCATACCAGACCAACTGCTTTCAATTTCTGCCACTATGGACTATATTGTTAATAAACAAAGTGAAATACATTTTGTATTGCATACATTTCTTACAACAAATCTTACCGATATGATTGGAATATCTCCATGTTTTGTTCCTAATTGACGTGCATATTGAGATAATTCTAATGCTTCGTTATATTGATTACTTCTTAAACAGGATTCCATTAATTGAGGCATTTCAAGCACTTCAAGTAACTCTGCATTTCTGGTTAATGTTAAACTATTTATTCTTCTATGTGTATTTATATCCTTTGAAGTATCACAAAATGATTGGCACTTCTCCACAAATTTGGGTATTTTTTGCACAAGTCCATTAAGTCGATTTTCAGTCTCATTAAACTTAAACCACGTAATATGTTTTTAGTAGCAAATAGATTAAGAATACTATTAAGATTATTAACACACTGTATGCAGGACAAGTTCAAATACATTATATATAAATAAACATTCAACAAAGTACTTGAAATAACACACATATTAGCCTGCATGCAATGCATTAACATATATCTTATTATTACTTGTTTAAATATCTCCCTGGAACTTTCTGCAGTTTGAATAAAAGTTTTATAATTTGCAAAAGCAAGTTCTTGTGTAGTTTGTAACACTGAGGTTTTCTCATCATTTAAGTGGTCAGGTTCTTTACCTACAAGATATAAATTGCAAATTTTTGTTCAAGGTAATAAAATCTTGAATAGTGAACTGACTTACTAAGTTGATCAACGTCATAACCACCAAGCTTTGATAAGTACTGGTAAAAATCTGGACTTTCTTTCCATGATTCTGTCAAAGAAAAATATATAATTTTAAAAGTTTTGATGAAATAACAATTTATACATTCAATACCATTGGTATATTGAAATTTTATACTCACTATAAGAGTACTTAATAATCTCACCTGGTATACCGTCAGGAAAAACAAGATTTATAACATTCTCAGTTTCGATATCCATTTTTTAATTGAAAAATACATTTATGTGGTTTTACGTGATATTTAAATCGTGTCTACAGATTTTACATCGTACAATACGTGCACAAAAAGTGACATATCTTGCTTCGCTATTAGAATATCATATATTATATACGGTACAATTATTGGTCATTCATTGCGTTGGCAACGTGGACATACGAAACCATGGTTGGCAATATACATTTTGTAAGTGTGGTAAGCTTTCCTAGGAACCAATTGTGACATAGTGGAAAAAGACCCCACAAGTTCACTAGATTTGCAAATTCTCAGATCGATAAAAAACTTTTGTAACAAAATTGTCCGTATAAACACTGAAGTTGTTAATTTCTAACATACTTGGTTATTGAAGTACTTACAAGATAATTAGGTATATGAACAAAATTTATCTAAGTATTCGTGAGTATAGTTACTTAGGGGTGTGAACTTTGAGAGGAACCGAGGGATTCCCATGTTTGAAAATGGAATTATTGCTTGAAGTCATGCGTCATATCAGATAAACTTATTGATAAGGAAGTTTATACCAAATCTGAAGAGAGTACTAATTGTTTTGTTTTCTCATAATACTATAGAAATATTTCATTGTTATTTACACATAATGTTTAAAGAATATCAAAAACTACGGCCGGAGAAATTTCTCCAAAAATGTGATAATACACTACCGATTCCTGAGCTTTTTCCAAATTCACGATTGGAAGGATGGTGTGACAAAAAGCTCGCAGAATTACGTGCTCCATTATCATTTCCTCACATGACATACAGTCGTAAAAACTTAAACAGGATTCTAATTCGATTTTTTGATTTATACTTAACAGGATTTATCCGTAAAGAAGATTTTTTAACTTCCATTGTATTTGACATGATAGCATTAGCTGAAACAGACAAAGGTAAAATCTGGACTATTCCTCATCCAGAAGCTGTGCCTTTCTACAAACAAAATCTTTCACAACCAAACTCATTATCAATAGTTACTGTAAGTAGAACTTTTGAAATAAAGTTCTATAATAAACACTGGGGTGAAAAACAACGGGCCTTTTGGAACTATATATATACAATAATTCAAAATATTAATCCAACTGATACAGCCACTGAAGTGGAGACTGAATTGATCAAGTTAGGATCATTTCTTGCTTTAACATTGATGCGATTTGCTATAAGAAAAAAGGAGCAAGTAAGTCATTGTTTTCATAAGGATAAATATAAGGAAAACCTAGCACATATGAAACTTTGGACAGCTGAAAAACCTTTTTCTCCACCATGCGATAAATGTCTTGAAATTTGTGAGAATGGTTTGAAAAAAGGACTTCGTTCTACTTCTCATATTTTCACTATAATAGTTCATGAATTTGTATTAACTAAGAATCCAGATTATCACAATTCAAGTGCTGCAATATTTCTTAAAAATGCAGTTTTAGCTGACACTGCTAGAAATGGTCTTGGTATGATCCAACTACTGCAAGATGTATGCACACTTACATCAATGAGTTGGAAAGAGATAATGGAAAAAACTTTATGGGAAGTTACTGAAACATCGTGGGAAAGAATCAGTAAATTTTTTCAGACTCAATATTCTGTTGATAATCCGCAACATAGTTTTAACTGGATCAGAATTATCGACGATCGATACTTCAAGGATTTAACGCAAAAAGAAAATATGTTCCTAGCAACAGTGTTTGCTGGTGTTATAGCAAAAGTACATGGACCTGGAATTTGGAATGCTGAATGGGCCAAAAAAGCTATTAATTTTCCAGATGCCAAAATTGAAGGATATAAACTTCATCAATATTCTCAAAACAGAAAAAATATCTAAAATATTTGGTAAAGTTTGAGATTCAAGATTTATATACCTCTTATGAAATATGTATTTAAAATATTATAATTTATTACATTATGCTACAATTAAATTTTAAGTATTTCATATATTTTTTTATATACTATACAATGTTTCACAAGTTTGCAGATATTTGCAGAAAATATCTTTCGTTTCATTTTATGTTTTATTTGTAATTTTTAGGTAAATAGAAATATTTTACTTAATAAGTAACAAATGCATATATAAACTATTTTTAGTTTATACATGTATTTAACATATTGAAGAAGATATAAAAGTTAGAAAAGATATAGATTTATGTAACATCAAAAAACAATTGATTTATTTTATGTTACTTGAAATATTGCGCACATAAAAAGTACCTACTCAATATTTAAAAGATTTGTATTCAAATAATACATTGTATAAAATACATATTTTTCACACGTGTATTTTTATATATTTTATACTTAACTATTCATTATTTTAATAATATTAAAAATATATGATCTATTGATATTAATTGATTAAAAAAAAAAATAAAGAACTTAAAAAGTATAAGTTCAAATAAATCAATATATATCCTATTATATGATGAACCTTAACTTTAGAAGTATTACTCTTTTCTATTAGTCATTAAGTATATACATATATATTCAATAATTTCATTCATCTTGAGACTTTTTTTTCTTTTTCTTTTTCTTTTCAGTCGTAACTTGTTCACTGTGTTCTTCAGTTTGAGGTACACCTTCTTGAATCTCTCCAACACTTACATTTTGTAACTCCTGTTTATTTTTCTTCTTCTTCTTTTTCTTTGTTTGTCCTACAGAAACAGATTAAACAAATTTTATTATATTTTCGAAAATTAATATACATCATGTATTCTATTTTATCCTAATTTAAACCATTTAGGATACAATGTAAAAAATAAAAAATTTACCCTCAGATGTTTCAGGCTCATCTTTAGTAATTGTAGGAACTTCTACTTCTTCATCCCTACTAGTAGTAGTCTCAGTTTTATCTCCACTTCCTTCCAATTTTAATTTCTTCTTTTTCTTTTTTGATACTGGTGTAGCTTCTTCTTCAGGTTCTGCTTCAATTTCTTGTTGAATTGATGGTTCTTCTACATCTTCTTCAACTGATTTTTTTTTCTTTTTCTTAGGCATTTCATCATCTTTACTAGGAATTTCTTCAATTAATGGCTTCTTATCTTCAATTTCAGAATGTCGTCTTTTTGCACCATAAAGTGTTGTATCAGCAGCAGCAGGGTATTGCATATATTCACTCTTAGAGTGATATTTCTCGAATTTTGCTTTTGCTTTTCCTGTTCCACTAATTCTGCGAAGATTGCCTTCTTCTAATATCCTCAAACGTGCTTCTAGTTTAGCTTTATGTTCAGCACCCAGATCAAAGTTTTCACCTTCTCCTAATGCATCTACCCTAGTTGCTAAGGAAGCTTTTGCTGCCAACATTCGAGACATCTTTCCTTTATTTTTTGCAGAAGACTGCCCAACGAGTTGTGCATGATAAATTAAACCATATTTTGGAGTATCTTTCTTAGTTTTTAATGCACGGAAAAGGGCTTTTTCTGCACCAAGTATTTGTACAGTAGATGCTGGATGCTTGGCAAGATTAATTAAAGATCCTGCATGTGAAATCAAGCGAGCTCCTACTAATTCTCCAACAAGTACAGTTAAATTTGGTGCCATTGCCATCATCCTTGCTTTGAGATAATCATACAACTGTGTTCTATATTGAGAAATTTCAATAACCTGATCACATAAATATTGAATATTTAAAATATCATCCTCAGAAATTTCAGTGCCCATAGATATTTCAGCAGCTTCTTTTACTTTTTCCTCTACATCTTCTGGCAATATATCAGATAAATCTGAATTTATAGCATTTTCTCTAGTCCCAATTATTTTTACAGTTTTTACAAATGCAATATTGTCTGTAATGATTTTTCCAAGTTCTGGAAAATGCCAACCATACCACTCACGACAACGCATAACATAATTATTCAATTCTTTGTCTAAGTCATCTAATAGACAAACAGCTTGTATAATCATAGTATCAATCTTATCAGGTGAAAATTTCAGTTTGTACCTAGAAAGACTATGTGCTAAACCTAATGCCATTGCTGTCATTTCTTTTTTTGGAAGACCAGCTAATAAGCTGTCAATCTGACTTCGTATGCATCTCATTAATTCTTGTATAGCAGTGTTGCTTACACATGATAAGCTAAGTTTATCCTTTATGGCATTACCTAACTTTGTATCAGCTACAGCTAATTGCTCCTGAAGTTCACTGCAATGTTTTTTAAGAATTTTCTTTAGAGATTTACAAAGTTTACCCTCTACAGCAGCTGTAGTAGCAGCAAGAGCTTCAGTAGTATCCGCAAACTTTTCAAAGTGTTTTAGTTTGATTCTGCAATATAAAAGAAATAGTTACGAAACTGAATATTCTATAACACAAAATATAAAGTTAACGTAATAAGCTTTTCCAAACAAAGTTTTTATTAATTTTTACATTACATGTAGAGAAGTTAACTTACATTTGACTAGCCGCTTCTGGTGTTTCAAAATCATGATATAGATTCTCTACTTCTGTTAATTTTTGTTCATCAAGTAACTGGAAGAAAAAATGACATTTTACGTGAAATCATCTTCGAATCAACATAATTTTCACATTTATTTTTCATCATTCATAGATCATTCAAAAGAAAATAAAAATTTTAAGTCTACGAACACGTGTCGCGTCCTTCAAGGTTATGTATTACTTAAAATCTTTTGGATTATGTACCTTAAATATTGCATATCCCGCCGGAGTTTCGAATAATACCAACATTTTGAGTTGTTTTTAGTAATGATTAAGAATGTATTAATAATTGTTTAATAACTTTTGCATTTGTTACAATGCTACTGAACACGCTAAACTTTAATAATGAATTCGTACAGTAGTTCCATCAATTCTTTGCGCCAATCGTCATTGGCGCTAGTAGTCACTAGTACCCTCATTGCACGTAGGCTTTCCTAGGGAAAAAGACAATGTAGGGGAAGAATACCCCCACCACTTGCGTGTATGCAAATCACAAACTTTAAAAATACAAGGATTGTATGTAATGCTAAGCCTAAATTAAGCAAACGGACATAGAGGACCTATATATTTTTATTTGCATTGCTAGTTTATTAAATAAACACCGACGTATATTTTTCTCATGTTTCGCACAGTGTAGATTCGGCATTATAGCAAGTGGTGGAGTCCTCTTCCCCTACATCAACATTTTCTTTAGGGAAGCCTAACCTGTGCGACATTCTTCAAGGTGTGATTATAAATTATATGCATGCACGTATGAAAATACAAAGAACGTATTGATATTTTTAAACGTAAACTAGTACAAAAAGAAAATAAAAATAAAAACTCTTGTTTAACAAATTATTTTGTTATATCAATATATAGGTTATTTTTTTCATGGCATAAATTGTCTTAAATTCCTATGGTTTTGAACTTTTAATTAATGATCACATCAATCGATGAAGTTATTCTTGCTATTCTTTGCAGAAAATAATATATTTCTTAACAATCTAAATATATTAAATTGTAATCTAGAATAACCAATGCTATAGCACGTATAAACCTTACACGCATACGGTATACTATATATGTATGTATGTATGAATGCATATATACATATATATATATCAACTGTGAGATAGAATGTGATAAAGTACAAAAGTTATGTTGAGGATATTGTGCGAAGGAACAACAGCGTGAGTAGGTTGTAATAACGTTACGATGTTGTATAAACATATAATAATTGATTCATTTTATTTTTTGTATTAAAATGTTAATTTCAAATTAACTAGTCATAGTACTTTCTCGCGTAAATTATTTTTACATTTTTACTACGAGTGACATTCTCCACATGACGGGTTATTTTTTATATAATGGTTACATTTGTTTTCATCGTTAAACGAATATTTCAGTGAAATACGTTTAATAAATGTGATTCTTGTATGTTGTGATTTTCAGAGGATATTAAAGACTTTTAATAAAATAAAACAGTTTATAAAACAAACACAGAAATGCTTCCTAACATACATGATAAAGATTATAGAGTTGTGGATTTAGTACGTCAACGTGAAATACGGGTATGTTAATAAGAATTTATATATTATAATTTAATTTTGTTTACTATCATAAAATTCTCGTATTATGTTATATCAAATGAGATTTGAATATCTTCGTATTTTTTTAATAATACCTTGTGTCTTTATGATTATATAGATATAATACATTAAATGTTGATAACTTATAAAAATAAGTAATATCATTTTATTTACATTGTTTCCTTAGGATTCTGTGGCATACACAGTTTCTCAAAAATTGCATGTCACAGAAAATTTAATATCACGATTAGGACTTGAAAAAGAATTGGTTGGTCACACAGGATGTGTCAATTGTTTAGAATGGAACGAAAGTGGACAGTAAGTATTAGTTAAATAATAAATTCAATAATGTAATAATGTAATTTGTTTTAATAACTGTGAATTGATATTTATTTTTAGAATTCTGGCTTCAGCATCTGATGATATGAATATTATTTTGTGGGATCCATTTCGTTATGAAAAAAAGTTAGTGCTTCGTACACGTCATCAAGGAAACATATTTTCTGTCAAGGTAATATAAATAACTAAATGTTAAACATTGCTTTTTGTTAACAGTAAAATAACACACTTGACTTTTAAATGTATTTAATTCATTTCTTTTCTAGTTTATGCCAAAATCAAATGATAGAATATTGGTGTCAGGTGCTGGAGATGGAAAAGTACGAGTACGTGATCTCACTATTCTTGAACCCATATTTTGGTGCAATTGTCATGTTGGTCGTGTCAAGCGAATTGCTACAGCATCGACTGTACCCTTTCTCTTCTGGAGTGCTGCAGAAGATGGTCTGATTTTACAGTATGATATTCGCACACCTCACAGTTGTAAAAGCAATGACTGTAATAGTGTATTAGTGAATCTTGTCAATCATATGGGCCGATATGCTGAGGGCAAGTGCATTTCAGTGAATCCAAAAAAACCAGAATTAGTAGCCATTGGGGCAAATGATGCTTATATAAGAATGTACGATCGTAGAATGATTAAACTTTCTCAGGTAAATTTGTATTAGATATGTGAACAATTATATGTCAGAGTGTAACTTCCCTTTTAACTCTCTGGTGTCATTTGAACGACAGGTGCCTGTAGTTTCTTCTCCACATAGTGATTTGACAAGAGGAAATTTAAGTATACGCACAGGTGGTGAAGGCGATCCAGATGAGAATATACCATTGGGTTGCGCACAGTACTTTATCGCGGGTTCGTTCGTACGATCAGAGATAGCGTACGCGACTCCTTTACCCTTATCTTCCTCTTTTGTTACATATTACATGATCACTCTAACAGAGATTGTTAATGTTTGATATTGAGCAGGCCATCTGCACTCTCGACAACGTGACAGTAACAGGAGTCTCACAACAACATATTTAACCTTCAGTGCTGACGGGAATGAGCTCCTTGTTAACATGGGCGGTGAACAAATATATTTATTCGACATCAACAATCCAAAAAAATCGAAAACTTGTTTTGGTTATTCCTCGAATACGTATTTAGGTAATTATTAAATTAATTTCACAATTTTAAGTATATTGTTAGTAATTATAAAGGTAACATATGCATTAAAATATCCACAACTCTTTAATTAACATGTGTATTTTGTTGACATAATACTAATAACTTTACACAAATAGCAAGGTAATGATAATTCACTTTTTGTATTATTCTATTATAATTTTGAATATATCATTCTTTTAGTTACATATTTCTGCATAAAATATGGGTATAAACGTAAAAGAAAATGTTTTAATATTACAGGGGATTGCGGGAAATGCTGTACGGAAAAGGATAGTGAAGACAGTACCGATTTTACAATAAAAAATGAAAAAGTCCTACCACCACATGTGGAAGAATTAAAACGTCAAGTATGTTTATGCATGTCATATAATAATGTTTTGCTTCTTTCTTATTGTTTCTTTTTCAGGCTAATGAAAGTTTTGAGCAACAAAAATATACTTTGGCAATTAATTTATACAATAAAGCAATCAGCTTATGTCCTAGTGCAGCTGTGCTTTATGCCAACAGAGCCGCAGCATATATGAAACGAACGTGGTAAGTGGACAAAAATAACTTTTTAAGGAATGTTGAACAACATACCTGTGTACAAAGTAACTTAATTTGCTATTGTAGGGATGGTGATATATATGCTGCACTCAAAGATTGTCAAACAACATTACTTCTTGATCCAGGACACGTAAAAGCTCATTTTAGGTAGTTGCAGATATAGTAATGCATAGTAATATATTAATGGTTAGGTATATTACATATAAACATATAAATTTATAGATTGGCCCGTTGTCTTTTTAATTTACATCGATCAACGGAAGCCGATAAAGTAATCAAAGACTTTCAACAAAAGTTTCCTGAGTATGCATCTAACTCAGCGTGTAAAGCATTAAAAATGGATATAAAAGAAGCTATAGATACTGGTATGTCTTTTAAGTTAGACTGACATTGATAGAGTACCTAGCGCTAAAACTTAGCGTTACACAAAATTGATTTTATAAGCATAGCCTTCACAATGAATTTTTTATCATTACTGCATACTTAGGTAGAGATAGTGGTGTGAATCTATCATTGTTACAAATATCGGAATATGAACACGAATGGAGACGCAACACAATTGATTATAAAATGAGATTTTGTGGACACTGTAATACAACAACTGACATAAAAGAAGCTAATTTTTTTGGGAAGTAAGTACAGGATTTTGATAAAATTGGTGGATTATTTTGAAAGTTTATTCCATTTATAATTATCAATTTTTTTCTTTAAGCAATGGTCAATATATTGTGGCAGGATCAGATGATGGTTCTTTCTTTATTTGGGATCGTAATACTACAAATATAATACGCGTTTTAAGAGGAGATGAACGGATCGTAAACTGCCTCCAACCTCATCCATCCACATGTTTATTAGCTACTAGTGGTATTGATCCAGTAGTTAGATTATGGAGTCCTTTACCTGAGGTAAATATAATAATTTCATGGTGTACTATATATGCACACACAATTTAACTTATTCTATGTTTGTAAAATATAGGATGGTACTGTAAACGAAAGAGAAATCCAAAATTTAGAAGATGCTGCATCTGCAAATCAAATTCGTATGAACAGTGATCCATTTGAAGTGATGCTCATGAATATGGGATATCGATTTCCTGTCCAACAAGCTGATGTAAACGAAGATGGTGACGATCATCAAGATCAGTCAATTGTGCAACCATTGAATTGTAGACCAAGTTAAATTTTAAAAGAGATTTAAAATGTGGTACGAAATCGCAACTAAATAACTAAAGACTTAATCAGTGTTATAATGTAGAATATTGATGCTTTAATTGCAATTATCTATTTTTTTATCAATTCCTTATAGGCGTTGACTTTTCCATAAATAAAATATTAAAGAATATTTGGTAAAGTGTTAATAATACAAGTGTTGAAAAAAAGCAACGTAGTTGTATTAAACAGTTGTAGAACATCAGTCATAAAATTTTTTATAAATAAGATAACGAAGTATACTTGGAGAAACAATGCGTTAAAACAATAGTTACGTTAAAACAGTTTATGAAATGCAGTTAATATCTTATATAATGTTTATGTACATAGATTTATTACATTTCTATTTCTTTCATAAATTCATCAACCATGTCCTAAAAAAATCAAGAAAGGTAAATTTAAAACAAAAGAAGATATTGAATAGTATGTTTTACTATAATTTTTTTATTTTTGCTAAACAATTAGGTAAAATTAAATATGTAATTATACTTCCATTTAAAACATTAATACATACTGTAAATTAAATTTATATGTAAATTTTTACATATAAGGAAGTAATCTTTATATAACATTTAAAATTAAAATTTACTGATATATGTCAATTAATTTGAAGGTACCAGTTCCCATAGACTTTGCAATGTACTAGTTTCTCTAGGTTCTTCTGCTGCGAGCCCTAAATAAGTTGAAAAGCTAGGTTTTCTTTGATCTGATTCTTCAGAAAAATAATAACCAAACACACTTGAAATTTCAATTTGACTGTCTTGTATTTCAGAGTGTTGTTCTACATTGAACTCTTGTTGTAATGAAGCCTGTAATAATTGAATTATTAATTTACAGTGTATTGTATTTATTTATTTAATAAATTTTTTGTAAGAGTAGTATAATATTACCTGATGTTCAACTGTATAATCTACACCAAAGATAGGAGATTTCTCGTATGTTTTTAATAAAGTTGAAATTTCTTTATGAAGAGTATAAAGCTTTGCTGGAGGGTCAACTCGAAATCCTAATACATAGCTCCCACTAAATTCTGTACTTACAATGACTAAAGTTGGACCAAACTTTGAATTTTTTACAGTGAGCTACAAAGGCATAGCAGCTTTTAACTACACTCTTCATAATACAATTTTAACATTTTATAAAATATCTACTTACTTTTGCTATTACAAGATAAGGAATTGATATATTGAATTGATCATTCATATCAGCAAACCATACTAAACGTATGTTTGTCACGATAAAAGTTCCAATATTTCCCTAACAAAATAAGTTTTAATATATAGCTATTCAGAATCAAAATTACTATAAACCATAAGTGGATTTAACCTGTTCTATTGACAAATTCCAAATATCTTGCAAAGTTACATGAATTGTTTCTTGTGGCAGCAAAATTAATTGTTTATCATTGATTATTCCACTTCTTAATTTAATTTCACGGTAAATTTTAGATGAAATATATGCTCTGTAATATTCAAGAAATGTTGTTTTCATACTTAACCACCATATGAATCCACAATAAAATATAATAAATATCAATAAATGATGAAATATCTAGGAATATTGGGAATTAGTAATGGTCATATAAGAAGATATTTTATTCCCCATTAGGGATAGTATCTAATAAAATCTCTTGATTAAGAATATTTTTTATCCCTATCCCATGTTATAAGACGTATAAAAAATACTAAATTATAATCAAGATATACCTGTATATGCCAACAACAGATGTAAAATGTCTTGTACTTTTTGAATCCTGATTTACAAATATAAATTCATATCTGCAGTTTCGAAAAGAAGCTAAAATATGTACAGCTTGCATATATTTTCCATGTAACTATAAAAAATTATATTTTCTTGTTATCCTTTATAAATAAAAGATCATTGAGTTTATTAAAATATACTGACAGTGCTTATAGTTTTAGAATTTACTGTTATGAAAGTATTATAACCAATACCTGCGAAAGAATATTTAAATTTAAATACATTTCCACTAAAGAATGTCTGTTATTAACTAATTAGAAATGAATTAGTATTATGCTTTCAATTTAATGTGATTCGTACTTAAATTGATGCGTGGAAGAAGCAAGGAATGCCATATAATTCTGAGGTTCGTCACTATAAGTCTTCCATTCTCACCTGCATTCCCTTTTGCATCTTCTATTAAATCTAGTTTATCAATAGTAAACTCTCCTAACTGTAATTGCATCTGTCTGATAAAAACATAAAATTTGTGAACCAAAACTTTTCTTTAACATTTTTTACAATACAGGAAAAGTTTCATTTTCTATTATTTTAAACAAAATAATATTTATCTGTACAGTAAACTTTAGTTGTATATTCAATAATATTGATACTCTAACTTTAATCAAAATTTTAAGAAGATCTATATAATAATAAAATTACAGGAATAAAATACAAATCAAACAAATAACATTTAAATTAAAAATTGCATGCAATAATATTAAAAAAGTTACGCATAAGAAATATCAAATCGAATTTCACTATCTTGCCACATATTTCATAATAATATGATAACAGTATATTTTGACATTTGTTTCATATAAATAAAATCAATATTGTTGTTATTGCAGATATATCTATGGAAACCTAGCTCTTAATATACGGTTCCCTAGGAAAAATGACAATGTACCAAAAAGAGGTACGTCATTCCTTGTTTTTTTTTTTATAAATTTTCAAATTTTGAAGATTGAGAATGTAGAAATTAAAAAATGTAGGAATTTGAACATTGTAAAGTAGACACACTTACCCAGAATCGAAGACAAGTGGTGGAGCATGAAAAGTCTGTTACGATGTTTAATAACTCTTATTGCAGTTCTAATTATTAACTTCACTACTCAATATTAACTTCACTGTAAAAATATATTTAATATTTTCAAAACACTGTTTGAATTCACTTATTTTCACATTTTCGCGCCATTATAAAGCGGAGCTACTGTCAACGCCGCCCTAAAAGTCAAAAGAACTAGCAATTCGCGCAAATATTCAAAACGCGAAAGGAAATAATTTATATTGCAGTTCTGTCATATGCTTAACCACAGTAGCACATGGATCCTCTAGTGACGAGAGGAAATTCAATAATTACAACGTTGTCATTACTATTGTTGTTATCAATATATATTTATAGCATTTAGAATTTAGTAATCAAACACGTTGTAAAATTAATAATCGTACCAGAGTTAAAGAAGGAGAAAGAGATATATCAATGTACTGCTAGTTATACCCATAACCAAAGTATTAATTTTTAAATGTCAAAGAAAACTTCTAATTGCTAATGTCATAATATTAGTTTCAGATACATGTAAGTATTATTAAGGATAATTAAATGTATGAATTTATAAATTATATATAATAATTTTAAACTTTAAATATTAATCAACATTTTTAATTAGCATTTAATGTAATTTAATTATTACTACATTCTATATCTACTTATTTAATTTAACATATGATACTTTAATGAAAAATAGACAATTATCTAGCAATTTTATCAGATCTTCATCCTTGTCATATTGTTATCATGTAACATATTGTAAGTTGTGAAGCAATTTTATTTTATTTTTTATTATATAAATTTTGTTTTCTACTGCCATTCATATTTTGTTTTATTTTTTGAAATTGGAATTAATTATAATAATTGCTTCCAAAGCAAATTTTTATATATAATATTTTGAAAGAACAAAAATTTAAAAGGTATATTATACTTTCTTATTGAATATCTATAATACTTCTTTACCTATTAAATTTATTTACTAAATTTTACAATAATAATTAAATTTGTGTTTAAATAAGTATATTAATATTAATTTACATTTACAGATATTTACTTAATATACCAACAAGATGAAGCGAGCACGAATAAAAGCTATGGTTACAGTTCCAGCACGACGGAAAACAACACAAGATACACCTATTACAGAAAGTGCTGATGTAACCGAATGCAATGAAAAAATTAAAGATACATGTGATAATATTTGTAAAGTATCTCAAGAAACAACACAAAGTAGTGTTGAAGAGAATAAAACTCAAGAAAGTTTGGTAGTGGAAGATGCAGAAAAGGAATATATTACAGAAAAAAATGATTCTATACAAAGTTCTGAAAATGAACAAAAAGATGAACTCAAAACTGAACATAAAAATGAACATAAAAACGAGTATAAAAATGAACATAAAAACGAACATAAAAATGAGCATAAAGATTCTGCACAAACTTTTGATGAATCAAGAAAAGAGACTGTACAATCATCAGAAACTTCAAATACAATACAAATTAGTAAGTGTAGTAAATGTAGTGGCATATCATTACTGCGAATTAATTATTAAAATATTCTATAATTTTTTAGGTTCTCCTATAAAATCAACACAAAATCGCTTGGGTTTTATGAGACCCACTCCTAAATTAGACAGTGGGGGTAGGGTAAGAAGAAATAGCATACAAGGAAGTGGAGCAAGTGCAAGTGAATCTGAAGATGATAGTAGAAGAACAACTAGCACCCTTAACAATAATATGAAAAATGATTCAGTTCAATCAACTCAAAATACTAAAGATACTGCTGTTAACAATACTAAGAACAATTTAATGAAATCTAAAGCAGGTCAAAAGAGACGTATGTTAGTTTCAGAATCTGCAAGAAAATTAGCAGAAGCTAGAAGAGAATTTCATTTAAAACATGAAAATAAAGCTCCAGATAGAAGTAAACTTACAATGTATGATTTAATATACTACAATCCTGTTAGTAACCCTATGAAAAAATCCAAAGAATCAGGAACAGCAGCAAAAAAAGTATTAGAATACCAGTAGGTTTCTTAGATGATAGTAATTAATGTTATGGTAATATTTGAAAGATGTTCCAATTTTAATTTTAAGTGAATCAAATAAAAATAATATATATTATAATTTATTATTACAGACCTGATGAACTTCAAGAAGAAGAAGAAAATGAGGATGATCCATCATCTGCAATGCCTGTACCTCAAGTAAAAGTTGGGCCAAATGGTGAATTAATAATAGATGAACAAAGTCTTGTTATAGAACAAACAAATGCAAAGAAAAGTAGAGAGGTACTAGCAAAAGAAGCTATTGTTGATGATGATAATAATGGAAATGGATTTTATAAAAAACGTCAAAAGAGTAAAGATTGGCCAAAATGGGAAACCTTAAAATTTTATAAAGCATTAAATACAGTCGGTACAGATTTTTTATTGATGCAGAGTCTCTTTCCAAATAGAACAAGACAAGAAATTAAAATAAAATTTAAAAAAGAAGAAAAAGTAAATAGGAATTTGGTTGAAAAAGCGCTTGCAAACCATCAAGAATTTGATACTGAAATTTTGGAAAAATCATTAGGTAACTATAGAATATGAATTTTAATTATTCTATGCATACAAATGATTTAATTAATAAGCAGCAAAGTAAAATATTTAATTATTTCAAAGTACACTTCTTAATTAATTAATTTTGTTAACAGCTACTTTTGAAAATTCGGAGAAAGAACATGTTAATATATTAGAAAGACGAAAGCAACAAAGATCAAAAAATAAAAGAGGCATGACCTTTGATAGAAAGCGGCGAATCAGTAAGTTAAAATAAATATAAATCTTATCTTTTTCAATTTTTTAAATATATTTAGTTGATGAATACTTGTAATTTTAATTGTTTCCGTTTATTTATTTAATGCTTATAATTCCTGTTTTTAGGAATTGTAGCATCCAGCATTGCAGAAATGGATGCTCCAGACAAAGATTTGAATTCGCTAGATACAATGCAAAAAGAGAATACAGAAGTAAGTAATGAATGCTATCAATCTTTAAATAAAGCAAATAAAAGAGGATGTAAAAGACCAAAAGATGATAAATCTTTAGATGAAGCAGATGATGTAGAAACAGTAAGTGTGTGTAGTGAATATGATAGTGATACAGAGATTTATCGTGTGAGACCAACAAGATCTGGAAGGCTTCCAAAAATAAAAAAACTACAGGGGCCAGATATAAATACTTTGGACAGTGAAAGATCTAATCATTGTTCTAATAGCGATACAGAAGTTTCGGAAAATTTAATTCCAGACAGTACTGCTTTTAAGTCAGAAACTCAATATACAGATCCTATTAAAACAGTTATACCGAGTATCAGTCATGTAGAACCAGGATCTTTAGTAATTCTATCAAAAGAATCACCAGAAGAACCCGGTAAAAATGTTTTACAAGTTTACATGGTTAGCTCTAATGTTAATTCAGAAACTTCTGAACAATCTAATATCACGCCTATAAATTTATCACCAGAACTATTAGCAACTGTTACTACCAAATTGTCAGACGCAGAATCGATTGCAGTAAAAACAGAACATGAGTAATTCATTTAAAAATATTTAATACTAGTTAGTGATTATCCATTAGCTGTAAATACCCACATATATATACGATCAAAAGAAGCATTTCTTCAACGTGATAATTGATATTTGTTTAAATATTAAAGTACAACTAAGTTATTAAACTTTATACAAAACTCTTCCAATTAAGATACTTACTTCATAATTATGTTGTTTTTTTAATAAAGAATAATAATTCCGTTTAAACATGCATATACTTTATATATGTGTTTGTACATATTTGTATTATTTGTTTAGAAGATTAATAAGTTGCTAATCATTTTGATATATATTCTAAGAAAATATTAAAAATACATACTTTAAAAATATACATATATATTTATTTAAAATATAAGCAAAAGATAATATCGAGTACTACATTTGTTTATTTTTTTTAATATGTTTTTAATTAAAAATATTTTAAAATGTAATATATTATGTATTATGTAATTAATTTGTTGGCGTTTTGGCTCAAATTAAACCGAATAAAAAATATACCCAATCATTTTTATTTTTATTATATTAGAAAGAAATAAAATATTCATAAAAATTAAAGTGTATTTAAGCTATCAATAAAAATACATATTTGCATAATGATAGGTATAAAACATAAAATAATTTATACAAAAGTCTTTAGTAGCATAATTCTAAGGTGTCACACGGAATCCATTTCGAACTTTCCAATGCATCCCATAAATTATAATCTTGCTCTATTGTTTCTCTATTAAGTTTGTCTATGTCTATGGGTACTGAATGCTCTGCAAAAGAAAAATTAGATTTAAATTATAACCGTTTATTTAAAAAATAAAACAATTTAATAAGTTTCTTCACTTACCAATTAGTTCTAATTCATCTTCCTCAGGTTTTTGATCTGATACATAACTATTATATCCATCTGACGTCGGTTCACTTTCGTAATAACCTTGTTGCCATGCACTATAACTGTTCCAATATGATGATGTATCATAATAATTATAAGCATCTGAATTCATATTTGATGGTGTGTATTCAGATGATGATTGAGGAGGTGTAGATCTATAAGACAAAAAATATTAATTAGTACACTTAGATGATACAACATTTGTTTGTACTTCACAACATCAAAATATGTTTACTGTACCCTGCTATTTTATTCCAGGGCCTAGGAACAGCATTACAGATTTTCAATGATTTAGTTCCTAATCCTCTGTATCCATTCATAGTGACCAAACTATTTTTTTGTTCTTCCTCATTAGCAAATCTAACAAAACCATATCCTTTACTAAATCCAGAACTGTCCAGAATTACTTTTGCCGTTCTAATCGAATTATATTTGGCAGCAAACGCTCTATATAAAGAATAGTCGTCTACATCTGTCGATAAATCTCCAACCCAAATACTAAATTCTCTTTCTGCTGCTGGCTTCCCTGTTGTACTAGCATGATTTAATCGAAATCTTACAGCCTAAAAAATAAAAATAAATGAAAAACGTAATTTTAACTCATTGCATACCACGTTCTGCTCGTGCAACCGCCATGATGGTTCGTGCATATGTTTCAGACTTCTTTTGTTATAAAGGAAACTGGTAAAATTTTATCCCAATAAAGTAACAACTAACTAAATTAAATTGTAAATTCACGGAGCAGCCAATATGTTCGATTATAACGAAATGCGAAAACGACATATCTCATCTATGAAACACGTACATTTACGAAACACGAGATATCTCGCGATCCATAATAAATTAACAGATTAGTATATTCTATATCAGATCTTCAGAAGCAAGGGAAATCCAACCCTAAAACATATTATGTGTTTTATTTTCCAAAGCTGCTTCTTCAGTACCTTCTCACTAATGAGCAAAGTAATAAAATTCTTATCATATTAGCTGAAGTAGCACATTGGAAAGGAAAATACACTATTCACCCTACTTGAAAAGGCCTATTCAATATTATTTAGCCTGAATATTCATAAATATAATATAAATTTTCAGGTAAAAAATTTAAAGCTTTGAAAATCCTTACTGGATTGGAACCAGGAATCACTTTTCCGTTTAATTTGTGCATAGCATCAAGTGCCATTTCATCAGTTGGAAAATGTACAAAACAATAGCCTGCTGGTTCACCCGTATAACGATTTCTCATTACTTTTACTGTTTGAGGTTGTTCGCCCATTTTATGAAAAGCATTCATTATAAAACTTTCTGTCATATATGGTTCTAGCTGAAACAAGATATATTATTTTAATACAAGATTAAAAAACTTATATAAGACACTAGGTTTATATTATACATGCTCCATAATATTTTTATACATAATTATTAATCTTTACTTACACCTCCCATCCATAATTGACACAATACCATTGGTCCAGACATTATCTTATTTATATTCTAAATTAATAAATTATTTAAAACTCTGTAACGAAACATGAAGATGTAGTAACACAGAATTATAACGCATAAATAAGTTACTTAATTTGTCAATATTCTTAAAAGAATGAATGTCATATTTACTAAAATGTTTTTTTTACATATATTTAATTGAGTTAATAGAATAGTACATTGTAATACCATTTATATGTATTTATATAAGAAACAGACGTTGATCAAACGTTGCTTAGGATTAAAATAGGTTAAGATTATCATTCCAATAGTCGCACAAAATACATTCGTTTATACACAAATTTTTATTGCATCAAATATTAATTAAATCAATACTTTTCAAACACTTTTTAATTCAAGATTTCTCTATAAATTTAAATAGAAATATTCAAGGAACTTACTAATTTTATTATCTTTGTCTTGATAGCAACCTTTATTCGCTATTTGTATATATACTGAAATTATTGTTTAAGCTATATCTATTTTCGATAATTGTTTCATTTTTTGCTTTCAATTCTTGTAAATATAGTTACAGTACATTAATTCATTATTTGTACGTAACCACAATTTCCTGAACGACAGATTTTTTACACATTATACAATTTACAAATATGAAGTTAGTAGCAATAATGAAAATATTATAACGTGAAGTTAACAACATGTACTTATGAATTGAAAAAACGCTTGAAATTCTATGAGAAAGAATTTTCAAACTAAACTATCAAATTCTAGAAACACGTTTTGCATATTTTGCTATAAAAGATATGTTTACACATGTTCTGTGTTTTCTGAAACAAACAAACATGTGTTATTCGTTTCGTGGTAAATCATAAATAATTCGCACATTTTATCTAGCTTTAGTAAACCTCCCACCATATAGTGTCATCCATTACCATAGACTTTTTACTTTGTTAGTAATATATAGGGTGGACAAAAATATATCAATAAAATCAAAATTCCATATCCGAAATCTCTAAATTTCGAAGTTCTTGAAAATAAAAAATAAAAAACTACTAGATATATACAGTTGGTATTACAGAAACCGCAAATACGCATGCACATTGCTTTTGCTGCGCAGAATGAACAAAAACTCGTTGTCTGATGAGTACGATCTTTCGTGAAACGAATGATATACACTTTGAAAGATTATATTAAATTCTATTTACGATACAATATATGTATCTTGTAAACATATAAATGCTGACGTGAAGCTTTCTATTCATATTCGAAAACTCTTTCACCACCTACTATCCCAGTGGTATAAATACATATATTTGGATTTGAATTTCATGTTTAGATCATAATCTGAATAAAAATATTTAGTAAGATAAATTAATATTGTAATAGAAGAAAAGAATGGGGAGATTTAAAAATACTTTCTAAATCATTTTATATTGTAATTTATTTCTGTCGATTATATTTATTATATATGATAGAATTTTACACAACGCTTGGAACATATCAAATATCGGTTCAATGAGAAATAATGAAGTAGGGAATGCAAAAATCTCTAATGTGTCTAGTGGGAGAAGATACTTATTTTCAAGTATGTCTAGTGTTTTAACTGATTTAGTTATTTGTAATAATGTAACAACATATGTTGTCTGAAATGAGAAAGCTTGATTTTTCCATTTATTCTATGAAATAATCAATATTTTGGGACGGTGAACTTAAAGGCAATTAGATTTTTCAAAGATATTTCTTTTTGGCTAGCAATATTTTTAAAAACATGTGCAGATTATTATTACTTTCGTTATTATAATTATATGAAAGTACATAATCTTTAAAGTAAACGAAATTATAAAGCTAATTTATTATGAATTGGAAGGAAATAGCTACCATCGTTAACGAACATAATTTTTTTTCTCTGTAGTGATAATGAATTGTGATATCGCGACAAATAAACATGGCGCTTATTTGATACTGGAGCCTTTTACTTCGGACAAGCCGCAAGCCTTGTCGCAAATTACACCAACTCAGACATTTCGTTTTTTGCATTTGTTCTCGGATCATTCAAACAATTCGCGATACAGTGAATGTATCGTCTGTATTTCGAACTGTTTTCGAGGGGAAACGTTTGATAAACCTGCACGTCATACATGTCAAAATGGCCCGGGAATATGATCATTTATTTAAGCTTCTAATAATAGGAGATAGTGGTAAGTATCTGAATTTTTATCTTATCACATGTATTCAACGGTAAAGCTATATAATTCTGTATAACCAAAAAGTTTGAATTTCTGTTAAACGAGATTAATATGTCATTCAGGTTTTTAATAATAACAGACAATACAAATTTATCATAACTGGAGCTAATAGAAAGTGCTCTTTTATGTGACAGCAATGAAAATGATTCATTTTCTTAGAAATATCTATGGACTCCTTAAAATGGAAAACTTAATAAAAATTTCATGTTTACAAGTATTTTCTTGAAATACAAGTTTGAAAGTTTCTAATTATATGATTAACATCATGAAATAAATTTTTGTTATACATAATCACATTATTTCTATGAAATTAACACATATTTAAATGTATTTAAAAAAAATTAACAAAAGATACTAACATTAAACATCGAATTTAAATATGAGACTTAGATCATATAACCATTTAATAACATAATAATTATAACAGTATGTTGATAAAAATTCGCTATTTGATAATTAGTACATACATAAACACACTACACATAATACATTGGCTATGATTCATTAAAAGTGTTTACTTAATATCTTCAATGTAAGATAAAGTTGAAATTTAATGCATTGAATTTAGTTCCTTATAAATGTTAAAATATTCTATAAAAAATTATGTATATACCTTCATATTTACCTGAAATTTGTTATATTTCATATAGTTCATTAAATTTATATTTATTAATAATGTTTAATGATATTTAATATAAAAAAATGTGTTGTTTGTAGATTTCAGCAACGTTTAACCTTTCTATGGTTAACTTTATTATTCAATGCATAGTTACTAATATTTCAGTAAATATTATATGAATATATAAAATAAATATAAATGGTTACTTACAGGAATATGAGTTTTTTAGTAGCTTATTTAAAAGAAATTTATAATTCATAGATATGTATTATAAAACACTTTCATTTGTGCGCACATCGGCATTTATATTCATTGCATGTATACTTTATATAATAGATTATACGAAATAACTAATATGGATTAATATTTATTATACTCAATTGTTTCAGGTGTAGGCAAAAGTTCACTGCTCCTACGATTTGCTGACAATACTTTTAATGGCAGTTACATAACAACGATAGGAGTGGATTTTAAAATACAAACAGTGGATATAGATGGTGAGAGAGTAAAGCTCCAAATTTGGGATACAGCTGGGCAAGAACGATTTCGGACAATAACTTCAACTTACTACAGGGGAACACATGGTGTTATAGTTGTTTATGATGTGACCAGTGGTGATTCCTTTGCTAACGTTAAGCGATGGTTACATGAAATCGAACAAAATTGTGATGTAGTCAACAGGGTACTTGTAGGAAATAAGAATGATTCACCTAATGAAAAGGTGGTATTAACAGAAGATGCACAAAGATTTGCTAATCAAATGGGAATTCAATTATTTGAAACTTCTGCTAAAGACAACATTAATGTTCAAGAAGTAAGTAATTTGTTTGCACAATGTATTAAAAAATTATTATAGTGTTTATAATCAGTTAGAAATATTTGATCTTAACATTGCTCATTTTTTCTGATCCTTAATTACCATGGTTTAGAGATAAAATATACAAAATGTGTTTTATAATTGTTTTTAATATTTAAGTATTGGTTAATCATTTTTATCTTTACATATTTGTTAAAAAGTTAATATTGCAGAATAATAAATAGCATTATTTAGTTTTGAGAAAAGTTTAATTTAATTTCTATAAATTGCTGTTTAATTTATATCTGTACAGTATATTGGTTTTAATTTTTTATCAATTTTTTGTATTTAGATGTTTATGGCTATAACGCGGCAAGTATTAAGAACCAAAAAAGAAAGGAAGGAACGGCAAGCTATACAGACCAGTGAAACAGTCAATCTAAGAAAGAGCACAAAACAACATAAAAAGAAATGTTGTTAACAGGATCATATACGCATGCAATCTGTTCTTAATATCATTTAATACAGTACCGGAAATAAACTGGCAACAAAACAGAGAGCATCCAATAGCCACAAAATGGTCACATAACGTAACAATGATTTTTTTTAAAACTATTGAGTTTTGTATCTAAATTATAACATCGAAGATTGTATTCTCATAGACATATACTTTGATGCTAGTAATGTTCAATATACATAGGATGCAAATGTTATAAGTGTGTAGTGTTCATTTAGCAAGAGTAACTTTGTAAGCAGCACACTTTTTAACATGCTGCATGTTCTGATGTGGCATTACAAATATAAAGGCCTATTTATATTGTACAACTTGCAAACGATAAGCACAAGAAAGAAAAAGACATAAAATTATATAGCTGCTTCATGTTCATATTTTGCATTGCATACAATTGTTCATAAAGGAAAATGGTATAAAACAAAAGATGAAAAAAAGAATATACATTGTACAAAGCTTAATCTAAATTTTTTCAGCAAAAAGGAAAATAAAAGTATTACATGCGTGAGACTTTGATAATTATGGATAAATTTTTCTTAATGAGTTACCATAATATGAGTCCAATATTGTTAATACATAACATTTAATATTTAACAAAACGAAGGCGATCAATATTATCAGCAGGTTGAGATAATTTTTAGCATATTTTAATGTGTAAGGTTCCTGCAGTTTGATGACGCTTTTTAACTGGCTTTAAAAACATTAAATTAAAACGAGCAGTGGAAAGTATTTACGGTATGACAGAGGCAAGCTTTGTAATTGGCATGAAAACGATTACATTGCATTTATACAAGCATTGTCAATTTAACTTAAGTAAAGCGAATTTTTTATTGTATTATTATTGCAATAACGAAACTAATGAATATTTTATGATTACATGAACATCTTTTTTATTCTAAAAACATGTGTATAACAATAAATTTGATTACAATACTATCATTGAAAATCACTAGTGTTTTTTAACGATTCAGACAAAAATTTCTTAGCAAAAGTAATTGAGAAAAATGTAAAGTTAAAAGCTTTGTAACAGCAGGAAAGACGAACACATGAATATGTAATAATTTATCAAGTTTGGTGATAAATATAATATGGTTAACATACTATATATAATAATAAACAATAAATGTCTTTTTCCATCTGTGATAATAGTTAGGATACCTATCCAGCTGCCGCTGTAATACCGTCAGGAACAACTCCCAATGAATTATTGTAATTGATGTTGTTGTATTTTTTGGTCAGAATAACATATCTTTTAAATGAGACAATGAAGCGGCATCCTATAACGTGTAAATATTCTACTTGCCAGTTTTAGTGGCATGTCACAAGTATTTCAATCAAGCATATTCAATATTGTTTACTGTTATACAGTTATAACATTGTAATATGAATTATTATATACTTTAAGATATAAATAAATAGAACTTTACGTGTACACATAGGTACATACTTATATTTTTTTTAAGTTACTCATTACCTTTTTTTTTCCTTTTATAATAATTCATGAGTTAATGTAAATAATTTATTAATTAAACCAGCTTTATGACACAGGGAGCAAATAACATTTACATGAATGCTTGATATATTTTTTAAATATACTATAAAATTATACATCACACTTTTTATTATTTGTTTGTCAATCGAAATCATAAAATCATGTAATATCGTAATCGTAATATGTACGAAACGAATAATTTTTATAAAGAGAATTGATTAAATATTTAAATGATCTTTTTTATTTATAAATATTCTACTTCTCGTAGCCGGTAGATTTGTAGATTACAAAAAGTAGTATACTTCATGAACATTTATGAATAATTAAGATTAGAGAAGTATTTTAACAATTACAATTTTTACTTTTAATTATTTATATTAAATTTTTTATTTTATTTAAAACACAAGCACAAATTTGAATGTAATTATTTGTATAAAAATGTCATGTTATAAAAAAAATTCAATCTCACGCCTAATCTAGTTCATAAGTATACGATATTTTTTTTATATTCCGTTTCATAAAATTAATGGAAAAATGAGTATAGATGTAAGAGTTTCGTATGCTACATAAACCATTCATATACGCATTATATGTTACAGTGTGTACCATGTAAATTTAAACTATATAAATATATATATGTATTGAAAAAATTACATTTAACGGTATATGACATCAATCGATATGAACTTGTACAAAAACATTATAATTTTAGTTATTAAGACTTGCAAGTGTGACATGTATTACATAGAAAGATCCATAAAACATTTTCAACAATCAACAACGATTATTTTTTTTCTCGAACAGCCTGTATCAAAACTCCACGAGATAATGACAAGCAATGATACTATTAAAACTATAACGACGCACATAACTTTTAAATAGAAAATAAAGTAAAAAACGAAATAAACCAAGGGTAAAACACAAAGTGCCATATACAATTATATTCAGATAACGGTACCGTAAAAAATTCTTTAATTCAAAATAAGAAAGCAGCGAATTACTTCTAGTCTTACGACGGTTCTAAAATTAGTGTGTGCGGATAAAAAAGAGTACCGAACAAGGAAAGAACGAATGAAGAATTTAAACGGATACGAATCCAAAGAAAAAAATGAAACGCACGAGAAAATTCAAGGAACAGTGGTAATCGCAACGTGGTTCGTAGTATACAATGCCGTCCCCCCACCTCTCGACGAAAACTTAAAAATGCCGCCGCAGCGCAACCCGAATCGATATTCGCCGACATAGTCACGTGACCTGAACCCTCGCGCGGTCGACCAATCAGCGGCGCGCTAGCCTGAAGTTTACTCAAGCCCGTGTTACAGAACGACGACACGACATCTGACTTTAGGCAATTGGAACAACAGTTTGCGACTGGCAGCGCACCGGTCCACGTTTTGGCGATGTGTCGTTTCGAAGCCAGTTGCTCGAGTGATTCCATGACACATTTAACCGTTGAAAGGGTGAACACAACGAAGATAACACGATATATTCGCACGGTAAAGGGCCAACTTGGTGCTTGACACGATTCGCCCGTTTTCTGTCGTTGGTGCGCGTGCGAGTATCGTTCGTACATTCGTATCGCGTTTAAAAAGAAGTGATTAGTGCCGTAGAGAAGAAGAAAACTGATCGTAGTGTGCGAGAGAAAGAGGTGGGGCAAGAAATAGCGGAGAAAAAGAAAAAAGTATACTACATAACCTACAGAACGAACACACACAGAGGACACACACGCGCGCATGTGCGCGCGTGTGTGTATGTACCGTACTGTAGATGAATACATACACGTATTTATGCATATATAGAAAGAGACGAAGAAGAGAAGGGCGGTGTGAGGGAGGCTGAAGGTGGAAGGGAGGAAGTGAGCAAGTGAGTGAGTGAGCTAAGAGCGACGGAGAAGGCGATAAGCGCGTATTGGAAGAAGGGAAATAGGAATTAAAAAGATACGGTTGTGTTACATGCGCGACACGAGTGGTAAGACCCGCGTGGGATTAAAAGTCGCGAAACAAAACAATCCATAAACTTTCTCTCATTCGTTTCGTTGCTCGCTAATCGATCATCGATGATACATTTCATCGAACCAGCTCGCGGCTCGAACGAGAAATATCGTATCGTATTAACGTTCGAGCGTTGGATACGCGAGATCGTTGAGTAACAAAGAAACGGCAACGAACTACAAATCAGGAAATTAAAACTAAACAGAAGAGAATGGAAGAGTTCGCGTAAATGGATAAGGAAAAATATCCAAAGTAGCGGTAGGGCAAAGAAGAGGTATTCAAACGCGGTGTATATGCGTGCACGCGTGTGCACCTATCCAGGCAACATGGACGAAAGTCAGCTGTTGATGACGGAACTTCCGGCCTTAACGCCGAGCCGGGGCACAACGTTGCTCCACCGTTCAGGGCACTATTACCAGTTGCACCAGCCGCACCTAGCGATCCCAACCTCGCAAAGTCAAGCCATCCTCTACAATTCCAGTACCACGCCGCATTATACCAGCGGTGCAACCAGCGTGCCGGCTTACGCGCAAGGCATCTCTTCGAGGCAGCAGCCTCAAGTAGCTCGCGGTGCTGTTACAACTAGCACCCACATCTCTTGTCTGTACCCAGAGATACTGGCTTTGATTTTCAGCTACCTCGAGGTCAGGGACAAAGGACGCGCTGCACAAGTGTGCACCGCGTGGAGGGACGCGGCGTATTACCGGTCCGTGTGGCGCGGGGTCGAGGCGAGGTTGCATTTAAGGAAGCAAGCGCCGGCGTTGTTCGCCAGTCTCGTGAGAAGAGGAGTGAAAAGGGTGCAGGTGTTGTCCCTTCGAAGGGGCCTCGGGGACGTTTTGAAAGGAGTGCCAAACTTGGAGGCGTTGAATCTATCCGGTTGCTACAACATCACCGACGCCGGACTTATCAACGCGTTCTGCCAGGAGTACTCGACCCTCACCGAACTGAATCTCTCGTTGTGCAAACAGGTCTCGGACATTTCTCTCGGTAGGATAGTGCAGTATCTGAAGAATCTCGAACATTTGGAGCTGGGAGGTTGCTGCAACATCACGAACACCGGCCTCTTGTGTATAGCGTGGAACCTCAAGAAGTTGAAGAGACTCGATCTAAGGAGTTGTTGGCAAGTGTCCGACCTGGGCATCGCGCATTTGGCTGGGGTTAATCGCGAGGCGGCAGGTGGCAACTTCGCGTTGGAACATTTGAGTCTTCAGGATTGCCAGCGGTTGAGCGACGAGGCTCTTAGGCACATATCCATTGGCCTGACCACTCTTAAGTCTATCAATTTATCGTTCTGCGTTTGTATCACTGACTCTGGGGTGAAACACTTGGCCAAGATGTCCAGTTTGCGGGAACTGAATCTGAGGTCCTGCGACAATATCTCGGACATCGGTATGGCCTATCTCGCGGAAGGTGGCAGCAGGATATCTTCCTTGGACGTGTCCTTCTGCGACAAGATCGGTGATCAGGCGCTCGTCCACATCTCCCAGGGGTTATTTAATCTAAAATCCCTCTCGCTGTCCGCGTGTCAGATCAGCGACGAGGGTATCTGCAAGATCGCAAAGACGTTGCACGATCTGGAGACGTTGAATATCGGTCAGTGCAGCAGATTAACGGACAAGGGGTTGTACACGATCGCGGAGAGTATGAAGCATTTGAAATGCATCGATCTTTACGGATGCACCAGGATAAGTACCAATGGGTTAGAAAGGATTATGAAGTTGCCGCAGCTCAGTACGTTGAATCTTGGTCTTTGGCACGTGCGGTGATGGCTTTTTTAAACGAGAAACGATTTAAAAAAAACAGTGTATTACGACACGGCATATTTGCGTCCCTACTGTACTCTTGTTCGTACGAATGACGAAGGTGTTCCCTCGGTGCCTGCGGAACTTCGCCGGATACATAACGTGCCGATCGATCATTTTTCTTTTCTTTCTTTTTTTTCTTCTTCTTCAATCAATGCCTCTCTCACTTTTCACGTTTTTATAAAATCGTCAAGGCCAGCTACGAAACGCCCTCCTTTCATTCGCTTTTTAGCCGCGACGCAAGTACCGTTCTAAACGTTCCTTTGGTTTTATAATCGTCATTGTTGACGATGCATTTTCTGGACACTAAATTTTCATCATTACGTACAACGGGGTATATGGTCTTTTTGAGTAGCGATGGGATCTAAGTTTAACATGAAATTCGTCACGATTCAATTTTGATTAAGTATGCAAGAAAATTGCATACGAGTATAATTTAACATTGATAGGTACCTTTTACATGTGTTCGTAGGAATATAAGAGGCAGGTGTAATCGAACTTTGATCAGGTGCATTAGCAAGATAATGAACTTCTCTGAAATTGTACTTATATTTTATAAGTATTTGCTTGAATTTAACTACCTTATTATAGAATAAACCATCAAAGTATTTGAACTTGATCTCATCACTAATCAGGTCTTCACTAATTTCACTTATACATTTTTAATTTTAAAGATACACTAGACATACCTAGTTGCATTAACTGATTTAGGTATTATTCTATGCACAATTATTACAAAAATTTTTTGATACATTCCCTAGATTAGAGATGATAAAAATTTTTTAAGTTTTAAGTCTTCGTATTCAGAAATGACAATATTATTCGATCATGTATACCCCGTTTTACATAATTACCTAAAGCATTGTTTTCCAACGCTTCGTTCATCGTCCACGTTCGTCAAAGAATATTTTCAAACAACAACGAATTTATTATCTTTTTTGTCGATGATAATCTTCAGGGCTGGTACGAAGCAAATTTACCGTTGCCCTCGAAAAATAAAGTACAGTATTCTATGTGTATCGGTACTCGTCGATGCTTGGAGTTTTAAGTTTGAAGCATTTTAAATTTTAAGTAGTTCAAGTTTAACACGTTTCAAGCTTGAAGTAATGAAGCAATTGAGCTTTAAAACGATAGAAGCAATATAAATTCGACTGATTTTAAAGTTAAAGCAATTCAAATATGCCTTTCAAGTTCAACGCTGAGGCGTTGCATTAGAAGTTCAAGTTTGAAACTATTAGGTATTGTAGTAATTGAAGTTTAAAAAGATTGAAAGTAATCGAAATCGTTTAATGCATATAGAGGTTAATTTTTCGGATTTGAAGCTTCTCAAATCCAGCGAATTTAAAACATCGTTCGAAGCATTCGAAGCTTGAAACGTACACATAAATACGTATCTTTTGGCCACGCTGAATTTTGCATCCAGCTCTGCAAATGTTTCTCGCCGGCCCTGGTATTCTTCAAGATTGAAGTAGACTCGTGTGATGTGTTTGTGCTTTCTTTATGCTTTTTCAACGCGCAAATAAGCAGAACGGAAGGTGTGTGTGTGTGTGTCGAGCTGCTGTTTCTTTACTCGTTGTAACAACTGTGCTCTTGTACACGCGATATTCCGTTGTAAATCTTTGTCCTTAGTCAGCATCGCGACCGATTTAGCCAAAGTATCGTTCCATCGTTTACAAAGTATATAATTGTGCATGAGACCAATTGGTTGCAAAACGTTTGTTTTATTATTCGAGTAACGACGGTTTTAGAGACTCATGGTGGCCCGTGAGTGGGACAAAATGTATCTTTCTATCATCTTTTATCATTTAACCTTTGGTAGTTGTTCAAGTCTTCCCACTAAAAATTCAGTAAAATAGATTAGTGCTTTGTTATACTGAGATATAGCTATCTTAAAATTCATAACATTTGTTTCTGTAAAAAGAAAAAAAGTGGTTGATACATTGCATACATATCTATGGCAATTTTAACATATCATTTATATTCATTATTGTTGCAAACATAAATACAAAGCAGTTGCCATGTTTCTAAATTGTTATTGCTTTACGCTATATTTTTTGGCTTGCAGCCTATAAATTTATTTACCGTACAATGTAGTGCATATAAATTTGAACATATTTACAGTGTAACTAAATTTGCAACTTTTTTTAATATAAATTTATGACATGAGAACGCTTTATTTATAGTAGGATCACACTAAAATTATGATATAAATAAATTGTATAATATATGTATTACCTTCTGTTAGTGGGTTACAATTGTCCCAGTCACGAGTCTCTGAGTACTAAAATACGAGTTACATGTTAATTTTATGTTTTCTTCAATAATATTTTGGTTATCTAACCTTTCTGTTCTTATTATAATTATATACTTGATTTTCGATTGATCTCTATATATACGAACAGCCTGTTAAGTTTAATGTACAAGGAACGTAAGGTTTTAGTAGAAAATTCGTCTTACGTTTCTGTTTTTTTTTTCCATTCACGTGCCTTTTATACGAGACCATTGGATTTGTTGCTTAATCGAAGAACTTTTCTTTCGCCGACTTCATAATTGTTAGGTTAGCGCACATGAAATGTCGTTTTTTCACCCATCAAATTCCATAACTTATTTCTGGAAAAAAATTAAATTAATAACAGTATTAATTAATTTTCCTGTTTTAATCGAACGCAACTATAGACTAACGATTTTTAATTCATTTCGATAAAAAGTTTAGATACTCCTCTCTGTGGAATATTAATAATTTTTCAAGTTTAATTAACCGATTTTTTGTACGTATTTCAAACAATACGTTCGGTGCCATTAGTGGCTCATGACGTTTATCGAGAGCATGGTTTTAATTAAACAAGAAGTTACTTTGAAACAAATTGGCGAAAAAGCGAGATGAAGTTTGCTTCTAATTTTTCCTTTTATAATATTCGCCATAGGTTCTACATTTTATTAATATTCAGCATGTTAATTAAAATTCAAAAACTAATTTCATACATATGCGTGTTCTGAGATTCCGCGGAACGTAAGTTGCGAACCGCTGTCAGAGGACTACCATAAACATTTAGGTTATGGTTATGTTATTAAAGCGGAAAGTAGCATTTTTTAAATACGACATTTGATGTGCACGAACCTGATATCTCGTACGTTAATACCAAAGAAAATACGGAGGTTAGAACAACAGGATCGTGTTTAATTAGTTTCTTCCGAACATTATTAATCCTCGCAATACTAAGGGAGTGGTACTTCATGTCCGCCATGTTGCTATTATTAAATTCCCGCGAAAATAAGCACATGTTTAAAAACTATTCATTTTTAAAACTCATTAAACTGCTCATTTCACTTCTAAAACTTTCTTTACTTTTAATAGAATACTTTTTAAATATAAAATAGTGTACCTTTATTACAATTGTAAGAATTTATTCAATGAGCATAAAGTACTCTCTCTTGGCCACAGTTCGATGTTTATAACCACAAAATTTCTCACTAAAAATTCCGATTAAAATCACGTTATTAAATTCCGTTTATTTACTAAAATTTTAACATCAATTTTATCATTATAATTTCTTCTAACAGTTTATGCAACTAATCAAAATGTCAAAGTATTGCGAGAGTTAACTGATTACTTTGATGCGAGATTGTAGACAGGGAAGATCGTTATTGTTTGTTGGTTAAAAAAAATCGTTGTTCTTTTTTTTCTCCCTGATGAAGCGTAAGTGTTCGATTGTAGTGTATTGTAATCGAAAGGATGTTATTAATGATGTGCGATTCTAATAAGTTCCGCGTGTTGACATTGGCGTAACTAGAAACTTTATCTGGGGTGGGAAATTCCCTAGCATTCCACTTACCGATTCCATTACCAACATAGTGCAACCAAATTTTTTTTATTGAACACATTTCTACACATAACCTATGAATTTTATTAGTTTAGATAAATATATATTATAATAAATTTGTTTAGTTTTTTTTACGTTATTGGAATTATTTCAAGAATTTTTTGAGTTTAAATTTTATTTCCGAGGAAAAATATTTTATTACAGATGTTTTATCAAGTTATAAGTTTAAAGATGCAGAGCTTATTTTGTAGTTTTTAAATTTTCAAGGATATAAATTTGAAATTTAAGAAATTATTTTCGAGTATTTAAATAATTTTGAAGGAGTACATTTTGAGTTTGGGAGGGACCCACTCTGATCCTCACCTAGTTACGCCCATGCACGTTGTACGATACTAATCGACACGACTGTACATAGAAGCGATATAACAGACGTTCTATTTTATGCAAATTATACGAGAACCATGCATCTTTGTTTTAAAGATTGCAGTAACGTATGTAGATAGACAAAGGGAATGAAAGATTGACGAAAATTAAATCGAAATATATGTAAATTGCATTGAATGCATTTGAAAGAAACATGTTAACGAAATTGTTTTTCTGTTTCATTCAGAAAATTATAAATTCGCGCCATTTTTTAAATGTACACTCGGTTGCCTTTCCCATAAAAATTTCCAAATTATTTTATGAACTTATTTGAAAATTTTCAAAGCTTTTGAATATTATTAGTAAAATTTTTAATAAAATTTCTTGAAAATTCCAAAGATAAATTTTGGAAAATTTGCAAATTAATGGAAGGCAGGGAGTGTACATAAAATATCAGTTTATCGCTGATTTTCTTTCAGTATTGATCAATGTTCAGAACGAAAGTGCTGCTTTATTTCTCTATTTTCGTCTGATTCCGTTTGATTGCGACGGGTATGACGTTTTATTAAACAATTATTGTTTTCGCTTTGTTGAAAGATGTATTTTGTTATACGATATAATATACGAAGGACATAAGCAATGCACACTGAAAAAGTTTCGATAACATTCGATTAGAATTTCTTAAATGTATTTATTATTATTACTATTATTTTTATAGTATGTTTGTAACTATTTTCTAGATCGAATTATACTTTGTACATAACATTTTTACGAGTTAAGTGTTGACATACTGTTCTTGATAGTATTAATTAAAAAGGAGGAATTAGTAAAGATATAAGTAAACAAATTATAAAACACTTATGGAAGTGTCGTATAAAAATTAAAAGATGAAATTATTTCTTTCATTTCGATTCGTTCTTTTGGTACAATTTGTTCTGTAAGTGTTTGATAGTCCGAATTCTTTTTTGTCAAAATAATTTTTATTTCATCGCCTTTTCTTCTTATTTTGTGCGTTCCACAAAAAAAAGTTCCGCACGTTTGATCCACGGAAGAGCGCATGAGTTTCTACGTTGAAGCATTTTCTCTGTGATAAAAAAAAGAAATAATAGTTAATAATTAATGCGATTATATACGTTATGTACAAGATAATGTAAAAATCGAATTTCTTACTTTCCACGAAGGAAACAAAATAAAAGAAAATGTTGGAACTTGTGTAATAAATTAATATGGAGTTTTATTTATTTTATGTTTTTCTCGTTTTGCAATTGGCTGTCCTTTATGTTTATATTAAAATTTGACGGAACGCAAACACAAAAATATAGATCGTAAAATGGTTCAAATTCAATATGGCGCCTAAGCGCCAAATTCAAAACGTTAAATTTCGCTCGATTACTTGTTTAAGTGAAATACGCTCATTTTGAACCTTCATATCGCAATTTGTCAAATTAATACCGTACAGTGAGTTCATTAGCTTCATTTTCTACGAATTTTCATTAAATTAGCCGCGTTCTGATTGAAATCCATATTTCACTAGGATCCATTACGTTACATTTCACTTATACTATTTACATCCTAGCAGGGCATTTTTTACATTAAATTTCAGTTCAAACCTTTTGTATTTAATTATCAATTATTTTCTTTAAATTACAATTCTTTTAATAACGAAAGGTTTTTATTATACTTGCTGTTTTGGAGTACATCTTGCAGTTATCTATTATTTTACTTCATTTTTCATTCCACAAATTTCAATACAGAAAAAATCTTAATTTTATAAACGTGTAAACTCAAATTGCATATTTGTTACATAAGTTACTGCCAGTAAAAATTTGCGACAATTACACGAAACATTTTGATACAAAAACGAAAGGAGAATAAATTGATAAATATACTTTCGAACGATAGTGGAATTTCAATTCAAAGTCCTGTCGTTGCATGAATTTCATTCGGTCTAATAATAGCGATTATATCAACACTTGTCCGCATTCTTTTTGTTTTATTTCATAATTTTCCTGCTGAGTGACGAAGGTAGAAAAATAGAGGCAATAATTTATACCCTTTGATACGCATTTTCGAACGTGCCTTACTTTCCAGTCATTATTATTTTTATTGCGAATCTGATGGTGCAGAATATTTAATATTTCAAAAGTTATTCTTGCATTTTTAATTTATCGTTTACTTCTTTTTTCATTGTTCATGTATTCTCTTTTTAATATAATTTGCTTAATCATTTTCTATAACATGTTCAGAATTTTATAAGTGATTTGTTAAAAAATGTAGCTCAAGAAAAATTTAGAGAAGCTTAAGACACTAAGTTTGTTTTTTAATCTGTTTCAATGGAAGCTCCTATAATTTTAATGATGTCCTTACTTTTATTCTGAGTGCGTTCAAATCCAAGATGGCCTCTTTTCTTTAACTTACGAGACGCTTATAGAATTGAAACATTACCTGTATAACAGTTCTGTTCATCTTTCAACGAATTATTCTGAAAACTGAGAAAGTAACATTTTTTATTTCTCCAAGTCTTCAAAACGTTAAAGATAATCGAACATAGGAAACAGCATAAAGGAAGCACAACCCTAAAAGAGTAAACAAGTTGAATTCAAACAAAACTGAAAATGTTAAAGTAGTAAATCGTTTCTCTCCATTGTTCAAACTTACGAATGTTTGTAACCAGAATTTCCATTGTTGAAACAATTGTTTAGGATTTGTACATTTTTTTTATTGTTTTCGGGGTTTTTAATTGGCTTCACGTCCGGCCATTGTCACGGCCATTTCATGACGAGTTAGCCAAATCTGCACGGAACTGAAAGAACAGTTTATTCATGGTAAAAAAATTTCACCTCACTGTGACTTATAATAATTAAAATTGACGTAAAACGATACAGCGAGGTAAAATTATTTTGAAGTACGATCATCAGACGGTTATTACCTGTACAATGAACGAAGCTGTTTACTTTATACACGTATATATGGCGTGTTTACGATAAGATAAGAATTCAAATCGAATTTCTCAACGGTACGTATTTGTCACGGTGTGATCAAGAAATTATTCGTACCTCCATCGCTCGAGAACACTGTAATTACGAAGGAAAAACAAGTTCTGTTAAGCACATCGAGAAACGCTTCTAATTATGGATCAATCACATATCGTTATAATCTTAACACTAGAAAAGAGAAAATGATCTTCGGTTCTACTCTCGTGTTCATATTTTAGTATCTGTAAAAGATTTCTGCACAAAAGGTTTACATGAGTTCGATGTACAGGGTGTTACAAAAAATGATCACGTCGATTATACAAGAGATCGAATACTATTTATCATTTTTAGACGAATAACTTATGTTTCCAGTAAAAAATTAATTTTTTCTCTTGTAATTTTTGAAACACTCTGTATATCATAGTTAAAGATTAAGTTTCCATAACATTGAGTGAGTTAATAATTCTGGACGATGTAATCAAAATGTGACCCAAAGAAAATTTCAGACGAGCAATTGTGTATTCCTAGTATTTGAAGTCGCTTATTGGCAAGAATTGTCAATGCTAAGATAGCTTGAGATATTGAAAACCCTGGAACAGTGATAATATATTTACATTGATCGTCTGACGTAAGAAAAAAGAGACTTTAACGCGTGGACTGTCATGGCAACCAGCGTTGATTCACTCAAATATTATTTCTGATTGTCTGTAAAGGAAGCTGAGACTAAAATGTTTATTCTTATTAATACTTTGTTGTACTGTTTTATTTTATATCATCACATTATGTTAGTAGTAAAGTTATTGCAAAAGTAATGTACTAATACTTTGTTACTATTGAAGTAGTGATAAAAGGTGTATCAGAAATAGGGGTCGCTGAAATGGTAGCTGATGTTATTCTGAATTAGATTTACCTTTGCAAAAATGGGGTTTGAAGCTTCGTTTTTGAATTATTAAGGAATTATTATTATTATTTTGAATTATTGAAGTGAAGAGAACGAATGCGGAGAGACGAGAGCGACAGCTTCGAATAATAGTTATCCAACGTGTAGTAATGCAATGCGTGGTAATTCTTTTCGTACTAATGCAACGTGTGGTAATCCAACGCGTAGTAATTCAACGCGTAGTAATTCAACGCGTAATAACCCAGTGTGTAAATATCCAACGCGTAGTAATCCAGCGCGTGGATATTCAACGCATAGTAATCCAGCGCGTGGATATTCAACGCATAGTAATCCATCGCGTAGTAATTCAACGCGTGGTAATTCTACGCGTAGGAATCTAACACGACGAAATCTAACGCGTAGTTAACCAACGCGTAGTAATGCAATGCGTGGTAATTCTACGCGTACTAATGCAACGTGTGGTAATCCAATGCGTAGTAATTCAACGCGTAATAACCCAGCGTGTGAATATCCAACGCGTAGTAATCCATCGCGTGGATATTCAACGCATAGTAATCCACCGCGTAGTAATACAACGCGTGGTAATTCTACGCATAGGAATCTAACGCGTAATTAACCAACGCGTAGTAATGCAACGCGTGGTAATTCTACGCGTACTAATGCAACGTGTGATAATCTAACGCGTAGTAATCAGAGCGCGAAGATTACGCGCGCTCAGCCACTAGGTTTGAATCTGTCGCTCTCGCGTCTGCGCATGCGCGAGTCTCGCGCTCTGATTGGACCGCGTTTTTCCGTAATAATTCAAAAACGAAGCTTCCTATCCCATTTCTTCAAAGGGAAATCTTATTCAGAACAACATCAGCTACCCTCCACTTCAAGGACCACTATTTCCAAGACACCTTATATTACTAATATTACAACAATACTGAATTCTGATAATTTGCATCAATTTCCAATATTCATTTACCACGTACCCTCTATACCTTAAAGAAAATACTACAATAATGTGCATTCACTAAAATATAATTGTGTCTCAAAAATGAACTTAAAATTCTTTAAAATCTGATAAAAAAAATGTTCGTAATTAATGCTATTTTCATGCCAGTCAACGCGTTACATCGATAAAATTGTCATCGTTCATTCGAACATTTATTCAGAATGTAAAAAGAGGGTAGAAGGTAACGGGCGAAAGGGGTGAACACCAAAAAAGAACAACGACGCCGTTGTGAAACTGGAACGAGAGGAAGTACAGGGACTACTGTAAATCGAAATGTCTCAACGTATCAAGCTATTTTCGTTTTCTTACCGTTGTATAAGCTTTTACATGTATAGAACCGAACGACGGATCAGAGAGTGTCTTTTCGGCGCGCCGAATTCAAAAGCTACTCATTTAGATGTTAGATAGAATTACACGAAATCAAGTTTATGCGTGATGACTGTTATTTAAATTTTCTGTTGAGACGTTGCGTGCTATCCCACTTTTACTGTTTTCAATAGTTTTTTACTTGCGTGACCTTATATTCTCATTACTTTCAATATTTTCACTTTCGATGTTATACTAAATTTTTCTTGTAAATTTTATCTGTCGAAGATATTTATCTCGAGTATGAAATGTACTTTCCTTACAGTATATAATTTAGAATAATTTGTATTTCGAAATATACAAAACAAAGTTCGAAATATTTTTAACAAGACCAAAATCAGAGTAGCGAGAATCTAATACGAATTTCGTTTCTGCAGCACGCAGCGTATCGAATGAATGAACCGAATGAAAATTAGTTAAATTAATTTTCACTTACTGTGATCCATTCTTTAAGGAATTTTCGAATTGCGTTCAAAGCATTCCATTACCTGTATAAATATAGACAAGGGCCAATGGAAATTATATTGTAGTTGACAATACAAACGGAGATAAACACGAAATTCAATATATTTGCATCTCCTTGGCTCCAACGAAAGAAAACACTATTTTAATGTTCGATAAAAGATTTCATTTTCTACGTTTATTTACCTCGATAATCGTAGGTAGGGAGTAGAAAAGATTTGCAGTGCTCGATGCAAGAATTTGCAAATTTTCTTTTTAATTATTTTTCTCTGCGTTTATTTTAAACTTCAAAATTGTAGCAAATTTTGTGAATCGATTTTGTGGTGTATCAATCTCATGTTTAAAAATAATTTTCTCGCGAAGAAAATTTTTGCATCGAGCAGTGCAATAATTCGTATCCTGTTGAAGGGTAAAAAAGAAGAAAGCGTAAAAAAATATTCGACTATCGTAGTTGGTTGTATGTAATAAGGAAATAATGTGTATCTACACAGGAGAAGAGGAATTCGGCCTGCTGATCGCCTCCGTCCGTATCGCACTTTGTAATTATGTACTGTAAATATTCAACGGCGAATATGTTAGCGAATACACGCGCATTGTGTGATTGTAAATATCGAACATGAAAGAAATGTTTGTTAAATATAGAATACGTTAAGTTTTTCAAAAATCGATTGTCTCTTTCCTTGCATCCTTTCCTCTTTCAATCGAAGGTAAGACTAAAAAATATTCTCGACTGTAATCTTCATAAAAATAAACACCGTATTTTTAATTATTTTTTAGCTATTCTATCACGCGATATATTAATTCGATCTTTTTTAAAATCCGAAACAACGGACATTTAAATAAAATTTTAGTATCCCGTAGTTAAGACACGTAGAAGTAATATCCATAACATTTTAAGCGTTGAATAGAATGTACGTGCACAATAGAATAAAAAAAAATTGGTAAAGATAACTGTAAAGTCCGGTTTGTAATATTTAATTGCTTAGGAATTTGAAATATGAAACTTCCGCGCGCCGAATACCGTACAGTTGTGCGCATGCGCGTAGGAGATGCAACAGCGAAACATACGAAAACTGGCAGATGAAAATGTACGTCGTCGTTTCTACGAATTTTTTCTCTTTATGCGTTCTTTTTAGTGTAAGATATTTAACGTTTTAAACCTTCATGATGAAAATTAATACACAGGTAAGAGAAGTGAAAATGTTAGGAGAATTATGTTTACAGAATTTGAGATTTTAAGAATTTCTAACCTCCCACAGGATGAATGAAATGCGTAGGTATACGGAAGCGTGCAAAAACGCAGCGAGGTGTGGGAAGATTGAAGGTACGTTTATTTTAGAATTTTAAATATTCCTAACCTATGCGTGTAATGTACGCATGTGCGAACGAGAAACGCGTGTAGAAACTGGAGAAAAGCAGATAGAAAGTTTCGTCTCTTTCTTTTCCGAATAACAAAATTTTAAAGACTCAAAATTTCTAATGGACAAGTAAGAAATTTCTGAATTCGTAAATCTTCGTTGCAAACTTCGAAATTTTTCAATATCCACATTTCTAAGCTCGAAAGCTATTTTCAGATTTATCCCAGAAAACCATGAAACGATGTCTCCCTCCCTCCACACCGCCATTTTCCCTAGAGAAGCCTACCGTTCCTGCTGTACGTCGCGTACGGGGTAAGAAACCATAAGACAAGCAAATAGCTATCCACAGCGGAAAAGTACTTACCGTAACGTTATTCGTTCATAGAAAGGTGGTGAAAAGTACGTAGTATAAGGGAGGAAATGTAAAGAGTTTCTGTCGGTGATACGAGGCTACCTGAGGAGGGACAAATCCTTGGTGCCGCGTGTGATTAAGTTCTTTTCACAGAGTCATGGAACCCGAATCAAACGAAAGGAAAGAAAGAAAGAAAAGAAAAGAAAGGAAAAAAGAAGGAGAGGGCGAGAGAGAGAGATCGAGAAGTAGGAAGGAAAGATGCAGGGCTTGGGTTCCTCGGGAGAGGTATTGTGCACATTCTCCGAGACAAAAGCACGGGGTACAGTGCGGTGTGGGACAAGGTATCGGGTGATGGTTGGCCAGACCTGGCCTGACGCTGGTCGGGCCGGGATGAGAAGCAGAGGGCAAAAGGGAAACGCACAGACATTCATCGCGGTGCAGGGCGCTCCAGGGCGGGCAAGTAAACGGATTCGCCTGAATGTAGGAAACTACCTGAATACCTTCGTCAGTCCTCTCGTTCTCGTCTCGTCTTTCTAAACTATCGTACACACGAATATGAATCTCGTTTCTTCCTTTTTCTTCGCCGCCCGCTCGATATACTCTAAATTCCTCCGTAAACGCAGACATTCAAATTACTTAGTAATTTCGGTAATTATCGCTGGATTCTGGTTAATGTTAGGTTATGCACAGAATTCTCCTGTTTTTTTTTTTTAATATTTAATCTTATTGAACTGTAACTATAGGGTGTCGAGAAAATGTTTATATACATTATATATTATACGGTAGACAAAAGTGAGGCTAAGTTACTATATTGGTTTTTTTTAACATTGACAATATTTAAGATGTTCATTTCTTCTTTTTAGATTTATTTAAATTCAGGACGTTGTTATATTTTATACAATGGTGATTATATTGTAAGCTAAAATAATTTTATGAAATCAAACTTCAGTTTACAGTTTAGTCATCAATGTCTGTAGTCTATAATATATATATAAATCTCATTACAATATATATATAGATGTGCTAGAATATATTTTATATACATTTTATTTAATAGATATACTAGAATATATTTTAGACTGAAGTTCTAGTTTAAAAAGATTAAATATTTTAAAACAGGAGTGCAGGATTGAATCTACATACTGTATGCAAGCTAGGATTGAGATATCTGGATAGTTTAGATAATGAGAGCCCATAATATCTTCTTTGTTGGAATAACAGAAGCTCATGTTTCATCAAGTGAAATTTCAATATATTTTTTTTATTTCATGTTTAAGCTTACATCAACCCTATTGCTTATTAGCAACCCCCATATTATATGTTCCTTGTAATATGGTTTACAATATACATACTCATAATATGCACATGCCCATAAGATAAATTCATACATTAAATTTTATATTACAATATTTAATGTTTAATATAATGTATAATGGATATTACAGTAATTTATAATTCATATATTGAATACATTAAATAAGTTGAAATGAAAATTATGACTTAAAATTATGCTGAAGATTATTGAATAATACATCACATTTCAATTTAATAACCGAATATTATTTAATCTTCTAGACTATTCTTCATTAAAATGGCACGGTTAATTATGAAAATGAGTATAATCATTAAAAATATATTCTCCCCGCTGCAAAATTTTATTTCTCCTTTTTTCTCTTCTTTAGAAACGAACATTTAGTTCTGTCATTCAGAATCAAAAAGGTTGGACAGTGTATAGCGGTATCAGGCTTCTCGGAACGAACTCAATACCGAGAGTTTTCGAGGTTGTTTGAAAAGGGACAATCTAGAAGGATGCCTTGAGGGATAAAGGGGCGTGGTAGCGCAGGACGAGGAAAAAAATATAAAAAAAACCTGTCTATGTAAAAATCTCTGCTTCGAAATCCATAATCTTCCCTAAATTTTTTCAGTTTTTCAGTAACAGACGGTTTATTCTATAATTACATACTAAATTGAATTTCATACTACAAACTATCTGTTCATTCGTAATATCGAATATTGAATATATAATGAAATTTTAATTAAAAGAACATTTTTTTTAATTAACTGCAACGGTACAATGTTAAAAAGAAATCAAAGACAATTTTAAAATATTGAAATGAACATCTGACACAGGGATACAAAGGTTAATACTAATTTAATTTATAAATTGAAAATCAACAATCAGCATTTAGTAATAATTATACGTTCCCATTGCAATAAAGCTTTAAATTTAACAAGAAATTTTTAAAAGGTTAATGAGAGCACAGCTTAATATTCATGGGAAACATTAAATTCAAATGTCCATATTTTTAAATTTCAGAATTCCTAAGTGTATAAAATTTGAATTTCCAAATTTGGAATGGATCAAAAATAGAGAAGCTGTAATCAAACCCTTTAATTCGATAATTAATACTGTGGAGGCTTCCCCTACGTGACTTCTTCCACATAATCCTCGTGCCATTTTTTGTATTCTCAATTTACTGTCCCTAAGACATTGCACCACCGCTGAAGCTCCCTGTACATAAGAATAAAGTGTCATTACGATACACGGAAGAAACAAGTTTTCGCTGAATACAATTGAAAAATGATGAATAAACGTAGGAATTCTTTCGGCGAACGTTTCGCGTCATTGTCGTCCAGCAACAAACGACGCATGGCGCATCAATGCAGGTGGGTTGTACAAGTGTTTTAAAGAATTCCGTCGACGAAACTCGTCTTCTTTCAACTTTTAGTCGGTCCGAGCTAGTCATACCTCGATCCTGCGAGCGCAACTCTTCTCTTTCCCGGGTCTACAGATTTCTACTTCGCGTTGGTAGGTTAGATACCTCTTTTTGCTTCATTGTATGTTCGTCAGTACGTTTTTGTGCACATCTTTTCCACTCCCCCGGTCCCTCCCTCGAGCCGCCCTCTCTTCGGCTCACCCTGTGCCCGAGCGCTCGCTTTTTCCTATTTTTTAACATTTTCTTTTCTTCAATGCCTTAAAATGCAAAAATAAACGAGACCTCGCCGACCGCCATGGAATTGACCATCCGCAAACGTTCCGCCATTTTCCAACAATTTTCTTGCGGCGCCCTAAAAATGAAACATATCTCTGAGAATGACGGGGGCATCGGGCGCCATCGAATCAGAGAAAAAAGATTTTTTTTCGACGAACCTGTAAATTCCGGCCGCTATTTATTCGAAGGGATGCGTGGACAATACGAAAGCGGCCGGTAGCTCAGAGCCATCGTCTCTGCACGTTCGGCTATCTTTCTCCTCGTCTCTCCCACTGGCTGTCCTCTTTACTCTATCTCCTTCATTCTCTCTCGTTCTCTCTTTCGGTTCGGGTTCTCTCGCTCTGTCGTCGGCCGCGGCTTTCGCTCGTGCCGCGGCTCTCTTTGTCTCTCGAACGACGGGACGCTTTGCAATTGACCGGTCCTGTCTTCGTAAAATAAACGACTTTTGCTGTTCGAGAAATTTCGGGGTTCCTTCGACTCTGCAGTCGTCGTTCGATTGATAAGAATTTTTATACCGATATATTCGCGTTGTAGAAATAAAAATTTGACGAGTGGAAAAAATGGAGATGCGGTAGAGCCGGTCAAAATTTTCTCGAGCGTCAGGCGTCTCTGTTTAGCGGGAAGCCCCCTGTTCCCCCGCTCTGTCCTCCCCCCACCACGTCACTTCCTCTCTTTCTCCTTCTTGCTCCCCCTCCTTCTCTGTCTCGTGCGCGCGCGCGCCCCTTAACTCACACTCCACCTACGACTCCTCTTCTCACCCTCCCGCTCTATCGCATTCTCTCTTTCGCACGTTTGCTCGCTCGCTTCCATTCTCCCACTCCCGGACGCTTTATTCGTCGTGAAACTTTTTATGTTGTATATATTAAAGGGAACGTATCAACCGGCTTTCCGTTAAAGCGGATATCGTCAAATTAAAGGAATATCGCCGCGGCCGCGGGACTAACGTTGCCACTTGCGACTTCCGCTGTTTACGCGAGTGTAACCAGCGTCTGCGTGAGCTTCTCTGTTGCTCTAACTAGCACCGCTCTAACTCCTGCGTATACTTTGAAACCCTTAAGGGCCCGGCAGGTGAAAGTGCCACGACGAGCCTGCGAGACTTCGTTTCTTTCCTTATCTTTCGCCTCCTCCCTTCTCCGCTTTTTCTTTCCCTTTCTTTCTTCGATAGTGCTCTTCCATCTTTGTCTCGCGACGGATAAACGCTCGGGTAAAAGGGTTAACCGATTTTGGGAGGAACGAGTCCCTTTTTTGTCGCACATTAAAATCGAGGAGCTTGTTTGTTGTATGCTAGGTTGAAAATTCTTTGTGAAGGGCAAATAGGGAAATTGAACTAGGGACTTTTCTAGGGTGAAGGTACTTTTTGTCTAGGCACCCTGTTGAGTACAGTTACTAATCTAGGGAAACGGGGACATAGTGGGAGAAAGCATAGGGAATTATTTGCTGTAGCAAAATTATGCAATTTTGGATTTTTGAATAATTGAAATTCACAACCATAAGATTTTGGAAATTTAAGAATTTTTGAATTTAAAAAATAAAAAATATTAAGCTCAGTAAATCTACAAATTTTCAAATTTACAAATTTTAGAAATGAACAATAATTATTATTGCAAACACATTTTAAAAATTATTAGAAACATAAAAAATGATGGGTGCTCTAAAAATACTCTGCATGCATTTAATTTTAATAAAACAATAAAATCATGTATATAGGTTGTATTAGGAATTTCATTTAATCTTTGAAAAAATGGGATCAGAGAAATAACGTTGGTCCCACTTCTGCTAGCTTACCCTTCCTTCGATGGGGGTGAATGCCAGAGCGATGTTCTACCATCCCCCTTAAATATCCCCGCCTATAATTTAGTCTCGTTTCGGTCCATAGATGTTTCAAATTAAAAGAAAAGGGTACAGGGTGCGAGGGATATTCGCAAAATGCAGAGAAACAATTTGCAGACTACTAAAAGCAATAAAGAGAGAATACGTGTTACAATTTACCTTCTACTTCTGTTACGTAATTTCTACTATATTGATGGCCACATTACATATTTTTATATTTTCAAATTGTGCAGTATTCAAATTTACTAATTTTTTAATTTTATAAATTTTTCAATTTTTCAATTTTTTAATACTTATTAATTAATCACAGTACGGGGCGTTGACACTTAAATTTAGAGTACCTAGTTCATTCCAGAAGGTCCTAGTTACCAACGCTTTCAAAGATCAATAATATATTAATTATACGTAATCCAATTTCTGCAGTTCAACGTATACGACTCAAGCCATCTATTATTCCTTTCAAATTTCCCGCTACAATTTTTCAAACCGATTTTATTTAAAAGTCCGGAACGGAGTATTAGTCCGTTAAAAATGCTAGCAACATTTCATTAAAAATTCTTCGCCGAACCAAAATAACCGATCGATTTTGCAGGTAATGTAACCCTATATATTATCTTCGAACGGTGCACGAGGGTGCCTTGAGATTTTCAATTGAATGCGTCACAGGACGTCCTTCTGGTCTTGGCGTACGTTCTCCCTAGCCTATACCGTAGCTCGCGAAATAACTGACCCATTAGCTTCCGGAAAATATTTTCCACAATTATTTCGGCATAATTATCGCGACCGTCTCAATCGTGTACGGAAAGTTGTTGCCCAAACGCGTCTTTTCAGAGAGAAATTTACATTTTCTGAAGATTCTTTGCTGGTCAAGAACCCGTCGTACTGGGAGCGCACGGGACAAATATTTTCCCACGATTCGAACAAACATCGCGAGCGGAAAATGTTTTGTCCGAAGAGGCATGGTTTCCTGCCACCGGTACCGCCATCTAACGCGGTCCGATCGAAATTTCGCGTAGTCAGAAAATCTGATAGAAGTTCGTCGATGACAGTGGCGAACGATTTTCTTTGTTTTAATCGCGTTTACAGAAATGATAACCGTTTCGACGTTTCGGAGCCGCGGTCATTATTTTGCCGGCCCACCGTACGTATGGTATATTAGGATTAAAGTGGATCTCGCGTTGTGCTCCGTTCCTAGTATAAAGGGAATGCCACGATATTAAACTCCGCAAAGCTACAGTGTCCCATACGCCGATATCTTCGATACTGCATCCTTTCTGGTCACTATTGGACTCCCATTCCCACTATCACCACCACCCACCATCGCCCACTCACTGCCACTGTAACCCCCACTGTTCTACTGCTTTTGTTAGTACAGTAGGATCCACATATTCAGATCCCGTATCTGCGGTTTCATTTATTCGCATTTCAAAAAAACACTGTTAATAGTAATCCTGTAAAACATTCATATTATTAGAGCACCTGCCAGATATGGAAATGTTTATGATTTTGGGTTTTTATGATTTGGAAATTTAAAATAGGTATTTGGAAATATTTGTACTCTTGAATTTGGGAAATATAGGAATTTGAGACTTCTCTTAAACTTGAGTTTCAACAATTTTTTAATTTTAGACTCTGGGTCTGAAAAAAATTGAAGAAGGAATTTTTTAGCTGATTCTGAAATATTTGAACGGATAAATGTTGCAACTCCAATGTAGAAATGGATACACGGTTATTAATTAACACAAGAATTAAACATAATCAACCCCTTTAATGATGCGTATGCGATGTAACCGATAGTCGATGGAACAAAGAAAGTTGAAACAAGAGGTTGTTACTAAATGAAACTAATTCAGAACATTAATTATTTGATGTTATTCAAGATCCGTACATTCTACAATATCCTATATTCTTTGACTAATAGCAATGTATACCTAAAATAATCTATAAATTACCTAATTATAATTTAATTGAAGTAATTTATTATATAAAAATTATAGAAATTACTAAAAAAAAAAACGGTATCAAAAAAATTCTACTATCACAAAACTAATTCAACCTTATAAATTAAATTTGATCGGTAAAATTAAAACTAACCTCTTTTCATGATACAAAATATTCGGGATCACTATAATCTTCAAATTTTCAGAAGTTTAAGGTAAATTCGAATATTGTAAGTGTTAGTAAAATCTTTGACAAGTGTTCTTGAAGTTGAGATGTCCATTTGGAAAATGATTCGTAGACGTACATCTGGTTTTGATTGAATTACATTCGACGAGTTCATATATCATGTACATTTCTGCCATTTGCAGATTCGGCTACTCATTCGTAATCACTCTGCAAATTAATGCAAGTGCTTGTATCAAGAGTATGAACTGACCTAACTAATGTATCATGGATATGCATCGAACATTGCATTAGTTTGCACTTTCTATCATATTAAATGGGTAATTTCGAAACATAGCAGGTGTATAATATAATTTTATGACATAAAAGTAACGCAAGGTGACATTTACGGTGTATTACAGTGATCCTCGTGGGACTGTTCGGGCAGCGTTCCGCCATACTGATCTAAACCGGATGTCATCTCAGGTGGCGGTAAATTCAAATGTGTTATATTAAGTTTATTATTACTATTATTTTGTTATGTTTTTTTAATTATTATTTATAGTGTCATTAATTATATTTTTATTATTAACAAAACCGTGCATAATGTAATTGATTATAATATCAATTTTGCAATTGAAAATTAAAAATATTTTCAAATGTTGATTTACGCTCTCTTGGATCAATGTTCAATTTTTTTGTAAATATGAATTAGGACAGTAATAAGTATACTTGATAGAAGTTCCTAAATATTCAAATATTCACATTTTTCAATTTCCTACTTTCTAAATCCCCAAATCATAAAATTTCCAATTGCCAAATTTTAGATTCTTAAAATTTGATTTCCAAACCTGCCATATCCCAGAGTTCCCAAGTTCCCATGTGCCACATGGTCACATGCACAACCCATAATTACGTAAGTGAAGCTCCTTGCAAAAATCCCACGATATTTTCGGGCGTTCTTTGTTTTTATTAAAATCGTTGCTTCAGTGACCAGCGTTACCAGCTTTTCCCCTATGTACACGCGTTTTGGCAAAAAAAAACCGTATAGAGTATCCACGGATTGGCTTACATGCCACCTGTAGCACGACGCCAGCAGGGGAATGCGGTCGACTCGATCGCGGCGATATCGCGCTTAAAGGTCGGGAAGGGATTCATCAATAAAGTTTACTATTTTTCCGATATCGCTTTTCCAATTCTATAAATCGTCGTGTGCAGAGGCTCGCGTATAGGTGGTAGGCGGCAGAGGTCAGTTATGAATGGGCTACGTCGGTTGACGTTAATCTGCCACTTGGTCTCTCTTTTATCCAAGTCTCCACGCTCTCCCGTTTCCACGCTCCACCCCTCGCCCAATTGTTTCGTTCGCGAAAAAGAGAGAAGGAACAAAAAAATCACGACGCTACTCTACGCGGATATACGGACAGCAGCTTTGATGAAAAAAAAAGGAAAGAAAAATGCTTCAACGTGACCGCTAAATTAAATCCCATCCATTTGCGCGCGAACGGGCGAAAAAAATAAAAGAAAGAGAACGACCCGCGAAAGGGAAATTTCTGGGTCACCGAATTCTTCTTTTCTTTTGCTGATTCAAAGGTCATCGGTGAATGACTCGGAATGTCATCCTGGTCTCGGAAATTTTTACGACCATTTGTTTCGGGTTTCATTGTTAGAGTTCATCAATTTTACTGTATTTTTATTAGGATTTAGTGAAATTTTACTTTTTAAGGGTGCAAGGATTATTTGGGTATTTTTGTGATATTTAGTTTGATTTTATTGGTAGAAGAAGGGGCTCTTGTTATATGGCCACTTTTTGGGGTATTTTTGAGGGCAATGGGGTTTGGAATTGTGGGATGTGGGGATTAAAAAATTTTTGAAATTTTGAAATTTGAGAATTTTGAAATTTGAAAATTTTTGAAATTTGAAAATTTTGAAATTCGAGAATTTTGAAATTTGAAATTTTGAAATTTGAGAATTTTGAAATTCGAGAATTTTGAAATTTGAAAATTTTGAAATTTGAGATTTTTGAATAATCTTAAAGACTGATATATATTCAAACGTGCAGAAATATATTTGTATGTATACACGTACAAATTTAGGTACATACTTAAAATATGACTATATTACAATACTTTCTACAACCGGAAGTTCCGCTTGGGCAGAACTCACACAATATTTACAATTTCGCATCACAATCGGAATGTAATTATAATTAACAAATAAATGCTTAATCATCTGGCAAATTAATTATTTTTTACGCTCGTTTCAAAAAATTTGTTCGAATTACATTTTTACTTGTTCTAGAAGTACTCTATTAAATACGGATCACATATCGGTTATATCGTAGCTGCGATATATGTGAGTGGAATGCTGGATATATTAGATGATTCCAGAAGCTCGAAATATATTATCTTAAACAATAATTATGGAAACAAAACACAGCAATTAAAAGCAATAAAAAAAAATTTGTCTTTGATACAAATTATGCATTCATTCATTTAAAAAAAACTTGAACTTTTGGGATCATCTAACATGTACATATGTACATAGAAGCTATCATAAATTAAAGCTTAAGAAGACTGGATTTTATCTGAGCAAATATGGAATTAATTACGACAAAGCTATTCTTTCTTTGTACGAAAATATCATGTAATTTACTATTTTACAATACCAAAATAAATAACTAATAATTAGATTAAAAAAAATCAATTTTGTTTTTATTTTACGCAAAAATAAATCTTTAAAGGTATATTGTTGAATTTTTCAACAGAATTCAAAGCATCGAGCAGACGCATTTTTTGAAAGATTTTTTTTGCGACAGAAATAAAAAAATCTGACAAAACGATCGATCTAAAATTTTAACGTATTACTCTACATATCGGTTGCCGTATATACCAGATTTATATTTCTGTACGGAACAATTCATTTCTACTTTTTTTTCATCACGAAACTGTTGAAAATAAAAAATGGTACCTCCATTTTTCTTATATTTTGACTCCAATTAATTGTTATATTTATGAGAGCGTAATTAAGATCTATTTTTGTTCTGAACAAGTCTGTGATTTGAAATTATAATACTGCATTATAATGCAGCAGTGCATCCCCTCAAAAATACTATTCATGTATATCCTTAAAAGTAACATATAAATTTATAATTAATAGAGGAAAGTTTAACACTCACACTGTGTTTAAATATTGGAAGCTTTTTACAGGAATGACTCTTGAAAATTATATGTATAACATAGTTAAAGTATTTAAAGTATACTCCTTGCAGAAACAATTCAGTGACATGAAATGCCAAAGGTTAGGTTGCTACAAAAATTTCTCACACCTATCCTTAAATCTGGGATCAATGTTAATGAGTTCTTTCGGACAAAACTTTTCTCAATAAAATTCTTATTACTTATTCAAACAATCTATTACCTCACAATTTTGTTGTATTATTAGAACACACTGGGAATCTCTATTCTGAAATTAAAAGGTACACAGCTCAAACTTGCAACTATTTTTGTAGCTACCACATAAAATAGTACAATCTACTTTCCTTAACTTAATACAGACTTGTGATACAATTTATTGTTTTGAATATAATGACTTGTGCTTACAATTATTATCTTGCACCATACCTTAAGTTTCATCAGTACAGAAATCTTGTGCATGTTTTACAAAATTAGGATTCTTTGATCCATAAGTAGATGTTACTGGAAGTTTTTTAAATTGTTCTTATTAAAATAATTACTAACACTTCCTTATAAAAATATTCTACTTGTAAAAGTTGTAGTAATACTCTATTTTATTTACATTGGTTTAAAAACTTTCAATTTAGAATTTTTAGTTTTTAGCAAATCATTTGCTGATTCTTTTCTAATTCTTCTTTATTTACAATAATATCATTTAAATGTACCATAATGCACGTGGTACCGTAATTCCTATATGGTGACAGCAATTCGCTCCTTTTACGATACTTTTCATACAGTACAATTGCTAAATTACAGAATCAAATTTCATTATTAGACTAATAGTTCTTGTACAGAGCTAAATTTGATGCAATTATTTATTAATGAAACTTTACATAATTATACAACAGACAGGTTAATTATTGAATGAAAATAATTATTTATAATTTTGGTCAATCACAAATTGTAATATCTGATTAATGTAGTATCTGTGGACGGAACCATTAATGCTGAACGGTATATTTGCACTATTATAAATAAACAACTGATATACTTTTAGGTGAATGAAATAAAACCTCTTTCAATTTTGTCCACATATTAACATGTAATAAGTACTTCTAAACAATACTGTTGAAAATAAAAATTTTCTTCAACTTCAAAGTAAAATAATTTGTTTAACAAAAAGATCAATAAATAGTATTTGTATGTAAAGCTCCATTAAAACATTTAATAATTCCAAAAGACTTTTGTAAAATAGATAAATAATTCTCTAATTAAAAAAAAATAAATACAATTAAGATACACCTTTAAAAATTATCAAAAGTTTTATTTTTGATAATTGGCTTATAGAAAATATAAACATCTTTCAATTTCAAATTCATTTTCATGCTTTCAATCTTTACTAAGAGGAATGTTACTAGATTGCGTCTCATAATCAATTAATACGGTCATTCGTATTAACAGTTTCATAAAAATCGAAAGGAATTATTGATTATTTTACCATACTTTTTGCTATAAATCAAAGCGCTCAAAAAAACTGGCGAAACACGTTTTACTTGCTTTCAACGGCTTTCACCATTTCAAAACAAGGAAATACCTTTTACCACTGGTGGTAATCGTACGCTACTTAAAATTATTCTATTGTTAACCTTCTCTTTTTTCTTTTTCTGGACTAGTCATTGCAATGATTCTTTTTCCCATTGGCGTAACTACACTTTCTGTTTGCCAACTTAGCGATTAAAAATTTAGTAACTTGAACAATTTTTAACCAAGGATATGCATATTCTAAATTTCCAATTTGGAAATTAAAAATATTCTGAATTTCTCACATGAGAAGTATACTGGTCTCTATCCAGTTACACCAATGCACTTTCTTGACAACCAACGAAAATAAATAAATTTAAACGAGTATAAGAAAGGCAATGTCCAACACATCACGTGCTGTAATTTCAAAAGCGATTACGGTTTTCGAAAAGCTCGCTCTCTCCTATCAGATTATTCTTTCCAAGATGTCGGTTTGACGTTCTTCAATTCACGAGTTTCCTGAAGATCAACGGTTGTTTCGTGCAACAGTTGCTTTACGTTCTCCTGTCTCTTGCTGTTGAAGCCAATTTGGCCGTTCTCTACGGGCTCGTTGAAGATTTGCGACACGTCTGCATTGAAGCGAAACTTACGGCATGACACTGTCACCGTTAGCACACTTAAAATGAGTCCTAGGACATCCCCTGCTAGCACATCCCACCAGTGATGCCTATTATCACTGATTCTGGTTACAGAGCATATCACAGCCCACAAACACACCATGCATTGCAGCCACGGTTTCAAAAAAAACGTCCGGTTTGGCAAACGATTTTGTAAGTACCACTGCAACAGAAAAATACAAAGTGTTTTTAATTGTATACAGAGAGTTTCATTATTATAACAGGCTAGTAGATATCTTTGCATAAAATATTCACATCTTTACAAAAGAGCAGGCAGTTAATGTATACAACTGTATAAAAAATATGGAAATTCTTCTTGAAGAGAGTGCCCATTTAACAAATTACTCTCAGGTATAAAGGTTCATAAAAATGCCTCGAACGGTAAATCGCAAACGTATAAAGTCATAAAGTGCTTTCGATTCGAGAGGTATACAAGAAAATTCTGGAAATTTGACGTCTAGTTAGGTGGTTTTACGACACAGAGCTATAAACGAAATTCTAAGCTTGGAAATGTGAATAGTGGCATCCGATGGCTTTATGAATTTACTGTCGCCCGCAACAGGTGGTGACAGAAGAAAACTGCCTCGTCGTTTTCAAGTAAAAGAAACATGAATCTGAAAGCAAATCTATATTTCACTACCTTGCGAGCAAAAAAGTTGTTATAGTGTACAAGTATGTCTAGGATTTTCTAGGGTTAGGTTAACCTAGTTTTACTAAATATTGAAACTACTATTAATAATATTTGAATACATTTCGTCTTATCCCTTAAAACCTGTTGATATGGTGTACAATATTCTGTAATACAAATAACTACAAATTAATTCTTAAATTTCTTCTTTTACACTTTCAACGGAACTGGCCATAATTGAAACATGCAGACACCTAGCTTAAATGTAATTATTCAAAGACGGAGCCTTAGTGTCCCGTTAAAGGACGACCTTTCTGTTAAATAAAGCTATTGGCGCTGTTGACCAGGCTTATCCGGATTTATGACTTAATCCTCAGCTCAGAAAAAGGGATTAAGCTATAAGATAATAAATAAATTGCTCCTCACAGGGAATATACAAATGCGTTTCCTTTATGAAAACGAACAAATGATCAGAAACGTGAAAAGTTGTTGAATACTGTACATCATTTCATATTGTAATAAAAGAGTTGAACCTAACAGAACCTTCTAGATTTATCTAGCTATAATAAACTAAAGTGCAGTGCACTATAAATAAGCCTTGCGTGCCAATTCACGACTCTCTTTTTTGTGAGTGGAAGGTAGTTTGCATACAACTTTGCATGACTTATTTTGCAACTGTTTTATGTTGGCAACTTTGTAACCAAAGTCAGGACTTTAGATAACTATTTTAAGTTGAATAACTTCATTTGTATACGCGTTAATAATTTTGTTTCTTTTTTACAAAGACACTGATAAGTGTGAAGTTGATCTATAAAATTAAAAGTCATTTTAAGGTCACATCTTTTGTGATATATATAACCTTGAGGTGACTTTCACATTCATATTGTTTCTCCTTTAAATGTGATAAATTCCTTCCAAAGCAAACAAATAAGAAAGTAATTAAAACTGCTTGACTTAAGTGGGACACCGTTATACTGTTATACATTAATTCTTACCACGATAAAAATAGAAGCAAACATGGAAAGGGCAGAGTGACCAGATGGGAATGATTTGCTGGAATCCGAGACAAACCAGGTTGAATCGATCGTATTTGTGCATGTATATGTTTCCACATATCTGAAACGAAAGTACAAATATTAGTTATAAAAGATTTTTTATGAAATGAGAAGTCTTGTATATGAAAAATGAAGTAATATAAATACTAACTCATCGGTACAATTTTCAGCTTCACGTGGTTTGCATGTATCCAAAAAGTGCGGTCTGGGTTCTCCGACCAAAGATTTGATAACCTCGCATATAACTACTAAGGAAGTCATTCCAATTGCATAATGACCATACCATAACCATATTTGTTTCGCTCTAGAACCAGCACATCCCAATTCTTTATTGTAGCTACTTGCCGGATGGCACGTGTATTCTGCTAAACATATCTGAAACAGCATAAAATACATATTGAAACATCCTTCTATTATTTTAATTTTAATTTTAATTTTCTATTATTTGTTTTTTTCTCTTATGAAAAAAAATTAATATTAAGAAGAGATGCGTCATTATATCCTTATTGAGAACTTAACACAATGGCCGATATATGAACGGTTATAAAAGGAAGTGGTCACTGTTCCTTATAAAAGCAGATAAATATTTTACACGGACGTGCTTTATACGTACCACTAAAACTGGGATTAAAAGACATCCGATTAACAACCAGGTCATAGAAATCGTATCTCCCATAAACTTGAAGGAAATTTTTGGATCATTGCAATAAAAGCCGATACCCTGCTGAGGAAGAGTCCCGAATTCCAATATCGCTAAAAGTACAATAACTGAAACATAAAATAGCATTAGTTAATATTGCGAATGTTCTAGAAGACAAATAAGTTGATACAAGTAATGTACAATAATTTTTATTTAATTAATATGAAACGAGAGCAATTTCTAACGAATGCTATTAATTATTTCTGATAATCATATCTAAATTTAAAGATTTCATCAGACGATACAATCGATAAAAACATCACGCCATGCGCATTAACGTAAATAAGTGTTTTGGAAATTATTCCATACATAAAAGGTTTGTTACAAAAGAAAAATCCGGAACTGTTCTTTGAGATTCAAAAACAATGAAATGCAAAGTTCCCTTTCCAGAAATCATTTACTTTTGCCTGACGTCAGATGCCAATTAACAAAGTTAAGAGATCTGCCTCATCTTACGATTACAAAACATTGTGTAGTCACACCAGAGTTTATCATATTGCCTAATAAAAATTATATCTTTGCCAACAACTGTGAACGAGCTGTAGCTTACACAGGATTCAACAGATAAGAAAGTCAATATAAAATCCATACAGTCATTCAAAGTATTTCCCCAATTTTAATTACGTAGACATGCAAATAAACATGATTCATTTTTTCTGTTTATTCCCATAAACCGGAAGGTTGAATCATCACACAGAACCTGCGACAATAACGCACCTACATAGAAAAAATACTTTCTGCACGATTACTCATGAAAATGCACGTGGTCTCGACATTTTCTTCGCTTTCATTCTGTCTATTCGTATATACTCACACATGCTGTATATATAACGGTGTTTGATCAGTTTAGAAGCTTTCCGCTGCGGCGCTACTTTCTCATTTTTCGTGCACTTGACCATGTTAATGCAGATGTGGCACGTGTGCGTGTGTAAACGGATAAAAGAATGACAGAATAATGCGTACACACGAAAGAAGAAACTAAAAAAGAAGAGTCAAGAAAGAGGAAGGGAAAAGGAATGGGAAAAGAGAAGTAAAGAAAAAAATAGAACCACGGTTCCTCTAAATACTGGTAAAGTGTCACACCATACTGCGCGCCTATTACGTGAGACACGACCTAAGTATTCAATTCCCGCGCATGCGCAAAACGTCTCATATAATCTTATATTTTACCTAATAATAATAATGTAAGCAATTCTCAATGATCTAGCAGGTTTTGCAGCTGCAGCATTGACACGAGATTTCGATTAGATATACAAAGTATACAGACTGAGTCACGCAAAACATTAAAGCTTACCTTTCGTGTAAATGACGTACTAAGCTACGTTTACACACACATGCATTTGCATAGAGCGGTCACTTCTATTTATCCGCTGCGTCGGTACAGTACCGACTTTCAGCTGTTCGTACTTTCAAATTATTTCCCCAATTTTTTAAACAATATGTGCAGCGTATATTAGGAAATTTAAACCTTCTTTAAAGTAAATAACTTTTGAATTTAAATAATATTTGAATTTGAATCTGTATATTCTTGTTTGAATTTGAATCAACATGTTTATGTTTAAATTTGACTTGAAGTATTCAACGAATGTTTACGGTAGGACTGTAGGACAAATTTTTTTCAATTATCGATATAAAGAATGAACGTTATCGATGTTTCGGAGTGAAACTGACCCTGCATCGGCCGTCTATGACTCTTTTCAGTGTGTGGGTTCCAGATATAACGCATCAGTTGAACTCGAAGCCCAATTCGTTGAAATGTACAATGTACTAATGTAAACAATTTTTGAAGTGGAAGTCGGAGTCTTCTTTCGCTGACACAAACTTGACATTCTTCGACGAATGTTCATGAGAATATGTACGTGTCCTGAGTTCATAAATCGTGATAGAATTTTATCATATTTGTACGAAGACGTTTAGCGTAAAAAAACGTTACTGCGTCGTTTCTTCTACTGCGTTGATTCGAAGTTTTAAATTTTATAATAAATTGTTTGACAGTTATTGTGATCCTAGAGAGAATTCGTGGCAGTTTTCGAAACGTGAATTCTAACTAAATTTTTGGAAGTCAACAATATTATATAGGTAAGTTGTACACTTATAATTTCGAGATTTAAAAAAACGTTCTTTGCTACAGTGCATATTTTTAAAATGTTTACACTTTGAGAGAATGATTATGTAAACAGTATTATTTTAAAAAGCATTGCAAATGTGATAAATATTGAATTTCGTCAAAAAAACATTTCGATGTAATATGTTTATGTACAAGTCTTGTAAAAATTTGCAGTCGAAAATGGAATGTGGTCATAAACATTCCGGGTTACATTTTTAAAATTGTAAATAAAAAAGGATGTCGTAAGTACTCGTTATTAACACGTTGACTGCAGATGACGACACTACGGTGTCATGACCTGCTTGCGTCTGGAATAGGGTGACACCACGTTGGCGTCTTGTTAAATCCCTAAATTCTCAAACTCTCAAATTACAAAATTTATTTTTCTACTCTTTCAAATTTTTCTAAATTTCCAAATAAACTTAATAACCAAATTTCTAAATTTTCAACACTAATTCTTTTTAATTTACAAATCCATAAGTTTACATGAGATGTAAAAAAAGTGATATACGTTCAATTAAAAGAGAGGAAGGGGTACGGTGTATCGACGTGTAATACAACAGTCCTGTAAATTTACATCGCAACGTAAACACATCACGGTCACGATATTCGTATCAAATTTCGAATGTACCGATCTATTTCAAAATGGTTGTTCATCGAATTTCTGCTCCATTCGAAAGCTTCCAATTGTAGCTCCGTATTATGCATTTGTTTTTTTCGAAGTTGTGTTCTAGAACAGTTCATTGACGTTTCACCGCACCCGTGTGCACCAAGCTATTTAATGCTACACGACCGGAAAAATTCTAAGCAGACAGTCGTCTCATGCGGTATTGTGTTACAACAGTTCGCGGTTTTCCAGTCAGCTCTCGTTGCACGCATGGTTTCGTTTCTAGCCTGCTTTTTATTCAAATAGAACGGTGGATCATGCAAGTGCGAACAATTTATTTCACCGATTATCGCGCTGCATTCTTCTAAGTTAATTAGATTAACTGTTCGGAGTGAACTGATGCTTGAACAGACTTTTCTTGTCCAGGGTGATTCATCTGATTCACCTGTTTAGGTGTCTTATAACTAATATAGAATATCAGGTTGTGTCAGATGTACTTTTACTGTATTAAGAGTACCTATGTTTTCAGATTTCAAGATATATCTAGATTTCTGTTGATTATATATTTTTATATATCTGTTAGGGTTTCTCTATTTCAAGATCTATAGATCTCTATATTTTTACATTTGTGTATTTTTATATATTTTTATATCTTCAAGTCCCTATACTCACAGTTCACTATATTACTAAATTTATATATTTTAAAATTCCTATATTGACAGATCACTATATACCCTAATTCCCTAGATCCCCCAATTCCTCATGTCCCATAATTTCCCATATTCCCTAATTCACTAGATCCTCCTATTTCCCATATCCCCTAATTCTCTAGACCCCGTAGTTCTCTAATTCCCCGTATGTCCTAATTCCCTAGATCCCTTAATTCTCCATATTCCCTAATTCCCTAGATCCCCTAATTCCCCTAATTCCCAAATTCCCAAGATTCCTAGATCCCCTAATTCTCCATATTCCCAAATTCCCTAGATCCCCAAATTCTCTATATCCCAAATTCCCTAGATACCAAAATTCCCTAGATTTCCAAATTCCCTAGACCTCCAAATTCCCTAGATCCCCAAATTCCCTAGATTCCCATATTCCCTAGACCTCCAAATTCCCTAGATCTCCAAATTCCCTAGATTCCCATATTCCCTAGACCTCCAAATTCCCTAGATTCCCAAATTCCCTAGATCTCCAAATCCCCTAGGTTCCCAAATTCCCTAGGTCCCCAAATTCACTAGATTCCCAAATCCCCTAGATCCCAAATTCCCCAGATCCCCTAATTCCCTATATTCCCAGATCCAGAAGTTATACATTTCTATCCACATTGCAATATTTTAAAAAAATGTTATAATTTGATTCCCCACCATAGATCAACGATTAATCAGGTCAATCTTCGCTGTTGCAAGAATTAAATTATATTGTTTTCCAAGTTCATAGACATCACCCAGGAAGAATGAATGATACATACGCTTCCGCATACTTGTCTCGTAATGTAATAAACGTCGCTTCAATTAGGGAACCGTCATTTCCCTTCAGAGACGTGCAAATTGAATAAATCAATATAAAAACGATGGAAATTGACGGCCATTAACCGGGCGCATAACAAACACCGATAACTCGTTTAATTAACGGATACGTTTTATTGCACGATTTCGTAATGTAGAAAGTCTGACGCGATTTTATCACACAAAAGAAATGGAAAATAACACTTGTTGCTTATCACGGTGAAAACTGGTGAAAATTTATGCATAATTCGTTTGGTGATATGGTTATTGTAAACGATAGCAAGAGTGGTTAGGGTAGATCAATTTATAGAACGTCCATTTTGATGTAAGTCTGATGTGATTCGATTATATAAAACTGTCGTAAAATAATTATGGTACGTTAAGGGTTTACGACCGCATGTTCTGTTAATGTTCATTCATACAAAATGAATGGTTGAAACCAAGTCTTCATTTGGTAAATTATCATTTGTCTGTTAATTCGATACATTTTTTGCATAAAGAACTCAAAAATGTATCGAGTTATTTGTTTAAGTATGAAATAATACAAACCTGATAAGGCGAGGAGAACATCGAAAAAGAGCACCCAGCGTATAGTATTTTTACAGATACTCATGATCTTTTCAGAAACGGTCCGCGTTGTTATTCCCTCCGGATTATCCAGGATCTCCTCTAACGTTCCCGTGCTGCAATGAGTCAGCTGTTCCGTTGAACTCTAAAAAAAGAATACGACCCTTTCAGAATAATTAACAAAATAATAATCATCCACAAACAATTCTAAACCGGTATAAATATCATTCATACTTAGACACTGTGAACTGAATTTATTTTGTAATTTTGGGACTTTGCAATTTTTTCAGTGCACTTCAGGCAATTTCAAAGTTTTTCATTTTTAATTTCAAGAGTTAATTTTAATTTTCCATTTTTAATTTCAAGATTTAATTTTAATTTTTCATTTTCAATTTTAAGATTTAATTTTAATTTTAAGATTTAATTTTAATATTTCATTTTTAATTTGCAATTTTACAATTTTTTAATTTGGTAATTTAAGTCCCATGAGTTTCCCATAAAAAAATCTAACGAGAAATTGAATTCATTTGAAATCTGATCGCACGATACTTCTGGGTTAATAACAGTTCAAGACACAAGCAGGCGATTATTGGTCCTAATTTAAATACAGTTGCATTAAATTAATTGACTTATAATTTAATTCAGGCATTAATTTGAATAAACAGGTTCAGCAACTACTGCATGTTGTTTGTAACGAGCGAAACGAACTTCACGACAGTGATTAATCTAAATGCAAATGATGCTGGCAGTCGTTTCACTAATGACCAATAAAAGAACTTGCAATTTATTAACAACACGAAGAATATGTAACCAATAAAAAACGTTAAAAAGGTATTCAATTGAAGGGGATAATACAACGCGAGCGGGCAACTAACCTAACCGGAAGTGACCTCTTATTGTTGGGACGATCTGCCTGTCCTTGACATACTTGCCATCTCTTCTGGTCAAAACTTTACTTTTCAAGATTTTTTAGAAACAAATATATTTTTACTTATTTCAGTTTTAATTGTTTTAGTTGGGACAGGTTTGAAAGTGATTAATGGAGATCTTTTGAGGATCTTTTTGATGACTTTGAGTATTATTGTGGAGTATTACAAAATTTTGAACAAAATTTACAAAAATTGGACATAATTGCAGACTAATATAAAATGTAATTGTAGAACAAATAATGTAGACATAATTGTACAAAAATTTGAACATGATTGCAGACAAATTTGAAATGTAATTATAGAACAAATAATGCAGACATAATTACAAAATTTTGAACAAAAATTTACAAAAATTTGAACATAATTGCAAGACAATTTGAATATAATTAAAGAACGTGGACATAATTCAAAATTTATAAAATACAAATAGAAATTAATTGATAGATATTCTCAGTAAAAACATCATTTGTCTGTGGTCTTTGAAGAAATGCATTGCTATAAAGAATCACTTCGATTTTTAAGTCCATTTAAGGAGCTGAACATGCCACGATCCATATTGCACGTGACAACACATTTTCCATATGAATCCTCAGTTTCACAGGAAAGAAGAGACAAAGAGGAAACGCGAGTTTGTAAAAGGCGAACGATGATTCTGATGTGATACTATGCAATTAATTATGTTCTCAGAACTTTGATGATTTGTGGAAGTTTCTTTTATGCAGTTCTTGAAACTGCACTTGTTGAGTCTTAATTTTTAGAAGTTAAGTTAGATTAGGAAATTTGTAAAACTTTCTTTTGTGCAGATTCTGAAATTACACTTGATGACCCTCAATTTTTAGAAGTTAGGTTAGGTTATGTTAGGAACTTTGATGATTTATCAATGTTTTTTTTGTGCACACTTTGAAATTGCATTATGTCCCTTAATTTTTAGAGACTAAATTAGGTTAAGTTGGGTTTGGTTTGGTTTGGTGAAGTTAGGTTACGAACTTTGATGATTTGTAAAAGTTTCTTTTGTACATTTCTTGAAACTACATTTGATGACTTTTATTTTTTTATATTGCTTTAAAACTTTGATCATTTGTCATAGTTTCTTTTATGGACACTTTGAAATTGCATTATGTCCCTTAATTTTTAGAGACTAGATTAGGTTAAGTTAGGTTTGGTTTGGTTTGGTTAGGTTATATTAGGAAATTTACAGAAATGAAATTATTAGAAAAAATAATACAACCTTGATTTTGATCTTTGCGAAAGGTACCGTATTAACAAATTTGGTAAAATTCTAACAAATTTGGAAAATGGTAACAGATCAATGAAAGTGTATTATAGCTATATTAATTAGGTCGAGGCTTCGAAAACCTCGATTAATGAAACTTGATTGAAGAACATGGGTTGCACATCCGCATTTTCAGAGGGGAAGATAAGCATTTTTTAACTGTGCTATTACTATGAAATTAATTAGGGGGAAAGGTGAAGCCCCGTGCTAGTTTATCATGCGATCATAGTATTATATTGCTTTTATCGATTTCTTTTTAATTCTTCCCCAAATTGCAAACTAAATTTTCTTCCTATTATACGATACGCCATTCACAGACATATTATATCATGAAATCTTTCTTTTGTTACCGAGTTACTGTAATTTTAATTGTAATGTTTCTGTTTTAATATTTTTTCTGAGTGTTCTAAAGGGCTGAATAAATCTCAGCAATGGCGAAACGTGCTTGAGTCTTTAGAAGAAATATAAAACTATAGAAGAAATACAGGATTTCGCGATTACAAATCAGTAAAGTATATTAATCACAGGCTTTGTCGATATAGTGTATCTATTTTTCACATTTTTGATCTCACATACTCAGAATCCTTCACATTCTGATAAGACTTTAAATAGGTATTACAATTTATGTTGCACTGTCTGTGATAAGAAGAGGAACTATTTACAAATGAATATACCCAATATATAGTTTATTTCATAATTTAAACCATGCAGTCATATGACTGTAAAAGTGTTCATTCTAAATAAAGTTTTAATTATGAAATAGCATATAATTTTTTCCATTAACACTCAACTTGAAAATTGATTATTTGCATTGGAAAATATTTGCAGTATGTGTGAGACAATATTTTTTGTTAAAACAATTTACAATTTATATATGATGTAAGTATTTACATATTTTATGGCTAATATTTAAAGAACTTCGAAATAATTTCTTGCAAATTTCTCTTTATTAAATATACTGAATTATTAAGAAAATGTATTTCTGATTATGGTATATTTCAGAATTCTATTTTGACGACGGTATCAGACATTCCATCTTAACGACGTTCCTCTTTATGTAGCTAATTACTAATCGATAAAAATTTCGACAGAAATGTGTCATGAAAAGTCTTTTGCACCTTAAATATACTTACAAAATAAAAAAATAGCAATCAATACGATATTTCAAAATTCTTTATATAGAAACTACCTAAGAATATAGGAACTTGTGAAGAAACGGGGATTTGACAATATTATCAATTGAAAGAGACAGATAAATGTGATATCGAATTCTTATCAATCTGTATACACTTTTGCGTTATACCAAACATGACGGATATTTCATGACCGAATATTTGAGGAAACTGGGAAGACCCTTTACTAAACATGACACACATATGTGTAATATTTTAAATATTTCCTATTTTGCAATAATATTTGTGAAATGTTAGACCCTTTCATAAATATAGTGTACAAGTTTTCTTGTAATAACACACTTTAATTTGTCGAATTCAGTTATATTAAATTTTAGGGTTGATTGCAGTATGTTGAAAACTACAAGATTAGTAACAAAAGTAACGTGTGGTAATACAATTATTATAATTACAAATAAGTATTATATTATAAATAAATATAGTAATTTAATAATGTAATGTTGCATAGTAGTGTGATACAGCAGTGTATTAATGTAATGTGCATTATTGTCAATATAATATGGTAGTAATAATATGACAGTAACGTATAACAATATACTATAATACAATTACATAATAATTCAGTAATAAGTAATACAGTAATAATAACAATTACAATATACATCATGTAAATGGTGTAACAGTGTACAATATAAATATCTTAAAATCTTGAAATCGTATCATAATAAAAATTAGCAAACTTACAAGAGAACCGTTTGTCGCTAATAGCGATATTGAAAGACCGATGCCAATGAAAGTTTGCACAAACGAAGCACATTTTATTCAAATAACAATATCGCGAATTACGGAGCGAAAGATTGACCTTGCAACTCGAGGAACAAGCAGACGAGACCAACTCATCCTTCAATTGAAGGAACCGAACTCTTCTTCAAACGCACGAAAGCTTTTATTTAACAGTCATTCCCCTCGGATTCAAATCGAAGCAACTTTATCTCGTTATCTAAATAACAGACACGTTTTTTCGATGTTTATGTAAACAAAACAGAAAACAATCCAACACGAAAGAGCGTTGAAACAGAACTGACGAGTACCTCGTCTTCAATCAACGACTTCCCTCGTAAGCTCGAATTAAATGTTCTACCCACCCTCTTGCCCCCTCCACACACACACGGCAATGAAAGGATTCGACACGTGTGGTGTGTGGTTTACGCACTACAAATGTTTCGATATCACCACCACCGAGAGCGGTAAGAGGTCCAAAAGTAAACGACCTTTTACAGTTTTACTTGAAATTATGCCTCGACGGCGGGACTGAGCTTCACGAAGTGTGGGTCCGGACCTACTGCTGGGTCGCGAGATCAACGGGCTCGATAAATATTTAGTAAAGGATTTCCGAATGTTTTGGCGAGTTTGGAAAGGTTTTTGTTTGGGAGCTTTTGGATTTTTAGAGCTTTTAGATTTTTGGAGCTTGCAAGCTTTTGGATTTTTGGAGTTTGGAAGCTTTTAAAGTTTGGACTTTACAAGTTTCTGTATTTTGGACTTTACAAGCTTTTAAATTTTGGACTTTGCAAGCTCCCATATTTTAGAATTTTCAAGATTTTAAATTTTGGACTTTAAAAGCTTTTAAATTTTAGACTTTTCAAGCTTCTATATTTTGGACTTTACAAGTTTTTAGATTATAGACTGTACAAGCTTTTAAATTTTAAAATTTGCAAGCTTCCATATTTTAGACTTTGCAAGCTTTCAAATTTTTGGACTTTAAAAACTTCTATATTTTAGACTTATAAGCTTTAAAATTTTGGACTTTAAAAATTTGCAGATTTTTTACTATAAAAGCTTTGAGATCTTGGATTTTAAAAGCTTTCAAATTTTGGACTTGACAAGCTACCATATTTTAGACTTTATAAGCTTTCAGATTTGTAACTATACAAATTCTTAAATTTTTTACTTCAAAAGCTTTGAGATCTTGAACTTTAAAAGCTTTCAAATTTTGGACTTGACAAGCTTCCATATTTTAGACTTTACAAGCTTTCAGATTTTTAGCTCTACAAATTCTTAAATTTTTTACTTTAAAAGCTTTGAGATATTGAACTTTAAAAGCTTTCAAATTTTGGACTTTGCAAGCTTGTAAAGTGCTGAATTTTACAAATTTTGTACTTTAGAGCTTCCACAATTTAAACTCTTCAAATATGTTCACTTTGGTATTTGACTCATCTGTGATATTTTAAAATCAAAATAAATTTTTAAATTTTTAAAACTTTAAGACTTGCAATTTCTGAAAGTCTGCAACTTTATTTTTGAGTCATGGGATTATAGAATTTTTGAATTTCAGCACAGTGAATTAGCATTAATAACATACTAAAAAATGAGGTTGCAAAAAATTAACATTTTTTCATACTGGATATCAACCCATAAAAGTTTGGGAAGCCTTGGGTGTTACAAACCCATGCAAATCTGATTAAAATTCTAATGAGAAGCTAGTTGAAATTTGATCCTTTATTTTTAACGTCATTACAGAAAAAATATTTATTTGAAATAAAAAATGATATTTCTTTATCGCAAAACCGATGCAGACAATTACTAAAATGAAAAGGTTTCAAAATATTTTGCAAGAATATTCTTTGAGATTTTTATCTGGGATTTAATACTACTGCAAATCATAATTAATCTACTGATGCGAAAGAAACGAGACTCGATTAGGAAAACTTTTATCGGATTTAGCATTATTCTTTTATTTTTATAAGAATTTATTGTATTTTAATCACCATAAGTTTCTTAGAATTATTTCAAAAAGTTTTGATATAAATATTTGTTATCAATTTTAATTAAATTGAAAAAATTTCGAAAAGAGTAATGTAGAGAAGAAAATGTCCACGCACGTCCGATGACAGTTAAATTTAAGAAGAAAGTCAATATTATTGAAAAGGTTGAAGAAGGTGAAAATGGCGGTCGTCCAAGTCTTGTAAAATCGACTAGTTACTATTACCTTTAATTTACGCTATTTATCAGCATCGTCAATCTTCTGTTTATACAACGTAAAACCAATAGATTCTCATTTAAAAGTCTTATATAGTTGCATAAGGAAAAAAAGTTAGTAGTAATTATTAAAAACGACATAATCGTTCAAATTATGTTTTTATTGAAGTAATTAATATCGTTTACAAATTTGATCATATTACTTCTAATTATTGAGAAAAGCAAAATGATCCTTGTACTCTCAGCCTTGAATTGCTCGTTAAACATAAACACTTACAAAATTAGATAACCTCATCGATATCAGATAATAGTTATATTTTTTCACATAAATCACTACTGCGAAATATTACATTTGTTTTAATTACTAAATATTAATGGAAAGAATCAAATTACGTTAATTAAGGTTCAAATTACGCGTCCTTAATCGATCGTTCGGTTTTTAGTTGTATTTCGAAAACAGAATCATAAATTATGAAGATAAGGAAATGTCTAGGTTGCATAAAACGCTTGCGGCACATTGTAATTTGTAATGCGGTAATCTAATAACTATTTGCATGCATGCAAATTATAAAGCAAATAATAAATTCCAATAGGTATTTTTTATGAAAATGCAACTACGATAATCTAATTAATAAGCATCTTTGGAAACTACTACTTTCTATGATAACATAGTAAATTGTACATATTTATATTTCGATCGATAAACTATTTCGACATCAAAGCACATTAATGACGTAAGAATTTTTTAAATTTTCGAACTGCATTTTATGTGAACAAAAAGTAATAAAAGTTTAAACATATTTTAAATGTACTTGTCTTCTTAAAATATTGCAACTGCCACGAACTTTTAAATGTTGGAAAATTTCTTAGGTCATTAAGTAAATGCAAATGTATTAGCAAATATACGTGCCATGGTTAGTTAATAAGAAAATAAATATTGATTTAAATTAATTATTATTTATTATTAAATTCTAACCTGCATTGTCCACGTGTGAAATATATTCTTCGAACAGCAAATAATTTAAAAAATGATCACTTGTGAAGCGTTATAAACTGACTGCGCATCTGTAGAATGTCTGAAGACTAATTTTGAGAATTAAAGAGACGTATTTGTGTAAATAAAACCACTGAAAAGATATGTTCTGTTGACAGTTCACTGACAAACATTACTTCAAACAGCGTCATTGTATGATTCAACCAGAGAAACTGAGGTTAGTAAGTAGAAGGGGGGTATAATTTGTGATGCACAAATTTGCTAATGAATCTGATCACAAGAATGCAAAAACAATCTTGCTTATTCATGTTATGATGTTTAAATGGTTGATGCATTTACATTTTCAAATGGTAACATTTAATTGTACCGCTTGCGATTAAATAATAAATATATGTACTACATTATGTAATTACACGATAAGCAGCAATGTTTTAATTCGCCACCTTAATACATTTTTATCATTCGACTTTTAGATATCACGGAGGCAACTAGAATGCCTAACATTTAAATATTTGACTGTAATTTATAGACAGATCATTGACTCTTTTTCTAAGTAATAGTTTGCTAATTGCTGTTTGAGGTTATGTTTCGCACAATTTCTTAAGATTAAAAAAAAAATTATATAGAGTGAAGGGTGCACTTAAATTTCGGATGAGATTTGCGAAACTATGGTTTAATAAAAAGTACATATGATTGATACAATATATATCTTGCTAATATTTCAGAACTTTCAACCCTTATTGACAATTTGGAGTTACTGTGTATTACCAATATTGAAATATCAATATTCTATTTTGCAGTATATTTGTATTTATTTATTGTGAGAACCCTGAAGTATTGAAAATTATGTTAAATGATTTTTTAAATAGTACATCATTATCTTAAGTCATATTGTTATACAAACATAATTTATTTTTATATCGATTTACATGAATCCTGTATATTGTTTGTACAAATAATGGTAAATTAAAATAATAATAACAATGTAGTTTTGTAACATCAGAATTTAAATAAGAGATTTACTTTTCAATAAAGAATACAACAAACGTATTATAATGAAAAGATATTATGAGAGCATAAGAAAAGTGAGATTATTTGGTACTGTTTTCAAATTTCAAATAAAAGTTGTATAACTAAAAATCAAATACTTTTAATTTACAATTATTTGTAAATTAAATCCAATTATTTGTACATATTTGTCAGTAGTGAATCACGTTGACTGAAATTTTGTACAATATTTACATATGTATATTTGTTTCTTTTCTAGATACATTTACAATGAGCTTAAGTAATGACATTCAGAAACTAACACAAATACCTTACTGTGATGAAAACCCGTTTTTTGTACTTCAACAAGAGCATAATACAATTAAACGAAATCGCAAAATGAGGAAATTTAGATCTCCAAAAAATGAAGGCGTTAGTATTTATCATATTTCATATATTCATAATATATATGTTTAATCATTCCTATTAATTTTCAATTTAATGAGTACATAGATTATTATTAATAATTATATATTATACTTTGCAGCTATTTGATAATGATAATCTTGGTGAGAACTGTACTAATTTGTCTCAGGAACCATGCTTTTTGCCAAGACATGAAATTGCATCTTCTATTAAAGAAGTAAGTATGATTTGTAAACTGAAACACGAAAGTGGATAGTATTTATTAAAAAATAATTTCTGTTTTACAGGCAACAGGAGGTATTGATTATTCAAATGAAGCGCTTGAAGAGCAATGGAAAATCAGGCAATTAGAAGCTAGTTTGAAATCTCAGGTTCTAGATAAAAAATTGTCATTAGTTATTAACCACTGTGATTATAAGAATTCAATTGTGGAAACTGATAATGACTCGTCTCTATCAGAGATTAAGACTGATGAAAAACGCAAGATTAAAGATGAGGAGAATATTTTAAAACAATGTAGACTTAATAAAAATGCAGCAATAAGAGGACTTATAAGACATCAACTAATTTCAGTGAAAGATTTAGAAATACCAGATAATTCTATAGGTGTAAGATACGAAAATAATAAAGATGTACAGGTTTGTATCAACATTATTAATTTCATAAATCTTATAAAAAAATAATATTTTTCAAATAATTTTATATATATTTGTATTATATACAATAGAGCGCAAGCGCTTATTCACCAAGTACTTTAGAAGAAAACAATTGTATGAGATTAGTTCCACATAATGAAGATCCGGAAGTATTTATTCAACCCATACAAGCAGAAGGAGGAATAGACGCAAGTAAATATAAAAATATTGACTTTACTGTTCCACATATAGGTAAAAAAAAGGTAGTTACACCGCGGCAATTTTTTCTTAGTATGGACGATTCCGATTTTGATTTTGTTATAACAGATATAAAACAAAAGAAATAACACTAAACAATACGTTACAATGATTTTTTTTACTTTTAGAGTCGGATTATTCATTTTATGGTTATCATGTATGTACAGATACAGTTTTTTGAAAATATCATAAAAAATATTGTACTAAATAAAGCTTTGAGTTTCACAGTTTAAGTAATAACAGGTAACAAGTTTTTCATATTAAAATAAACATTTTCTCTTTAAAGTGTTAATTCCAAAAAAAATTAAGTAGAAATTTATATTTTTATACCTCTAATTTGAAATATAAATTCTGCAATCAATTGGGTACCTGAAAGTAATGATTTGGTGTTTAAAAATGTTATGAATTTTAATAGATTATTGTATTTTAGTACATACACTATAATCGAATATACAAAGATTGTACAAGACTTAAGATTAACCAAATAATTATGGGTATTTTTAAGATTTTTACTGTTAAAATATGACGGTGCTGTGATGACAATTTTTAGATATTAATTATCCTTGTTATGTACAAAACTATTGAATAAGGATGATATTACCACATATCATTTTGCAGTGATCTTTTATATTCTAATTGGAAGGAAAGTCAAATAATAATTTGTTGTACATGGAAAATTGAAGAAAAATAATTTTTATATCTTAAATGTAAATTAACTTTAAAATGTACTAAAATTCTCTTATAATCAATTAAATATTAGTAAACCTCCAACTTGCGTATTTTTCTAGTTTATACAATTTTATCGACCTGTTAAAACTTGCAAGTAATAAAAATGACAAATAAAATTGTACAAGTTATATTTATATTTAAATGTGAAAAATATTGTTTATACAAACTGAGATATAAAATTATTATGCTATAAATAAATTATTATATATATATTTATAAGACATTTGTAAAAAAATATAGAAATTATTAAAAAATATTCTAATAGTGTACTTTTGCATAGTTACTTTCACATCTTGTTGTACAAAAATAACAATCGAACTGTACTATACTACTTTCTGACGATTTTACACTGCTAGCTATAGTACTTAAATTATATTCTACAAATTTTCGTATGTAATATTGGAAGCAAGCGTTACCACAGACACAATATTTTGCCTCATTCAAATACCTGACCAATGTAAATGGAATTATACTTGCATCATATGGACATCTATAAAGATACAATAATGTTAATAACAAGTTTAATTGAATGTATAAAAATCTTAAAGATAGAGAATAAAACAGATATGCAAATTATATGTAATACAAACCTTGTTTTGAGAACTGCTCTAGCACCACATTCAAGTAAACTTGGTACATTCATTTTACATGTGAAATGTAAATCTGTTTTTTGGAATTTATTTTCGGAAACATCTAATAATATCAGTCGTAGATTTTTCATACTTCCAGGCAAATGCTTTAAATTATTCTTTGATACATCTAAATATTTCAAACTAGATAATCTGCCAAGACTTTGTGGTAAATACACTAACATGTTTTTACTAGCCTTTAAATTAACCAGACCATAAAGTTTTCCAATTTGTTCTGGTAATTTTATTAACTGCATAAGAAAAGTAAGGATGTAATATTATAAAAAATCAGATTCATATATTAAAAATATTTTGTATGAAATATAAAATAAATGTACCGAATTATCACTTATGTCTAATAATTTTAAATTGGATTTAATAGCAGTTTGATCCAACCATGTCCATTTCAAAGCTTTGTCAAGACGATTTTGTGACAGAATAACTTCTTGTAAATGTTCTAATGTACCTAATTCTGCTGGTATAGATGAAATTTGATTATTAGATAAATCTAAAATTCTTAGACTTTGCAACTTTAAAATTTGTCTGTCAAATGATTTTCTATTTAATCCAGTTAAGTATAATTCTTTAGTTGTTCTTGGAAATCCTTCCAAAGTTGGATAATCTGATGCTTTATTAACTACAACTTTGACTTTTGGAATGGAAGTTACATTTTTTGGATTTAAATTTGAAATGGTAAGAACTGAAGGATCTGCTTTCTTAGATATTACAAGTTTTAAAATATGAATGAAACTTTTCAATTGAATTGTATCAGACTGAATAATTAAATCATGAGGGGGTTCTATTATACGAATTGTAGCTTTTCCTTCATTGATAAATTTTGTAAATACTTTGTCTATGTTACCATCAATCTGAAACAATAAAAATTTATAAGAAAATAATAAAACAATGTTAATTATAAAAAGAGTTTGACTGATTATACCTTATACTTAGTACCCTGTTTATTTTGTAATGTTTGCCAGAGAAGATGTAACTCTTTGCTTTTTACTGTGTGTCTTCCAATTACTAAAATGGAACGCTGAGGTTTCCTTCTTATTATATTTGTTGAAGATACTCTGTTATTAACTTCTATAGTACATGTAAGTTTCATCTTCTTTTAGTTTTCTATAAATATATACCAAATTGCAAAATAATTTATACACTTATACAATGCAAAGGATTCATTACAGCAATGGTTTTGTTCTCGCTATCAAAAATCAGTTAATATTTGCTGTCTTAACAATCAATTATATAATGTCCAACAGTGATCTATTAAAAAAGAAACTTTTAACACAGACTAATCTGTTATAATGTACTCATATTAATATTTTAATCAGTTTATTGCTACATCTATCTTTTTGTTATCAAAAATAATGATACCAATCAAATTTTAAATAACTTCATTTGAACAAGTGAATATCTGTATAGTACATATATATATAAACATGTTTGTTTATTATTGATGAATAGTTCTAACCTACAATATTTATATTTTAACTACTCTTTCGTATGTACATTTTTTGTATTTGTATATTTAATACCTCCCAATGTATTAATCAATAAAAATATTTATTACCGATTATTGTTTCATTTAATACTGTTTAAAAGTAAATTATATTAGAGTAAAAATAAATACAATTAAATTTGGCAATAGTTCGAAGGCGGGAAAACATGAGAGAATCGTAAAACGTTTCTCGAACAGAATAGTCCCTGTGTATATAAAATTTCTGGCGTTCAAAAACTGAATTACGTTGTGTTAAATAATCTACATTATTACTATAAATAATAGATTTTAAATACTTATTATAACATTATAAAAATCACTATTAATATCCTTACACTTAAGTTTGAACACAATATTTATGAAACGTGCGTATGTTTACAGCACATGAGATTTTTAACAAATTATTAAGTTTTAACAATTATTTATAAATTTATACCTAGGTAAGCGTAAATGCATTACATATTTGGACATTATTTAAAATATTCTTCTTATTAATTGAGACATGTATATAATATTCAACAAATGTTAGTTAATTAATTGTATCAATTTGCTTTTTTTCAGTTATATGACATTTATTAAAAGTGATGTTATAATACAGAATTATACACATCTTTTATAACATTGTATGCAGAAACATTAAATGGCAACAGGATCTCTAATAATTAAAATTATTATATTTTAATATCACAATGAAACCTGGTACATCTAAACCTAGTAAACATGGATTATCTATAATTGACATGTTCTCTAAACAAATTGCTAAGAGAAAACGAGTCAATGCTGATTCAGATAATGAAGATATGAATAAAGATGATTTACTAATTACATCTGAACAAACTAAAGAAAATAATAACCCTCAGATAAACCAGCAATTTCCAAATGAACATCATGAAAAGAAAATAAAAACTGAAGACAATATAATTGTATCAAAATCTCAAATTAGGAGACCAAATATTTTCCCTGGTAAATGTGAATATTGCCGTCAAAAATTAAATGATGAAATAAGGTTTTATCCTGGACACCCAAATGGTGCTGTAGATGAAGAAATTGCTTTGATTGATCCAAAGTTATGTTTATTTAATGGAAATGAATCTTTTATACATGAAAGTGATGAACATCCTCAAAATAAGTTAACTTATTTTAGGTAAAATTCATTTAATTTGCCAAAAAATTTTATACATGTATATACATTTATGCTGTTCCAATTTTAGTGTCTATGATAAAAATGGCCACTTATGTCCTTTTGATACTGGACTCATAGAAAAAAATGTACTGTTATATTTTTCTGGATATATGAAAGCTATTTATGAGGAAGATTCATCCCCTGAGGGTGGAGTACCGACCAAAGATATGGGTCCAATAAATGAGTGGTATGTGTCTGGTTTCGATGGAGGAGAACTAGCTCTTATAGGTTTTAATACCGCATTTGGTGAATACATTTTAATGGAGCCATCTGAAGCATATGCTCCTTTCATGGATGTGGTTAAAGAAAAAATTTACATGAGTAAATTAGTTATTGAATTTCTGTTAGATGAAATTAGTCCCAGCTATGAAGATTTACTGAATAGACTTCAAGTAATTTAAGAGCTCTACTTAAAGTTCTTATGGTCACAGTGTTTCACTTTATAATAATATGAATCTTTGCAGACTATTGTACCACCTAAAGGCTTGACAAAATTCACGGAGGATTCTTTGTTGCGACATGCACAGTTTATATGCGATCAAGTATTATCATTTGATAATTCTGCCAGTTCCAATGAAACTCTTCTTATTACAACTCCTTGTATGCGTGCACTAGCAAATCTCGCAGGTGTTACATTAGGGAAAAAAGCAGCTCTTCGGCGAACACAGCGACGTGATCAGAAAGTTAAGAAACCCATGTGGACAAAAGCAACAACAACCCAATTAGTTAGCAATATGTTCGAAAATATTTTTGCTGATCAGTTGAGTAAACATGATGATAAAGTATCAATGGTGAGAATTCGCGTTCCTTTAAAGTATGCTTCTGCATGTTAGCAATCTTTCCGAACGTTAAATATATTTTTAATAATATTTATAGGGACCTAAAAGACAAAGATGTGGGATATGTGAAAATTGTCAGCAACCTGATTGTGGACTTTGTAGTCACTGTAAAGATATGATCAAGTTTGGAGGAACAGGAAGAGGCAAGCAAGCTTGTATTAAAAGAAAGTGTCCAAACATGGCTATTCAAGTACGAACGTTTTTGAAAACACTTATGTTACTTAACTAATCTTTTCGTCGCAATTATTAATAATAAATGATTCATACTTTCAGGAAGCAGATGATTCTGATCTAGAAAATGACGATGAGTATGAAGCTTTAATGGAAAGCAAGAAAATTGAAGAACCAGAACATACGAAAAAAGATTTTAAAGAGTTTAAGAAAGACGTTACATGGATAGAAGATAAAATTGCTGCCGACAATCAAAAAACGTTCTATAAATCTGTTATGGTGGGTGATGAGAGAATAGAAGTAAATGATTGTGTTCTCGTAGAACCAAGGAATCCAGCAATACCATTACACGTTGCTAAAATTATATATATGTGGGAGACCAAAAATGGTCTGAAACAATTTCATGCAAATTGGTTTCACAGAGGAACTGATACTATCCTTGGGGAAACATCAGATCCTATAGAATTATTTCTGAGTGATGATTGTGATGATGTTCCTTTTAAATCTGTTAAGTCAAAATGTACTGTTCATTTTAAAAAGACGCCAGAAAATTGGGATGAGATAGGTAACAGTTTATTAATAAATAAACATGTGAAAAAATAATTTGTTATAACTTATAGTTGATATGTTACAGGTAATACAAATTTAAGTCTTGAAGACGAAATAAAAGATATAGACGGTAAAACATTCTTTTATCAAAAACGTTATACACCTGAAACAGCCAGATTTGAAGATCCTTCACCGGATCCAGAATGCCTTCGCAAAGAGAATATTCACCGCTTTTGTCCCGCTTGTACTCGTTTAAGAGCACTGCAGCAGTTTAACATGCCAAAAGTAAATTTTAAAATAATAATTCTTATAACAATTTTTTATTACCTAAATTACTAATGATTAACAATCTCTGTATTTTAAGGTGTACGAATTAATAGAAGAAAAAAGTAGCAAAGAAGTTACTTATGGAGTAGTGAAGTATAAAGGAGAAGAATACAGGGTGGGTACAGCTGTATTTTTACAACCGGAAGCTTATAAATTTAAGTATAAAATTGCATATCAAGACACTTCAAAGACAAAGAAGAAAAATGTCGATGAAGACATGTATCCAGAATTTTATAGGAAGTCTTCCGATCATGTAAAAGGTTCAAATTTAGATACTCCCAAACCCTTCTGTTTAGGGTATATAAATGCAATATATGCTAATACAAATGATATGATAGTCTCACCTATGGATATTAATATTAAAGTAAACAAGTTATACAGACCAGAAAACACACACAGAGATATTTCATTAATGGAACAAGCAGACTTAAATATGGTTTATTGGAGCGATGAAGGTACATTATAAATTTTTATATAAATTTATAATAATATATATGCACATATCTACATGAGATGAAATATAATTTTCTAGTATGTACAATTAAATTCACCGAAGTCGTTGGCAAATGTTATCTTACTTATTCTGAAAATTTAAATGAATCTATTGAAGAATGGACTGCTTCTGGGCCAAATCGATTTTATTTTAATGAAGCTTATAACGTACAAGAAAAAACATTTGATGAACCACCGTATCATGCTATCAGTATTGGTAAATCTGGTAAAAGTAAGGGTAACTTAAAGCTCAAAGGTAAACAAACCGAAGAAAATAAGAAAAAGATATTCGCTAATCAACCAATTGAGTATAAGGCTATATCCAGAAAATTAAAAACATTAGATGTGTTTGCCGGTTGTGGTGGTATGTAACTATAATTTTAGTTCTTATGTGTTGTGAACTCTTTTTTCTTGAAATTATAAATTACCATCGTTTCATAGGATTATCTGAAGGTTTGCATCAAGCTGACATAGCTGAAAATCTTTGGGCCATAGAAAAGGAAGAACCGGCTGCGTATGCATATCGTTTAAATTATCCTAACGCAACAGTATTTACGGAAGACTGTAATATATTGCTGCAAAAAGTTATGAATGTTGGTGTAATTTTTTCATTTATAACATTAGTAGCATATGTTTGTTATTATATACCAAATTCATGTATTTCTCAGGGTGATGCAACTAACGAAATTGGTCAAAAGCTTCCTCAAAAAGGTCAAGTAGAATTGTTATGTGGTGGTCCACCGTGTCAAGGTTTCAGTGGCATGAATCGCTTCAATTCACGACAGTATTCTTTATTCAAAAATTCGCTAGTTGTTTCTTATTTGTCATATTGCGATTACTATAGGCCTAAGTTTTTTATCATGGAAAATGTCAGAAATTTTGTATCTTTCAAAAAAAGTATGGTTTTGAAATTGACATTGAGATGTCTAGTACGTATGGGTTACCAATGCACATTTGGTATTCTTCAAGCTGGAAACTATGGTGTACCTCAAACTAGAAGAAGGTTCGTTTTTATTCCTATTAGAGTTATAGTTTTACTTCATTTTATTTTACTGTATCATACAGAATGGTAATTCTGGCTGCTGCACCTGGGCAAACTCTTCCAAAATATCCAGAACCTACGCATGTATTCAGTAAACGTGCCTGCCAGTTAAGTGTACTAGTTGATAACAAGAAGGTAAATGATTTTATCATATTTTAATAAATATATCTATAGCGTTTAAATAAATTGCTGTAATGATTACATAATATTTCAGTATAGTTCAAATTGTAGTTGGATAGATTCTGCCCCATATAGAACCATCACCGTGAAAGATGCAATGTTCGATTTGCCAGAAATTAAAAACGGATGGAATAAAGAAGAAATGCCATACAATAGTGAACCACTATCACATTTCCAAAGAAAAGTAATTAAATTCAATAAATATAAAAAAAAGCAGTTCTTTGATATATTATTTGTTTATTTTTTAGATGAGAGGTAAACAGTATCAGCCTGTGTTGAGAGATCATATATGTAAGGAAATGGCACCTTTAGTAGAAGGTAGAATGGCTCATATCCCAATAGCTAGCGGTTCAGATTGGCGTGATTTGCCAAATATTACCATCCGACTAAGCGATGGCACTTACTCTAAAAAATTGTACGTACATCTATATATTAATCTCTTTAGTTATACTACGGTTACATCAACAGCTGGTATATAGTTGATTTTTATTCAAGGGAATATCCGTATGACGATAAAAAGGCTGGAAAAAGTTCTACAGGAGCGTATCGTGGAGTGTGTAGTTGTTGTATTGGAAAACCATGTGATCCTACAGATAGACAGTTTAATACTTTAATTCCATGGTGTTTACCGCACACCGGAAATCGCCACAATCATTGGTCGGGTTTGTATGGAAGATTAGAATGGGATGGATTCTTTAGTACAACTATTACAAATCCAGAGCCGATGGGAAAACAGGTACGAAGAAAATAATTTTAATTAACAATTGAAGCTAATATAAAAAATTTATTCAATCTCCTAGGGGCGCGTATTGCATCCAGTGGAAACGCGAGTGGTTAGTGTACGAGAATGTGCTAGATCACAAGGATTTCCTGATTCTTTTCGTTTTTATGGCACTATACTTGATAAACATCGTCAAGTTGGAAATGCAGTCCCACCACCCCTTAGTGCAGCTATTGGTTATGAAATAAGAAAATGTATAAAATATGATGAAACAAAAATTGAAACTGGTACAAATATACAATTAAATAATAATAGTATTAAACGTGAAATAAGTATTGGAAGTTTTAAAGAAGATAATAATAATTGTTCGGAATACTCCTCTGAAATAAATAATGAAATTTTAGAAATAAAATTAAAAAGAGACGAAGTACTAGAAAAAATTACATGTGATAGTGATGAAAGTTGAGATATCTATGTTTTATTGGTAGTGCTGCAGTCATATGAGTATAGTTTTTTTTTTACTTTTGTCATTATGCCCAGGCACTGAACATTGTGTACTAAATGTATAAGTAGCACAAAGTTTTTAAAGTTTTATGTTATTTATTTTTGTTCTGGAATATACTGTTGATTTTATTTTTTTTTAATGTGGCTTGTTTTATTTTTAATAAATTTGTATGAATAAATAATTGTATGTTTGTGTTTAATAATAAGAATACCTTGAATGAGTCTTAGGCTAGTGTTATGCTCATTTCATTTTCTTTAACAAATTAGAAATTCAATGTTTTTTATTTGATAAAGTCAGAAGATAAACTTTATGTAAATATTGCAATCTGATAAAAGTAACATTGTATTAATGGTGTGTGATATACTGAAGATCAATTTTATAATATAAATTGTTATACACACTGAAACAAACATTATAGGTTTATGAACTGTTATAATAAACAATTTTATAACAAGAAATAATATATTTTCACTAATAAAGAAATTATCAAGAAACTTTGTAAGTAAGGTTAAGTAATATTATCGTCACTTTTATTTGTAAACGATAAACTTTAATTATGACATTTTACAATGAATGAATTAAAAAAAAATTGACAAGAGGATGGTGTTCTCAAAAATTACATGACATTTCATTGTAGCACGTGTTTCTAAAAATACAATTTCACTTTCACTTTGTGATGTTAGTTCCATATGGTGAATGTAACAGGTATTATTGAGCGTGAAATTAAATTCTACATTTCAATAACAAATAGATAATAAACAATGGAATCTTCACAATTAAATAATATTGCTACTATAAAATATACAAAGCAACACAGCAATTTCATACAATATGGAACTGCTGGTTTTAGAACAAAGTAAGTCTTATAATAACATTTTAATAAGAAAACAGACATTAAAAATATTATTATATTAGTATTGAACAATCATTTATTTATTAATAACTTTAGGGCAAATCTTCTGGAACATGTTATGTATAGAATGGGACTTCTGGCAGTGTTGAGGTCTAAAGTTAAAAAAGGTAAATTAAAATGTAAAATTATATAATATTGGATATAAATATTGATAATGTATATATATTTTAATATCTAATACAAATTTTTTTTATAGCTGCAATTGGTCTAATGATTACTGCAAGTCACAACATTGAATCCGATAATGGTGTAAAGCTTATAGATCCAGCTGGTGAAATGTTAGAAGCATCTTGGGAACAAATAGCTACTACTTTAGCTAATGTTGATGATTCAGAATTATCTTCCACAGTACAGAAAATTTTACAAGAACAGAATATTGATATGTCTATAAATGCAACTGTAGTAACTGGTAGAGATACTAGGGAAAGTGGTTCTTCATTATTACAGGCTGCTATTGCAGGCATTGAAGCTTTGAATGGAACTGTAAATAATTTTGGAATAGTTACAACTCCTCAATTGCATTATCTTGTTGTATGTATAAATACTAATGGTAGCTATGGTGATCCTACAATAAGTGGTTACTATGTAAAATTGACAGAAGCCTTTAAACGCATAAGACAAAGTCAGATTAACAATCAGCAGTATGTTGCTGAATTGTCATTAGATGCTGCTAATGGTGTTGGTGCTATTGCTGCAAAAGAATTCCAAAGTAATCTGGAAACAGCACTTAAAATTAATATACACAATGATGGAAATGGAGAATTAAATCACATGGTATAACTTTAGCTATTCATATTAATATTTAAATTATTTTAAATAATTTCAAATAATTCATTTTAGTGTGGTGCTGATTATGTTAAAGTACAACAAGCACCACCAGCCAATTTTCCTGTGAAAACAAATGATAGGTGTGTATCTGTAGATGGTGATGCAGATAGAATAATTTATTTCTATTTGGATGAAAACAATAAATTTCATATGATGGATGGTGATAGAATAGCAACACTTATTGCACAATATTTTAAAGAACTCTTGCAAGAAAGTAACTTGTCATTTCAACTTGGTTTAATACAAACAGCATATGCCAATGGTGGTTCCACCAATTATATTTCCAATGTACTGGTAAGTGAATTTTTTAAACATCGACGTGGATAAATATTATCATAAATTGTTATTTATTTTAGCAAATTCCTGTTGAGTGTGTATCAACTGGCATCAAACATCTACATAAGAAAGCATTAGAATTTGACATAGGAGTATATTTTGAAGCCAATGGTCATGGAACAGTGCTTTTTAAAGATACTGTGATTCAGGCAATTAAAGATGCTACTACAAATCCACAGTACGTTTTATCTAAGTCTATTGTATAAAACAGGGTATTAAAAAGTTTAATACATTGCAAAAGAAATTATGGTAGTCAGCATTAATGCACTATAATTTTGTAGACTGACTGCGACTGAAAAATCAGCTGCTTCTAAACTAATGAATATAATTGATGTAATAAATCAAACAGTGGGCGACGCCTTTAGTGACATGTTACTAGTAGAAACAATTTTACATGCAAAAGGATGGAGTATTATAGATTGGGAAGGAAGTTACAAAGACTTGCCGAATAAACAATTAAAGGTAAAAATTGCTGATAAAAATACTATAACAACAGCTGACGCGGGAAGACGATGCGTAACACCTGCGGGGTTACAAGAAGAAATTGATAAAGTTGTATCGCGATACAGTAAAGGTCGATCTTTTGTTAGGTAATTATTTTTATTATCTATTGCAATAGTTCTCAAGCTGTGCGTTGTACACAGTATATTAAATGCAAACAATTTGTATTTTTAGACCATCAGGAACCGAAGATGTAGTAAGAGTATACGCAGAATGTGAACATGAAAGTGAACTTGCGCAATTAACTATAGATGTCGCATTATTAGTTTATAAACTTGCAGGAGGTGTTGGTCCTGAGCCTAAATTAGCATAAATAGCAAACATTCCTACAGTGAAGCTATTGAATATAAACTAAATTTGAATGAATACAAAAGTTACGAATAATGAAATGTATTGCATTACGTAAAGCTTACTGCACACATTATCATTGGTATCAAATTTAATATTTTATAGACTGGTAGAAAAAGAAGATCACAGATTTCTATAAAACATTTACAAAGCAGTATTTATTGTGACAGCATTACGTTTTATGCAGTTTATTTTGAAGCTTTATTGTAATATAATAATGTTTTTAACATATTTTAGTATTTTTTTAAATCTGTACCTTTTATACATTTATAAAATTATTACATTAAATATATAATGCTTGTATCAAATATCAAAGTATCTTGTACACATTCCTATAAAAAGTTATATAATAAAATTGGTAAATAAACGAGATCCAGATTTTAAATCACATCGCTGAAAACAAAGTCCGATATAATTAAATATGTTCAATTTAATAATACATGAAAAAAATATTTATTACATAAATATTGTTTCTTTACAAGTTTATGCCGAATACAATAATAAATACATTAGGTATGTTATGTAAAGACATTAGTTTTCAATTTCCTGCTTTAAGAAAGGCCATTTTTCACATCTTAACGTTCACCTTTACTAAAGAATAATTTACTTACTTTCAATATTTGAAAGAATAACTGGCATATGCTCGTTAACTCTCAGATAGTGGTTCCAAGTCAGGGGAGACTGATCTTTGTTTATTTTATATACAATGATGTGTTGATTGTTTTATTCACGTTTGTTTACTATTAAAGTAGCATATAAAGCATCTCGAATATTTTATTTAATACATTGACTGCTAAGCTGAAGCCGCTGAAAATGTTATTAGATACTATTTCTATTTTTAACCAATCTTATCAGAATACTTGTTTAAATCTATTATCCATAACTTTAAGTACCTAATACGAATATTTTTAATTAGACTTCAGACGACCAACATATATCATCAATGTTTCAGAGTTATCAATATTTATTGACTATTCTGAAATATTGACAATGCACATTGATTTGAGATCTCCATAATAAGGTTCATTTCTATTAACGACATGATCTTTCACATAGTATTTATGGACTGTATCTGATACAACATGACACACATTTTTTATTAATGATATATTCTTACAGTTCACGTTCTATAAAAATACTTTCTCCCCTTTTGATGAAGCAAAATAAAGTTTTTAATAAAAACCAGTAGAATTTGAGTCACCATTACCTGAGTGTTAACAAAGAAATAATACTGATCGCTTACATTTGCGTATGAAATATTTAAGGAAATTATCGGTGTATCTTACATTTCCAATACACGCGAACAAAAAAGAAACCCTCTTTTCTCTTCCTTATCCGCATTTCTCTTCTTTCTAACGTCGTCGCAAACATTCCTGCTGATGGAATAAATCCACGGACCTGAGTATAGAGTGAGAGAGACTCCATGGTATTATTAGGACCCACACTTCCAATCTGAGTTCATCTCATTGTCCTCACTGTGTCGTCATCCCGCTTGTAATCTATCAAAAACATGGTATTATTTGGTGCATAGTGCATTTTCAAAGCCCGCAACAGATACGAGCATTTCTTGTGAAATCTTAAACTAAAGAAAAATTTTATGCTTTAACATTCACATAAAAAACTGTATTTGCATTAATTTACTCCTAATTCCATCTCCGTTGCATTCTGTCGCAAATGTCAATTTGTATCGTTTAATGTCTAGTATTGGCGCAAGTAACTGAATCTAATATATCTTCTTTAATTGCTAATTGTACAATTACCAGCGACTGAAGTATATAAAAGCAATATCACTAATTGTTCATCTACAAAGACAATTGAGTAATTTAAATATACTTAAAGTAATTTTAAAATACAGTATTAATTTAAGAAGTAACAAGACTTTAATGAAATAAAATAATTGCAGTTTAGTTGATATCATTGCAGCGCCTCTAAACAGTTTTGACAAATAAAAGTAAGATTGGTCATTAGGAGATGGAATCAGAATTAACGCGTGTTAAAAGTCGAAAATATTCGCCATCGCAGCACGTTCGCAACGGTATTTTCACAATCGACGATTGTAGTAACATTCTTTTCTTTTTTTTTTTCGTAGTTCCGTGCATTTTCATCGTTCGCAATGACTGATAATAGACACAATGCGCATAAGAGAGCGCATTCTGTTATTTATTATCTTTATATGTTTCTATTTATAATTTTGCTTTAATGAGCAAAGAGTAAAGGGCGCACGCGTTAAACATACCTTCTGTATAAATTCAAAGCACCGCCAGCTTTGAGCGCAAACGCAATTTGTAGCACGTTATCCGCATATCGAAGCTTGCATTATTCACCAGTAGTCGCATCTACGGGCCACACGCATAGGTAAGCGACTTGATATCGGTCTCTTCGTATAATCTGACGTTGATATGCCACCAGGATTCGAAGTGAGCTGCGCTTACGCGGGTTCGTCGCACAATTCAAGATTACGCTGTTCTAAGTACAAGTCATTGTAGATTCCATCAACTTTCAAATGAAGTTCTGCATTTACACTTGTATTCTAACATACAAAAGTTTCGAGAGCTTCAAAAATATCAAACTAATACAATGATCGAGATCATAACGTTTACACGAATGGTTCTACCAAGTATACTAATGATGGCCAACTGATGAGTCAGTTTACAAATTTTCAAATTGTCCAAATTAAATTTTCAGGTCCTCAAATTTTAGAGCTAAAAAATATATAAATTTGAAAATTTGAAATCTTTAAAACCCATCATTGCACGCAGTGCCTTGTGAACACAGGGTCTGACCATCACCGTTATAAACCATAAAAGAATTCTAAACAGAGGATGGGATATCTATTTGACAAAACACATTGTTCACATGGAGATTTCTATAATAGGAACATTGAAATTCGTAATGTATGGACGCTGTGGACCGAATACATTCAGCAGAGTAAATACTAGATATTTGAATTATTTCAATGTTGTATTTGAAAACTTAAGAAGTTATTCGGTAACATCGTTCCTTATTATTAACCCTTTGCACACTCTGACTGTTCTAAACAGCGTTCAAGCACCAATCAGTAGTAGATACAATTGATATAAACTTTCGAGTGCCAGCGAGATATGCTTAGAGTGCAATGAATTAAAAATAACCAATTAATTACTATAAATACACGTACAGAGTGTCCCACGATAAGCATCCTTTGAAATATCGTTTGAACTACTGATTTTTATGAAAAGAAAAATGGAATGAATTGTTTCTGTTTCTGGTAAAGAATCTTGGAACTGATATTTTTCACAATGCCTTCCAATAAGAATGGATGTAAGGTATTGTTATAACAATTGTTCAAAACACCATTCTATTTTTCAATTAATGTATGTATGTAATGTAGTTTTACATTACTGATATAATAGTAATGATTGTACATACAATTTACAGTACATTGTTAATACATTTATCTCCCCTCTTTAGTAACCTTTAAAGAATTTAATCAGATTCTTTTTCAAAAACAGAAAACATGATTTTATGTATAAAAAGGAAAAAGAAAATATCAATAGTTTTGACACTTGGTGGAACACTTTGTACACATGTTTATGGTGAAAATTATAGTAGACGCTTGTATGAGTTCTTGGTCCACAGCGAGCGTTTTGAAAACTTCAGTTCTGTATCCCTGTCTGATCTAACTGTTCGACTCTGAAAAATGAAAAGCAAATTCAGTGACATGAATAAGGGCGTACAAATGAAAAAGAAGTATATTGTATAAACGATTGATCTCGATCGTATTTATCTTAATTTCTATAGTAACGTTGCAATGCAAAACATCATTCAGATAATAATAATGTGTACCAAGAATGGAACGCGCGCATTCCTAGTTGGTTCGCTGTAGAACGAGAAACGTTCTACGTATAGAAACGTATATCGCGCGAGTGAAATGCCATTAATTTCACCATTAATTAATGTCATCTTCCATGTAGATAATTTGTATTCGACGGATCCCCTTCTATCAGCTAGCCAGCGTCGCACGTTTCAACGAAGAGAAGATGTAGCAGAAAGTTTTGCTTGAAAAGCATAAACAATCGCACGAAACGAAAAGTACAAAGAAAAATAAAATAAAAAAAAAAGATACAGAAAGATCCCCAATGGTACGCGCACATTTGAAGATACAAGGTTTAGCAAAGTATAAATGTACACCTCTGAAACATTTAGAGCCAAGAGAGACTTAAAGATATGTACGTTTGAATTTTATTTTTCATTCCGTCAAGGTACATTGATAACTCTTCTGCAAACACGTTTCCTTGCTTTATTAATGAACATTTAAAACATTATCCAAGTTCTTACGTGTAAAAAAAGATTATACAGCATTTTTTTCTTTTAATCTTGTTTAATAGCCTAAGTCAACATCATTTTGCTGATCTAAATATTTGATATATATATATAAACTTATAACGAAATTATTTTATCCTAATCGTGTAATTATCGTGTGACAATAAGATAGATAAAAAGATAATTGTTCAACCCGTAACCGTTTCTGAAGTTGGGCTGTTCTGCATTTAGCGCTACGAGAAACAAGAGAGTGAGAGAAAAACATAGGAAATATCAAGAAAACACCACGAAACAGAAATCGCAAAACAAAATGAATATCCGCTATCTGCTGGAAAAAGAAAATGAACGACAATATATAAAATCCCTTGATTCCATCTTGGAATACTTTTTTTTGTTTCTGTTCGTTTGTTTGTTTGTTTCTTGTTCGTTTCACTTCAATCGGGGGATTCAATCTTCTTCTATGCTCTTCGTCAATGAATCGTAGGTTGTGTTCATTCTTATTCGTTATTACTCATATTTGATGCTTCTTAATTCTTACCGTGGCTTAAGTTAGCATTAAACGTTATCGTATCTCTATCGTATCTATCATTATACATAGTTATATATCGTATGTAATGGTATATGGATTCTGTATGTCGGACGCAGGGCAGTTCCTAGGTATTCGATTCCGTAAGCGAATGACCACCAGACTAAAGAGGCATTTTTTTTTTTTTTTTTTTTGTTGTATTTTTGTTTGTTTTGTTAAGGGTGCCTTTCGCATGCGCTTTAGTATTTTGCTTTAGTACGCTTTTAGTACCTCGGTGGCATCGCGTCTGCCGGACCTGGGAAGCTAAAAGGTCAAAAAATGAAAAATCGCAGTATTAATTCCTTCCAATCGCCTTGCGGCGAAACAAAAGCTGGAAAGTATAAGATGCAACACTGGTACGCGCGAATTCTCGACAATCGAACCGATATTTCATACGACGACGAACGGAAACCTCATCTTTTTCTTTTCGGTTCTTCGCAACGAATATACACATTTGCCGAATGACATACAACTTACAGACCTGGGGAATTATTTACATATTTCTACGGAAATTCTTTGCTACTTCAATTACTCTATATACAATTCAACGTATTCCAACTGGATGTAGTACATCTGAAAAATTTCATTCTAACGTTACTCTACATTTTATTACAAATCAACTTCAGTCGGAGTATATTACATAACAATTTTACATGTTTTAAATTCACTTTACAATTCAGTTTACGTTATTTGATTTTCAATACATAATAGAATATTTACCGAAAATCTTTACAATTAAATATATTATTTGAAATATAATATTTTTTACACAAACGGAGTCCCAGGTCTGATAAGTTATCACAAGTTTAAAGGTATTTTATCGCCGCATAAAAAGGCGCCATTCTCGCCATTTTCGCAAAACATATAGCGTTTAAATAACCGCGAACCACGATGCGTTTCGAGCATTCGAACGTAAAAATTTCGTAATAATCGTCGAAAGTATTCGGCTACCTGTTTACTTGCAACATTTGATGCGCGACAAACAAGATACAAACGCAAACGCAATTCTCGTAGCAAACCGAGCTTCGTACATATATGCATCTTGAATACGCATTGTTTCTTATACAGCGTTCGTTAAAAAAAAAGTAAAAAAAATAGATGAAATCTGTTGAATTTCGTGCGTGTGTTAACATGCACGAATACCGACGGCGCAGTGTTTCGCATTACGGTTTATTAACGTCGTCGTCGTTGTCATCGTCATTATCTGCCAGATCGGCCGATTACTCGCAAATACTCTTCTCGACGTGGACGCTGAATTTCGCGGACTTTTGGGCGCAGAGTACATAAAAGAAGAGAGGCAGTATTCGAAAATATTTTACTGAAGAAATCATTTAACTTTAATATACTGAACTAATAAAATAAATGAAAAGACATCGGACAATCAACATTATTTATAAAAACTAAATGTTCATGTTGATCATCTGAGGTCATCAATTTATTATAAATTTTGTCCACAAACTGTATCTAAAGTGTATAACTAAAAGTACTGAAAAACTTGTTAATTAATTTTATTGAATAAAAAGATCTTTAAATTGAAACAAAATCTTCAAACGTCATATGAAATTATAAGATAAAAGTACAACTACCTCTGTTCTCTTTCACACTCAACATTAGAAAAGTCGCAGAACGATTTTCTCGGTATTTGACAAACGAGATCAATGGCGTGCCGTTGCATGCACAAATGTACGCTTTCGATGATCAAGAAACGTTTCCCTCGCGCTAAGTGTCACACCTTATACTTTTACAGAAAATATGTTTTAGCCTAACTCGATCCGCATAAGAAACGTGAACACATTGAGGATCAGTGGTTGAACTAAATGTAATACGTTGCGCAAAAAGAGCGTGGTCGCCTGATTAACGAACGATCGTTATTCGCATAAATTAACATCGCTCTTCAACGCTGTGTAATGAGTGTCACTTTGGAAAACGCATTCGTGTAAAATGTGTAATATACTAAAAGAAAATAATAGCGAGAAAGACTTACCGTCCACCACTGCGCGGAGGACCATATGCATCTGGTCTGTCGTATCCTTCGGTATAACTAAAACAAAAATTAAACAATTAATTTTCTTATTTTTTAAAATTGGGTACAATATAGGCTTCCATTGCTTTTGGGACAACATTGAGAGCACCTATGAACCTAGAGCAAACTAATGGAAGCCTATGGTGCACCTGAGTACAGATATATTATTTCTATTTTTATTACATATCTTTATAAAAAATATGTAAACATTTCCACTGAAGATATGTAGACTTATAAACAATTTATTTATACCACTTATTGTATATACCATTTTGTTATTTGTACAGATTGTTAAAGAAAAAGAAAAACAGAGTTTATCATGTTCGAATACTTATTTATGTAAGTTTAATTATAATAAAATAAATATAATTTAACTTACCCTCCACCAACAGGAGGATATCCACTACTGGGGACAGCACTGCCTGGTCTTCTACTAAACATATCTGCTTGTGGTCCTGGACCAGTACTGTAGCTAGGTGCCCCAGTGCTGTAGCTGGGTCCTGTACTTATTGGCCTGTTAAACGGAGTCATATCATTAACAGGGGGACCATCCCTCCTGTCATAGGCCATCGAAGCTGCCTGATTTACCCCCCCGGGCCCACCCATCATATCCCCAGGCCCGCCCGGATAACCCCTGTCATACACAATTGGAATATATTAACTTATTTTCACTCTATCCTGCATGATGCACCAAAATCTTGCTGAAGCGTAATTAATTAAAAGTATAATGTGTTTAATGACTATTGAATTAGTTTAAGCATTACAGGTTAGAATAAAAATGAAGTTTCAATTCATGACTGTTGTGTTTGTACGGTTTTATAAGGCTGTAGAAAATGTATCCTACAATGTGATCTTTAATAATTAAATGCAACAATTTGAAATATTGAAAGTTAAATATTAGAGAAGCTTTTTCTAATATGCAGTGAACATATTATATATAAGAAATGTATTTTATGTTAGTTTAAACTTAGAGTACTTAAATTATTATTTTAAACTTAATTTAAATGTTTTAAAGAAAACAAAATAGATTACCAGTGGCTTTCATCATATCCTACATCTGTGTACCCTGTTCCATATCCAGTAGTGGCAACTGCACCACCACCATTTCTCATAGGTCCTGTTGCAGTGCGATCATAATCATTTCTAGCTGTATAATCAACTGTGCGATTTGCACCAAAGTTATCAGTACGTCCATAATCCATTGGACCTGGTGCGCCACGACTAAAATCTCCAGTCATTCCACCTCCAACTACTGCAAATATAAGTATTTTTTATGTTAGATAAAAAGAATAAATGTCACTTTAATTACAAGAAGTTAATTATAATAAGAATGATAATTACCATAATCTGTTCTAGCTCCAAAATCGGCAGCACGAGTATAATCTGTTCGTCCGTAGTCAGCTGTTCCTGTAGGTCCGTATCCTCCAACTGCTCCGGTTGCTGGTCCATATCCTCCTCCCATTCCAGGCGCTGTAGAAGTGTAGCCCATTGCCGCGCTTCCCACGTTTTGTCCATACGCTCCACGGTCGGTGTACCCAGTCCCAAAGTCTGCTCCTCCACGTCCACTAAAGTCTCCAGCGCCACGATTGTAATCGGTGTACCCCGTTGCGACGCCACCTGCAGCAGATCCATCGTAACCAACGAGTTGGATCGGAAGAACTGCAAAGCATGCCGAGATATCCAATTGGTATTTTAGTCTGTATTAAAACACATAATATACATGATTTAATTTTCCATTTTCTCATTTCACTTGATTGCTTTATACTACACTGTCTACATTAATACTAAATAGCCATTTGTCTAAAATTACTGAATTTATATTTATATGTTATAAAATAATAAGTTTACATCAGTATTAATGAATTTCTCTCAACATTATCTAGGAAGTGTAGAATAAAGCATATCAACTTCTTTTAAGAAAATTTTTATGGAGCAATAATAAATGTATTTTTTAAAAATAAATAATATGCCAGAAATATTTAATAATCATTAATGAGAAAATGGCTTTAGTAAAATATATTATATTAGGTAACTATACCAACCTCTTCTATCATTGTAAGGTCCAGGACGAGCGTCTCTACCACCGTCTCGTCCTCCTCTACCACCTCTCATTGGTCCACCTCTTCTGTCTCCATCCCTGCGTGGTCCTCCAGCTCCACGTGATTTGCCAGTAGACTGTTCCACATTGATCGTCGCCCCTTTGAAGTTGGAATTGTGAAGTGCTTTGATCGCTGCAGCTGCATCTTCCTCACGCGCCATGTGGACAAACCCATACCGATTCATGACATCGCACTCAGTTACCTCACCAAAACGTAAAAATAATTGTCGCAACTCATCGTTGCGACAATTTTCTGGTAACCGACCCACAAATATTTTTGTTTTTCTCTGCAAAATTAAAATATCGAATTAGGAACAATTCTTTATTATATTTATCTACTTAATTATAATATGTACATGCATGTATATATATATATAGTATAAATATAAATTACAAAGAAAATGGTTCTTTTGTATCTCTGAATTCGACCTTGCTTCTATTTTCATAAAAGCACGGTGTCTGTTCGAGATTTTCTCTTGCTCAAAAGTTTTACCATTATTACAAAAATCATGTGCTAATGACAATGTAATATCACTGAGCTTCTCAGGAACAATTATTAATTAACATTAAACTTATAATTATTATGTTATAAATAACATTATAATTATAAAATATAAAATAAGTCATTAAAAATTTTAATAAAATATATGAATTTATAAAAAATACAATATTTTACATACCCAGGAACAAATCATATCATTTAACTAATGCTTTTTTTTTTTTGTAAAAAAAATAAAGAAATTTGTGCACATAAACAAATAATGAAGTCATCAAATAATACCAAATGAAAATATACAAGTTACTATTAGCATTGTTCTTACCGGTTGATTAGATGAAACCATTTTCTGAAAATAAAAAAAGAATATTATTAATTGATATTCTGTAGTTACATCACTTCACTTTAAAATGATTCCAGTTTGATATTAATGCTTAGAATAATTATAACTAATATACATGTAATGCTTTGTACAATTCTTCCATAACTTATCAAATCTTTAGGAATCATTAATATCAATTAATATTATTTATATTATAATTTTATACATATACAAGATTACACTTTTGCGTGAATCAACTTCTTAAAGCAGACACTTTCAAGTTTTGTGGCAAATACTGAAGCTCGTAATCTTTAAAGTAAAATTTTAATTATTCAATACTGCTGAATTTATGAAATTTCAATTGTTTCAAGTTTAACCATAAGAATTTATAGTTATAATCACAATGATATTTTATGTAAAATAAAACATTTAATATTAATGTATGTTGCTAATATATAAAAAAACTAAACCATGCGTTAAGAAAATTTTTCATTTTCCTTGTAAGAAATTTATGATAAATAATAGTTTAAAGAAAATGATGTGTTAAATACAGGTGAACTATTAACTAAATATTGAAATGATGCTTACAAGTTTATTTATGTGAGAACTGCAAATATCAGTTATTCAACTAATTCATAGCAAAAAAATTATTAAATAACTTAATTGTAGATGTATTACAAAATAGAATACGTGTTAATGCTAACAATATGTTCATTTGTACTTAAAGAAGTGAACTGCACTTTTTTCAACTTTAGCATTAATAATATCAATAAATATAGATATATATAATAATATTATGATAAGAAATCAATACTATAAAAAAGTAAATTACAAACATTTGTAAGTACTTATATATGCATTAAAAATTAATACCTTTGGAAGAAATGGTTACATGTAAGCATTAACATTTCCTTGAAATTTCCTGAAATGGAGAATCTACAGCATTTCAAGAATATTAAAAAAATGCATAAAACTTACATGATTATACATTATACGTAAAAATTCTGTATTTTACGTTTTACAATCACAAAAAAGAACAGGTGTCTGAAATTGCAAATAAAATAATTTTGTATTTTTTTTTGTTCCAAATAAAACAAGATAAAAAAATTAATTTATTATAATTTTACAAATTTCAAACTTAAATCGTTGAAAGAACTTAAGGGGAAATTGTTTAAAGAATTTTTTGAATGGGAAACGCAGAAGACGCTTATATACTTTCTTCAAGGCCATGAAAGTTATCACATTTTATCAATAAAAAAAAGGGAATTAATTAGATTTTTCTAATGGAATCTAATTATTATAACCGAAAAAATAAAAAAAATTTATCATAAATCGAATTGGAAAAAAAATAGAATGATACGGGGATACAATACAAAAGGATATCTAAAAAACAACCGGCCCTTGGCGTGCCCTAGTAGTAATTGACGATATGCGAGATCTCTTTACCACACAAAATTGGATATTTCTTTTAGATCATTTTGGCCATCGAATATTTGACTACAAAAATCACGTAACTACTTACATGTGGCTGCGACGTTTTGGCAAAATTAAATTAAAGTAAAAAGGGAGAAAACTTTCGTGACGCTAACAGCGAAACGAGATACGAAATGGCGTCAACGATTTCCACCTTGAACACTTTTGACGGAAAGCAATGTTTTATGTTATCTATTGCCACTCTTTACTGATCTAACGACAAAAATCACTAGATTATTTCTGAACAAGCCACATTTTCATGAGTAATCACGCCACCTTTCTTTTGTTAAAAATATGGAAATACAAGTAACGAACGATAAAGAATAATATTTTTATATCAGTGAATAACATGAGAAATCTTTAAATTCTTTATAGGACGTATTTATTATAAGAAATTGTATATTCTTCGTTCAACGAGAGATCATAACTAGCTTGCGCAACGTGGCTAACTTCAACAGATTTCCCACCACGTGATATTGTACCACTACTACGCGCTTTCTATTTCGCCGGACATATACACGGTGGCCAAAGTATACGAATAATGAAAGGAATTATGAATCAGGCATGATCAGATTTGAACATTTGGAATTTTAAGAATTAGAAAATTTGGGAATTTAAAAGTTTAGAAATTTGAGAACTTGAAAATTAATAGATTTTTAAAACTACGAATTTAGTAGTTTAAACCTTCGAATTAGAATCACTAAGTATACGGATTCGGCAATATAATGACAAGTGCGTGTGCGCAGTGTCTTTGATTACGAAACATGCCTCAACTAATCAGAAATAACATGCGCGATATGAACAAAAAACTTGTCAAACCATGAGTATGTTCTCTGTTTGAACGAAATAAATGTTCAAATACTTGTATTCACCTTAGTAACTAAATTTAAAAACGATATTGTGTAATCTTAACCAAATTAAGATACATTTTCCTCAAGCAATATCAAACTGTTATATTATCAATTTAATAATTGGAATTTAGAATGAATGAAAGGTTGGGCGAGCTAAAAATAATTTATAAGAAAATGCAGTAATATATACTTACAAGAGGGCATAATTTTATTACTGAAGAAAAGACTTATTTTACTGAAACAAAATGAATCGTATTTTGTCTGCACGAACATACTGTTCTAATACTTCCACAGTAAAGAAAAGTGCCAAGTTAATTAGAAATGAATTTCTAGATTATTTTAAACATGATTTAGGTCATACTTTTGTTCGCTCAAGTCCTGTTGTACCTATTAACGATCATACAGTTCCATTTGTAAATGCTGGAATGAATCAAGTAGGCTTGTCTTTAAATTTCTATAATGAATCATTTTTATGATACCTTGCTCACATATGAATATCTATTTCCTTAGTTTAAAGGAATCTTCTTAGATTATTATGATCCACCTGTAATGAAAGCTGTAAACTCACAAAAATGTATTCGAGTTAGTGGAAAACACAATGATTTAAATGTAGTTGGAAGTGATACTTATCATCACACATTTTTTGAAATGTTAGGAAATTGGTCTTTTGGGGAATATTTTAAGGTAAACTTTTTAAGATTCTTAAATTCAAAATGATTTATTTCTGTATATTGTAATATTAACTTGAAGTATAACTTTACTTTTTCAGAAAGAAGCTTGTCAGTATGCATGGGATCTATTAACAAAAGGGTACAATATTAATAAAGACCTTTTATATGTAACTTATTTTGGTGGGGATGAAAAATTGGGATTAGAACCTGATTTAGAATGTAGAGATATTTGGTTGAATATTGGCATTCCAAAAGAGAAAATTTTACCATTTGGAATACAAGAAAATTTTTGGGAAATGGGTATTTCAGGACCATGTGGTCCTTGTACAGAGATACATATAGATTATACAAAACTATTAAATCAATCAAATCAAATAAATAAGGATCCTCCAGCACTTACAGAATTGTGGAACATAGTTTTTATACAATATTCAAGGTATTTAATGTTTAACTAGGATATGGAAATTAGTTTCAAAAATATTTTTTAAAATAATATTTTAGTTATATTTGACACCAGGTTAACAGATGGTACAATAGTACCTCTTCCAAAACATCATGTTGATACTGGCATGGGATTTGAGAGACTAGTTGCACTATTGCAAGGGAAGAAGTCAAACTATGATACAGATCTTTTTCAGCCCCTTTTTAAGACTATTCAGAAATATACAAAGGCTCCAGCATATAAGGGTAAATTTTCTAATGATGAAATTGGACTTGATAATGGATACAGAGTGTTGGCAGATCATAGTAGAATGATTTCTGTAGCTTTAGCAGACGGAATAATTCCAGAACGAAGGTAAGTCCTAAACTTTTTGTAACAGTAAGTATTGCATTATTGTAAGCATATACTTTTTCAGTAATAAACTCAGGAAAATAATCAGAAAAGCAATTGATATAGGTGAAAACATATTTAAAAAACATAGTATACTTCCTGAACTCGCGTATGCTGTAGCAGAAAATTTGGGAGATGTTTATCCAGAACTGCAAAATAATCTTGAAACGGTAATATAAAATATGAAATGACAATATGAAACATAATTGTAATATTATATTGTGTTTTAGGTACAGAAAATAATGAGATTTGAGGAAGATTTATACATAAAATTGCGAAAGACTACTGGTAAGGAATGGAAAAAGATTGTTGCAACACGTCCTGAATTAGCATCCATATCTGAATGGGCAGTTCCTGGTTTAATACCTGGATATAAGTATTTTCAAAGTATACTTAATGAATTGTAAGTATTACAAAATCGACGTGTAAATATAATGTATATACATAAAAGAATGTAGTACAAAGATTTTTCTAATAATTTTCTATGAATTTTTCAGAAAAGCAACTAATACATTAACAGGAAATGTTGCTTTTGTATTATATGATACATATGGTTTAAGTGCAGAAACAATTAATGAATTAGCAGAGGTAGAATCCTTACGTTTTGACACTGCAGCCTTTGAAAATGAATTAGAAAACCTCAAAACTCGATCAAGAATTGGCCTAAGGAAGACCAATGTAGATGTGTTAAGAAGACATCTAGAAACATTTATAAATAATCATATACCTAAAACTGATGATAGTTTCAAATATAAATATATTGATGATGGAAATAATTATCAGTTTCCTACTATTGACAGTAAAATTGTAGCATTAATTAGAGATGGTAAAATTTGTCAATTAATATACTTACTTTTAGCATTGATTACATACAAACAGTACAACTTAAAATGTATTTATTTTATTTGCTTCAGATAAGACTATATCAAATCAAGGAAATGAAAGTACAAAATTGAATGAAGATGAAATTGGAATTGTGTTGGATAAAACAGTATGTTACTCACAGGAAGGGGGTCAAGTGTCAGATAAGGGTTACATTTGTATAAAGGATTTAAAGTTTACTATAAATAATTTAAGAAAGATTAATGATTATGTCATACATTTTGGAACATTTGACCAAAACAGTTCAGAGTAAGTATTAATATTATTACAGACATTACTGCGTATATAATATTTGAAAAAAGAAATGAAAAAATAAAAAATTTGTTTACTAGAAATTTGTGTGACGAATTAAAGATTGGAGATGCTTGTACAGTTTCTATTGTGCCCGAATTTCGAATTGGAGCGATGCAGCATCACACTGGAGCACATTTATTGAACGCAGCTGTAAAGCAAATTATTCAGGGAGTTTATCCACGGAATTCTCAAATAAATTCAAATCTTTTAAAATTTCGATACAATTCTTTTGGAGAAAAACTTTCTAATAAGCAATTGAAAGAAATTGAAAACCGTGTAAATAATGCTATAGAAGCTAATGTTCCAGTTACTACGAAATTATTAAATTCACTGCAATTGTTAACAGAAGATTCGGTATCGTTAATGCCCGGAGAAATCTATCCTTATACCGGTATCAGAGTTGTAGATATAGATGTTCCAGATTTAAGATCGAAGTAAATATTCGTTATGCATTTTAAAATGATTCCATATTATGTATAGTCCTATTTTTTATAATAATCAGCATTTAACATTTTGTTTAGAGAAGCATGTTGCGGTACACATGTATCTAGAACGGGAATATTAGAATACTTCTGCTTCTTAAAATACTATTCAAAAGGAGTAGCAAATTTTAACCTTGAAGCAGTTGTAGGACAGCCTGCAATATCTGCCAAATTAATAGGTGAAAACATACAATCAGAAGTTTCTGATTTAGAGCACAAATTAAAAACAGAACAAGTTTCATATACGATGTTTAAATTAAAACGTAAACAGATTGAAAATAAACTGACTGAAGAAGCAGAACCTATACCATTTTTGGTTAAAGAGGATTGTTTAATGAAATTAGAACGTTTAAATGATCTGGCTTGGGCACAAGCAAAAGAAATAGAAAAGTAAGTATTATATCCTACTGTTGATCACAAAAAAACAAACCAAATGCATAGATTACATTTATACAGTGCAAAATTATTTTTAAAGGTCTTCTATAAATGTGGATTTAAGTAAAATCTATTCAAAGTTTCCTTATATTGTTCACTGTATACGTAAGAAACTCTTGTATTTACCACTTGAAGAGGTTGTATCTCTTTATCCAAGGACACCAATACTTATTATTGTATACCATGATAACACAATAAAAGCATGGTGTTCTGTGCCTCAGGTATAAAGAACATATTAGTAGATGATACTTTAAATCTTTGTTGTTAAATTAATTAAAGAAGTTTGTTTTATACAGGAGTTTACATCTGAACGGTTTAATGCAAAAAAATGGATGAAAGTTGTTCTTAAAACTTTTAGTGTAAAATATCGGCGAACAACTGGTTTTAATCCACATTTAGTTGCCAGTATGAAGACCACGAATATCTCTGATGCTTCACAGAAACATTTAGTACAGAAAGCAATTGAAAAGGCTAAAATGTTTGCATTTATACATGTAAAATACACAAAAAAATCTGTTGCAGAAAGTAAGTTATAAATCTTTATGAGGACAGTAGTTATTCAGATAGTTTATAATAAATAAAACTTTTTGTACATGCTGATTTAAATATTGTTATATATTATTGTAATTATGATAACAGACTTATAAATTTCATATTTATATACATAATTTACTAGTCTCTACATGATTTTTGTAGAAAAGCTTTAGTGCATTCCATTGTGCTGTATGCAGTAGTATATGAGGTCTCTTTTGTTTCATGTATGCTACTGCTTCCTCTGGAGTCCACTGATTTTTCTAAAAATGAATTATTTATAAGTTATTAATTTAAATTTTGTCCATTTCAAATCAGTCTCTTTTTGATTACAATATATGAGATTTTGTGAAGAGTGTGATCTAATATTATGTTTTTTCTAACCATCATTAAATAGCATCCAACTAATGTTGCACTCCGCGTTCGCCCAGCTTTACAATGTACATAAACACTTTCATGGGGATACGTTTTATTATCAGTGCTAGATTTATTCAATTCAACTGGTATATTACGAAATTTGTTAATAAAGTTTACACCATCCTCTAATTTTTCTTGTGAAGGTGATTGAAAAATATCTGTTGTAGATAGTTGCAAAAATTCAACATTGTGCATTTGCCATTCCTACAAATAAAAGTATCTATTGTTTAAAATATTTGACTAAATAATAACAGTTTTAGATTATGATTAACGCACCTTTTCGGTATTTGAAAATATTCGTAGTTCATAATCTTCATTCATTGAAACAACACCTTTAACATTTTCTTCGGTTACCAACTAAAATTTGCATTTTTTTTTAAATTAATATCATTAATTATAAATATAATTTTGGAATACATACCTGCTTCGTCATACTGCGAAACGGTAGAGCACCCAATATAACTACTTCGTCGATTCTATCATACCAATTTCTTGATGAAACTTTTTCCATAAATACATTATACAATAGTGTTGGATAAAATGTCACTCTTGCAAACATTTTCACTACAATCGTAGTTTATTAATCAAATTTATTATTCTCTAAATTTTATGAACATACTTAAAAAGTCAACTAACAATTTTGGAATTAGATAAATGAATCCGATTCCACTAAGTAATAGTTGGACTTAGGAATATAAAAAAAATTGGTAATGGTTTAATGACAAATTGTAAAAGATTATTATACGAGGGGCGAAGTTCCGTGCGGTGAAAGTACGAGAACTTACATGGAAATATGTATTGGGGGAATTGTTACTCGGATAACGGGACTTACGATGCTCGAAGGACGACGATAGTATAAGAATACATTTAAAGCTTTATATACTTAATTATTGTGCCAGTAAAAATTTATATCTTTAAGTTTGGTTTGGTCTGTTATGATGTATACTATTTTAGACTAACTGTATCATATTCTACTATAATTATTTATTATGACTAGTAACTTTGAAAGTAACTTCCAAAATGTATTTTGTATTGGATTAAACATGCTGTAAATACAGACCTAAATAGTTAAAAGTAAGATTACATTATAGATCAGAAAAGTTCAGGTATCAAGAAGCAAAATAAATAAAAGAACTATATTTTAATGAAATTATAAGAGCATTCATAACAAGTTTGTAACTTATGTTTATTTGTACTATTACTATTACACAAGTATTTGTTACTATTTAATAAATGAAAGTATTTTTGTATATAAATTCATTTCAAATTCTTTCTTTAGATTTAAATAGTTAATAAATTTAACTATTTTTCATATTTATTATCTATTTATATACCTACAAACTAAATATTTTATACAATAAACGTACAATATCAATTGTAAGGTTTGCTGTTATTTTTGATATTATACTTTTATTGATCATTTTAATATATCTTCATCTAAGCAATAGTAGCCTAATTCTCCTTTTCTAAACCTGGAGATAATATGTTCTGCCGCGAATCTTATATCTGGTTTCATAACAATTCGCCCATCATAGTTTTTTATTCTTATAGTTCTTTTCATTTTTGCTGCAGTATATGTAAGAACATATAATATATCATCATTTGGTTCTGTTAAGCCTAATTTTTCCACATATTCAAATTTTCCATTTTTATTTAGCCAAAATAATAAATAATCTGCAAGTACTTCTGGCCCTACTAAATGATCTTGCATACAACCAACTAATGCTAACTTTAAACCAGTGTCTATATCATTTAATTTAGGAGTTAAAATTCCAGGAGTATCTAAGACATAAATTTTTGGATCTTCTGATATTTGTATTCTTGTTGATACAGATCTGGTAATACCAGCAACACCACCTACTTGTGCTGCATTAGTTTTACGAAGATTAACATTTCTCAAACGATTAATGAGTGAAGACTTTCCTACATTTGGAACACCAATAATCATTATTTGATATGAAGTCTCTTGTGCTCTGTTAAATCGGTTTGATTCTTTAATTAATTTTTGTGCTAAAGGTAATAAATTTTTAACTCCTTTGCAATTCATATCTTTTAAATTACTAAATACTACGTTGGATAAATTTTCTTGACTTAAATTTTGGATTATAGACTTTTTAAGTGTCATATCAGCTAAATCCATTTTACTCAATAAAAAGATATGTGGCTTTATCCCAGTTAAAGTTTTTTTAAAGTCAGCATAGTGACCAGAAATTGGAACTCTGGCATCATGAACTTCAATGATACAATCTACATTTTTCAGTTGTCGTTCCATTTGTCTTATACCCTTCTGCATATGTCCAGGAAACCATCGTAATATATCTTTTGTTGTTACTTTAAATTTATCACGAAATTTAGGTAGTACATTACCTCCTAGGTTTGCCATTTTGAACTGTTTTATAATCCGTATAAATAATCTTCCTAATAAAATGTATCCTGTAATAATATAGTCCTTATAATTGACTATTTAAAATTAAGTAATGGGCAGGTAGTCGTTACATTTTTATTTATTTGAAAAAAATTCATCGATTGCACTTACTCAGTAAACAATAATAAAAACTATCCTCTTCATCACCTACTTGTACGTTGACATATACTGTAAAATATAATTAAGGTAATAATTTAAAGTATTTAAATTGTAAAATATTCACGTACGTAAAATAAAAGTTAACCTCAAATTTAAAATAGCTTTCTAGTGAATATTACAATATCTACAATTATATGCTTCTAATGATAGATAATGAATAAAAACAAATACTATATCAAAGATTTTTATTGCGAGTTAGACATTACAAAATTCATAATGTGTGTTTCTATAGAATTAAAAAATAAACAAGGAAATATATTTTTACAAAAGTACAGTATTCCCTCCGTAAATGTGAAAAAGATCTCTGCCGTAAATGTTAAAATTCTATCCCCACTACTGGGGGGGATCCCCCTCGAAATCAGTCAAGAATTAAACACGATCGGTCGCCGAACGACGAGGATCGAATATCGGTGAGACACATACTAATGCAAGCTAAGAAAAAGATTGCAACTTTCTTATTTCTTATTATTTTTTCATGAAACTTTTACTGTTGTATTTGTCTAGTTTTCCTGATTAAAATGACACCAAACATGATATAATTACGTTAATAATTGCGTGTGTAACGAGTGATTAAAGTTTTTAACATAAAAGAGGACGGCGAATGGAAAAGAAAGAGAGGCAGAAGGTTGGCGCGTTCGGCAACATGAAAGGCTCATGCGTGTTCTGTCTTTTAAATTTAAAAATTAAAATTCTTTATTTTTGGTTTTTCGTCAGTGGTATTTTTACCATCGTATTTGTCTCGTTTTTCTGATTAAAATGACACCAAACACGATATGATTACCACCATAATTATTTATGTAACAAGCCATGAAAGTTTGGGAAATATTCACTCCGTAAATGTGACTTTTGGCGGTCTCGATTGTAACATTTACGGAAGAGGTGCTACTATTTTTTTACGTGCCGCGTATGTACTGGCCATAGGCCGGCATGCTCACAAAGAAGAAAAAAGTAACAGTTCACAAATGACTATGAATATTTGGCCGTATCATAAAGTTGTCCCTTTGATATCTTAACACAGGTTAAGAGACTTCTAAGCCTCCAGGTTTATGACATGGCCTGTGTCACTGAAGCCAAAAACTTTAAGAACTAGTGCAGCAATAAATACATCTGCTAAAAACTACAAATTGTCACGTACCATCGTATTGCTGGCATGCAGATGGTACGGATACTAAATTATGTATAGGGTTCAAAAGTGACCGCTTTCTCTTGTCATGTCGTAAACCTATAGGAAACTCTATATGAAATTCTAACATATATTTTTAAATTAATAATTAGTTGTATTAAATAAGGCACAATGCACATATTGCATAAAAACCGCTTGTGGTGCAAGATTTTCTTTCTGACTGCTCCAATTGGAACGGATAATGTTAGGAATTCGCTCCTCTTCCGTAAATGTTACAATCGAGACCGCCGAAAGTCACATTTACGGAGTGAATATTTCCCAAACTTTCATGACTTGTTACATAAGTAATTATGATCGTAATCATATCGTGTTTGGTGTCATTTTAATCAGAAAAACGAAACAAATACGATGGTAAAAGTTCCATTAACAAAAAACCAAAAATAAAGAATTTTAATTTTTAAATTTAAAAGACAGAACACGCACGAGTCTTTCATGTTTGCCGAACGCTCGAAATTCTATCCCTCCTTGTCTTTTGTATCGCTGTCTCTTTCTACGTTCGGCACACTACAAAGAATAGAGCACCTCTTCCGTAAATGTTACAATCGAGACCGGCAAAAGTCACATTTACGGAGGGAATACTGTATTTACATTCAAGTACAAATCACGTTGTCCTAGGGAAAATGGCAAGGTAAGTAGGGATTTCTTTCCGTCATCAGTCATTTTCTCTAGGGAATCCTAGTTTTCCCCTGAATGTGCAAGAAAAACATCAAACTTGAAATGGATAAGCATGGATAACTAACGATAATATGTGTGTACATATAGTAATGTATATGTAATGTAAAGCTATATTCAATTTTACATTCAACAAACTTTTTTATTTACTAGTATACGTCAGTCTGTAGTAATATACTGTTGTGTAGCTAATACATATTTTTTTAAAATGGTGAGAAATAAATAAATTTGTAAAATATTACAAACATAAAGGTTATGTTGTCCATGATGTGTGACAGTTGCAAAGTCGTGTTCGAAATTTTTTCAGTATTCCTTACTTAATACAACAGAAAATGCTCACGAAGACAGTATTTGGACCTGTGCGTGGGGTTGTTTGAAGAAGAAAAAGGAAGCGCAGCCAGATAATGATGATTCGCGGTATTTGTCACTAAACTTAAGTTACTCCAGCTTTATTCCTTCATATTTATGTTTGTTCTGTTTATATCTATTATATTAATATTTCTCCTGTTACATGCCTATTTAATACTTATAATTATCTTGTTACTTTTATAGTTATATTTTTGTTGTTATATTATAGCGATTCTGTACAATCCAATGAAGAAGAAACATTGGAGTACTTAGTAACTGGCTCAGTTGATGATACAGTTAAAGTTTGGGAACAAAAAGATAAAGCTTTACAGTTAAAACATAAATTAAGTGGTCATTCGCTTGGTGTGGTATCTGTTGCTGTAAGCTCAGATGGTTCAAGTAAGTAGTTGGAAAAAGCAGATCACTTGTAAAAAATGTTTAAAAATGAAAACCATTATTTAATGTGAAAATACATATATTGTAGAATGTGCTTCAAGCTCACTAGATTCCAGCTTAAAATTATGGGATGTAGAAGCAGGAGAAAAAATATCAAGTATCGAAGTTGGGCCTGTGGACATTTGGACAGTGGTATTTTCCCCAGATGACAAGTTTATTGTATCAGGTAGCCATTCTGGTAAAATACATTTATATGGAACAGAAAGTGGTAAACAGGAACAAACTTTGGATACCAGAGGTGGAAAATTTACTTTAAGTGTTGCCTTTGTAAGTATATTAATTTAAAATGTGAACAAAAAATGAGAAGACTTCAGCTTACTGTATTTTTGTTTCAGAGTCCTGATGGTAAATATATTGCCAGTGGTGCAATAGATGGGATTATTAATATTTTTGATGTTACCTATGGAAAAGTATTACGTACATTGGAAGGTACATGTCAAAATATCTTTCAATAATTTGTAATTGTCATGTCTGTTATATAACTATGTATTTCAGGACATGCAATGCCTATCAGATCCTTGTGCTTTTCACCAGACTCACAGTTACTTCTTACTGCATCTGATGATGGACACATGAAACTGTATGATGTGTAAGTAATTTATTTTTTCAAAGTGAATTAATCGAATGTACGATACAATTTCGATTATTCGTGAGTTATAATAAATTTATTATACCATCTGTTTCTATACAGGAAAGATGCTAATTTAGCAGGAACTATGTCAGGGCACGCTTCATGGGTTCTTAGCGTCGCGTTTGCTCCAAATGGACAAAAATTTGCATCTAGTAGTTCAGATCATACAGTCAAAGTGTGGGAATTAGCGCAACGACAATGTTTACATACATTCAATGAACATCATGATCAGGTAAACTATGTATACATTGTACTATGTACTGTGCATATTCTGTAACTTTTAAATTCACGCGGTGGGAAAAATGTACTAAAACTTTTTACAAATTTTTTACATATAAATTGTGTTTATTAAATTATAACTTAAAATATTTATGACTAATAGAAGATAATAAATGTTTAAATAATTTGATTTCTTAGGTATGGGCTGTGAAATACAATCCGCAGAGAAACAACATTATTGCATCTGTATCCGAGGATAAATCTATCAACTTATATGAATGTCCAATGTTCGATAAATAAAGTCATTTTTATAAGGATAGACGAATAATGCGTATATTTATTACTATTTTTTTGTAATATTTTACATAATTTCAAGCATTTTTCATTCTTTTTTGTTGGCAATGTATTTTAATAAGTTGTATAATTTTTACTATAATTGAAATTAAAGAAAGTAGATAGTAGCTATTAATTTTATTGTACTGCAATTATTAATATACAAATCATTAAGATGCCTACCAAATCTAAAATACAATATAACCAAAGATGGATTGCACTTAAGATCTAGGTAAAAGACAAAGATTACAAAAGAACTTTGAAAAAGAATCTGGTGTACAGACCAAACCTTGTATAAAGAAAAAAATATAAGGATACCCTGATGTGGTTCCAAGTTGGAAGGGTTAAATCTAATTAACTCGAACTGGAACAGGGTAAAACACTTATAAAAAATACATTGAAATAATTCATAATAAAATCTACTCCATATGGTGTCAAACATTCTCCTTCTAATGAGATTTTAGATCGATCTAACACATGTAGAAGGACAGATGACACAATATAGAAGAAAACTTAAAATATTTCTTTGTTTAACACTTCAGATGTGTAGTAAATTTTTTGTTCGAACGAAACTAAAGAAAAGATAAACGTATCAAAATAAAATTGATAAATGCAATGCCAATATTTTCGATTTTCCAATCTACAAATACATAATTGATCCGTACACACTCGTAATCGTACCTACATGTATTTTAGAAAGGGTAACCAGTCGAATCAGTAGACGCTTGTTACATGCAAATCGATTTTATGTTATTACACATATGACCAAAATAGAAGCTATTTCAACTGTAGATTTTCAAATAGACTAGAAACTTAAAGTAAGGATTTACAAAATTTTGTCTCTTCACGCAATGCCAGTCTAACGTTACTTAGACCGCTACATTGATATAAACATCACTACCGCAATTATCGTTAACATCCAGTTTTGTGTTGAAGATGTTCAAGTTTTGTCCAAATCTTCTTCATCGTGTTTCTATCAGTCTTTAAAAGTAATTAGACTTTGTATTCGTTAAAAGAATACAAATCAGTTATGGTTGAAACAAAATACAGATCTTATTCCTTGCAAATTTACCTAATTACGAAGATGTACAGCGACATACTTTTGTTTTTTATTCTTTTGTGATATACATCGTGATTCGTAATACGTATTCGCTAAACTTTCTACATTCTTCATCCACGTTGAATATATATACAAAATTGAATAAATAATCGAGCATAATTACTGCTACTTACTACCGATTTTAAATGTCCTCGTAATGATGGAATTCCTCAATAATAATGTATATACAATACGTAAAAGTGAATAGGAATGATATATCATTGATCTTCGACGACTATTTCACACTTTATCCGTACATATTAAAAACTTGCATCACAACGCATGCAACCAAGAAATACACCCGATCGGCCATTCTTCCACGTACGAAGGGTCTAAAAATCATCGATTAACATTTTTCGGTGCCATTTAAAGGACCATTTAAAATGAATACCATTCAACTTACTTAATGAACATCGCGTGTGCCGATACACGCGATCAAACGCAGCGTAACGAAGCAAATATACAATGACTAGCCTGAAAGAAAGAAGCGATACTATGAACGAAAACTTGTTATTTAATAACAGGCTCCTCCTATACTGTTGTCACTCTCGTAGAAGCCGTGACAATGTCGCTGTGACAATCAGTCATCCTGAACTTTCCTTCGCTTTCCTCTGACGTTACTTTGGTTGCCTGCGAAGAAGGTATATCTTGTTTCGGATTGTAATTGAAAGGTGGCACAATAGCGGATGCGGGTGTACGCACATTACCGCCGTTAACGTGCGTTTGTGCAGCGCCCTCAGCAGAATCTACTCTTATGAAGGAACCAAGGCGCGATATACGTTTCGTAGGGTCCACCGCATCCGCCGTGGAAGACTCAGCGTGCTGCGGTTTCCGCAAGATCACCGAAGCGTCCTCTACTTCTACGGTATCCTTCTTGTACGTGGCCGGTTCGCTGGACTTTACAGGTATCTTGCAGGGAGCGTCGTTCGCGTTCATCCCGCTCAGGTCGCAGGAGTTCCTGTACTTCGCTTTGCTCGGTTGCACACCGATCACCAGCGGTCTCTTCAGCTTCGACTTGTACAACGCCGACTCCGGGTGGTCGTTCTCCTGAGGCACTCCCTCGAACGTGGAACTGCGAAACAATCTAAAGGCTGGTGGATTACTGACCGGGGATGGACCGTCCACACCGTTGGCGCAATTGCCAGGCTGCACCCACTGCCTGGTGTCAGGTTTCTCAAAACGTTGCTTGCTCTTGCTCTCCTCCACCTTCTTCCAAAGACTCGCTATCTTACTAGTCGCCTCTTTCGCCAACTTTCTGGTTTGCCCTGTCGATGAATTGGACACGATACTGGAGTTGCTGTTGGACCTCTGCCCGAGAGGACTGACTTTCCGAAAAATTTTACCGTTCTCCATCTGCGCGACGTTCTGAGAGCCAGGAATTTTCGACGTGGCGTTTACTTTACCTGTGGGCAGTCGTTTCGGAGCCACCAACAGCGGCAACGCTTTAGACTGCATCTTCTCCGAAGTAGTTCCTTTCGTCACTTTTGATTGATGTGCCTGATGCGTCTTGGGCGCGACTTTAGGCTTGCTTACCGCCGGGTGCACTTTGGAGGTAGCACCTCTGATCGGTTTCGCGATCTTCGTTTTTATAGGGGAGGAGGATGTGGAGACCACCGTGGGCGCGTTCTCTACTTCCGGCTCGTCTTTGGTAAACGTTCCCTGTCTTTCCAGGGGTTTAGGTACGTCCGTTTTAGCTTCCTGTTGGTAGTTCGAAGGAGAGCACGTTGGAGGTGTGCTGTGTCTTTTTACAGACTTCGTGAAAGTCAGTGACGATCCCTTCTGCGGCACCGACGCTCTCTTCGCGGCTACCGAAAGGACCTTCGTCCTCTTCTCTGCATCCGTTGAACTGGTTATTTTAGGATTCGTGTTTGATTTTGGAGTGTCTTTCGTTATGATGTTTGGATTGTTGTTGTTCTGTCTGAGAGTGGTGGCTCTCGTAGCTCGTACAATGGGGGAAGTGTTGCTGCGTCCTATGGGAATTCCACTGACGGGGTTCACTTGTTTCAATGGGGAGGACTGTGGCGTTGGTTTCCTCGTGATTGGGTTCGAGTAAAGAGCTTTCCTTCTGCCTCGAATAGCCTTTGGGCTTTCTGGGTCAGACTTGTCCGTAGCGTTCGAATCGTTGCTGGCGTCCCTCACCATTCCAGGTTTGATGATACGTGGTCTCTTCGTCTCCCTAGGTGGCTCTTCGGTGTTGTTCGACTCGTCGTCGCTTTCGCTCTCTGCCGCATCTAGAAATCTCACGTCCTCCTGTGACCTAGGTGTACCAACTTCCGCCTCTCTGTGATCGCTCTCCGGTTCTTGCACATTCTCCATCTGCTGAGCACAAGTGCCTATCAGTTTTTTGGAAACACCATTAACGAACTTCATTCGCAGATTGCGTTCCGACTCTGACTCGTTCGACACCAAACTTAAGGTCTCGCAGTCCAAGAATGTGTCTTCTATGTTCTCGATCGCCTTGGATTCGTTCAGAGTATTCAGTACGATGGTGGCGTTCTGTTCTAGCATAGTTTGAATTTCGTCCGACTGAATATTGCGTGTCGTGTCGGCTACTCTTTCTTCCAGGGTATTTGACGCTATACCGTTTTCTGCGTCTTTGAAAATACACTCAGAGTCGTTCAGAGTTCTCGTGCGGTATCTTTCCCGGTTCTTCTTCTGTTCTATGCGGTTCTTTATCATCGTCTTACAGGTAGGGACTTTGGACAGCATGGGAATCGAGGACTTAACGGGAGACGTTACCTCAGGCTTCTCGACAGGCTCCTGATTAGAAGCGTTATCAACTTCCCGTTGCACGTTCTGATCCTGGTTCAAGTCAGGAAAAGGATTCTCCAGTACCTGCGTCTGAAACCTGGCTCTGTCTTCCTGTCTACGTTGTTTGGGCGTCAATTTAGAAAACGGTGAGCACTTGCCGCGTGTGACCTTCTCCTCTCCGTTTGCGTTCTCTCGTTTCTCAGCTTCCTTTTCCTTTTTGTCCATTTCCGCGGCTATGGTGTACGTCTTGTATCTCTCCTTGGCTAAGTTTCGTTTCTGTTTCGGTGTCAAGTTTCTGTGCGACCGTTTTCTGGGTGTGGACTCAGCCGAGCTGGTACCGCAGTACTCTGACGAGATGGGAGTAACAGCCTCGTCGGTGTCGTTGCCTACTTCGTCAATCCTTTCTACGATGGGATGTGGAGGGGCTTCTTCGGTGTACAACTCTGCGTCGATGCACAAAGTGTCGCTACAGATAGTTTCAGTAGCCTGTTCCATTGTTGATTCGTCCATTTCGCAGACTTCGTTGAATAGTGAAGGAGGATTGATGTTTTCCAAGCATTCGCTCAGACTATTGTTCGCGCTGTTTTGCATAGCTTCAGCGTAACGCATGCATGTTATAGAAAGTACGTTCGCGACAGGTTTCAGTAAATCGAACACGGCATCGCTTCCAGTTAGACTGTGCGAGTAGTGGTCTTTAGTTTCCGCTATTTCCGATGTGATACTCGCAACGCTCAGCATGCTGTTCTCCATATCACCGACGTCTGGCAGCTCGTCCATCATCGACGGTGGTTTGACACTTTCCAAGTGCGAGCCAGTGCATTCGTTCAACAGGTTCTCCAAGCTTCCAGTGTGACTCTGAGTTTGATTAAGTGCCCGCTTGGCCACAACGCCAAGGGGGAGAGACTTCTTGCGACAGCCTCGAGAGTCTGTCGTCGACACGCTCTTCACCTGAAGTGGAGGAAGGGACGTTGAATTACATCTGTCTCGATTACTGTACGACTCGCTGCAGTCACCTGAGCCCGCGTAACTGGCCGTCAAAGACAACAGGCTTCCCATGGAGGAAGGAGGCTTAATTGCTTCCAAGTCCATGGACGTCATACTAGTCGTGTCTAATTCGTTTTGTCTGTTCATTTCTGCATCGACTGCTTCGGCCAATTTGATTGCCTCTCTTTGAATGATTTTAGAGTTCGTCATGTGTCCACTTTCGCTGCTGACTGTCTCCGTACCTTGCTCTTCTGGCACGTCGCTTTTGAACGAGGCAATTATGGGAGCACTGATACTGATACTAGGGAAGGAGATTTCGTTAGGCGAATCTTCGTTCCACGTGTCACTTAGTATACTCTGTTTCATTGCACTCGAGTCCCGTTCACGTATCGCTTCTGTCTGTTGCACCAAAGTAGCTGTTAGTCGATCTAGCGAGGCGATCATGGCATCAGGATCCCGTTGACGACGATACACCTCTTCTTTCTCAACGTGCTTCGTCGAGTCTCCTTTCTGCGTCTTATGCTTTGTGCTAGTCTCCTCTTTCTTAATACCATCTACTTCGCATGTGTCGTTATACATTTTATTATCCTCATCTAAATCGTTAATGCGTCTTTGTCTGAACTCATCCGTGCTGGACTTTAACGAAATGTTTTGAATATCATCGATTTTCGTTGGTCCAGACTGTATGCATAATTCCAACAGCGCATGTTCAGATTGTTCTACGGAGTCAATGGATTCGCTGCTCTCAGAATCTGTTACTTTTGTGTAAGATTGCTGCATGGACAAATTTTCTGGAACTTTGTCTTTTGAGGCTTCTGTTTTTTCGTTTTCCCAGTTAGTAGTATCTTCGAGGAGATCGTTGTGAACCAAAGACGAGATATCCTCGTTCGATTGATTATCGATACTGGATAAATATTGCTGTTGATTCGGTTCGGAATTGAAAACTATCGTCTCCTGCAGCTCTGGAGTGTTCCTCAAATTCGAGGGCAACGAGAAGTTACACAGATTATCGTCGTCCATCAAACTCGCTTTGCCTAACTCGTTTTGGGAAATTTGATTTGATTGCTTCATGGAGATTTTATTTTCTTCGGTCTGAAAAAGAGAAGATTCACACTTCAATTCTAGAGTATAAGTATTACTAAAATGCTTTGAGAAAGTTTTGGAAATATACCTTCTGCATAAATTTGCTTGTGTTTTGACTGTAATCAGATCCAGTATTTACATTTGGTGAATTTTCCGTCATTTTATTTTTACTAACATCGTCTGTTGTTTCTTCAGATTCCACTTGTTTCATATCAAGACTGTTCATGGTAGAATCGACCGATGAGTTGCACTCCATTTGATCCAGTGCTATGCTGGTTTGATATCTAGTTAAAGTGCTTTCATTTCGTGGAACCTTTTCAAAATTGTTTCCTATGAACGAATGCCTGTGCCTGCAAAAAAAGTATGTATATTATTATACATACATTTAGTCAATTTAAACAGTACAATTTTAACAAACTAACAGCACAATTTAACATAATTAATTGCATCTTAAATGCAATTATTTGTGGAATGCAATTATACTGAATTCAAGTTCTTTGCTAAAACATTTACCTATTATTCTGCATTCCAATATTAATACAAGCTGTAAGCAGATCTTCATCGTCCTCATCCCCATCACTGACTTGATCTAAACATTCGGAATAGTTGTTTATATTTAATGTGCATGGCATGTTACGGGTATCTCCTTTTAGTTCAAATTCCTTACATCCTGAATCATTAGAAGCCTTCAGTGTACTCGTCACGTACGAATTAACTCCATTTGCAGGGTAATTTTGATCGCACTTTTGGTTCTTTTCAAATATAACATTTTTAGTTTCATATTGTTCTTCTGTAACTATAATAAAAAATTATATTATTTAAATTACAATAAATATTCAAAAATAAATCATACTCTTAATTATATTACCTGATTTAGTTGTCGTTGAATTAGAAGCTTTGTATTTGTCATCATCATATTGTAAATTGCTTGAGGACACTTGTGAGAGTGTAGTTTTCAAACTATCAATAAAAAAGAAATATTTATTTCATTACTAACAAAACTTTATAAATTAAAAAGACTTGGAAATTTATTGACAAATATTTTTTACACACCTTACTGGATTAACTGTAGGTGAATGATCATCCACTTCAACATTGCTATCCTTAGCAGCTTCAAAGTAATGCATTCCCTGGCTTCCTTTTCCAACCTTCTTCACCGTGTTTTGAAACTTCAGAGTTTCCTTATCTTTATTCCGCTCCTGCAACTTTTTCTGCCTATCATCCTGCAGATCCGAAGCAGAGGCCGCTCTAGAACAGTTCAGAGACATGCCATGAGGCGTTCCTTCCGTATAATAGGTCTTCAACGTGTCCTCGTGAATCAGCTCTTGCTCAGTATTCCTAAAGTAATGCGAATGTTGCTTCTCTTCATCTTCCAAGCTCCGCTCGGCGTAACGCAAGCTGTAATCGGTCGGTTGATCTAAATCGGTAACAGCATAATCGGTGAACAGCGTTCCTTCCGTCCGATGACTGACAGTCGGAGAAATTGCTTTCTGTATGGTATTCAACGAGTTGTGCTGATGAAGTACAGTCTTCTCGTACACGTTCCCAAATCCGTCTTTCACGGAAGAGCTGCTACCGACAAAGGACAACGTGGACGAACTATCCATAGTCATTTTAGCGGTCGAATATTCCGACTTCGTGCAGACGTTCAGTTCCGTTTCATCAGGGATGCTGGACTGGCTACCAGCCTTCAACGAGATGCTCTGCGGCAAATTGTCCTCCACGGACGAATGCAGCAGATTCTGTGAACAGGCGGATTCCTGGTCCGGTGCCGAGGACCACGAAATGGTAGAGTTTGTGCATCTGAGGTCACCTAGGCCATTGAAACCGTCTGACGATTTCAGACGATCCGGAATAGCATTCTTATAACGTAAAGTGTACTTCTTCTCGGAGGAGACTTTGGAGTGTCCCTCGCTGGACATTCCACTTTCAAAACCAACCGCAGCGTGCAACGACGAGGACTGTTGTTTGATCTGGATCTCTGTGGGAGATAACCCATTCAGGACGTGACGATTCACTCGTTCAAACATGGTGTCGGAATGGGTGCTCGTCACGGAGCGCATGGAGTCCCTGCTTTCGCTTCTAGCGACCCCATTGCACTTTATGCTGGACGTACTGGGCTGGTTGTGTAGCTGGTAGGGGCGCAGGGCACGTGCGTTGATCCCCAGAAAACTGTGATCTACTTTGAGCGAGAACTTGTCGTCCTTGTTCGTCGGAGATGTGCTAGGTTCAATATTGTCACAAGTCTCTGCCAAGTTTTGGTCTATCTCTTGTTCCAGGGCTCTCTGCCTGCGAGCGACTAAAGTGGGCAAGGTTGGAAGACCCAGTCCTCGCGCCGTTGAGTCCAGATGGACCAGATTGTTACAGCCTGGTCTTGCGCTGAGTAGATTCTTCAAGGCCGCGCTTGAGCCCATGGAGATCATTTTGTGCTTAGAGTGGATCAAACTACGCAGCATGGGGACCGCACCCAGGTCCCATAGCAGTCGCTGATCTTGCGGACATCGGGCGGAGAGGTTCCACAGTGCTCCGCAAGCGTTGCTGACGACGGTCAAACTAGGTGAACGTAACTGTTGCAGCAGAACTTGCAGACATCCTCTCTCTCTCACGATGGAGCGGTAGTCCTCCCTGACCGCAATGTGGCTAGAAACGTTCCTCAGTATTCCTCCAGCGTTTTCGACGATGGCCAGAGTCTTAGACGGCGCCTTGTAGCTCAGCATGTCGACGAGGAACGCTAGCGCGCCGTCCACGGCACAGATGTCCACCTTGTTTGTGCTGCAGTGTGCCGACAGATTCCAGAGCGCAGAGAGTATCGACTTCAGCGTCGACTCCTTCCTGCCCTCCATTGCCGCCTTCATGAGTCCAGTCACCGCTCCAACCTCTCTCAACGTCTGTTTGCTACTGCTGTCCGCTCTCCACGACAGGTTTCTCAGAACGCTCGCTGTGACCTGCCTGAGGTCGTCGCTGGGACTCCTCAGCTGCGAGACCAACGCTTTCATGAACTCCCGGAAGGAGCAGAGCAACGCCTTGTTGTTCCCGTCGCCGAACGTGAGGTTCGTCAACGCCATCCCGGCGTACCTGCGTAGAGTGATGCAGTTCTGGTCGTCGCATTCGCTGCCGTGGGCCATGTGGTCCATCTCAATGAGCTCTGCAACCGCGTGCAGGCCACCGAGCTGACACATGGCGTGACGGTGCGCTTCGTCGAAGGACAGCTTCATCAACGCGGCTATCGTCGGTCCGGGATGCCTTTCCAAGTCGTCAGGAACCTGTCCTGTTTCCAACGACGTTCTCAACGCCTGACAATAGTCCCTCAACTGTTCGAGAAACCGCAGAACCCTCGCTTCTCGGCGTCCAGCCCTCTCGTCGCTTTTGGCGTGGACGATATTGTGCAGAGCTCGCGACGCTTTTTCTCTCGTCTCCGGATCCTGGCCCGGTGCGTGGATCAGTTGCACCAACAGAGGTAGACACCCTGATTGTCTCATTATGAGGCAGTTGTCTATCGAGTTGCTCATTGATAACAAAGTGGCGCTCATGTCTTCCCTGCCTTCCGTGCTTCCTAGCATTCCTAACAGGTTGTACACTACGTCTACCTTCGCTCCTAATCTTCGGTCGCCTTGCATCTCCGTGGAGCAGCCCAGAGCCGTGCCAGAGTTCGAGGAGAAGCTCATGACACTGGCTACGTCCTGTGAGGGATGAATTCACACAGTGTCCTTTAATTAATATTTTAGATAACAAAGAACGGTGAGAGGATATTGTTACTAAATTATTAACAAAACTTGACAAACTACGATAATAATTCAAAATAATTATAGGTCTTCTTTAACGTTGTTCGTTCTAAGTTTTTTTCAGAGTAAGTGCGCATCGTTCCCTTGAAATTCAGCACGTTGCACGCAACTCATAGAGAAACGCAACTCACATTATGTACAGTAGTTGACGTGCTTTGTTGAGGGGAAAAGCCCATTTGTTGATTGGCCCATACGTCTCTTCTGATGGGCCAAGTTCCCCGATAAGAGGACGGTAATCTGTGACCCTGCAGGGATGTGTCTGGTTTGTTGTCTTCCTCGCTACTTCCACCCTCATTGTAGCGTTTATTTCTTCGTGAATAAATCTGTTGAACATTAATTACGCGAACGGATTAATCGCATTGCTTATCGAAAGACAATTAAATCGCCTTACTTCGTCTGAGAAGACTGTTTATTAAAATGTTGAAACTTTGATAATTTGATAAATATTCTAGTTACATCAACAAACGCAAGTTTTACCCCGAAAATAATTACAACGTGTCTTATTTCTCGTCTTCGCGCGTGACCACAAGGAAGGGAAAACGAATACAATAAATTCTCGCGAAAATGTTTAGGGTGGCGAGTTAAAGGGCGGCGAGATAAGAAGGGAGAGAGGAAATGCAATGTACGTGTGCGTATAACGTGTACAGTCGAGCGGGACAAAGACAGAATGAGTTCTCCCCGTAAAATCAATACGAGTCTACGCTGGTGGAGGTGTATATAGGAAGGACTCGTACTCTCCACAAGCACGAGGCAACCCCAGTGGTTTCCAACCATTTTTGCATCTCCAAATCTCATTCTTATGCAAGACAATACATTCGGGCAATAAACAAAAAACTTGAACGCGAATAATCATTCGGATATCTGCATTATAATTCATTACGTAAGAGTGCAGATGTTCGAGGCAAAAAGTCATTGCAAGAAAAGCTGTGCAAATCTTAAAGACGTTTGAACGTACTCTTGTAAATAAACATTTGTTAACATACCATCAATACATTCAAAATCAATTGGTTTTAATTTTTTAAAGATTTGCAGAACTTTATGTATTTTTATGAATATGTTCTAGCTTAATTCATTGTATAGGTAATATGCAGTGCTCACATACACATAACTGCATAGTGATGCTAATTTATTGAAAGATAGTAATTATTTTTTGCTGAATTTTCTTAATGATGCACAAACGTTCTTGACACAGAAATTCAAGGTCACTTTATTCGTATTTTTGACATTTTGTTTTAGCTAATATAACGGAATTTGAGAAAGCAAATTACATAATCAGTGACAGCCAATAACCAATATTAAGATGAAAATATCAGCATGAAATTGAAATTCCAGCAAAGCAATTTCTATCGCAAACTATTTTTCAATCTCATAAAACCGATCTCGGAAAACCAATAACGATTATAGGACAATCTGTCGGTCAATACGAGCCGCAGTGGCAATCTTCATAAATATTGAAAGTTGTCCGAAATTAAGTTTTCTTCAAGGCAACTTCACAGAAGAGTAAACGTAATCGTCCGATCCCTCGCATGCACTCAAGTTCTCATTCCGCGTCACACACATCCTCATCTTACAGGCGCTAATCACGCACACCTAACACCATACAGAAACGATTAGAGAAGAAGGGTAGGGGTGCACAAGGGGTGAAGATAAGGTTAAAAAAAGAAGAATTTACCTCGGGACTTGGCGTGGACGACCTTCGTTCGTCCTCCTCCTTGACTTCCGGCTCCATAGCATCCTCTTTGCTGGTCTCAGCGATCACGGTGCCGAGGTACAAGGTTGGCCTGAAGTTCGCATTGACAGGCAAAGAATTTGAAGAGGACGATGGTGTTTTCAGCAGCGGGCATCTCGCGGACGTCGTCGCCGTTGCGACGACGGGGTTGAACGCTGCGCCGTCCACCGACGACTCCAGCTCGTGCGCCGCGACGCTGCTCAGGGGCGTAGGTAGCTCGATGTCGTGAGGGCGCCTCTGGGCCCTCCACGAGCCGGCACCTTCCACGCTGACGCCTATCACCGATCCGCGAGACACGCGACACTCGTCCGAGAATCTTTCTGCTCTTTTCTGACACTCTTCCGCGTCCTCCTGCAACAAAGTTTCGTTTCAAAGGGACAGAAAACACAGACACTTCATACAGAACATTTATGGATGTTATAGACCTGCTACATTTTAAGCTTTATCTTTCATCTACATTTTTCACTGCATTTTGCACTTCTAGAATGCAGAATGTAGTAGAGTACTAGTTTAGTAAAGTGAAAAGCGACAGAGTAAAATGGTAAAAATTTTGTGCAAGAATATTTGACTTAAGATTCTACATAATAGTATAACTAGTAGCTAGTATAATAATTACAATTTAATTTTACAAATTCAAAAAATTTACAGTTTGACTTTAATTACAAAATCACTCAATTAAAAATTGTGCTTCAACTACAGAATCATTGAATTAAAAATTAGACTCTAGAATCATAAAATTGAGAATTACAATCTAATTACTATGCAAGTATAAATTGAAAAATAATCCTTAATTAGTGCTCAATTGAAAGCTTAATTAAGTATTTGAAATTCTATTAATAGAAGCAACATTTGCGAACATTTGATACTATCACTTTATAGTGGCAATTAGAATGATGTTTGAGCTATAGTTTGTTATATAACAAGACGTAGGTGGCAGGTCTTTATCATGTAACATCCTCACGCAGACAGAAGTAATGTGTAATGACGGTGTCACTTGCGACTGTCCGCGCTAAAAATAATCTCGTATCTCGAGAGTCAGTTCTGCGAGTTATTATTTTTCTTTCCCGTATCGATCATTGATACGCCATGATTCATCGTCGAATTATTCGGACTTCTTTCGTGGAACTTGATATGCATTGAACTCGTATGCACAAGTGATACTTCAGACACTGTTAATTATTAAATAAAGTAAACATTTGAATCTTGCTCTGCCAAAGTGTCAAAATCCAGCATTCCGAAGTTTATAACCTCCAAATTGTAAAGTGTCAAATTCCCAAATCTCCAAAATTCACATCTTGAAAAATAAAACCTCATGACAATGAATTTAACATTTTATAACCTTTAAAACTCACCGAAATCTCTAGAATGGATTCCTAAAAACCATAATTGAATCCTGATTTTCGAATGTTGTGAATCGAATTCCATTTTTCGTAACAATCAGTTCTCCCTTCTTGAAAAAAAAGAGGGAAAGTAATCGCACTTTGCAACAACCGAAGAATTCATTTGACTCCATAAAGGATCAATACTGATCGAGGAATTGAAACCAGCCGCACGATATTGCTACTTCACAATGAAACACCATCACACAGAGATTGCTTTCGCGAATTCCACGGTTCATTCATTTTTATCCCACTCAATTTAGGCTTCGTTCACGTGTACATTCCCGTCTTTCAAACAAACATCCCGCCAGAGAAAGCAGCATTAAATTTATCTACTTCAAAAAATCGTTTCAGTTGCTACGCTTTCTTTTAGATTCTCTTCAATATTGCTTTGTGTTTCAACACGAAGGATTTTAGAAACCACGAAACTGCGAACACATTCTCCTCAGTTCAATTGTTTGGGTTAACACTTTGCAGTATCTAAGAAAAACGATGAAATCATGTGAATTGTGCTTGGGGCAGATAAATTAACTCGTCTGCAGATCTCTATGAAGCAGGACGTTGTGTATTACATTGTATTTCGTTTTACCGCCTTTTTCTAACGTTCGTGTACTGCGCAGGATGTGTGCGCAGGAATATTGATTATCGACCCACGTGATCGATGGAACATAACCTCGAAAATAGGATCGCCATGCGGTCGAAGCGTAAACACTTGATCTGCAATTGCAGCATTTCATTTGTTTCTCGATTGTTAAATGTATGTATTCGATTTGTATTCATCGAACGGTGCTGTCAATATTATGCATGGACAATTTAAATTGTAATTTGTGTCCTAAGTGATTGTAAAACTAGAACACTGTATAAAGAGCTTACCCCCGAAAGAAATAAATGAAGTTACCAATAAATATAAGTAAATATAAGTTATCAATAGTTACTATTTATTACGTAAGTTATCAATAGTTATTATTTATTACGTAAGTTACCAGTAGTTATTACGTAAATTACCAATAATTATTTATTATACAAGTTACCAGTAGTTATGAAAGTATTGCAGTTACTTACGCAAGTTACCAGTAGTTAAGTTACTAATTGTTACAGGCGAAGAAGAATAATTACATGCAAAAACCACATAAACTTCAGTGCGTGAAGCTTAATGGATTAACTTCTCGATTATCGCATCGCAATTATTAAAAACAGTTGGTAACAGCGAAAGGGTTAACTGTGCTGCATTATTAGACAAAACGCTGATGCGTGCAACGGGCAATTAACCCGTCGCGTTCTGGGCCAACAAAAGGTCAACGTAGCGAATCCGCCAAGGTTCGAACGGCTTCGACATCACAGAAACATCGCGAAAGGCAAAATAATAATGGGAGCAGCTTGTCGAAAGGCGCATGCATAATTAAGGAATCGTGCGATCGCCATTGTTGCTGCTTAGAGTTGCCACTTTCACTCGGGATTTCTCTGCCATTCGAGAAGTTCAAGAATAATGAATTCACTCGTAATACGGAAAACATTACAAAAATTAACAGTATACAATTTTCCAAATTTAATGTATTTTTTGAGAGCTGAAACGGGGTCGTCTCTGGGGAGGTCTTAGGTCACAAAGTTGCTGGGGGCAATCTTTTACAAAATGGAGGGTATCTTAAGGTATAGAAGTGGCTTTTGAATTTAGAAGTATTTGCATTTAAATACTTAAATGTATATATAATATATTATATAAAATATTATAATTTGTGTAAGTTATATAATATATTATACTCGTGTTAATAAGTTACACTTTTTTAAAGAGTTTTTACACATATGTATGAATAATATTCTGCTGAATTTTTTTTATTTTTGATGTTTAGATTTTAAGCTATTTTTGTACATATAGAATATATGGAAATAATGTTGCTCTGTTAGAAAATGTTTATTTCTTAACTTCTCTACAATTTAAAATAGGAACACGAGCGATTAATACGTTCAGCTATCTTAAGCACTAATTAAAATGCTTGTAAAATCTTAGAAGGAACATTAAAATAATGATATCGCGAGAAGTCATTAAAATGCTCGAGTGTGTTCACTTGTAGTTAAATGAAGAACTGTACAGCCACTTCTTTCCTCAGGAAAATAAACTGTTACCTTTAATTTTCAACTAATTCTTGGTAATTCGCATCGTATAACGCATTTAAAATAACTGAGCATGTAATTACAGAGTGTACTTGATAATAAGTTCTGGTTACATGCTTAAGTTTATTCAGTTTGCTAATTCTTTAATTAAAACATGTAAATTGTATACGGATACAATTATTAATCTTTATAAAGAGATTTTGTAAGAGAATACACATGCAATTCTTGTGATATGATAACTGTATCAGGGCTCAAGATTTGTGAAATTATTTTCTAGGAAGAATTTCATTTAACATTTGTCAGTAAAGATAACCGGGTTATCGTCTCAGGAGATTATTCAATTTATTGTTGCACATTAAGTAACGAATTAACGTTCTTGCATCGTGATGAGTCATCCTTAATTGGCTCGTGATTCATTCAGTATGCTTAGACGTTAGCCTCAATTTTACATCTGCATTTTATTAATTTGAACATTCTCACGGTACTTGTTGTTAATTGCATATGTTTAAATGAATACTTTTGTGCAATTTTATATATTAAATTGATAACTTTATAATTTAAAAATTTGAAAATCTATATAAGTATTATCTGTAATTCTTTTTATCAATTCATGTATCAATCATGCTACGTTTATTAAAAGAACAATATGAACAACACAGAATAATGGAGCTATATGACTGTGCATCTCACATGATATATAGATAGTATAATATGGATAAAAGCTACTTTGTAAGGTACTGCATCTATTCATTTCCTCTTCAAATTTTCCACTTGAATTGAACGTGAATTAAATTATTCTTATTCAGCACATTGAGGGAAATCCATGATGGATTAAGGATCATTCTCAAAATCAAGAGATGCAGATATTAAATTTTCATATATGATAATAAATAACTAAATATACAAAATATTAATGTATTTACAAAACTAAAACTGCTATTCAATTTTATGAAAAATTCTTGCAATTTTTAGATGAAGTAAAAATAATTTGTATCTCTAATTTCACAAATTTTCAAAGTTAAAATTTGAAAAGTTACTTAAATTTTCGAAGACATTTAACAACTTTAAAACTCAACAACAAAAATTGGAACAGAGTCTGAATGAGCGTTACACATTTTCCACGTGTTTCATCTAGATATCCTCGTGCCTAAAAAATAAATAATAAAAACAAAAGTAGCCTAAGAATTTATTTAACTTTCACCCTGAAACTTTCTTTCCCAGCCTCTTATCCTACGATCTTATTCTACCATTGGAAAGATAAGCAGCTCTATGTAAATAAATTTACATAGAAAAGAATCTGGGACGAATGAACGATCAGGTAAACCGTTTATCGCGAAACAAACATCTGTTTTCTTGTCTTGATGTGTAAAACTTGGATACGATAATCGGATTCTGACTCATTTGTGTATGAGTTCTACCTGGCAAGGTCTAATCTCCTGATTCGAAAAGAAAATAAAGAAAGAAACTGTTTGAGAAATATAAATAACCCTGCGATTTTTACATCTTGTCGAATTTAATTTTTTAAAATGTCCTATCTTTCAGTAACAAAATTATCCAAAAGCTCTAATTTTGAATGTAGCTCAACTTTGCGAGTTCACCGATTCCGGAACATCGGAATCGATTCTCTGCGAGCTGTATTTTTATTTTTGACACGACCAAGCAAGGAAGTGTATTTTAGTCACGTGCAGCACGAACTGAACGTTCGTCGTCGAACGTTCTTCAGGTTCGGAAAAATCCCTCGTTATCAAGCGATAAAACTTGCTTTTAATAAATCTTTGATAAGCTTTTCTGTAACGACTGTTTACTTGGACCGATCGGTGAACCTGAACTTGGACTTTCAGTGCATGCAAAATGAATAAAATTTAACAAAATATTAGACTTTATAAAATTCAAAATGTCTCGTGATAATTATTGGAAGTCATGTAAATTATAAATACGACGTTTTGTATCATGAATGTCTTTGATTAAGAAATATTTGAAACTCATTTTTTATTTTTATTTTATGGAAAATAAATGTGTTGAATAAATATTCATAGATATCAGAAATGACTATCCTTAAAGAAAGTATTCAAAATGAACGAATAGGGCTATTGTAACAACAAAAATCGTCGATAATTTGAAACGCGTCAGTGGCTCGACAAAATGAAATCCCTCGAGTGTACTCCTCTGTCCCATTTCGGTTCAATTGTAAGAAATAAAGCGACAAAAGCAAACGTGCCACGCGTATTGCGACGAAATAGTGTCATCGTGAGAAACGATCAACAGCCTCCACACAATAAGCCTGTTAAACTACTTTAAACTCGAAAGTCTCTTAACAAGAAATTTCTATCTTCACGCATAATTCGTGAGACGAGGAAACCACAATGCGGGTTGACGGCCATTTTGTTTTCCAGACATGATTGATTCAAATTGATCACATAAAAGTGCCACTTATAGTACATCAATTTAAAGGGCAAAGCTTTCTGGAAATAACTATGTTACTGAGTCGATATTCTTATTACAAAATGGCGGATTCTTTCTTAAGATAATGAATGTAGCTTGAAATTGTGTGAGACTTTTTGTAGTTGTACACTGTAAAACATTTTTGAGTTCTTTTTAGAGGAAAATAATAATAAAACGTTTATGTAGATAGTTTTATTGAGCTTCAAGCTTTAAATTGATGTATCGTACGTGCTGTTTTGTGAAACTTTTATGTCATCAAATTGTGACACACTCAATTCAGTCAAAAATTGTTAGTTGCTCGACAAAGTTGATGATTAGTCATTTCACAGTTAAAATATATATGAAGCTTTTATGTGGCCATTTTTGTGGAGCTTTTAGCTTTAAATTGATGTATCATAAGTGCCATTTTGTGAAACTTTTATGTCATGAAATTTTATCAGACTACCTCCGTTCCAAAATTGTATATTTGAATAGTGTACCATACGCAGCCCTGTTCATTGTCTGGTACAATTAAAGATTAGTCATCTTATGTTAAACCAATCATCGCAAACATAACATGTGCACATTCTGTAAGCTTCAAGCTTTAAATTGATGTATCACAACTGCCATTTTGTGAAACTTTTATGTGATGAAAGACTTGGTACATCATACGCAATTTTTACTACAGCTTTATTCAATATAAAACTTTTCTTTGTTAGACTTTCGTATGCTCACGTAATTTTCCTAATTTCAACGACATCATTAGATGACGAGTCTAAAAAATTACATAAAAATTGTCGAAAGAAAAAGTTAATGGGTTAAGGAAAAGATCTGTAATTAAAACGCGGGCAAAAAACAGAGCATGCTAACCACTAGTGCGAAAAAGATGAAAGCAATCTTCCGGCTGCCGTTTCGAAAGATGTGACGATAAGTATGACTCATTATTGGATGAAAGTACATTAAGCAAACTTATTAAAACCTCAGAATTTGAATCATAGAGTTTGCAAACATTCTTGGAGCTGTTCAAAGCTTTTGTAAACAATAATTTCGATGAAGATTAAACTCGTCAATGATTCAGATGGTAGATAAGATTAAGTTTCACTTCGAGAAGTTGAATTTAACAAGAAATAGAAGTAGGTTTTATTTAATAAGTCTGAATTGACAGTAGAGATATTATATAAAAATGTTTCGGTTAAGAATGAATTACCTATAACTTGGTTACTAGGTAGTACAATAAAGACTATTAATAAAGTATCGATCTCAGACCTGCGAACCGATATATGTAGGTAAGCGTAAAACAAAACAACCATCTCAAGAATCCTCTACAAAACTCCCTGAAAATCCCATTCCAAACTCTAAGCTCGATAAGAAGCGATAAGGTGCTACGAATATTCAATGTTCCTCCTCAGGTCAATGTTAGGTTACCCCAATTTTGGGGTAAATTTACTTAGATTGTGTAAAAATTATTTTACGTTCAGATTAGATTCAGTTATATAGGTAAATTCAAGCTAAAATTAGATTCTTAGGTTTTAAATTAGATTCTCCAATTTCAAATTAGATTCTCCAGTTTTAAGTTAGGTTCAGTTTTGAGTTAGATTACGTAGTTTTAAATTACTCCTAGTTTTTAATACATGATCAATTTAATTAAAGTATGAACATTCTAATGGACTGTTAATTTAGTATCGAATGCAATGTGCATGTGGAACACGAAACGATGACCTTGACAAAATATTCGGTGATCGAAGAGACATTTCATCACATAATTTTAGAAACTCATGACTACTTAACCCTCTCGTGTTCACAAATGTCCCTCGAGTGTCAATTTCCTTTATATTAGGACTTGCCTTGCCACGAAGAGATTCTCTTCAAGTTCTCACCAAATCTTGTTACTCCAGCTAGACAAGTCCGCATTCCGAAAAAGTGCAATAAAGTTAACAGAAGATCTGACACTCAAGCAACCTATCTACAATGTTGTCACATGTCCAAACTTTAGTACTAACACTAGATTTACAGAACCCGTCAAAATGAGGGATAGTAGGTCTATTTTAGATGACAGAACTTTCAGCAAAAGAATCAATGTTTTAGACAGATCACATATCATCTGCAATTTAGTTAAAATTTAAATGTAACCATCAAACGTCCGTAAATCTAGTGTTGACAACAAACTGAAAGTACACAATAGAGTCCATAGAATAGTTGAATGTGTCTAATTCGAAAAACGTGTCAAAAGGCTTACGAGGGTTAAGCAAACAGTCCACTTCCGTAGCAAACACTAGTTCTACAAAATTCCGAAAAAATCACCTTTCGCACAGGACATCGATACACGTAGTCGCAGTATCTCGTGTCGGGGAGCCGTAGGTCCTGGAAGGTCTCCTCGTTGATCCTGCGTTCCTTCTCCGCTCCATCGACGTGTGCTCTGCTCTCCAAGATCAGCCTCATACGATTCTTCTCCGTTTTCACGCTCTTCGGGTTCTGCGAGACGAGCGTTCTTGGAAGAGGTATCATCGAGCCGGCTCGACTCCTCTCCAGTTCGCTCTTCATCGGCGAGACGTCTCTTCTTCCGGATGTCCGTTTCTCACCCGGCATGTTTTAACCGGTTAAAATCGTTGAAACAAATCGATGAAATCGGCCGGTCGGCGTCACGCTGCTCCCGCGACGCACGCCGTCAAAAAGCCTCTTCTCAGGGTTTCGACCCTTTCTTCATCCACCGAGGGGCAGCTCCATCGCGCTCCATCGGGCGTCGAGTGCGTCGGGACGCATGCGTCGCAGCAAAGATTTTCAAAATGTCCCTCTGGCATTTCAGCGACCCATCACCGCCTCGATAACAGTCTTACGAACTGATTTTTATACGACTTGTCTTCGTAAGCACGCGGTACTTGTTGCGTGAGACGCTTAATTGGTACGCTGACCTTTCGAGAATTTCTGGAATGCGAAGGAACTATTTCTCGATGGCGTCTCCAAGACGGACACGTTCGGAACGAGCCACGATTTCGCGATACGCTTCGCGGAAACCCGCGTGCGTATACTTCACTTCTAAGCTTCAAGCACTCGGTAATTGGGAGACTTTTTCTAATTGACACTTACACGCTTCCTAAGCTTCACCAACGTCGATGGTGTCAATTTTTAAAGTCACTTCAAATTATCTTCTCATTCGTAGCTCTCTAAATTTTGTTTAGATTTATAATTTTTTACATTTATTTTCAAATGATTTGCTGTGTAGTATAGGTTAAATGTATAATGTAAATTTAAGTTAAATGTATAGATTAAATTTAAGTCAATGTATAAATTAAATTTAAGTGAAATGTATAAATTAAATTTAAGTCAATATATAAATTAAATTTAAGTCAATGTATAAATCAAATTTAAGTCAATGTATAAAGTCAATTTAAGTTAAATATATAAATTAAATTTAAGTCAATATATAAATTAAATTTAAGTCAACGTATAAATTAAATTTAATTTAAACGTACAGATTTAAATATATAAATTAAGTTTCCAACTTCCCAAATTTTTAATTCCTCAACTTTGATCCTACTAATTTCTAATTTAAGTTTATGAATTTCCAAAGTGTTAGATGCTTGAAATTCTCGAACTTCCAACATGAAAGTCCCAAACTTCCAACTATTCAGTTCACAATGAACCATACAATGTTATTAAAGTAGGATTCAAAAAACAACTGCAAATAAGTTGTATCAATAATTTAAATTTTCTTTACGACACAACCTCGACGCTGTGCCATTACAAGTTCCATTTATAGTTATACGTTACTAGTCGTTCGCAGCCCACGTTTTGCCATTCGTTTCGCAAATCGACCGACGCCTTTTGCGACCAAAGATAAAGAAGGAAAATCTATTTTCCTCTGTCTTTCACGGTTGATTTCTTCCAGAGAAAATTTCTAACTACTTATTTTCAACTTTCTAACGTTAAGTTCAGAGGTTCCACCCTTGGAAGAAAATTCAGAAAAAACTAAATCTTTATTCGTTGCGGAAGAATTTTACTCTTGTGAGATTTTTAAAGAACCAATTCTGTTTGTGTTCAATTTATTTTGTTTAACTTTAAATTTCTCTAAGTATGATTTGTTAAACTAGTATTTCATGTCGACATTACACGAACACATATAATTTCGCACTGAAAGTATTAAAAAAAATTCAGTTAACAATGAATCATATATGACATCAGAAAAATGATAAAGATGAACAAAGTTGTCTGAAGAGTATCAAGTTTTCATTGTGATAACGATTCCCGCAACCCGTGCATTTACCTCGAATAAAATTCCCAGCGGACCTCTCGAAAACCCTCCTCACTTTTCCGATCACTATTCCAAAAGTCACTCGACTTCAAACGGTTCATCCCCTTTTGAAGACCTTATCCCGATAACACGATTCCCGTGGATTTTCTTGCTTCCCATTAAAAGAGCCCCTGAGAAACAAACGTCACCACTTAACGCGTAATATCGATTCGTTATTTCCTCGCTCGAACGAGTCGAAGGGTCCACGGTTCAGAAGTTCGGATAACGAGATCCGAAGGGACGAAAAACCGATCGGAAGTAAGGTGTCACTGTCTTCGTTTTTTTACTCGCACATTTTCGAAGGTCAATAAAACCGGAAGAATAAAAGAGACGGTTGCAGAGAGCGTTTGGGACCACGTAGTGTTGTTGGTAGCTGAAATAAACTGGCGTAGGTTAGGGGATCGAAGAACAGCTGGGCTCGGCCTGGCTGCTGTACGCCATCACTGACTCACTCGATTCGTTCTGTCCTTCTTCGACTTCCTTCTTTGTGCCTTCCTTCTCTTTCTAGCTTGCACCTCTCTATTCTCCCTCCCTTCGCTGCATTCTCTCTCTTCTCTCTTCTCTCTTTTCTGCGGATTGACTCACGTGTTTTTTCCGTTTTCTTTCTTGCTCTTTTGTCCGTTCTAATGCTCATCGATGTCAAAATACGCTCTCCAAATTATTTGCTAACAATTAGTGTGCTGCAAGGTCTGATGTCCTTTAGTCACATTATTAACGTTATTACCTTACAGTATACAGTGTACATGAATCATCAGATGTTCAGAATGACTTGGTCTCGCAGATTTTACTGTACGATAAAATACTACATCTATCCTTTGTACTTGTCTAAAATTAATTTTAATTATATTACGTTTCTAACGGAGTAAAATATTGCAGAGCAATTTGAATGAAATAAAAATTGTGTAGCTTTCCGAATTAGATTTCCCTAATTCCATGTTTCATTATTTACTCCCTTTTTAGTACGCGTAGCCAGTTCTACATCTGAATATCTTGTCAGATGTATCTAATCAGAATCTCTTTCACGTATCTCGTTAGAGGAGAATTCTCCGACGCCGTTTGATTAACAAACAGATTGTCGGCCTGTTATTCAGAAACGGGTCGTCGGTGCTTTTTAATATGTTATTCGTTATCGCTGCACTTGTTCGGTTATCAACCACTTCAGAATGTGCTTGCCTTCCTTTTTAGATAAAACGAGGTTTCCTTTTTATCGGCTTGCTCTTGCACAAGTTTATCACCGTTGCGCAACCTTATCAACATTTTCTAGGTGACATTTAAAGCCATATGGTAATAGGGGAAACAATAGGTGATTAACATTTCATTGTTTTTTGTGGGAAGTAGGTGCTGCTTTTAACTCCATTTTTCACAGATATTTTTTTAAAATTCATAACTAATTTTACCCCCATATTTTTTTACGTCGAATGATGTTATTGACACACTCAGAAAGCATGTGTTAAATGACAAAAGGGATGTGTTTTTTTTTAAATAAATTTAAAAAACAAATTTTTCTACAGCGATAATATTAACAGAGTTATAAATCAATACAATGATCCACCCAGTATATTAACATACAGGGTGTTCTTTATGTATAATTTTCCATCCCCTTACAATCTGATAAAAAAGTCTTCACTAATAGTTGCAGTAGAATATACAATGTATATCAGTATAAAAATGTTCCAGTGTAATAATACAGTAAATAATTATATAATATGTACAGTTAATTATATATGTTGTATATGTTCATTGTATATACATATAATTTACTCACATATTATTACAATCATATTATATAAATTATATAATTATGTACAGTTAATTATATATATTATATATGTACATTGTACATGTGCATTTTACATGTATATAATTTACTCACATGCTTTTATATTTATATTGTATAAATTATATAATTATGTTCAGTTAATTATATACATTATAGATGTACATTATACATGTTCATTGTACATGTATATAATTTACTCACATGCTTTCCTATTTATATTGTATAAATTATATAATTATGTTCAGTTAATTATATACATTATAGATGTACATTATACATGTTCACTGTACATGTATATAATTTACTTACATATTATTATATTTATATTATTATAAATTATATAATTTGTACATATATATAATTCATACAGTGCATGTTGCATAATGTTACATATACACTCTACATGTTATAATATTACATATATGTTACACATATGCTGCATATGTTACATATGTTACAGAGTGCAGCCACATAAAAAATGCTACTCTTTTATGTATCTCTCCAGAGCTTGCTAAGAATGTAAGAAAGATTTTTGAAACGTAGATATTTGTCCTTCAGCATCAGTTTGTACACGTGGAAAGAATCGAACCACGATTCCCCATGGCGTGATACACTTGAACCATTTCGTAGGAGAGAAGAAACTCTGATCAATAACATCACCCCAAAGCGAGGCGGCAACCCCTCTGCAATAACTCCCTCATGGTGGCGCATGCTCAAGAATTAAACGCCATCCCTTCTCACTATTTCACCATGCTTTTGCCCCTCTATGCAACGTTCGCAGGATGCGAAAAATAAATACACGGGAGCGCATATGCGAAGAGACGTTCATTCATGCTAATGAGCTACAGTGACCTTGATCGTGAATATATCCCATAAACTTTTTCTTTTCCATTAATTAAAAGGCGGAGGTTCCTTTCATGAATCAAAATTACATAAAATTTTTACTTTACAAGTTTAATTTATTTTGAGATTTTTTATAGTATGTTGTATTCATATTTTTTAATCGCAGTTTGGAATAATTGTTCCTGTCGAATTGTAAAAATAAATTTTCCATCGGTTGTGAACTTTTGTTATCGGAACAATACCTCAAAAAGTTTCAATTTATACTGAAAGAATTATTTTACTTTGCGTAAAAAATTATTTTACCTCGCACGAAAAGATTACTGCTCCACATTTAGAAATACAATTAAAAACCGGTACACGAACGACCCCAGTCGATAGGAATTCTGAACGGGTTAAAATAGAAGATTTCTACACGAGTTCGCTCCTATTCCGCAAGTTAACTCGCTCTATTTTAGACTCGCGTCAAATTGAATAAAGGCGTAGAAATCCGTTCTGACGTAAAATCGATTGCCACGTAATTTCATATTATTATTAACGAGTATCGATTTTACGTTAGTCTGAAATGTAGATCTTCGTCGATAGGGTACTGCAAATTGCAGTGGGACAGTTTAGCGCGGATGCTGCGTATTACCTTGTTCGCCACTTCAGCGTATCACCGTCATTAATGCACCGCATGTGTATCAGTTAGTATAAGTGCATTAATGCATCAGTAGTGAAGGGAATTTTCTGCGAAATTTTCACCAACTATAAACGCTTGACGCTAAACATTTTCCTCTACTTGAAACATCGCAAATTGTAAAATATAGTTCGTAATGTGGTTAAAGTATTATAAATTACATTAAAATGAAAATTAAATGTATTTGACCGAAGAAGAGCAAGTGAACAATGTAGCTCGAGGGATTATTCGATATTTTAAAGCGATTCTGCAGGTAAAATATCGGTTGGGTAAACTGTTTTCCGTGCGAATTCGTTCTGATCAAAAGGAAATATTGAAGCAGCTCACCTGCAGAGTTGTTGGTCGATGGCTTCGATTTCTCCAAGTCAAAAGACGGCTGGTCAGCTCTCCGGCTCGAATGCCCTCTGTGGACTCCAAGTTCTGACAGAATCGTGGTCGATAGCGAAAATTGCTGTCAAATAAGTAAATCCTTTCAAATCTACGTATCCCTGTGGTAAGGGAATTGGCAATTTAGTGAAATAAATTCCATCGAACCAAACGAGGTAAATTGACTGAGTTATAGGTCGACGAGGTTTCTTTCTCGACGCGAAAATGACCCACATTTATTTTTATACTCCAAACTCTGATTGTTTAACAATAAATAATTACATATTGTGTATAATTACACGTACAATGAAGCAATGTAAATACGATTATACCGATGCTGTTAGCGTTTCAAAAATTAATTAATTAAATCGGGATTCGAGTTAAACCCCTTACAGTAAGAGAATGCCGTTTGTTCGAATTGGTAATGAAATATAAACAACGCTATAGTAACAATTCCACCGAATACCAATTAAATTGTAAATCGCGGAGGTAAATCATAGGAGCTTTTGCTAAATGCCTGTCAGCGATATTCAGCAGAGTGAAACTACGAGATCGCGATAAATTCAGCGCATTAGAAGATACACTTCTGACGTGGCGAATGCAAGTTTACAGCTCTCACGGAAGTATTATGCCTTCAAACGCATCAATTAATGCTGTACTCACTTGTACTCGGCCAGAGGATTTTGACCCGTCTCGTTTTTTCTATTTTTCTCAAACTGCCGTATCACGTTTTCGGTTAGGTGTTTTCCTGAAACATACAATTTTATTCCAATTAAATAAACAATTCTAGGGATATTGGAATCTAGGTATAATTGGACTTAGGGATTTTTTGATCTGGGGATTTTTGCATCTAGGGATTTTTGGATTTGGGGATTTTTGGATCTGGGGATTTTTTGGATCTGGGGATTTTTTGTATCTAGGGATTTTTGGATCTGGGGATTTTTAAATTTGGGGATTTTTTGATCTAGGGATTTTTGGATCTGGGGATTTTTTGGATCTAGGGATTTTGGGGTCTGGGGATTTTGGGATCTAGGGATTTCTGGATCTGGGGATTTTTAGATCTAGGGATTTTTGGATCTGGGGATTTTTGGATCTGGGGATTTTTGGATTTAGGAATTTTTGGGATCTGGCGATTTTCGAATCTAGAGATTTTTGGGATCTGGGGATTTTCGGATCTAGGGATTTTTGGATCTGGGGACTTTTGGATCTAAGGATATTTGGGTCTAGGGATATTGCTAGGGATATTGGAACCTAGCTATAAGTGGCTCTGAGAATATTTGGATCTAGGGAGAAAAGGATCTAAAAATATATATCTAGAAATATAGGAATTTAAATATTCACTAATTTAGAAATTTTTAAATTTAGAATTTAGGAATTTAGTAATGTAAGTACGTCAGAAATATCAAACACTCAAACTTGCAAATTTAAAAAATTTCACTAACATTAACACTTCATCTCATTCGCGTTTTTCAAATTTACAATTTCAAAGTTTCATCCTTCAGACACTTGCACAAAAACGCAATTACGGATCCAAAGTAACAAACCCGCCAGTTAAATTACAACTATAAAAAACAAATCAACTCTTGTGCCTCAATTAACAAGTTAATTAGTACAACACTTGATACTTCACAAGTACATGAAATTCGTCCGAATTTTAAAGGGTCACTAATTGACAAACTTCCGTCGGAACATTTACTATTTGAAAATGACAAAACTTCTGAAAACACGCCATAAAAATTTGTATCTACTTCAGATTCTAACTCTTGGACTACTGCAACATTTTCAAACAGGATTCAAAAAAAAAGGACGATAAATTTCCCCTTTTGCCATACTTCGAACGGAACCAAACGTTTCTAGGCACTTGAAAGTTTTTGAGTGCACTCGTTCCGCAAGCAACATTGCTTCCGTTCTACCTATCATCGAGCTTCACAAAAATAACCAAATTCTCGAGGGCAAAAAGTAAACCGTCAAAAGATGGTGAGCAGAAAAGCGCAGCCGGTTGTGACGCAAGTGGCGACAAGTAAAAAACAGTCAGGGTGCAACAGACCAACGAGTGTTCCACGGTTTTGCTGGCAAATGCGGATATGGACTTTTATAATCGCGGGCTAACAGTTAAAGTATCGTTTACGTTTCATGAACGACTTAATATACGGGAAACCTTGTGTTACACGTTCAGCTGATTATTAGGCATGGAAAGGTCCTTAAATTTCTCTGCTTTCTAATTGGCGAGTTTGTGGAAGGAAGTTTAGAAATTTAGGAGTCGATGATTTGATGGATAAAATATTTGGAAATTTGGTAATTTGGTAATTTGGAAATTTGGAAATTTGGAAATTTGGAAATTTGGAAATTTGGAATTTTGGATTTTTGGAATTTGGAAATTTGAAAATTTATAATTTTGGAAATTTTGAATTTTGGAATTTGGAAAATTTGAAATTTTGGAATTTTGAAAATTTTGAATTTCGGAAATTTTGAATTTTGAAAATTTTGAATTTTGGAATTTTGGAATTTTGGAATTTTGAAAATTTGGAATTTTTGAAATTTTGGAATTTTGAAAATTTGGAATTTTTAAATTTTTGAATTTTTGAAATTTTGGAATTTTGAAAATTAGAAATTACCTCATACCTAAATTCCCTAATTCTCTAATTAGAAACTATAGATCCCCAAAATTAATCAAGCTAAAATCTCCTATACATTCAAACCTCCACATAAATTCGATACATTAATAAATTAACACGTTTTCCAATTAACTTCCTGTATTACCGTTTGTTGTCTCGTATTTTTGTACCCATAAATCGAAGCTCATTGTATGCTAAATGATGCGGAATGTTTGCACAAGGCATCAATGACGAAAGTGCATAAATATGCAACTCCTTCTCACGTTCGTGTAATTGAATAAAGTTACGAACACGTACCGAGTTTCTTAAAATAGAACAATTGAAATAAATACATCCCCGTTTCTAACGCTTTCTAAATTTTACTGGCGATATCTCGAATACGAGGCATGTAAATTCTTTAATGAAATTAACTTTGTGTCACTTGGAAGGAATAAATTATCGTTACTGCTGCAAGTAATAATTATCTTATGTGCATAAAATCTGTAACTCAACTTCTATGCAAAACTGCTAACTTTCACTAGAAATAAAATTATGAGTTATAGCACGAGTTAACCCAACATCGATATGAAAAATAAATAGAAACGTGGAAATAATTAATATTCCAAGTAATCATAAATGTATTATTCCATATAAGCTGTAGAAATCAGCCATAAACGCTCACTTATATAGTCCATCAGAAAAGGTATGCTCATTTCCCAGTGCGTGTTCCACGCAAATTAAAACTTCCTCCAGACCTTCCGAGATCTTAATATTTAAGATCGTTATCTTTCTTTCAAGGTTCTTTCAAGATCTCCATCGTTCTTGATCCTCGGAGAACGAACAAGATAACCTCAACAAGTTCTTTCAACTCTTCCGACAAAGATTCTAGTCACTCATTGTTGATGCGTATTAAATAACACCCGTTGCCCGATACCGAATTTATGGATTAATTGAATAATGGAAATCATTCGCGGCCACTTTACCGATGTACAAATCTCTGCTTAATTTTGAGGCTTTGACGGCAACGTCATCGCGCAACTGTTTCGCAAATATGAACTGAATGTATTGCAGAAGGAAGTTTGCATATTGTGTAGAATTAAGATGATAGAGAGCAGTGAATTTTGGACTTGTGAATTTCTTAATTTGGGAATGGAGCAATTTTGGTATTGGAGGTGAAAATAGGAGGTGACAGATTTTAAATTCAATTATTTTTAGTTTAGAAATTTGGTACCTTAATAAATTTTCACATTCCCAAGTCGCCACAGTTCCACATTCCAACATTCCCATATTCCCAAATTTCACATCTCCACATTCCAACATTCCCACATTCCCAAATTTCACGTTGCCGCATTCCCGGATTTCACATTCCAAATTTTTCACTTTCCGAAATTTCCACATTCCAATATTTCCCCATTTCACATTCCCACATTCCAAATTTCCACATTCCTACATTCCCAAATTTTCACATTCCCACATTCTAACATTCCTATATTCCCACATTTTCACGTTCCAACATTCCTATATTCCCACATTCCAACATTCCTGCATTCCCGTATTCCCAAATTGTCACATTCCCACATTCCCAAATTTTACATTTCCATATTCCCAAATTGTCACATTCCCACATTCCCAAATTTTACATTTCCATATTCCCAAATTTCACATTTCCATATTCCCAAATTTTCACATTCCCACATTCGAACATTCCTATATTCCCACATTTTCACATTCCAACATTCCTGTATTCCCACATTTCACATTCCCACATTCCAATATTCCTGCATTCCCGTATTCCCAAATTGTCACATTCCCAAATTGTCACATTCCAACATTCCGACATTCCCATATTCCAACATTCCTGCAGTCCCATATTCCCAAATTTTCACATTCCCAAATTTCCACATTACCACATTGCAACATTCCTGCATTCCCATATTCCCAAATTTCAATGTTTTCAAATTTTCAAAATATTAAATGATAAATAAAAATTGTTATTTTCCAAAATTAGAAATCTTTACTTTTAAGTGTCCTAATACTTGAAAATTCGTATATATCTTTAACTGTGTTAATACTGTGTCATTATTTCATTGCTTGATATTATTTGAATGATGTATTTAATCTTATCAAAAGAATCATAGCGCTCGGGTCACAAAACGGATACAAACATGGCCATTAGGAGGTTAAGTGGCCACGATAAAGAATGAACTGATCATAAAGATTTAAAGTATCCCGATGCGATTAAATAAAACTAATGTTGTCGCATTAAACCGACACACACCGCGTTTAATCCAAACAAGGAACACTTCAATTTAAAAGGTAATTGTCGCGTTGCGATTTAACGCACTGAATATCGCTTTAATTTAAACGCGATGCATCGACCGTGTAATTCGTAATTCGTTATGCATCGGATTGTCAACAGGAAGTTTTATTATTTATGTCTCACGTTTGCGTAATGCGCGACATTTAAACTTTTACACATGTGCGTTCTAACAAACAAGTGCTTCGGTGAAAAGTGTACAATGAAAACCACTGTTACGAAGTGTGAGCAATTAGTTAGGGGTAATTAGAATAATTTAACAAGTTGTAGGTTTTTGAATATTTAGTTTTGGTAATTTAGGGTTATTCGATTTTTAGATTTTTGGATTTTGTGAGTATAAGTTTGTTAGGTTGCAAGTTTTTTAAATGAGAAACTTTTTTGTTTTTAGATTTTCAAATTTCCATATTCGCACATTCCCACATTCCCACATTCCCACATTCCAACATTCCAACATTCCAACATTCTCACATTCCCAAATTCTCACATTGCAATATTTCTACATTCCCAAATTTCCACGTTCCCAAATTCCCACATTCCCATATTCCCACATTCCAAATTCCCACATTCCACATTTTCACATTCCCAAATTCTCACATTCCACATTCCCAAATTTTCACACTGCAGTATTTCTACATTCCTACATTCTCAAATTCTCACATTCCACATTTCCACATTTCTATATTCCCAAATTTTGACATTCCACATTCCCACATTCCCACATTCCCAAATTTCCAGATTTCTAATTTTCCAGTTTTCCAACCTGCAAACTTCAGAATTTCCCAAAATTCATTTTACAATTTCCTAATATCCCAAATAGAACCATAACTCCACTAATTAATCTCCACCTCACATTTACATTCATTTACATTATAATACAAAATTTTAATTAAGTCCAATTAACAGTGGACCTATAATAGTGAGTATAATATGGACATATTAATATGTTTAACTTCATTACAACGAAATAAATTGCATTCCTTAATTAACGCCTTCTTCTTATTCCGACGCGACATTCAAAAGTTCCATAGAGTTAAAGATTACATTGACGCGGTAAAGTATAAAAGAATGCATTGTAGAAAGAATTATTTCTGCTACCCAACGGTATAGCATTAACTCTTATCTCAAGTTCAATGCACTCACGTTAATGTCATGACTTACATTTAACGATGCGGTGAAAAGAACAGCGTGGTTTTTAAACAAATATTATTCAATAATGTATTTTCTATTTAAATATTTCCTATCATGAACTATGTACGAATAATAAATTCTTTATATTTGCAATCACATCATTTTTCTATTTTTATTATCGTGCTTGATGTAATTTCATTTATTTTATATAAAATTTTGCGAGAAATATTAACTCTTCAATTATTATAGTAAATGTTGATTAACTTAAATTATTGCAGCAAAAGCACCTGTCTAATCAGTTATAAAAAACTTTGCTAAAAAGACTGAAATAAAATTAATAGTCAATTTAAAACAATTCGTTGTAAAATAAATATTCAGTTTAAGATTACAGAACACTCGTATTAGAGACGCAAAGAATCACTCACGGAAATAATATTCACAATCTTCCGCTTTCACATAAAAGCGTATTTTCTCAAGCATTCATACTTTCAACTTTTTTTCTCAAGAAAACCAGACATGAACAAGTACTCACCGTTTTCATAATTCTTCTGACCAAGCGAGAAATTGTGATTCACATCCGGTGGATCGGCATTATCGAACAAATCCGAGGATAACTGCCTTTGCAAACGGATGGTTTCATGCGTTAGCTCTCGAACCTGAATGAGCAGCTCCTGATAATTCGATACCGGAAGCGTCATTGCTGTACTCTGTTTCCTTCACTGCGCCGTTGCGCTCGGATTTTGCACGAACAGCCATCCGATTAGAATTCTGTAACGAAATAAATATTCTTTCGTTAGGTTGTAACTAACTTTTGTCATAATACTGTTTTCATTTTTTAAATTCGTTTGTTTGGAAATAATGTTTGGGGTTTGTAAGAGCACTTGGAGTTTAAGTTTCACTGAAACTTTGACTCAAACTTTGACTCAGGCGTCGACTCGAACTTTGACACAACCTTTGACTCAGGCTTCACTCTTTGATTTGGAAAACTTTGACTTGGACTTAGACTCAAACGTAGAGTCAAGCTTAAACTGAAATTTTGACTCAAACTTTGACTCAAACTTAGGCTCTGATTCAAATTTAGGCTCAAACTTAGACTTAAACATTGATTCAAACTTTGACTCAAACTTTGACTCTGACTTTGATTTAAACTTTGACTCAGACTTAGACTCAAATTTTGACTTAGACGTAGATTCAAATTTATGCTTAAACTTTGATTCAAACTTAGACTTAAACTTTGACTTTGATTTAAACTCAAGCTTAGACTGGAACTTTGACTCAGACTCAAGCTTAGACTGAAATTTAGACTTAAACTTTGACTTAGATTTAGACCCAAGCTTAGACTGAAACTTTGACTCAGACTCAAACTTAGACTTAAACTTTGACTTAGATTTAGACTCAAGTTTAGACTGAAACTTTGCCTCAGACTCAAACTTAGACTTAAACTTTTACTTAGATTTAGACTCAAGCTTAGACTGAAACTTTGACTCAGACTCCAACTTAGACTCAAACTTAGACTTAAACTTTGACTTAGGTTTAGACTCAAGCTTAGACTGAAACGTTGACTCAGACAAAAACGTAGACTCAAACTTAAACTTAAACTTTGACTTAGATTTAGACTCAGACTTACACGTAGACTCAGACTTAGACTCAGATTTTAAAAGACACTTAAAATTATTTTAAAATGGTCACTTCAAGTCATAAAATTCAACCTAATAATAAATGTATCATACGTCATCAAACAGCGTGAAGCTTCTTACATATAAAAATCAGCCATTTTACCGCCACCTATACAAGGTATAACGAGCATTGTCACAAAGAACATCAAAAACCAGGGTTGAAACGATACTGACATAGAAGGCTTCGACTCGCTTCGATTCTAAGCTACTCAAACACGGGGAGCCTTTTTACTTGAAAAGCCTGGAAACCAGAGTCGTTGCAATTGCGAGACTCGGTTCCACGACTATGCATATGTAGGCTTAAGTGCAGCACTCGTTCGTGCTTAAAAGAGCTTTTGTTGATGGGGACGAATCACTGGCAACCAACCCCTTCCTCCCTTAGCGACACTCGCGTGACACGTAAAAAGCGTACGTATGTACATGTGAATACTAAACCCCTAAAAATTCGCATTAGACCGCGTCAATCAGTTTGTTTGCGGATCTACTGTGGCTTTTGGCATTTATTTTAATGCTTCGGAAATTGTAACTATTATTTAGGTATATTTTCCTCAAACACTTGTGGGCTCAAAACAGTTACGAGGTGCATTTTAGTTGATTGCTGTATTTCAAAATTTTTTACTTTCTGAAATTTTTATGTTTAAGAAGTCAATTTGGACATTTTTTAAGTGTTCATAATTATAAATTTCAGTTGCAATATTTTATAATCGTAATGTCCATTAGCTCCATTTTAATATTGTTCAACTACCGTACACACCAGAAAAGTATGAAAGAGAATAATAGCCAGTTCAACGTTTCTAAATGCGGTAATATATAACGCAAATCATTATAAATTGTAATTATATAAGGGTATTCGTGTGATTCTATTACGATAGCACTGAAATGGTTTCGCTGCAAGAAGTAGATTATTGCACCGTTGCATCTCTGCAGTGCACAAATAGCCAAATACGTGGAAACTTTCAGTTGCAAATATGTAAACGATGTTAATACAACAAAATTAGTAAATGCTTTAGAAGAGAAAGTTGTACCATTCGATTATGTTCGACTCGTCACGTGACCCTTCGTATATTCGTGACTAAATATAAAACTTTTTTATTTTGTTGTGAAACTTTTATCAATCGATTTGTAATTCTTTTCCGATTAAAACGAGACCAAACACGAAATGATTCGGACTATATTTACTGGTTTAATCGACAATAGTGAAGAGAAATATGGAGAGCGAGGGACGCTGAGATCATTATTGTATCTTTTATTTTCAATCCTTTTTCCATACTTTTCCCAAATGAAATTAAAAATAAATACACATCGACTACACAAATGCAGCTCTTTACTAAATTGTTTCTCAGTTTCGAGAGTCTGTAAGGGTCGAAATTCTTTCTTTTTAAGAGACGCATTCAAGTAAAGTTTCTACCTGTTTTCTTGCTGCAATCTAGACTGGTTCCAGTCATGGACCACGAAGCGAGACAGACGCGCTCTGGCAGATCCGCTACACCATCATTCAGCGACATTATTTTCTATGAACTGTGTTTCTTCTTTGAGGTTTATGTGGAGCACAGAGCTTTCAGGTTAAGAATAAACCGATTTTACTGCGCTGACATCAAAGACCGTTTCCAAACGTGTCGTACGTGAATTAAATTTTTTACTACTGCAGTCATGTACCTTTTGGTATTTTATTTGGGTTTGTATGGACCTTTGGACAGCAGGGTGTTACAGGATAATTCTGTGTTTTTTCCGAACTTATGAAAAATTTGGAAACTTGGAAGATTAAAGATTCGAAAGGTTGGAAATTTAATCGATAACTCAGAATTTGAATATTTGAGAAGTTGAATAATAGAGGATGTAACATTTTCGAGCTTATAGTCTATCGTATATTGACCAGGTCATGTATGCACACGCAAGATCTACATAGCTCCATTTCGCAAGCGTATAATGCCAAAATGGCGATCCAAAAATATATATTTCGACAACGTTGTCCTCTTTGCCGGATTACGTGGAATTTTATTAAAACTCGGTCAATCGTGACTATTTAACGCGTCATCGTTTAAAACGTTTCAAAATAACATAGTCGAACGAAATAAAAGGGAATTTAACGTTAAGTAACTGATGATCTCATTTAATACTGCGCTTAGATCTGCACTATTAATTATACACTAAACGCTAAAAAGAAAAATCGCGTCTGACCGTAAACTCATTAGCAAACGATTAACATTTTACGATCTGTTCAATTTTACTGTTATGTATTCGATTTAGAGAAAAGTGCATTGACCTGCATTTTATCAAAAGTTGAAAGAAATTAATAATATAAAAATAATAATGAGGTGTTTATTTTTAATTTAAATATTATGTATTAAAAACCGATAGATAAATATAACACGTGTGTATTTATGGAAACCAGGTTCTCGAGCTAATTATGAGTTAATATTTATTAATAATTAAAGTGTTAACTCTCTATTAAATATTGATTTCTCAAATAAATTATTTCAAATCTAAATAGATAATATTCTAATTATTTTTAAAATGATACAAAAATAATTTTTATTATTTTACAAGTAGACTAATTCAGATAATTTTGATAACTAAAAATAAACTGATAATTGTATCTCAAAATCGCTTAGAAAGGATTGCGAGTACATTTTCGATCGATAACTTACAATTCACCTGTATCAGCAATTTTTTCACCCTTAATCCGTTAAAATATCCATGCAGAACACATGCACTGAACAAACACAATTACCTCTCAACACCACTTCGATCAACGAAAGCGGTATCGAATTAGATCCGTTCGCACGTGTCATCCGATGACAAATAGTCACAGCTCGAAGATGATAATTTGGAGCGACGTTAACAAAATAACCGAGCACGGTAGACACAAGGAGAACCTTCTCCTGCCGCTGCCGTACGAAAACTCATGGTGCACGCTCAACACGACCACCACGACCCTTCATCCCCCACTCTGCACGATGGAAGTTAATCGTGGTGGAGAAACCCCTCGTGTCGTTTCTAGCCTGTATTTAGCTAGGGACTCTTGGACATCGTGACTAAGACCTCGTACACCGCGTTGTTATTCTACCGAATTAGCGAAACTTACCCTCCTAATTAAATGCGTTTCTTTCATACAAAAATCGATAGGGAGATAAAGTTTGCTAGATATTAATATTTATTGAGCTGCTGGACATAGAAATATTCTCTAATACAAGTATCGATGATCTGATCTAAATATTAATACTGTACTGATACAGTGTATCGAAATATATAGGTGTATTGAATATATAGTTCGTCTCACAAATGTAGGTCCTATGGGAGGTAGTTGACACGATTCTGAATCAGATTTTCCTTTACAAAAATGGGGTAGGAAGCTTCGTTTTTGAATTAGTACGGAAAAACGCGGGCCAATCAGAACGCAGGAAGTAGCTGGCGCGATGCGCGCGCAGCTTCGAACCTGGCTGCGCGCGCATCACGCTCGCTACCTGTCATTTCACCTACACTAATTGTGAAACACACTGTACTATCAAACAAAGTAACAATATTTGCATCTATGTTCAATATAATTACATCGTAATTGTAATCATACACTTTAATTATAATTTAACTATGTTATATCTTAATTATAGCTATTATGTTATATTTTATGTTAACCTTGTCTCCCGACTGAAGTGTTTCTCAAACGAGACAGAAATTTTATCGAATTCTTCGACGGTTAATTATAGTCACAAGGTTTGCGACAAAAACAGAAGATGCCTTGGCGAGAATGTCTACCGGTTTTCGAGGAATACCATAAAAGTACAAAGCTCCATGTGTGACCTGCATCTTGGTTAGTCAGAAGAAAAGCCACAGTCATTTTACATGGCCTTGTTGCATCGTATTTGTACTTGTGCCGAATGCAATTAGTACGGTGCATTCCTTGCATAATCCCAAACAAGTAAATAGAGTGTGAACAGTGCTTGCTATGATTAGGATATCTTTGGCCTTCTATTGCTATAATCGAACTGTGGAGACTAAAGTAATTCATGGAAAGTGGTTAGGTACAAATTATTCTGACTCAAACTTTGACTTATTTTTTCAAACTCAAAAATTCTCTAGTTTGAACATTTTCAAAATAGTCAGACGACTTTAATTAATACCTAGCCACCTTTTCTCGAAAAGTACTGTTCAAGCAAATTTATGTGATCGTTTCACTTTCTACGTTCGAAACTGCCCACTGCGTCCGCTATTTAGAAAAGTATCATAAAATGAAAACGAGAAATTAAAGGCCTGGAATCGCGGCACAAAAGATCCGAAGCAAGTAGAAAGCCGATAGTATTCAAGTAGAAGACTCACCTTCTCTAAACTTCTACACGTCCTCCGAGAACCCGTATAGTTCTCATAATTTCCCTCTTGATGCGGAGAAACAGAGTAGAGCGTTCTTCACGTGCGTGTACAGGAAATAGAAATCCAATATGTTCACGGTAGTCCCGACCAACAGAGCCAGTCCGGTGTTTCGCCTTATCCTGCAAATCGAAACTCACGTGTTTCAATTGCACGAGCAAAAAGTGGCACGGTGGTCCAGATTCTGGATCTTTATGTATTCGTTCCGATTACGATTATCGTTCCGTTTTATTAACTCTAGAACTATCAAACAGGTCATTTCATACGTGTACAGACTTTCTTCCTTAAATTGCAAAACTTTTTACGATGCGTTTCTTCGACGCTATTTACTTTATATCGGAATAAAGAATTAATGTCAATATTAATTTATGATTTATCGTTTGTACATTTATTTTTTTATTTTACTGACGTCACACATGCGAAAGTACTTTATTATGGCCCTGAATCACTATGTTTCCAGATCGATATGTCTCTAGATCGATATATACCTAAATCCCAATATCTCTAGATTCGAATATTTCTAGATTCCAATATCCCTAGATCCCAATAGACTTAGATCCAAAAATCCCTAGATCCAAATATCCCCAAATCTAAAAATCCCTAGACCAAAAAATCCCTAGATTCAAAAATCCCCAAATCCAAAAATCCCTAGATCCCAAAAATCACTAGATCCAAAAATCCAAAGATCTCAAAATCCCTAGATCCCAAAAATCCCTAGATCCAAAATTCCCTAGACCAAAAAATCCTTAGATTCACAAATCCCTAGATTCAAAAATCCCCAAATCCAAAAATCCCTAGATCCCAAAAATCACTAGATCCAAAAATCGAAAGATCTCAAAATCCCTAGATCCCAAAAATGCATAGATACAAAGATCCCTAGGCCCAAAAATCCCTAGATTCACAAATCCCTAGATTCAAAAATCCCCAAATCCAAAAATCCCTAGATCCCAAAAATCACTAGATCCAAAAATCGAAAGATCTCAAAATCCCTAGATCCCAAAAATGCATAGATACAAAGATCCCTAGGCCCAAAAATCCCTAGATTCAAAAATCCCTAGATCCAAAAATCCCCCAATCCAAAAATCCCTAGATCCAAAGATCTCTAGGCCCAAAAATCCCTAGAACCAAAAATCTCTAGGTCCCAATATCCCTAGATCCAAAAATACCTAGATCCAAATATCCCTAGATCACAATATCCACTAAGAAGCGAGCATGCATATTAATACGATATTAAAGAAATAAACGAAAGATGTTAAAAGATATTTTTATAAAAAATAATATACAGTGCAATAATTATTTTTTGATTAGTTGTTCAAGGATACATGTTCAACAACTCGCATCCTCACCGAAAGTAATTATGTACATACGTTAGTAACAGAGAAGCGAATAAGAGAATGCATTATTTACGGGTGCATGAATTCATCGTGTCGTATTGGGTATCTTGTTATCTCTAGAACTTTAATTACGACTTCAAAGAAACAAAGAAATAACGTGATACGTTCATACACATGCCGCTTCAGTGGGCCGACATTAATAAACTAATAATTCATTATGTTGCTAGTACGATTTACACGCGCGAGATCAATTCCTGACTCATGACCCAAATGAGCGTATACCACTTTTGTTATTATTTCGTCTGATTGGTGAGTTCATTAACTTGATAACCATCCTTCCGATCGCAGACGTGTAATTTGGAGGTGATCAAAGGAAGAGATCGATCTCGCAAACCTGCGAATTGCGATAATGATTGTAAACGGAATTACAAGTGCGGGAAAAATTGGATAATGGAGTTGATTAAAATTTGTGAAAGTTTTATTGTAGTACTAATACTCGATTATTCAGGCTCGATCAAATTGTTTCAGAAAATTGATTTAGGTATTTATTATAAGTTTCGAAATCGAAGTTTAATTTCTTACAAGTTTTCAATTCTTCAATTTTCAAATTTCTATGTCTCTATATTTTTAACGAGTTCACCAATCTATTCAATGAAACAATCAATGAACGGATACAGGAGCATAGTTTCGCGGATCTTATTAAAATTTTCTCGTTCGTATCTCACGATGGGATTTCACGACGAGAGAAAGTTTTCCACGAGAAGATAATGGCATTAGATCGCCGATTCCGGTTATTCACTTAATTGTACGCATCGCTTTCATACTCTTTTGCGCGCATTAACAATTCTCTCATTGCATACGCATGGCAATTGTCTTTGCTTACAATTTCATTTAGATCAGATCGTTTATCCGTCGTCCAATTAGCGGACTACTATATCTGGCATAATTGTTCGGCGAAAGATTTCTTTCTCAATTATTCTGACCCATTTGATTTATATCAATCGACTAAATAGTTTACAAATTTTCTAGTTGTCCCAAAAACATTGGGGCAGACGATATGAGGTGAGAATGGGATCTGGTCCGCCCAAAAAAATTCCTAGTTACGTCAATGTCCAGAGACCGTCCACATTGTCCCAGAACTAAAACCAGTCTACGTTACAAAAAGAAACAGCTAGATGCGTTAGCTTCGACTGTCTCTCGAAAGAGGATCTCCAGTTTTCTTCCACGGTTGGATGAATGAGAGAAAAAGTCCTGATTCTCGCTTGTCTGGGAAGAGTTTAATAATAGCGTAACGCGGTTCTCTTTCTGGCCAGCGGACATTTCGAGAATCGATACGAGTTTACACCTAGCGATGTTACAGTTCCATGCGTTCTTATTAATACGTCTACCGATCTTTATCTAGACGAGCGTTTATAAAAGTTTAATTCATTGATGAAAATATTTTTACACGCTACTGTAATCCGAAACTTGAATGACTACGATGAAAGTTTTCGTCCTTTTACAATCACAACGAATGTGTAATAAAAAGTGAAAAAGTGTAACGTGGTTTCTTTTTAATTAGAGGGAAATATACGGAAATATACTAAAAACGCAAAATATAATAGGAATGTTACAAATAATACAATTTCTATTATTATTTTACTGTTTCAATACCGCTGTATTTGTACCTTGATTCTAAAATACGATTATTGGCCAAGAGGCCCTGGACGTCACGTGACCCCCCTTGCGCGCGCAATTCAAATGACACGAGGGCCCCTTTTCTTTCAAACAAATTTTTCTATTTTTTACTACGTTGACGCGTTACTAAAAGACTAATGATGCTGTAACAATGGTAAAATAGTAAAAGAAAAAGAATGTTGTACAGCATGGTACGTAATACCTGCAGCACGTTCTACGCTAAATTAGCCTGCCCAGAATAAAAGCTGGCAGCGAAGCATTACAAACGGCACGTTTCTTCCAATCTGCATTGGCAGATTGCCTGCTAATTATTAACCGAGAGATTCACAATTATACGCCAGGCCGTTGACCTGTCCATCCGCGAATGTCGCGACGGTGAAAACTAGAGTTTATCGGACGGACAGCAAAGATCGATCGAAACGTGTACGTACGTAACATTCACGTGCAAGCAAGTCTAGACAGTTGACTGCACCGTTTTATGACCGTCTTACGACAAAAATCGTATTCCGAGAATATAACCGCGCGGATGCGGTACCACCCTTTTATGACTTATGTGAAATTTATTCCCGCGTTGGATGCCTCCTACCTTAAACTCCATTACGTATACTTCTATTCCCCGTGAATTTCGCGCAATTTGTCAAGTAATACGCTCCGTTTAAGATAACCGCAACGCTACTATTTCAATGCTGCACAGATAAATAACACTACTCTGGTTATAAATAAGAGATACACTGTTTTATAGTCACAACTATGTATACTGAAAGATTATTTTAGAATTATATATATTATTGATACACTTAGATAACGTTGCTACATTATTTTATATTAATAAATAGTGCAATATTATTTTATACTTTAAATAATACTGGAACACTATTCTATACTTGTGAACAGCTATATACTTATTATGTACTATATTACTTGTCCTTATATATACTTGTATACATATGTACTTATATGCTTATATATGTATATGCTCATGTACATATACACTTATAGATAATTACATAAGTACAAGTTGATATACTCGTTTGTATTTATTAAAAAAATATTGTACTTATTATTTTAAATTATTAAAAAAATATTGCATCACCGCCATCTTAATTGGGAACAATATATCGAGATCAAGAGATTTATTAATATGGCGGAGTATTTCAGTCACGCGTCTGTCAACCTTGCTTCGTTTATTTGCTATATTCGACTATTTTTAACTTTCGTTACAGCTACGTCTCCCATGTAACCCATCGCTAGTTCGTTGGATAACCAGTTGGGAAGAAATTGAGAAAGAAATTAATAGTTAATCTTTTGTATAGTATATTTGATTAAATAAACTGATTCCGTCGGATTTATTTTTGAAATAGCAAAGATTTAATGGGAAGGCTTAAGAAAAATACTCCGCTATCTCGTCTGGTGTTACAAAACGAATGGAGTGCAAAGATAATCTTCGCGGAAATCATTTCTCTTCGGAATAATCAAGGTCGCTTCTTCATGAAATTAGAAAATAAATTCAATTACTTATACAGTTCAAATTATACATAGCAACTATTTGAACTAATATATTTTAGAAAGCATATTAATTAATAAATAAACTAATTTAATTGTTGACAACGTTTAAATAATTTTTGTTTTATATCATCAAGGTATTTGCAATTTTATTTCTGAAGAATATAATCATAAATTTATTATAAAATAATTCAGCTGTTGTATTTTTCATAATATTTTGTATAATAAAATACAAGAAGTATATTTTTTTTTATTTATTTGCAACACAATACAACGTCAAGCCATTTTCTCAATTTCTTTGACAAGATACTTAACACAAAAAACATCATTCGATACCAGAGATACACCGGATCCAGTATCGATTTCGTCCAAAAGTGAAATTTGATAGCAAAAATAATATCGCACCAAAATAACTATTAAGGAGCATGTTGAAATATCCGATGATATTATCTACATATTCTAACATTTCAGCTAATGCTTTTATTGTGATGTTTTCTAATTTAAGAAATAAATTATACAGTTTAAAAAAGATGAACAGTAATAATATATAAGAAAATGCATAGAAGTAGTTTATATAATTATTTTAAAAATAAATTACAATTTTCTACGCCAGTAGAGCATGTTGAAACGCTACGGAATTCGAGCAAGTGACTTTGAAGAAGCCTGTTCTACAAAACCACTTACGATCCTTTGTTTGTTATTCTAGAAGCATATTCAAAACAATATTCACCGGACAAAACTCTTCTGTATACCATGGGTTTAATTGTGATTAAGACAATGAATAAATTTCAAAGGTCAAAAGCACAATAATTTATAAACGACACGATTTCCTTTAACAATTCTTTCACAGTTAAATTGGTTTCGTGAAAAGTCAGTTTTATTTAAAAATATAAATGTTCAAAGTTTCAAATTCAGGATAAAGCGTTTTCCCCTACATCGCCATTTTCCCTAGGAAAATCTATCATGCCCACTACTGTACATAATAACTAAATCGGTTCTAACCAACGGTATAATTTAACTCTATTATGTTTGACACCACACGTTTTAAATAATTATAAACAGAACAGTATTAGGTGCCAATTAACCATTTTATATAACACACGATTGTTAATCACTTTCCATTTTTCTCTGTTATCGCTATCATCGTTTAAATCAATCTAGACGATTACGCGATCCGTTTAAATGTTGAGTTCTGTTGATGTTAAGATTAAAATTATTGAAAAAAATTATAATACATGTTTTATTCGCTTACCTTACATCGGCAACCGCAAGGAAGATTTTTCAAGTCACCGACCTACGTTACACCAGATCATTTTTAATCTTGAGCAGCAGCGGAGTCTTCCTTTCACACGTATATATTGCTGCTTACGAATTCCAGTCGAAAGAGCCACACAAATTATTCACACACGAATTCGTTGTTAGTACGTAAGTAGAAAAATCGTTGTTTAAATAACACAGAGTTAGAAACAGAAGGTATACGGAAAGAGATCCGTCTCTTACCGTTGTCGTTCGAAAACTCATGGTGCGAGCTTGATGCGATCGTGTGCTTCTTCCCCCACTACGTTCGAGTTAATCGTGGCGAAGAAACCCCTCGTGTTGTTCGTATTTCGAACCTGACTCTTCGTGTATACACAGATACACGTGTACCATACATCGTTGTTCAAAAGTTGTGCACGCGAGTTAATGAAAAAGATCTACATTTTGCAATAATATCCGGATAAGTGAATCCTCTTAAACGGCCGCGAGATACAGCTACTGACTCAAGACAGAAGCAAGATAGATTTTTATCATAGAAGATAGTTACATAATTTTAATCAAAGATAGAAATAAGGTAGGAACAATGAAATTAAAAATTAAACATGACAATTACGAATCGTGACTTCAGCCATCAGTGTAATGACATATCGGTCTATAAATACTAATATCCTTTATTGATTTGGAATAGAGATCACTAACCTCGTAGTACCTTAACTCGGTAATACACAACTGGTATACATGCGCGTACACTGATGACAATTTCAAAATGTTAATGTTTAGTTTTCGAAATATAAATTTAATTCGTTTTATATGTACTTATACCAATATCGTCGAAAACTGTGGTGTATAAGTGCTCTTATATAACTGCTTGAAATTAACCGCTAATTGACAAGTAATGAATGTAGCTTTGTTTAGTCCAAATCTTTTTAATGGCGGTATAGGTATTTTGCAAGCAAAAATGGTGGTGCATTTTAGTCTTGATCGAACCTTTCTGTATCGATTTCATTCTTCGATATAGCAACACGTTAAATTTAGAACTGCTTGCAGATGTAGTTAAGGATCATTCAAGCACGCTATGCGGAGTTATCAAAAAATTCACGAGCATTATTGCCATGCTAGCAAGAGGTCTGGATTATGCGATAAGTCATATGTACCTACACAAGTAAAGCGTACCGTATTGCATTACACAAATGCATATGTATATTCGCTGCACCTGCATCGGTTGTCTATATGATTCGATCTACGCAACCGCAATTTTATTTGTCTTGATAAAATCAATCTTGTTTCAATTGTACGTTAAATGGCTGCGATTAAACAAAATAATGCACAGTAATTACCATCGGAAACTTTCGTGACACGCTAAATATTTAGAATTGCTTTCGGTCAATACAACATCTTCTTACGTTGTTTCTTTGAAAGGCGAATTTTGTCCTTTGGAATAATTTAACGAAATTCTGTGTCCGTATGAAATGATACTTCACGTGACATAGAATTTTTCGTGCTCCACCACGCTCAGTTTTCTTTTGCAATGAAAAGGACCTTTATATTGCTTTCCCCCTTTTTTGGCCACCCTTCTTGCCCTTCGATACACGTGACTTGTTCTGCAACACACTTCCATGAATAAGTAACATGACAGACAAGGAGACTCTATTAGAATAGTAGGCGGAGCTGTAGGGCGCCTCACGCAATACCGTTCTGTACGTGTATACACGTGTTTGCTTCAAGTATTAAAACCTTCCCTTACTGTTAGGGTGTTCCATCCAAAAATTACAACTCATCTGTAGAAACATTTTAATTAATCATCCAGTAAAATACTTTACTAAAAAACATAATTCTATTATGCATATTGAATTTTGTAATAGTCTTAAATTTTTTTATTAATATTATAGATATACATCTGTTAAAATAAATGTAAATGATAAATTTTCAATCATTTTTTATTAAAGATCTAAGTTTCACCTCTTGAAAAAACGTGAGTGTTAAAAATTTATATACTCAAAAGAAGGAAATATTAAAAATCGATGTAATCGATACTCCTAAGCGGACTTCCGGTTTTTAAAAGTATGCGATACACGTAGAGGAAGCTACTTAATATTCCTCCAACTTGCAAACGTATATGTTTTTATTTACACGATACGAAACACGTGACAAAAATTGTCTATTTATTTATTGGTGAATCCGGAAATATTAAAAATAAAATAGTGTGTATATTCATGTTTTTATTCTATAATAGAAGTTTATTCTAAAACCCTAAAATTCCAAATTTTCTAGAGTTTAAAATTTCCGGGATTCTAGAATTTTGAAACCTGAAAAGTCGAGTTTCAAAAATTTTGAAATCAATGTGTCGAAATTCTAAAGTTGCATATCGCTGTGTAATGTTCCGATTATTTTTTTTAAAACTCCTTTGTAACTCTAAGAATTTCTTTGGATTAAATAGTAGAATTAGGTACATTAGACCTTTTTAAAATATTATATTTTTTATAATAATTAATATGTATACAAATAATTTTTAGATTTGGACGTCACTGTAGTCAATTCCGTTTGAGTGGCGCTCTTGTCGTGTTAACACGAGCAATATCCGGCCACGTTAAAATAGTTTGTTTGGTTAGAATATTTAACTGCAGCCTTGATCGGCTAATTGGATATTGCGACTCATCAAATCTTTTGAAATTAAATGTTTGTAGAATAGTGGATACATAATAAATATAAGGAACTAATAAAAAAATGAACTACTGGTCAGTTTGCTTGTTATTTCTCTCGCTGTTTGGTACAATATTACGCACTGGTGGCGTTGAGCTAACCTTTGAACTACCTGACAATGCGAAACAGTGTTTCTTTCAGGAGATTGAGCAAAATGCAACGGCAATGCTTGAATTTCAGGTACGTATAATCATACTTTGTTAAATAAAAACCTTTTCAGTGACAGTTCTTTACAAAGTAAAGTTATGACATTGCAAGTGTCATGGGTTCTGCATTACAAATCTAATATATATAGATTTGTTATAACATTAATATTTAAGTTATTCCTGTAACATCCATTTTCGTAGATAATGCAGAAAGAATTGTTTCAAGTTAAATAAATATTTGTTTTAGGTTGTGACAGGGGGACAATACGATGTAGATGTAATTTTAGAAGCTCCAAATAAAAAAGTCATTTATCATCAAATAAAAACACAGTTTGATTCGCATCAATTCACAGCACCAATAACAGGAGCTTATCAAGCCTGCTTTAGCAATGAATTTTCAACATTTTCACATAAGCTCGTATATATGGACTTCCGAGTCGGTGAACAGTTGCCACTTGCAGGACTTGGTGAACATGCTACTGTTATGACTCAGGTAACAGCTAATTACAGCTAATTAATAAATAGAGTCAAAAGACTGAGGTTTAACACTTTTAAGACTTAAACCTTACACATTATTAATGTGCAGAGTAAATCATATATGTATAAAACAAATATTTCTTTTCAGATGGAATCCTCTGCAGAAACAGTTTTTAAAAATTTGAATAGTATCTTGGACTATCAAACACATCATCGACTAAGAGAAGCACAAGGTCGTAAACGTGCAGAGGATTTGAATACACATGTACTTGGATGGTCTATTGTGGAAATGATTACAATTATAGTTATATCTGTGGGGGAGGTGTTTATTTTAAAAACCTTCTTCACAGAACGAAAACATTAGCCTATTCGTTAGCGCGTTTGCGAATCATAATGTTTACTTTGTTCACAATAAAGTAACTAATCCGTCTGAGTAACGTGAAGCGACATTACATTTAATGCTCCATAAACGCTATCAACTATGGTGCCATGTTATAACTTTGGCCAGTTGTTATGTTCATACTCGTTTTGAATGTGGAGGTACAATCCCAAACAGACGGAAAAATTATAGTAAAAGAAACTTGCTACAGTTTCCTTGCATATGAGAATGTTGTGTATGCGTGTTCATGTGTGTATCATTTAAGTTATATGAAGGATAGGACATTTCAATATGGGTACCTGTTCTATTATGAGCTGTAACAGAGAATGTGAGAATAATTGGATTGTTATTTGTTTTTATGATAAACTTACAAATTATAATCGTACTTTGACACTGATAGTGTAATGTTGTCATGGGAAACATTTTTCTTACTGTGAATGTGTAATATAATAAATTAAACTTTCGCGTGTATCACTAGTCTTAATTATTTTATCCTTTCCAACTTCTGTCATTTTAATTATAATAAATTATATGTGTTTTAATACATAGCTTAAAAACCATTGAAGTATATATACATTGTTTATATCTTCAATGAATTTTTTTCATATACGGAAATACGTAACTTGTGCCGTTAAGACAGCCGGTGTTTTAACTTTATCGTTGTATCCACTTTAGATACAAAACGTAACAGCTGTTATAACCTCTCAGAAGTAACACGTAAACAAATTCTATAAAACAGCTGTAAACATGGAGGTAAATTTTAAACATTAAAATTTATTGTTGTATTTGATTTTTTAAATTATAGAACATCTCTAATACATGTAAATTTTCAATTATATACATATTTTATTATATGGATTATATTTCTGTAAAATTTATACATAAGTCTGAGGCATGCCTCAAGTAATTAAAAAGAAAAATTTCTGTAAAATTTTTTATTTATTAATAGTACTTAAGCAAATTTAATTAATGCTATGCATTATTTAGGAACAAAATATTCCTATTGATATCAACACTGGAAAATTATTGGAATGGTTAATTAATAGGCGGCACTGCAGCAAAGATTGGCATTCAAAAATATTAATAATTAGAGAAAAAATTAATAATGCAATACAAGATATGCCTGTCCATGAGGGAATTGCAAAATTATTATCTGGTTCATGTGAGTCAAAGTTATTTTATAGAGATATATTGAGATAAAATGTAAATGTTAAAAATAAATAATGAAAAGGTATTTATCAGACTATTATATATGAAATGTTAAATTGATTTTTCAGACATAAATTATTTCCATTGTTTAAAAATAGTAGACATTTTAAAAGAAACAGAAGCTGACACCAAAAATTTATTTGGAAGGTATGGGTCTCAAAGAATGAAAGACTGGCAAGAAATATTAAATTTGTATGAAAAAGATAATGTATACCTTGCAGAAGTTGCACAAATGCTTATAAGAAATGTTAATTATGAAATTCCAAGTACTAAAAAGCAAATTCAAAAATTAGAGCAAATGCAAGTTGTAAGTATTTATAGAATATATATTATTTATTACTGTTTAACTAATAATAATTATATACATAATAGGATTTAGAAAAAAAGGAAGCAGATTATAAAAAGTCAGAAAACACAGCTAGGTCAGAATTTAATGCTCTGTGTAAGCAATTAGATGTTCCTGGTCAACAAATTAAGCAAGAATTAGCAGAGAAAGTAAAAGAACTTCCTGAAATATATGAAAAGATTGCAAAAAAAGCTAAATCTCTAGAAAAAGCTGTTGAATTTTATTGTAGTTTTGTTAATTATACTCTTGGTAGACAACATGATGGTGGTTGTGTACCAATGGTGAAATATGTTATTGGTAAGTGCAATATGTTACCTTAGTGCAAAGTTTTATTTAGAAAATCATTTCACATACTATATTAAATATTACAAACAGACAAAGGCAATACTACTACATATGAATGGATGTATGGAGAACCACCATTATCAATAAGTGAGCCACCATTAAATATAAGTTTTGATGATGATTTAGACAGAAAGGAAGTCGAGAATGTTGTATGTACACACTTATAAAATATTGTAAATCATACTTTGAATAATTTATTTATACATTATGAAAATTAATTTAGGGAATCGATTTTGGGGAAATTGATATAAATAGAGGTATAGAAAATGGAGGTATAGATTTTGGTGATGATGTCAACTTAGATGCTGGAGGTGACATTGATTGGGGTGATGAAAATGTGGAAGAGGTTCCACCAGGAGAGATTGATTACAATATTTCTTTAGAAGAATCTGGCATAGTTGTAGAAGCAGCTGGCCATGAAGGTGGTACTGCTGCTGGTACTGAAGCATATAGAGTCCTTGATAATCCAGCTACTAGAAATGATTTTATTAACCAATTATTTGAGGTATATGCACTTCTGATTTATTGAAGTTTATATGTGCTATTTCTCATGGTCACTAATATTTATAGTTGGAATTCTGTTCTTTTCTAGTTGGAAGCATTTCTTAAATTACGTTTGTATGAGTTTAAAGGAAATGACAGTATAAATTTTTTGAGCTTCAGTCAGTTACAAGATTCATCTTCTATTCTACAGCATTCTACATTAGAAAGTACTCAAAATATGTTGGATAATGTTCAAGTTGTTCTGTCTGAAATTTTAGACACTAAAGTCCAACACTTACACAATATCAAACATTCTGCAAGGTAATTGAAATAATTGTTTCTTTACGAGTTAATCGAAAAATGAAAAATCTTGAGCTGTTTAGAAAATAAATATTTATGTTTACAGATACGTAGATATATTAGCTTCATCCTTAAAACAAAAACTAACTTTGATTGAAAAGATGACAGCGCTACAAAAAAATATGCGGGAGAAAAGGGAAGCTACTTCAGAACAAGCTGCTGCAGTACGACCTCTTTTACAGCTGCTAATCCAGAGGACAAAGGAATTACAAGCAGAGGTGTTTATCATAATTATCTACCCAATTTATCTATCCAATATTTGTGTACCAAATTTTTTTTTTATTTACAGATAGAGAAAGATATTTCGAAGAAATACAAAAACAGGGTTGTGCATTTGACAGGAGGCATAAGTGCTTTGTAAATAATTAATAAAATACAAAAATAGAACCTGTTCAATGTAAATAAGATTTTATTACGAATCAAGGGCGTGGACGGTATTATGTATTGTACAAAAAATTGATTACACATTTTTTTTATATTGCAATAAATGTTGCTGTTATAACGCAATAAAGATAAATAACATTTTATTTTAAAATATATTGTCTTATAGGTATACAATTTGTACCTTTCGTTGCGGCAGATGTTACGATATGTGTTAATGTACATCCTTGCTATCTTTGGCATTTAAACGTAATATTACCAAATCATAAATTAATTTCCTTCATTGTTACTTTATGAACAATTACATAATCATGAAAAGGTTTTGTACCAATCTCCAAGGCGACGACGTACATACAGCTTTGGTCGTCGGGCAAGGATAACGTCTTAAACATTCAGCAAATGACCGATCGCATTCACATAATCGCTGAGCACATGAACCAGATCCTCCCCAGTTTCCGTGTTCAACAGCTACAACGACAATATATATTTTTCAATAAATATAAATTAATAATGGAACATGAATTTGATTCATATGAAACATGAATTGAATTCAACAAACCGCATACGGGTTTATAACCGTGATAACATCTCCAATAATATGGTACAAAGTATTCTGAAAACATTGCACAGTCTGTAGCATCATAGCACCAGTCATGCATTTTACAACATCTGTAAGTTGTAAAAAATAGTTAAGAATCTTTATTTTATGTATACACATAATTTAAAAGATGGCTTGCCTATCTATTCCATCTAATGCATATCCTGAACCCAAAAAACCACAGTAACATCCATATCCTTTATAAGCTAAAGGGTTACATCCAGTGGCACAAATTACCATGTTATAAAGGTGTATCACACCACGTTTAAATCTTTTATGTGATAAATTTTGTTCACTGTACGCTCTGAAACAAAGTACTGTTCTGGTTAATATGTAATGTTATTGTTATTTGAAGAAAATAATTGAGAAAAAATCTTCATATAATTTTATTGAAAAATATATTTTGACTGAAATAAGTATAAATCTCTTATGATGAACTTACAAAAGTTCCTTTGTGTCATTGTGTGTAACATTGACAGAAAAGGATTTATGCATGTAAACGTTTTCCTTCTGTTGTTGGACAGATACTGAATCCCATGGTTTTTGTTTTATATGAAGATTTCCTTTTTGCCAATCATTTTGTACATAATTAATTAATGGTCTACTTTTATATAATTTATACATTTTATTTCCACTCAATTTTTGGGTACTTGGAATATTTCTGGCTGTACATTAAAATTTATAAAAAGTATTATTTATTAAAAGTATTTTTTAATTTACAAAAAAAATTTTAATTTAAAGTATGTCAAAGGAAGAAAATTTGAAAGATTTCGCGACAGAAAAATCGCTTTCCTAATTGCTGAAAAAATTTATCATTAACATTCCACTTTTCTTCTTCAGTCTACTGGTTAATGTCTAATTGTGCTCGAAAATTTTTTTCCATTTTTCAAGCGCGTGCTCTTTCATTTCACGCTCGCTGCACCATGATCTATAAAGGCGAGGCACACTTCCGCGCAGAATTCCGTACAGTAATTATTTCAGCAAAAAGAAATTGCTTATTAATCAAATTGACAAACATTTTAAACGACGTTAAACTATAATTTGACGGTTCATTGCGTTCTTGCTTTCTCTCTCATTTCTTCCGTAAATAAATATTGTCATGCAACATTTGTCACAAAGTGTTGATCGAAAATTAACTAACTTTGAAAATTCGACAGATCTTCTTCGTACAAGAAGAAGAGGTTCAATCATTTACACCTACCACGACTTTCGCAGCAAGGCAGTGCAATAACAATCACAAAAGACAGGAAGACGACGATCCTCCAATCGAAGCCATCAGGAATCAATACAACGTTGATCCGTTTACGACTCATCGAGCACGTTTTCCCAAATACGGAAAGAAATGAATGTCAGCTACGATTTTCCAACATCTCCAGTAATCCAGTCAGATTCGTAGCTTCAATCAAATATTTTATTCTTGAACTCATCACGATCCGTTTAAATCATAGAAAATCATTTTGAAGACTTTTCGTACGATATCTTCTTGAGATTCATTTCTGGCAGAAATTTGAAAACACTAAACCTGTGATATTAAAAAATACGATTTATGAACAATCACAGAAAATTTGAAAATTCACGATTATTTACACCAAATTTTTTTACGAGCAGACACGATCTTCACAGTTAGAATCCTTAGACACAATTGAAGGAGGCCGAAAGAAGCACTGACAAAGTTGGATCACCTTCCATAAAGTCTGCTGAACCTGATGACCCCAGATGTATCCCTTGAGGTCTGCTGCGAAGCACTAACGACTGGACTCTCATCTACAGAATTGCCAGCAGCTCTGAGAAACCTGCTGTTACACTTTCGGCGACTTCCTTGAAGAAGAGAGGGTCTCTTCACCTTTTGTTCATCTCAGCTGCGATTTCAGTTTGATGTCTATCTTTATGGCTAAGTTCCCAGAATCATTGTTCGAATAATTTCGAAATAAAAGTTTGTTGAAATTTAAACCAACTTCAAAATGATATAATTAAAGTGAATATACATCAGTCTCTTTGTAAACATGACTTTCTCGTGGTTTTTTCATTTTCATTTAATTTCTGATGTGACATTCTAAATGAGATATAATGAAGACTTTCTCATTGTTGTATAAAATGAAATTTGTACGACCTGATTTTTAAGTGGCTCGTGTCTTTCTTAGAAGCTCAAAGGGTAAAGGATAAACGTTTCTCTTGAAAGAAGATATTACCAGAATCGCTGATTAAAAATATTTTTAAACACTGTTTGAATTTGTTGGCAGATATGATTATAATTGCATATTTGAAATACTGTTTCATTTTCTAATTTATACCACACGAAAGCATACTATTAACCTCATAAAATTATAGTCTTTAGAATTTCCTTTAATCTTCCGCTTCACAGTTATTCGATTACTGCGGCGCGGACCCCTATGATATTCAATATCCTTGATAACACACATCATGTGACACACTAAATTTCTACGCATCAAATTAAGAAATACTTCAGTTACTTGATTTCAGTTCTCTGAAACTAAAACACTTGAGTATTCAAAAATTTTAACACACAAAAGTAATTTCGAATTATTCAAAATTTTATAATGCGAATGTCATCTGTGAAGCACGTGTCGTGACATAATTTTACCCTTTAAATATGGCTGACGCGCCAAATATCAGGAACGGCAAATTCACCTATTAACCGACTATTTGCAATGGCAAAATAGAAGAACCTGGTTTGCTGGTACATATTCGCAGTGAATGGATTTGCTCGAATCTAGCGGTACTCGTAGTATGTGTGTAACAGATGTTTGATATACCGTGAAGTTCTAAAAATGCGATCGAAAGAAACTATGTGACAGTTGGAACATTAACAGTGTTATTGAAATCTCTCGGATCGGAAGACAATTACCACGCTTGTTTTTGTTAACTCGCTTTTAATAGATGAGAAAAAATGACATTAAACTTCGAACCTGTAAAAATAACAATTCGAGTTACAAAAACATTAAATTGATACTTGTCGAACTCTCCTCCGCTTAGATTCTACGAGATTGATTTCTCTTTGTAACTTCAGAGATTTTTATGGGCTTTTGTTTCCGTGCAATGTAATTACTTGTAGACATGATGGAACATCGTGAGAAAGTACCCTCCGAAGAATGTAAATCGAAGGAAACAACACGATTAGTTTGCACGCAATCCACTTAACATTGCACGATCTAAAAGGTTTTAACTGTCTTTTTAAAATTAGATTATTTTGCAATCACATTTCGACAGTGTGCTGAGCGTAACAAAAATTGTACTAATTATTCCAATCTTATTCCAGATCCACTATGTGTCTTAACATTTATAAGGGTTTGCAGTGATGTGGACCATTTTTCTTGTAAGGAAAGAAAAGTATATTTTGCTAGCCATATAACCTATATCAATTTTTTATATTTGCATTATTTCATCTGTTAATTTGAAACTTTCTTTTAGTTCCTTATGTTTTAAATTCGACAAGAACCCTGAAGGTGAAAACGCAAAGAAAATAAGTTATTTGAGAAATCTACAGTTCTTTGAAATATGAATTTCTTCGTTTATGGGATTCATATTTTTAAAATAAAAATTACCGTAGTTTCCCAACCACGCAAATTACAAGAAATTTGTTAGGCAATTTTCTAAGTGACTTCACGATCGCACAAACATTTTTATTTCCTCTAAATATGTAAATTAGCCTGCAGTTATCTCTCTCAAAAGTGGATCGTCTGCGAAGCCAAGCGTATCGTAGCGTAGGTTTGCGTGGTACACCTACGGTTAGGTTTACATCGAGTCCAAAACAAATCTAATAGGTCAGAGGATTTTAATGCAAAGCTATGACAGGGTTGATTGCATACTTTCATCGATAACGTTATAAATCGTATAATAAAAACACAAGAATTCGAAAGTATGATTTTTTAAACGCGATCTAAATCTTGGTTCTTTGGATAAAAATTTTAGTAACGGAACCTTCGGTCTTTCTTTATATATAATGTACTTTTTATTTAATGAATAGTTTTGTTTAAATGTATAAAAATATTTCGAATGAAAAACAAATAAGCTTTTATTATTTAATTATTAAATAACAATTTCATAATAATTCTATGATGTTATTAAAATTTATTTTCTTTCTTTAAGATTATTAATATTTACAAAAATAGCGTGAAATGTTATGTATTAAATTTATAAAAAATAATGTATTTATGATAATTAATAATGTGCATTTCTGAAAAAATATTTTTAATATTGTAATTTTTATTATAAACATACTGTATTAGTTTATAATAAAAAATTGTATCAATCACATACGTATTTATGACTGTAGATTACATGAAATAGTTTACTTATATAAAAGCATTTTCTTAATCTGAAACATGTCTGAATTGTCTCCCGTTATAAAACGTCGGTTCCACTTTTAAAACATTAATATAATGTTCGTTTACATAAATATTATAACTGAAATCAAAGTTTTATCATGAAGTTTAATCAATTATAAAAACACTTTTGATCCAAGAAATAATTTGTTATATTTCTCACTATTATAAATTATTACTGTGGAATTTTAATTTTTAATTTTATCATAATAATAAAGTATGCAATAGCATTACATATTATAATACATGTATATATGTATTATTAAAACTGTGCTCAAATTTTGAATCATCAACATAATATATACACCTATAGTATAATAACATTATTGATACTTTACTAATTAGTCAAAAATTAAAGTATCATTGATAGAACTTATTCTTAAGATACGTACATTTGATTACATATGATTGATTGCAATAAAAAATATGAAAACACACATTCATTAATGTTATTAAGCTCTTTAAACGCATTAGCTTACTTCCATTATTTGTATTTTAATTATACAATCAAATCCAATTTATTACAAGTTGTGGAAAATATACAGATTTTATCATAAGTATCTATTGAATGTTAGCATTCAGTTTTTACTTATATTATTCGCTTAATTTTTTGCGTCGTTATAATTTTTATTCTTTGACAAGAATATTTTATATTTCTTCGCCTAATTATACGTTTTTACAAATAAAGTAATATTATATATACTTTAAGACCGATTTTGAATATCTAGAAAAGTGAATATTTTTAATAAAACGCATTTCCAATACATAAATATACAGAAAGGTCATTCTTTAATAAACCTTTTTCTAATCACAAATTTAAGCCCCCATTTAGTCACAGAAATAAATTAATAATACAAATTTATGTATTGACTTTAAGTTATGCATACTTGTATAATTTTGATACTTACAAGCTCTGTAATATTTTTCATGAACACAGAGAAACTTCCTTTTGTGATAAATACTGTAATTATACAAATATAAAAAGAATACTGAATATTAATAGCATTTATATAATTTAATAAACAAATCTAGATCAGATGAAAATTGTATACAAATAACTAATTATATGTTATTTATAATGTAATGAAATGTCAGTGAATGTTCATTGTATTTTATGTTTATTAATATTGTGTTATCATTCATAAGAAGATCCTCTGTGTATATAACAGTTATGTCTTTAAATTATCGGGTTCCATTTTAAGTGTTGCGTTCTTAAGTATATAGATTAGAGGATACTAAATCATATACATTAAACTTTGTAATATAAACATAATACCAATTGGTCTATAAAATAAAACAAAATGAAGCTTGTAATTGCAGAAATTAAAACAGAAAAATAAATATGTAATGTTTGTTAAAACATTAATGAGTTATACGTTTGTTTAACGATGTATTAATTACCATTAATTTTTATAATTTGTTAGTATTTTCGAAAGACATGGCACTATATACATGTATCTAAACAATCTCGTTACATTTAAAGTGCTGTTTTTCATTACAATTAAGGCTTTGATTACTGACATTAAACAAAAAATAAATAGGAACATAATATAAATAAACCATAAGCCCATTTAACACATTATCATAGACTATGATCGCTATTGACCAAACTTATTTTATAAGAGTGCGTTTACATTAATTTTAAACGAGATTATACCATATATTTTATTCTAATAACAATTTGTCAGGCGCACTTTTTTAAAATTTGTTTTAGAATAAAAGATATTCTATGTTCTTTTTTTACATTTGTTCTTTTTCTTAATGGTATCTTTAAAAAGTGTACGAAATATTCATAATGTATTGAAAGTTACATACACTCATCCATATTGTATCACAAATTTAGATAATAGAAATTCTGTTGTCTAAAATGTTCATTAGATGTGTACAATTCCACATTTATATCTCCCTGAATAAAATCCTTTGGACAGTATTTTTGTTTCAATTATTTAACAACCCTCCTCGACTTGACATTGTACAGTGTAAAAATAAAAAAGGAAGAAAACAAAGAAACGAAGAGGAAGAATATTCTTATGGTTCCATTATGACAAATTTAAATATTTCTGTTCGAAGATTAAATATAAGGTAATAATACCTTGCTATAATGAAAACCTCTGTTGAATTAAATTTTATTCATAGAAGTATCCTTCATGATATCATCTTTACTGATGTTTTGGTTCATTTGGTCATTTTCATACTCTACAAAATCATCAAATAAGCTTGGCCATGCTTCTGCATCATCATAAGCGCCGAGATCATCACCAATGCTTTCAGCAAAATTTAAAAACATATTCCATGTATCTCTAGGTATGCCTCTAACATGATGGCACTCAAGAAATTTAAGCCATCTTGACAAAAGAGGTGGTTCACGTATGGTAAAAACTAACTTCCATAAAACAATTGCCATATCGGCTGGTAATATTCTTTGACCAGAATTAACATCTAAACCAAACTGGAATGTAAATCGATAGAGATCTTTGAATAAATCACTGTTAACAGTTAACTCTTGAACAATTTCTGGTAATTTCATTTGTATAGCATGTATACTATCTACTTTCATTGCTTTCAACCCCGTCACAAACTCTTGACGTGTAAATTGGCACATCTGTTCAGCATTTAATTTCCAAGCAAGAACAAGTACTTTGAATTCATCTGGCGATAGTTGTAAATCATTACAAAATCTCTCTATACCATCAGCTAAAATTACATCTTCGTGTGAATCCTATAAATAAAAAAACAAAAATCTACATTAAGAAATAAATATCTCTAAATATAAATTATATTGTTTAAATAAAATAATATTGTAAGTTTAATACTAAATGTATGATTTATAAGTAAATATAATAAAAAATAAATTTATTTTTTACCTTGTATTGATCAAATAATATATTTAATTTATTTTCTGATGGCTCCCTTTGTTGTTTTGATTCCACAGTTACATTAAAACCAGATGATGTTCCAGATCTACCCAATGGTGGTAATCGTGCATAAAATCCTCGAGATGAACGTAAATTATTTTGTACATTAGGCATAGATCCACAATTATCAGATCCTACATTGTTGAATGCTGATAACGTGGCTAATGATTTTCGGTTGCCATTTATATGTGTTTCAGGCACTAAAGGCCCAGTTTGTTGACAAGTATTTGAACACAAACCTCTAAGTTCCATTGTTTCTACAATAATTATAATAGATATTGAATATTATAAAAAGCAAATAAGAAATATTAAATATGATTCCATAATTACTTTTGCATAAAATATGAGAAGATAAAGTACAACCGAAATGTAAAAAATAACAAAAACAATTTGTTTCTCATTGATGTGAACATTTATTTATACATAATAATACATACACAAACTTATAAATGAAAAGCGTTTAAAAAAAAATGATAATAAAGGTCATAATGAATTAAATAAATAATTATAATTATTACCGTCTTTATAATCTGGTGATGTGGACTGATTAGTGGTGACTGGTGGAATAGGCACCTTAAAGCACGAAAAACAGTTTCCCATTGATGCTGTCTATATTTATTATTAAAGACAATTATTCCATGCATCAGAAGTTCAGTCTTACATTGGCAGTCTTGATCAAAAGCTAAACAACAGGAACGATATAATGTAACTAAATAAGAGATATTATAAAGTTATTCTGTTTTTAATACGCAAATAGTATATTCTTTAAAACTCTATAAAAATACATCGTCTAAGTATCATTAAATACACTATATATTTAAAAATATCATCAGGTATCACTTTTTTTAAATTTGTTTTTTACATAAGCTGTAATTACATTTTATTGCTATATAGTTTTATGGCAAAACCTGGTAAAATTCAAATTAAAAATACATTATTGTCCAAGTGTTAAAAGCTGCAAGTAGTAAATTTGAATAAAAAATAGCTTGTGCTAACTTATAAACATCTTAAATTTTATGTATATTCAATTAGTAGCTTTGCTACTGATAATTATTGATAAAGGTATTTAAGTATTTATAACTCAGACAAAGATATTTTTAACAAATATTAGAAATAAAATATTATATTATAAACAAATATTTGAAAATGCAATATTTGGCTTCAATATAAAGGGAACATCCAATACATAAAAATAAATGAATTAAATATATTTTTTACCTTATTATTAAGGCGGATTTTCGGTCTACTTGGGTCAGGATAACCCCAGTAAAGACCCACCGCAAAATATCTTGCTTTATCCTCATTCATAAATTGTTACAAGATATTTATATTCTATATTGTGGCAGTGAAAATTGACAAAATACTACGATCCCAGGTTTTCTGAACATTTACATGACTTCCAATTCGAATTTGTATTTGATTAAACACTACTGTCATTTGTGGCGACGTAACCTTACCAAATGATGCACTAATAGTATCATTCCATACACGAAACATTCATTCGTTATAACTTATCCTGTATAATATACTGTTAAAACTTTTACACGAAAACACAGTAACAAAGATATATTCTTCGTTTTTCAGTATATAACAGAAAAAGTCCCTTTCCAATGAAGTAGCAACGAAATCTTTTTCGTAAATCCAGTATTGATACTCTATAAAAATAATAATCACTAGCAACAATACAACATATACATATGCTATCCGGAGAGATGTGCCGGAACACGAGTTCTCACTTATTCTGCGCATGTTGATGCCGATTGGTTTTAATATTCTTTATAAGTAAGGGTACTGCGCATGCGCATTTGCGATATTCGTGACTCCTGAGCCATATATCTGGTGATCATTTATTTGGTACACTCTTTTACATTATTGCTTCTTTTCGTATTTCAAATATTTTTTGTTCACTGTATATATACCCACAAAGTGAAAAGCAAACAATAGATCGGCACCACACTGGTGGTAACAAACCCTTTGAACTAAGTCGAGATGCGCAAAGGAAATGCATTTTCCCGCGATGAGAATCACTGAACTCTAAACCCCAGTTCGCGTCATACGACGAATTTTCTTCCTTCTATGCATGTCAACCCTGATTGCTTCAAGCATGCTTTTTAGTCGAAACGAGTACGCATGTGCCATTAATTCCGGCTATGTATACCCGGTGTTCTGAATTCATAAATTGACAAATGCGCAAATTTTCAAAATTTCCAGATTCCTAAATTGTTCCTCAAATAAATTTTAAATTCTTAAGCGCTCTAAATTGTTGAATTCTCAACTTCTTAAATATTTAAATATGAAAACTTCAAACTTTGATACATGCATGTGTATGCTCAGGATCGTGCTTGATATGAAAAGTACAAAATAAAAGATCACTGAATATATGCACATGATCCTATAAAATTTAAACGCACATGCGTGTTGTTCTTAGTTACAAAGCGAACTGTTGAACCAATCCAAACTAATATGCGCAGAATGAATAAAAGTTCCTCTTTTGTGGACAGACTACTACATGCAGATTTTTTAATTCACATTATCTTTTTATTATATATATACATAGAATTCTGGTTAGTTTTGCCAAATATGCTACCAAGTTGATTCGAAATTGTTTAACGTCATATAAGCACACGTTGTATGTTGCGATATAGCATTCTAAAGCAGAGTGCAGGTGACAAGTGTGAAACGTGATGCAATATATGGTAACAATGAATTTTATTAAAAATTATATTGAACGTAATATTTATACAATTTTTGGTGCCCTGAAATAAAATTTAGCTTTTTTATTTCGACGCATTATAGGTTTATACATTAAATGTACTTTCTTCGTTACGAAAATGAAACATATCTACTTGTATTTATATTTTGAAACTCAAAATATAAATGCCGAATAATTTTCTAGAGTTGTCATTTATTTTTTTTTGTATAAATATAAAAAGTATATTTCACTTTAAGTCCAACTTAGTATTAGATGTTGTTATCAAAGAATGATGTGATGCATCAGAAAGTTACAGTTACAAGCATCTAACAAGCTAGATTTTAAAATTACATTTAACATGTAAAGAAAATATATTTATATAAGTAACTTTAAACTTTTTGAATAATTTTAATGAATCTTTTATTTTAAATATTAAATTATTTTTTCTAAATAAATACATATTATAGATAAGGCGCACAAACTTACTTGAAAAATGCCAGAGTTACCACGTATTACAAGATCATTGCGAATGTTTACAAATCTTGGTCGTATTAAAAGTACAATTGAATTAGAACCAAATGATTTATTTAAAAAGCAAAAGGAACAAATTGAATTAAAGAGGTATTATTTTATTTAATATTTTACAACTTGTATAATTAATTTATTTTTGTTATTAATTAATGATTTTTTTTTAAATACAGTGAATTTACCTGGAATGATTTATATCAAACTGTATCCAAAGATGTTCAATCTTATCTTAACAAATTACGTAAAATTGTTGAACAGTCGTTTGGTATGTATTAACTTACAGTGACAAAATATAAATTTATTATTTATTTTTTATTATTTTAGAGGAGTGTCCTCTTGAGGTGATCAATGAATTTATAATGTTTGCTTTAAATTTATTAATCGATGAAAAACTATTATCTAAAACAAAGCTTGATATGTTGAAAGAAAAAAATGCAAATTTAACATACGAAGATGCTAATGCCATAATGAAGGTATATATAACAATTTAATTTATACTGAGTTAATCTGTGAAAATTTATAAACTATTAAGTTTAAAAGTTACAAATTTTAACATTTCTTTTACAGATAATTATCAAAATTCGTGAACAAATAAATGAAAGTACTTTAATGCTTTTAAAAGGCGAAAAGGAAAATGTTAATAACATTGAGATATCGGGAACAGATTTGTTTGGTAAAAAATTTATATGTAACTCTCCAAGGGTATTATGGCCAGATACCGCAAAGCTTCATAATATGTCTTCAAAAAGTATAATTCAAGGCACTGACTTTACAATGAAATATGAAAATGAGATTTCAAATCCCATCAAAATGAAAGTTTGTATTAAATTTATTTAGTTTTATTCTTACTTTTAAAATTATTTTAATCATAATTGTAATTTTATTTCAGTTTGATAAAGCAGTATACAAAGAAAAATTGAATTCATGTTACCTGAGGTATTTTTCAGATATGACTTTTGAACAATTTGAAACAGTTATACTTAGTAAATTAAAGAATTCTACCAACTTGCCAAATGAGTTAGTTGAATTTTTAGGCGTTGAACATATAGAACTTATACAATATATTATACAAAATCAAAACAGTATTAAAGCTTTAAATACTGGTTTAAAAATAAAGAATCAATTTAATGCAGATAGCCCAGTAATTGGTTGTCAAGTAACTGTACAATCTGCAAAAGAAAAAGTATTAAAGAAACAAATACAAAAAGAGAATAAAAGAATTAATAAGATATCAAATAAACGCGATGGAAAAGGTAATTTTGAAGGAAATGGCTTAGAATCACGTGAGTTGCATTTGAAACAAAGAGAAGCATTGATAGAAATGCACATGCCTATATTGAAAAAAGATATTGCACCAGATAAACCTAATTTTCCAAATGTATTTGACTCCAATGTGTCTAGTGGAAATCCTTGTTCTATATCAGGACAAAGAATAACGTTACCGCAAACTGTTCAGAGAAAAGATACACAACACTATGAGGAATTTCATATACCTATTCCAGAATCACAACCAATTGATGTTGACTATGATCCTGTTTTGATATCTACGTTAGATGATATTGGACAAATGGCTTTTAACGGTATAAAATCATTAAATCGAGTACAAAGTATAGTATTTAATGCAGCATATCATACCAATGAGAATTTATTAATTTGTGCACCAACTGGAGCTGGAAAGACGAATGTTGCTATGTTAACTGTTGTACATCAATTAAAACAACATATTGAACATGGCCAATTAATGAAAGATCAGTTCAAAATAATTTATGTGACACCTATGAAAGCTTTAGCAGCAGAAATGACTGCAAATTTTGGCAATAGATTAAAACCCCTTGGTATATCAGTTCGTGAATTAACTGGAGATATGCAATTGACTAAATCAGAAATTCAACAAACCCAAATGATTGTTACTACGCCAGAAAAATGGGACGTTCTTACTAGGAAAGGCACCGGAGATATTTCTCTCACCAGCATCGTGAAATTACTAATTATCGATGAAGTACATTTATTACATGGAGACAGAGGGCCTGTCGTAGAAGCATTGGTGGCTCGAACTTTAAGACAAGTAGAATCTTCACAAAATATGATCAGAATTGTTGGTCTTTCGGCAACTTTACCAAATTATGACGACGTTGCAAGATTTTTAAGAGTGAATCCTTTTGTAGGACTTTTTTATTTTGATCATCGATTTCGACCGGTGCCACTTAGTCAAACATTTATCGGTGTAAAAGCAGCTTCACCATTGCAACAAACAAATCAAATGGATCGTATATGTTACGATAAAGTTATAGATATGGTGCGTAAAGGACATCAAGTAATGGTATTCGTGCACGCACGCAATGCTACTGTTAAAGTGGCAAATGTATTAAAAGATTTAGCGCAGCAAAACAAAACACTCAACTTATTTATACCTGAGGGCCATGCAAAATTTGTGAACAAATCGTTTGCTAAATCGCGAAACAAACATTTAAGTGAATTATTTAACAATGGATTATCTATACATCATGCTGGTTTATTACGTTCGGAGAGAAACTTAGTTGAAAAATATTTTGCAGAAGGATTAATTAAAGTATTGGTATGTACATCAACGTTAGCATGGGGTGTGAATTTACCTGCACATGCAGTTATTATAAGAGGAACAGAAATATATGATTCGAAGCACGGATCATTCATTGATTTAGGTATATTGGATGTTTTGCAAATTTTTGGTCGTGCCGGTAGACCACAATTCGACACATCTGGACATGCTATTATTATTACTACTCACAATAAATTGTACCATTACTTATCGTTATTAACAAATCAAATTCCTATTGAAAGTAATTTTATTAGGTATTTAGCTGATAATTTGAATGCTGAAATAGCATTAGGTACAATATCAAATGTGGAGGAAGCTATAAAGTGGTTAAGTTATACTTATTTATTTGTTCGAATGAAACTAAATTATAAAGTGTATGGAATTGCTCACACATCGGAAGATCCAAATTTGGAAAAGAAACGAAAAGAATTGATTGACGAAGCAGCTAAGGCATTAGATAAAGCTAAAATGATTCGATACAATATAAGTACTGGAGATCTTAGTGCAACAGAACTAGGACGCATTGCAAGTCACTTTTATCTTAAATATGATACTGTTGAAATTTTTAATGAGTTAATGAAACCGATTATGAACGAAGCAGAAATACTTGCAATGATATCTCATGCTCAGGAATTTGAACAATTAAAAGTTCGAGAAGATGAAATTCAGGAACTAGAAGATTTAAAGTTAAAATATTGTGAACTTGTAGTTCATTGTAATGCTGACAACATGCAGGTATATGATAAAATAAATATTTTATTGCAAACATATTTATCACATGGTCTAGTTAACTCATTTTCATTAATATCAGACCAAGCATATATTACACAAAATGCAGTACGAATATGCAGAGCATTATTTAAAATTATGATAGAAAAAAATAGTGCAATAATGGCTGGACGATTATTAGACATGGCAAAAATGTTTGAAGTGCAACAGTGGAGTTTTATGACTCCACTATGTCAATTCTCTTGTCTACCTTCAGAGATCATTGATAAAATAAATAATTTTGAGTTAACAGTTGAGAGATTGAATGATATGAATGTTAAAGAAATTGCAGATATTTTGCATAACCATAAAGTAGCAGCATTAGTAAAAAAATGTTGTGAAGAGTTACCTGCATTAGAAATGGAAGCAACTGTACAACCCATTACTCGTACTGTTTTAAGAATACGTTTGCAAATAAATCCACAATTTCGTTGGAATGACAAAATTCATGGTAAAACTTCAGAATCATTTTGGATATGGATAGAAGATCCAGATAATGATTTTATTTATCATCATGAATATTTCATTATGACAAGAAAAATGGTTTACAATAATCTTACACAAGAACTTGTAATGACTATACCATTACATGAACCATTACCTAGTCAATACATAGTAAGAGCAACAAGTGATCATTGGCTAAATTGTGCAAATATGATACCTTTAACATTTCATGATCTAATTTTACCTGAAATATACCCGCCATATACTGATTTGTTACAATTACAACCATTACCAGTAAAAGCATTAAAAGAAACATCATTTGAACAACTTTATAAATTTTCCCACTTCAACCCAATACAAACACAAATTTTTCACTGTTTGTATCATACAGATAACAACGTGCTTTTAGGAGCTCCAACTGGTTCAGGAAAAACAATTGCTGCAGAAATTGCTATGTTAAGAGTATTCAAACAATATCCCACACAGAAGGCTGTATATATTGCACCTTTGAAAGCTTTAGTTAGGGAACGAATAAAAGACTGGAAAGTTAGATTGGAGGGAAAATTGGGCAAAAAGGTAGTAGAATTAACTGGAGATGTAACACCAGATATTAAAGTTATTTCAAGTGCAAATGTTATTGTGACCACACCAGAAAAATGGGATGGTATTAGTAGAAGTTGGCAGACAAGAACTTATGTAAAGAATGTTGCACTTATAATTATAGATGAAATTCATCTACTAGGAGAAGACCGTGGTCCGGTATTGGAAGTTATTATTTCACGAACAAATTTTATTTCATCCCACACTTTGAAACCAGTGAGAATTGTTGGACTTTCAACAGCATTAGCCAATGCAGTAGATCTTGCAAATTGGCTTGGTATTAAAGAAATGGGTTTATACAATTTTCGTCCATCTGTACGGCCTGTACCATTGGAAATTCATATTAATGGATTCCCTGGAAAACATTATTGTCCCCGAATGGCAACGATGAATAGACCAACCTTCCAAGCAATCAGGCAACATGCACCTACCAGTCCATCTCTGGTGTTTGTGTCATCACGTAGACAAACAAGATTGACGGCATTAAATTTAATTGCATACCTTGCAGCAGAAGATAATCCTAAACAATGGTTACATATGCCTGATGAAGAGATGAACAGCATCTTAGATCAGATAAAGGATTCAAATTTAAAACTTACACTTGCTTTTGGAATTGGACTTCATCATGCTGGACTTCAAGATAAAGATAGAAAAACTGTTGAAGAATTATTTGTTAATAATAGAATTCAGGTATGTATTGAAAATCATTATTTCATTTGTTCAAATAATCTTTATGCAATTACTTCTAGGTATTAATTACTACAGCTACTTTAGCATGGGGTGTAAATTTCCCTGCACATTTGGTAGTAATAAAAGGAACAGAATATTATGACGGTAAAACAAAACGTTATGTAGATATGCCAATTACAGATGTACTACAAATGATGGGTCGTGCAGGCAGACCTCAGTTTGATAATTCTGGGGTGGCAGTAGTATTGGTTCACAATTTAAAAAAATCTTTTTATAAAAACTTTCTGCATGAGCCATTCCCAGTAGAATCAAGTTTATTAGCAGTTTTACCAGATCATATAAATGCTGAAATTGTCGCTGGTACAATTAAAAATAAACAAGAACTGTTAGATTATTTTACATGGACATATTTCTTTAGGAGGCTATTGAAAAATCCTCAATATTATAAACTAGATGATTTAAACCCCAATACAATTAATCAATATTTATCTTCTTTGGTAAATAGTACACTAAAAATATTAATGGATTCACAGTGTACTGACTTTGATGAGGTGTGTAAAATTAACTTGCTAATTTTTTAATAGATATTGAATTAACTCATTTTGATATTAATTTTAGGAAAATCAAACGTTATTTCCTCTTCCAATGGGTAAAATAGCATCGTTTTATTACTTGTCACATCAAACTATGCTTATGTTTGAACAATCACTGCAGGAATCCGTTTCCTTAGAGCAGTGTCTACACATTTTATCTGACTCTTATGAGTATAATGAATTACCAGTCAGACATAATGAAGAGTTATTAAATGAGTAAGTTTTGCGTGTACTTATATTTCAAGATCATACTTTATTTTAATTGATGCAATAATTATTTTTAAACAGAGAATTAAGTAAAATGTGTCGCTATTCAGTAAATAACTACACGTACGATTCTCCCTATACCAAAGCATTTCTATTACTGCAAGCACATTTCTCACGGCTACCTTTACCTTGTGCTGACTATATCACAGATCTAAAATCAGTTCTAGATCAAGCAATTAGAATCATACAGGTATGGTTTTATAATTGAAATACACAGTCACTCACATATTTGTTCACATACTTCAAATTTTTAAGAGAGGTCATAATATAATTTTTTTCTCTCATGCGAACAAATGTATGGATCACTGTATGTTCTTATATGCACTTGTGTATAATTCAAATTTGATAGTACATTGTGAATTTAATATGTACGTGATTTCAGGCAATGATAGATACTGTTGCAGACCGTGGGTGGTTAGCGAGTGCGCTTACAATAATACACTTACTTCAAATGATTATTCAAGCCAGATGGATTGACGAACCGGCAATAACTACCTTACCACACATAAATTCGGAACATTTACAACTGTTCTCAGAATTATCACCAATTCTTCCAATGTTGTGTGCTACTACGTACAATAATTTTAATTTACTTGTGCAAGCGCTGCGTGAAGACTTCCAATTAGAAGAGATATATCAGGTAAGTACATGGATTTTGGCATCATAGATTACTTTCATATTTTGTTATGAACATATATAATATTTTATATGTTGACAATAAAATTTTTAAATATATTCTATAATAAATAAATATAAAGATTAAATAATGTAATAATAATTAATGTTTACAGATACATCAAGTAATAAGAGAAATGCCAATACTCTGCATTGATTTAAGTTTAGCAGGTTATGAGTTCGCTAATGTTAAACCAAAGTCTATTTCATTACAACCTAATAGTTTTAATTGTATAAACATTCATAAAGATCAAGATTATATATTACACGTTGGAATGAAAAGAAAAAACAAATCCAATAATTTAAAAGCACACTGCCCAATGTTTCAGAAAGGAAAGGACGAAGGTTGGTTTATAGTTTTAGGTAGTACTTATGATAAAGAATTACTGGCTCTGAAACGAATATGTGGAATAAACACAGAACGGAGATGTCATCAATTACAATTTACAGCGCCAGCAGCATTAGGTAATTTTATTTTATTTTATTATTATAAAATTGCTTTCTTTTTTAATAAATAATTTATTCTTTTAAGGACAAACAACATTAACGTTCTACTTAATGTCCGATTGCTATATAGGATTAGATCAACAGTATGATATACAAATAAACATAGTACCCTAATATAACTAAATAAAGACTGATAATATATGTGCAGGAAAAATGTATTTCCTTTGAAACAATAAACACAAATAAAATATTTTAATATTAATAATATTTCGTTAATATTTACAGAATTATTTTAATAACTAGATATATCCTTACTTAATGTAACGTTTAAATGTTTATTTTTTGAAAATACATATAAATCTATATACATCTGTATATATTTTTGTTATTTATTATACGGTTATGAATATACTGTTAATAAAAGCATATTTAATTATTTTGTATCTTTCATATAAATATAAATATTATTTATTAACTTTGTATACAAAAATAGAAAATTGTTGAAGCGTGAATTTTATAATTTTCTGTAACTCGTGAATAGAAACATAAAAATGTTAAAAAAAATAAATAGATAATACATGACACATAATAATTGTTAGTTAATTTTATTACAAAATGAGTTTTATAGATTACACATTCATAAATCACAATACAAAAATGCTCTATCATAACACTTAATACCTTATTAAGAGTAAAAGAATATCAATAATAACTTGAAGTATTTTATACACATCTTTTCATGCCGATCCTTCACACTTATGTTACGGCATTGTAACAATATAATTTTTGTATTTTTAATTTCTTATGCTAATTGTAAATAACAAGATGTAGGCTAGGAAGGATATGAGATCATTTCATTGCTTTGTTTTAAATAGGACATGATTAAGATGTACACTCTTATTTCTGTAATGGTATTTCATTTAATATTGTTTGATGCAGATTGTTCACACTAATGACACAAAAGAAATAAATTTCAATCCTAAATTTTTAGTTTCATTAAGTCTATACATATCCCTGAGAGAAACAATGCAATCTGTGTCAAAATATTTTCTTATTATTGTCCTAGTAATGGGAAGTAAATATTAGTTATTAAAAACTAAAAATTAAAACGTTTAGAGTTAATTGTAGTTATAGTTCAAGATTAATTTCATTATAATTTTCTGACAGCATAATAAAAGTAATGAAGTACAATGTAAACAGTTACATTGATGATCAAAATTATCCCTAATTGTTGCAAACAATTGATTGTAATAATTTATTACCTGTCACTTTATTTATTATTTACTAATGAACATTGGCAAATAATAGATAAATTTTCTTTTTAACGTACCCCACGATTTTTGACCCGATTGAATTATATAAAGCCTTAAACTATAAGTATCTTGGGATTTTTATATTTTATAAACAAAATATTGTTACCCTTCTTATTGTTTCGCCAATTTATCTTATTACAATATTAAATTAATAAAATATTTTCTTACTTCTCACAATTTTTAAAATTGTAGTAAAGTTATTTGGACAGTTATTAACTTATGAAAAATTCCTTTTCCGTCAATAGATGAACTTTCTGCACACGTATAAAGTATTCAATATTTATGAAATGCACTATATGGTACTTCTGGAACTGCAGTACTAAACACCAAAGCAAAGAAACATTTAAGCTCCTTCCATAATGAAAATCTGGAAGTACTGATTTCTTATAAGTAATATACCGAAATATTTTTAAATAAAACAATTTGATAATAATATGTTTCTATTTGTCACATTCATTATAAATATCGATACCTTTTCCAAATAATTAAAAAAAAAATTTCATGCAATATAATAAATTGCAACTTAATTTAAGTGTTATTAGTTTCCATAAATATGAAACAAAATCTGGAAAGATCTTAATATATTTCTCGTGTTTTAAGATCTTTTTCTTACTGTAAATTCTTTGAATGATAATAGTAACATTAAAATTCCATATTTTATCACTCAACAACCAAGGAAGCACTGGCATAACTAACAGAGCTATCACTCATGTTATTGCACTGATTGCTTTGAGCATATTTAAGAAATTTTAAGTTCATTCTTTGACCATTAGTGTTCCCTTTTAAGTTATGAATTATCTGTTAAAATATGAATGATGATTTAAAACTCATATTATTAGCTAATATTAAACATGTACTTGATAAATAAAATGTTACCTGCAATAAAACACTGATAGGATGTCGACCACATATTGTATTGCCATACTTTTTAAGATAATCCGTAAACATAGCAGGATTTAAGGTTTCTATGATGTCCATACCCTATATATGTTTATGAATAAAATTATATAATTATATACAAAACACATGCCTTTAAGTTTTACTATACATTGTTGTACACCCTGTACATAGTATGTCCAGTTTGTGTGTACATATACTAGTATGTATTTAATTATTAAAAATATGAAAAAAATTCCACAAAGTTGATTGGCTCAATGGGAGAAAAGAATATCTAATTTTTGTTAGTTACTATTTACACAGGTACATCAGAGATTTGTTTTTTTTATGAATTTTTAATAAATAACAAGCGACTGCTAAAATTGAGATTTATCATAAAAGTTAGCATGCCTTCAATCGACAATTTCACCTTTCATTAGCTGAATTTGGTCACTGAATAGAGTTTCTTAGCCTATCTATACGCCGGCCTGATTGCAATCTAAACCAGGCCTGTCCAAAGTTGTCTTACAATAGACAAACACTGTCCCCATTATTGTCCCTTCTTATCATGGTACTGTGACAAAACCTCATTACAAAAACTTTAGCTTGTCATGATCGTCTTCTTAGCGTCGCGCGGTTTTCTTGATGATGAAGTGCTGCGCGAAAATACGGTTGGAAGGGGAAGCTGGCGCGTGTAGGGCCCCTACGCTGGACAGACCTGGTCTAAACCCTGTAAGCGTGTAACAACAGCGTTTTGTAGCGATTTAATATAAGCTTAATTTATGTAGAAATAATTTACTATCAAACAATAAGTCGAACTTTTGTATCACTTGATAAATAATTAAAAAACATCAGATATTCTTATTACGTTTTTTCCATTGGATGGAACAGTTTTTATACGAAATATTTTTTTAGATTCTTAATAGTTAAAAAATTAGCAATGCACGTACCCTTAAACTAGACATACTGTGTGAATGGTATACAAATTTTTTGATAGTAAGAAATAAATACGAGGAAGAAGTTACTTATTTCATAAGCAAGATGTTTAATAATAAACAGTAGTTTTGTTTAAGTACACATACCATTTTATCAAGATTTTGAATTGATCTATGAATTGGACCACAAGATCTATCATAATATGTATAACGAAAACGTTGTCCCCAATGACAGAAATCTGAAGAAATAACAAACAATGTTTGTGGGTCAGCCATGTATGGTGCTAATAATCTTCCATAAAATGCTTCTCTTTCTGGACTCAATGAACCGACCAGTATAGGAATTATAGTAAAAGAATCTTTAAACCTATATTAACATAAAAGAGATGTTTGAAACTTTGTAATAAGCAAATATTCAGACAGGATTATTATCCAAATAGTAATTAACACACCCTTCCATAACTTTTGCAATAAATGGTAATTGCATTTCAATGCTATGTTCTTCTTCATCTGTGTTTAAATCCATCCATTCAAAATGCCCACTTTCTTCAAGTTCTCTGCATACTATTACATAAACAGAAATCTATATTTTAACTAATCTTTGATAGCATTCTGTATTTATATTTTATTTATTATGTTTTGAATAATAGAAAAACTTTATTTAAATTTCAATATTTTATATTATATACTTCGTACCTTGCTGATCAACATGTAGATCATACAGTGGGGTTTGATAAATTGAAGCAGAAGAAAGAGCACAGCCTGCTAATCTCACATGATGCGAAGGACCAAGAATAAAAATTCTGCGTCTGCATAATGATATGATATATGTATAATTTTATAATTTATGTAAATATGGTATGGCTTAAAAATAAAACTGTATCTACCCAAAATTGCTTCACTTTTACGTACAATTATTTAAATATAAAATTACATCATTTAAAGATTATCAATATACTAAATAATAATAATTTAGTTTAAAATTCATAAATTTGGAACCATTATTTTAAAAACTTACACAACTACAGGACTAATCTGACGGTATGCAAAACCAGCACATGCTCCACAATAGCTGTAACCCGCATGTCTGCGAAATTTTGTTTGTATTTCAATAAAGATTTGTTAACCTAATCAAAATTATTTTAATCTACTATAATTACTGACGGAGAAATAATTGCCCTAGCAGGTCCATGTGATAAGTCTGCCGCACCCAACCAACCTTCTAATTGTTTATTTAACTCCAAACCTGTATAAAACAATATATAATATTAATAACTACTAAAATATTTAATTTTTCTATAGGTCTATTTCGAATTGTGTTCTAATTCTGCATCATTACTTCTCTCATATAGTTGTATAAATCCAAACATAATGTTATTGCTCTGATTTTTATTTTGAAGCAAGTACCAAGCCCAAATTATCTTAACCCATGCAACAGATTTAATATCGTATTATGATCATGGTACATATAAATTCCATAAAGATGTAATTTAAAATTTGAGAAAAACATATTTATAAATTAAAATAATACCAATAATAATAAAAACCTTCATATATACATATTTAAAACAAAATGTATAAAAAGTATGTACAATTTACTCTTCCAGTAATTTATAAAAATGTTGAAAGTCTTTGGTTTTTATTAACTTTTATGTGCTTAAAATAATAAAAATAGAAAAACTTTTGGTACATAATAAATTGAAATACGTATTGCCTTACAAAATGAATAAAATAATAATATTTAACATTAGGAACAATTAGAAGTAATTGTTATCATAAACATATGAAAGTTGATTAACCATTGTGTTATAAAAACATTGAATACATATGTTTCATTTGTCACATTATTTATGGTTATTATCATACGTAAATATCATGGGATACGTAATTACGATATGTATGTAGTCAAAAAAAGTGATAACCATCAATGAACAACGATAAGAAAGTTATAATAAATGTCGTTAAAATATTAAACGAATTAAAAATATATTTTAAATATTACTTACCAGAACCTGCGTACCAACTACCAGCATGAGTTGCTCTTCTAATTAATGCCATTTTTTACTGAATTGCAATAATTTTTGTTTGTCCTTTTTACTTCCGATAACAAACAACTTTTAACTTACTGATAAGTTCATAAATGATCGGTCTAAATTGTTAAAATTTAATTCTACTCAAGTACAAAATATTTATAAAACTCTATCACAAAACTTTTACTAAACCACGAACCATGTGCTCCTATATAGAACAAGTTATAACAACGTCCAGCGAAATATCTACGAGATTACTAAAATTAGACGGAATATATTTTTAATCTTGAACATATTTTCCCATATAATAAGACAAAAATATATAAAAAGCGTTTATATATCTATTCAATTCAGAATAATAGTAAAAATGTAATACTATAAGTCTTAGGACTTTAGGAGTTCCAATTTTGAAATATTGGCTGTTCAGATTTTTGGAACTTCGTGACCTTGGAACCTTGTAATTTTCAGGCTTCAAGATTTCGTGAAATCAGAGAACTTTGGAATTTTGAAAGCTTGAAATTATTAGATTTCAACATATATCAAATCAGAACATTTGTTCGGTGGAAGTAAGTCCATTTTCGCTTCAGAATAATGCTTAGTTTTCACCGTAACGATAAATTCAATCGCGGAGCCTTTTCGATCACTAGTGTAATGTCTCCTCTACAACTTACTTTCACCTTCATGGTCATATACATAGTGGGGCAAAATAAAGAAACAAGAAGAACTGATGATGATATGATAAAGGGTACGATAAAAGAAACACGCTAGGTATATGGTTTTGGCCTCGCAACATCATAAGAACGCATGCGTGTCGTCATAGATCGTAGATTGTGTAGAACGAAACTCGCTTATCTTGCGCAAAAAGGAACCCAAATTCGACATCTTAGAAAATCCACTCTCTTGTGGGATGAAGTATGCAGTCATATTCAAGATCAAAATTTTCTTGTCTATTAAAATACATCGTAGAATATTCACGTGATTTTGGTAACGTGATGAAATAAATAATATTTTAATGGTTACTATTGTTCATTTTATTATGTGATGTATTTGTTATTTATTTCGGTGTTTCATTTGAATACTGCGGTACAAATGATTATAATGGCAGAAAGTCGTGTCTCTAGTGTTATTGAAGTCTGTGAAACCGAATGACAAAACAGAGACATCTAATTGTTAAAAGTATTGTAATGTGTGTAAAAGTTTGACCTTTTGAAACTTTTTACATAAAAGTCTTTTTTCTATACAAACTACCAGTTTATTGAAAACAACATTTCCTTGTATTATTTCAAGACAACATCGACGTTTTTGTGTTTTTTTTTACGTTCATTTACTTTGTTTATTATGAATTTGGTGGGTTTTCTTGTGCAGTAACTTAACGACGGATTCAATAATATAGGTAATCAAATTTGGTTTACTTTTTTCTTGTATATTCTGATTGCATATATGCTATAACCTTTGCTTTCTTGGTACTCGTGACTGATTTTATCTTTACAATGTCAAAATCGTCAGATTTTTCATTCTGTGTTTTTTCTGGAAATAGTAAGTTTACTGTGAAATGTAAGCATAGCTGTAATTTTAAGGATCTAACGATATTGTCAAAAGAGTTCTTAATTAACTATTTTTGTTAAGTTGTATATGATCTCTTTTCACAGTGTTTGTCTCTATTAATTAATTTTAAATCTTTATGAGTCTATTTAAAAATATATTAATATTCGAAAGTTATATCCAAAGTAATTTATAAGTATTTATAAAATATGTATGTCTTATTTGTAAGTTACACAGTATTAAACAGTTCATCGTATATAAATCATGCTGTTTATAATGTTATTTAAAAACTTTTGTATGCTAGATTTTTATAAGTAAATACATTTTTACAAAATTAATTTTTATAAAAATAGTACATATTAACGATTAAGCTGTGCATAACATATGTAAAATGTTATTTCGATGTTTAAATAAAAACTGAAAATAATATAAATTTTTTTAATGCTATAGTTGAATGTAACGCATATTTATTTGTTATTCATATTAATTAATTAGAAAGAATGATGATAGATAAGAATGAATGTTTTATGTGCAATTGTTCATATATATACTAGTACATATTTTTGAAGCAATGCTCAAATAGACTCTTCGCTTGCCGATAGGTCCATTCTTATTTCCTGTCTTCAATTTTGATATAACCATTGCTATGGTGCTACGATAAAAAGGTAAAAATTCAACAAGTATAGTTAAAATTTAAAAATTAGCACAATTCTTTAATAGCAATTAATGATCTGCTGCTTCTATCATATAGTTTTGTCTTTACTTTATCTTTACAGGTTGTTACGGGGAGATATTGTCATGGATTTTCCTCAGTTCCATGAAATTGAACAACTTACAAGTGATGCAATAGAAAACAAGTGATTGTGGTAACTGACATAAAACTGTTGGTGTGCCCTAGCAGGTACTTTGTAGTGGAGCCACCAGGCTATGGCCAACTTGAATTTTGAGCAGCCACCACGCAGTATTGCGAACGCAAGCCTTACATCACGCACAGGTGGTGGGGGGGGCTTAAATTCATCGACCCTTACGGGTCATGTCACACCTACTTCGGGCATGTTCTCAGGCTCATCTGCAAGCACTTCAAGTTCAGCTAATTCTGCGGTAGTAGTTACTAACGTTTACCCTGGAGCATCAGGCACTGGAGGTGGACAAAATAGTCATCAACCTCAACAGCAACAGCTCTCTCCTATGGGCAGTAGAGGACTGTTTGGGCAAAGAGCTTTTACTGATAGACGTACAATGCCTGCTCTTGGGTTAGTTCTTTTTACTTCAATAAGTTATAAGAATTTGTTATGTATTTGTTGTTGAATATTACAGTACTATTTTTTATAGCTCAATACATTGTGTTATATAGTAATATTTTATATATTACAAATTTTCAGAACAAATCCAATGGGTAGCATGGGCACTTTTGGAATACCTCAAAGTCGTAATTACGGATCTCAAATCAATAATTTTCACTCTGTTTTTGGCAGTGGAGGAGGTGGTGATACAAGTACTCCTCCGTTGTTGGATTTATCTGAGTTTCCTTCACTAACAAACAGAGGGCAGGGTGATTCTATGCCACAACCTAGTCCTATGCCAGGAAAACAACCTTATGGTATTAAAAATAATTTGAATATTAAAATAGATGTAACATTAAGTTTCGGTAGATTATAAGTAACAGGTGTCAGTGTAATGTAATATACACATTGCTTTCTATACATTGTATACATCTTTGGTATATAAATATTTGTATTATTTTTAGTTGGAATGGTAAAGCAACCAACATCTGAATCAAGTGAATTTACAATGAGTTCAGAAGATTTCCCAGCATTACCAGGAACACAAAATAGAGAAGGGCCGTCGCCAGGTGGAAGTGTTTCCGGTGATAAAAATATACCTGTTGGACTTGGTCCTGACATTGGACAAGATGTATTACAAGCGAATAGAGCACCTGGATCTGAGAAATCTCAGTCATCTAAAAGAGGCATACAAACATCTCCTGATGGTATTATCTACTATAACAATAAATTATTTGTATTTATTAATACGATCGAGTACTCTAATTAATACTGAATATATTTATTTTCTAGGCAAGGTGACTAATATACCAGCAAGTATGGTAAAGGATCAATTCGGAATGGTTGGATTATTGACGTTTATTAGGGCAGCTGAAACAGACCCGAATTTAGTATCTTTGGCGTTAGGTCAAGATCTAACTGCGTTAGGATTAAATCTTAATTCGCCAGAAAATCTTTATCAAAATTTTGGCGGACCTTGGGCAGAAACACCATGTCGACCTCAGGATATTGATTTTCATGTACCACCAGAGTATCTTATTAATGCCGCCATCAGGTATTTTTTTTGTTGCTATATTTATATTTTTTTGAATCACAAGTTTTATTATAACAATTAAACGTATGTTTGTTTCAGAGATAAATTAGCGCCAGTTAAATTAAATCGATATAAGGATGATTTATTATTTTACATGTTTTATACAAATGTTGGGGATGTTCTACAATTAGCGGCCGCAGCAGAGTTGTAAGTATTGGACATCAGAATATTATGATCTGCTTGCTAACAGGCGTAATGTTGTATATAGTACTATATCCTATATCGTCTGCATTAATTTCAAAGGTATAGTAGAGAGTGGCGATATCATATGGAAGAAAAGGTGTGGATAACGCAAGCACCGGGATTGGGTCTTGTAGAAAAAACATCGACATACGAACGTGGTACTTATTATTATTTTGATGCACAGAGTTGGAGAAAAGTAGCAAAGGAATTTCATTTGGATTATACGAAACTAGAAAGTAGACCTCATCTTCCCACAAACTTTCACCAAACCCAGCCTTGACTACAGGTACTTCTATTCAATTTTCAGATACTGAATTTAGCAGTAGTGTGTAAATATACAAACTTTTATAATAAAAAATTTATATTTTTTCAGATCTGCTTGCAGACTATTGTGTTGTCTTTAAGCTGGACAGGAAACAGCTATTGTATAAATGAACAAATTTAATAATCTTTAATAAAAATATAAAATTTGAAGAGTAATTAAATGAAGTTCTTTAATTAACTTATAGTTAAGAATAGGAACGAGCCTTATGTATGCTATATAAATATATAATAGGAAATATGTTGAAATAATTTTATACATATAGTATACATTTGAGATATGTAGATGCTTATGTATACAACAATAAGATACTTTTTGATGATATCATTTATAAAGGTGTGTTAGAATCTTTATGATGTACATGTTATACTTAAAGTTCGAAAACGTTCGTGAGCGAAACAATCGATCAGAACGTATTGTGGTTTAGAAATGCAGTCGTAACAAGAAATTACTTACTCTAGCTGGTTCCAAAGAACCTCAATATGTTGTGATCACCTTTTGCAAGTTTTAGGCAAAAAATTTTATTTTCAAAAGTAAATTTAAGAAATTTACTATTTTACTCTATTTATGTATTGAAAAAAATGTGTATTTTCTATAAATCCATTAATTTCGAATTAAACATGTTCTCATATTATCGATGATAACGAAAGTATTGAAGAATTATTTTTGGTGATTTATATAATAATTTATTCAGATTATTTTTTATTGCCTCAATCAAGTTTTATTTTTAGACAGTTAAAAATACTTGTATATAGATACAGAAATGGTTATTATAACAATACTGTAGGACGCACGGAAAAATGCGGACCACTGCTGCAGACAGATATCTGTATCTCTCGCGATTTTTCTTATCAATTCTTGAGGTTTTGATCCCGCAAGACAATTATTTATCACATTCTTTCTTTTGTACAGCATTTTGTAAGTTTTCTTGTTGCATAGCGAGATTAATTACATTCTCGGATGCATTTATGAAATAATTTTCAATATAATTTTGACTATTTTTTTCACACTCGTCTAAATAGTACCTTTAAAAAATATTAGAAAATTACAACACGCATTATAAAATTATATTTTATTACTTTAATGATCGCATTACCTATAGTTCACCATAATGCCACAACTATTTGCAACACCACGCGGTGAAGGATCAGCTAACCAGTTTATTCTCCACATAACAGCTCCGTTCCGAAGATGGAAATTAGCTATAATATAAAAAAACATCAGATCAAAGGTTTGTTATGCATTCAAATTAGGAACCAATATTCAGCAATTAACATACCAACACTGTTCAAAGCGTAATTTCGCCTTTTTTCTTTGTATAAATACCATGCACATGCTCGAAGTAATGGTACTTTTAAAACTTCACATAATGATATGTCATTGGTCCACAATGAATTATTAAAAATTTTCTTTAAGCTCAATGTAACATTTTCATCATTTAAAGTTGTTTGTACAGATTTATATTCTTCATTTGTAAAAATGAAATTTATGTCTAAAACAGCATTTAGTATGAATTTAAAATTATTTAGTATAGCTGTATCATTCATTTGACTTTATACAAATAAATAACAATTACCTTGTTTCACCTTTTCAAGAAGCCAACTTCTAAAATTTGGTATTGGTGATAAACTAGACAGTTCATCTATCATAGGAAATTCAGATATTATTTGTTTTACAACTTCTTTTATTAAATAATTTCCAAGCTCTATACCCTAAAAAAGTAAAATTAAATAATTCTGTTTTTACTATATAACTTTGACAAAATATATTATTTAAATTATTTAGATACTTGTAGTCCTTTTTGTGTCGAAGTTATTGAATAAAATATTGCAGCCTTTATTTTGGTTTTGTGTTCCTCTGAAAATGTTATATTTTTCTTGAACTCACCAAGGATTCTGACCTTTGCTTCTTCAATACCCTTTACACTATCTATAAGTTAATCACTTCTATGTACATTATATGTGAAAATATGCAACATATTTATAAAATGTTATATCTTCATACTTGGAATAATATCACATAATGCAGTGTGTAATACAACAAGAGGTTCTCTTGGCATAGATGGATGAGTGAATATGTAACATCTTCTATATGGTCCCACTCTATGTTTTAAATCTAACCAATTTTTTACAGGATGTATTGCTTCATAATCTGAAATCTTATTGCTTCTATGTCAACTTATTAATTGTGTTATTTTTTTAAGTTTATCATAACAAACGCATACCTTTTGTAATAAGTCACATGCACTTTGCCAAGTTACTCTTTCTAAATGTAGAAATCCTACTGAAAACCAAAGTAACAATAATTCCCGTAGAGTAACATTTAATTGTTGTATTGCAATACCATCCTCTGTTTCTTTAGTTTCTGCTAGTAATTCCTAACAGAAACATTCATGCAAGAGAAATATGCAATGTTAAAATTTCATGATTAAATACAGAAGAATCATGTAGACATGATTTTTTCTTATTTGTAACACGCCTTTATGTATAACATAATACATAAAGATATTAGTATAGAAATTTAGAAATTTTATATTCCTTACTAAAATATCTGTTCGCAAATCAACAAGAAATTTTACACCATTTTCAAGTCTTCCTATGATTACAAATAACCATTTATAATCTGGGCTAAGAGCATTTTTTAAATTTTGTTCATAAGAAACCAAGCGTCTTTCATTTTCACACTGAAATAAGATATGAAAACATCTGTACTTTTTGGATATTATTAAGTACTTGACAATGAAAGAATTAATGACACAAAACCTCTGTACAAATTAGCTTTTCTGCTATACTGCGTACAGTATCATGTTGAACAGCATATTTAGATGCTAATATACATAGTGTACGTTGTTTATCTGCTAGTTTACTTTGATGATATCCTTGGCAGAAAGTATTAGCTTTATTCTGAAATCATATTTAATATTAATACCCTACATAATTTCAAACTAAATATACTTAAAATACATAATAATAATATTTATAAGTTATTAAAAAAATATATAACTAACCTCGATAATCCAATTACTAACATTACGGTTTTTAAATTTAAAAACTTCTTGTATTTGCTTTTCAATATATGTAGCATCTTCGTTAGACGAAGATATTAGTCGTAAATTTTTAATACAAAAGAATGTTGAACCTTTTTCTTTTACCTTATATACCGACCTAAATTGATTATTACGAGTAAATATACTACTGAAATAAAATTTTGTAAACATCATATTTGATATCTATACATATACTACATATATTAATAAGTATTAATGTTTTACAATTATTATAAATCAAAAAATATTCCAGAGCTTCTGGTTGACATTACTTGTAACTACTTATATTCCTATCTAGAAATCACTGATAATGAATACGTGATTTGCAATTATAAAATTCAAGTTGATAACAAATTCATTTAATTTGAAATATCAGAATGGTTTTCATGCAACTATATAGAAAACATTAAATTATTTAACAGTAATTTGTTGTATAACAAACCGATAACTAAATCATATAATATTTTAAAATTTAAGTAAACCGTTAGTATTTATCATACAAATATATTTTTTATTCATATTGTTACATTATCGTGTGAACTTGACTATTATAATATTACAGAAAAGGTACACAATAGATATAAATTGATGGCGACACTTGTATTGTTTCGAATTAAGTTAAACTTGATATTGATTTTCTTGGTTTAGTAGACGATGATATGTGTTGGATTGCATTGAAAGCAACATTAATAAGTTTTAGAGTATTATGACAACCATACTAGGTGATACGAATTAATAAATAGAAAAAAAATTAATTAAAAATCGACATTATCTACAGCTGTAAGACAGGAATTGACTTTACCCACAAGTGATTTATAGATCAATAAAATGCTAATACCTTTAATTTCTTTTTAGGCACTTTTAGTCTACCAAAATGACATTTTTCAGTTGCGTTGATATTATAGAATGTTCTACTCGCTTTAGAAAATTATAACAGTTACTATTTTGAAAGAAAAGTACAATAATCTTGATTAGTTTAAGGGTTCCTGTTTTACGTGTCAATGATAAGATACCGGCCATCTTTTTTCGCGCCTGCGCAGAACCTCGACCAATCACCGCGTCGCCATCTAGCGGTAGAAGATGGGAATTAAGCAGTGGTGGGCACCAGTGATGGGCAGTCGTGAGATTTTATCTCACGCGAGAGCTTTCTGCGCATGCGTCAGCTGACGTCACTGCCTGCTATTAGTGCCGTATCTAGCCGGTACACGCAATGGTGACTGATAAGAGGCACCTTAATGATCTTACATAATTTATCAAAAATTCTTATAATTGCACTGTAAACTATGAATGTATAAGTTGGGTTAGATTACATTAGGCTGGGTTAGGTTAGTTATATATATGACTGTATAAAACTATACAACTATATATGTATATATATTGTGAATTATACAAAATTGCTCTGAATATTTATCTTCATTTTCGTTTCCTCGATACATTTAGTTCCGTTAATAAATGTATACTTAGTAAATTTTGTAACTACTTACCGGCTGACGCATTATCGGTGGTAACTACGTTACCGATGTCGCGCGATTTGCTTGCTCACGACACGTGTCAACCATCACGCTTGCACCCGTCGCTCTCGCAACCGAGCTCGCGCTATTCTCGCCCTCTGATTGGTCAGTGTTTTTCATTAATAATTCAAAAAGTAAGCTTTTGTACTAGTAACCAGCATTTTGGTAAAGGAAAAAGTTGTTAGGAATCACCCCAGCTACCACCCCTCAAGAGGATTTCCACCTGAAGCCGAACACCCTGTATGCTCAGATCTAAGTAGTGTAAGCGCTTTATATGGTCAGACCATTCAAGTAGTATAACCGTATGATATGGTCAGACCTAAGTAGTATAACCGTATGATATGGTCAGACCATTCCAGTAGTATAACCCTATTATATGGTCAGACCTAAGTAGTATAACCGTATGATATGGTCAGACCATTCCAGTAGTATAACCCTATGATATGGTCAGACCTAAGTAGTATAACCGTATGATATGGTCAGACCTAAGTAGTATAACCGTATGATATGGTCAGACCTAAGTAGTATAACCGTATGATATGGTCAGACAATTTAAGTAGTATAACCCTATGATATGGTCAGACCTAAGTAGTATAACCGTATGATATGGTCAGACCTAAGTAGTATAACCGTATGATATGGTCAGACAATTTAAGTAGTATAACCCTATGATATGGTCAGACCTAAGTAGTATAACCCTATGATATGGTCAGACCTAAGTAGTATAACCCTATGATATGGTCAGACCTAAGTAGTATAACCCTATGATATGGTCAGACATTTTAAGTAGTATAACCCTATGATATGGTCAGACCTAAGTAGTATAACCCTATGATATGGTCAGACCGTCTGACCATATCATAGGGTTATACTACTTAGGTCTGACCATATCATAGGGTTATACTACTTAGGTCTGACCATATCATAGGGTTATACTACTTAAAATGTCTGACCATATCATAGGGTTATACTACTTAGGTCTGACCATATCATAGGGTTATACTACTTAGGTCTGACCATATCATAGGGTTATACTACTTAAATTGTCTGACCATATCATACGGTTATACTACTTAGGTCTGACCATATCATAGGGTTATACTACTTAGGTCTGACCATATCATAGGGTTATACTACTTGAATGGTCTGACCATATCATACGGTTATACTACTTAGGTCTGACCATATCATAGGGTTATACTACTTAAATTGTCTGACCATATCATACGGTTATACTACTTAGGTCTGACCATATCATAGGGTTATACTACTTAGGTCTGACCATATCATAGTGTTATACTACTTGAATGGTCTGACCATATCATACGGTTATACTACTTAGGTCTGACCATATCATAGGGTTATACTACTTAAATTGTCTGACCATATCATACGGTTATACTACTTAGGTCTGACCATATCATAGGGTTATACTACTTAGGTCTGACCATATCATAGGGTTATACTACTTGAATGGTCTGACCATATCATACGGTTATACTACTTAGGTCTGACCATATCATAGGGTTATACTACTTAAATTGTCTGACCATATCATACGGTTATACTACTTAGGTCTGACCATATCATAGGGTTATACTACTTAGGTCTGACCATATCATAGGGTTATACTACTTGAATGGTCTGACCATATCATACGGTTATACTACTTAGGTCTGACCATATCATAGGGTTATACTACTTAAATTGTCTGACCATATCATACGGTTATACTACTTAGGTCTGACCATATCATAGGGTTATACTACTTAGGTCTGACCATATCATAGGGTTATACTACTTGAATGGTCTGACCATATCATACGGTTATACTACTTAGGTCTGACCATATCATAGGGTTATACTACTTAAATTGTCTGACCATATCATACGGTTATACTACTTAGGTCTGACCATATCATAGGGTTATACTACTTAGGTCTGACCATATCATAGGGTTATACTACTTGAATGGTCTGACCATATCATACGGTTATACTACTTAGGTCTGACCATATCATAGGGTTATACTACTTAGGTCTGACCATATCATAGGGTTATACTACTTGAATGGTCTGACCATATCATACGGTTATACTACTTAGGTCTGACCATATCATACGGTTATACTACTTAGGTCTGACCATATCATACGGTTATACTACTGGAATGGTCTGACTATATCATACGGTTATACTACTTAGGTCTGACCATATCATACGGTTATACTACTTGAATGCTTATACTACTTGCAAGCGTGACGATTGACACTGGTCATGAACAAACAAATGAACAAACATTTGTGTAGTTGTATAGTTGTATACAGTCATATATATAACTAATCTAACCCAACTTATACATTCATAGTTTACAGTGCAATTATAAGAATTTTTGAAGAATTATGTAAGATCATTAAGGTGCCCCTTATCAGTCACCACTGCGTGTACCGACTAGATACGGCACTAATAACAGGCTGTGACTGCCCATCACTGGAATTAATGACAGTAGTGTTTCAAAAGTACGTAGTTCACCCCGTTCGCCAGAGAGATGGCGCCACCAGTCCAATTTTTATAAAAAATCGATTTTTATTCATTTTACTGATGAATACTCTGTATATTCATTATATATTCATTAATATTGACTTTATTTTGTCTGTAATGTATTCTGTAGGTCTAAAAATGTGAATTTTATTTTCAGATCATATTGTGCCTGGTCGATGATACAGGGAATGACATTATAGTGGACAACTTTTTTTTTTATATTATAAAACTTCCAAAAGATTGCAAATCTACTTTTTTGGTGTCACAGTGTCCTAATAAAATTTAAGTATTTACGAAATTTAAATATGTTATATTTCTAAAAAATCTCATGTGTCGACAGTTCTCACAAGATGGCGACAGCGCTGTCAACCCCGTCAAAATATAAATTTTAAAAGAGCTTCTAAAATCCTCCGAACTTTTCAAATTATCCTACGATCAATCATTGTCTGTCACGCATAAACTTGAACTTTCGTTATAAATGCAAACTCGAATGCGAATATAAAGAACTTCCTGAATCCTTTCAGAAACATGAACTTACGTTTAGAATAACTTTCAAACCCAAACTGTATAAAGGTACTAAAATTAAATATGCACATTTCTCCACTGTAAAAATTCCTTTTGTAAATTAGATATATTATTTAAATTATTATTATAATTTAAATATTGAAATTTGAAATTTTGTCTTCTCGAAAGAATCTTGAAAATCAATTTTTTTTTACAGAATATATTTCTGAAATGAAACTTTGAAGTTATTCAAAGTCGTCATAAGGCTCCGACATTTTAGTTACGGCAGATTTGTTCGAAAACACAGATGATTCGGTCCAACCTATTTCTCTCGGAGAATGAAAGGTATTCAGGTTTTGAATAACTTGCACTTCAACTATTGATCATTACAAGTTCAGCCGTTCGTTTCACGGTATCAAGTAGCGAGCTAGAGGTCGTCCCTTTTGTTCAACGCTTCGGGATTCGAACTTCAGAATCCGAATAAAGGAGTGCTGTCTCATGAATAAATCTTCAAGATGCCGCAATTTCATCGCCACGGACTTTACTAGCTACGAACCTGGATACAACACTATTTCAAACTTTACCATTTCTGTTAGGTTCTTTGATTCGAACTTCTGTATAGGGGTTAATAATCATTTACTTTATTTATTTGTTAAAATTGTTATGGCGTATGAACAGTTAAAATGTTGTAATATATGCATTATTAAAAATGTTATTACTATATGAATTATTAAAAATGTTACTACTACATGAATTATTAAAAATGTTATTACTACATGAATTATTAAAAATGTTACTACTATATGAATTATTAAAAATGTTACTAGTATATGAATTATTAAAAATGTTATTACTACATGAATTATTAAAAATGTTATTACTACATGAATGATTAAAAATGTTATTACTATATGAATTATTAAAAATGTTATTACTACATGAATTATTAAAAATGTTACTACTATATGAATTATTAAAAATATTATTACTAAATGAATTATTAAAAATGTTATTACTATAAGAATTAATAAAAATGTTACTAATATATGAATTATTAAAAATGTTACTAGTACATAAATTATTAAAAATGTTGTACTGCATGAATTATTAAAAATGCTGTAATATATGTATTATTAAAAATGTTATAATATAAGTATATATTATTAGAAACGTTTTACTATATGAATTACTAAAAATGTTATTACTATATGTATTATTAAAAATGTTATAATACAAGTATATATTATTAGAAACGTTTTACTATATGAATTATTAACAATGTTATTACTATATGTATTATTAAAAATGCTATAATATATGTATTATTAAAATTGTTATAATATATGTATATATTATTAGAAACGTGTTACTTTATGTATTATTAAAAATGTTATAATACGTGAATTGTTTAGAACCTTGTAAAATAAGAATTATTTAAAACCTTGCTGCAACATACAATATGTATATTTAAAGATTTATTTTGATGTCCGAATATTTAAAAATCTCTTGATGTGCAAATAGTTTAGAACCTTGTTAGAACATAAAATTTATTGAAAGCACTAAATACATGTATTTAAAGTCTTGTGATGTACGGATCGCTTAGAACCTTGTTACAACATAAAATTTATTAAAAAACACTGAGTACATGTATTTAAAGTCTTGTGATGTATGTATTATTTAGAACCTTGTAATAACATAAAATTTGTTGAAAGCATTAAATATATGTATTTAACCAGTTACTTAAACGTGTGATAATTGAACATATCAGGACATTTTGCTGATGATATCCTACTTCTTCTGTGAATCTGAAGAGCGTTCTATATCTTCTGTGAATCTGAAGAGTGTAGGAATTTGATGAATCGATTTGTACTACACGGAAGTGGACATTTAATGAGTTTGTCCGTGGTCCACTGAAGATAAGGGATGATAAGTTAGAAAAGGGCGACACATGCTTCTGGGATTTAAAGTGATCGATAATGTTTTCTTGCAAAATATATCTGACGATTCCGTTCGATAAAAGAAAAGTGATCGATGGACTTTTTCGATGTTACTTCGATGAAATTTTAATGGAATTTTTGTTTGGCTTCTTGTCTTTGCTGGGATTTTGACATATTTCTGAGAAAGAAGTACACTTCTACTAACATCATAAGACATTTTGTGCAAAGATTGAAGATTCGTGCAATTAACTGTGTAAATTTATTTTGTACTATTATGTAATATATTTTGTACGTCCATTTTGTTAATGATGACCTCACTTACAATATGGCTGACTACCGTAACTTAAATACTTTCAATTTTCTCTTCATCTAACATTTTTTCTTTTTTCTACACTTATTCTATTAATAACATCCTTTTCATTAAATAGAAATATTAATATTTTAATTCAACACTAAATTAAATACCTATTTTTTTCTATTTTAAACACAAACTTCTATTGAATTTAACCAATTAAACGTGCTAAAAAGAGGTCGTTGAAAGAACGAACATTTACGAAATAATTAAATAATTAATCATCAAAACAAATTAATAGAGGCATTAAAGTTTCTGTGCAACGATACATTGTTCACAATGTGTTTCACACTCGACAAAGAAACTGTGGCAAGAACAAGCTGAACAAAGTTTCGCTATAGTAACTGTCGGATCCGCGTACTCGCAGAAGCAACTATAATTTTCAATTTAAACCTGCACTGCTCTAATAATCTGCTTAACACTGCACAAAAGAACCGAGAACACCGCTGTATTTTGCGTGCTTAGAATACATGGAATTAATAACTGAAAATAATGTCTGTAGAATTTGGGAATTGAATATGGCGGATTCTACAAGTAGTATCATTTTTAATCTTTCTGTGACAGATCTCATTTTTTCATTTCAAATATTTTACATATTATTATTTTTATGGGAAATATCGATGTAATGTCACCATTTGATTGATGCAATTTAACTTTGCTATTAATACTTTTTAACGAACAAATTACAAAAAACATTAAATGATCACAAATCAAAAAATGAATATCCTCTGTATCCATCGAATAACAATCGCATCAAAAATAATATCCTCAATAAATCCCAACTGCCCACCTAAATCTTGCTCGCCTCAGTTCAGGTCAAAAATGTTTGAACGTCCCGTTAGAGTCCATGATACTCGCATGAAGAACTCGTCGATAAACCGGAAATGGTCGTAGCTCGAACGACCGCAACCTCTGTAATATGGGGTAAGTTCGATGCAGTTTCTGTGTGAAAAGAGGGTGGTTTGCTGGCAATGGACCCTCCTTCCGATTAGCCTCGTCATTGGCAAAGTCAGCAGCGCTTCGAACAGAATGAGGGTCGCGAGTGCATAATCGATGCACCCTGCACGCTGCCTCCTCGTACGGGTTGACCTTGCCAACTTCAATCGAAAAACGACCTGACATCGATTCGAAAAATTGCGCTCATGAATATCTGTGATAAATACTCACGTACTTTTTTATTTTGTTTACTATTTTACGATTAATGGAGTTATGTTATTTAGAAGTAGACTTTTTAGATGTTCATGGCAAGATTTATTAATAATTTTTACACGATGACAGGGTTAGATTACTATGCGTTGGATTACTACGCGTTGAGTATCCATGCACTTGATTACTACGCGTTGAGTATCCACGCACTTGATTATTACGCGTTGGATTACCAAGGGTAGGATTACCACGCGTAGAATTACCACGCGTAGGATTACCACGCGTAGAATTACCACGCGTTGCATTACCACGCGTAGAATTACTACGCGTTGCATTACCACGCGTAGAATTACCACGCGTGGAGTTTCCACGCGTTGCATTACCACGCGTGGAATTACCACGCGTTGCATTTCCACGCGTGGAATTACCACGCGTAGATTTACCATGCGTGGAATTACCACGCGTAGAAGTACCACGCGTAGAATTACCAACGCGTAGAATTACCACGCGTGGAATTACCACGCGTAGAAGTACCACGCGTGGAATTACCACGCGTTGCATTACCACGCGTTGCATTTCCACGCGTGGAATTACCACGCGTGGAATTACCACGCGTAGATTTACCATGCGTGGAATTACCACGCGTAGAAGTACCACGCGTAGAATTACCAACGCGTACAATTACCACGCGTGGAATTACCACGCGTAGAAGTACCACGCGTGGAATTACCACGCGTAGAATTACCATGCGTGGAATTACGACGCGTAGAATTACCACGCGTGGAATTACCACGCGTAGAATTACCATGCGTGGAATTACCACGCGTAGAATTACCATGCGTGGAATTACGACGCGTAGAATTACCATGCGTGGAATTACGACGCGTAGAATTACCATGCGTGGAATTACGACGCGTAGAATTACCACGCGTGGAATTACGACGCATAGAATTACCATGCATTGTATTACTACGCGTTAGTAAGTAAAAAATTGTCAAAAATTCGAACGTCCCTAATAAACCACATCAGATTTGATCAGTAATTGCAGTTAATCACGAAAATCAATTGGCATCTTTCATAATTAAAATTTCAATACGTTCCACAACCGCGTGACGGTAAAATTCCATGTATTAACGAATCGTGTCGATCAATCCCGATAAAGATTCGCAACGAACGATATCCGAGGTAAAATTTTTTCAGCGATACATCACTACAAAACGATAAAACCGAGGAAATTGAAATCGATTGAACGAACTTCATATAAATTTAATGCAACTCGATGCTCAACAGTTTTCTCATGGTTAACTAATGAAGATGAAAGATATCGTTTTCTGTGATACAATAACACGTTCCACAGATGCAGCTCGTTTCACAGTCAGAGAGAAGGTTAATCGTTCTGTGTAAATTGAATTCAATCAAACCCGTTATATAGACGATTTACTTCGGATTTAGATAGAATTATCGTTAACGCTATGTCGTGTACTGGTTAATATAATGGAACGTCACACTAATACCGTTAATGTTACGCGTTAAATCTGCGATAAACGATTTCCATTACGAATTTCATTTACATTACTGATAGTGTTTACATTACTATGCTTTCTCTTGTGTTTCTATGCATGTTATTCATATAATTATCTAATTTACGATTTAATTAAATTCTTGTTACGTTTGTATTATTTTAATAAATTCATTTTGGTACTTAATTTATGAACTCTTTCAATTCTCATTAAATTTGCATTGAATGTAAAGATGAATTAAATTCACAAGTTTATTGAATTCATATTAAACTTATTTACTTGTGGAGCACTTACAGCTACAAGTAACTCGTACCTTGAGAAATAGAATAAAATTAACAATGATAATAAATGTACTTGTTCTTCATTCATAATTGTAAATAACATTGTTCTTCATCCCATTATATTTTTACGTTAACTTCAAAATAAAAAATTTTCCTCTGCATCATCCACATACATAACTTTCTCTTATGTGTATAAATCTCTCTACTGTATTTCCTGATGCATCTTCCTGCATACAGCTTCTCCCTACATTATATTTCTGCACAACGCTCTCTTAAATCATATTTCCTAAAACCTCCCCTTTTCATAAACCTCTCTTGCAATACCTCTTCCATGAATCCTATATGCTTCCCGCAATCGTTAAATAAAAGTTAAAATAAAGCAGTTATACAAAAATTTCAAAAATGGCATCCATCAGATCGCAAGTAAAAATCATCCCCTTTCCAGCAATTAACCTTGCACTTGCGAACGCGATAACCGCCCCTCCAGCACTTAGAAACCCCTACTTCTCGAGCGACTTGGTGCATCGCACCTGCCCTCCCGAGGAGGGTTGTTTTCGACGACGGTGGTGCCTTTCACGGCGACTCTTGGAACCGATCGGTGTCTTTCGGAAGCGGACAGTGCGCCCTGACCCGCTGAAACGAGCGGCCTGTCACGCGGCTGCTTCCGCGAACGCGTTTCTACGCGGTGTGCCTTCAAACGATGAATGAAAATGTGTCGTCACCTGTCATTTCTCTGCTTCTATTAACGCCACGAAGCTTTAACTGTCGCCCGGAGAACTGCCAGCTCGAAGAAGATAATAGTTTTCGAGATCGAACACGTTTGCAGGATACCGTCGGGCCTTGAAAGATCAGGGTCTCGAGGGTGGCACAGGAAGGTCAGTTTTAGAGTACGTTGCCCGAGGCTTTAGAAACTTACCGAGGTGAAATGTGCTGGTGAAGTGAAGGTGCAGAAGAAATTGTGAACGAAGGGTGAATGTAGCAAATGTGGACTTTTATTTTAGGAACTTGAGACGAGTTTTGAGTATTTAGGCGACTTCGGAAAATTTGATAGATGTCAAAGGTAACACAGTGTGGTTTATGGGATTTCGATGTGAAATATGGAACGGTAGATTTCTTGGGAGTTGAATGAAGGAGGGTGAAAGTGACAGGGGCTTTTTTCATGGATCATATCAATTTAAATCGGTACTCTTCACTCTCGATAAATCGCTGTTAGCTGTTTCGTATTTAGGGGTTTATTTTTACGAGATAATGCTGTTTGTGGGGTTTATGATGGGGGAGAATGGTATTTTGGTGATTTAGGGGTGAGCTGGCGCAGAAATTGTAATTGGAAAATACGTAAAAATAAAATAGTATGAAACTGAAGAAACATAAAGCTCTGATTACAAGATACATAAAAATAAAAAAGTATTAAATTGAAGAAACATAAAATTGTAATTACAAAATACATAAAAATAAGAAAGTATAAAATTGAAGAAACATAAAATTGTAATTACAAAATACATAAAAATAAAAAAATATAAAATTGAAGAAACACAAAATTGTAATTACAAAATACATAAAAATAAAAAAATATAAATTTGAAGAAACACAAAATACATGAAAATAAAAAAGTATAAAATTGAAGAAAAAAATTCTAATAACAAAATAAATAAAAATAAAAAAGTATAAAACATATAAAATACAAAATTGCCATTACAAAATATATAATATAAATATTTTAATCAATTTTGCATTCTCTAAATTTTATTTCCAGACACAACCAAATGAACCAAAATATAATTATAATTTACTTCAACAAACCCTATAAAATAAAATATTAACGTAAAACCCTATTAATAAAAAAAATCTGAAATAAAATATTAATAAAAAAATCTGAAATAAAACTGTAATAAAAAATACTGAACCAGAAATCCGTAGCTATTTAAAATTAATATCAGCTCCAAAACGAAAACTAAAAATAAATATCTCGTCGCAACTTTTTGATCACCCAAAAAGTTTATCATTTAATTTAAAAACGTGTAATAAATAGAATACATTTAATTCAGCAATTAAAGTTTGTTAAAATAGCGGTTTTTCTGATAAGCGAATCTATTAAAATTTTTTTATGCAACGATCTGCAATGTTTTGAAAGAAACGAAATATAGGACAGTGATTCTTCAGATTCTTGTTCCATGAGGCGCGCAAAACACGGTTCATTCATTTTTTGAATTCCTCCTCTCCAATGTATGTGAAATACGAGATATTCCTTTTGGAATTTTTCGCACTGCAGCCGTGTAAAATATGGAACGATCGTATTTTTCGGCTCTTTAATCCTTGAAACGTGATCTCGTTTGAATCATGGAAGGTGTTAAATTCTGGCTATAAAAATTAAGAATTTCTATATTATTTTGTAACTTGCTTTTGTGTTTCTCTTGTATCATTTTTGTGGATTATACTATTTTAGAAATTACGGTGGAAGTAAAATTTAAACATATTAAACATACTTTTACTTCAGCTATTTTTATTTTGTATTTGACAAATTTTTCGTCTGAAATTTTTAGATTTACTGCAGAATTTATTGTAAATATTTTTACTGCAACTTCGTGTAAGTAAAATTTCCACGAACGAATTTTAAAGATTCAACTGAAATTTCACTGACTTTTTAACGAAATTTTAGTGATATTTTTTACAGGAGAAAATTTCATTTGCTAACTTATTAATGTTTCGTATTACTTGATTTTTTATCTCAATAATTTTTCATGGTTTTCATTGATTTCATAACGAAGAGAATTAATATTAAAAAATTCGTTGAAGAAGTTCTTTAAAGATACCTGGTTATAAAGAAAAAATGTACAAACTTTAAAAATGAAAAGTTAAGTTAAACTTATTAATTTTTGTTTCATGTATCCATTGTATTATTTTCAATTTCATCTTTTCAGTTTAAATACGAACCCTCTAAAGTTTGAACCACCACAAAAAATTGTGGTAATTGCAATATTTCTCTCCACATTTTCTGATTAACAAAACAACGTAACTGATTTATAAAGTCCACAAAAGTAAATGCATTTTATGACCCATCGAAAGGAAGTCCGCGATCAGCCATGACGGAGTCAACAGACTCCATTTTGTCTTCGTTTCGATCGCAAGGAAAACAGCGAGCGAATTTTCGTTTCGAATTAAAGGTCATCTGAAATGGAACGCTTGCTAGAAAATTGCCCCGAATACTGTAAAATTGAAACTGAATTTCGCTAGGTCGATGTTAATTAACACCTTGTTCGTTTCGTCCAAACTCGGCCAACCTACTTTTCTCGAAGCTGAAAAAAATGGATCTGGAATAAACTGCAGTAGCGGGGAGAAATGTTATGTCGTGAAAATCTTTCAGTTTTCTTTCTTAAGAAAAATCTTGGCGGAGAATTAAATATGGGAGGGGAGGATTGAGTCTGAAAGTTTTGCTGTTATCGATGCACTTTTAGGAAATTTATTTAGTAACTTATCAGTTTATTGTTTTATCAAGTTTAGCTTGTCAAGTTGTTAATTTATTAGTTTATCAATTTTTAGTATTAATGTACAACTTTGTTGATTTATGTAATTGTTAATATTTAAAATTTTAGTCAAGTTATTCAGTGACTTATCAGTTTACTATTTTATGTATTTTAACTTGTTAATTTATCAGTTTATCAATTTTTAGTATTAATGTACAAATTTATTGATTTACATAATTATTAATATTTAAAATTTTAATCAAGTTATTCAGTGACTTATCAGTTTACTATTTTATGTATTTTAACTTGTTAACTTATTAGTTTATCAATTTTTACTATTAATGTACAAATTTACTAATCTACATAATTATTAGTACTTACAAGAAAGTTTTGCATAAATTTTTCACACACTATTTTATTATTTTTATACTAAATTTCTAAACTGCCACAGACTGTAAAATTGTCAATAGTCTATTAGTTATTGCACTAATGTTCCTCAGGTTCATAGAAAAAAACACACTCATCAAAGCTTAACACATTGCCACATTGAAACATTAAAAAAAAATAAAACCTTTACTGTAAACAAATCTGAAAAATGTCCTCCCATTCACAACTATTTTTAACAACATATATTACCAACTATAAACGCTCCCAAATGAAGTACCAACACACTCACAAATTCCCATAAAACACCCAAAAAAATAGAAACCCACAAATCACCGAATGATCCCAAGAAGCGTCAAATCGAACGAAACAATCTCGTTGGAAATTCAGTTTGCAGAGGTCCGAAAGGAAATTGGTCGGAAGAAGCGTGAACCGGAAACGCGGGTGTTTGACGGCGATACCGCGAACCATTTCAAGATGGTCGTAAAAGTGTTCGCCGGTGAAATTGTTCCGTGTTCATCCCGTGTGTGTTTTATACTTCGAATAACGTCTATCGATTGACACACATTCTATGCTTTTCTGACGTCCACGTAGTGTGTGGGCGACGAGTTCCGCTTGAGATTCACCCACCTTCCTCTCGGGGTAATCCATCGTCCGTGAGATTGGATTTTCTACGATTTATACGATTTGCAACGATTAAAAGTTTCGGGAGCCGCTGGTTCGTCCCCAACTTTTGAATATTTTAGCGGTGTTGCACTTTTGTAAATTGCGTGTGCGATGTGTATTGAGGGCTGTTTATTCTCTTTTTGTGATGACAGAAATTGCGAAGACTATTTTCATATTTTTTGTTTTATTGTTTCATGAACGAATCGATTACAGAAGCGTTTACAGAATTGTATGACTAGCATTAATTTTTGTGTTCATTTTTGAAGACGTTCTTAATTGAAGAATTTAAGTCAGTTTTCAGGATAAATGCATTACTTCTTCACATATTATCAAATTTTGAGGTTGTCAAATTTAACAATGGCCAGTTTCATAATTATTAAAATTGCACACTAAAATGTTTTATATTAATTTGTTGTAATTGAATATTTAACTGTAGACATTCCTATAAAAATTGCAACAGTACACAAATTATTATAAATGCACAGAAAATTATTTTATGTCAGTTTGTTGCAGAGGTTGAATATTTAACTGTACATGTCACTATAAAAATTATTATAAACGCACAGAAAATTATTTTATGTCAATTTCTTGCAGAGGTTGAATATTTAACTGTACATGTCACTATAAAAATTATTATAAATGCACAGAAAATTATTTTATGTCAGTTTGTTGCAGAGGTTGAATATTTAACTGTACACGTTACTATAAACACCTAAATAACTATATAATCTTAATCTCTTAAAATATTCATTTATAAACATTAAAAATTGAACAACACACGAGTACAAACATACTAAAAATTATTTTCTCAGAATTAATCTCAAAAGTACAAAAACTAATTTCAAGAAATATTTTGTGATAAAATGTTTCAATTTTCCTAAACATCATATTAAAAAAAGTATAAAATATATTCAAATCGTCTATAAAGAAAATGTCGCCATAGGAAAACGAAATTGCATATTCAAAATCAACGCGTATACAGCTCACGCAGAAACGGAAAGTTCAATCTAAACTCGGGCCATCAGAGACCCAATTATCCAGTGCGCATCGTCAGGGGAATCGCAATCCAGCGGTTCTAAATATTCGTTGAAAGATGTTGTTAACCCCCTTTTCCGCTTTAATGCGGTTCCAGCCGCCATTCCGTGGCCACGACGTTGCAATTAAAGGCCCGAGGAACACGCGGCAGCCACAGAATTCAGCCGCTCTTTCATTATAACCGCTGACATGCAGCGACACAGTCGTTTTCATAGCGCCACAACGCCTGAAGAAAGTATTTTCATCGTCGGCCAATTCCCGTGGCCCTTCCTCTAATCTTCCTTGCAAATAGCTCCATCTTAGCGGGAATCACTTTTTAACTCTAAGCTATGGCGAACAAACTTCTTCTCGGTTGTCCGAGAAATGGGATATTGGAATAACGGTGATAGAGCGATAGATGCAATCTGGGAGATAATCTTTTTAGATGGAATATAGCTTTTTTGATGTGATGTGGGTGGATTGTTATGAGAGCAATTATGAGTGTGGATTGTGAGAGCAATTATGAGTGTGGGTTGTGGGCAAATAGCTATTGAATAGCTATTTCACTAGCTATTTAACTAAAATTTAACAAAGTAGTTGAATAGCTATTTCACTAGCTATTTAATTAAAATTTAACAAAGTAGTTAAATAGCTATTTCACCTGCTATTTAACTAAAATTTAACAAAGCAGTTAAATAGCTATTTCACTATTTAACTACATAGCTATTTATCACGAAATGCTTCCCCAATATTCTCCACTCAAACACAACTTTATATGCCATTGTCCCATTCAGAAAGTGTTATAAGACTACTCAGCATTAATGTGTAGCTCAGCATAGTGTATACGTGTTTGAATGGGACACCTTGCGGTTTCCATTTGAAAGGTCAGCCCGCAGTACCTCCAGCAGATTACCTCCCCCTCTGTTTTACATATCGCCATTTTCTGAAACCCGTGTGCAGCCTCTGCGAATTCGATGCAGCATGCAGTCCCTTTAATCATCCCGCTAGTTGGCATGCATATGGAATTCGGTGATTAATATTTGGAGCCAGGTATTCTTGCATACATCGTGATATGTGTCGCAGGAAGTACGTCGGAAGGAAAGTGTCTTTAGCTACACATTTCCATAGTGAGGTTTCCGTTTCCGGATACACCATTGTTTAGATCTGCAGGAAGCTTCTCAGTTGACAAGCTTTGAAATTTAGAATCTTGAATTTTCATATTTGACTTATGAATTCGAAATTTTCAGGTCTCATACTTTCTAATTTAAAAGAAGTATTCAATAGATGAAACATCCACAATTTTTTATAGATTGAATACTTGCAAAAGATAGATTGAATAGATTGATGTATAAATTGAATATTTAAATACATACTTGAGTATTTCTATATTGTTTGAGTTTTTAAAAAATCAGTTAGAAAGTTGATTAACAAGTTTCTCTTGAACTTGAAGATCGAACAAGATGAGCATGAAAAGATTACCCTATAGTATTGTATTATTATAATAAAGTTGGTGATAATGAATAAGACGAATAAGAAAGTTGGTGAACAAGTTTCTCTTGAACTTGAAGATCGAACAAGATGAGCATGAAATGATGATCCTATAGTATTGTATTATTATAATAAAGTTGGTGATAACGAATAAGATGAATAAGAAAGTTGGTGAACAAGTTTCTCTTGAACTTGAAGATCGAACAAGACGAGCAAGATAGGAAGATGCACTGTATTATTATAATAAAAAGTAGCTATAATTTTAAGAATAAACTGTTAAACGACTAAACTAGTAATCCGTAGCAGACCGTAAGAAGTCCCTCTAATCTATCGATCGTTCTGTATCTCTGAATTACAGGTACAGCGCTGAATCAAGTGGGATTAGGCTAATACCTCGATAGCTTTGTTTAATCTGATCGAGCAATACGAACCGCACGAAGACAAACACTTCGTTGCATCTTCAAACCCTCCGACAATGGCGATAGAAAGAATGGTGGCAAATGGGATTCCGCATCGAAATCGCATCAGAGCAGGCTTTCAAAGTTTGGACCCCTTGGGTCCAAAAGCGTACCCCGAATAAGGACACAAGGCTCGAGAGAAATGGTCATCGGAGGACCATGACAGAGTAAAGCCGGGGATTCGATACCTCCACCATGTTGAACGTAATGGCAGCGGTGACGACTAGCCTCCCCAGCCGAGTGGATCCGACTCCGACATCTTCCAGCAACACCAGCACCTCGTCCAGCACAGCTGCCAACAACGTGACCTCTGTCCCGGTCGAGAACCCGACCGTCGAGAACCTGCCGGAGAACGTGAACGTGTTCGTGGTGGTGATCAAGGGCATCATCATGGGCAGCATCATCACGACGGCGGTGCTCGGCAACGCCCTGGTGATCGCCAGCGTACGTCGACACAGAAGACTTCGTGTGGTGACGAATTGTTACGTGGTCAGCCTGGCGGCGGCCGATCTTTTGGTGGCCATGTGCGCGATGACGTTTAACGCGTCCGCCGAGTTGTCCGGTGGCAAATGGTTGTTCGGTCGGTTCATGTGCGATGTTTGGAACTCGTTGGACGTTTACTTCTCCACGGCATCTATACTGCATCTGTGCTGCATTAGCGTGGACAGGTACTACGCTATTGTCAGCCCGTTGGAGTACACTGTCATCATGAGGCAGGGCACGGTGGGATGCATGCTGGGCAGCGCGTGGATTCTACCGGCCCTCATCAGCTTCATACCGATCTTCATGGGATGGTACACCACGCAGGATCACTTGGACTACATGGTGAAGCATCCGGAGGTGAGTTCGTTACGATAGTCAAGATTTAGCCTGATGGTGGATAGACTGATGGTTGATGGATCAGTCAAGTGATGTTCAGTTAGGCTAGTTGATCAAAAACTTGCTTAACTCCTTGCACTAAGGCTTATTTCTCAGGTGCGTCAGTCAGATGCTGATTAGAGCTGCAATATACAATCAAAGAAGTATGAAATGTTATTTCAATATGTTATTATACAGTTGACTATGCAAAATAATTGGACTTGAACTTCAAATTGAAGTGTACTAAAATTTCGAGTAAAATTGATCATGGCCGAAGTACGAGTGCGTTACGAGCCTGACTCGTCAAAATAGTGCAAGGGGTTAAGATGTCAAGATTTACTACATATTAGACCTTGTTCTTTGCGTTCATAAACTGGCACAAAGTGTCAAAGTGTGCCGTTACTCATAAGCTGATTAACACTTGCAGAAGTCAGTGAGATTTAGAATTTGTAGTGAAAGATTGAAACAACGTTCGAAGATGAACAAATGACTAGCTATCGAAGATGAATAAATAGCTACAGAGGAGGTGTTAATCTTGAGCAGGTTAAACTTAATAGCTGATTAGCTTATCAAGTTGCAGATATGTCAAAATTCACTACATATTAGACCTTGTTCAACATTAGACTCTTTGCGTTCATAAACTGTCACAACGTATCAAAGTGTACCGTTACTCATAAACAGATCAACGTTTACAGAAGTCAGTGATATTGAGAGTTTGTAGTGAAAGATTGAAACAACGTTCGAACACGAACAAATGAAACAGACATTCAAAGATAGAATTAAACTTAAGTTGCAGAACAAGTCACATGAAGTTCATATATTTCTCCCATATTGTGTTTCACCCACTTCAACATATAACTTAGATATTTAATTTAACCCAACATACTTAAATTTAGTTTTAAGTTACGATCTAATTTTAAGAAATGCGTGATTTTCACACACGTCATTTGCAATGTCACAACCCGAGGTAATTCCAAGGTAATTTACATTCGGAGTAACGTGAACGAACGTTGAGGACGTCAAACACCTGGATATGCTAACGCATCTACTTAATAAGCATTCTGACTTGCATACGAAATTGTGAGCACCGACAGTAATTCCTCAGGGATAAGAGGATTTGTGCAAGGCTTTTCGGTATTTGCATACGCATGCGTTACGCGTAAATCGACCAATCACGTGCCTTGTATGGTCCACGTAACTTGCACTATTGTTTCCTTGATTGGCTAATTTGGTTATGCATAGTGGCTGATGCATCATGGGAACACTACGATGTCCTGGCGCATTGTAAATTCGGAAGTAATGGTAACACGCGAGAATTCAATTCGATGATTTAAAGATCGATTGTCAACTGTTCTCACTTTGTACGATTGCAATACGGTTGGGCTATTAATACATTATGTGTTAGGTTATGTATGTATTAGATTCGTGAAAGAAGTTTTCGATATTTTCGGGATATCGAGAATTTTTAATCCAATTTCATTTTGCGACGATAGCTGAGCTCTGTGTCGTGCATGCAGAATTCATATTAATCCTCCGGCATAATGAGATGAAGCCTTTCCTGGCGCTTACGTAAACTTCATTTCGAAACAATGTATCGTATTTTTAACTCGTATTAGAGTTTCGGTGTAATGAGGCGGAGTTAATCAAGCTTTAATTAAAAATAATTATCGCGAACAAATACGAGATTCATATAAAAACACTTCAGTGATATGTGTACCACGATGTCATATATTCTCTTCATTTACAATAATATAAAGTGACAGTACAAACACTGTTCGACAAATTTTAATATAACCTTAATATAATCGATTTTTATTTTGTAAATAATTATTAACATCATATATTTTCGCAAAAATTTTTGAACCATGAAACATTCTACTGTTCCATAAATTTTATTAGAGACCTCACACAAAAGAATTTGTGCTCACATCTTTTCTTTGTAACACGACGCCATTACCAAAATGAATGTATAATCGTAAAAATCGAAAACACATTTCGTTGGCGTAAAAATGCAATTTATCGACGCACGAAATTTATGCAGTAACCACCAACAGAATACCAGAGTAACTTTCATTATCAAATTCGTTATTAAAGTAATCGATGCAGACGATATTTTTACTCCCATCAGCCGCAGTTTGATGAAAGAAGTGGTTACCGGAGAACGTTTTAATCGTAATGAAAATTGAAACAAATCTTTAATTATGCCAGCCGCAAATAGAATATCGACTGGACGTTGTCAGACCGGTTTATTTTTATTTGAAGCGACCGAAGAAGATACGTTTAAATTGGATTTGTCTGGCAAGCCCCGTTACGAAAGGGACAAAGACACATGGCCGTCGTTTTTATTCTGAGAAGATGTGCCGGGATCGTTCCATTAAATTAATGAATCATTTTGTTTACGTAACGCAATTATTATCTAACGGTCATTCATTTGGCTGGGTTCCTCTAATTGCGGGGTGATCGATACATGCTTTCAGAAAAATTTTATCTTTTATCGGGGTCTGGGAGAGGTGTTGGTTTATTTTGGCAGAGGTGTTGGTTTATTTTGTGGTTCGAGATTTGGGAATGGTGAGATTGCAATTTTGGGATTTGGGGGTGTAGGGATGTAGGGATTTGGGGGCATAGAGAATTAGGGATGCAAGGATTTGGGGACGTAAGAATTTGGGGACGTAGAGAATTTAGAGATGCAAGGATTTAGGGACGTGGGAATTTGGGAACTTGAGAATTTCGGGGCGTAGAGAATTTGGGGACGTAGGAATTTGGGGGCGTAGAGAATTTGGGGACGTGGGAATTTGGGGGCGTAGAGAATTTGAGAACGTAGAGAATTTGAGAACGTGGGATTTTGGGGGCGTAGAGAATTTGAGAGCGTAGAGAATTTGAGAACGTGGGAATTTGGGGACGTGGGAATTTTGGAGCGTAGAGAATTTGAGAACGTGGAAATTTGGGGACGTAGGACTTCGAGGGCGTAGAGAATTTGAGAACGTGGGAATTTGGGAGCGTAGAGAATTAGGGATGCAAAGATTTGAGAATGTAGGAATTTGGGGATGTAGGAATTTGGGGGCGTGGGGATTTGAGGATGTAGAAATAGCGAAGCAAGGTGAAAATTCCACTATCTAAGCCTACTACCACTTACCCTCCTGCTTGACAAACAGTTGAAAGAATCATCCACAAGCTTCACATCATGCAACCTAAAAAAACCCTCAACACCTCAAATACTTCTACTCTATAATTCCCAACTTGCAATATTTAAACGAACTCTTCCCAAAAACAGCAATTGAAATATTAGACATATAAGTCAGAACTAGAATCACCTAATATTAGTCATATAAAAGTACAGTGTATAAATATATATATAACGCAGAGGTTGGTATTTCAGGTGTGTTCCTTTGTGGTGAATCGACCGTACGCTGTGATCAGCTCGTGTGTTTCCTTTTGGATCCCCGGCTTGGTGATGATAGTGATGTACTGTAAGATCTACAAGGAAGCGGTCAGGCAGAGGAAGGCACTCAGCAGGACATCCAGTAACATCGTCCTGAATAGCGTGCACCATCACAGATCTTCGACCAGGCAACATCACCATCAGCAAATGCTGCTTCAAGCTGCGGCTGAAACCGGTGAGTTTGCACTACACATGTACGATTTAAACGTGGAGGTAGGAGTTGGTTTGTTGTTGAAAAGACAACTTGACATTTTTATCGTTGATACTATTATTCATTTTGTGTTTTCGTGATTTTTGCTTGATGATTGTTTTTTTTTAAATTGGCGCGGTTTAGCGTCTTTGGGTGGGCAGCCATCTTTGTAATGGAGACCACTATTAAACTGAACTAACCTGAATTAAATTAAAGTATACATAGAAATGTAAGGTGCAAATAGAAGTACTAGATGATTATGTTAAAGCAGAATATCTTTTCGTTTCATAAATAAATAAATTTGAGAAACTATTGAGTAATTGAGATCTACTCCTTGTCATACAGTGACGTGTCTTTCTGAGCGACGCAGCCGCCATCTTTGTAATGGACCGCCATTAAACTAAACTAACCTGAACTAAACTAAAGTATACATAGAAATGTAGGGTACAAATAGAAGTACTAGATGACTACGTCAAAATAGAATATCTTTGCGTTTCACAAATAAATAAATTTGAAAAACTATTAAGTAATTGAGATCAACTTCTTGTCATACTGTGACGAGTCTTTCTGGGCGACGCAGCCGCCATCTTTGCATCGCCATTAAACAAAACTAACCTAAACTGAAACATACATGTAAACTATATTATTTCAAAACCATAACCATATATTATTACAAAATAATATTTTTCGAAAATCCATCAGCTGTAATTAAAATTCCCTACTAACAATTTCGTATCATACGCATTCTTCCCAAAAACCTCATCTTCTTTTTCACTTCAGGTATCTCATTAAATAGCTCCTCCATTACTAAAGACGTTACGTAATTACCACATTTTATAATTAATCCTTTGATAAATACGCCACTTCGATTAAACGAGAATTCCACAAAATCTTTTACCATATGAGATTTTGTAATCAATTTTAATTAACAGCTTCACGGTTTTTATCGCCAGGAGACTGTTTCGACGTTCGCCAAATATTCGCATCATCATCCGCTCGCTCTAATTATTGACGCCGAGAATTAATTACTCGACGAAGTAAAATTCCGTGGCTCGACTGGTTTATGATTAATCACGATTTCACGACCTTCGATTTTAACGTGTAATTGATAATGTCATTAGGAAATGAAAAAATTCTTTGATGCGTTGGGTGAAAACAAACAAACACGTATTTATTTTATTGTCGTCATTTTTGGTAATGATAAAAAATTATGAAAATGATGAGCAGGGTGTTTTAGTATTATTGTAAGAGCTGAAGAGGGGTGGTGGAATGATTGTGAATTAGTTTTTTCGCTGCTGACGTATTGGTTTCATTTTTTATGCTGTTGCGCACGCCACTGCGCATGATGTTGCGCGTACGCTGCTGCGCATTCTACTGCGGACGCTACGGCGCACGCTACTGCGCAGGCTGTCGCGCGCTGGCTACTGCGCACGCTACTGTGCACGCAACTGCGCATACGTCGCGCGCACAGTCTACACGCGCTCTGATTGGTCACTATTTTTCGCTAATAACTCGAAAACGGAGCCTCCAGCAACATTTCAGCAAAGGAAAAAGTTGTTCAGAATCGCTAACCCAACCACCCTCTGCAATAATATAACAATAATTTTTCAACACTCCATTACACCCCATTACTCAATTGTGCTAAGTAAATATCACTGTTTTCCACAATTAACCCTTTCCTATACTTTGACGAGTCTGACTTACAGCTCAAATATGACCTTATTTAAACTTTGAACATACTTCAACTTGAAGTTTAGGTCCAACTATAAATTGCATTATCAAGGATCCCTGAAAATAAAATAATTTTGTTTGTTCGTTATAGCCCTTTATAGTTAGTCTTGACTGACGCATCTGTTAAATAAATGCTACGGGGTTAATCTCTACATTCCCAAGTTCTCAAACCCCTAACTATTTTCAGAACACTAAATTTCTAAATTAAAAAACTCCAAACCCCCAACTTCCAAACCTTAAACTTTCGAGGCAAACGTCGATTCGGTTAAACAGGTAACGCGTGTCTAACTCTCCGTAACTCAATTACAAAATACGTAATCCTTGTTAATAGTCCGAAGGAAATCGCGTGTCCTGTTAGAACGCGTTTCTTCGCATCTACCGAAGAACGCGGAAGATAGGAAGGAAGCGGTGCTCCCTTGAAATCCTCTTATCTCTTTAAGCCTTAATGCCGCACAGGCTACCGGTTGTACAGAGAATGTCGAAGCAAATGCAGTTACCGACAGCCTTTGTGAACCTTCGAGAACCTTCCCTTGCTCAACGACCGGAAGCGGATCTTTGAAATTCTTCTTCCCGGCTCATTCGAAACCGCATTTTTCTTTAAATTTGGCGACGGACGAAACTTGAATGGCTTTGTCGTCGGATTCGTTGCGATCGTTTTATACGAAACGTCTTACTTGCCCTCCATTGTTCCTCCTTGACGAGGGCTAATGAGATCGTCAGAGGAAATTTCTTTGGGCTTTAGCTGGCTTATTCTAAGTGCTGCGTCTGTTTGATGACTCTTGATACATTCGGTTTCATACAAGTTGAGATATTTTTTAACTGAAAATTTGTCTGTACATTGAGTGTCAAAAAATTTCATTACTAAATAAAATTCAGTTATCGTCCACAATGAACTTCAGTTATCATACTTGTAATAAATTTTATTTAATAACGTGTTGATTTTAACAATTTCACCAGTTTCTCTCAACAGCCATTTTCAAAAGTCCCTTTCAATACATAACGTTCTAAAAAGTGCGTTCGAAGGATATAAGCTTTTATTGCCTTTTTAGTACGTGGTGTATTAACGAGTTCGTTTGACATTTTTCGGTATCTTCGTTCGGAAATTCCGCGCGACCAACGTGATCAAACAGGGATCAAATTTCCGGCAGCAAGAAAAACACATGGACGTTGAAGTTTGAAATTGCATTTTGATCGGCAGCCGCTGCGGTTTACAATTAAGGACACCGATTGAAAGCGGTCGAAACGGTCGAACCGATTAAATGGGATTTCGCGGTTCCCTGATAAAATCGTGGTTTTCGGCTATTTTCGTTTCCATGCCCGGTTACGATAATCGCTTCCCCATGGTTTCCGCCAATTATAGGAAAATGGTGGAACCGGTCGAGCGATCACGTGGCTAGATTCAAGAAACGTCAACCGTATGACCTCGCTTCCAATATCAATTTTATATTTTTACGCTCGAAAAAATATGAAAACTTGCAAACTTGAAAACTTGAAACTTGAAAAATTAACAAATTGTCAAATTAATAAGCTGACCTAACTGATCTATCACAAAACACGAAAGAAGTTCAACGTATCAACAAGATGAACAAAACTAAAATAAAAAACAGACACGTATCGATTCTCCTCTCACTTTCGCGCATCGCAATTGTTTCCGCGTGCCTGACCCGAAAAAGTGTGCAATATCAAAGAAAATTTAAATATCTGGATCATTGGGTCGACGATGCGGAAATCATCCAGATTGAATGTCTATAAATCGCGTTCCAAGTGGAACGTTTTGTTTCCGGTTGAAGTAGAAAGTGAGAGGAGTAACGCAGCCATTGATCGATACAATAGAGTTGAATAGAGCAGACGATTCGTAGATGTGAAATGTTGGTTCACAGATTCAACGGGCTATCGTTCGAGCTATCGAAGGAGCAGTCGATCGAAAAAAAAGTGTTAACTCGAGTGTTTATGCATGCGTTTGTTCCGAACATTCTTCTCTTTTTTGATGGAAACTTCGTTTCGTCATTTGTGTTTCTTTCATTCAGTTGAATATTCTGACAAGTTCTATTAACGTTATGAACCTAACTTACCTAACCTATAAAACCTACCTAACCTACCTAACCCACCTAACCTACCTATCTAACCTATTTAACCTACCTAACCCACCTAACCGACCTAACCCACATAACCTGCCTAACTTATCTAACGTAACACACCTAACCCATCTAACCACCTAACCTCCTAACCACCTAACCACCTAACCACCTAACCACCTAACCACCTAACCACCTAACCACCTAACTTACCTAATCTACCTAACCCATCTAACTTATATAACGTAACACACCTAACCCACCTAACCTACCTAACCTACCTAACTTACCTAACTTACCTAACCTAACATTAGAAACTTGAATGCTCAGAAATTAAATAATTTAAATTTGACAATTTAGTTTATAAAAATATTGATATAGTGTAGTAGATATTGCCTGTATGTATATCAATATCAACTTTCAAAGCTTGAAACTCCGAGCCTCGAAAATCAGAAAATTTTCAAAATCCGATTTCCCACTTGTAATTCGAAAACAATTTGCGTTAAAAATAAACAGGGAACGAGCATTCCGCCGATTAACCGTGCGCGTTAAAAAGTTTCGACGGGCAATAAAATCCTTGGTCGTTGAATAAATAAATGAACAAAACAAGCAAGTTTCGAGGAGGCGAGCCAAAAAGCGGAGAATTTCACCGAAAGTGGCGAGAACAGTAAAGGAGCTATGCTCGATTCTGCGTCGCCTTTAATGACCGGTCATTAATAACAGCACGGTACGTGTCGGAAATTTACGAGCGCGTCTGTTCAACTGCAGTTGCAACGAAATTACGAATCGACTGCAAACTCTGGCCCGTTTCAACCCTCCCTTCGGCTGCGCAGAAAACTTGCTGGCCAGTTAACCTTGACCCTTGAATGTATCCTGTCATCGTTGGCATTTTGTTCTGGTAAAGACCGGGAATCAAACGGAGCCATCATGGGTATACAGGGTGGATCAATCGTATCCACAGGATGTGTTTCCACATTTTCAAATCGATACACACTTTTATAACTGTTTAGGGACTGTGTAATTTCATTTGAAGATGCACTGGACTTTTAAGGAAAACTAGCTCTTTAAATATATTCATACCCTTTATTTTAGTCCTCTGACTTTTTTCCTTTACTCGTTCTTATGCAAACAATTCCTCTGCAAAGCTATTATTCTGCAATTCAGAAGTCAAGTTTGAAATTTTTCATTTCACTCAATTTTAATTTTTAAGTCAAGTTGAAAATTTGTCCGCACTCTGATTTAAATTTGAAGGTGTTTTGAATGCTTATTTTGTATATCGTCTAATGTATATGTTGCAAATTTTCTAATGTATGTTGTGTATTTTGTAAAGTGTACAAATCTTGTCAAGTGTTGGAGATTTGTTCGGATTCGAGCGCGACTCAAAGCCACCGCTAATCGCAGCCGGAGGTCGTCAGTAGTAACGGGTCGCATAGATCAGCCATAAGATTTCCTGTGTCTCGAGCGATGCCCTTGACCTCCCACATCATCGTTGGCATTCGGCTTGAATGGTGGTTAGTAGATCGAAAACGAAGGGGTGGGTGGCCGTGTAAGGTCAGGGTGACAGTTACCGACGTGGTATTTTTATCTTTGAATCGCTGCAGTATGTTGCGTACAATCAAAGCCAAGGCCATTCTAATTTACGTATCGATGGACGGTTCTCCAAATTTAATTCGACGTAAATATTTACGTTACAGTACTATTTTTTATTTATTCCTAGCAATTTTTTATGAGCTCTTAAATTATGTGCATTTTATAGCGAAAGCTTTCGACTTTTTCTAAATAATTTATATTCCGTAGTTTTGGTAGCAATTTTTTTCTGATAATTCTATTTTACTTTTTTCTGAACATGCACTTTATACTTTGCTAGTTTTTTACGAGCTTTCTATTTTATTTTTCTTTGTACTAATTTATGATTTGTTTATTAACCTCGTTTTTTACGAGCTTGCAATACCGTTCTATTTTCTTCTTTATTCAATTTTATGTTCTTTATACAAGGTTCTTTATATCTTGCAATTTTACTAGCAGACTATATAAGTTTTCAATGATTCTACTTTATTCTGTGCACTTGTGTTTCTTATTTCTGTTTTGTGGTGGCTTTGTTTCCAATAATTCTACTTTACTTCTTTTCTGTTTGGTGAAATTTGAGTGCAATTCTGCAGATAATATGGTTTCGAGTATCAAGATGAAAAATTTATGTAATGTTGTTAAGATTTGTTTTAATTAATAATTACAAGACAGAACTAAAGAATAAGTATGCATTTCTGTATAGTTTTTGTAAAATAAAATGGCAGTAAAGGAATTTTGTGTGTACTTACAAGTTGCAGAAAATGGCGGAATGCTGCCATTACTAAACTAACCAAACTTATCAAACTTGCTAAACTAATGTATACAGTGATAAATTATAATTTAAACCTCAAAAAAAGGATGTTATTATATTGTTCATATTTTTTAATTCTGTTCAATCCGTCATAGTTCTAAAAAATTTAAAACCCGACCATGTGTTTGTACGTAAACGAATATTTCCGACGAAATTTCACCAACTCGAACGTTTCCGAGTGCTCCCCATCTTCAATTATCGATAGAAAATTCAATTAATAACGAAATATCGTGGCGTTAATCATTTGATGGAGCTTTCTATCGTTATTGTTTGTCACTTTTAAAACTGGAAATGACGGATCGTTTGTTTGATCAAAAAAGTAATTGGATTGGCTTTGCTTGAAAATTCTGTAATTACTCTTTTCAGAGGAACTGTTTTTCCAGGAATAACTAATAACGTCAGATTCATTTTGTGCTGGGAAATGGGGGTTGAAATTTATGGGAAGCATTTTTGGTAATTAAAATAATTACGCTGGGTTATTACGCGTTGGATATTCACACGCTGGATTACTACGCGTTCCATATTCACACGTTGGGTTACTACGCGTTGCATTACCACGCGTTGGATTACTACGCATTGGATTACCACGCGTTGCATTAGTACGCGTAGAATTACCACGCGTTGCATTACTACGCGTTAGATTTCCACGCGTTAAATTCCTACGCGTAGAATTACCACGCGTTGTATTACTACGCGTTGGATTACTACGCGTTCAATATCCACGCGCTAGATTACTACGCGTTGGATATTCACACGCTGGGTTACTACGCATTGGATTACTACGCGTTGGATTACCACGCGTTGGATTACCACACGTTGCATTAGTACGCGTAGAATTACCACGCCTTGCATTACTACGCGTTGGTTAACTACGCGTTAGATTTCCACGCGTTAGATTCCTACGCGTAGAATTGCCACGCGTTGCATTACTACGCGTTGTATTACTACGCGTTGAATATCCACGCACTGGATTACTACGCGTTGGATATTCACACGCTGAGTTAGTACGCGTTAGATTACTAATCATTGCACTACCACACGTTGCATTAGTACGCGTACCACGCAATGCGTCATTTAACCCTTTGCACTCGAGGGCTCCGCCATTTAAAATTTGTCTTCAAACTCGAGGGCTCCGCTATATAGACAATGCAAATAATTTTCAGTTCATATAAGACCAACCGAATTTGAGAACAATGACGTTTCTTTCCACGCGCATATCATTTACTTATATATGAATATGATTTTTCCCTTGAAAATGCCTCCAGTTGTTGGTAAAATGAATAAATAAAAGATTCGAGTGCAAATTGTAATTCGGTTAAAGAATTATTTAATAAACTAGTATAATCCCTTATTTCTCTCACTTTATTTCAATTTTGCAAGCATCAGTGAATGCCTGATTCAATCAATGAATATTTTCTAAATATTTATGAATGGTCACTTTAGGTTATCATTACTTTTATGGTACTACAACTGACAACAGTGATTTTTTAAATAAATCCAATATATTTTCCGAACAATTTCGGATACCGTTTTAATCACAACGACACAAAATTCAGCCGATATTTACGATGTACTGTTTTCAAATATGTATATCGCTTTATACTTGAATTGATAAGTGGGACGATCGATATTCGACGGTGGTGCACTCCTCCCCTCTTTCATCCCCTTTTGGCCCCTTCGTATCCCTTGCTTCCGTAACCGTGTCTAACTATAGGGATACAAATTAAATCGAAATAAGTGCACTGACCGAACGCATGATTTGCAATGGACGGTCATGCTTATCGATTGGTCGTTGATTCAAGATTTATCGTTAAGGGTTGTTTTCATGGATCGATTCGTTAAGTATATTTTGACACGTTGTTTTTTTTAGCTGAGAATAATTTGAGGGAGATATTGCACATTTTAAAATTCGTTTACAACCAATATAAAATAAATGAACATAAATAATAAAGAACGTTGAGCGATAGTTTTTCGTGCTTCCAAAGTCTGCTTTAAACTTTGAACGACGTACAGTAATTTCATTTCACTTCACAACAAAAGGATAAATTAAATGTATTAATTACTGCATTGAAATCGATTTTACAACTGATTTGTCTCTTCAAGGAATTCATTTAATTAAATTTGATATTATGCTCAATGGATTTTTGTTAAAATTTGTTAATAAGCATGCTATTTGAAACTGGTTGATGTGCAAATTGCTCGATTAATTATTTCCGTATTTTCGATTCAATAATGAAATTATTTGTGTAAGTTATTATAATGCAATTTAATTAATTATAAAATTACACAGTTACATAAATTCCTTCATTGTTGTGCATTGTTTGGTAATTAATAAAGGAGAAAGTCAAAAAAGTTTTAAATTAATAAATGAGAAAATAAAAAAATCTGTGACTATTCTTAATAAATGTAGAATAAAAATTCTATCGAAATTTACATAATATTTCTAGTTAATATTTGTTTAAGAAATAATAAATTTAAACCCCTTCAATAATTTTGCAACAACAAATATTTATTATAAATATCATATTTTTTATTTGTGCGAAGTATATCGATTTAAAACCTTAAAACGATTCGAAGACATTTCAGCCGTCGAATACCGATACTAAAGAAAGAGTTATGGAACTTTAAAGTTTTATCGCAGAAATAAAGTGAAGAAAAGAGCAGTAAAAGAAGCTCAAACATTAAATAACAAACAGAACAGTACGTGTACCTCCACAAAAATTAAAGTCTCTTCAATATTTACACAAATCCGTTCGTACTTTGAATCAACTTGCTCGAACTTTTTGTGGACATTACAAATCGAAAAGTTAACTTCAAATTTTCTATAACATATTGTATATTTAAACACAAATACTAACTTGTAGTATTTAACATTTAACTGATGTTTTAAGTAGCTAATGTTTTATCCAAAATAATTTTTAAATATCTAATGTTTTACTCGAAATAATTTTTAATCGCTCCACGTATGAATTTTTTAAACTGCAATTATTTTGCAGGAATACAGATGAATGATTAGAATATGATTCGATATGAATTCATGAATATGTGACCGTTTAAATGAATGAATATCGATAAATAAATTTATTGAATGAATCTGTACGAAGTTATGACGTGAGAGAAAATGATTTTAAAATGGCTTTACTCGATGAAAAGTTGCATGTGAAATATTACTGAATGAAGATAATAAAAATTTATTATTTACATGAATGATAAAAATTCATCACGTAAATTTGTTTAATAAAATTCTTTGAAGTCACGAATTAAAATTGTAAAAATTTTATTTTGAGATTAAAACTGAAATTGCAAATTGATGTTATGTGGAGATGAGGTTAAGTTAGGTGGATTAGGTATGTTAGTTTAAGAAAGTTAGGTGGGTTAGGTAAGTTAGGTAGGTTAGGTAGGTTAGGCAGGTTAGGCAGGTTAGGTAGGTTAGGTAGGTTAGGTAGGTTAGGTAGGTTAGGTAGGTTAGGTAGGTTAGGTATGCTAGTAGATAATAAAAATAAAATTTCTAGGTTTAATTTCCAAGTTTAATATTTGTAAAGTTTAACAATTTGCAAATTTAATATTTGCAAGTTTAATATTTGTAAGTTTGACAATTTGCAAGTTTAATATTTGTAAAGTTTAACAATTTGCAAATTTAATATTTGCAAGTTCAATATTTGTAAGTTTAACGATTTGCAAGTTTAATATTTGTAAAGTTTAACAATTTGCAAATTTAATATTTGCAAGTTCAATATTTGTAAGTTTAACGATTTGCAAGTTTAATATTTGTAAAGTTTAACAATTTGCAAATTTAATATTTGCAAGTTTAATATTTGTAAGTTTAACGATTTGCAAGTTTAATATTTGTAAAGTTTAACAATTTGTAAATTCAATATTTGCAAGTTTAACAACCTGTAAGTTTAACAATCTCCAACTCTAAAATTTTGTACTCTCAAAGAATCAGAACGAAAAAATTCTCTCTCAAAATTGCAACAAAAGTACCTAATTAAAATAACAAACAAATTGCAAAAGGTATTAAACCGTCGACGATGTATCACGATAAACAGCAAAACGTAAGAATTTCTATTTTTTATTAGCTGTTTCTTCGTCCAGCAATGCTATTACTGTTATCAGCAGAATGAAGTAGCCGTTTTCTGAGACAATCGTGCTGGACATTCGTAAATAAATTATTAAGGAAACATTCCGTAAGTAGATTAAATGTTGTTACGTGGAACACTTTAATCAGATTAAAATCTTAAAAGCACGCTAGAAAATAATTTCTCTCAGAAAGAAGTGCACTTTATCGATTTAAACTATCTTTGGTCTCTTTTTTGTCAGCAGTTTACAATTAAGTAATGTTGTGTTCTGTCAGATGTGAATTGGGGGAGATAAATGTGTTGTAAGGGATGTTAGAGTGGTGGAGTTATGACAATTTTTATTTTGAGGGTTCTTTGTGATGTATTATGTTTATTTTGTTTATTGCATTTTATTACATTTTTTATATTTATTGTATTTGTTACATTTGTTACATTTATTACATTTGATACATTTGTTATATTTTTTATATTAATTACATTTATTATATTTCTTGGATTTGTTACATTTGTTATATTTCTTACATTTAATACATTTATCACATTTTTTGGATTGGTTACATTTGTTATATTTTTTACATTTATTACATTTTTTGGATTTGTTACATTTGTTATATTTTTTACATTTATTACATTTATTACATTTTTTGGATTTGTTACATTTGTTATGTTTTTTACATTTATTACATTTATTACATTTTTTGGATTTGTTACATTTTTTACATTTATTACATTTTTTGGATTTGTTACATTTGTTATATTGTTTACACTTATCACATTTATTACATTTTTTGGATTTGTTACATTTGTTATATTGTTTACACTTATCACATTTATTACATTTTTTGAATTTGTTACATTTGTTACAGTTTCAGTACAATATATTCAAAAATATCATATTGTGTTACAAAACAGAAATTCTCTAAAATATTCAAAATTCCACATAGTTTTCAAACACTCTCAAAATTCTCCAATACTCACTCACACATTCTAAAATACAAGACCTTACAAACTTCTCAATATACCCTACAATAGCTTCAAAAATAAATAAAACCTTCTGACACAACTTTTAGCCAACATAACCTCTCTCTCAACAGTCCTTCCACCATTAACTACTTACTCCTACAATTTAAACCAAACACATTCAATTGAACTGTATATTTCTCATTTACCTTCATTATACAAACTATAAACAAAATTAAATTCCAGACCCAGTTACAAATATAATTTCGTATCCTCCAAAGTGCATCACGTAACACCGTAAGCGAAGAAGCTCGGATCGAATATAAATCGATTAGAATCAATTCGATCGGTATTAAACGTGGTTAACCTAACCGCGAGAATGCTTTTACATGTCTGTAAAGTACTTCGATCCGTTTAGCTCGACCTCCAGACTCTTTGGCGCTATCATGTCTCCATACAAGGTCCATAAATTATGAACGCCCTTGGTCACGTATACATGGCTGAATAACGAACCTTTAGACTGTACTAATTTTATGGTCAGTCGATTGGTTTGTGGCTATTGAGAGTTCGATATGGAATGAGGGTTCTAATTTTAGACTACTTCTTTTTTGTTTTATCAATGATCTTTGGGTACTTTATTTATGATTTTAGAGGGTGGTTTTATACTTGAATTTTATTTTTGGGTTTTTTTTTCCATTACTTGCTGTTATTTTTGGGTACTTTTTGTTATTTGATGTTATTTGTTGTTATTTTTTGTTAGTGGTTGTTATTTTTTGTGGTTTTCTGTTAGTTGTTGTTATTTTTTGTCATTTGATGTTATTTTTTATTAGTTGTTGTCATTTTTAGTCATTTGATGTTATTTTTTATTAGTTGTTGTTATTTTTTATTGTTTTTTGTTAGTTGTTCTTATTTTTTGTCACTTGATGTTATTTTTTATTAGTTGTTGTTATTTTTTATTGTTTTTTGTTAATTGTTGTTATTTTCTGTCATTTGATGTTATTTTTTATTGTTTATTGTTAGTTGTTGTTATTTTTTGTCATTTGATGTTATTTGTTGTTAATTGTTGTTATTTTTTGTCATTTGATGTTATTTTCTGTTAGTTGTTGTTCTTTGTTGTTTTTTTTTATTGTTTTTTGTTAGTTGTTGTTATTTTTTGTCATTTGATGTTATTTTTTGTTAGTTGTTGTTATTTTTTGTCATTTGATGTTATTTTTTGTTAATTGTTGTTATTTTTTGTCATTTGATGTTATTTTCTGTTAGTTGTTGTTCTTTGTTGTTTTTTTTTTATTGTTTTTTGTTAGTTGTTGTTATTTTTTGTCATTTGATGTTATTTTTTATTAGTTGTTGTTATTTTTTGTCATTTGATGTTATTTTTTGTTAATTGTTGTTATTTTTTGTCATTTGATGTTATTTTCTGTTAGTTGTTGTTCTTTGTTGTTTTTTTTTATTGTTTTTTGTTAGTTGTTGTTAATTTTTGTTATTTGCTATTATTTTTTGTTATTTTTTGCTAGTGGTTGTTATTTTTCATTGTTTTTACTTATCTCTTGTCATTTCTTGTTACTAAGAACATATATTTTATTAATAAAAGTAAAAATCCTCATAACACATAATGTTCACATAAATTAAAAAATTAATCAATTAATAAACACATTTTTGCTGTGTCTGATGTACAGCACAAACGTAGTGAGAATAATGGCACATAAAGTAAGATATAACAATGAATAATAGCAGTTGTCAGAATGTTAAGCATTTTGTTATTCGAGGTGAAATTGCAGAGTAGAATAGTTATGAACACACTGAGTCCGCGAAGGTGCACTTACGTGCATGTGATGTTCACTCGCGGCCACTGAAGGGTTGTTACTGACGTAGTTCACTAGAGCTGTCGAAGTTCCTCAGTTTTCGAATGAAGAACAAATTTCTACACTTCTGTATTTGTAAAATATGCAATTTGTAACTTTTGTTGGTGACAAGTTTTAATACAAGCTTAATACAATTTTAAGTTTCATTCAAGTTTAATAAAGTTTGATATTTTTAGGGAGGCAACGAATGCTCAGTGCAATTTTATATTTCCAATAATATAATGTACAATACGGTTTTGCCACTTTCAAGAGTGCAACTAACACATACAATTTTAACAATAAAATTGTATATTTCCAAGAATGTAAAGTACACTACCATGCGCCACTTTCGAAAGTGCAACGAGTAGAAAATACGATTTGATATTTCCGAGAGTCCACCACTCGACATTTCGAAGAGTGCGATGACAATCCGATTTGATGTCTCCAAAACTGCACAACAGACCCGATCCACGCCAATACTGCAATACTAAAAATTGAAAACCGACAAGTCTTCTTCAACCACACCCAAAACCTATCAGCAAGTTATTTGGTGTTTCACAAAATGTTGCTCGTGTAAATTGATTCGCATTTCGGTGTCGATGCAATAAGCGAGAACAACCGTGCTAGTCGACTTATTGATCAATCGCAGCGTGTATTTATGGCAACGTATCGGCACGCGAAAGTAGTCGTATTTATCGGCAAGTGGAGGAACGTTCGAGTGCATGAACGTGGAACATCAAACTGTAAATGTAGATCAGATGCCGCAATCGAAGTTTTCCGACAGTGAAAATCGAGGAGGAGGATATTTGTAGTTGCATTACATTTTGTATTGTTAATATGTGCACTTAAACTTTGCACTTAAACCTTGCACTTAAACCTTGCAATTAAACCTTGCATTTAAACCTTGCACTTAAACATTACACTTAAACCTTATACCTAAACCTTGCACTTAAACCTTGCATTTAAACCTTGCACTTAAACCTTGCAATTAAACCTTGCACTTAGACCTTGCACTTAGACCTTGCACTTAAACATTACACTTAAACCTTACACTTAAACCTTACACTTAAACCTTGCACTTAAACCTTGCAATTAAACCTTGCATTTAAACCTTGCACTTAAACCTTGCAATTAAACCTTGCAATTAAACCTTGCACTTAGACCTTGGACTTAAACCTTGCACTTAAACATTACACTTAAACCTTGCATTTAAACCTTGCACTTAGACCTTGCAATTAAACCTTGCACTTGGACCTTGCACTTAGACCTTGGACTTAAACCTTGCACTTAAACATTACACTTAAACCTTGCATTTAAACCTTGCACTTAGACCTTGCAATTAAACCTTGCACTTGGACCTTGCACTTAAACCTTGCATTTAAACCTTGCACTTAGACCTTGCAATTAAACCTTGCACTTAGACCTTGCACTTAAACTTTGCATTTAAATCTTGCAATTAAACCTTGCATTTGGACCTTGCAATTAAACCTTGCACTTAGACCTTGCACTTAAACCTTGCTTTTAAACCTTGCATTTAAACCTTGCACTCAGACCTTGCATTTAAACCTTGCACTTAAACCTTGCACTTAGACCTTGCACTTTAATCTTGCAGTTAGTGTTAAACCTTGTAATAGATCTATTAGTTAGAATTAGAACTTAGAGTTTGCATTTAGAGTTTGCAGTTAAACGTTGCACTTGGATCTTGCACTTAGACCTTGCATTTAAACCTTGCACTTAGACCTTGCACTTAGACCTTGCATTTAAACCTTGCATTTAAATCTTGCAATTAAACCTTGCACTTAGACCTTGCAATTAAACCTTGCACTTAGACCTTGCACTTAAACCATGCATTTAAACCTTGCAATTAAACCTTGCACCTAGACCTTGCATTTAGACCTTGCACTTAGACCTTGCATTTAAACCTTGTAGTTAGAGTTAGATCTTGTAGTAGACCTAGTAGTTGGATGTTGCACTTAGAGTTTGTACTTAGATCTAGTAGTTAGATTTAGTATTTTGATCTAGTAGTTAAACCTTGCACTTGGACCTTGTACTTAGACCTAGTAGTTAAACCTTGCACTTGGATCTTGTACTTAGACTTAGTAGTTAAACCTTGCACTTGGACCTTGTACTTAAAGTTTACACTTTGACCTGGTAGTTAATCCTAGTAGTTAGACCTAGTACTTGGACCTAGTAGTTGAACCTAATATTTAATCCTAGTAGTTAGACCTACTACTTAGACCTAGTACTTAGATCTCTCGATACAATATGAATTCCACAACCCTAGATGTCTTTCCTGTATAAAGAACATGCTTTGATCTGAAAGAATAATCTGAAAAAATGAACTAATGCTTTAAAAATTATTTGTAGTTCACGCATTTCACAATTGAATTCCTCCTTTGTCACCGCAATTAAATAACACAAATAACGTAACCACAAATTCGTTGCTCTCCAATAAACTCTGCAGTGCAGCATTTTCAATCTTGTCCACAACGGAGCAAAGCTATGGGTATTTGCCGTAATCTCATGTCCGGTCAAAGCTTTGAAAGTGATATATGTCGTGTTACTCAGATAATTAATGTCGTTTGATATTGTATTATCTAACAATCATTTATAATTAACTGACAAACTGTACTTGGTTATTATAGCTTATATGTATTTGAAAGAAAAATGTGTTAAGCGAAGTGGTTTTTTGAGAAAGTCTAAAGAAAATCGTTGGATTCAAAATTGAAGGTCAAAGATAATATTCAAGTCGTTTCATTGGTTTCACCTTGAGATTACGTAACGACGAGGGAAAAGAAGGTTTGCTAGGGCGTCGCGACGCTAAGTAGTCTTAAAAGCGATCCGTATTAGTGGTTCTTTCTCACGAGCCACGTGATCGATAGGTCGATTGAGTATCTCAGAGTATCGTTACGATTGAAAGAGTCGAAATTAGGGGAACAATGGTCTCTCGACGTTGATTCTAATGCTATTAAACGGAAGCCGATCAATCGATCTTTATGCTAATCGATTCTCGGCGATACCATGCGGTTTCTGTTCCCAATTTCGCGGAATTATCATTGTGCTGTATCAACATTGCAGTTGCGAAGCTAACAGACACGCCGATTCCCTTTCGAATGTCACCTTTTGTTTCCCGCAAAGCCGTGTTTGCGTTGATCAACTTGCTATCGGTTCATTTCCAATGTAACATTCATTGTTTTCCACGTAATTGTAATTCTACAGTTTTGAACGAAATTGAAATAGTTGGACAAATTGCATATTCCTAGGGTTATATAACGAACACCTAGTCATACAATAACCCATCAATATTTGCACACTTTCTCACCATATCTATACACAAATCACCACATTTCTCGTCACTTACAAAACATGTACCAACGTCACTAAATTTCATGTATTCAAACACGTAGTACAATAAATTAGAAAATTCCAGTTTAAATCGCACGAGTATTATTTTCGTAATAATTTCAAGTTTAAGAACCCGTCAATAGAATATATCAAAAAACATTTTCGCGAGAGTAGGTTTCTAGTGTCCGCATAAAGGAATTAAATTGATTGCCCGACCAACGTCTGACCGCTCACCGACTTATACTACTGAAACTTTCCACCGCAGCACAAACCATTGGTCCACGAACAGCTTCCGCGTTCGGTAATATCCGACTTCAGAATTGTCGAACACATTTTTCCGCACTCGCGAACGAAGACGTTCGCTTCTACAAATATTGGATCCCTCGTGCAAAATTTAGCACCGTCGGAAAGTTTTACGGGTACCAAAACGAACTACGTTCAATTAAAACCGTTGGAGACGTAGCGTTTCACGAAACGAGTAAAATACCTTGACAGTCGAGAACGTAAGGAGTCGCGGAAGTATCTTGAAAAAATTCGAGGCGAAAAACGAACGATTCAAAATCGAAGAACGGAAATACGATCTAAGGGTGAGAACGGAAGTTTAAGAAGGGAGGTTTCCGTGGAGTGGATCTAGATTTCTTGTAACTGTGCGATTGCGGCGTCGATGGTGGCATCGTGAATATTCTTTATGAACAGAAGGTAAGGTGGAAAATGGTAATTGTCTTGTATTCTTTGATCGACGATCACTTATTTAATTTCCACCCATTTTGCGAAGGTGTCTTTTAAATGGAATAAAAATTAACCTCGTATACGAATATTGTACTTGCATAACATACTAATAAACGTAGAGATAATATTTCAACAGACTTAAATTCTTCCAAGTAAAATCTTCAATTGCCTTAATCGAGTCGCCATATTCCAACACAAAATGGCGGCCACTAGTCGTTTATTATTCCACTGAAACGTCGATCTCGTCCAAAAAACCAGGTTTCCGTTCTATCGATCCAGGTTCACTCTCGAATAAAAGTTTCACAGCGGAACGAAGTAGCATTGCGCCGGTAAATGTCTCGTAAAATTTGGTGACTCGTCTTTTCCTCGATTTCTAAATCCGAGAAGGTTTTTAAACTGTTACAGAAACTATAGCTATAATTAATTCTTGTCTTACTCGATGCCAGGAATAAACTGAAAGGTTCTCAATGGGGAGTTGATCACCGTCTTGCCAACTCATAACTTTATTTTCGACTCTTTCTCGTCGATATCTGCTGGTTTATGAACGAGTACAGGTTTCGTTTCGTTTTTATGCATTTCCGCGATTGTAGCACATATTTTCCTTCTCATGATTTTATTCGCATTCATTGAAATCTGAAACACTTGTTGATTTTTAAATTGTCATTGCTGCTCATGGCGAATTTAAATGTTGTGTTAATACAACTTGACATTGAACCAATAAAAATTGTCACTGAGATAACAAAAATTATTGAGTTCATAAAAATTGTCAGTGAGTTAAAAAAATTATTGAGTTCATAAAAATTGTCAGTGAGTTAACAAAAATTATTGAGTTCATAAAAATTGTCATTGACTCAATAAAAACTGTCACTGAGTTAATAAAAATTGTCGTTGAATCAACAAAGATTGTCATTGAGTTAATCATTGACTTCACAAAAATTGTCATTGAGTTAAAAGATTATAAAATTCATACAAATTGTTGAATCATTAAAACATGACATTAAGTTAATAAAAATAGAGTGCAAAAATTGTCATCGTTACTATAAATGAATAAAAGTCGTAATTCGCATTAAAGCTGAAAAATGCACAAACGCAAATTTGGTTAGGTCACAGTACACTCGTTGAAGCATTAAAGCTTGTATGATAAATTTCTAGCACTAAAACTCCTTCGTTAATTATACTCGTGTCACGGAGAACATTGTCGAGATTTTCATGGGTGCGCATGAAAGGAGCCGGGGACCTGTGGGTCATCGTTCAAAGGCAACCCTGAAGCCCAACGTCGAGGACAAGTTGTGTGTCGATCGATTGTTCGGATGCGAAAGTCATACCCGATACTCTCGAACAGATGAAGTGCAGGGAACAACGAGGGAACGAGAAAGATGAAGATAGAGCACTCTAAAAGATTATTCCCTGATAACATATATCCTCCTAATCGCGGACGCTTTCCGCTTACAGATTTATTGCGTTTACCACTTTGACCTGAGCCGGGAAACACATTTTTGAAATACCGTAAACCTTTCACGGAATTTTCTCTGAATTTATGGTACAAATAATTCTCGTGTCTACTAACTTTCTGGTTTTATATCTTCTTTAGTTAAGAGCTCAACATTACAATTATTATTATTGTAAATATTTTTTTTTATTATACTTAAAATTCAGACACCTTCGCAAAATGGGTGGAAATTAAATAAGCGATCGACGATCAAAGAATGCGAGGCAATTATCATTTTCTAATTTACCTTTCGTTCGTAAAGAATGTTCGATGCCAACTCCGACGTCGCAATCGCACAGTTACAAGAAATCTAGATCCACTCCAAGGAAACTTCTCTTCTGAAACTTCCGTTCTCACCCTTAGATCGTATTTCCGTTCTTCGATTTTGAATCGTTCGTTTTTCGCCTCGAATTTTTTCAAGATACTTCCGCGACTCCTTACGTTCTCGACTGTCAAGGTTTTTTACTTGTTTCGTGAAACGCTACGTCTTCAACGGTTTTAATTGAACGTAGTTCGTTTTGGTACCCGTAAAACTTTCCGACGGTGCTAAATTTTGCACGAGGGATCCAATATTTGTAGAAGCGAACGTCTTCGTTCGCGAGTGCGGAAAAATGTGTTCGACAATTCTGAAGTCGGATATTACCGAACGCGGAAGCTGTTCGTGGACCAATGTCTTGTGTTGCGGTGGAAAGTTTCAGTAGTATAAGTCGGTGAGCGGTCAGACGTTGGTCGGGCAATCAATTTAATTCCTTTATGCGAACACTAGAAACCTACTCTCGCGAAAATATTTTTTGATATATTTTATTGACGGGTTTTTAAACTTGAAATTATTACGAAAATGATACTCGTGTGATTTAAAATGGAATTTTCTAATTTATTGTACTACGTGTTTGAATAAATGAAATTTAGTGACGTTGGTACGTGTTTTGTAAGTGACGAGAAATGATTTGTGTATACGTATGGTGAGAAAGTGTGCGAGTATTGATGGGTTATTGTATGACTAGGTATTCGTTATATGGCCCTAGGAGTCCATATGCAATTTATCTAGGTATTGCAATTATTTCAGTTTTGCTCAAAAGTGTACACTAAATACACTAATGCTTAATCCATTTTCCATGAAAAAATTTCTAATTATTCATGCATTACCTTCAATTCCCCCATTTCCCTCGATACACGTTTAAAATACTTGCAAACGATTCGAAGGTGAAATCCGACGACGCAAAGCGATTAACCTGTATCGTGTCACGAGTTTTTCGCGTGACAAGTGACACGATGCGAAATAATAAAAAGCGTTTTGCGGTCGACTGCCAGCCCAGACAATTCTCTCTGACACGTTCGTAACCGGAGACAGGGCTTACTCGTCTTTTTCGGAAAACCGGAGATAAAAAAAAAACGAAATCATGACGCTTGCAGTATACGTTGCAAAGGAACTGTGATATCTTTCGCTTTGCTTTTAATTACACGCTCGAAAACCTACGTGTTTTGCAGTTCTCGTTTCGCTGTCCGCTTTCCGCGAAAACTTATGAGACTCTTTTTTACTACACGTGACACGAATTTCGTAATCGAATTTGCTTGTTTAATGAGCTAACTGGATTATATTGTTGGAACCTCTTTTCTTTTACTGTTTGTGTTATTCTTTCTTATGTGCTTCTTGAATATGCACTTAATGTTCATTGCAGAAATAAATGAAAATAATATACAATTTCATTGATGATTATTTATGAATAATAAACTTTTGAATTGTTAAAAATTGTTTGGTCATGGAGAATAAATTGTATGATTCCTACAAGTTATTCATTTAAGAAGAATGAATTGTAGGACTGTTAAAAATTGTTCATCTAAATATAATAAATAATAAATTTGTCAGTAAATGTCCATCTAAAAACAATAAATAACAAATTTGTCAATAAATGTTCATTTAAAAATAAAAAATAATAAATTAGCCAGTAAATGTTCATTTAAAAATAATAAATAATAAATTGGCTGGTAAATGTCCATCTAAAAACAATAAATAATACATTTGTTAATAAATGTTCATCTAAAAACAATAAATAACAAATTTGTCAATAAATGTTCATCTAAAAATAAAAAATAATAAATTAACCAGTAAATGTTCATTTAAAAATAATAAATAATAAATTAGCTAATAATTGTCCATCTAAAAACAATAAATAACAAATTTGTCAATAAATGTTCATCTAAAAACAATAAATAATAAATTAGCTAATAAATGTTCATTTAAAAATAACAAATAATAAATTTGCTAATAAATGTCCAATTAAAAATTTGCCATTAAACATCCCTTTATCTGTCCAATTCAAAAAAAGATTGCCCATAAATAAACGCAGTGAGAGTTCAATAAGCTTCCAACTTAATAAACCAAATAAACGAAAATTGAATCGAGCGAAATGTACAGAAACATTTAACGAAATCCGCAGAAGCCATTTATCAATCACAAAGCATAATCGAGGAGATTAAAAGTAAATTCCTTTCGGTGACACAGCAAAATTAAACTCGTCGAATGTAAAAGTAGATTTTCCAATCACGGATTAATCGACGGTAATAGGGAGTCTGAGAAAAAAAAGTACGACTCAATCGATCGTCAAATTACAATGGCTAATTAGCCATGAATTTCGTCGCCACGAAACACCATACAATTATGTCGAAATCATGCTATCAACGCGACCGGTTGCAATCCAATTAATTTAAAAGCGGCCGATTGCCAGTGGATCGCTTTGAATGCGTGTTGTGTTCCAAACAGCTCGTATTTATATCGCCTCCATTAAACGTCCATTTTGTTTAATTGGAAATTACGTGATTGTGCACGAAAGCTTGATAATCGATTATAATTTCGTAGCGTTCGCGAAATTAATTAGATTGATCGAATCGTTGGGAGTTTTTCTTTTTTTGGTTCATTTTTTATTTTCTTTTGGCAGCCTGGGTTTTATATGAATTAACTCTCTTCACGACAAATAACGAATATCACTATTAATGCGAGTAACAGTGCAAAATATAGAACAACAGTTTTTAGGTTAGGTCGACATTCAGCGCGAAACGACTCTCGTTTTCGCACTTTTTGTACGCGATTTTTACGAACGCTGCAAACCGTGAAATTTCTTTTTTTGTAAAAGAGAGAATTTGTTTGTGGGAACAAGTACTTGACAAATAAAAATTCATTATTAAAGTCGTTAATTTTATGCTATCGCGGTTTCATGTGACGGTGTAAAATTTGTTCTTGCTTTTTTTTAACGAGGCTATTGTTTCATCGAAGGGAAATATGATTTTTCGAAAGGATTTATGTTTGAATAATTTTGCAAACGTTTGTGTTACGCGGAATATTTTTCGACGTTTAGTCCGAGCAATTTCCTGTAATATTTCGTTTCACAAAGTAATTTGGTTTTATTGAACTTTTGTGCGGTGTTGAAATTGATCTTTATTGTTTGCTCGGATAAAAACGTGTTACAGTTTTTGTTTCACTAAATGGACATTGTAAATCGAGCGTAGTTTAGGAATTTAGAAATTGTGAAATTAAAATTTGAAAAATAAAAGCAATAATAAATTGTGTGGTTCTGAAACAAATTGAAAAAATGCAAAATCCAGTAATTGTAAGAGACGTCAACAACGTGTGGAAATTACTGATAAATCATGAACAATTTAGCGAAGAAATCGTGCGCAGACTAGACAACGAGGATATTTTGACTTTCAATTTTTTTCCATTACATCGACGAGCTCAGTGAAGAGAATAGACATCGGCCAATAATGAAAGGTGATTTTAACTTGCAGCCGGAAAATTGGAAATCCATTATTAACTGCGTCTCGTGTCGACAGGCTATTTGCCATAAAAACAATGAAACTGACGGATCTGAATAGCTGACAAATGGCCCCTGTCATTCGACTCTTTCTTCTGGATCATTGAGCACAGAATAAATTTATTCTTCATGTGTTGTCATTTATCATGTAATGGAGCTCGAACTAGTTTCGTTTGCACTCTTGGTTATATCGGTGCTAGATCGTTTTTGGGACATTTTTTTGTATTTCGATATTTTTAGATTTTTGAATTTTTATATTTTTAATCTTTTACACTTTCAAATTTTTATATTTTCAATTTTCTATGCTTTCGTATTTCTGTATTTTCTAATTTTTATATTTTCAATATTCTACACTTATGAATTTTTACATTTTCAAATTTCTACATTTTCATTATTCTACTTTTTCGAATTTCTACATTTTCAAATGTTTATATTTTCAATTTTCTACACTTTCAAATTTCTACATTTTCCAATTTCTATACTTTAGAATTTCTGCATTTTCAAATTATTATATTTTCAATTTTCTACACTTTCGAATTTCTACATTTTCAATATTCTACTTTTTCGAATTTTTACATTTTTAAATTTTTATATTTTCAATTTTCTACAGTTTCAAATTTTTATATTTTTAATTTTCTACACTTTCGAATTTCTACATTTTCAAATTGCTACACTTTCGAATTTCTACATTTTCAAATTTTTATATTTTTAATTTTCTACACTTACAAATTTATACATTTTCCAATTTCTACACTTTCGAATTTCGTGTTACATTCATTTACTAAATAATCATTTCCATTTTCAACTTGTAACATGTTCTTATTTTCAATTTTTTATATTTCTTTTACACATCATGTTTCATATTTTTGTTATACATATATCATTTTTTGTAATTTTTGTTTAATATCATTTTGTGTAATCTTTGTTCAATACCACTTTTTGTAATTTTTGTTTAATATCATTTTTTAAAAGTACATACTTCTTTATACTATAAAGTACACATCTCTTTTAAGTTACCTATTTCACACAAGAAAAAAACGCATAAAGTTGACTGTTGAAGTAAATTTTCTGAAGTAACATCGCTACGCGTGTAAATGACGTTCCTCGTCAGCCATGATGAGTCCTGACGCGTAATAATCTTGTTTTTATTACACGTTTATTGCTTTCCGCTGCGCTTAGGATGCCCATAAATTATCTTTACTACAACGCGTTATTTTTAGTGCCAATTTGTCGTTTTACTGTGGGAATTATTATCTGGTATTGTCTGATTTATGTTTGCTGTAATCCACTAATGGAGAACCTTTCGCTATTTAATACCTTTAGACAATTCCAATAACCTGATATTTGCAAACTTTTTTTTTATAGAACACTTTTGTTTTACATTCTCCAAATTTCGAGTACAATTTATTATAACTATTGTCTTTTACAGAATATTTTCTGTTTTGCAAAATATTTCAAAATGGCCGAATTATGATAGTTTTTTCTGAAGTGTTTAGGTTTACAGTCTGTATTAAATTTTTATTAGATCTTGTTAGGTTAGGTTCACATTTTGCATTAAAATTTTTATAAATTTTGTAAGGTTAGGTTCACAGTCTATATTAAATTTGTATTAGATTTTGTTAGGTTAGGTTCACAGTCTATATTAAATATTTATTAGATGCTATTAGGTTAGGTTCACAATCTATCATATGTAAAAAAAACTAATACTAAAAAATTATAAAAACGTAGTAAACACATACACATTACATATGAACATCACATGTAATAAAACATCATACAAAGTATCACATATGTAAGAAAACGTCATGAAAAATATCACACATGTAATAAAACATTATGAAAAATATCACATATGTAATAAAACATCCTGAAAAATATCACATATGTTATAAGACATCATGAAAAATATCACACATGTAAAAAAACATAATGAAAAATATCACATATGTAATAGAAAATTATAAAAAGTATCACATATGTAATAAAATATCATGAAAAATATCACACATGTAATAAAACATTATGAAAAATATTACATATGTAATAAAACATCATGAAAAATATCACATATGTAATAAGACATCATGAAAAATATCACACATGTAAAAAAACATCATGAAAAATATTACATATGTAATAGAAAATTATAAAAAGTATCACATATGTAATAAAATATCATGAAAAATATCACACATGTAATAAAACATTATGAAAAGTATCACATATGTAATAAAACATCACAAAAAGTATCACATATGTAATAAAACATCATACAAAGTATCACATACCTAAACAACAATACAAAAATACATTAACTACCCGCATAACACAGGTATACATAAATAACTATTTCTCTATCTCACAGTAAACAGAAAACAGAGTGCGTTAACCATAAAAAACATGAACAAAAGAGGAAAAAAATCTCGTGTCCATTCGAAAGCGGCAAAATAGAGAATCGGCTATAAAAGCATCTTGCGTTGTCATTGCTACCGATACGTTTAAGTTGGATCACGTGCCGAAAAGCAGGATTCCAACATAGCTGGTACGCGACCGAAATTCATATCGATGCTTTTTCGATAAGAGAAAGCCCGGAATATGCGTTCCGTGTTTCGAATCCGGCCCGTACACGTGTGTATACATACATAGGTAATATCTCGAGGAAAAATGGTATTGTACCAGCCGCCATATTGCGATACGATGTTGCGAGCAAACGTTGACCTTGTTTGCACAATTTTTACGTCGCGATTGCAGTTTCAAGTGGACACCGAAATGAAAATTCGGAAACTGCCTTTTCTTTTTTGTACTTCTGATTGCTTTCAGGGAAACTGAATGATTATTTTCGTAATAGTATTCTTAATTAGATAATTTTCCAAAACCAGGTTCCAGCTATGATTAGATCGTACACCGAGCGATCGATGTTAAACACCCTCGAACAAAAAGGGTGAGATGGCAAGGGGTGGCTAGTTCCGAAAGTAATAACTATAAATTCGACGCTTGGTGTTTTACGAAACGATCGTTACGATAACGACCGCTCTTCTTTGCAAGGTTAAGGCCACATTTTTACAGTTTGGCGAACCGTTTTTTGGCAAGCTCGTTGCGGAGTGAACTTGACATTGTCTGATCATAGATTTCGATCGTTTTCAATCGATTCACTTATCTTGTAAGGCGTTCATGATACCATCTGCAGATATTCTATTTTTTAAGAGTAGAATCTACGTACAGTGTTAAAAAACTTTTAGAATCTTAAAGAATTATAAAATTTTTTTCTATTCGTTAGTGTAACATCTTAAAAATATTGTCTCAAAATTTTGGAGTGAAATGCGAAGCCCTTTTGAAGTTATGGATCAGCGTCGTGGGTATACACGTTCAGTGCGAAGGAAACTTTAATATTTATCTTTGATATTTATCTATAATTTTTAACCTTGATGGTCATCTATAATATTTATTTTCCATATTTATCTTCAATAGTTATTTTTGAGATTTTTCTAAAATATTCATTTTTGATATTTATCTATAATATTTATTTTTGATATTTATCTATAATATTTATTTTTGATATTTACCTATAATATTCATTTTTAATATTTATTTATAATATTCATTTTTGATATTTATCTTTGATATTTATCTATAATATTTATTTTTGATATTTATCTATAATATTCATTTTTGATATTTATCTATAATATTCATTTTTGATATTTATTTATAATATTCATTTTTGATATTTATTTATAATATTCATTTTTTATATTTATCTATAATATTTATTTTTGATATTTATTTATAATATTCATTTTTGATATTTATCTATATTATTCATTTTTGATATTTATCTTTGATATTCATTTTTGATATTTATCTTTGATATTCATCTATAAAATTCATCTCAGATATTCATATACAATATTCATCTATAAAACTGATCTTCGTCCATCATCGACATCTGTACAACGACCTTAACCACCACGAAAGTACAGAGATACAACATCCGTCAATAATCGCGGTTCACAATAGCGTCGAATGCTAATCGCATTAACTCGTCGGTTTTTCTTTTTCCCTGACAGCAACGAAAGTGGGTCACGGGCCGAAAATATCGATGTTCCATAATCTGGTAGGTGAAAAGGCTTCGCGTTAGCAAACGTATATACACGCTCGGTTCTCGTGTTGAAAGCTTTCCGCGACTTTAGCAGAAACTCGACCGTCCTTGACTGAATCGAGCCATCCAGCTCGATATTTGTCATTCGCGTTCACGGCCAAAGATCGCCGACTCTCGAGTGCATCTCGGTGCTTGAAAACACTCGGATGAGCTTGCTCGAAATCCAGCTGTCGAATGATGCACCCTCTTCGACATCTTGGATGCCTGAGGATCTGGCGGGAAACGCGCAGCCTAAGTCCATGACCGAAATCGGTTTAATTCTTCGTCGATTTCTGAGAAAATAAATAGTTATGACTCAAGTGTAAATAAACTGACTTGGTCTCGTAATAAAAAAATTATTAAAATAGGCAGATTGTATGAGTTGAGCAACTTCAAGTTTTTGAGGTTAATTGTACGTTTGAGGTTAATCTCTCAAGTACTTAATTTTCCAAACTATTTTCAATTAATGTAACTTAATTCTCAAATTCTCAGTCTTTAAATAACTTAACCTAATCTGATAAAATTTCCAATTTCAACTAAACGTAACCTAACCTAGTCAAATTCCAATCCCTCAATCACCAAATATTCAACTTCTCATCCATGCAAATTCCCATCAAAGTTCAAACTAAAATAAATTTTCTAAATTTCCAAAAATCATACCAACACTCATTTTTACCGAAATTCCGTAAAATTTTAATTACGTCAACGACAGGAGGTATAGGCGCGCGTTTAATCACATTAAAAAGCGAAGAAAAAATACGGAAATAGATGCGGAGTTGAGGACGATCGTGTGCAGGAGTTGAAGCACTTGTTAGAAAACCGGGGTAGAGGAAATAAAGGGTACACCAACACAGCCTCGTGGCCACTTGTTTTTTCCGGCGAATCCCTCGATATTATGTACGAAATCCTTGACCTCTTCTTTCACGTTGCACCCTCCTACGCACAGCCTTGGAGAAAAAAAAAAGATAAAAAAAGGTGTAAAAGACCACGTTACAATAACGTCGAGCGATCAATCTCGCGTTATGAATGTTCAACGCGAGATTACGTCGAGTTTCTGCCTGCGGAGACGTGAAAATCGACGTACTCGTTCGACATTTCAATTAGCGATGCTCGTAATATTTGTAGTGGAATATTGTTGAATCGTTATCAAATTTATGTTAATATATAGATATAAATTAGAATATTCTATACTAGAAATGTAGCTGACGTGATTCTCAATAAGATTTCCCTTTGCAGAAATGGGGTAGGAAGCTTCGTTTTTGAATTATTAAGGAAAAACGCGGACCAATCAGAGCGCGAGGGTTGCGCATGCGCAGAGAGCGACAGATGCGAATCTAGTGTGCGCGCGCAGTCGGAGGGATCTAATTGCTACGCGTTTGATTATCACACGTTGCTTTAGTACGCGTAGAATTATGACGCGTTGAATTACTACGCGTTGGTTAACTACGCGTTAGATTCCCACGCGTAGAATTATCACGCGTTATATTACTACGCGTTGGATTACTACGCGTTGAATATCCACGCGTTGGATTACTACGCGTTGGATATTCACACGCTGGGTTACCACGCGTTGGATTATTACGCGTTGGATTACTACGCATTGGATTACCACACGTTGCATTAGTACGCGTAGAATTACCACGCGTTGCATTACTACGCGTTGGTTAACTACGCGTTAGATTTCCACGCGTTAGATTCCTACGCGTAGAATTACCACGCGTTGTATTACTACGCGTTGGATTACTACGCGTTGAATATCCACGCGCTGGATTACTACGCGTTGGATATTCACACGCTGGGTTACCACGCGTTGGATTATTACGCGTTGGATAACTACGCATTGGATTACCACGCGTTGCATTAGTACGCGTAGAATTGCCACGCGTTGTATTACTACGCGTGGAATTACTACGCATTGAATTATTGTAACTCTGATCCTTCAACAACTTTTGCAAAATTTGCAATTTTTATATTTTACCATCGTGCAATCCTTGAGACAGTGAAATTCCTGAAATGTCCAAACTAATCATGAATTTAGCAGCCCACTGCAGTATCCTACAAGCAAAATCTTACAAAAGCCGTGGCTGAAAACCGAGAGGTCGAAAATAAAACTGGATTGGTGCTGGATAGACACAAATCTCTTTGAGTATCGAACACTGTCGCTTCGATGGTCCATCTCATCGTTCGATATTCACTGAAAGAAGCTTTGACCAGTATTTTCACTGGAACTTTCAAAGAAACCTCCATCCACCTTTATCCTTTGAACACAAGGAAGTCAAGGATTTCAATTTTGATGCGAGTAGGCCAGCCAAATCAGATTTCGTACTTACTAAACTTCCATTACAAGATAAAAGACACTAGTTTATGCACAGTTATAAATGACTTTCTAAAAGAAACTCTTTCAACATTCTTTACACAATTTCTGTAAATTTCTATGCAAGGATTGTGTGTATAATTTACCAATACGTGTAATTTACCAAAGCGCTTAGTACAATACATGGTGCTAAAGTTCCAAATTTGTGAAAGCAAATTTGTAAAATTTTCCAAAACAAAGTATTTAAAAATAAGAAGAGAGGGTAGAAACTACACTCCGACAGCAAAGAGAGACAGCGAAGGGGATTGGAAAATGATAGCCGAACTCTTCGTGGAATCTCGAAGGCGATTGCAGAGCAGTCGTAAAAAAATCGTCACCATTTTACGAGTTTCCGTTTTGTTGGTTATCGATGTTGTTTGATAGCGGTCTTATTTCCCGCAGCAGAAAATTGACTTTGTTTTATGCGAACGCACCGTTTGTCAGGGTTCCTAGTATATGGGAATGGGTCGATTGCGCTCGTGCTTATGGCTTATGGGCAGGTTTATTTATTCGCGGACGTTTTGCTCCTTGGGGATATTTCAGCAAAAATAAGCTATGTTTTTATTCCGGGGAGAGCTAGAGGGGGCGAGAAAGAATTATTGACGTGTTTCTCGGAAACTTATCAATTAATCTGATAGTATCTAGAAAGAGATAATGATCGGTGTGTAGGATGACATAATAGAAAAGTTAGAAATACGATCATTAACGCTTCGGTGATTGATCACCTGATCAGCCTCGATAGTGTGATTACTATTTTCTGAATGAGTCGATAGTTCGATAAGGGTAATTTCGAGACAGTCTTATAATTAAACAGAGAACAGAAAGAATTTGAAAAATTAAAAGAAAATGGAAACTTTGAAGACCCCTAAAAAATCTAAACCTTGAAGAACCAACAAAGTGAAATCGCATAAATTCATATGCGACCTCATCCAAAAGAAGGGAACGTTTCTCTCCAGACACGTGTACGAAAGTATCGTGTGCAAGAAAGAGAGGGTCGAGAATCAAGTTCAGCAGAAAACCTAGAACTCTACAGAGGATATCCGACTATCGAGCTAGCGAATTGTGTAATAGGGCCATTGGCATCGGTCCAAAGTCTACGGCTTCGTGCTCGTGCCAGAGCTCCAGAATCCAACGGTTGTGCAGGTGGGTCGTCGACGAGGGACCTCTAGGTCGACGATGAACGTGTGCGAAATTGGGTCATATGCGAGGAACCATTGCAGCTGAACAATTAATGCGCCAACATCCTTATTCGCGTTGATAAACCAGTTCGAAGTGTTTCGATCATAGGTGTTCTTGATCATCAACGTCTTACTTGCTTTACTGTCATCTTACTTGCTCTAGCGACTGCAATCTCGGGAGGAAATTGCGTGGATTGTTTGGGGTGATGAACTAATTTTCGGGCGATTAAATTTTGATGGTATATTTGGAGAGTATGATGCTGAGGTAGTTGTGACGATTGGGAGGTAATTATAGGAGAGTATAGTGATATATTTAGAATTTGAGTGAGACTTTTCGGGTATAAATAGTTTGAGTATAAGATCGATTGTGATTTGCACGTTTGTTACTCGTTTGATTAATGCACGTTTGATTACTACTCGCTCGGTTGCGGCTCGTTCGACACCGACTCGTTTGATTACTACGCATTTGATTACGGCCCACTTGATCACTACTCGCTTGATTACTATTCCTTCGATGATGAGACAGTCGACTGCGACTCCTTCTCGATCAAATTGACGAATTCAGGAATTTAGAAATTTGGAATTATAGAAATTCGAAAATTAGAAGGTGGGAAGTTAAGAAATTTAGAAATTTAAAAGTACAAAAATCTATGAACTAAGAAATTTAGAACATCCATAAATAAAATTATTCCCAATAAAAATTCGAAACAGCATATCTATACTTGCAACTTCATTTCTTCTCAAATAAAACGATCGAATAATATACCTTCTAACTTTCCCTTAATTGTGGTTACTCCACAGATTTATTGCAGACTCGACAGAAAAAAGACATTGACTGATGAAATTGTTAAAGAAGTACTGAATATCGTGCATGTTGATGAGAATCTGCTCGTCAGGGCGTACTTTGCAATAGCAATTCGAGGGAGTACCATTGTTTTAAATTTAAAATGTGTTTACAAGTACTTAGTCTTCTCATTTCTTGCGGTGCTTCAATATTGTTCCAGTTTTTATCTTATAATTCTTCGCTTTTAAATGCATTCTTTTATTGCTTTAATAAAATTACACTTTAAGAATTATATTGTATAGTCATTTATTGTATTGCATATATGGAATATACGTGTACCCGATAAATAAATTATACGGCAATCACGTTTGACTTCGTGCTACTAATTTTTTTTTAAGAAAACAATTTGAATTTCCGGGGGAAAAATGCTTTATTCAAAGTACCATCGCTAGACATCCCTGCCCTTCAAATTGTGCGCTCCCAAAAAATTCTTCGCGTTTCGAAAGAAGTCAGCCATCCGCCATTTTTCGACATCTTAACTGTCGAAGTGTTCAAATGCACAGCGTTGTCTTCCTTCCGAAGTGATTCTTGCGGTCGGTGGTTGTTTCAACCCATCACTCTCTACGTTTAGAGTACCCGTAGAATTAAAGCGTATCGTGTTAAGTCATCATTTTCCACAAGACAACACTTTTGATTAAAAACGTAACTGATTTGATGAACATACACCACAAGAATACATCACTAACTCGAAAGTCAACCTGAAAGTTCCGTTTATAACTTCCAATACAGTTCCTCTGCCCTCTCCTACAAAATCTTGAATCTTCCCATTCAGAAGAATTTTCCTCGCCATTCCAATCCCACCACGTTTCGCTTTGTTAGAGGCATCCCGGCTGAGAGGGTCGTAATAACCAACCGTTCGCGTGGCAATAATATTGAACCGTCTTCAACGTGGCTCGTCCGAAGGAGACAATGAATGGACATTCGGGTCGAGATAATGAATCGTTGAACGTTTCGTGGCATTTTCCAGGGAATTCAGCCAAGCTTTTTCGGGGGAAGCTTGAATGGGATTTTAATTGCCGGGCGAATTACACGCGAGAGGGATACTGAATTCCACAGAATGAAATCTTAAATGCTGGATGAATTAGGTGGAATTATATCGTGGGAGTGTGAATGAGAGAAATTTTGCTATGCAAGATTGGGAATGTGAACAGTGATGATTTCGAAGATATCTCCTCCATGTTAGAGATATTGACAAGTTAGCGTTAATTGACGAGTTAAAGTTTGATTTTAGAGACAGAATTATCAAAATAGAGTTTAAAAATTTAGGAGATTGACATTCCCAAATTTTCTACGCTATTTTGTTTGATAATACATACCAAACCCTGGAAAAAGCTCCTAGAAATCTTAAGAAGATTCACTCAACCACGACAATAGCCGACAAAGCACATTTCACTCTTCGTTAACGTCGCTATCAATACTACATGATCATAATCGAACACTGATAATTCGGCTCATATTCAGGTTAGATCAACATGAAATTCCGGATCCAATTACCGTCCATGTAATTAGCTAATTTCCAGGAATAAGTATCTCGAATTACTCATTACTCCTCCTCCGAATAAATCCACAGGAACCGTGTGGAATCCTCTATAATTGTGCAAATCTGCTTTGATATCTGTAATTACGTGATACGAGTATACAAATGCTTTATCTAGATGCTATATCTAATGGTGACGTTATCTATAATGCAATCACAGCTATATACGGACGCATAATCAAATTGTGACTGTATACTAAGTGCGCTGCTCGTCTATCTAATCACATCTACCATCGAATTCAGCCACTAATGATGCTCGCCGTAATTTGCTCTTGTCAAAATTATAGTTCAATTAGCTCACAAATGTTTTGGTTTTTGCTCTCGTGGATTTGGAGTGCTATAGTTCAGTGGAGGTATTTTTCAATAATTAGTAATCACAGTTTTTGGAATTATTTACTCAAGATTTTGTAGATTTGGGATATTAAGTTCTGTGGAGATATAGGTCAGTGGTTAAGTAGCCATATTTTTGGCAACCACTTCAAGATTTTGTAAATCTACTTCCCACAAATTTTTTCAATTTTGTCAAAATCTTGAAATTTCATATTCCTTCACTTTTGTCAAAATCTTGAAGTTTTTACAGGTTCTAAATTTAAGAGATCATATGAATGTCCAGATATTTGTAAAATCAGAAGTTGACACAAATTTCGGTTATCAAAGATCTCTAACAAAATTCAAATATAAAAAATAGACATTCTAAGAGGCGAAAATTTTCAGATCTACAGAATCCACAAAACGTGGAATAAGAAGCAACTAACGTTTTCGCGTCTAAAAATCGATGCCAAGCGTTCGTCGGCCAAAAAGCCGCCTACGCTGCAGCGGGTACAAATCAAATAACGAAACGAAGAAAAGGTTTGGCCTTTGATCAAACGCATCGATTGCGCGTACAAAAAAATTGGCCGGATATTTCCGCGGGGTTAGTAAGAAAGCAGCGACGAGGTCTAAAGGCAATTTCGCGTTCCTTCGGAAACTTTTCCATTTTCTCCTTTCACTTTGCATATTGGTTTTCTTCTAGAGGCCAGATTCCCGCCCGTTGAAATTATTAGGAATATTTCTTCCGGTCGGATTTCTCGCTGTATTCTGCGCATACTTGCCCGCCACTTTCAACCGGTGAATTACATGTCCGTGCCAGGCTGCTGGCAAATGCAGATGAAAATGAAAATAACTTGGACCTGCTCCAATGAATAATGTTAATATCTTGCGCTAGATTAGTATGCGTTGGATATTCACACGCTGCGTTACTACGCGTTGGATTACTACGCGTTGGATTACCACACGTTGCATTAGTACGCGTAGAATTACCACGCGTTGCATTACTACGCGTAGAATTACCACACGTTGCGTTACTACGCGTTGGTTAACTACGTGTTAGATTTCTACGCGTTAGATTCCTACGCGTAGAATTACCTAGCGTTGTATTACTACGCGTTGGATTACTACTAGTTGAATATCCATACGCTGGATTACTACACGTTGGATTACTACAAGTTGCATTACTCCGCGCAGAATTACGCATGCGTAGACGCGAGAGCGACAGCGTCGAACCTAGAGCGCAAAGAGTGATGGGTTGAAACAACGTTATGCATTTGGATCAGGGTGTCGCGAAACCACGCGAAAGCAGTTAATACCGATCGCCACCGTCAAAGAATAATCAGTTTGAACCACGCACAGATCGAAAAGCGTCCAGATTGTGCTAGAAGACACGGAAAAGTGATTTCGCAACACAACGCCGCATCACGCACAGAAAACGGTCAAAGGCACAATTTCTGCGCTTGGTTGGACTCTTGCCTCACCCGCCATACTCACCACACTTGGCCCTTTCGTACCACTCGTTTTCATCAATGGCTCACTTTTCCAGGAACTCTTCGACAGTTAAGATGTCGAAAAATGGCGTTGGCTGGTTTCTCTCGAAACGCGAAGAATTTTTTGGGAGCGCACAATTTGAAGGGCAGGGATGTCTAGCGATGGTACTTTGAGTAAAGCATTTTTTCCCCCGGAAATTCAAATTGTTTTCTTAAAAAAAAATTAGTAGCACGAAGTCAAACGTGATTGCCGTATAATTTATTTATCGGGTGCGTCATATTTGAACTGTGCTGCGTCACGAGTCAAAAATGTATAGCTGGCGATGGTACTTTGAATAAAGTCGTAGCATGAAGTCAAATATGATTGCTGTATAATTTATGAGGTGCGTCATACTTGAACTATAAGTGCGTCACGAGTTAGACTTACATTTCAATTTTCTTAAAAAAAAAGTAACAGTAGTAGATAGGATTATTCTCTAATTTATCAGGTGCGTCATACTTGAACTATAAGTGCGTCACGAGTCAGACTTAAATTTCAATTTTCAATAATAAAAAAAATTAGTAGTATGTAGTTAAATTTGATTACCCTCCAATTTATCAAGTGCGTCATACTTGTACTATAAGTGCGTCACGAGTCAAATTTAAATTTGAATTGTCTTAAATAAAAAATTAGTAACGTGAAGACAAATATGGTGGCGCTATAATTTATTAAGTGCGTCATACTTGCACTATAAGTGCGTCATGAGTCAAATTTAAATTTGAATTGCCTTAAATAAAAAATTAGTAACGTGAAGACAAATATGATGGTGCTATAATTTATCAAGTGCGTCATACTTGCACTATAAGTGCGTCATGTGTCAAATTTAAATTTGAATTTTCTTAAATAAAAAATTAGTAACACGAAGACAAATATGATGGTGCTATAATTTATCAAGTGCGTCATACTTGTACTATAAGTGCGTCACGAGTCAAATTTAAATTTGAATTTTCTTAAATAAAAAATTAGTAACATGAAGACAAATATGGTGGTGCTATAATTTATCAGGTGCGTCATACTTGAAATATAAGTGCGTCACGAGTTAAAAATGTATAACCAGTGATGGTACTTTAGCAAAGTATTTTTTCTCAAATTTGAATTTTAAGAATTATTTGCTGTTACACCTGGTGATGAAGTTAAACATGCATACTTGTATAATTTATTTATTCTGGTGCTTCATATTTGAACAGTGTTGCGTCACGAGTCAATATACAGGGACTTTGAATATACCGTAACTCAATTCACTTTTGTTACAAGAGTAAATATATTAGTTCGAAATAAACCAACAAGCCGGAATAGTACGTATTCCGCAATGGCGTAGAGCTCGCGTCGCATAGAAAGAGAATCGCACAGAGGGGTAGTTTTCTTCCACCCCTTGGACCATGGCCAAGTAACTTTTCTACTTTGCTTTCATCGTGATTCCTCCTCGTCGTTATCAGCTACGGTTTATACGTGTTTTCGCCAACCGAACTTTCCACCGTTCGTTACGGGGCGAATCTTAGATACTTCCAAGATTACGGCGGAAAAAACTCGATATTTAAGCGAACAAACGAATTTGAAAGCTTTTCTTGTACCTCTCAACCTTGTGTACTCTCTTGTGCAGCTATTGGACACCTGTGTCTGACTCTGGTTCACAGTTTTCTTATTTTAGTTAGGTTTTAATACTTTTTCTTGCATTTCTTGGACATCGGTCTGTTCAGATCTTTGGATTTCGTCTACTTTGTTAATCAAGCTGTCGTAGTTGGTCAAATGTCTCTTTTATGGAAGTGTAATCTATGTAATGTGTAAATATCATTTCATTAGCACAAAATAACCATGTGTACTCGGTACTTTTCACAGTAAACGGACATCAAATTCTTCAAGTCAATTCTCCAACTCTCTCATCTCTTTGCTCTCCAAATGTTTTTCGTTCTCCTACTACCTTTCTCCTCAAGGTCTCAATCACCTTTTATATAAAATCCCCGAATTCCCAAACTCAATCTTGCAAAAGTCCAAAACACCGTCCAGATTAAAAGCTCGTAATCAGCTGTTTCACCCAAATCGATCTGGCGCCGTAATTGAAACATTTTCATCCCCGTTAACGAGTGCCTTCGTTATCAAATCAGCGACCATTAATTAAATGCAGACGGAGGGTTATTTGTTTGCGCATGTACTCTATTTTGACAAGGCTTGAAAAGCGTTTACAAGCGAGTATTTCTCAATCAAACATCCCATTCCCGCCTCGTTCCTCGTCAAACATTCCGCTCCCAGAGTGAAGCACGCAATCAGTCGCAAAATCAACGAATCACCGCTCGTTTCTCCAGGGTTAATCGCATCATTTGCAGGGTTCTACTGATCTCGTAACACATTTTCAAAAGGAAAGTATTATGTAAACAATTTCAGAAACTTTTACTGAATTTTTGGTTTTCGATGTTTGGTTTAACCTTGGAGTTTTTATGTTTATGGGCTTGAACTTATATTTACAAGTCAGACTTCAACCTAACATTCGCAACTTTAACCTTGCATTGACCATAACCTCACAAGTTTTACAACCTTGCATTTACAAGTTTAAGGTTATGTTTATGTATTTGAACTTATATTTATGAGTTCAAGGTTATGTTTACAGGCTTGAACTTATATTTACAAGTCAGACTTCAACCTAACATTCGCAACTTTAACCTTGCATTGACCATAACCTTACAAGTTTTACAACCTTGCATTTACAAGTTTAAGGTTATGTTTATGTATTTGAACTTATATTTATGAGTTCAAAGTTATGTTTACAGGCTTGAACTTATATTTACAAGTCAGACTTCAACCTAACATTCGCAACTTTAACCCTGCATTGAGCATAACCTTACAAGTTTTACAACCTTGCATTTACAAGTTTAAGGTTATGTTTATGGGCTTGAACTTATATTTACGAGCTCAAGGTTATGTTTACAGGCCTGAACTTATATTTACAAGTCAGACTTCAATCTAACATTCGCAACTTTAACCTTGCATTGACCATAACCTTACAACAACCTTGCATTTACTATCAGTACGACTTAAATGATTTAATCTCAAATAAAGAATTAATATAATATAACAGACAACTAATATAAATCAGTCAAAACGTTTTATTAGAAGAAGAAACAAGGTTAGTAATAATCTAAATGATTACATCGATCTCCGATGGCATACAGGGACGCGCCATTATGAAACTTGAACGCTCAGTTAAGAGAAGTTTCGTAAACTCGTTAAAGTACTCGGTACTTACGCAGCAATCGATTTTCGGCGGTTAAATTCATTATCGAGCAAGAATACAACCCCCGACGTTTAATTAAACGTCGAAGCCTCTAATAATAGATGGTACGTTACGTAATTCGTCGAGGTAGGTGGCTAATTTTAGCCACCTTACTATCCACGATGATACACCTTGCTTCTGGAATAGATTGCAACGGTGCACGATTCAGGATCGTGACGGGAATTTCTAATTATAAACGAGGTTGTGCATTCGGCTTTTGTTTGGAACTCTCGTGTCGTAGGAGAGGGCCAAATGTTTTCTTTCTTTGCGTTACCTTTCTTGTGCGATGGACATTATTGGGTGTACGTTGTTAGACAAGATTTATTTATTTCTTTTTTTTTGCTAGTGTAATTTAGAAATTTTTGTATTTTTCGATTGGTAATATTGGGAAATTACATATGTGAGGGAAAAGTTGGCAAATTCAGTGATTTGCAAAATTCTAATTTGGAAATTTGTTAATTTGTTAATTTGTTAATTTGTTAATTTTCCAATTTCCTAATTTTTTAATTTTCCAATTTCTCAATTTCTCAATTTCTTAATTTCTCAATTTTTCAATTTTTCAATTTTTCAATTTTTCAATTTTTCAATTTTCCAATTAACCAATTTTCTAATTTCCCAGTTCCTTAATTTCCTAATTTGCTAATTTCCCAATTTTCCAATTTTCCAATTCTCAAATTTCCTAATTTTTTAATTTTCCAATTTCTCAATTTCTCATTTTTCCAATTTCCTAGTTCCTTAATTTCCTAATTTGCTAATTTCCCAATTTTCCAATTTCCCAATTTCCTAATTTTTTAATTTTCCAATTTCTCAATTTCTCATTTTTCCAATTTCCCAGTTCCTTAATTTCCTAATTTGCTAATTTCAAAATTTTCCAATTTTCCAATTTTCCAATTTCCTAATTTTTTAATTTTCCAATTTCTCAATTTCTCAATTTTGCAATTTCCCAATTTTCCAATTTTCAAATTTCTAAATTTTCCAACTGCAAAAATGTCCACCCTCAACACCCGTTAAAATAAATTCCTTCCACTTCTCAAATACCTATCATAGAAAATAAAAAATGCTCCACAAAGATAGAGTTATTTAACCTCATCATACGTTGAAGATTCAAAAAAATCCCGGTTTGTGTACTACGTGTAATGATCGATGGAAATGAGTCAGCTGCTCTTTCCTACATAGGTAAATAGGTTAGCGGCATTGAGCGTGCGCCTTTAAGGCTGCTTTACTCTTCCTTACGAGCCGCTTAGCGAATCGATAGCAAGAGAAAGCGAAATGTCTCCCAACGAAAACGATGAATCCCTACAGGTGCACCTATAACCAGCCCCTTTTGTTTTCACACCCTCGTACCCTTCTTCACCCTTAATTGTCTAACAGGTTGACGATCAATCTCTCTAAAAACAGAGAGTCGATCAATCTCTCCTTCATTTTAAAGTCGAGGACTTTTCAACGGAGTTCGATTATTTTAGGGAATTTTAAAAATCTTTTGTTAATAATAAAAAATATTGGATCAGTACATCAAGTACTGAAGTGTTTCGGTTTAAATGTATTTTAAGAGTTAATGAAACTATTGTTAATATGTTAGAAGTTAACAATATTGTGAGTACAAGGCAGAAGTTCATTTTGTCAATAAATCTTGAAAGATAAATCTTGATAGAAAGTTGAAAATCTCTGACGTCTCACACGTGGGTTTCACCTACCACGTCTCAAAGTTTAACCCGAGATGTACCTTGTAAGTCAAACTTGATTTTTACTCGGAAAGTTCATTAATATCAAGGTTTACTGGCTCAGATAACTATGTGACGATATTGGAAAGGACCCGAGTATCGTGTTAACGCGGAAATCCGCAAATTGGAAAGCCACAATCTGCCTGTATCGCCAACTGATTCGAACTGATCAACTGAGATTCCGTGTTGATTGCGGTCACCGGGACCTCGTTTCGATAACTCGAGATTCTCGTATCGAGGGACCATCGTGATACAGAACGAGTCGTGCGTTCGATTGTCACAAATATTAATGGATACCTTAAATTTCTAGACTGCACCAAATAAATTACTCGTTTTTATTTTTTAGGTACTTTGGAAACTAGTAGCATAGGTTACATATGTTATTAATATGGCGTCACATATGTGATTAATATGTGCTTTACATATGTGAGAAATATTTAAGTTATTTGTGTTATGAATATGTGCATTATGTATCTCATGAACATATATGTTACATGTGTTATTAATATGTGGTCACATATGTGACACATATGTGAGTTACAAATGTGGGTTACATATGTGAGAAATATTTAGGTTATTTGTGTTATGAATATGTGCATTGTGGATCTCATGAACATATATGTTACATATGTTATTAATATGTGGTCACATATGTGACACATATGTGAGTTACATATGTGAGTTACATATGTGAGAAATATTTAGGTTATTTATGATGTGAATATGTAGGTTATGTATCTCATGAACATATATGTTACATATGTTATTAATATGTGGTCACATATGTGACACATATGTGAGTTACATATGTGGGTTACATATGTGAGAAACATGTAGGTTATTTATATTATGAACATGTAGGTTATGTATGTTACACATGTTATGAACATATAGATTACGTATGTTACATATGAACATATAGGTTGTGTATGTCATACAATATATTATAAACATGCAGGTTGTGTATGTCATACAATATATTATAAACATGCAGGTTATGTATGAACATGTATGTTATCCATGTATGAACACATGTATGTTATGTATGTTATGAACACATGTATGTTATGTATGTTATAATACACATATTACATATGTACATATATTACAAACTTGTAAGTTATATCATGCATGTTACACATGTGTGTTATATCACATATGTTACACATGCAAGTACACATATGTAACATATACATTATACTACACACATTTCACTAATGCATCAGTACCAACACATTTCCACTAAAAATACACAAAAAAGCTCGAATCAAGCAAAAAGATAAAATTCATAAAAAAAAGTAGAACGTAGCAATTCGCCCTTAACAGCAACGAATTAAAACCCGTAGCAGAGTTAAGATATAAATCGAGGAAATATTTTTTATCGCCCAATGAAACGTACGAACGTGACATTTTTTTGATCGCGCGAGAACTGTAAAATATCCTAGTGTCGTTATTAAATTTTCAAAGAGGAGAAATTGTATTAAACCGAGTTACAAAGAAACGAAAGTTCGAGGAAGCGAATACGGGTGTTGTACAGAGGTTCCAGTGAGAACCGCCCGAGGAAATCGTAAAATTTTCACGAACTTTTTAAAAAGCGACCGGTCGTTAGCAGTAACCTTATACCCTTCCTGCCGGCTTTGAGACAAATAAAAAATTTCTTTTTCTCCATTCGTTTGCACTGGCGTTTGCGGAAGAACCCTCGAAGAAAGCACACAGAAAAGAAAATGCACTATCGGAATATTCAGCATCTCGACTTTAAATTGCTTTCTTTAAAACAATTCTTTTTAACCGCAAGTTGTACAAGGACTCTTATCGATAACTTTGAATTAAAGTTTATTGTTTATTCTATTAGCTAATATTATTAGCTCTTTTTTTAATTAAAATTTTCAATTTTAATTCTTTAATATTTCGGTAATAAGCGCGTGGAGTTCGGCAAATGGCGGACGGCCGACGCGAGCCGAGCTCTGCCGAAGCTCACCGATTTATCACTACTGCCTCTATCTTGAAATTTTCTTCGATTCAATTATTCTCTGTTTATTTAGATTTATGATATCACTGAGGTTGATAATATAGGAATGTATATTTTATTTTTAGAAGAGTTTGAAGCACTTCGTCTGTTATTTTTAAAAGAATTTTAAAAGAACGCGTATCTTATTTTTAAAAGAATTTTACGAAAAGATCTTACTCTTAAAAATCTTATGAAAGAACACATATTTCTGAAAGAATTTTTGTACGTTTCAAAACAATACATATTTACAAATTTTTTAAAAATAGTTAAAGGACAAATTTAAACAATTTTCTTGTGTTTGAACAAATTGAAAAAATATAGCAGTTTAAAAGAGCTAAAAAAATTGAGGAAGAATCTAATATTTTGAAGAGAAAGTGAAAATGACTTTGAAGATTTTTGAAAGGAACATTTCCCATATTAGGGGAGTTTTTACAAACACGAAGAATGAAATTCGGGATTTTCACGTTGTATCAGGGTCTTTTATACGTTGTCCATTACCCCAGTGCGCTGACACTCCATTCCTGCGATTCTTCTTTATTATTGGGTTCAGAGGTGTCCTAATCCCACACTTGGCCATCCCGCTGCGACATTTGCCCTCGAATATCTCTCGCCTCCTCGTCTTTCGTCCACTCTTTGTTCTTTCTCTAACAATGTTTTTATTTCGAGCCAGATCTCCTCGGCTTTACACTCGCTCACGAACGATCGTTATTTCTCTCGCTCTGTTACATCGCTTTCTTCTACCTCTTACGGGAAACTCAATTTTTTATTTTTGCTTCATCTTGTCACGGATATCGTCCTCGGATCTGGTCATTCGTCGTTGTTTTCTGTTCCAATCCACTTCTGACACCGAATGTCGGAAATCGAGAGAAATAGAAACCCCGTGGGGAATCGAATCTTGGTTTTCTAGATTGCAGGTAGACTGTTTACTGCGACATTCTTATTGGATTTTATACCGTTGACTGTTCACGTTATAATCACTCTCTGAATATAAAGTTAGGTTAACTCTGGTTGGTCAAATGACAGACAAAAGGTACTTTGTCTCTGAGTAGTTTGAATATCTTTAACTGGAACGATTATTGCAAGTGGTGAGTGAATGTTCATTTAATTTGTAACTAGTTTTATCCTCGAACTGTTAAAGAAGTGCATTTCCTCGAAAGATTAATTAAAAATTCAAATATAGTTTCGTGAATAAATGTTTTGATCAGTTTGAAGTAGTACAAAAGCAATTTATCGTATCATCATTATCCAGTGATCCATACGCGTGTGCGATCCTCTGTGCTACGTTATTGCACCCGCAGGCTCGCTAATACCTAATTGTCCCCGCAAAGCAGTAATAACCCGGGGTCATCCATCTGTACGTCGCTTGACGAACTCAAATATAGCCAAAACGAACAATGCACGTGGCATTGAGGCTTATCGATTCGTCGAAATCTGGCTGTTCACCTTCATACGTGTTTCGCTACGATTCTGGTCCTGATTAGGACTTGGAATAAAAATCTACGGCGATAAAAATGTTGTACTGATTGGGTACGTAGATTGTAGGTACGTTTCAAGCTTTTGTTAACTTCACTTTGACTTGCGTGATGAACAGGACGCAACAAACCTTCTTTAACTTTGCACTTAAACCTTGCATTTAAACCTTGCACTTAAACCTTACATTTAAACCTTGCACTTAAACCTTACATTTAAACCTTGCATTTAAACCTTGCATTTAAACCTTGCACTTAAACCTTGCAATTAAACCTTGCACTTAAACCTTACATTTAAACCTTCCAATTAAACCTTGCACATAAACCTTGCATTTAAACCTTGCACTTAAACCTTACATTTAAACATTGCAATTAAACCTTGCACTTAAACCTTGCACTTAAACCTTGCATTTAAACCTTGCACTTAAACCTTACATTCAAACCTTGCATTTAAACCTTGCACTTAAACCTGGCACTTAAACCTTACATTTAAACCTTGCAATTAAACCTTGCACTTAAACCTTGCACTTAAACCTTACATTCAAACCTTGCAATTAAACCTTGCACTTAAACCTTACATTTAAATCTTGCATTTAAACCTTGCATTTAAACCTTGCAATTAAACCTTGCACTTAGACCTTGCACTTAAACATTACACTTAAACCTTGCATTTAAACCTTGCACTTAAACCTTGCATTTATACCTTGCATTTAAACCTTGCAGTTAAACCTTGCAGTTAGAGTTAGACCTTGTAGTAGACCTACTAATTAGAATTTGTACTTAGAGTTTGCATTTAGAGTTTGCAGTTAAACCTTGCACTTAAACCTTGCATTCATACCTTGCATTTAAACCTTGCAGTTAAACCTTGCAGTTAGAGTTAGACCTTGTAGTAGACCTACTAATTAGAATTTGTACTTAGAGTTTGCACTTAGAGCTAGTAGTTAGACTTAGTATTTGGATCTACTAGTTAAACCTTGCACTTAAACCTGACACTTAAACCTTGCACTTAGACCTTGCACTTCAATCTTGCAGTTAGTGTTAAACCTTGTAGTAGATCTACTAGTTAGAATTTGCACTTAGAGTTTGCAGTTAAACCTTGCACTTAGATCTTGCACTTAAACCTTGCACTTAAACCTTGCACTTAAACCTTGCATTTAATCCTTGCAATTAAACCTTGCACTTAGACCTTGTACTTAGACCTTGCACTTAAAGCTTGCAGTTAGAGTTAGGCCTTGTAGTAGACCCAGTAGTTGGACCTTGCACTTAAAATTTGCATTTAGACCCAGTAGTTAAATTTAGTATTTGGACCCAGTAGTTAAACCTTGCACTTAGACTTTGCATTTAGACTTAGTAGTTAGACCTTGCTCTTAGATTTTGCTCTTAGAGTTTGCACATAGACCTAGTAGTTAGCCCAGTATTTGAACCTAGTAGTTGAACCTAGTACTTAGACCTAGTTCTTGGACCTAGTAGTTAGACCTAATAGTTAGACCTTGCATTTATACCTAGTGGGTAAACTAACTAATCACGTTGACTATTGAACAACGCTATAATTCTACAAGTGACAAATGCACTTCAAAAAATAAATTTCACTTTGAACTAGAGTATGCTATATTACTATGCTTGCTATTCCTATGCTTGCTATTCCTATGCTTGCTATTCCTATGCTTGTCATTCCTATGCTAGCTATTCCTATTGTGCACAAAGAATTAATACATATAAAACTACAAATAATAAAACAAAACATCGTTAGAAACCTGTACTGAATTCTCCACCATATTCCATAACTCGCTATATACATTCCTCAAACATGTGTTCAGCAGCTAGTTATCTCTACTTTTCATCGATTAAACTTTTCTCGCGGTTGATTTTCACCACACGGAATATTGAAACGAGAAAAATTAACATGTTCTTTTATCGACTCCGTGTGAAAACTGTGAGAATGGAGAAGAATTCCAGCACGGCACCGACTAGAATCGAATGCAATACATTTCACTTGTACGCGGACTTCACGGATCGAAAGTACTCGATTCGTATCGAGACATCGAAGAAAATGAAATGTTACCGCGTGACCGTATCGCTCCATCCAATTTAAAGACGCTGAATATATTCCTGCCTTATCGACTTCTCGGCAAAAATACAACGCCTTTCTACGTTTCCTTTCAAATATATTGTACGATATCTGCAGAGACAAGAGATTGGTCGTTTGTTCATAGAAATTTCGGAATGAGATTCCAAAGTTTGGGTCATAAGATTGTACGAAATCTTGTGAAACTATAATTTTACCTGGGGGACTTAATAAAGTTTCTACAAAATTTGTTAAGAAGGATTCTACAAAATTCATTAAGAGCATTCTACAAAATTTATCGGCAAAGGTTTTACAAAATTTATTAACAAACATTTGCTGCCTCTCATACTATGTATCTTCATACCGCAATACATCGTTCTTGAAGTCGACATATTCCTCAGAAAATCCCCGAAACAAGTGCTCCTCGAGTTGCATATCCACCTGCGTATCTCCTCAGAAATGCATGTATTCGAGTGAACAACAAGACACGAGGAAAGATCTGCTCGGTGCGAAATGATGGCAGCTCCATTTTCCAAATTTGACATTTATATGCCACGGTTTATCTTCGTCCATTGTTCCGTGGCGTGTTGCGTGGGCGTCTAGGCGCTACAGCTGTCCGACGAATTCATGGAAATCCGTTCGCTCGAAATACGTGATAACACTCTCTAACAAGAAGCACAATGGATGTGTCCAATAAATGTTTTAACAGTTTAGCCGGAACAGTGGATAGAACAGTAACGAGTCTACTCATGGATTACCGCTCTTCGCGCCTTGAATAATTAGCAACACGTTTACAGAAAAATTAAGGGGTGGAACACAAATTCAAGACGAAAGTTTCTTCGTTATTAAATTTGATGAGTTAGCAAAATGGTTGCTAAGTTTAATTTTTTTTTTGATGGTTTTAGACATGTAATTTTTGAGTATTTTTGTAATTTTTGGACATATGTAATTTTTGAGTATGTTACGTATAAAAATAAATATAAAATTGACGAATTTTTGCAGTAAAAGATTATGCAAATTTTCTGTGAAGCTTTTATCAGCGCTTTGAAGTGGCAAGGTATTTTATGGAGACTTAAAGCAAGGCATGTATCTTCCGTCAGGACGTTCCTTATCGCCGTGCGAGATGCAAAAAGTTTGAAAAGGAAGCGAGATAGGGGTACAAAGGTTACCACGAACAAGGGGTTGGAATGAAACAAGAGGGTTCGCGATGTATCGATTAACAACCAGACGAACTTGACACAGCAATGTACAGGGCCACGTGGTGGGCGGTGGAGAAGCAATGTGGGCGAACAAAGTATCGGAAAAAAAGATGGTAATGGTCAGTGATGGCTTTGAACGTCTCCCAAACTTCTTGTTCACAAATTTTTTTTTGACACTGAATTCAATTTTTAACTCTGACCTTCATACAAGTTTCTTTACAAATTTTGTATAAATTTGAAGAAAAATTTAAAAAGAAATTTGAAGGAAAATTTAAAAAGAAATTTGAAGAAAAATGTCAAAGTTTTATTTAATTTGAAAATGAATAAAAATATTTGTGAAGAGAGTTAAATAGCAAATTCGCCCTAATTGAAAATAAACGCCGCTAAAATCTTAATTGTTCGAAGAAATTGTAAATTCAGAAGATTTAAAGGACAGTAAACGAAGTTTTCGTTTGAAGAGTTTCGTCCGAGTTTCCTCTTTTTCGCTAAACTCCTGTTTAATTCTCAAACAGAATTATCTGGAGTCTCTTTGATCTGAGAAGCGTTACGAAGCGTTTCGGTTTGTTCCAGTTCCAGCGTAGACAATTCGGATCGATCGTTCTTATTGTCATCGTTATCACGGCCATTAATCAAGGATGCCTCTGCGAATCTCGTTGCATTCATTGTCTCCGTGAACGTGGTATCGTTATCTGGTGATGGTGTCCACGAATGATGTTCCATTTTCGCGTGCTTGTCGAACAGAAATCATTAACGATCCGGGCACCATCGAACGACGTTAATTTCGCTAGACCTGCGATCACATTTGTTTTTCGTGCAGCTGGGGAAGAATTCGTTTCTAGTTTTAAATTAACAAGGGAAAGGTTTTGAATTTTGATAGGGAAAATGGGTTGAGAGAAAGTTTGAGAAGTTAACAAAATAATGAAAAAGGAAATAATAAAATAACAAGACAATGAGACAAGGAGGCAACGAGACAACAAGACAATAAGACAACAAGATAATAAGATAATAACACAATAAGATAACAAGATAACAAGATAACAAGACAATAAGACAACAAGACAACAAGACAACAAGACAATAAGATAATAAGGTAACAAGATAACAAGATAACAAAACAACGAGACAACAAGATAAAAAAACAACAACTTAATAAAATGCCAAGTTAATAAGACAATAAGACAATAAGACAGCAAAACAACAATTTAATAAATCAATGAGTTAACAACACAATAAGACAGCAAAAAAACGACTTAACAAAACAACGAGTTAACAAAACAGTGAGTTAAAAAAACAACGAGGTAATAAAACAGTGAGTTAACAAAACAATGAATTAACAAGATAAGAAGACACCAAAACAACGACTTAACAAAACAACGAGTTAACAAAACAGTGAGTTAATAGAACAACGAGGTAATAAAACAGTGAGTTAACAAAACAATGAATTAACAAGATAAGAAGACAGCAAAACAACGACTTAACAAACCAACAAGCTAACAAAACAGTGAGTTAATAGAACAACGAGGTAATAAAACAGTGAATTAATAAAACAACGAGTTAACAAAAAAACGACTTAACCAAACAATGAATTAACAAAGCAACGAATTAACAAAGCATCGAATTACCAACGCAACGAATTATCAGAACTACGAATTAACACAGCACTGAATTAACAAAGCATCGAATTACCAAAGCATCGAATTAACAAAGCATCGAATCACCAAAGCACCGAATTAACAAAGCATCGAATTACCAAAGCATCGAATTACCAAAGCACCGAATTAACAAAGCATTGAATTACCAAAGCACTGAATTAACAGAGCATCGAATTACCAAAGCATCGAATTAACAAAGCATCAAATTACCAGAGCACCGAATTAACAAAGCATCGAATTACCAAAGTATCGAATTACCAGAGCACCGTATTAAGAAAGCATCGAATTAACAAAGCATCGAATTACTAAAGCATCGAATTACCAAAGTACCGAATTACCAAGCATCGAATTACCAAAGTATCGAATTAACAAAGCATCGAATTACCAAAGCATCGAATTAACAAAGCATCGAATTACCAAAGCATCGAATTAACAAACCATCGAATTACCAAAGCATCGAATTACCAAAGCACCGAATTAACAAAGCACCGAATTAACAAAGCACCGATCACCAAAACAACGAATTAACAAAATTGAACAAACTCCAAAAAACCTAACAAAATTGAAAAAAAAGTATGAAACGTGCAATTACAATTAAAAATGTAGACCTCCAAAGAACGGAACTAGAATTCCGCCAATTACGTTCATTATAACAATTCCTCTCGCAGTTCCCCCTTTTCAATAAAACGCAAAGTTCAGAAGCCGATCGTAAAAGTGTCCGTTCAGAGAAGTATTACGACACTGCATCGCAAACAATGCCTGCAATTAAAAAGTTCTCTCATTCTCCTCGAACTGGACGTGTGGTCTGCCGTAAGATCGAGTTATACTACTTAAGGAAAAAGTTCGCCTCGCAAATGGTGCATCTCGAAGACTTTTCCCTCCCGGTTGATCCCACGGAGAGTTACAACAGTTTCGATGCATCGGATGGCCGTATACCAACTTGTACTACTTCAATGAACTTTTTCCAAGACGCCTCTCCAACTTTTCCTCGGTTAATTCGACCGAGAGTTACGACCTCCATGCTGCTGTCCGCCATCTTATTGAATCTCGCTCGAGCGATGCTTCTTGCGCTAACTTCATATTACACAACCTTCTTCTGTGTCCTGGAAACGTATCTAATGATTAACGTGTATATCATCGTACTTTATTTGCTACTTTATACTGCTAGTTTATTGGCGAGTTTATTTGCAAGTTTGTTGCGTGTGAGTTTCTACGAGTTTTAGTTTTGGGGGACAGTTTTGATACTGGTGCAAGTATGTGAACTTCTGAGGAGGGAATTTGGAAGTTTGGGATTTGAGAGGGAAAGTGAAGGTTAATGATATTTGGTCTTTTTAGGGATTTGGGAATTTAAGGGTTTAGGGATTTGGGGATTTGGGAATTTAGGGATTTAGGGATTTAGGGATTTGGGGATTTCAGGATTTGGGAATTTGGGAATTAGGTAATTTGGGAAATTAGGAAATTGGAAAATAGGAAAATTGGGAAAATAGGAAATTGGAAAATTGGAAAATTAGGAAATTTGGAAACATGGAAATTGGGAAATTGGGAAATTAGGAAATTGGGAAATTGGGAAATGGGAAAATTGGAAAATGGGAAAATTAGGAAATTTGGAAACTTGGAAATTTGGAAATTGGGAAATTGGGAAATTGGGAAGATGGGAAGTTGGGAAATTAGGAAATTGGGAAATGGGAAAATTGGGAAAATAGGAAATTGGAAAATTGGAAAATTGGGAAAATAGGAAATTGGAAAATTAGGAAATTTGGAAATTTGGAAATTTGGAAATTTGGAAATTTGGAAACATGGAAATTGGGAAATGGGGAAATTGGGAAATTAGGAAATTGGGAAATGGGAAAATTGGGAAAATAGGAAATTGGAAAATTGGAAAATTGGAAAATTGGAAAATTGGAAAATTGGAAAATTAGGAAATTTGGAAACTTGGAAACTTGGAAATTTGGAAATTTGGAAATTGGGAAATTGGGAAGTTGGGAAATTAGGAAATTGGGAAATTGGGAAATGAGAAAATTGGGAAAATAGGAAATTGGAAAATTGGAAAATTGGAAAATATGAGAATTAGGAAATTTGGAAATTGTGAAATTGGGAAAGTGGGAAGTTGGGAAGTTGGCGAATTGGAAAATTGGAAAATTGGGAAATTGAGAATTTGAGAAATTAGGAAATTGGGAAATTGGAAAATTAGGAATTTGGGAAATTGGGAGATTTGGATCGTCACCTGCAAAACACATCCCATCTCATACATACAACAAATGTACTCCCCTCACAACTACATTAACCTTCTATCGAACACAACATTCATACCCAATAATTAATCACCCAAAAACATATTTTGTCTGTCACGAAGACATTCATTCGCCGCACTCGAAAGACGCGCTCAGTTCATAACGAACTTTTTATTCGGGACATTTATTACTTTTTGTCACTGGGACACATTCGTAAGGGTTGCAAAACACATCATCGCGCAGAATAATTAAAGGAAGGTAATTAATCAAAACGTAGAAACATGTCGGAATGTAAATTGAAGGGTTTGTTTGTGAGAAGTTGCGGTGGATACAAGAGGGTCAGGTTCAGACTTTCCAGCGTTACGATGAGAAAACAGTACACGGGACACGAACAATTGACCCGGTTTTCACAGGGGTAGATATTTATTGAAATCCCGTATGCTTTCCTTAACCCACTACGGTGTCCTTCGGGAAGAAAAATGAATTCGAAATGCTTTACGGTGAACCTAATTGAACAAGGACACTTTCGGATATGTTGATCCACTTTCGGGGCTTCTTTCATTTTTCAGTGAAATATTCTTACTTTTAGAGGGAGATTCAACTATCAGTGTTATAAAGTACCAAGGACTAGTACTTGACATACTGTAGCAATATTTATGTACTTACAGTAATGTATTATACAATATACAGGGTGTCTCACAATTCGTGTAACTTTTGGAACGAGGTGATAGAGGACGTAATTCTGAATAAAATTTTCCTTTGCGAAAACGCGGTGCGACGCTCCGTTTTTGAATTATTAAGCAAAAACACGGACCAATCAGCGTGCGAGGGTTACGCTCGAAGGCGTGGCTCGCGCGGCTGCGCGCCGCGATTGGCGCCGAGTCCTCGCGCTCTGATTGGTCCGTGTTTTTCTTTAATAACTCAAAAACGAAGCTTCCTATCTCATTTTCGCAAAGGGAAATTTTGCTTAGAATCGCGTCCTCTACCCTTTACAGGAGCTACAAAAATTGTGAGGCAACCTGTATTTTCATATCATCACATTATTCTAAATGCAACAAAAATTTTTCACATATCACAGAACTATATTTTGACAAATCAAAAATGATTACAAGAGCTGTTATTTAATTTAATTTAAGGGTTGAAACTGTTATTTATAAAATTTTTCTAATAACTTCAAAAAATTTTTTCTGCAAATTCACGTACGAATTATTTTTACAAAAACTGTTTTGTGATTATAAAGAGCACTGAATGTAATAGGGACTCGAAAGCGCCTGAAGAAGAATTACTTGAAAATGAAATACCCTTTAAGTAGTATAACCCGGTATCCGAGCAGACAGTGGTGAGAGCGTTGCAATATTCAAGAGAATTGTCTACGTAAAGGCTTTTTAAATTGGTTACCGGCGAAAAGAACTTTAGATAGACTCTATCCAAGTAGTAAATCACAGGCGAATCGATCGAGGGAGCCTTCTAAATGCATTACCAGCAAAGGGAACTTCGTTCAAGAAACATAACTCGATATCAGGACGGATAGTACGTCCGAGTTACTTGCGTCTCATGGTTAAGTCGATTAGAAAAGTTTCACGGGTGTAGGAGCTGGATCTTCATTAAGCGACATAATCCTTAATGGACTTGGGCAGCCTGTCAAAATTTTAGAATATTACTAGAAGCTGTTACTATCGTAGAAACGTTGTTGTTACAACTTGCATTAATATTTTGATGAACTGAAAAATTTACAGAAAGTAAGTTCACCTTAAGTAGTGTAGTGTATAAGTAGAGTACAAGTAATGACATTTGACCTATATAAATTGAATGAATTAGTACTAAAAATTAAATGGGGTAAATAAACCCCTTCTTTTTATTCCTTCAGTGTCAGTGTGCTTTATGTTACCAAAAGCGACAAATAAATTTTAAAGCTTCAAGAATATTGCAAAAAATCCTAATTTCTATAAATTTCAAATTTTCTTCTTCTGCATTTTCGAACTCGCAAATGTCCAAACTCCGTTTTATTTCCATCTCGAAACCTTCAAATGTTCCTAAAATTCACAATTACCTCGCAGACCAAGTTGCAAGGTTTACAACGAAAGTCGTAAATTCGTAAAATTTACATGTACATTGTGAGAAATTCAAGAAAGAATCTACCAAGCATTATTCGACTGTAAACTCTTCTCGAGCAAGAACATTCTTCTTCAAACTGTTCCCTCCACTTTGACATAACTTCCTTCCATGAAACGACCCCTACATCGTGAAATAGTCCTCATACTCATTGTAACAGTCGTTACATTGTCTCTTCCCCGTTACGACGAGATTACAGTCTACGGAGGATCTTTACAGAGTTTGACAACCTCCCTTTTTCCACTCTTCTCGACCCTGTTTCCGGCTGTGTTTTGTCGTGATTCACTTTCAGTTTCGAGGATTTTGTGGAGGATAGATGTTTAGTGGCCCGTTTGGGGACAAGTAATATTTTGTAGATGTATGGTTTTGTTTGTGAGGGTTGAATGTGTGGTGGTTAGTTAAGTGGCGGTTGTGGAGGGATTGGTCAGTTATGTGGCAGTTAGGTATCAAGTTGAGTGGCAGTTATGTACATATACATCTTAAATATCTTAAATAGCAATTATGTATTAATTAGACAGTTAAAGTTATATATTTATCAGCCAGTTAAATAGCAGTTATATGTATCAGTCAGTTAAGTGGAGGTTACATATGTATCAGTCAGTTAAGTGGCAGTTATGTATCAAGTTGAGTGGCAGTTATATACATATACATCTTAAATATCTTAAATAGCAATTATGTATTAATTAGACAGTTAAAGTTATATATTTATCAGTCAGTTAAATAGCAGTTATATGTATCAGTCAGTTAAGTGGAGGTTACATATGTATCAGTCAGTTAAGTGGCAGCTATGTATCAGTCAGTTGAATGGCAGTTATATACATATACATCTTAAATATTTTAAATAGCAGTTATATATTAATTAGTCAGTTAAAGTTATATATTTATCAGTCAGTTAAGTAGCAGTTGTATATCTATCAATCAGTTAAATAGCAGTTATATATTCATTAGTCAGTTAAGTAGCAGTTATGTATCAGTCAGTTGAGTGGCAGTTTTATGTATCAATTAGTCAGTCAAGTTGCAATTATATATTTGTCAGTCAGTTAAGTAGCAGTTATATAACAATTAATCAGTTAAATGACAGTTGTATATCTATCAGTCAGTTAAATAGCAGTCATATATCCATCAGTCAATTAAGTAACAATTACATATGATTCACTCAATCAAATGACACTTTTACATGAATCAGTCAATGAAATATCACTTATCATTCACTTAACTATATACAAACTGTCTCTCTTCAAATCACATCAGCCTCACCCAACTCGTAAATCGTCACCAGTACATTTCACAAAGCTTTCGATATATACTTGTATTTTTTACTTCGAATAACGTGCTAAACAAAGTTGGCTGAATAGCTCATCGGAAGTCCCTGTACACAGTTTAAGAGGGTTACAAGTAAACTATTATCCGTCCCCCTTAATAGCTGTGAAATTATGGGAGTCAGGGGACAATTTGTTCGGTAAATGTTACCTCGTGCAGAAGGGACGGTGAAATGTGGCGACGAACAGACCTTTGTGAGGTAAATGGAGTGTAAAAGGTTCAGGCTACCTCTGTGGATGTTGTTCTTTGCTGTTTGACCTGTCCAGACAAATTTTCATGTTTCCAGCTGAATTTTGAGTGCAGTTAAATCTCTTATTAGCACGGTACGAGTCTTGCTTATTTGCTGAATAAAATTTTTTCTGGCATAAATGGAGATTTTACAAAACAGTAATTGTAGTAATTAATTCTAAACTAGTCTCAAAACTAAAATAACTAGTTATACTTGGAATACCATACCAAATGTGGAAATGAAAGGTGGTGTCAAAAAAAGAGGAATTATCGCTGAGTTATTTATTAGAAATTTAAATAAACACTGCAACAGATGAATGTTGCTTTTGGACAGATATATGGCCATAAATCAAAGAATTACGTTTCTGCAGCTGATGCAAAGCTATAAATAACGTATGCAGGGATATCTATATGTACATTACGGATGACTATGTATAATGCGTGTACAACGGATAGCAGAAGGGTTCGTGGAAATAATTATAGGAAATTAATTAGATATTGTATGGAATGAATTAAAGTGTGAAGTAGGGTTTGAATGTTTGAATTTGACAATTTAGTGGTTTTTTAATTATTGAATTATTGAATTTGACAATTTAGTGACTTTTTAATTATTGAATTTTTGAATTTGACAATTTAGTGACTTTTTAATTATTGAATTTTTGAATTTGACAATTTAGTGACTTTTTAATTATTGAATTTTTGAATTTGACAATTTAGTGATTTTTTAATTATTGAATTATTGTATTTGACAATTTAGTGATTTTTTAATTATTGAATTCTTAAACTTGACAATTTAGTGATTTTTTAATTATTGAATTATTGAATTTGACAATTTAGTGATTTTTTAATTATTGAATTATTGAATTTGACAATTTTATGATTTTTTAATTATTGAATTATTGAATTTGACTATTTAGTGATTTTTTAATGTTTCAATTTTTGAATTTGACAATTTTGTAATTTTTTAATGTTTCAATTTTTAAATTTATCAATTTTGTAATTTTTTAATGTTTCAATTTTTGAATTTGACAATTTTGATTTTTTAATTTTGAGATTCGTGATTTTTGAATTCCCTAAAGCTGAGAATTTGAGCAGCCAAGAATTCAGTACTCGACTGCAATTCGTCCACTCGTCACGTACCTCGCAAAGGTTTAAAAAAGCAGGGGAATAAATTGCGGTCCGCGGAAAAAGGGGCAATCATCGTATGAGAAGCGGCGAAAAACAGAGGGAATCGAAGAAAGAGAGTAACTCGCCGAGAAAGAACGAACGATACCGGGTGAACACGAGGGGGAGAACCCCGGCGCCGTGGCACGTCGCGACGCTCAGTCTACCGGCGTCGTCCGTGCAACATGAACGCGTTCAGCGGTTACTTTGCCGGTTCAAATCGCGTGCACTTCTCATTTCTTATCCCGTGCTCGATCGCTCAAAACATTCTCATCTTACGGGCCTCTGAGGATTTTACGTGGATTTACTGAGGAGAATCACGCTATTCTGAATCTTATATCGAATTCGTGCATTTACCAGTGAATAATACTGCGGTGTGCTTTGTGCGCGGTGCTTTCATTTGTACCTGAAGAGTTGAGTTTATGAGTTGTTACTTAAAAGTTGAATTTACGAGTTGAAACTAAAAAATTGAATTTACGAGTTGTTATTAAAAAATTGAGTTTATAAGTTGTAACTGAAAAATTGAATTTACGAGTTGTAATTAAAAAATTGAGTTTATAAGTTGTAACTGAAAAGTTGAGTTTATAAGTTGAAACTAAAAAGTTGAGTTTATGAGGTGTAACTAAAAAGTTGAGTTAATGGGTTGTAACTGAAAAGTTGAATTTATAAGTTGTAACTAAAAAGTTGAGTTAATGAGTTGTAACTAAAAAGTTGAGTATACGAGTTGTAATTAAAAAGTTGAGTTAACGAGTTGTAATTAAAAAGTTGAGTTTATAAGTTGTAATTAAAAAGTTGAGTTAACGAGTCGTAACTAAAAAGTTGAGTATACGAGTTGCAATTAAAAAGTTGAGTTTATAAGTTGTAATTAAAAAGTTGAGTTAACGAGTTGTAACTAAAAAGTTGAGTATACGAGTTGCAATTAAAAAGTTAACTTTATGAGTTATAATTAAAAAGTTGACTTTATGAGATGTAATTAAAAAGTTGACTTTATGAGATGTAAGTAAAAAATTAATATTTCAATTTGGAATTTAGAAGTTGAGTTTATAATTTGGTATTTGAAAGTTGACTTTAAAATTCTTTATTGGAAAGCTGAATTTACAATTTTTAAGTAAAAAGTTGAGTTTACAATTTGTAATAGAGAAGTTGAGTCTGCAATTTCAAACTAAAAAGTTCACTTCACTATTTGTAATTATAAACTTGAGTTTATAATTTGTGATTAAAAAGTTGAGTTAACAATTTGTAATTAAAAGGTTGAATTTACAACTTACATGTAAAAGGTTGAGTCTACAATTTGTACCTAAAAGGTTAAGTTTTCAACTTATACCTAAAAAATTAAAATTTACAATTTTTACCAATAGAGCTAAATTTACAATCTACTCTTAATAAGTTGAGTTTCCAATTTTACTTAAAAAGTAAATCTTTACAATTGTGAATTTAAAAGTTGAATTTCCAATATTACCTAAAAAGTAAAAATTCATAATCTGTTCCTAATTAGTTGAGTTTCCAATTTTACCTAAAAAGTAAAAATTTACAATCTGTTCCTGATTAGTTGAGTTTCCAATTTTACCAAAAAAGTAAAAATTTGCAACTTTGAATTAACAACCTTGAGTTTCCAATTTTACCTAAAAAGTAAAAATTTGCAATTTTGAATTAATAACCTTAAGTTTCCAATTTTATCTAAAAAGTAAAAATTCACAATCTGTTCCTAATTAGTTGAGTTTCCCATTTTACCTAAAAAGTAAAAATTTGCAATTTTGAATTAATAACTTTGAGTTTCCAATTTTACCTAAAAAGTAAAAATTTGCAATTTTGAATTAATAACCTTGAATTTCCAATTTTACCTAAAAAGTACAAATTTGCAATCTGTTCCTAATTAGTTAAATTTCTAATTTTACCTAAAAAGTAAAAATTTGCAATTTTGAATTAACAACCTTGAACTTCCAATTTTATCTAAGAAATAAAAATTTTACAATTTTCAATTTGAAAGTAGAGTTTACAATAAAATAAGTGTACTCATAATAAATAAGTGTACTCGTAACAAGTGTGAGGATAACAGTGAGTATTCTGGGATGCAGTGACGGTGTTAAGGGCACTCAAAGATAGTGGTATGAGTAGTGCGGGCTAACATCATGCTCGAAATAATTGTGAGCTTCTATTAGGAGGATTTTATAATACGTCGTGTTTGGATTAAGGAGATACTTGGTGGTTTCAGTGAAACTCGAAGACTTAAAGTAGGTTTCATTCTTTTATTTTAATACATATAATTCATTTATACTTCCATTAAAAATATTTTGTATGCCAGAACATCTCAAAGGTGCCTTATAAAAAATACCAAAATATATTATTTATTCGTTGTTGCAAAGAAGAAAATGTAAAAAAATAATTTCCTTAAATAAAAAAATTGATGTGCGCTAAAAATTTTGAATATTTGTTGAAATAAGTTTATTATAATTTATTTAGCGAAATTAAATTTGCATTGAAATAAAGTATAATAATAATATTAATGATAATAATTATAGCGATACACCAATGTTAATAATTATTATAGTACAATAATAATAAAAATAAGGAGCAACAATTTAAAATATTTTTAGGAAACGTAAAATATCAGGACTGAAAGTTGATACTCTAGTTCATATTTTATGCAATGAGTCATAAATTGGTTATATTAAGAAAAGTCGTGATCCTATTTACGATTCTAATGAGCGTGTAAATTAATGTTCAATTTAGACTACCTCTGCTATCTTTAGAATTAGACTTATATTTAGAAACTGCTATATTGTCAAATTTCTATCTTCCAAATTTTCAAATTTTTATCTGAGATTTTTATATTTTTGTGCTGGAAATTTTCAAGCTTTTAACTTTGCAAATTTTTAAATATCACAAATTCAACAATTTTGGGGTTTTCTAATTGTACAAATGTAAGATTGCACAACTACAAAATTGAAAAATTGAAAAATTGAAGAGTTGAAGAATTGAAAAATTGAAAAATTGAAAAATTGAAAAATCCTAAAATTGAAAAATTGAAGAGTTGAAGAACTGAAAAATTGAAAAATTGAAGAGTTGAAGAATTGAAAAATTGAAAAATTGTTAAATTGAGAAATTGAAAAATTGAAAAATTGAAAAATTGAAAAATTGAAGAATTGAGAAATTGAGAAATTGAAAAATTGAAAAATTGAAAACTTGAAAAATTGAAAACTTGAAAAACTGCAAAACTGCAAAATTGTGAAATTCCAAAATTGAAAAATCCTAAAATTGAAAAATTGAAAAATCCTAAAATTGAAAAATTGTGAAATTCCAAAATTGAAAAATCCTAAAATTGAAAAATTGAACTACTAAAAAAATCCTAAAATTCAAAAATTCCAAAGTCTCTAAATCTTCAACTTCTCAAGTCCTCAAAATACCTTAAATTTAAAAACTCCAAAACTCCCGAATATCAGAAGAAACGACTACTTTTACGATCCATTCAAGAAATAAGACGAGCCTCCTCCAGTTTTATGCCTTGGCATCGCTTCCCATACGAACAGCACACGGTTTTGCGACAAGAGTTTCCGAGAAATCGCGCGAATCGACCTGTAAAGTGAGTTATTGTTTCCTGTACAATAAAAAGAAGTAGTCGCTAGTTTACCGTGGATCGCGGGTTAGAGTTTATGAACTGGCAGTGGGTCAAGATCGTACGTTATTAGAGAATTTACTGATCGATACGTGAAATTCTTTCTTATAGCTTTCAGATTATTGGATTACTATTTATGGGGGTTTATATCTTCATATTTAGGGATTTTGTAGAGACAAATTTTTACAATTTTGTCATTTTTGGAATTTTTAGAATTTTTGGAATTTTTAGAATTTTTGGAATTTCTGGAATTTTTGGAATTTTGGGAATTTCTGGAATTTTTGGAATTTTTGGAATTTCTGGAGTTTTTGAAATTTTTGGAATTCTTTGAATTTTTGGAATTTTTGGAATTTTGGATATTTAGAATTTGGGAATTTTGGAATTTGGAAATCTAGAAACCAGAGAATTTAGGAATTGCAGAATCGTTTGACCAAATTAGCAAAAAAAATGTTCTTGTAAAACAAACTAAAAAATTGTGGAACTAAAAAATTTTCAAACCAACCAAAAAATAGTGCAACCACCCTAAAACTTATAAAATCCTCCAAAAGATTGTGAAGTCAACTGAAAAATGATCGATTTACCTAAAAAATTTCCGAATCAGCCAAAAAATAATGAAGCTTCCTAAAAAACTGTGAAACCTAAAAAATAATGAAACTATCTAAAAAATTGTGAAACCGACTAAAAAGTGAAGTATCCTAATAAAAAAACGAGGCAATAATTAATGTCCCGATTACACAGCAGATTTCTCGGTAAAGAAAATCATTTGAGTAGAAACTGAAACGTCGGATATTACCGCAGTAACTTAGTTCGTAAATACAGCGAAACAAAGAGAATTTCCATATTCATGAAGAGTGGAGCCCTTCCCGAATCCTCGCGACTTGTTCAGAAATCCAGCGTTCTAGAAATACCTTAAGCCAGAAAAATCCTTCTAACCGAACGTGTTAACGTGTTCAATAGCGAGATGTAGTCGAAAATCCACGTTAAAGTCGAGTTTAAGCAGTCACCTTCAGCATTTTAAGCTATTCCCGTAGGAGGACTGCCATTCGCATGAATTTTTCTACGAATGTTGCGACAAACGACTACTTTTATTTCTCGTTCGAGGAAGAAGATGATTCTGCTGGTTTTATGTTTTGGCATTGCTTCGTACGCGGACTGTGGATGGTCTTTGTACATTTTTTAATTTTTTTTATATTGATATTCTCAAGTTAAATCAGTATGTTCTTATATTTTTAGATTGTTATTCAAATTATTTTAAATTTAATTGGTATTCAAATTACTTCAAATTTTTTCCTTGCTTTAGCAATTCTTCAGATAAGTTGACAATTTTGTAATTATTTTAACAATCTTTTAGTCCATTTTACAAGTTTCTGGGTAGTTTCACTATTTTTTGGTTAGTTCAATTTTTTAATTGGTTCGAAAACTTTTTAGTGAGGTCATCAAGTTTTTAATTGATTTCACAATTTTGTCGGTTCGTTTCCCAATTTTTTAGTTACTTTGCCAATTTTTTATTTAGTTCTACAATTTTAAGTTAGTTTCACAGTTTTTTTATTTAGTTCTGCAATTTTTAGTTAGTTCCACAATTTTTTCATTTAGTTCTACAATTTTTAGTTAGTTCCATAGTTTTTTTATTTAGTTTTGCAATTTTTAGTTAGTTCCACAGTTTTTTTATTTAGTTCTACAATTTTTAGTTAGTTCCACAGTTTTTTTATTTAGTTCTACAATTTTTAGTTAGTTCCACAGTTTCTTTATTTAGTTCCACAATTTTTAGTTAGTTGCACAGTTTCTTTATTTAGTTCTACAATTTTTAGTTAGTTCCACAGTTTCTTTATTTAGTTCTACAGTTTTTAGTTAGTTCCACAATTTTTTATTTAGTTCTGCAATTTTTAGTTAGTTCCACAGTTTTTTTATTTAGTTCTACAATTTTTAGTTAGTTCCACAATTTTTTATTTAGTTCTACAATTTTTAGTTCATTCCACAATTTCTTTATTTATTTCTACAATTTTTAGTTTCACAATTTTTTACTTAAATTGTTAAGTCTCTAAATCTCTCAACATCCACAACTCCAACTTCTCCAAGTCACAATCCAATACATAACAAGTTCAAACAAAAAAAGACAGCTGTCAGACACACAGTAAACACTTGACAAAGTTGTTTCTCAAAATTCCCGTCAAATCGTCAAGTCATTTATAAAAACCTCTTCGTCTGAATTCACACGTACGAGTTTTCACAGAAAAAGTATCACCGTGCACACATAACGTGATATCATGACTCGTAACAATTGCGAAACTGTTCCAGCAAAATTATTTATGTCTAACTATAATAAAACATTGCAATAAAACGAGCGCAGTGAAACCTTGCGTTACGCGCCAGCCATTTTCTTTCTACTCAGTTTCTTGCGGAGCTAACATTTTAATTAAATTTCCGTTTTATATCTTGTTACGATTCTGTTTCGTGAGAAAATTTTTATGGTTTGATAAAATTGTTATTATATATTTCTGAAACAGTAATTCGGATAAAACATTGAACAGCAAAAACAGTTTTTTATGTAAGATGAAGAAAATGTTCTTTTTATTGTGTACGAAACTGACTCGGTCAATTTTATAAAGTAAAAAGTATAATAAATACAAACGAGGATAAGTGCGTACAAAGAATGAGGTACAATAACCAAGGAAAAACTAAAATAATAAATGACAAACCCGAATAACAATAATAAACGAGGAAAATAATAAGCAGAAAACACGAGCAAGAAAAAAAGCGTCCCAACAAAAATTCATCTTATTCGTTTAACTTTTATGAATTCAGCGTTTTGTCCGGGTATGTTTCTGCATCGCTCATCTTTATTTAAATTTTACAAGTTCCAACATCTTTAAATCCGAGTGTCTACAGGTCGCGAAAGACGCCGCATTCTTCGAGTTTCTGAAGAAACTTCATTCTTCTTTAACCAACTTGAGGTTTTTTAGCGTTTCTGAAAACTTCATTTTTTGCGTGCATGTTGATTTCTGTGCTTAATTTGCAATTGAAAATGAGGGATCAATGGAGAGGATATTAATTGCATGTTCATTCATGGTTGGAGACGTTTTTTAATGGATAAAGAGTTAGATAAGTGAATCAGTAATGTGTTAAGAAAAAATTGCAGCAGAATTTTTTGTACAATTTTATTTCTTCTTGTAAATATTTATTTTGTTAAAACGAAAATTTTATTGCTGAATTTTACTTTATATTTCTTGTGAAATTCGTTTTTGCATAATGTAGATTTGAATTTTCCCGCCACTCCAGATTTTTAGGTTATTTCACTATTTTTTGGTTTGTCAAGTAATTTTTTAGTTAGGTTCACAATTTTTTAAGTAGTTTGACAATTTTTTAGATTATTTGACGATTTTTTAGTTTGGTTCTCAATTTTTTATTGAGTTTCACAATTTTTTAGGTTGCTTGACAATTTTTTAGTTAGTTAAACAATTTTTTAGTTGATCTGTCAATTTTTTCATATAGTTAAACAATTTTTTGGTCACGTTGACAATTTATTAATTAGTTGGACAATTTTTTAGTTGATTTAACAAATTTTCAGTTGGTGTAACAATATTTTAGTTGTTTTAATAAATTTTTAGTCCATTTAACAATTTTATAGTTGGTTTCACAATTTTTTAATTAGTTTGACAATTTTTCAGTTACATTGATAATTTTTTATTTAGTTATACAATTTTTTAGTTGATTTAACAAGTTTCCAGTTGGTGTGACAATATTTTAGTTGTTTTAATAAATTTTTAGTCCATTTAACAATTTTATAGTTGGTTTCACAATTTTTTAATTAGTTTGACAATTTTTCAGTTACATTGATAATTTTTTATTTAGTTATACAATTTTTTAGTCGATTTAACAAGTTTCCAGTTGGTGTAACAATATTTTAGTTGGTTTAACAAATTTTTAGTTCATTTAACAATTTTATAGTTGGTTTCACAATTTTTTAATTAGTTTGACAATTTTTCAGTTACATTGATAATTTTTTATTTATTTATACAATTTTTTAGTTGATTTAATAAGTTTCCAGTTGGTGTAACAATATTTCAGTTGGTTTAACAAATTTTTAGTTCGTTTAACAATTTTATAGTTGGTTTCACAATTTTTTAATTAGTTTGACAATTTTTCAGTTACATTGACAATTTTTGAATTAGTTCAACATTTTTTTAGTTGATCTCTAAATTTTTTTAGTTAGTTAAACAATTTTATAGTTGGTTTAATAATTTTTTAGCTTGTCCAACAATTTTTTAGTTAGTTTCACAATTTTCTTTTAATAAAATGCACTTTCAGGCAAAGTATATTTGAATTCTCGCGCCACCGATCCAACATGGCGTCCCCCTTCCCCAACGACCACCAGCTAACACAAGCGTCAATTAAAAGTAAATGACTTCCTAGAAAAAATGAAAAAGCGCATTCTATTTGTCGCGTTTCACGCTTAATGACTCGGAACATAATTCATAATAGCCGGACGTTTGTCAACAAACATTTTTCTTTCGTTTAAGCTCGCGAGCGAACGCGCATCGACGATTACGCAAACTATTCTCCGTTTTTTTACAAGTTCGATCGTAGACAAGGACGTGCATCGATGACAGGAGTTTGCAGTACGTAAGAGATTCGAGACATTCGATGGTTAACCTCTTTATTGATGATCCGTTTTCCATTCGCTTCATTAAAACGATTCGCCTTGAGAAACGTTACGGACGATTTAATCGTTTTGTTATCGTTTTGTGCGGAAAAATTAAGATGGCGGATGCAAGGAGTCCAGAACGAAAGAAGAATTTAGCTTGTTAAATTTAATTAACTTGATTAATATTTATCTAGTATTAGAAACGTTGATTTCATAAGTGACAATTTGTAAAAAATTGTTTCAACGAATTTTTGCAAATGGACCACCCGGTGTATTAAAGTGTGTCAATTGAACTTTGCGAATATTTTAGAAATGGCGTCCAAACGGTTGTACGTACACAAAAATTGTCCAGGCGATTGTCCTTGATAACATATTTGAAGGTCATTTAAATCCGAACGTCCTGAAATAAATACTTCCCAGAAAAGTTTTCGCCGAGGGATGACATAAACCCTGTTATTAAAATATTTTTCCGGTTTACTTAAGAATCAATTAATCATCATTTGAGGAAGCATGAGCTCATTCCTAAAAAAGGTGTAAATTCCTGGTGTTACGCAAGCAATTGTGACTCGCAAAGATGCCTGTAATGTTTACGACATCCTGTAAATTACCTAACAAACGAAAATATAATAATCTGGAAATAATGGAAGCATTGTTCGGGGAACGTTTGCATAAAAATGTCACGCGGTAAATAATTAAACGGTGTTACTTTTAACGCGGCGTTTATGCGTGTTAATACACTGATTGGCCAATTAGTCAAATAATCTGAGTCATTGAAGAACGTTCATGGCCTCAGAGAACACGCTACTTAACGACCGTGTAAACAATTGTGAGAATTATTTCTACTGTACGCACACTTTCCGTGTAACGAGCTGTAATTACATGTGATATTGTATATTTAATTATTTAGGTGGTGTGACGCGTGACATGTGTTGTGTAATGTATCTTATAACATATGACACGGGTAATGAGACACGTGTAACGTATGATACATAACGTACGTGATTTAATGTAAGACATGTAACACATGACACATAATATAATGGAACATATGGTACATATTACATATGACACATATGGTGTATTAATATGTAGAACATAATGTAACATATGACATGTGACTCATGTGGTGTATAATATGTAGAACATAATGTAATATATGACACATATAATATATCATATAACACATAACACATGTGACACATGTAATGTAACACATATCATATGTGGCACACATGGCACATATGACATATGACACATATGGTGTATAATATGTAGAACATAATGTAACATATGATACATATAATATATCATATAATATATAACACATGTGACACATGTAATGTAACACATATCATATGTGGTACACATGGCATATATGATATATGACACATATGATGTATAATATGTAGAACATAATGTAACATATGACACATAATATATCATATAATATATAACACATGTAATGTAACACACAGCACATATGTCACACATGGCACATGTAATGTTACACATAATACATATAATATTACACATGATACATGTAATATAACACATAATATATACAACATAATGTAACACACGATGCAGTAACATAACACATGATACATGTAGTATAACATAACCCAGTTGTACAATTACCAATTTAACAAATAACATATGTAACAAATAAAATACAGAAATGTGTAGAAATGGATGTAGAGCACCAGCGAGAAAGTATAAGGAAATATCCCTCTAGCGTCGATCGCCGAAATCAAAAATAACAGCACGATAGTGCAAGATCACCGGAAGATGACTTTCCAAACCCGCGCCATTATAGAACGTGTTAAATCGAATGATACGCTGTTCAACATCGCATACCACGATGATCGGACGCTTTCAATCCACCGTCTCCTAGGTGTTCGGTGATTTGCATACGCAAACGTCCGGCGACTGTGGCGTCCGAGCAGTCTCTATGAATATTGCAGTATGTAAATCCAGCCCTCTTGAACTTGCTCTATTGTCGGCATTATTTTCTTCTCGATACCCCGTTCCCCTCGAGTGTTCTTCTCTCGCGAAGGTCTTATGCTAACCTTTCGAACGCGTAATTTATTCCGCTGTTGTACAACCGAGTTCTTGCGTGATACTGCAAACAAAGCTGGTATTTGCCCAAAATTTCGTGTCACAATGAATCTCGAGAACGTACGTATTACGTCAACTTTGGCAGATTTATTTTTGTTTTTATGGTTTCTGCAGGGTGTATACAGAGTTCATACAGGGTGTCCTGTATGTTCTACACTATACATATGTGTGAAGAACCATATGTGACATGTATCATATACAAAATATTTTATATGATGTGGTGTAATATTGTATGTGATATACGATTATTGTGAATGTATATCATACATCATATGTTGTGTCATATATCATACATTGTCATTTATCATATGTCACATGTCACATGTCATATGTTGTGTGTTCTATATAATATATCATATGTTACATGTCATATGTTGTGTGTCCTACATAATGTATTATATGTCATATGTCATATGTTGTGCATCACATATAATATATCATATGTCATATGTCACATGTCATATGTTGTGTGTCCTATATAATACATCATATGTTATATGTCATATGTTGTGTGTAGTACATAATGTATCATATGTCACATGTCATATGTTGTGCATCATATATAATATATCACATATCATATGTCATATGTCATATGTCACATGTCATATGTTGTGTGTCCTATATAATATATCATATGTCACATGTCATATGTTATGCATCATATATAATATGTCATATGTCACATGTCATATGTTATGTGTCCTATATAATACATCATATGTTACATGTCATATGTTATGTGTCCTACATAATGTATTATATGTCACATGTCATATGTTGTGCATCACATATAATATATCATATGTCACATGTCACATGTCATATGTTATGTGTCCTATATAACATATCATATACCACATGTCATATGTTATACATCATATACAATATCTCACACAACACATATCATATGTCATATTATAAATAACATGTCACATAACACATGACACATGCCACATCATATGTCACATGTCCCATGTCATCAGGGATCGTGTATCACCTCAAACAACAAATATCGTATAACACCCTATATCATATATCACACCACATATCATACAACATCACAAGTCTCCAACACATCCTTCAATTAATCACGCCAATTCGATGTTAGCTCACTTCGCAGTCAAATACAAGTTTCTCGTTAGAATATCGATTTTCAGCAACTTGAGGAAGGCCATCGCTAAAGCATCGCTATCTTTTACTACCAGCCAATTGAAACGTCAGAAACGATTTGCTTAAACGTGTTCGTGGTTCAAGCAGAACAAATTACGATGTCGTAACTGTCGTCTCGAATATCAAGATTCGCGTGGTGGATACTCGCGGGGCTCGTTAAAATAGAAGCGGAAAGCGATCGTAAGGTTCGAACGTTGAACCTTCAAAGCGGCGAGGCGGAGCTCAGCCGGAAGCCTTTAAATTATCCTCGCGATCGTGAATATAGAACGAGACGCGAAAATGATGGAGAAATCGTTTGATGGGACATCTTAAGCTTAACGAGCGGTCGCCTGATGAAACGTTAATAATAACTGCGATTTTCGCTAACTCTGTTTCTTCACCGACCTGCATAATGCTGACATTATGGGGCGAAAATAGGTTATGGACTTTGCCTCTTGCTTTACGTACTCAGCTTCTTTATGTAACTTTATTATTACTCGACAAACTCATAACTCATAATTTTATTTTTCGGTACGACTATCACTGGAGTATATTTAAGTTTAAAGATTTGTTTGAAATTTAGGATTGAACAAAACACCTAACCCAACGTATCTATAAGCTTCGAGTTTCGTATAATTAAACTACGAAACAATAGTGAAATAATTTGGAACAAAAGTACAGATATAAAATAATTACAGCAGCGTTATCGATCACGTGGACGCAGGAAATCGAGTCAGTCCCGGTATCCGCGTTGACCGTGTGCCTATTCGCGTTTCCGCCGGAACTACGGCGTTTCGGGTGCCATTAATTACGTCCATTGAAGCTTCGCCTCTCGATTCTAAACCGTGTGTTTCTCACGCGGTATATGTCACACCGAAACGATCTAGACCTTGGCACTACTGGACTTGCTGTAATAACGTTCACGCGTCGACCAGCCAGCGGATGTGTCGGCGATAGATCCAGAGGAAACGATAATGACCCTGACACGCGTCTTGGACGATGCGAAAAATGGGCAAACCTTGGAACCCTCCAACTATGTCAATTTTCATTGTTTGGCTGGGATGGTTACTGCATCAAATTTCATTCTTCATTTTTCGTTTGCGATATTTGGCGAGTTATCGCTGTTTTATTGTTCCAAATTCAAATTCTATTTTGAGCCTCTTGCGGCAAGGTTAGAGTATTGATTTTATTGAGAATTTTGAAAGGTTTGGAGTTCAGGAATGAGTGCCTATGTTATTGCTGATGTTCAGTATGATCGTGTATATTACAAGTATATTCATCTTCTGCGTTCGAAAAATGACTCTCAGTCACCATTTTGTGTAATATAATAATTTAAAATAAGCATTTTTTAAACGATTTTATAATATGATATGTGAGATGTAATATATGCACAATGAAACAAACAAAAGTGAGAATTATTGGTAGAGATATAATAACATCAAAAGAATTCATTTAACTTTCTAAATAAGCTTTAAAGTTGCGGTTTGCAAACAGTGAAATTATCTTCGAGTGCAAAGGGTTAATCGTCAAGTACATTACAGTAAGCTGCACATGGAATATTTTACAGTACGAACCTTCTCAAACCGATAATTAAATCACGCGGTGGATATGCAGCTGATAAAAAAATATAACAAAATATAAAACAGATTATTATTATAATACTCCCTCTAATACTGGAGTAAGTGCAATACATACAAAACAAACAAATAATTCAAAGATATCACAAGTTTTGTGGATATTTAAGAGAATTGAAGAGGTGTCCACATACTTTTGAGCGGTAGTGTACATTCTACGGGTAGGAATCTAACGCGTAGTTAACCAACGCGTAGTAATGCAACGCGTGGTAATTCTACGCGTACTAATGCAACGCGTGGTAATCTAACGCGTGGAAATCTAACGCGTTGTTATCCAACGCTTAGTAATGCAACGCGTGGTAGTTCTATGCGTAGTAGTTCTACGCATGGCAGTTCTACGCATGGTAGTTCTACGCATGGTAGTTCTACGCGTGGTAGTTCTACGCGTGGTAGTTCTACGCGTGGTAGTTCTACGCGTGGTAGTTCTACGCGTGGTAGTAGGGACGCGTGGTAGTTCTACGCGTGGTAGTCCTACGCGTAGTAGTTCCACGCGTGGTAGTTCTACGCGTAGTAATGCAACGCGTGGTAGTTCTACGCGTGGAAGTTCTACGCGTGGTAGTTCTACACGTGGTAGTTCTACGCGTGGTAATTCTACGCGTGGTAGTTCTACGCGTAGTAATGCAACGCGTGGTAGTTCTACGCGTGGAAGTTCTACGCGTGGTAGTTCTACACGTGGTAGTTCTACGCGTGGAAGTTCTACGCGTGGTAGTTCTACACGTGGTAGTCCTATGCGTGGAAGTCCTACGCGTGGTAGTCCTACGCGTGGTAGTTCTACGCGTGGTAATTCTACGCGTGGTAATTCTACGCGTGGTAATTCTACGCGTGGAGTTCTACGCGTGGTAATGCAATGCGTGGTGGTTCTACGCGTAGTAACGCAACGCGTGGTAATTCTACGCGTAGTAACGCAACGCGTGGTAATTCTACGCGTAGTAATCCAACCCATAGTAATCCAATGCGTAGTAATCGAACCTATAGTAATCCAACGCGTAGTAATCCAGCGTGTGAATATCCAACGCGTAATAATCCACCCTGCGAATATCCAACGCGCAATCCATCGTATATATACTCACCGCGTATCACATCCTTCGTGAAACACCCTGTACGTCCCAGAATTGAAGCACGTCACCATATTCCGCAGTTTGAAAGGAATAATTTAATCCACTCATGCTGCGGAACACACAGTATTGCCTCGCGCATTCAAATGTTCCAGCCGTAATATTTAACAATGCAAACTCAATGTATTTATTTGTCGAACGTCCACGATATTCGAATAAAAAGTTCAGACCAAAAAATTGAAGAGAAGTTTCAATTCAGTAGTTTCAGTAGTTTCAGTAGTTTCAGTAGTTTCAATTCAGTAGTTTCGAGTTGTAATATATTAATCCGAAACATGGATGCAACGTCGTCCACAATAAAGCTCCCAGACAGTGCAAGCATTAACCAGGTGAAACAGACACCCTTCGTTTCAAGCCAACTTTCCAGCTATTCGCAAAGTTTCGCTCGTAATATTAACATACTAACGATAAACCAGAATCCCTTCGTGTTAAATTGCTTTTCACCGGAGTATGAATGAGGCTGGTCCGCGGTACTCCTCTCTGAAAGCTTATTAACTGTGCCCCTGAAGACATTAGTCGAGATTAGAACGCCTTCTCTAAACAGTGCAGTCTTATCGCACGAGATACTATAACCAGCGTGTGGAATAACAGCAGGTTGCTTGTGGAAAAATAAGAAAATGTGGAATAGATTTTTTTTTAATTATTGTTAGCTGCTCGTGTAGGAACATTTTTATGGACAGTTAAATAATAAATATATAATATGAAGACTCCTTAAGTTTACTGTTGAATTCTTGTGGGGTTTAAGTAAACTAGAAATTTTTAGCACTGCAGTTACAATAAAATTAGCAAACTTTAATATTAAAATTGTCACAGTAAAACTTACAATGGAGGGAAAATGGTTAGGTAGTCTAATATTTCTTCCATAAAATCGAAATCAGTAGAAAAATCCTAACAGTAGCTGACGTACCTCTTGACTTTACCTCTTTACCTTACTCTCGTAACGAATAATTAAATAATAAAATTGAAATATTAAACTTAGCTACATATATAGTGTTACATGCAATAATTGAACGTGTGATATAAAATATCATTAAGGCATCGATGAGATATCGATAATCGATACTTCCTCCATTATCAGCTCCTTGCTTAAGAACCCGTATCACTTTTCGTCTCGCCCGAATAAACTTACGTCGCTAAAGAAGTTTCACTTTAAAACCGCGTTACTTTAACCGTTAAATTAAAAAAAGATTGTTTACTTGCACTAATGTTTTCAAGGTGAATGCTGAAGAAACCGTATTAAAAATATCGCTAAATGGTTCCGTGCAAGGTTCCATCTTTATCAAGCTAAACATGTGGAACCTTTTACTACTTTCAATATGGCGTACGCTGATTAAAAACACGTTAAATTTATATATTCATTATTCTACTTTTGTAAATTGTAGAATGAAGAATATTACAGTGCTTGAATTAAAATGAAAATTAATTTAATTAACTTTGAAGGGACTTTGAGGACCTCGTGCAGCGAAATATTGACTCCTCTCTTCTTATTATTATTGTGGGGAAAAAAACTTGGTACAAAATTTGTTCATTAAACAAGTATTTTCTTGTCATTTATTGTTCAAAATATTCAGCAACATCAGAGCTGAATTTTGAACTGTATTTTATTAAAATTGAAAATATTTTAAGGACCAAAAAAATTGCAAAATGGTGTTCTGTTTTGTGTAATTATAAAAAAGTTGTACATATATGTATGTACGTAATTATATACATAATTATATGCATAATTATATACATAATTATAATTAATTACAACAGAAGAAAGAATACAATTAATTAAGAGATTTCTCTCAAGCACTCAACCGTAAAAACAAAGATGGCCGAAGCTTCCCACTTCATCCACCAGATGCCCAAACTCGGTAGACCCGATTAATTTTGATAATGCACCGTTTTCATGAGAACGAAGTGTCCGGTTAAGGGATCTGTTTGCACGAAACACGTCGTATCAGTTTCACGAGCAATGGTCGGAAAGCTCGGTTAATCTACGACGGTTGAAGTTTTACGAGCAACATATTTCTTCCTTTAATCGGTTAGAAACCGTTGGAGGCGGAATAAAAATTGATAACGTCTATCTGACCTGTATGGTTAAAACATTTTCTCCGGTTATGGCTGAAAGAGAAATGCTCTCATCAAACAGGATTTAAAAATAATTATTTTCATTTTTTGTGAAAACTGTTGTGGATAATAATATAGACCACTGTATACAAATATTTTATTTTTATTAAAATGTTCGTTTATATATGACTAACGATAAATGTTACAGTAGTTGTAGATAGTAATAGGACATTTTAATTTTGCAACAATTTAAAATTAATAAAAAATGTCTGACTTGTACTCAACTGAAAGAAGTAGCACCTTGTTTTTTGAGGGTTATATTGTTTTATGATATTATTTTAACAATTTATAGGAATGTAGTCTTTCTGTGTATCTACTTTCTCAGATTTTTAATATGAACTTCTTTGCAACAACTCTTAAATTATTAGACTTACAAGTTTGATATGAGACCTGTAGTTTTAAAATGAGACCTGCAGGTATAAGATTAGAGTTACAAGTCTAAAATGAAATTTACTGTTATAAAATGAGAGATGTAGGTTTAAAATGATAGCTGAAGATCCAAAATTAGAACTGCAGGTCTAAAATGAGACCTACATCTGTAAAATGAGAGGTACAGGTCTAAAATGATAGCTGAAGATCCAAAATTAAAGCTGCAGGTCTGAAATGAGATCTACAAGTTTAACATTAGAGCTACAGATCCAAAATGAAACTTACAGCTGTAAAATGAGAGATATAGGTCTAAAATGATAGCTGAAGTTTCAAAATTAGAGCTGCAGGTCTAAAATGAGACCTACATCTGTAAAATGAGAGGTGCAGGTCTAAAATGACAGCTGAAGGTCCAAAATTAAAGCTGTAGATCTAAAATGAGATCTACAAGTTTAATATTAGAGCTGCAGGTCTAAAATGAAGCTTACATTTGTAAAATGAGAGATATAAGTCTAAAATGATAGTTAAAAGTCAAAATGATAGCTACATGTCTAAAATGACTAACTTCCACCAACAACCAGTCTACCCAAAAATACCATCCTACTTAAAAATTAACACAGTAACTTTGAGATGTTCTGGCAAAAACCTCATTAAAAATGTAACAAGAGACATCTTACCTAGGTGGATACAAAGGAACCTTGAGCAGTCGACCCGCGTTCGACAGGTGTCAAAATTACCCATCCCAAGGAGATCATGTATACCCGAAACAGTGAACAGTGTACGTTCTCCGTGAGCTGCAGGAACTTCAAAGCGGTGTTCCGTGAGCGACAGACTATGCCCTGAACGGTTTTCCGGCGTCTAACATGCTGGCAGCCCGCGTGTTCTGGAATGGAAGTCAGTGAGCCATCGGCAGAGGACGTGAACCGATCGATAGGCAGGATTAGCACGACTATCGGTATCGATCGTCTCTCAGAGTCGCTCAACTCGACCGTACAGAGCACGTTCGAGGCGGTCACCGTGTCCCAGGAACCCTCGCGCGTGATCTGGACGGTGATTAAGGGCATGGTGATGATCAGCATCATAGTGACGGCTTTGGTCGGCAATGCCCTTGTGATCGCCAGCGTCAGACGACACAGGAAGCTACGTGTGCCGACGAATCGCTATGTCGTCAGCTTAGCGGCCGCTGATTTTCTCGTCGCGGTTTGCGCGATGACGTTTAACGCCTCCGTCGAACTGATCGGGCATTGGGTCTTCGGTAGAATCATGTGCGATATGTGGAACTCGTTGGACGTGTACTTCTCTACTGCCTCTATATTGCATCTGTGCTGCATCAGCGTGGATAGGTATTACGCTATTGTCAGGCCCTTGGAGTACCCGGCCATCATGAGGAGACTCACGGTCACCTGCATGCTATGCAGCGCTTGGATGCTGCCGGCCCTCATCAGCTTTGTACCCATCTTCATGGGCTGGTACACCACTGATGAGCATCTTAAGCTTCTCAGGGAGCATCCTGAGGTATAGCGGGTGGCTGCTTTTGTTTTAATTTGGTACCGATGTTGATCGGAATGATTAACGCGCAGTAATACAGCGCGTGGATACTGGACGCGTGGTACTTCTACGCCTAGGAATCTAACGCGGAGTTAACTAACGCGTAGTAGTGCAACGCGTAGTAATCCAGAGCGTGGATATTTAACGCGTAGGAATCTAACGCGCGGAACTTTAACGCGTAGTTAACCAACGCGTGGAACACTAACGCGAAGTAAACAGACATGTGGAATTCTAACGCATAGTTAACCAATGCGTGGAATTCTAACGCATAGTTAACCAACGCGTGGAACTTTAACGCGTAGTTAACCAATATGTGGAATTCTAACGCGTAGTTAACCAACGCGTGGAACTCTAACGTGTAGTTAACCAACGCGTGGAACTCTAACGCGTAGTTAATCAACGCGTGGAACTCTAACGCGTAGTTAATCAACGCATAGAACTCTAACGCGTAGTTAATCAACGCGTGGAACTCTAACGTGTAGTTAACCAACGCGTGGAACTCTAACGCGTAGTTAACCAATGCGTGGAACTGTAACGCGTAGTTAACCAACGTGTGGAACTCTAACGCGTAGATAACTATCGCGTGGAACTCTAATGCGTAGTTAACCAACGCGTGGAACTCTAACGCGTAGTTAACTAACGCGTGGAACTCTAACGCGTAGTTAACCAACGCGTAGAACTCTAACGCGTAGTTAACCAACGCGTGGAACTCTAACGCGTAGTTAACCAACGCGTAGAACTTTAACGCGTAGTTAACCAACGCGTGGAACTCTAACGCGTAGTTAACCAACGCGTGGAACTCTAACGCGTAGTTAACCAACGCGTGGAATTCTAACGCGTAGTTAACCAACGCGTGGAACTCCAACGCGTAGTTAACCAACGCGTGGAACTCCAACGCGTAGTTAACCAACGCGTGGAACTCTAACGCGTAGTTAGGTATGTTAGATAGGTTAGGTGGGTCAGGTAGTTAGCTATGCTACTTCATAATAACCGTAATTTACAAACTTCCTACAATATTAAATTATTTAATCCTCCCAATTCAATTTTCTAAATCTCCCAAAAATAAACGCAATTTCTAAACAATTCTAACCACAACCTCACACTAAAATTTCAAGAATAAGAAAAATATCTCCAACTCAATTAAAATAAAGCTTTCACCCAATACTTCATTTTGAAATAATACCGCCATTTTCCAGAAACGTCGTTTTTAATAAAACGAAATTTTTCAATTACCCAAGCAGAGGGTATTTGAAGGGCTGCTTTAATCATCGGAAATACTGCTACATAAATTTCGAAACTACGAAAGAGTTATTGTCTGAGGGACAAAGAAATATGAAAGTCGAAGCCACGGTAGAATTTCGATTAACGGAACGTCCATTGTACGAGCAGTAGTTCATTGTACCGCCGGTGTATTATCGGAGTAATATATTTCGTTGCACCATTTTGCTCGCTTTTTCGATCGTATTTGTTGTGGGAGTCCGATTAATCGGGAGCTTGTTAACCGTTCTGTATATTGCAGGATACATGAACGACGCCTTGATTTTAGCGAAATTATAAAAATAATTTAAACTTGAAGTATTCAATAGTATCATTTTATGGCAATACATGAAGAGGTTTAAAAAGAAATAGAAACAGAAGTTATTATAGGGTAAGGTTGTTTAAGTCGTACCTCTCCTTGCAATTTTTTTTTAATTTAGATTAATTTATATGACACAAAGATTGTTCAGAGTTGTAATAATAAATAGAAACAATATTTACACTAGAAACGAACATAGTTTTTACGTATTTGCTAAATACCCGTTGTTATGTAGGTTTCTTAAGGGGTACGACTTGAACAACCCTATATGAAATATGGTTCCCGAAGATCCAGGAAAGCTAAACATCTTCACTAGGTGTTTCAAGCCGCGATGTTTCTTGTTCAAATAGCACAGTTTTCAAGCAACCTTGCATAATACGTGGAGTCATATCTCCGTTGTATTATAACTTCCCATCCGCGTTTGCGACCATTTATAACTTCGTTTCAGACGACCCTCGTGTATTCACTGTGGAGCTCGCCATATTATAATTTCGACCGGTGAAATTGCGAGCGGAATGAAAGCAGCGGCCGAAGGAACGTGCCGGTAAATTTATTACTTTTTCACGACTACCAGTTTCCTCTAGCTTCTTCAACGCCGCCATTGTACGGCACTCTTACGAACAACGAAACATCGTTCACTATTTTTCTTCTTAAAATTTTCACTCCTAATTTTTCGCTGGTTAGTTCTTTATTCTTTCAATCGGCTGTTTTCCTATATTTCTTTAAAACATTTCACACTTTGCAAATTTTTTAATTTTCTGATTCTGAATTTTCTAAACTCAGTTCCTCAGAGTTCTGCAGACTGAATCTTTACAATTGAACGTATTCAATTATTATTACTAAAACTAATTAACAATGAAATTAATTATTATTAGTTCAGTTTCTTGTTTATTTCATAGGAAGATGGAGTTGCAACTTGCTCATTCACTTGACGATTAACACTTTCTTGAAATTGCATATTATAAGTTGAAAACCACTGAACTGGCCTTGTCGACATGCATATTCATTGATTTTTTAAGGCAATTTTCTCGACAACGAAGTCTAGTTTAATTAACTTACCTTTGACATTAACTTGTTTATCAATAACCGTGACAGTATTCACTTTTTATTGCAATGCCAGCGGTTTTTTTTAATTATAAACGTCACTATGAAAATTTCTCTCAAAATTGTTTTTTGGGTAATAACTTCTTCCGTCTGAAATATACTGATTTATTATCAATTACGCCCATCATTTCTTTTGAACTTTGCGAGACAGATTTGAACAGTATATCACTTTTGTAATTGATCATTGAAATATGATAATTGTAACCATTAATCAATCTATCTTATTGTGCTGCATCGATAGTAATAAATGGCTTCTAGTTCTAGTGATTATCGATCATGTCGAATCATTCAATTATTAATTTTCATTTTAATGAAATCATAATTTCATTGCTGCATAAATTGATAACTTAGTGAATTTTTTTTTGGATATTAAAGAAAAAATTGCAAACTTTCAACGAACCAAAATGAAAGGAAACAGATTTGAGACTAAAACGGAAACGCAGAAAATTGGCGAACAAGGATGTTTCGTGGAAGACGCGCAACATATGGCAACGCGGAGTTTCCGTTTATAAAACGTCCGAATAAAAGGCGAACGATAAATCATCTCTATGCAAATTCCGCGTTCATCTCGCGGCGATCGGCCATCATTCTGTCCACGGCTCGATTTTCCTGAAATTAAAATACTTTCTTCCGCGATTGAAGTGTAAATATCCGATAAAATATTCTATTACTGCCACGGGAAAATTGAACGCTTATTGGGCGGCAAGACGTCTGCTGCACAACGGATTTCTAATTTACTCGATCAAAAATTAATTGTCCATTACGGTGGAAATTCGCTAAGTGTTTGAACAATTTTATTTATTATTTTCGTAATTAAGAAATAAATGAAATGGTAGTGGAAGAAATAGGAGAACCTAATGTTTTAATTAAAGAGCTATTTCCAATTAACAAATAGGAACGAAAATGATCACAACCCAGGAAGCATCTGTTTCAAGATTCATTCGAAGAGTATCCTTGGGGTGGTCCCTGCGGTGCGCGGTCCCTGATGAATCCCGTCTTTCTATCTTCAGATCCTCTGTGAAGGACGTCCGAGAAAAATACGAATAGGGAATACAAGAATAGCTGGCAATAAACCAGCGAAATAACAAAGGACGCTGAATTTAACGCGTTAATAACACCCTCGAATAAAGTCTACTATGTCTCTACTTAACATTTGAACCCTGCAACTTCCAAAACAGTCTACGAATAAAATACAGATCTTGTACTTTACAAATTTGCATAAATTCAGGTAAAATATATTGAAATTCTAGCTTGAGGTACTTGAGATTTCAAGTATTTGTGGTATGTTCACTGAATTTAATGAATTTAATGTTCACTGAAATGGTTTCTAGTAGACTATTTCCCCAAATTCCAACAAAACGGATCCCCCGTTCAAGAAATCGAATAAAATAACAGGAAAGAAAAAGAAATAACCTTCTAGTACCCTTATACAGATAAAAACATTCCACGGGTAGATCAATTAATTTTGACCCATCTGTTCTCCCCACACAACGAAGTTCAACATTCGTGCTCTTCGATAAAGTTCAATATTTCATTTATTCGACAGCGGCCATCCGTAAAGTTTCTCCAGTAATTTTTCTCTTCAATCTTTCACTTTCTCGCAAAGATTTAAATTTTACTTCTACGAGAATATACACAAAATAATTTATAGCTTTTCGTGATAACTGTTTAGTTTAATTTATTTAATAGCAACACGATTTTAAATTACTTCCGGAACAATTTTTTATTTGGTGAGTTTATTATTATTGTGAAGTATAGAGAATGAATAGATGTTCTTCTCATGATATACTAGCATACCTAACCTACCTAACCTACCTAACCTACCTAACCTACCTAACCTACCTAACCTACCTAACCTACCTAACCTACCTAACCTACCTAACCTACCTAACCTACCTAACCTACCTAACCTACCTAACCTACCTAACCTACTTAATCCATCTAACCTAACATATCTAACACACCTAACTTACCTAACCAAGCAGTGTTTCAAAACGAGAAAAATTAATTTATACAAGCACTTAAAATTTAATTAAAGTGGTTCATTAAACCTGACCTATCTAAAGTAAAATATTTTTTTACTTAAACGTTAAGCCGTCCTATTTCGAACAAATTGAAATAAATTTTATAATCAACATCGAAAATGAAAATATAGCTCAAAGGCACGTTCGAAAACGTACAAAAAGCCAATCAGACACTCGTTTCCATTTATACGAGAAACATTTGATCAAATTAAATCAAAAGCAGCCCACTTGACCGGAAATGTTGGATGAACTATACTGGGGTTTAATACGAAATATAAATACAAAATGTCGAGATACTTTGACTGAAGTTTAAATATTTTAAGCGATCGAAAATCTTCGAATTTTTTTATTTTTCGATCATATTTTATTTTTATATTTTTGTTTAGCTGTGTTTTTTAACCTCTTCGAATAGTTTATTTTTATATTTTCGTGCGAAAATTGCTTTTCGAGATGTTTTTTTTATTTTTTAACCTCTTTGGAACATTTTAATTTTAGCAATCAAGCTTCATTTTTATATTTTTTTTTTAAAATTGCATTTCATGAACTTTTCAATATTTTTTAACTTCCTCAAACATTATAATTTCTCTAATCGTATTTTATTTTTTTTATCTGGATGTAAAAATTGTATTTTCTTGTATTTTTTAACCTCTTCAAACGCAAGAACATTTTAATTTTAGCAATCAAGCTTCATTTTTATATTTCTCTTAAAAATTGCATTTCATAAATTTTTCAATATTTTTCAACTTCCTCAAACATTATAATTTCTCTAATCGTATTTTATTTTCTTTATCTGGATGTAAAAATTGTATTTTCTTGTATTTTTTAACCTCTTCAAACGCAAGAACATTTTAATTTTAGCAATCAAGCTTCATTTTTATATTTCTCTTAAAAATTGCATTTCATAAATTTTTCAATATTTTTTAATTTTCTCACACATTCTAATTTTTCCAAATGTATTTCATTTTTTTATCTCCATGTAAAAGTTGTATTTTCTTGTATTTTTGAACCTCTCCAAACGCAAAAACAAATCAAGCTTCATTTTGACATTTCTCTTAAAAATCCCATTTCACTTTCACTATTTCTTCCCTCCTCCATTTTTACGTATTTATTTGTTCATATAACTAAAATTTTATTCCACAAATTTGTCTTTCAACCGAAACTGACGCGTACACAAAATGGCGCCCAAAGCGTGTTAAGCCCGTAAAGTTCATCCTCCGCATACACGAAACTTACGGTGTGATCGAAATCAGGTGTGCGTGTTCGTGACGAATCCATCATACTCAGTGATAAGTTCATCAGTTTCATTTTGGATCCCCGGTTTCGTGATGATCGTGATGTACTGCAAGATCTACAAGGAGGCTGTTCGTCAAAGGGAGGCTCTTAGCCGTGCATCCAGTAATACCGTCCTAAATAGTGTTCACTTGCATCGTGCATCCACGTCGAGGCATCATTCTAGGGCCTCCCATCAATTATTATTACACCCGAGCGACGCCAGCGACTTTGGGAGACCTATTTCTTATAGGACCGCCGCGGAGCTCAATGCGGAGAACGGTGAGTACAAAATGGAGGATTTTTAAGGGAAAGAGGGATTTAAATCACTTGACAGATTGATACCTGTACTTACTGAATTAAATTGAAGCTATGTAGCTTCTCGAGAACTGATATTTAAGGAACGTTTGACTTTTTATTTTATGGAAGATCGATACTGTTTTATGGAAGATCGATGCTTACTGTCTGTATTGTAAAATATTTTTACTTGAAATTGATTGTGTATAGAAAATGTGTCCAATACAAAAGTCCACTGAATGTTTCTCAATTCTTCTCACATTGTTCACATTGTTTACCAAAAACACAGGGATTGTCACAGAATGTTAACAAGTAGGAAGTTTCCGTATTTTCTCGAGAACCGTGTCGCCAAATATCTTTGGCTGATGTATTGTTGCAATCGTTTGCACACGTCCACCTCGAGTTCTGGAGGTTTCCGTATTTTTAGATCGTCTCTTAAAAGCGTGTTCTACAGAAACATTTATTCGATGGACACTTGGAAATCATGAAGAAAACAAGCGATCTTTCAACGCTCGAAATTATTTTACAAGTCGCGTCATCTTCAAATATTATTTTTGGGTGATATTTTCTGGCTATATTTTATGTTCCATTTTTTTCATTAAAATTGTACAAAATTTGTCAGTTGTTCTGCAAAATATTCATCGAGTGGTCTCATTATGATGTGGCTACTCTTGAATATTACAAACTTTTCTTATATCGCCGTTTTTTTGTAGTGTTCATTATATTGCCATTCACCCTTAAAACAAGCTATTTAAGAGTCTAATGATGATTTCTGCATCAATAGTTACAATAATATGTGACAGCTGTTGAATATTAGAAACTCTCCTTATATCGCCGTTTTCTTATAGTGCACATTTTATCACCATACATTGTTAAAACAATCTGCCTAACAATCTAAATATAATTTCTGTATCAACAGTTACAATAACATGTGACAATTCTCAAATATCACAAACTCTCCTTATATCGCCGTTTTCTTATAGTGCACATTTCATCATCATACACTGTTAAAACAAGCTACCTAACAATCTAATAATAATTTCAGCATCAATAATTACAATAACATGTGACAATTCTCAAATATTACAAACTCTCGCTATATCGCCATTTTCCTATACTGTCCATTCCATCGCCATTCACCCTTCAAAACAAGCTACCTAACAATCTAATAATAATTTCTGCATCAACAACCACAATAACATGTGGCAATTCTCGAATATTACAAACTCTCGCTATATCGCCATTTTCCTATACTGTCCATTCCATCGCCATTCACCCTTAAAACAAACTATCTAACAATCTAAAAATAATTTCAGTATCAATAATCACAATAACACATGGCAATCCTCGAATATCACAAACTCTCGCTATATTGCCATTTTCCCATATCGTCCACACACCCTCAAAAAAAAAATACCCAAAAATCCAATAATAATTTCTCTATATAAAACATGAATACCTCAGTCCTCCAAACTCAATTTAAAAAAGCTTAAATGTAAAAATAGAAACACGAAAAGCAATCGTTATAAAGATCGGAATTACCGAAGGCATCGATTTCAGTAATGTTTCTCTCCCTCGATAATTGGCCGCACTTAACGTTATTACCACAGAATCATCGAATCGCGAGGGAAAGTTAAATTCTCCCATACAATTTTTTACTTCACACGATTATCTTTATTTCTGTTCTCCGTTCGTTTCGATATCAAAGCGTTTCAACCTTGGTTTTTTGCGTGTCCATCGAAGCAGGAATTTTGATTGCTCAGAGAACCCATGGATCATTCGATTCACTGAAACGTGATGGTTTGCTCGGAGAAAGTCTGCAGATTCATTGCTGTTGATTATGCAAACTTCAGCGAACTGGTATAATAATAGTCCGAAAGATTCGAGATATTCGAACACATATCTTGGTTATTATACTTCGACTTTAAAAGTGGTTTACTTTATTATTTTCACTTTATCGTCATGGATGCTGAAGACATATTTTATTTATTATTTTAACTTTGTGAGGTGCTTATTGGGTATTATTATTTATGAGATGGAATATCCTCAGAAATGGAAGAATGATTTATACAATTGACATAACTTGTGAAACACAAGTTGTGACTATACAGGGTGCTACAGTAACTCTTCAAGGTCAAAATGATATTGCCAGTAAATAGAACTTTTTAAACCCTACAACTTTTGTCTGAAACATTTTTTGATAAAACTTATATTTTTCGAAATATTCAAGGGTTCCGTTTTTTATGCACCCTGTATTTATCAATCAAATCTAAGTATATTTTTGCTGAAAGTTACTTAGGTATATTCTGATGCTACTACACATCGCTTAAATTAATTTCCAAACCTTCAAATTGAAAAACCTTCCTAACAAAGTTAACATTAAATACTGCTATTAATACTAGTTTACTCGCTAAAGTGACTAAACACGTACTGAAATTACCAGGTATCTAACCGTCTATCACAGAGCGTCATTCACACCTGTTTTACCTACACCTCATCAGCCATTGATTTATAACAAACTTGCCCCGACCAGTTTTTCTACTGATTTGTTAGCTCGAACTGATTCACCTTCGCATAATGGTTACTGTGTATTGGTATGCATACACGGAGTCATGTCGTTTATATTTACGTTAAAACAACAACGTCAGCTCGTATTAAGATTAATGGTTCTCAGTGGTCATAAATAGCTCGATCGGTACGCAAATACGTAAATGATTTCGTTAAGTGTCCTCGTGTACTACTGAAAGCTTTTACAACTTTGCATAAACTAACCGTCGGGAAGATTGATTGACAGTAGTTGACTGCCAGATCCTTCCTTTTTCCTGTAAATCCCTTTCTGTTTCCTGTTTATAAAGCGGTGTTTATACGATTCTTCGCTGGGTGTTGTGTAACCGAGTGTTTAGACGAGGACGTATGGGATGAGTTGTTATAAATAACATTTTGGGAAATTAATATATTGTTAATGCGTGTTGTACTTCTACGAGCTGTAATTTCGCGCATTATTAATTTCACGCGTCATAATTCCACGCATTATTAATTTCACGCGTCATAATTCCACGCGTTGTAATTTCACGCGTTGTAATTCCACGCGTCGTAATTCCACGTGTTATTAATTCTACGTATTATTAATTCCATGCGTTATTAATTCCACACATTATTAATTCCATGGGTTGTAATTCCACGCGTTATTAATTTCACGCGTCGCAATTCCACGCGTTATTAATTTCGCGCGTTATTAATTCCACGCGTTATTAATTCCACGCGTCGTAGTTCCACGCGTTATAATTCCACGCGTCATATTTCCATGCGTTATTAATTCCACGCGTTATTAATTCCACGCGTTATTAATTGCACGCGTTATTAATTCCACGCGTTATTAATTCCACGCGTTATTAATTTCAGGCGTTATTAATTCCTCGCGTCGTAATTTCATGCGCCGTAATTCCTAGTGCTGGAATACCATGCACCCTACTTCTATGAGCTGTAATTCCACGCGTCGTACTTTTATGTGCTGTAATTCGACGCACCGTAATTCCACGCGTTGTAATTCACACTAGATTTACGGACGTTTGATGGTCACTTATATTCAAATTTTAACTGATGTAGAAAAATAAATAAATTGTAGATGATATGTGAACTGCCTAAAACATTGATTCTTTTGCTAAGACTTTGCTGACATTTTTACAAAAATTTCTTGACAAGTTCTGTCATCTAAAATTGACCTATTATCCGTTATTTTGACGGGTTCCGTAAATCTAGTGTTAATTCCACGCGTCGTAGTTCCAGGCACCGTAATTCCCCGCGCTGTAATACCACGCGCTGTAATTTCTTCGTTGAAAGAGAAGTCCTTGCAGTTATAGCTAAAGGTATTTTATAAAAATCTATGTTAACATTGTGTGAGCCCAGCGGTGTATTGTTGCGGATGTATTTTGAATACAAAATATTAATTTTGGTAATATAACTAATTCCTTCCTTTTTGTTTAAAAAGTTTCGTTATTCTGCCTACGTAGTCTAATTGAATTGTGCGTCATGTGTGTCATAAAGGACTAAGATATTTATGTCATATTAATAATTTTAATATCAAGTTAAATAATTCTATCAGTCACTTAAAATAACATTTACTATTTTTTTGTAGTTTATTGAGATTACTATAGGAAACTACTCCTCTTTTTCTCAACGTCGAAAATCATTCAGATGTCTTCCGTTTTATTTATTTAAATAATTCTATCAATTACATAAAATAACATTTATTATTTGTTTTGGAATTCATTGAGATTAGTATAGGAAACTACTCCTCCATTTCCTCAACGTTCAAAATCATTCAGATGTCCCGTTCTATTTATAATAAAATTCCTTGCGTCATCTGTACTCTTTTTTTGCAACCTCAACAAGTATTTTCACGAGATTTTTTGACGAAGAAATCACCTCACGCGAATTTCGCAGCCAAGAAGCACTCTACTAAATTTCGCAAGCGTAGCATAATGGACCATAGACGCAGAGTTCGTACGAGTCCCATGAAAGGATCGATTTGATCAATGTTCGCGGAATGAAATTTACCAGCTGCAGGCATTTAGGTATCGCTGCAGCCTAAACGACGCTTTTAACCCAGACCCCCAGACACGTACAGGCGAGAATTTTGTCTCGAACGTGACTGCATTCGCGTCCAAATGCATTTCCTGCTAAATTAACGAGGGGAATTTTATTACCGCCCTTTATCCCTCGTTATTCAACGATTTATCACGATCTTTCCGGGAAATTGTTCTAAATATCTCACTGAACGAGACAAGTAACAAGTAGAATACAGAAATACATGGATATTTAAAAAAAAAATTTATGAAGCTGATAAAATAGCAGATTTTTAATTTGGTGGTTTTGAGACAATTTTGTAAAGAATTTGCAAGGTGTTAAAAAAATAAAATATGTGTTTTAATAAATATAGTAACTGGTCTCACAGAGTCACTTCTTAATCTTAGAAGTCTTAAAAATATAAAAAAAAAATAATTTATAAAAGTATAAACATGAAGTATAAATATTAATATGAAGTATAAATAAATATTACAAAAGTATAAACATGAAGTATAAATAAATGTTACAAAAGTATAAACAAGAAGTATAAATATTAATATAAAGTATAAATAAATATTACAAAAGTATAAACATGAAGTATAAATATTAATATGAAGCATAAATAAATATTATAAAAGTATAAACATGAAGTATAAATATTAATATGAAGCATAAATAAATATTACAAAAGTATAAACATGAAGTACAAATATTAATATGAAGTATAAATAAATATTACAAAAGTATAAACATAAAGTATAAATATTAATATGAAGCATAAATAAATATTATAAAAGTATAAACATGAAGTATAAATATTAATATGAAGTATAAATAAATATTACAAAAGTATAAACATAAAGTATAAATAAATATCACAAAACTATAAATACGAAGTATAAATAATAGTTTGCTAATAAGTTGCCTAAGAAGCGCTAAAGTACAGTAACCTATAACATCCTGACATTTGAGCAGAATACCGGTTTGAAACGCGCTCAAGAATTGCCTTTTAACCATCGAAATAGCTATTCCCATCTCCTTTCACCTATAAACGCAGCCATTTGTTCGCCAACCTGTACCGCCATTTTCCTCTAAACGTGGCCCAATATTTCAAGCTGGATGCTCTCATTAACTTCGAGCACGATATTTAAAACGGTGACTCGTCTCCGTCGAATGATAAATCGAGAATACTCCCACGGGTTGGCCGTATAAATACGTCGTCGGTGACAGTGAGCCATGGGTCTCGATGGAGATCGGCCAGACTGAAACGTTGCCAAAAAGTTTCGACCCGCGAACTTGGCATTCTACGATCGCATTGTCCCTGGAACGGAAACTTGCTCTTGTGACCTGCACTCGATTTGTGTACGGTGGAAGTTTGTATATGGGTAATAAAACGTGGGAACGCTTGTTAGGGACGGTAGACGCTCGGTAGTGGCAAATCGGGTGATGTCGGGAGTACTCGGGGAGAATCGGACGCGCTCGGGGACTCTCGGAGGCGCTCGGGTATCCTTTGACGCGCTCGGGTACCTTCTGACGCGCTCGGAGACCTTCGGACGCGCTCGGAGACCTTCGGACGCGCTCGGGTACCCTCGGACGCACTCAGGGACTCTCGGACGCGCTCGGGTACCCTCTGACGCGCTCGGGTACCCTCTGACGCGCTCGGAGACCCTCGGACGCGCTCGGGTACCCTCGAACACACTTAGGGACTCTCGGACGCGGTCGGGGATTCTCGGACGCGCTCGGGGAGATTCGGACGCGCTCGAGGACCTTCGGACGCGGTCGTGGACCCTCGGAGGCGCTCGGCTGGCATCGGATGCAGTGGCGTAGTCGATGTCAAGAGCATCACTGAGCGTCCTAGGCTTTCTATTACTTTTTATACTTCCTTAAGACTTTCAGAGCTTATCAATCTTTAATTATTCGTATCGAAGATTATATTTGATCCATTTTTAACTAAATTTACTCACAGAAAAGACACAATAACAGACAACAATTCATAACAAAATAATGACTATTCAAGACCAATTAAATTTCCCGCCAAAGGGTTCCAAAATTGCCTCCAACCAAAAAATTCGACTAAAATGATTAATAGTAAAAGTTAATCTTCCCAAATCATTAATTTGTGAGACACGAGCAACTCTGTAGCACCTCATAAACGACCAACAGAGAATGTTTCATAAGGTAACGTTATCTGGACCAGCTCCGCTCGTAACGAGAACAAGAAACGGGCAAGTGGCGTAAAATTATCGTAACAGCCGTTTCTAATTTACACCGGCAAATTGCACGTAGCCACGCCATAAGTTACCGCTATTTAACGGAGTATCTATTTACTTGGCCATTTAATTGGCCGTGTATTAGAGCCACAATGCAAGGCACACGCGTCACGGCACGTTTATGGAACGTTTGAACGGCGATAAACGTGTCGCTGTTCAAAACCGAAATTGCAATTTGTCAGCTCGCCTAGAATAATTAGTTCGGAAACTCGGACGTTTGTAATCGCGTGGGATGATATTATGCAACGACTTTTTTTTTTAACGAAACTGAACCGTTTAATTTGGGGGTGCCGCGAATGTGACCCATATTTACGCCTCCGTATTGACGTTACATAAACTGTAACATATTATAACATTTTCTTGTCGGTGTACAATTATTATTCCCGTCGTACAAAAAGCTTCATACACTTCATATGTTTTAGTAGTTTTATATGCTCAAAGAGAAACGTGACGCACCTGGTGCGTCATTCTGATAAAGAAGTTGTTTCATAATCCAAAAAAGAAATGTGACTCACGGGGTGCGTCATCCACATAGAAATGGTTTCATACGTTTCATATGTTTAAAAAGAAACGTGACGCACCTGGTGCGTCATTCAGGTAAAGAACTAGTTTGATACGCTGAAAAGTTTCGTTTGTATTTATAATTGTTTAACGACCATGTGGCGGCTAGAAATCTCTCAAGGTGATGACAGCCATTTAAAATGAGCGAAAATCATCAGCTTTCCAAGGAAAATATTTACCCTGATAAAAATATGGAAGGGGTGGTAACGGACCCCGGTTATTGCGATGCGGAAATAGATCGGCACTATTTAAGTTTTAGCATGTTTATCCAAGCCGTGTTTACTATCCGAGGACATCAAAGATCTCGAAGGTAATTTCTGCCAGTTCCATTAGTAAATTTTTCAACTTCATACCGAAACGTCGCCCGATTATTTATGAATCAAGAGGATATACATTTCGTTTACAGTTTCTAGGAGTTCCAAGATCACGCTATCTTTAACGACTTCACTCGCGTACACGCCATTGAGGTGTGATGCCCTTTCCGAATAAGCGCCCAGCGCGTGCGCGTAACGGGTTGCAGAAATAAGCTCTCACCGACTTTGTGCAATCTTACGCAAAATATTTGATCGTTCCAGGTTTTGTAATAGTCGGAGAGATTTCCGGTAGCGTCTGTACCGAATTTCCATTTCGGTTGTGTTTACTCGAAATTTCCATTCGTTGGGCATTTGTGCGAAATTTACATTCGGAGAGCTTTTATTCGGAATTTCCATAGCGTTTATGCAAAATTTTGGATAAATAGGTACACTGTTTGTTGTAAACTCAGGGGGTAGCTTACAGCAGTCAATTTAATGGTACGTTTATACTATACACATTTTTGGGTAGTATACTATTGTATGTATCAAGGGAATTGGTTAATAGTTCTTAAGGTGTTTTTGAGAAAATTTATTTTTTGGGAACAAATAATGTGCTGCAAGTATCATTGTTAGCTGTACATTGATTCGCGACGCACTCACACTTCAAGCATGACGCACTTCATAAATTATAACGCCATCATATTTGACTTTCTGCTCCCTAATTTTTTATTTAAGAAAATTAGAATTCAAATTTGACGCGTGACGCACTTATAGTCCAAGTATGACGCACCTTATAAATTAAAGGGTAATCAAATATAACTACATACTACTAATTTTTTTTATTATTGAAAATTGAAATTTAAGTCTGACTCGTGACGTACTTATAGTTCAACTATGACGCACCTTATAAATTAAAGAATAATCATATTTACCACTACCACTAATTTTTTTTTAAGAAAATTGAAATGTAAGTCTAACTCGTGACGCACTTATAGTTCAAGTGTGACGCACCTCATAAATTATACAGCAATCATATTTGACTTCATGCTACGACTTTATTCAAAGTACCATCGCCAGCTATACATTTTTGACTCGTGACGCACCACAGTTCAAATATGACGCACTCGATAAATAAATTATACGGCAATCACGTTTGACTTCGTGCTACTAATTTTTTTTTAAGAAAACAATTTGAATTTCCGGGGGAAAAAATGCTTTATTCAAAGTACCATCGCTAGACATCCCTGCCCTTCAAATTGTGCGCTTCCAAAAAATTTTTCGCGTTTCGAGAGAAACCAGCCAACGCCATTTTTCGACATCTTAACTGTCGAAGTGTTCCTGGAAAAGTGAGCCATTGATGAAAACGAGTGGTACGAAAGGGCCAAGTCTGGTGAGTATGGCGGGTGAGGCAAGAGTCCAATCAAGCGCAGAAATTGTGCCTTTGACCGTTTTCTGTGCGTGATGCGGCGTTGTGTTGCGAAATCACTTTTCCGTGTCTTCTAGCTCAATCTGGACGCTTTTCGATCTGTGCGTGGTTCAAACTGATTATTCGTTGACGGTGGCGATCGGTATTAACTGTTTTTGCATGGTTTCATGATAGTCTGATCCACATGCATAGCGTTGTCTTCCTTCCGGAGTGACTCTTGCGGTCGGTGGTTGTTTCAACCCATCACTACCTGCGTTTAGAGTACCGTAGAATCAAAGCGTATCGCGTTAAGTTATCTTTGTCCACTGGATAGCACTTGTTTTTCTTTTGAACTCTCATTGTATTAACATTGTATGAACTCTCATTGTATTAACCTTATATGAACTCTCATTGCATTATACTCTAATTGAATGAGAAAACTTTGAAAACATACCACAAAAATATCTAACTCGAAATCTCTACATCGACTCCTTTTTAACTTAAATACGTTCAGACAGTATTTCATAACCGTTCCATAACATACATAGATTTAACGGTCGAAAATTCCGAAACTACGGTGCCAGATTTACACTTTGTTTCACCGAATTTCGCCACGGGCCAATGAAATATTCAGCTCGTGGTCTAATTACGAGCAACCAGGAAGCTTTCGGTGGCCATAATTCACGCGATATCGATCGGAATACCCAAAAAGGAGGCCCGTTATGGGATCCCCGTCATTAACCACCTTCTGCATAATTTCGCGTCGACGAAAAGTTTACTTTGTGTCTGCATTTCGATTATTCACTGTGTCGTTCGTCGTATTCGGGTCAGCCTTTAATCTGATACAGACATCACCGAAATCGGCCGCGACAGTCGATCAATGTGTCTTATATTTTGATACGAATCAATCGATAAATCTTTCGAGCTACTTTAATTACTGTTGTCTTATAATTATTGCTGCGAATATTTTTCTTATTGGCATTCGCTGATTGATCAATCATCCGTTATTAATTACAGTAATTTATAGTTCGACTCGTTCCTTAAAATTTTTTAGATTTGTTCCATCGAAAAGAAGATAATTGAAACAACCTTTCCTCCCGTAAGTGCCATAGATTTCTATTTAAGAACTGACCCAGAAAAAATAGCACAAAAGCGTGCACACGCGTCAGAGGTTTCCATGTTCTTTTGAGAAACAGCGAAGACAAGATGTGCACGCGAAGAAAGCTCCACTCTAAGATCCTTGACTATTTTACCGAATGTATCTCGAATCAGGCTCTTTATATACTTGAATCAACTGATTCGGAAAGCTCCTGCAACGAAACGAGAGGATTTCGTCGAAATACGAAACTGGAGAACCTCAGATCTCGTGCCATAAAATCTCATTTTTCGTAATGTACAGGAAACGGTCGTTATGCTTCCTTTCATTGCTCTCCGACAAATTTCTACATTTTCAGAACGCATTTTCCAGTTTCAATACTTTTCACGTTTAACGAACATTTTTCATAGTTTAATACTTTTCAAATTTAATGGACAATTATTTTTCATAGCTTAATGGTTTTCAAATTTAATAGATAATTTTTCAAGTTTAATAAATATTTTTCAGGTGAATTTCAAGTTCAATAACTTTTCGAATTTAATAAATAATATTAAATAATAATTGGGTTGCACCCAAAAGCAACCATCTACCAAACCTCCAATCCTAACAGAAGTTCAAAACCGTCACATCAAGCGAATACATGTCACATCACATGATTGTCTATGTGAGCACACATCCTCCCGTGTGTTGAACGCCTCAGTGGAACAACCACTTAGTTCGTGACGCGAGTTCACCGTGTCGCCTTAAGATATCGCTGGATAAAGTTCACAACGAGAAAGAACTTCCGGTTTGCGACTGCATCCCGTCTAGGTTCGCAAAGCGGATTCATGGGATGAGACTGAAGTGCATGCCTCGGGGTGAGACGAGTCACGAGAAGTGGCGACGAGAGAAACGTGAAACAACGAGGGTGAGAGAGTGTCGGAGGTGGCTTGATCTCTCCCAGCCTGCGGTGAGCAGTATGCTAGGTCAGTGAACGCGGTTCCAGCCAGCTCCAACGGGAGCACCCCGGGCACCCTCGCTCGATATCTGGAAACGACACCGGAGCTGCCTGCTAAAACCACCGGCCATCTCAGGCCTGCTTTTTATCGTTTACTATCGAACGATGTTTTAACACTTAGCTTTGGGTGATCTAAGATGGACCTTGTTTCAAGCTACTTTTATGCTAACTTTGGGTTACAGTATGAAGTAGCCAGATGAAGGATTAATAGTGGTACTAACTTTAAATTAACTGTCAATGCATATTCTACTAACAATATGGTTGTTAATAATGGTTAACATGATTATTAAAAAGACATTATCATATGGTATTAACAAAATGATTAGTGATTGAATTGATTGAATGATTACGTCTGTGAGCATCAACTGATGTGGTCCTTAGTTCAAAATAAATCAAGTACAGGTATTAACAGCGTCATTAATATAATTTTGATGAATTGTTAGGTCTATGAGCATCAACTGATGTGGTCATCAGCTCAAAATAAATCAAGTACAGGTTTTAACAGCGTCATTAATATAATTCTGATGAGTTGTTAGGTCTGTGAGCATCAACTGATGTGGTCCTTAGTTCAAAATAAATCAAGTACAGCTATTAACAGCGTCATTAATATAATTCTGATAAATAGTTAGGTCCATGAGCATCAACTGATGTGGTCCTTAGCTCAAAATAAATCAAGTACAGCTATTATCAGCGTCATTAATATAATTCTGATGAATTGTTAGCTCTATAAGCATCAACTGATGTGGTCCTTAGCTCAAAATAAATCAAGTACAGCTATTAACAGCGTCATTAATATAATTCTGATGAATTGTTAGCTCTATAAGCATCAACTGATGTGACCATCAGCTCAAAATAAATCAACTACAGGTATTAACAGTATAATTAAAATAATCCTAAAAATTTGCTAGGTCCATGAACATCAACTGATGTGACCATCAGCTCAAAATAAATCACCTAAATAAATAAAGAGTCCAACTAATAAATAAGTGCATGTTAACACGAGTAACACGATAAACAAGATGTCAGACATCGAACATGACAAAAAATGAAGTGAAAGGTATAATCGACGCCGATAAGATAGAAAGGTCAAGTTCAAAGATAGTAGAAAAATATATCGAGAACGCGACCTTCGAAATCTCCCTGAAAGCCTTTAATCTTGGCCGCTGAAATAAATCTCTGATCCCCGAAACTATCTGCATCACTCGTCGAGCAGAACAGTAAGATCAGGGTCATCTTGATAAAAGAACGAGCTAGAAGAATAGCCACGATGGATCGGCGCATTCTGAACGAATCACTCATGGATCAGCAGCCGAGTGAAATTGGAGAAAGATAAGACTGTGTTCTCGAGTGATTTCATCGAGCTCGGTCATAGAGAAAGGGGGACGTGATGGGAGAGAAAAGGACCGCGGTGAAATTAGAGCGGACGGTGGATATACTAGGGGATGGAAAATTTAAAGGATACCTGCTGGATGAGATGCAAATGTGGAGAGTGAATCTGGGAGACGATAAATTGAATTTGGGGATGGATTCGGTTTGATGGATTTTCAAATTGCAATTATTTATTGTACTGAGAGAGATGTTCTTAAATTTTTGTATTTTCAAGTTGGTATATTACATAATTTTATTTAACAATTTATTTATGGAGTTATGACGATTTTCTAATTCTATATCTATCAATTATTACATTAGACAATTTCACCTGCTCCAATTACTACATTCCCCAATTCCATCATTCCCCAATTCCACCCTTCTACAATTCCATCATTCCCCAATTCCATCATTACCCAATTCCAGCATTCTCGAATTTCATCATTTCCCAATTCCCAATTCCTTCTCCGATTCCATCATTCCCCAATTCCATCATTCCCCAATTCCATCATTTCCCAATTCCATCATTACCCAATTCCAGCATTCTCGAATTTCATCATTCTCCAATTCCATCATTCTTCAAACCCATCCTTTTTCGATTCCATCATTCCCCAATTCCATCCTTCTCCAATTCCATCATTCCCCAATTCCATCATTCTTCAATTTCATCATTCCCCAATTCCATCATTCTTCAATCCCAACATTCTCCAATTCCATCATTCCCCAATTACTACATTCTCCAATTCCTTCACTCTCCAATTACTACATTCTCCAATTCCTGCATTCTCCAATTACTACATTCCCCAATTCCTGCATTCCCCAACTACTACATTCCCCAATTCTTATATTCCTCAGTTACTACATTCCCTAATTCGATCATACCCAAACTGTTGCATCTCCCAGTCTGTACGTTTCTCAACTCCATCATTCCCTAATTACTACATTCTGCAATTCCATCAATTTTTAATTTGTATATTGCTCAACTCCTACATTCCTCAACTCCATCATTCTCCAATCCCATGATTCTAAAGTTCCTATATCCCTCATCTCCTACATTCCTCAATTTCTTCATTCCCCAATTCCTACATTGTTCAATGTTTCACATTGTTCAATTCTCATATTGTCCAATTTTCCACATTGTTCAACTCTCACATTGTTCAATTCTCACATTGTCCAATTCTCACATTGTCCAATTCTCACATTGTCCAATTCTCACATTGTCCAATTCTCACATTGTCCAATTCTCACATTGTCCAATTCTCACATTGTCCAATTCTCACATTGTCCAATTCTCACATTGTCCAATTTCCCATATTGTCCAACTTCCTACATTATCCAATTTCCCTCATTGTTCAACTCTCACGTTGTCCAGTTTCCCACATTGTCCAATTTCCCACATTGTTCAATCCTCACATTGTCCAATTCTCACATTGTCCAGTTCTCACATTGTCCAGTTCTCACATTGTCCACTGTCCTATATTGTCGAACTTCCTACATTATCCAATTTTCCACATTGTTAAACTCTCACATTGTCCAGTTTCCCACATTGTCCAGTTTCCCACATTGTCCAATTTCCCACATTGTTCAATTCCCTCGTTCCCCAACTCCATCATCCCTTATAAATCCACATTACGTTTCATCGTCACTACAGCTGCTAAATGATTCAAATTACACCTAACCACCCTGACCTATCCCAAGACTTCCATAACGAGTTAGTTGTAACCCACGACCAAAGTTTACAACCCACCCAAAATTACATCGAAAGCGTTCCGTATACCACAGTTTCTGAGAAACTTGTACAATTCCTCTTCTAAATAATCCCTAACGGTTTACGTTCATAAAAAACGGATTTGTCCATAAACGGTGATTCCGTTTGAAAGCCCGAACTAAATGAAACGCCTCTCCGCTCGGCTTGGATCTTTTGAAAAAAGGAAGCAAGCTCACCGAGGCATGTATCGAATCAATCTTCTCGTCCGACGACAACAGACTAAAGAAAGATTGGATAGCTGCGAAGAACAGTTTGAAGTCCATCCTTGTCGCTCTACGTCGTTTGTCGCCTAACAAATTGCATTAGAGGCCTGAATTAATGTCATTCTTCTTCGTCGCGTTTGTTATTGAAGAAGAAACGGATTCGTTCTTGCGGGTCACGTCGATTCACCATGGAGACAAACTGTCTGCTGTCGATCTTGCGATTCAGCAGTATCGCGGACTTCCTTTTCCTGGTCGGGGTAAAGGGAAGCTATCGAATAGAAATTACTTTCTATCGATTAATCGTTATGGAGGACTTTTAGAGTTAGGAGGGAAATGGACGAAATGGAACTATGGGAAGTTGTTTTGGTGGCTATTGGAAATGAGAGATGAAGTATTAATTGGGTTAGTTGAGATGAGGGTTCGTGTAATTTGGACTTTGGGGTAGGGGATGTTTTTAGAGTTCGTTTATTGTAATGTTTTTGTGTGGGTGAAGGAATTTGAGAAGGAGTAGATTTTTATATTTTTGAGGTAGTGCATTAGGCAATTCCATTTGACAATTCCTGCATTCGTAATTTTAATATTATTCAATTTTTATAGCACGCAATTCCAACATTCCGCAATTCCTATATTTCGCAATTCCGTCTATTTCGAATTATTACATTCGCCAATTCCATCTTCCTCCAATTACTACATTCCCCAATTCCATCATTCCCCAACTCCATCATTCCTTAATTCCATCACTCTCCAATTTCCACATTACTCAATTCCACCATTATCCAACTACTATATTTCCCAATTCCAACATTCCCCAATTCCAATATTCTCCAATTCCATCATTCCCCAATTCCTACATTGCACAATTCCTACATTCCTAAACTTCTTTATCTCCTAATTTTTGCATTCCCCAATTCTTACATTCTGTAATTGCTACATTCCTCAATTCCTACATTTTCTAATTTCTACATTCTGTAACTCCTACATTCTTCAATTTCTACATTCTCCAATTCTTACATTCCAAAACCAGTGAATCCCTTAATTTTTGTAGTACCCAATTCTTGCATTCTACAATTCCTTCATTCCTCTACTCCTATATCTCGTAATTTTCGCATTACACAATTCCTACATTCGTCAATTCCTACATTCCTCATTTTCTACATTCCTCAACTCCTACATTTGTCAATTCCTACATTCCTCAATTCTTACATTCCTCAATTCCTACATTTTCTAATTTCTACATTCTTTAACTCCTACGTTCCTCAATTTCTACATTCCCCAATTCCTGCATTGCACAATTCCTATAGTCTTCAATTCATACATTCCTAATCTTTTACATTCTCTAATTCTTGCATTTCCCAATTCTTACATTCTGCAATTCTTACATTCCTCAACTCCTATATTCCCCAATTCCTAAATTGCTACATTCCTCAACTCCTACATTCCCCAATTCCTGCATTACTCAATTCCTACATTCCTCAATTCCTATATTGCTAAACTTCTCCGTTCTTTAATTCTTGTATTCCCCAACTCTTGCATTCTGCAATTCCTACATTCCTTAATTCTTACATTCCTACATTCTGCAGTTCCTACATTCCTACATTCTGCAATTCCTACATTCCCCAATTCCTACATTACTCAATTTCTACATTCCTCAATTCCTATATTACTAAACTTCTCCGTTCTTTAATTCTTGTATTCCCCAACTCTTGCATTCTGCAATTCCTACATTCCTTAATTCTTACATTCCTACATTCTGCAGTTCCTACATTCCTACATTCTGCAGTTCCTACATTCCTTAATTCTTACATTCCTACATTCTGCAAATCCTACATTCCTCAATTCCTACAATTCCAAACATCCTCCCCTGAGACCATGAATCACCCAAACACCAGAATCCCCATATTTTCAAACCATCAATCTCCATGTTTACCCAAACTTTCCACCGGCGTGCATCGAATAAACACACGGATCAAAATTGCGATACATACACAGATCGATGTGTTCTCATTCAAAGCGTTCGTTTACATTCTTTCGCTCATTTTCAGCCGCTCGTTCAGGGATTGCTCAGCTTTTAACGCGTTACGACGATAATGGCGAACACGATTGCTAGCTCGCAAATATGCACGCTTTTTCCGCGAGAGGGTCGAGGGTCGAACAATTTGTTTTTATTGCGATATTTATGGCTCCATTGAAACGACGCTGAAACTCCGCACGGTTCGCCCAGAAACGTTGATATAAATGGAAATCGGGTCCCGTGCGATCGTTTTGTTTAAACATTCCTATTGCATCGTCTGTCACGCTTTAACTCGCGAGATCGACGAATAAATTCATCCCCTTTGAATCTTCTTAAATTACCTCCTCGTTTTTATTCCGAAAACAAGTTTACGTGGTGGCAGATTTTTTATTTTAAAATCGATTCTTCTTCAGATGTTTATTCATGAATATTCTAAAATATTTGTTTATTGACTGTATAAATAAAATAAATTAGACAGATCATTTCTTAAATAAGATAAAGATACAAAAATGTTAGGAAAGTGTGGTGAAAATGTGAAAGTGATTGCAAAACACGAAAGTAACTTTCTCAGAAATTCATTTCTACAAAACTTGAATGTCTTCAATTTAAAAATCTTGGAAAGCTAAGTCTTTGCGGGACCTCCGCTCGATACGGGAGTAAAAATCTAGCCCCGTGCGTTTTATTAAAATAACGCGCAAGCCTGAAACGCAGAGACGTTACCGCGGTACACTTCGCCAGTTACATTAGCAATGTAAAGCATGCTCGAACGTTTCGAGACGAAAATACAGGTCAGAAATGGGTCAAGCAATGTCTTGAAGGGTGTTGAAAAATTCACCGGGAGGAAATAGGACTCGGTCGTTGGAGGAAAAAGGAACACCTGTCCGTTCGTTTAAAGTTGCCGGCGGGAAAGTTTATGATAGCCTGTTTGTTCGAAATCTCCCTGGAGCCCCGTTCAGAATCGTCGCGTTGGGATTGCGAAAAACGCTGCAGCCAGAAACTTCGACACGAATCGGATATACGGAACTTTTTAATGGGGATAAGGAGCAGCTTGCACGGTTGCCGTATACTCGTAATCCACGCGGTTTCATTAAAACTGCTGTTGGGATATGCTTTGTTGATTCCGTTTAATTATAGGGATTTCTTAATATTTTTTTTTAAGGAAATTTTTATTTTTGAGTGGCGATGCACTCGCAGTTTAATGACGCACCTGATAAATTATGGGAGAATCATATTTTACTTTGTAATAGTAATTTTTTTTTGAGGAAATTTAAATTAGAATTTGACTCGTGACGCAATTATTGTCGAAGTATGACGCACCTATAGCTAAATTAATTTATAGTAATTAATACTATAATTAATAGTATATAAAATTAATACTAATTTTCGTTGAGAGAGAATTTAAATTTAGGGTTGATTCATGACGCACTTATAGTTCAAGCATGACGCACTTGATAAATTAGAGGAAAATTAAATTTAACTTCATACTACTAATTTCTTTTTTTTTTTTAAGAAAATTTGGATGTAAGTTTGACTGATGACGCACTTAGAATTCAAGTATGACGCACCTGATAAATTAAAGCGCCACCATATTTGTCTTCACGTTATTAATTTTTTATTTAAGAAAATTTAAATTTAAATTTGAGTCGTGACGCACTTATAGTTCAAGTATGACGCACCTGATAAATTATAGCAACATCGCATTTGTCTTCATGTTACTAAACTGTTATTTAAGAAAATTTAAATTTAAATTTGACTCATGACGCACTTATAGTCCAAATATGACGCACCTTATAAATTAGAGTGTACTCAAATTTATCTACATACTACTAATTTTTTTATTATTGAAAATTGAAATTTAAGTCTGACTTGTGACGCACTTATAGTTCAAGTATGACGCACCTCATAAATTAGAGAATAATACTATCTACTACTGCTACATTTTTTTTAAGAAAATTGAAATGTAAGTCTAACTCGTGACGCACTTATAGTCCAAGTATGACGCACCTCATAAATTATACAGCAATCACATTTGACTTCATGCTACGACTTTATTCAAAGTACCATCGCTGCTATACATTTTTGACTCGCGACGCACCACAGTTCAAATATGACGCACTCGATAAATAAATTATACGGCAATCACGTTTGACTTCGTGCTACTAATTTTTTTTTAAGAAAACAATTTGAATTTCTGGGGAAAAAATGCTTTATTCAAGGTACCATCGCTAGACATCCCTGCCCTTCAAATTGTGCGCTCCCAAAAAATTCTTCGCGTTTCGAGAGAAACCAGCCATCGCCATTTTTCGACATCTTAACTGTCGAAGTGTTCCTGGAAAAGTGAGCCATTGATGAAAACGAGTGGTACGAAAGGGCCAAGTCTGGTGAGTATGGCGGGTGAGGCAAGAGTCCAACCAAGCGCAGAAATTGTGCCTTTGACCGATTTCTGTGCGTGATGCGGCGTTGTGTTGCGAAATCACTTTTCCGTGTCTTCTAGCACAATCTGGACGCTTTTCGATCTGTGCGTGGTTCAAACTGATTATTCGTTGACGGTGGCGATCGGTATTAACTGTTTTCGCGTGGTTTCACGACACCCTGATCCATATGCATAGCGTTGTCTTCCTTCCGAAGTGATTCTTGCGGTCGATGGTTGTTTCAACCCATCACTTTCCCTGTTTGGGTACCAAAGCAGAACCAAAACACACGTTTCTATATTAATGATAAGCCCCATTCTTCCTTCAGTATTTCCTGCAGTAAGTACTGAAAGTACAGTTGCAGTTTACTGCAGCACAAAATTGATATCTAAGTATTCTTTCCAAACCTTTGCGCACTCCTGTCGTTGCACACCGATGTCCGCATCAGTTCGGACTTCACAGTCCAGTTTTCCCACAGCATTCGTGTCTATCCGAGCAAATCGATACGTAGCATCTTCCGTACAATAAAGGGAATAGCGAACGGATCAGACGGTAGCACGAAAACTCCGAAGGTTCACATGGACAGTACTAGATAATTCAAATTGTTGGAAGAGGAATGTAGTAAAGGCGAGAGAACCGAAGGATTCGCGTGATAGCAAGCAGTCAGAGAGGCAGATCTAGGTTGGTTGGTCGATGCTCACTGGCTTCTCCACTTTCGTGCAATCGATGTGCTCGTCTATCAAGATGTGCAGCCGGCTTCAACTTGTATGGCCGATTTAAAGGGTCTAAAGCGACGGACCGAATTGCCTCTGAAGGCCTCGAATATCAGAAACTCTGGATTCTTGTCTCCTTTGCTGGCGCGACAATTTCACTGACACATTTTAAACCCATCACTATTTTCTATTATTTTCTTTCTCAAAGCATTATCGATGTAGTCCTTGAAATTCTATTCAAAATGGAAACTTCTAATTTCACAAATAATTATTAATTATACATACGTGATATTATAATTTTCAAGTTGGTGCATTTGCAAATCGAAACTAATTTACAGTCACAAAAATGAACTCGACAGTTTAAAAATCTCTTTACTTGAAGATCAGAGAACTCCTTGTCGCCATTTTCTCTTGCACATCGCCTCTCATGTTCTACCATAATGACAACCGTCTAAGACCCCTAATTAACCGCCCCTAATTTACAACCCTCACACCTTGAAACCCCCAGACTGATTTAACACAATGTCGGTTAATCCCCCTGAATTTAAACAGAAACAAATGTACAATTTCAAACGGAACGAAGTGTAATCCCGTTGCAGATCAGCGTAAAATAGCACACGGGTTCTGTCAACGAAATGAACGACATCGTCCTGATAATTAACGTGTTTAAATAAATCCTGGTTTCGTTACAGCGAAACGAGGACGTTTTGATTCGATCAACGCCCACGAAGAATCGTCTCGATTGCGCATCGACGAGGCTTTATTAATATTCTCTCACGTTTTATCTCGGCGTAATTGCGTACGGGAAAATATTTATCGAACTAATTAACGGGATTAAAAATATCTGGAGAATCAGAGCGGCGGTAAATACGAGTTTATTCGCTGCAAATATTCGGACTGTCCGCGCGTTGATTATATTGAAATTGAAATTATCGTATCGACTTGTCAATGGACGCGGAGTCATTTGATTATATTAATATTGTGGACGCTGGTGGAATAAAATAATTTTAGTATGGAGTACGAGAATAATTTTTATTCGCCTATATTGTATGACACTGAGAAAGTTCTAGAGTTAAAAATGTCTTATTATGTTCTTACAAATGAAGGAGTAAGTTTTAGTAATTAAGGTTAATTTATGATTCACAGGCACTTCGATACGACAGCCAACGAAGAGCTGGAGAGCCGAGCACAAAGCTGCGAGGACGCTCGGAATAATAATGGGCGCGTTCCTCCTCTGTTGGCTGCCATTTTTCCTTTGGTAAGCAGACGCGAACATTCACTTTTTGTGTAATCTTAAGTATAAAGGAACACCTTAATAGTGGAATATTTCAGTTAAACCGTATAGAAGTTCTTTGTGAAAAAATGTATTATTGTCGCGAGTGAAGTTGCCAACGCTATTTCAATGATAATACATTGTAGAAATATAGAATTTGACTTATAGAAAATACTTATGTACATTTAACACTATTTAACGTTCAGTAATATTTGTTACATCAAGCACGTTCAAATGCAAACAAGTAACTCATACCCATCACTACCAACATAACCTTACACAAAATTCAGGAAGAGCAAACTAACAATGACAGCTCAGAGTATACTTCTAATTCAGAGAAAATAAATTTTAAATCAAACATGTTCAAATGCAAAGTGACTTATACCCATCACTATCTACACCTATTACTGCAACCTAATAAAATATCCTTTCACAAACTTCAGGAAGAAACCAACGATAAATTCAATAAATAACCATAAAAAATCAATTTCAAAACGAATATACAACATTTCTGAAATACGTAGTAATCTTCCTAAAACATGTAGCAATCTCTCCAAAGATATCAAACCAGTAGAAAAATTTCTTTTCCTCTGCTCCAAGCATCCAAGACATGAAAAGCATCCGATCAGCTCCATCGAGTACATTGAATCCTCGCCGGTCTTTCACCATTTCCCAATCCCAAATGTTCGAAGTTTTCGCAAAAACCGCAGTGAAATTCGGACGATTTCGTTCGCAAGCTGTTCTCGTTCCATCGCCGTGGACTTTCCTGAGTCGTTGAATACGCGCGAAAGCTGAGCCAGCCGCATGTTTTATTAATGCAAAGCCGAGTGCATCTCGTTGAGTTTGCTGAGAGTTTAGTCCGCCTCGGTCGGCCCTCGTAGTTCAACTATTTGCCTGACTAAGCGATGCGGTCGCAGTTGCCGGGCAAATGGCACTGGCTTCTTACAGCGGCGATATAATAAGGCGGAAAGTTCGTACGGTTGGTTCATTTGGGAATTACACCTGTCGGATGTACGGGGTAGATGAACGACGATATTATCTTTTGGTAGTTATTTTGGATTATGGTATCTTTTGGAATAGGCTGAGTTATTACGCGTTGGATTACTACGCGTTGAATTACTATGCGTTGGATTACTACGCGTTGGATATTTACGCGATGGATTAGTACGCGATGGATTACTACGCGTTGGATATTTACGCGATGGATTAGTACGCGTTGGATATTTACGCGATGGATTATTACGCGTTGGATTACTACGCGTTGGATTACTACGCATTGGATTATCACGCGTTGCATTACTACGCGTACAACTACCACGCATAGAACTACTACGCGTAGAACTACCACGCGTTGAATTACTACGCGTAGAAGTACCACGCGTAGAACTACTACGCGTCGAACTACCACGCGTCGAACTACCACGCGTTGAATTACCACGCGTAGAACTACCACGCGTAGAACTACCACGCGTAGAATTACCACGCGTTGAATTACCACGCGTAGAACTACCACGCGTAGAACTACCACGCGTAGAATTACCACGCGTTAAATTACCACGCGTAGAAGTACCACGCGTAGAACTACCACGCGTCGAATTACCACGCGTCGAATTACCACGCGTCGAATTACCACGCGTCGAATTACCACGCGTTGAATTACCACGCGTAGAAGTACCACGCGTAGAATTACCACGCGTTGCATTACTACGCGTTAGATTCCTACGCGTAGAATTGCCACGCGTTGTATTACTATGCGTTGGATTACTACGCGTTGAATATCCACGCGCTGGATTACTACGCGTTGGATATTCACACGTTGGGTTACTACACGCTGGATTACTACGCGTTATTCAATGTCGTCACTCTCACGTCTGCGCATGCGTGGTCCTCGCACTTCGTATGTTCCGCGTTTTTCCTTAATAATTCAAAAACGAAGCTTCATACCGCATTTTAGCAAAGGAAAAATTTATTCAGAATCGCGTCAGCTACCATCTCAAAGACGTACACCAATTATGTGACACCCTGTTTACGAATATCATATGAATACTCTTGCACTTACATATGACGAATACATGAAATGAAATTAAGACGAATAAAATGAATCATAAGATTGTCGAATCAATTCAAACGGCTACTCAGCATTTCTCCAACTCAACATTTCTTCTCAAATCTGAAATGTCGAGAATGAAGTTACGTGTAAAACTGATCACGTCAAAAAATAACAAAATTGATCCCCGGTTTAGTTTTGGAGAAAATCAAGTTTGAGGTTCGTCGCTATGGCAATATTATCTTGTGTGCGACGTAAACGGTACTGAGCCTGTAAGCAGTGTCTACACAGTGAATGTTTCTCTAAAGAAAAACCCGGAGGAAATTTAGAATGAAAATTTTACTTTGATAAGCCCCAATTTAAAAATTAGAGAGATTTGTTAAAATTACAAATTAGAAAATTTACATTTGGATTACATAATTTAGTTGGATTTTGGTTTTTTAATAATATGGAAGTTACAAGTTTCGAAACTGGAAATCCTGCGGGACTTAATCGAGCTGTTCGAGTTTGTAATTTATGGCAAACATCAAATGCTTTCACGTTGGGTTTGCGGTTGTAGAATGATGTTTGTCACAATGGCCACCTGCTCCGTTTCACGTTGCAAATCACATATACTATTCCCTTCTCTCTGTGTGTGCACGCTAGATTTTCGATTGTGGAATTTGCTCGTGTTGGCACTTTGAGTACCAATTTTCTCAGTTTGTGATTTGATTACTGCTTTTACATTCCATCTTTTAAATTAAAGAATTATTATACATGTATTTAACAAAATGTTATATTCAACAAACTGATTTGGTATTTATAACATAAGATGGTATACAATAAAATAGATAAAAAAAGAAGAATGTGTACATGTCATAAAAATGAAACATTACAAACTATTGGAAAATACAAAAATTAGAAAATACTATTTTTTGATTTGACGTAAAAAATAAAATATTTCTAAAGTTACAAACGAAACATATGTAAAGTATCTATCATTAAATGTTATTAGCAAGAGTAGTATACTATGTAAAATATTGTCTAGCTATCACACTGAAAAAAATCGTCGAATTGAAGTAACTAACTAGCATAAAAGTATCAATAGAAAGAAAGTTGAACCACGAGGACCAATAAAAAGTTTTCGCGAACAATAGGCAAGCAATTATCGTACTCTTGTCGGGGGATAAAAAATTCATTGTTCCCATCGTATTTTGCAAGTTCCATTAATTCGTCTGGAAGATTAATGCGGCCACCGTCGAAATAATCAATTCTCGAGTCGAACAAGAAGCTGAGCAACTTAATCTGGTAATAAGTTCTACTTGTAGCTGAAGTTAGTCCGTGACTTTGTGAAACTTTCGAGCGGTTTGCCGTTTAAGCTGTGAATAGAACAGGTGTCGACGCCGACGAACAATTTTCATTCGGTTATATCGCACGAATTTGACATGGTAACTGTTAGTTTTCTAGTCAGGTAATTCCACCGGCTACCGTGTCGAATTACCGCGAATTACTGTGTAATCGAATACATTGGGCTTGGAGGAAATTAAAGGGATACTGGACATTTATTTGGTGAATGGATCTAAGTTTAAGTTTAAGGGACTTCTACGCGCTGTAATTCCACGCTTTGTAGTTCCACACGTTGTAATTCCACGCTTTGTAACTCCACGCGTCATAATTCCACGTTTTGTAGTTCCACGCGTCATAATTCCACGCTTTGTAGTTCCACGCGTCATAATTCCACGCTTTGTAGTTCCACACATTGTAATTCCACGCTTTGTAACTCCACGCGTCATAATTCCACGCTTCGTAGTTCCATACGTCATAATTCCACGCTTTGTAGTTCCACACGTCATAATTCCACGCTTTGTAGTTCCACGCGTCATAATTCCACGCTTTGTAGTTCCACGCGTCATAAGTTCATGTGATATTAATTTCACGCGTCATAATTCCACGCTCTGTAGTTTCATGCGTCATAATTCCACGCTATGTAGTTCCACGCGCCATAATTACACGCTTTGTAGTTCCACGCGTCATAATTCCACGCTTTGTAGTTCCACGCGTCATAAGTCCACGCATTATTAATTCCACGCGTCATAATTCCACACGTTATTAATTCCATGCGTCGCAGTTCCACGCGTTCTAATTCCACGCGTTATTAATTCTACGCGTCGTAATTCCACGCACCGTTATTCCACGCGTCATAATTCCACACGTTATTAATTCCATGCGTCGTATTTCCATGTGCTGTGGAAATCCACGTGATGTTTCATTGAAACAGTTATAGTAGTATAACTTAGTATATACTTTAGTATACTATACTATAGTATAACTATTTATACTAGTTATACTAGTTATACTATAACTAGTTATACTATAGTATAACTATAGTATAGTTCCCAATTTATTGTGTCTGCATTTACTGTGGCCTTTCGAAAACCGCTCCTGACGAGCCTGCATGATTTCGATTGATTGAAAATATAATTCATTTCTTTCCGGTTCGTTGCTTCGTTAAAAAATTAATGTGCTTTTAATGTAAGGTTGTAGCAGGTTTCCAGTCGAACGTTGTCGCTATATTTTATCGGTTGCAATGAAAGAGGAATGTTACGTAAATGTAATAATAAAGCTATTAAAACTTTATTACAAAGTCGCAATAATGCGAAATGAGTTGGTGAACCTCGGTTACTGTAATACGGAAAGTCTGTAATATTTACTGTGTTTATGTGGGTTATGTTCGCTGTTGGAGGTAAATACAGTGTAGGCTTCATTTGGATGAGAATACGTTTGCTACTTTGAATCATTCGTTGGTACAGGAACTGTAGAATTTTTATGCTTTTTGGTTCTTGGAATAGCACATTTTCAAATTTCTAAATTTTTAAATTTTCAAGTTTTCAAATTTCCAAATTTTCAAATTTCCAAAATCCCTAGTTCCAAAATTCCCTAGTTTCCCAATTCCCTAGTTCCCAAATTCCCTAGTTCAAAAATTCCCTAGTTCCAAAATTCCCTAGTTCCCAAATTCCCTAGTTCAAAAATTCTCTTGTTCCAAAATTTCCTAGTTTCCAAATTCCCAAATTCCCTAGTTCCCAAATTCTCTAGTTCTCAAATTCCCTAACATCCAAATTCCCTAGTTCCCAAATTCCCCAGTTCCCTAGATTCTAAATTCCGAAATTCCTTAGTTTCCAAATTCCCAAATTTCAAAATTCACTAATTCCTAAATTACCTAGTTCTCCAATTCTCCAGTTCCTAAATTCTCTAGTGTTCAAATTCTCTAATTCCCTAGATCCCAAATTCCCAAATTCTCTAGTTCCTAGTTTCTCAAATTTAAAAATTCAAAAATTCAAAAATTCCCTAGTTCGCAAATTCCCTAGTTTTCTCAGTTCCCATATTCCCTTGTTCCTAAATTCCCTAGTTCCAAATTCCCAATTTATAAATTACCAAATTCTCAAACTCCTAAATTCCTCAACTCCTCACCTAAACTCCTCATCCCCTAAATCCCCAAACTCCTAAACAAGCATCCCTTAGTACCCCAAACACTCTCTCCACATCTCCCAAAAGATCAAACACCAATAACTCAGCAGAATTCCATCAATAATTCTAACTATAACAATTTGATTTCAGGTACGTAACTACGAGCCTGTGCGGAGAAGCCTGCTACTGTCCAGACACGGTGGTGTCCGTCCTCTTCTGGATAGGTTACTTCAACAGCGCCCTAAATCCACTGATCTACGCGTACTTTAACCGCGACTTCCGCGAGGCTTTCAAGGACACCTTGAAGAGCGCCTTACCCTGCTGTGCCAGTTGTTGGAAAACGCCGTCTCAGTTCGTCTAGCGAGAGAAACCCCCGTGAACAGTTGCGCCGAGCGTATTTCTTGCGATCCACGACGGAAGTTGCTTTCGACGAACGGTTATCTGGATCCTCGGGGTGTCGAAAATCGCCCGTTTCTTCCCCCGTTCGTTGCCCGCGAATTGATAACCGAAAGGGTGATATGGCTGTTTCTCGTTCTCTGTTTGACGACGTTTGTACCCGACCTTTGTCTCCTCGAGAGATGTTGTAAGACTGTTATTTTGCTTGATTGTAAGGATCGCTGTACGTTGCATTCATGGAAATGATTTCGAATAAACTCGAACAGCTTCAGATATTTTGTCTTATTAATTACGTTGTCTCGTTGAGGGAAATTTGCGATGGAGTTTGGGACAAGTTTTTATCTCGGTGATCATCTAGATGAATATCTTAAATGGACAGTTAAAGGAGTATTTGTTATATCAATATTTAAATGAACTTCTTAAGGAAGATTAGTTAAATGGACATCTGGATGATTATCTAGATGATTATCTAAATGATTATCTAGATGGTTATCTAGATGGTTATCTAGATGATTATCATAGATGATTATCTAGATGGTCATCTACATGTTCATCTATAAACGAAGATTAGTTGAATGGACATCTGGATGAACATCTAAAGAAATATTATTCGAATGAACATCTAGATGCTTATCTAGATGGTCATCTACATGATCATCTATAAATAAAGATTAGTTGAATGGATATCTCGATGGACATCTAAAGACATATTATTGGAATGAACATCTAGATGATCATTTACATGAACATCTAATGGATTATTTTTTTATTAAATATCTAGATGATCATCTAGATGAATATATAGATGAATATTATTTAAATGAACATTTCTAGATGAACATCTAAATGAACATCTAAGTAAATATTAGTGAAATAATCCTCTAGTTGATCATCTAAACAAAAATTATATGAATGTCCATCTAGATGGTCATCTAGATGAATATCTAGATGAATATAATTTAAATGAACATTTCTAGATGAACATCTAAATGAACACCTAAATAAATATTAGTCAAATGATCATCTAGTTGACCAGCTAAACAAAAATTATACGAGCGAACATCTAGATGACTATCTAGATGACCATCTAGATGAATATCTAGATGAATATTCCTAGAATAAACATCTCAGTAATTATTAGTCAAAACATCATCTAGTTGATCATCTAAACAAAAATTATACAAACGACCATCTAGATAACCATCAAGATAACCATCTAGATGACCATCTAGATAATTATCTAGCTAACCATCTGAACATCCATACAAAAAAAGTAACACAACCAAAAATCCAACCGAATATCACTAAAAAATTGTAAATTTTCATTCAAAAATGAATAAAATACAGAAATTTGTTAGTTGTTAGTTGTACAACGAAACCTTAACTGTTTACACAGAAGATAAGATAAAAACGAGGTTAATCTATGACAGCCGGTAAAAAATGTGCGAATCGCGGTATTAATTCAAAGCTGGCGTTAGCGAAATTAACAATCGTCTGGTTGAGTTCTTTAATTAACCCCTCGTGGTTCGTGGCTTAATTAAGCAAGCGTAAATAGAGATGAAACTTTCAACCAGACCTCTGCAAACATGCTTCGCTTTATGAAACGTCGTCAAACTTAATTTACTTTCTGTTAACACATTCGCTACGGACATTATGCTCAATTAATATTATTAACATTCATTATTATTCGTGAAGATTATTCGTGCTTCTGTTGGGTGGAATTTTCAGAGTATAGTTTTCTTTTTTTTGGGTGCATTGCATTTTTGCATCTTTCGGTTTTTAAGTTGTTGGGTCTTTGGAGTTTCAAGTTGTTGCATCTTTGGAGGTTTGGAATTTTTTTTTTTTTGGCAAGTTTTTGGAAATTTCTGCGTTTCAAATGATTAGGTTTTTGAATGAGAATGTGGAAGAATTGGTGGATATTTGGGGTTTTCGAGGTAGCAAATTTCTGAGGTAGCAAAGCTTCAAGGGATTAAATTTCAAAGGTGTCAAGTTTCGGAAGTATCAAATTTCCAAGGTATTAAATTTCCAAGCTATCGAATTTCCGAGGTATCAAATTTCCAAGGTATCAAATTTCCAAGGTTTTAAATTTCCCAAGTATTAAATTTCCAAGGTATCAAATTTCCAAGGTATCAAGTTTCCCAGGTATTGAATTTCCAAGGTATTAAATTTCCAAGGTATCAAATTTCAAAGGTATCAAGTTTCCAAGGTATCGAATTTCCAAGCTATCAAGTTTCCCAGGTTTCAAATTTCCAAGATATTAAATTTCCAAGGTATCAAATTTCCAAGGCTTTAAATTTCCAATGTATCAAATATCCCAGGTATCAAATTTCCAAGGTATCAAGTTTCCAAGGTATCAAATTTCTAAGGTGTTAAATTTCCAAGGCATCAAATTTCCAATGTATCAAATATCCCAGGTATCAAATTTCCAAGGTATCAAGTTTCTCTAGATGATTATCTAGATGGTCATCTACATGATCATCTATAAATGAAGATTAATTGAATGAACATCTGGATGAACATATAAAGAAATATTATTTGAATGAACATCTAGATGATTATCTACATGAACATCTAATGGATTATTATTTGATTGAACATCTAGATGACCATCTAGATGAACATCTAATGGACTAATGTTCAATTGAACATCTAGATGACCATCTACATACACATTTAGTGAATTATTATTTAAATGAATATTTAGATGATCATCTACATGAACATCTAATGGATTATTATTTGATTGAACATCTAGATGACCATCTAGATGACCATCTAATGGACTAATTGTCAATTGAACATCTAGATGACCATCTACATACACATTTAGTGAATTACTATTTAAATGAACATCTAGATGATGATGCACATGAACATCTAATGCACTACTATTTGATTGAATATCTAGATGATCATCTAGATAACCATCTAATGGACTAATGTTCAATTGAACATCTAGATGACCATCTACATAAACATCAAATTTCGAACGTATTAAATTTCCAAGGTATCAAATTTCCAAGGCATCAAATTTCCAACGTATCAAATATCCCAGGTATCAAATTTCCAAGGTATCAAGTTTCCCAAGTATCAAATTTCCCAAATATCAAATTTCTGAGGTATCAAATTTTCAAGACATGAAATTTCCAAAAATTTGAAATAAGTACTTACGTCTAGTTTCCCTATAATACTTACTCTCACATGACTCAACATGTGACCACTCATGATAATCACACAATTTACTCTCCATCTCGAAATACATCCATGACACATACTTAACGTGTCTACATATGTTACATACTTATTAAGTGACATACATAAATTTATTTTCTAAAGTTAACCATCACAGTAACTAAAAATCTCCCTAATTAAATCCTCCGACTCTGAACATATGCATATTAACAGAATAATTTCTTTGAATTTAATTTATTCATGAAACGATCAGTCCGCAGCGAACGTTCGTGAAAACTAACGAACCCTTTCGTCCAGAGGTTTCTTAATCAATTCTGTTAATTTCCCAAGGACACGAGCAACGTATTTAGTAAAATCCTGGTTTCTTAGTGGCCCTTGACCGAGAAAATCGGGCAGGGTCGAGCGGTCGTTTTCGTTTCGACGATTAATCAGGGCCACGTTAATTAATCCTCGCGAAAATGGAGGCCGAGCGAGTTCCCTCGAACATTCGAGTGCAACGCCATTCGAGACTGATTTTCATGCATTTCTGGACTGGAATTAAACCCCTCTTCCAGGAACTTCCTGTACGTGGATCGCAATCAGCTCCCCGCCCTTCTTTGACCCCCTCGGTTTCCTGTGCGTCAGATTTTCGAATCGTCAGATCTGCCGGACGAGTTCGGATTTGTGTTTGCCTGGAACGTGCCTCGATTTTCAGTACTTAACCGTGTGTGAACGAAACGACGGACATTCGGCGGTATTGTTGGAGATTTTTCGACACTTTTTGAGGACGGACGACTGTTCGGCGACCGATAAACGTGCGCGGCGGTTATTCGACGACGGACGGATGGATGATTTTGCCTTTGACGAGGGAATTGCGAACGAGTTCAACTACGATGGAATTTATTCACGATTACTGGGTAATTTGTACTCCTTTATCTGCACATTTTTCATTTTCATTAATTCGCTTATTTGATTCTTGAAATTTTTTCGATTGGTTTCTGGTTCAAAATTTTCTGGATTTTTTATTTTCAAATTGGCAAATTTATAGATTCTGACATTTTTTCACCCAAAATTTTTAGATTTTCAAGCAGGAGAAATACCAAATTCAAAATTCCCTAGACAAAATTCCTAAATTCTCAATTCCCTAGATTACTAATTTTCTAGAGTCCAAATTCCCTAGATTAAAATTCCCAAATTCAAAATTCCCTAGATGAACTAATTTTCTAGAGTCCTAATTCTGAAAATTCAAAATTCCCTAGATCCGAAATTTCTCTGATTCCAAATTCCCTAGATTAAAAATTTCCAAATTTCAAATTCTGTATATTCTCAATTTTCTAGGTTGAGAATTCCCTAAATTACAAATTCCCTACATTAAAAATTCCCAAATTCCAAATTCTCTGGATTACCACCACTCCAGATTCTAAATTCCCTAGATTCAATATTCCCTAAATTCCAAATTCCCTAAACTCAGAATTTCTAAATTAAAAATTCTCTAGATTCCCATCTCTTCAGATTCCAAATTCCCTAGATTCTATATTCCCCAAATTCCAAATTCCCTAAATTCCAAATTCCCTAAATTCCAAATTCCCTAATTCCAAATTCTCTAAACTCCAAATTCCCTAAATTCCAAATTCCCTAATTCCAAATTCTCTAAACTCCAAATTCCCTAAATTCCAAATTCTCTAAACTCCAAATTCCCTAAATTCCAAATTCCCTAAATTCCAAATTCCCTAAATTATAAAATTCCCTAAATTCCAAATTCCCTGAATTCAGAATTTCCAAAATAAAAACTCTCTAGATTTCCATCTCTCAGACTCCAAATTCCCTAGATTTAATATTCCCCAAATTCAAAATTCCCTAGATTACGAATTTTCTAGAGTTCCAATTCCCTTGATAAAAATTTCTCAAATTCAAAATTCCCTAAATCCAAAATTTCCAGATTCCAAATTCTATATATTCTTAATTCTCTAGGCTGATAATTCCCCAAATCTCAAATTCCCTAGATTAAAAATTCTCTAGGTTCTCATTTCTCTGGGTTCTAAATTCCCTAGGTTCAATATTCCCTAAACTCCAAATTCCCTAAATTCAAAATTTCCAAATTCACTATATTCAAAATTCCCTAGATTCTCATCTCTTTCGATTATAAATTTCCCTAGGTTTCAAGTTTTCTACACTTATAATTCCCTAGATTCCCAATTCTCTACATTCGCAATTCCCTAGTTTCCCCATTTCTAAATTCCCAAATCCCTAGATTACACAATCTCTACATTCACAAATTTAAAAATTACTAAATTCTTAATTTTTTGCATACCAAACTCCCTAGATTCTCCAATCTCTAAAAACTAACCTTCAAATATCAATAAGTACTAAATAATTCCTAAATTTGCTTATAGAGCAAGTTTATGCTCTAAACTTGCATAAGCATAAACTTGCATAGAGCATAAACTGCAATAAGCATAAACTTGCATAGAGCATAAACTTGCTCTATAAGCATAAACTTTACCTCCATGAACGTCCATTTTTTTGTTTTTTTGAAACCTTAATTTTTGTAACTGAAAACAAGAACTCTAAGATCTATTATTTTTTCATTTACCCTGTGAATCTACTATATCGAAATGTTAAATCGAGAGTCAAAAATGTGCTTTTTTGATCTTGCAGATTGCAGAGGAAATTCGGCGGGTGCAATGCATTAATGGCGATTTGAAGGCGCAACCGGAAGCCTAGTCTCGGCGCGGCCATTGACAGCGACTGGCTGTCGACAAACGGAAACGGGGGCAGAATGATAAGTATTCTTCTATGTCTTTCGCCGGCACGCAACGAAATTGCAAATTTCGACGAAGGATCACGTGCCGGAAACGCGTACTCCACTAAACGTTGAAACTTTACAAATTGGGCAACGGTTTCGGAACAGATTTTCGGTGCTGTTCGTCTGCCAGTCATATTTGCACGACTATGATATTTTACTTAATTACATTCACATCGTTTCATTTGAATAAGTTCTACAATTCTTATTGCAATTCTCTCTGCTGGTTCGCGGTGAAGGATCTATTCACATTTATACGATCTGTAAAAAGTAACAGTCCTATAAAAACGTGTCCGTAAAAAGCACTTTATGTCCGGTAAAAAGTTGTGTAAATAATAGTCCGGGGAAAAAGTTCTGGTAAAGAATTCGTTGAAGCTCAAACTCGTGTTACTTCCGAATAAATGTGGACCTTTCGCATTTTGTGGGATTGTACGAGAAATTTTTGCAGAGATACTTTTATTGTTACCAATTTGTTGCCATATTGTAGATAATTTTGTATAGAGTCTTACGGACAGTGGAATAAATTTGTATCAATATAAGTGAATTTGTAGACTGATAAATTCATTTTTAATTAAATAATCATTTGTCAGCTTTGATTCGACTCGAGCTTTTCGAGGTTTCAGAATTTGACTGCCAAACAGTTCCTTTCAAAATCATCAAAGTTTGAAAAATTGAACAAAAACGAAAAAATAATTGAACAATTATGTGTTTTAAATAAATGACTGGAGACGAAACAGCACACTGTTCAATGATGTATTGAGTTTGTAAATAAGTTGTCAACGATAAACGTAGGGTAAAGCCAACCAGTGCTACCTAGGTGTAATTAGAATAAACGCTGTATTATCTGTAACGCAATACAATTATTATTAACAATGAGATTGTTGCGAGAGAAGGGTACTGCACTGTACATTTATTGAAGAATATCAGGTTTTGCACGAAGTCACAAATTTTTTTTTTTATTTTACTGTGTGGATAGGATCAATAATTTATTTATATTCAAAAGATGTATTATTAGTTTCTTTTTTTATTTTCCATAATTCTGATTATTAAACAAGCAATTTTAAAACTTATTTAAAGAGTTAAATGAAGTTTCTTGAGGTTGTTTCTTTACTAATAATTTCCAGTATTGTTTGTTTCACTATGTTTATATATCACACGTGTCATGTTATAGAATCAGTTAAAAAATGCTTACATAAAATTATCGTATTAAATATAATGGTGACTGTGAGACACCTTTCGAGCGCAAAGTGGTAAATTTCCAAAAACTTGAAGTTTCTCTCTCACATTACTAAACACATGAACACGATTACAAATTTACTCTCCATTTAAAAACATCACACTCTCAACATGTCAATATGTACTGATTCGACCTTCCCCAATTTCGCAAGCAATTAGTACATTTCCGGGTCAAATTTATTTGTGTTCACGTAAGAACGAATTACCCGTCGAAACAGTCACTTGATCCAGATACCAAACGAACTGCGTCGGAAAAAGCTTTCGTTTATTTTGCACAGTGCCGAGTACCATTCTCTCTGGCGGTAGAGACTCGATTTTTTCTAGAGGACTCGCAAACGCTTCACTTTCATTCGTACGGCCTATTGTACGCGTCTAGACTGTATAAATGTACCATAGCAATAATTATCGAGGACTGTATATACACATCGGCGACGAGAACGAGTGAGTGTGTGATCGTCGTTTTTGTAAATGACCGACGTTGCGTCGTGTATAGCGTGATTGTTAAACGTGTTGTTGCTTGAATTGTACGACACTACCCCAACAGCGACGTAATTATTGTACATCGTTAGTACGGCGGGTCGTTAGGTTCCTGGTGAGATTCCAGAAATAGCTGCGATTTCTTTTCTTTGCCGGAGCTCCGGAGTTTCCTTTTTTTACGATCGATCGGAGGAAATTGAATTTTTGAAACGAATTCGGGAGAATTGCGTTCCTATTCAACCGCCGTTTCTATTCGGAGAATACTCAGACACTGGGTAGGCGATTTATATTGAATTTTGGGCTCATGCTGAATTCGTTTGCGTACTTCAACTTTTGGTAATTTTTAATCGTTTCTATATTTCAGAATTTTTATATTTGAGAATTTTTATATTTGAGAATTTCTGTGTTTAAGAGTTTTAATATTTAAGAATTTCTGTGTTTAAGAATTTTAATATTTGAGAATTTCTATATTTCAGAATTTTAATATTTGAGAATTTCTATGTTAAAGAATTTTAATATTTGAGAATTTCTATGTTTAAGAATTTTAATATTTGAGAATTTCTACATTTCAGAATTTTAATATTTGAGAATTTCTGCATTTCAGAATTTTAATATTTAAGAATTTGGACTTTACAAAATTTCAAGTCTTTATATTTCTATAATTTATTTAATTAATCTATATTTTTAGAACGTGGATAGTAACAGAGCTGTAAAGAATAAGAATAACATTTTTTTTAGCATGTCAATGCAATGTTTTGATGTAAACAAACATAATATACAGAACGAGAGAGTTATTTCACTAGTTCGTGCAGTTGGACGCCATGTTGGTTCGCTGAGTCACGTGACGCAGCTTCGAGTCCGTGCAGTCGGACGCCATGTTGGCTCGCCGAGTCACGTGACCCAGCTACATCCGTGAGACGAACCAGTGCAATTATGAAACTTTTTTATTTTTGATTCTTTTGTTATCAAACTTTTTCTACCAGATTTCTGGTATTTTTCCGATTAAAACGAAACCAAACACTACATAACTCAGACTACATTTACGAATTTAATCGACGATAGTACGTTTTGAAAGAACAGAAATACGATGAACGAAAAAGAGAAAGACTGTTATACTTTCTTTATTTTTAACCTTTCTTGTATAACTTTTCACAAAATATTTGTAGCATATTCTTAATTAATGATGTAATTTAAAGTTTCTTTGTAATAACTCAGAACAAAACTCTCTCTCAAATATGTTTGTGTCACAAGTTTTGATGATAAGTTTGTATCACAAGTTTCTACGATAAGTTTGTGTCATAAGTTTCTGCAATTCTTCCGAAAATAAAGAATCGATTTCTTCCGATCGGTTCCGACTAAGCCTCGCTCGAATTTCCGATTAATCCTATTCGTTATATTCAAATCGTCCGATAATAACAATTGACCAGAAGTGGATATCGACAGAAAACTGTGATATTCAAAGAGAAATTATATCTGGAGCAATTAGACATCGATGGCTGACAAACTCGTGCACAAATTGCTGTTTCATGTTTCTACAGAAGAGCTTTGAAATACAGCACCGATTCCCAATCGATTATAACAGATTTCAGGGATTACTTTATTGGAAACTTCAATGGAACTCGTGAATCGGAAAGAAATTATTCATCGTTTTGTAAATTGGAAAAGGGAAGCGATGTTTTCAACGTACACGGTGCTCAAATATTTATAGCGAGGATTTTTCTTTGGTTAAAGTCCTGTCGTTTATCTTCTAAATTTTATTTACAAATTGAAAGTATTTCAAGCTTGCAAATTTTTATTTAAAATATTCATTCACTTCTCAAGATTTCTGTAACACCAAGCTCAAATATTGTGATTTTTATTTCAAGGTTCTTCAGTGATGAAACTCATTTCAGTGATAACTTTGCAGTTATAAAAGCGATAAAAAATTTGAAAGATCGAGGAATTTCGAGCGTTCAGGCGACAAATTATTTTTCTAACGCAAGTGTTCCATTCGCATCGATTTATTTTTCTATGTACATACACGAATCACTTGATCGACGCGATCATAGATATTTTCTATTGGGCTTCCGTTCGTAGTATCCACGATTTAGACACGGTTCTAATTAGAGAACGCCTCCGACTCTGTGTAATTAAACCAAAGAGTACGTGTTAAATCGCAGTCGTAGCTTCAATGTAAATCGAGACGAAAACTGAAATAGCGAAAACGTTCTCGATTTGTCGCCAACTTTCCTCTGCACGCAAAATTTTTTGTAAAAAATCACAAACTTATCACAAATTAAATTTTATTGTTACTTAAACTTATTTTTTTATGAAGAAAGATTTAACTTAACAGCAAAGAATTAAAAAACTGAAAGTGAAAGTATTAGAAGATGGTAGTTCGTAAACATAACCTATACACAGGTACACAATTTCGTGTAAATTTCGAAAATGTTAAGAGATTTTACTCTTAATGAGTAAAAGAGATTATGCGGTTTTATAATTTCTGTGATTTTGTGTTAAGAAACTTGTGAACGCATTCGCATTGGAGAATTCTCGTTTCTGGAACGCGTCAGTAAACGAGAATTCATTTTCTGCAAATTTCAGTAAAATACATTACAGAGATTGTCATTTGTCAAATTCTCCTTAAAAAATATTTATGAAACTTGTATTAAAAAGTTTAAAGACCGTTAAAAGTTGGGAAAGACCGATGCGAATGAAGCGTCAGCCTCCATTTTGTTGCTCGTCCAGCGGAAGGTTGGCCACCGGTTCGTCGGCCGACGAATAATTTTAAGAGAACGAAATATCGCGTAATAATAGCTCACGCGAAGCCCGTTGAAACTTTCGTGACTAGCGAGAGACTCTATTATCCGAAGGAAGTATTCAGAAAATAAAGAGAAGTTGTGCTAATATGTGCAGCATGCGAGTATCAAAACTTTCTCTCTTCGTGTTTTCAGCAGCCGTACACCTTTGGATGGTAAAATAACTGGGTAATGACCTATATTCTCGTCCTTTCAAACAGCTTTCCCATCTGACACCGTTCAATGGAACAAAGTTCAAAGTTGCCGAGCCTGCGGATGGCTATTGGAATCCTCGTCGAATTTCTCGTTACAGGATAATAGGGGAAAAAGGTAATCTGTGACATTTTTGCTGAGTTCGAGTTTCTATTTCACGTTCTTGAAAATTTGGATCTTGAGTTCTCCTTCAAGTTTCAGTTTCACGTTCTTGAAAATTTGGAGCTTGAGTTCTGGTTCAAGTTTCAATTTCACGTTCTTGAGAATTTGGATCCTCGTTCGAGTTTCAATTTCACGTTCTTGAAAATTTGGATCTTGAGTTCTCCTTCAAGTTTCAATTTCACGTTTTTGAAAATTTTTATCTTTCGTTAATTGTGGAAGATGGACAAAGTTAATGATGGTAAAGTATTACAATTTTGGTAAATTGGTTTGTAATTAAAATACAGTCGACAGTGATGACTTTACTATCAAAATGGCGTCAACAGTGACGACTTCACATTTTCTGTATTTTTGAACCGTTGTTGGTTTTCGTATTTTATTGTGACAAAGACTGATTGATATTTAGAATGCAATTTGCAATTTCATTGAATACAGTGGCTAACAGTTCATAAAATAATCAAGGAAACAATAACTGCGACATTAAATTTCCATACCAAAATAATAATTACGAAATTACCAATTCGAGGAACATAAACATTATAATATATAATATTTGCAAGGTAATAGTGCAAGGTATCGACATCAAACATCTATAAAATACAATAATCTATCTCCACCTTCCACTTTTCCCGCGCAAACTGCAGCGTGGCTACAAAATGGCGACAAGTTCGCAGAAAACTTTTCAGATATCTATCAAAGATGAATGCAGGGTGACAGACCTCGGATTAATATGAAAGTGACAGGGTAACGGGGAAAGATGACGCGTCGTTTGTTCACGATGGCGGATAAGAAAGGTGATTGATCGATGGTCGACCCTGACCCTCGTGATATGGCCTCCATTTTGAAGGACAGGTTCAGTGATCCTTTCTATATACAAGAATTGTAATTGAATGAGGTACTTAAGCAATTGAAGGTTATTTCAAGTGATGGAGAAAATGGGGTTCATGCATGAGTGTCCAACTGACCGTTGGAGGTTGGAGCATAAGAAGAAGATTAATATTGCATATTATTAAATTCTAAGGTAGAAAATTTCTATATTGCAAGTTTACAGATTTACAAATTTGCAAATTTGCAAATTGACAAATTTCCAATCTTCCAATTTTCCAAATTTTCAATTTTCATTTATTTCGGTAAGTGAGGTTATGTTAGCACAAGATTTACGTTCGATGAGAATTTCAATTAAATAGGGATGAAAATTATTCTCAATTTCTGTACATAATATCGTAATTTATAAGAAATATGACTGAATAAAATGACGATTGTTAAAATTGTTTTAATCGCTCTTTTATGAAGATTGCTGTGAATAATGGAATTCATGTTTATGAACGTCATTATTTGTGTTAAACCACCTGTTAAATCATTAAGATAATCCCTTCATTATAATATATTAAAACAAAGTTAAAATTGAATTTTTTATAAATTTAAACAGAAATAAATTTCTACATATTGAGAGTACCTTATTAAAAATTTAACTAACAATTATGACAGTAATTTTCTGTAAATTCATTTTAAAATTGAACTCAAACTAAAATATTTCTAAAGAACCAATAATTTATTTTTAAAATACCAAACAGTTTATTTTTAAAATACCAAATAATTTATTTTTAAATCATTTTAAAAATACATCCACAAAATTAAATCTCACAAAGAACCCCTAAAAACATTTCAACCAAAACACAAAATAAATAAATTAGTAAACAGTGTTCATTAAAAAAAATTTCCATCACATTTTCCAAGCTCTCGCACAAAACTGATTGTAAAAAAGATCTTTTCTTTATCGAACCATTTCAATCCAGCAGCAGAATAATTAAATTTCCCCCCGTCACGCTTTGTTATTCTTGCTCTATTACCGAATGAAAATTTTATTACAAAGCTCGACGCGTACGCCATCTTCCCGCTCCGACGTGCATTCGAAGCTGAAAGCCTCGCTTTCAGCAATGACGATAATTCTTAAACGCGTTACGTGCATACAAAAGTAACAGCCGATGTTTCCAGAACCCTTCTGCGTGAAGAGAACGCATATTTCAAACGCGCCTTCGTGTTTTATTATCGGGATTTTATTAGCTATCTTTATTGTGTTTTGTTTGGACAGTATGCTGGTTTACATACTTCACTCATATTTGAGGATTATTTATTAATCTTTTAGAAAGTATATTCTAGTTTTAAAGTGTAGTTACATAACATGGTTTGTTGGAAAAATAATGTAACTTTTTAAGTAAAACGAAGAAAATTGATTGTTTTGTAAAATATTAATTTTTTTTTTGTTCAAAGTAGATTAGCATCAATACACCACTGCGCTCACTATGTTAATTTTTTCATTTTTTTATGTCGTTTTGAAACGTCGTGTTGGAATCGCTGAGAAACATCTTTGGTGACAGCTGCTTGGTCTTCTGTTCCTATGAAGAAATTACGGCGCATGGAATTATTAACGCGAGGAAGTATGACGTATGGAATTACTATGCGTGGAACTACGACGCGTTGAACTAACAACTCGTAGAATTCATTACGAGTGAAATTATGGCGCGTGTAACTGCGACACATGGAATTACGCTGCGTGGAATTACAGCACGTAGAAATACGATGCGTTGAGTTAATGATGCGTGGAATTACAGCGCGTGGAAGTACGGCGCGTGGAATTACAGCGTGCAGAAGTACGGCGCATGGTATTACAGTTCGGGGAATAATGGTGCTTCGAATAACCACGCATGGAATTAAGAATGCGTGGAACTACAACGCGTGGAATTAATAACGCGTGGAATTAAGGATGCATAGAATTACAATGCGTGGAATTACGACGCATGGGATTAATAACGCGTGGAATTACGACGCATGAGATTAATAACGCGTGGAACTACAACGCGAGGAATTAATAACGCGTGAAATTAAGGATGCATGGAATTACATTGCGTGGAATTAAGACGCGTGGAATTACGACACGTGGGATTAATAACGCGTGGAATTACGGTGCGTGAAATTATGACGCGTGGAATTAAGGAAGCATGGAATTAATAACGCGTGGAATTACGGTGCGTGAAATTACGACGCGTGGAATTAAGGATGCATGGAATTAATAACGCGTGGAATTACAATGCGTGGAATTACGACGCGTGGAATTACGACACGTGGGATTAATAACGCGTGGAACTACGATGGGTGGAATTCCGACGCGTGGAACTACGACGCATTGTGTCACAAAACGTCCCTCAACCACTTTATACATAAACATATCTCCTCTCCGCGAAAATAGAAAAACAGAATAAATTCCAAGATTTCCATTTTCCTATAAATTACCACATAACTTCTGCTGCCACTCACCTTGGTATTTTATCAAGAGGACGTTTTTATTAATGGAAAAGCGTCCATTATGATGCGGAGTATTCCAGCGAAAAGGATCGAAGTTCTGTTGTATATCAAACGGTTCCTTCTTAGCACGAAGTACAGAGATGAAGGGGTCGCCGAGAAAAATGACCAGCGATGGCGGAGGGAAAAGTGAAAGCTGAAGAAAAACGGCTGGAAAAAGAGATCGGGAGAAAAAGATTTTCGTGGCTGGTAAGTGACTGGTTGCGTACGAGCGCGGAAGAAAAATGTAAATGACATCTCGTTTTTCTTCGTGATGTAGCTTCAAGGTGACGAACGAAACTTTCCACGGTCTGCGGAGAACTTGGGTACCAAACATATTGCTGTTTGTCAACGTCTACATTGCGGGCTGCTTTTTATTTCAAAATAAAATCCACGACATTCTTTATTCGATTTGTGGATGACGACAGTTTCGAATTATGAGATAACTGCAACGTTTTGCAGTCGGGATATTTTTCTCGTCTTGCGTGTTACGTTGTACAGAACTGTTTATACGTAATCTGATATAAACTTCTGTTAGTTTTTATAATAGGAGTGTTTTTATAAAATAAATGCTTTGCTCGGTCTAGAAATTATGAGTACATTAGAGCTTTAGAGTGAGTCGAAGTAGTATGACACCTCATTGAACCTTGCCTATATACGTACTGGCTAAACCGTGAGAGATACGACATTTTGTCAGAGGAGTAAACTTGTTTAGAATGAGTCAAAACCCCTAGGAAAATTGTTAGAAGTGACTAATGGGGGCGAGGAACCCCTAGCGAGCGAATGGGAGGTAAAGTACTAGGGCATCCCCTTCGAAGGACTCTTGCCTATGCACATACTGGCTAAACAGTGAGAGATACGACTTTTTGTCAGAGGAGAAAACTTGTTTAGAATGGGCCAAAACCCCTAGGAAAATTGTTAGAAGTGGCTAATGGGGGCGGGGAACCTCTAGCGAGCGAATGGGAGGTAAAGTACTAGGGTACCCCCATGGAACGACTCTTGCCTATGCACGTACTGGCTAAACCGTGAGAGATACGACTTTTTGTCAGAGGAGCAAACTTGTTTAGAATGGGCCAAAACCCCTAGAAAAATTGTCAGAAGCGGCTAATGTAAGCGGAGAACCTGTAGCGAGCAAAAGTAAGTCAAAGTCCTATGACACTCCATGGAACCACATGCCTATATACGTACAGGCCAAACCGTGAGAGATACGATGTTTTGTTAGAGAATCAAACTTGCTTAGAATGGTCTAAAACCCCTAGAAAAATTGTCAGAAATCGCTAATGGAGCCGGAAAATCCCCTAACGAGCAAATATGAGTCAAAGTACCCTCCAACCATGCCTACTAACGTACCGGTGAAACCGTGCGAGATACGACTTTTTATCAAGGAATCAAACTTTCTTAAAACGGGCCAAAAACCCCAGAAAAATTGTCAGAGGTACCAAAAGATACCTGACAGAGCGTGGAGAGCCTCCAGCACAAAAAAAGAAATACGATGTATCGATCACACAACAAAAGAGTACCGCCATGGTACCTAAAAGTAAATTGTCGAGTTTAATATAGGATTTTCGGAAAAACTAGAGATCGCCTTTGAGAGTCCCGGTCGAATTTTCGGCGCTTTTAGGATTCCAGCGACGGGACGCAATAACCAGCAGGTCGTCACTTTTGCCAGGCATATCTGGCCCGCGTTTGCAAATAAATTTTCCGGCGTCGCTATCGATTTCCAGCTGGAATTGGGACAATCGACTGCGCGCCGCTTAAGCGACCTTACTGCGGTTTAAAGCCTCGAGGATACCGTGCGCTTCCGTTGTGAAACGACCGTTCAGCGATAATTATTGTCATTAGCGGTGCAGGAAGGATGAAATCTTGCAAACTGTTTCTCGTTTTCCTTTTTATGCTTTCTTATCTAAGCTCGTTGGATTACGGTTTATTTATGAAACTGCTATTACTGTGCTATGATGTTATTGTCATTCCAGATATTATTGTCATTTAAGACCTTGTTGTCAGTCAAGATATTGTTATTCAAGGTATTATTGTCGTTCAAGACATATTTATTATTACAAAAGTTCGTAATAAATGCTACAATGTATAATGGTAGATGAATGTGTAATATTATAAGAATAAAATGTATGATATTACAGGAATAAAATGTATAATATTGCAAGAATAAAATGTATGATATTGCAAGAGTAAAATGTATAATATTGCAAGAATAAAATGGACCATTTTGAAAGTGATGTAGGGTAAGATTGCTTAAGTCGTACCTCTCCTATATTTGGAGTATTATGAGCAACCTTACCCTAAGTCTTTGCATGAACATTATTTTAGTTGAGTCACCTAAAGCAAATTTCTACAATCAAATTACAAATCGATCAATCAGTGAAATAGCTGAATTGTTTTGATGGAATTAATTTTTTCATTGACATGTATGCTAACTAATTTTCTCAAAATAACTTACACAACTCTCCAAATAAGTGAACTGACACCACATTCAAAATAAATAAATTCACACCATTCTTGAAATAAAAGACCGAAACACAGATGTACAAAAATACTAAAAATTATAAAAAAGTCTGTGGAACAGCCACATAAAAAAATGTTTAAATTGAGCCCGATTTCACAACCAAAATTAAAAATAGAATTTTCTTCAAACAAAAACGTTCGAAAAAGAGTAAATTGATAAATGGCTAGAAACTGAAGAAGCACGTAATAGTCGAAATTTACATCGGTTTATTTTAGAGGAACGACATTTCGTAATTTAAAGAGAAGCTAAAATATCGCGACAGCCGTTGAAGAAAAAAAAAAGTTACGTAATAAGAAGTAAAGAGGAAAAGAGATAGGCCAATCTTTGGAAGTTCCCCATTCAACAGACTTTGATCTAAGAAGAACTTTCGTCTGGAAACTCGGCCGCGTTTCCTTCCAACTTTTCCTTCACAGTTATAATTAAAGGCCGGCAAGAGAGTTTCACATTTTTCGTGAAATTTGTTCGAAAAAGATTCCTCCGGTCCATTCTCGCCGAACATCGAACGACAATTTTTCATATAAAGTTTCGCTTTGCTCCACTTTTCGCTTCTTTCCAACAATCGAACCTATAGGCTTCGGTTCCTATTCTTGTGCCACTGAAAAGTAGTTTTAATTTTAGACTCATTTTATGGATCGGTGTTTTTTAAATTTTATAATTATTGTTCTTCATTTTTATGTTTTATTGTGTCAGGGTTTGTAGTGGAAGCACAGTCAATTTTATTAGGTTTTTTATTTTATTTTATTTGTTTTTATTAGTTTTCTGATTTTCCAATTTTCCAATTTTATAATTTTCCAATTTTCCAATTTTCTAATTTTCCAAATTTCCAAATTTCCAAATTTCCAATTTTCTAATTTTCTAATTTTCTAATTTTCCAATTTTCCAATTTTCCAATTTTCCAATTTTCCAATTTTCTAATTTTCCAATTTCCCAATTTTCTAATTTTCCAAATTTCCAATTCTCCAAATCACCAATTTTCCAATTTCCCAATTTTCTAATTTTCCAAATTTCCAAATTTCTAAATTTCTAAATTTCCACGTTTCTAAAGTTCCAAATCACCAAATTTCCAAATTTCCAATTTTCCAATTTTCCACATTACCAAATCACCAATTTCCCAATTTTCCAAATCCCTAAATTCCCAAACTTTTCTCAAATCAAAACCAGTGCTCCATTTTGTTCCTTCCAACCAAGAAACATTAATTAAAAAATATGCAAAGTTATTAAATCAAAAATGCAATAATACAATGATTAAAATTACATTTCCGATCAAAATTAAAATTTTAAACGATCGATAAAGTTAACCTAAAAATAATATTACCTCTTAAAACAATGATTAAAATCCTATTTCCGATTAACAAAATTAAATAATAAAGTTAACCTAAAAATAATATTACGATTAATAATAACCTGTCAGAAAATATTATAAAGTGCTCGCAAATCGAAGCTCCGTTAAAACCGTAAAAAGTGGAATATATCTTCATTCGATCGGATACAGGAGATAGAAATTATACCAGAATTTGCAAGTCGAATAAGAGTTAATGAGACAACGGTGAAGCTACAATTCTCTCGGAATTTTCAGCGTAGATGGATCGATGCTTGAGAGAGCGCAGAGATCGACAATTAAATGCATCGATCAGCTCGCAAATTCGAGTTTAATTACTTTCGGCTGGTCGCTTCGGTATCAATGATTCACGGATAAATGAAAATCGAAAACACATAGAGATTTCGTATAAATAGAAAGAGGATAGGGGTACGTTAAGCTCGAGGATAGTTTCCAAGAACACGCGACGACCTTTCCGTAACTGTGCGGGCATCATGCCAGCTATCGAGGAATACTGTTTCTTTTTTTGCTACGAAAAAAGAATCTATCGCTGAAGAACGGGACATTTGCGATATATTACGTGTCTAAACTTCTTTGCGAAATTTCGATGAGATAACTATTTTACTCTTTTCGAAATTTCGTATGTTTTCGTTTGCAGAAAGATGCAAACTTTTTTTTCATAATAATAACGCGTGGAATTAAGGATACATGGAATTAATAACGCGTGGAATTAAGGATGCGTGGAATTACAACGCGTGAAATTAATAATGCGTGGAATTAGGACGCGAGGAATTAATAACGCGTGGAATTAAGGATGCATGGAATTGCAATGCGTGGAATTACGACGCGTGGAATTACGACACGTAGAATTAATAACGCGTGGAATTACGGTGCGTGGAATTACGACGCGTGGAATTAAGGATACATGGAATTAATAACGCGTGGAATTAAGGATGCGTGGAATTACAACGCGTGGAATTACGACGCGTGCAACTACGACGCGTGAAATTAATAATGCGTGGAATTAGAACGCGAGGAATTAATAACGCGTGGAATTAAGGATGCATGGAATTGCAATGCGTGGAATTACGACGCGTGGAATTACGACACGTAGAATTAATAACGCGTGGAATTACGGTGCGTGGAATTACGACGCGTGGAATTAAGGATACATGGAATTAATAACGCGTGGAATTAAGGATGCGTGGAATTACAACGCGTGGAATTACGACGCGTGCCACTACGACGCGTTAAATTAATAATGCGTGGAATTAGGACGCGAGGAATTAATAACGCGTGGAATTAAGGATGCATGGAATTGCAATGCGTGGAATTACGACGCGTGGAATTACGACACGTAGAATTAATAACGCGTGGAATTACGACGCGTGGAATTAAGGATACATGGAATTAATAACGCGTGGAATTAAGGATGCGTGGAATTACAACGCGTGGAATTACGACGCGTGCCACGACGACGCGTTAAATTAATAATGCGTGGAATTAGGACGCGAAATTTCTTACTTTACACTAACCTACCTAACCTACCTAACCTACCTAACCTACCTAACCTACCTAACCTACCTAACCTACCTAACCTACCTAATTCGTCGAAATTTCATACGTTTTCATTTGCTAAAAGGTAAGAGATCGATGCAAACTTTTTATTGCCAATATTTTAATAAATTTTCTATTTTACATTCTTACTCAAAATTTCGCATAATTTCATTCGTAAAAAAGGTGAGAGCTGCAAACTTTCCCCTTGATCACATTAAATTCCCCATTTTGCGTTTGTCAAAATTTCACAGAATTTTATCCACCAAAAAGTAAATGTAACATGCAAATTTTGGGTGTGAAAGAATTTGGGATGCAAAAGAGTGGCTCAAACAGAATATTTTTTCACCCTTTAAAAATACAGGATGGTGTAGAAAAATCTTGTTGAAGCTTTAGATCAAATATTTAAATTTAAGTGGTCACTGTGACCTAAAAGTCGAGACACAGTTCTTTAAACATTTTCTTTATTTATGAAAAACGTTATTAACGTTGCAGAGGACAAAGAAGTATAAAAATTGTATCACACTTCTGTTTGGAGAGTCTCGATATTATATTTTTCTGGGTTTTGTAAGTAATTCAGAAATTGAAGATGGAGGTTTATGCTGCTGTGAAGAGTGTCACCAAAAAAAAACAATTCCAATTTTCCAATTTTCCAATTTTCCAATTTTCCAATTGTCCAATTTTCCAATTTTCCAATTTTCTAATTTTCCAATTTTCCAAGGGTCCAATTTTCCAATTTTCCAATTTTCCAATTTTCCAAATTTCCAATTTTCCAATTTTCCAATTTTCCAATTTTCCAATTTGCCAATTTTCTAATTTTCTAATTTTCCAAATTTCCAAATTTCCACACTTCTAAATTTCCAAAACACTAATTTTTCAATTCTTCAATTCTTCAATTCTTCACTTCTTCAATTCTTCCATTCTTCCATTTTTCAATTCTTCAATTTTTCAATTTTCCAATTTTCCAATTTTCTAATTTTCCACATTTCTCACCAAAAAAAAACGTGACAGGTTTTGTCAAATTTTCTAATTTTCAATATTGCAAACATGACCTCACATTTACTGTAGGGGTATTATTATAAGGGTGCATTAAATCTAAAATCAAACTGTAGAGTCTTAAAGTGTCTTACACATCTCAAGCTTTAATTAAACAAAAAAATAGCATAAATTTGAAATAACTTTTCACTCAGTTATCAGCAGTCTTTGACCAATTTTTGCCAAAAATTTTTCTATGGCATATAGAATGACAAAATCTAACAGTAATCAACAACGATTGAAACAAATCCAAATACAGTATCAGCGAATATCATTGTCAATCTGCAGGCTGATCGGTTAAGAAGATAATCGCCTAGATTAGTGATACGATTTGATTTACTGCGATTTAACGTTTAATTAATGCCGACTGATATTCGAGCACGGACAGAGCCACGCTTCCATTAATATGGTGATCCTGGGAGGCTGTTTACGAAATCTCTGTTGACAGGAAGCAAAGTCAATTTTCTGCCAAGGACGTCGTGTATTTGTCCCGCGAATTAATACATTGTTTCATTCCAATTTTATATCGATTTTAATATTTCAATTTGTCACGATTTTTGTTCAATGTTTCTGAAGTTTTATGTTTTTGGAAGATTCTTCTTCTTCTTTTTCATTGTTGAATTATGGTTTTTCTTGTGGTTCAGATTTTATTCCAATCTTCTTTTATAATTTTTGTTTGTTTGTCGAAAAGCTTTGCTGCACTTCTTTTATTGTAATACGGTTTAAAAACAAAGAATAACATTTCCTTATAAGAACTTATGTACACAATTAAATAAAACTATGAATAAAAAAATGGAGACCTTTACAAATTTTAAGAACATTATGAAATTAAATATAATTTTTGCATTTTTCAGCTGCGTTCAAATAAATTTGCTACAGAAATTTGTCAGCTTTCTTCGCGATTAAATTTAATAATAATAAATCCGAACCGTAATGCTCGAAGGAAGATCAACGCTGGCTGTTTATCCGTCGATTCTGTTTAATATTCAATCGGCAGATAAACTCGCGGAAATTGGAGAGTGCTCGAAAGCAGACGGTAATCAATAACAGCCATTGAACTGGTAATTAGTTTCGTATTACGGAAAGAATGAGCCTTGTAAAATCACACAGACACCGCTTGACCCGGTTCTGTCAATTAACCATGGCGGGTAAGTCTCAGACGTCTCGTTCCACCATTTTGCTGGTCGTTTCGCGTAAATATTTGCCGATACACAATGCACGGTAGTATTTTTAATCTTCTTACCGCTTTTAAAATGAATCACTTAAAGGTTCTCAACTTGGGATCAAGCTTTAAGTTTTGGGATAAACTTGGGTTTTAAATAGGAACGGATTGAAATTTTTTAATATTCACTACTTAAGGGGGATACCTTTGAAATCTTACAAAATTATAAAATTTCTTTTTTTTATAAAATGTTAATCTTATTTATGAATTCATATGGAATCACATTCTAATCAGTCATCTGTATTCCTGCAAAATAATTGCAGTTTAAAAAATTTGAAGCGTTTAAAAATTTCGACTAAAACATGGCGTATGTAGTATTTAAATTCACTAACAATTTTTAAAGTTATTGAAACTTATTTAACGTAATTAAACGTGTTTAATTCATTAAATATATTATTTTCAATTTCTTTAAATATTTCTGTCGCTCCGATGATTTCAAAATGGCGGACGGACGCACTCGATAGCAGCAAAGTATAAGTTTAAGGGAGATACCTTTGGAATTTTTAAAAAATTACAAATTTTTTTCTGTAAAATGTTAGTGTAGCGTCTTAAAAATATTGTTTCAAAATTTTAAAGTGAAGTACGAAGACCTTTTAAAGTTATGGATTAGTTACCATTTAAATATCAATTTTAGAGTTTAAAACGGTGTTACATGGAGTATGCAATGTATTAGATTGCACAGTGTACATAAAACTTAAGGTAAAATTTGATTGCATAGCACAGACAATTTATAAATTTAAATTTACATTTGAATTCAAGAAAATAAATTTAAATTAAATAGATATGATAGATTAAATTAAATAAATTTAAATTAAATATATTTAAGTTTAATAATTAAATAAATTTAAATTAAATATATTTAAATTTAATAATTAAATAAATTTAAATTAAATATATTTGAATTTAATAATTAATTAAATGTAGAAAACAAATTAAAATTGACTTTATGTGAACTTTATAAAGTACGGAATTTGTATTTAAATTCACTGGCGTTTTGTAAATTGTGGACATAAAGATAAAAAACTGTTTTTACAGAGGATATAAAATTCTATATTGAATATAGGATTGTTCTGTATTGGAACATTTTTTAAATTCTGTTGCTTTTATTTATTTTTTTTTGTTAGTGGCGCCATCTCTCCGGTGAACAGGGTGAACTACACACTTTTGAAACTGCTGTTTAATTAGTTCTTCTTTCTACCGCTACGTGGCGCCACACAAAATCTAAATATGGCGGTCATCGTCGGTAGAGAAGAGTTTTACTTTCAAGCCGTCGTTAAGGAAGATTTTTATATTTATTATTCAATTTAATTCATATTCATTTGTATTTTAAAAAGAAAAACGTTCGTCATTCATTCTATAATCAAATCTAAATTCAGAAACACATATTTCAAAGTCAGTCTCAATAAATCAATTATTTACAAAAGTTTTAATTATCTATTTCAAATATAGAGAAATACTCTCTATATAAACCCGTATGATAATTAGAATTATCCTGAGAATTGCTAAAAATTCATAATAAGTGTAGTTAAAACATTGTCAAATTAACTGGTTTTGCACTGTAATGTAATTTAATTATTTATATTAGTAAAATACACTTCAGATCCAAAACGGATCTATATGTGTTATCTTTAATGTAATTTAATTCATATTACAGTCAAATAAAGTAATAAAAATCATTGATATTGATTTGAAAAAGTAGCAGTTGCGCCGTCTGGTGGTAAAGTATGGAACTAACGAAGCCTCTGTTTCAAAATCGTGTAGTTCACCCTGTTCGCCGGAGAGATGGCGCCACTAGTTCATTTTTTATAAAACCGTAATTAATATCGATTTTATCGCATAATTTACTGTAATATGCACAAAATTTCTTCGAAAATACAATATTAATTATTATTAGAAGATTCTGAAGGTGTCATCTGTCGAGCAAAATCAGAAAAAAAATGGTAAATGAAGTTTAGTTCCATCAGTTTACATCTTTCACCGCTGGATGGCTATGTACTTATGCGTCGATAAAATAGAATTATTTTTATTCTTCAAAATACTATTTCCATTCTAAAGAGCCTTTACCGAACTCTATCGTGTTTGTAGAACACTTGGTAGATGTCGCTAGCAGCACCATTTATGAACACCAAGCGCGGAAATATAAATTTCAAAAAACAATGAGTCTCTCTTTCAGAGAATTGTAACAATACCCAATTTCAAATTTCGCTGCCAAATGCATTAGAAAATGATGCAAATTATTTTAAAATTTGTTTAATAAATAAATGTTTTTTGCCAGCAAACAAAATTTTGATACCTCTAATATCAATTTAATATTCAGTCGACTACATAAACTGTTGCTCCTCTAAACACCTGTATTCGCGCACCAACTCACAGTCCGCCACCAGTACCTCGCAATCATCCACACCTTCACAAAAACCTGCACATCCACCTTATCAATCCCACAAACGAAATCCTTTCCGCGTGACAAGTAATACATGACAACAATCGTCAATCAAATAGACCCGTATCACGAGACAGGTTGCATAATTCCTACCGATTCAGTTAGACACACACAATCGGCTGATTCATTGTTGATTACATATTCACGGTTTTTCTCGGTCGATCGATCGAATATCAGATTTCTTTCGCCGATCGGACCGTTTCGTTTGCGCGGCAAATAAGGGGTGGCCTACGAGAATTCAATTACGTAGCGAGCCTTGCAGCTGCATAAACAAACTCGATTTACCTTTCACGGGTTGGATCCGACGCGGACGTCCGGCGAATAGAAAGACGAGTAAAAGATACGAGGTGCCGTATTCTGCAACGATTTTCCCGGTTGAAAGATATCAGGACGCGGCTCGAGAATTCTAATGAAGTGTATTGCGTTTCGAGGAAGTCTAAATGGAAAAGAAACGAGCCTCGGATTCTTATTTGACGGTCCGCGGCGCACGTTTCTGTGGCAGTGTGAAATTACCTGTTTGTCTTCTATGACTCGTGTCATTTTTATGTAATTCCGTTTGGAAACTTCCAGTTTTATAGTTCTTGTGGAAGTAGTTTAACTTTATACGGTTTAGATACGAAAGGTTGGACGCCATGTTCGCTCGCAGGAGTCACATGACCGAGTGTCACGTGACCGAATCTGTAAGACAAAGCGATGCAAATTTAAAACTTTCTTATTTTTCATTTCTCTGTCATGAAAGTTCTGGCAATAGATTTCTGATATTTTTGCGATTAAAACGAGACCAAACACGATATAATTCGGACTATATTTAGTGGTTTAATCGTCAATAATGAATTTCAGAGGCAGGGAAATATGGTGAACGAAGAAAGACCACTGTGTTACAACATACTTCATACAACTTTTGACATTTTAGTGATTCAAACGACTAGCGTACCTAACCTACCTAACATACCTAACACACGTAACTTACCTAACCTAACATTACTTCACACATACACACCGAAATATGACTTTTGTATTTATATAGTGTAGTAGACTAGTATTACAGAAAGTAATCAAAATTATACAGGCAAGAAACATTTATTTATTAAACAAATCTTAACTGTCAAAATAACTTCCATCATTTTCTAACGAGTTTTTTCAGTGTAATTGCTAGATTTCTTTCTTAAAAAAGTCCTTCGAATTTTCGTCAAAGAATTTTGGAGTTATCGAAGAAATTTTTAATACTTTTATCCTTATTAGGGTAAGGTTGCTCAAGCCCCTAAGAAAAAACCTGCATAACAATGGGTATTTAGCAATATCATTTAAAACAATTCGAACAGTACTCCCCCAAAAAAAGTCCCGTCTATCGGTTTTCCTTCACAGAAGTCAATTTCCCGAAAAAGACACAAACGAGAAGGAAATCCGAAATGAAATAGCGTTAGTTGAAAAGCAACGAATCGAAGGAAAGTAGGTGGAAGACGGAGGTATCGATAGCCCGGAGGATGATAAAGCCGTGCCAGGGTAGCCGATGCGTTCGCTGCAATTTCTCGATTCTTTTCTTTGGTTTTAACGACGGACAGAAGAAAGAGAAAATCGGCCACCGAGTTCGTTCGATGATCCCGTATCGTCGTAAATTTCTGTCGCCGTTACGGGGTTCTTTCGTTTTTCTTTATAGTCGACCTACTTCCGTGAGGATGTGGTCTTTCTTATTTCTTCAGCGGAACTCGATGCTTCCGAACTTATACGCTTCGAGGGAACAGTGCTGGAAATTTTGATACTGCTTTTTATGGAACGTCAGCTTTATGGTGGCCTGATTGCATCTTTTAGAGTAACTAAATTTCCCTCGGAAAATTTCTGTATTTTGAACCGTAACGATTTTTCTGTGAACCGTAATAATTTTTTCTGTGAACTGTAAGAAGAAAATTTAAGGAACGAGAAAAAGCGAACTGTCGTAAATCAGTATTACGAGAAGGGTTACATGGGACCCGGTACATCAGATAGCGTCGACAGAGCAATGTCATAACCGCAAATAGCTGTCATCTAACATTTTTCTACGACATTCGGAGCACGCTTTAAATGCATCATACGAGGCCATCATGGAAGGGGTCTTGCATGCGCTTAATCAGCTCCAGGAATCAACCCTCTCCACGTCGTCAAGGTCACATATTTCAGCCCCATCGACTATACACACTGACGTAAATAAGCTTCTTACTCGAGCATTCCAACTTTTCGACTGCGAATATCGATTTACACAAATTGTTTCCATTAACTTTGTTGCCGTAACTGTTTTCGATCGAATAGTTTGCTACTTACCTTTCTGCATAGTTTGCTTGGAGTTATGGACGCTGATCGATGGAGTTACGGATCAAAATTGATGATACTGTTGCAGCTATTTCTAGTTGTATCGTATGTTAAAGCAAACTTAATTAAAAATTGAAGAATGAAACTAACAATTTTTGTGGATGTAATTTGGGACTTTTGACAACTTTTCTAGGGGTTTTGGCTCATTCTACACAAGTTTGATTCTCTTGCAAAAAGTCGTAGCTCGAACGGTTTGGCTTGTATGTGCGTAGGTATGAGTGGTTGAGCTGAGGTGCTATAATTTTGATTTTCGCCACGGGGCTCCACGTTGGACATTTCTGACAATTTTTCTGGGGGTTCTGGCACATTCTAAGCAAGTTTGGTCCTCTGAGAAAATGTCGTATCTCTCACGGTTTGGACAGTACGTTAGTAGGCATGGTTCGAGGGTACTTTGACTTGCATTTGCTCATTAAAGGATTTTCCGTACCCATTAGCTATTTCTGACAGTTTTTCTAGGGGTTTTGGACCATTCTAAGAAAGTTTGGTCCTCTTACAAAATGTCGTATCTCTCACGGTTTGGTCTGTACGTATATAGGCATATGGTTCCATGCAGTGTCATAGGACTTTGACTCACTTTTGCTTGCTAGAGGTTCTCCGCTTACATTAGCCACTTCTGACAATTTTTCTAGGGGTTTGGGTCCATTCTGAACAAGTTTACTCCTCTGACAAAAAGTCGTATCTCCCACGGTTTAGCCAGTACGTGCATAGGCAAGGGTCCTTCGATGGGGATGCCCTAGTACTTTACCTCTCATTCGCTCGCTAGAGGTTCCCCGTCCCCATTAGCCACTTCTAACAATTTTCCTAGGGGTTTTGACCCATTCTAAACAAGTTTTCTCCTCTGACAAAAAGTCGTATCTCCCACGGTTTAGCCAGTATGTGCATAGGCAAGAGTCCTTCGATGGGGATGCCCTAGTACTTTACCTTCCATTCGCTCGATAGAGGTTCCTCGCCCCCATTAGTCACTTCTAACAATTTTCCTAGGGGTTTTGGCCCATTCTAAACAAGTTTTCTCCTCTGACAAAAAGTCGTATCTCCCACGGTTTAGCCAGTATGTGCATAGGCACCCTAGGTACCTACTATTTTACTCAAAGTTAATTTGCTTCCACACAACCTATTTCAGGAATACCATGTTTGAAGATACTAAGCGTAAGCAACTGTACGAAAGAATAACTTGCTCAATTAGATGTCGCTGGTGCACGTTGCAATCAAAGAGGCTAGTTTCGTTGAATTGTAACTGCACTGCATGTCGGCTGCTGCATTTACTACATGCAGCTCGAAGGGGTGTTTGTAGTGGGGTTGCTGCAATGCGCAACGGCCACGCCAGGACCAACGCTGTTTCACCAACTGTATTTAGGAATTTCATTAAACGTTTCGTATGACGAATTAGCTTGTCGTGACTGCGAGAGACAGGGAGAGGTAATTAAGACAGCTCGTAGGGTATTCGGAACAGAAGGATACTTTTGACCGCTGAGACCTGTTGTTTCATATATTTATTCTTAAAAAAAGCACTTCGCTCTTTTACGACCAGTTTATTTGATGTTTGAAAATTGAACAGAATATTGTAAAACAGTCTCACATTTCTTTAACACCTGATTTACGAAACCGATTTCGCAATTTGCTTTATGGCGGAAAATAAATTATTCGCATGAATATGCACCGATTTTAATATTTAATCTTCGAGCGCTTCTTGCACCCGATTGTAACTCACGAGCACAATGGAACGCATAAACCTTTAATTACATTGTAATTCATTGTATTCCATTGTTTCATTTTGCATTGAACGCGTGAACCATTTTCGTGTTACATTCCGAGTGTAACTAAACACGTGCACAGTATTGTTTGCTGTATGAATTTGAAAAAGTGGAACAACGCTGGTGAATCGGTGTCAAGAACATTTATTCAAGAATGTTTACAGAGGTATTTGTAAAGAACACGTTCCAAGCTCGACAGAAGTTCAACAAAGTATAACAAACATTTATTACTGTCTTATAATTCACTATAAATAGACTTGTTACTCATTCAAACTTGTTTTAAATAGCTCTTGTTTAACGTTACGTGGTGTACACTTTGCAGGTAAATTTCTAAGTTGCGGAATATATTATGGTCTCGTCAGAATTCTGGCGGGATGAGAAATGACTTAGGTTAGGTTTCATCTCTGGCGATTTTGAATTCGTCTTTTCGTTGATATTTTCTGTTGGGTTCTTTGGGGAAATGTGAAGGTTTTCAGAAAGTTTTCAGAAGGTTTTTTGAGGGAAGAAATATTATTTTTATGGATACGAATAGGTTTTGTTTAAGGAAAGATTCAATTAAAGGTTTTTGTGTCTAAAATTAATAATAGCAAGGGGTGTAAAATTAATAGTGACGGGGTTCAAAATTAATAACAGCAAGAGAGTGTGAAATTAATAATAGTGACAGGGTTGAAAATTAATAACAGTGGCAGGGTTCAAAATTAACAATAGCTATAGGGTGTAAAATTAATAATAGTGGCAGGGTTGAAAATTAATAACAGCAATAGGGTGTAAAATTAATAATGACAAGGTTCAAAATTAATAATAGCAAGAGAGTGTAAAATTAATAATAGTGACAGGGTTCAAAATTAATAATAGCTATAGGGTGTAAAATTAATAATAATGGCAGAGTTCAAAATTAATAACAGCAATGGGGTGCAAAATTAATAATGACAGGGTTCAATATTAATAATAGCAAGAGAGTGTCAAATTAATAATAGTGACAGGGTTGAAAATTAATAACAGCAATAGGGTGTAAAATTAATAGTAAAAGGGTCCAAAATTAATAACAGCAATAGCTCTAAAATTAATAACAGCAGCAAGGTTTAAAATTGCCAATGAGCCCCTAAAACAATTACCAAGCTATCAAAATAAAATACAGCAAAATTTATCTCTTTACACAACTCTCAGTTTCCAAACTCCCCCATCAAACACTAAAATTTCCACAGAAAAGCCACAATAATCTAAAACAACCGTAAAAAATAGTGAAATGAAATGAAAAGAGTGAATAAAAAATGGAATCATCGTCATCCACTCGTTAAAGTCACCACAACAAGATAAAAGACACAGTAATTTCGAAAAAACAATCTTTATTTCGACTGATTCTCGTTAAATGATTCATAACAAAAACGAAATGGACACTTAAAATACAATCGTATATCCAGCTACAATATCGCTATACAATGACGATTTTTATACACTTACTATTTACAAGACATTCATTTTAGCCTCCTTCGCCGTTACCGTTTATTGCGATAATATTCATCGATCGATTATTATTATTATTATCATCATCATTACGGTTATCAATATTTATTATCGTTATTAGAAACGCAGCACGCGAAATCGAACGATGCAGATATTTGTCGCGATACGATCGCGTGTTGTTACACGCATTTGATTGTCTATAGTATATTACGTACGATTACAGCTAGATGTCCGCCATTTTAGCACCTCGCATGAAACTGCAAGACAGCTTAATCGCAAGAGAAAGTCACAGAAATTGTAAAAGTTTTTGCAGAATATTTCTAACACTTTGTTGATTAAAAGGAGACAGAAATTCTGAATGACGTTGTTACTCAAAAATATGTTATCTTTCGGGAAATCTTGTGTAAAAAGAACTGAAAAGAAGAAAGTACATTAATATTTTAAATGATACATTTGTCGACTGTCTCTGTTCGCTCACCGTATTTCTTTTTCTTCAAAACGTATTATCGTCGATTAAAATCGTAAATACAGCCCGAATTATGTAGTGTTTGGTCTCATTTTAATCGCAAAAATACCAGAAATGTACTGGTAAAAGTTTGATAACGAAAGAATCGAAAATAAAGAAGTTTTGCATTTGCGGTCTTACTCGGTCACGTGGTAGTCGGTCACGTGACGCTCGGCCAACATGGCGTCTCGAGACTTACATCGCCACTTCACTACTTCAATCCTCATTTTCTCTGCTGTACATAAACTTTTTGACAAATGAATATTGTAATAAATATTTGAATGAATAAATATTGTAATAAATACCTGATTGAATAAATATCGTAATAAATACTCGAGTGAATAAATATTGTAATAAATACCTGATTGAATAAATATCGTAATAAATACCTGATTGAATAAATATTGTAATAAATACTTGAGTGAATAAATATTGTAATAAATATTGCAGTGAATAAATATTGTAATAAATGCTTGACCAAATAAATCGAATAGAATAAATGCGATCTTGTCTGAAGGTACTCGATATAATTTTGTTGAAATTGCTAATTCCCTAGCACCGAACGAATACACAATACACTCGAGAACGATACAGCGAACAAGCAATTACAACCTCGGCGTACAATCGAGCCCATTGAAATAATCTGTCACAAAGGAAACGCGAATTTTTCATCGACTTTCTGCTACTGAATGTTTTCTCATTCTACAGGGGTTTTCACTGTTTGCAAGCGAGAATATTTCTTCGTGAGAACGTCTCCATTTCAAACAGCGAATCGTCTGCGTCGGATTTAACGGGAACAAAAAGCCATTGTATTTTCGCGTAGCGGAATAAGACCCGAGTCTTTGTATTTTTTTGTGGCTGGCAGTATCTCATTTGGAGGAATTTTCCTACCCTCGAGTATTCTTTACGATGGAAATCGCTATTTCTTTAACTGATATACTTAAGGGGGTTGAAAGGGAGGAAAGACAGATGTCGGTAAAAATTAATTCGCTGTGTGAGAAATTCGGTTTTTATAAATAGATTGCTATTCGTACTATCACTATTATTGCTATTAGTTATTGTATAAAGGATTTGTCAATCGTGGTAGACTGAACACGCGGGAATATTTAAAATTAAAGATGCAGTAATTTTTGAGACGAAAAAAATCAATTTTTAAATTTAAGAAAAAATTGTAAACAATTACTGATGTAAATAATTTTTGTACTTAATTTTCTGACAAATTTTAACATAAATTTATTTGAATCAGTATATTCGTTTCGAATATGGAAGCTTCTGTAATTCCCACGTGCACCGTTTGTGTTAACGAACAAACATAAACTGAATGCAACATGTTACCACACAACAGCGAATATTTTTCAATCGGGAAGTTCTCAAAGTTTTGATTAATGCTGCAAAATTTCCAGTATACTCGTAAATTCTGTGCTTGCAGTTTCTGCGAATCAATGTGCAACACGTTTAATATCGCACACCGAGAAGAATAACTTTCGATGACATTCTAACCTCAAATAATCGTTTTATGACGTGTAAACTTTACGTGCTTTTTAAAAATATTTATTTGAATTATTTAATAGAATGTTCAGGTGAATATTCAGTTAATAATTAAATTAAATATTCAATCAATAATTAAATTGAATATTCAATCAATAATTAAATTGAATATTCAATCAATAATTAAATTAAATATTCAAGTAATGATTAAATTAAATATTCAATCAATAATTAAATTAAATATTCAATTAATAATTAAATTAAATATTCAATCAATAATTAAATTAAATATTCAATCAATAATTAAATTAAATATTCAATCAATAATTAAATTAAATACTCAGAACGTTATTCTGAGTATTTGAACGTTATTATAATTGAATTAAATATGCAATTAATAATTGAATTAAAAATTGAAGAAAGAGAGATTTCTTTTTAATTTATTTGGATCTTAACTTCAAATTTTAGGTATCAAGTCTAAAATAAATATTTTTGTCTTGAAGTTTAAGTTCAATTTCAAGTTTGCAATTAATATCTCCATCTTGAAGTTTAAATTAAATTTCAAGTCTAAAATAAATATTTTCATCTTGAAGCTTAAATTAAATTTCAAGTCTAAAATAAAAATTTTTGTCTTGAAGTTGAAGTTCAATTTCAAGTTTGCAATTAATATTTTCATCCCGAAGTTAAAGTTAAATATCAAGTTAGAAATAATTTTTGAAATATTGAATTCACTTGTTTGTAAAAAAATTCTACTTACATTTGAAGTCCAAAGAATTAAATTCCCAAACAGAATATTTATTATCCCACGTGCAAAATTTCACCCAAAACTCGTCTAAGACATCTAAAATTTGTCTAAAACATCCCAGAATTCTTCTCGACGTGCGACCGCCATTTTCTTACAATAACCCCGAAACTTTCATATCGACGTTCACGATCTCCTATAATGTATTTATTGCGACACATTTAAAATACCTACCCTAAAAGTACGTTCAACTGTCGAAACATTTGTATACCTCCTGTACAGTTTTTAATCTCGACGCTTTTACCACGAAAGTGCTCGCAAAATGGCCGCCGATGACACGCGCTCTTAGCGTTACAAATAAACTGGCGATGATTCGAAACAGCTTACTTTACTTATCACACACATTATCGTATTATTGCTTGCTCGTCGTTCGGAATCACAGGGACCCAACGCGAACGAGGAAAATGCTCTTTTGTCGTTGGTATTACGTTACGAAATGGGTAATTTGCAATCACGTTTCAAACGCTCTATAGGGGATCGAAATACGAAATGGTAAAATAAGAGCACTTAATTTAAAGTAAGAGAACTTATCTTCTTGAATGAAGTTGAATGTTTTACATTAAATAAAATGTTGACAAATATTTCTGTATAGATTAGTATGCATAAGAAATTAATTTTGATCTCGAAGTTCAAAGCTAAATAACATAACCTATTTATCGAATTATAATTTATAAAAAAGTGTGTAATATTAACGAGACGTACTAAATATATTTAATAAATTTCGAAGTACATTATTACAATTTAACAAAATTATTCCTCGTCATTTCGATGAAAACCAACACAAAATGGCGGTCAGAACAAAGATCCAATTTCCAGCAAAACATTCATACGATGTCAATACAAAGTCCAGTAAATAACAACATAAACCTTCGATTAACGTTCTGAATGCAAAATGGCCGATTGTCAGCCATAATCGCAGGAAAATTGGTGCATTGTTCCAACAGGAACAGCCACCGGTAATTTAATCAAACATTTCGAGAGAATATCTTGTTAGCTCAACAAATTTTGATTAAAACATACTAGTTCCCGAATTCGTGGCAAATAACGCGTATAATCGAATTTGTTAATAAATATTTCACTCGATAATGTTTGTCTAAAGCTTAGACCTTGTATTTTGCTTGTTTAATACTCTTCGCGCTGTAACCACATGGAACTTTCCGCAGAAACAAAGCAAATTTTTAACAATACCTTTCGACACATTTTTACCCTACATTCCGTGGAACTACGGCCTCATTTGTTTCGTTACAATAGCAACTGTTTTCTTCTTTCTTTTCCATTTTCACAATTTCGAGTCGTGAAATTACCTTGTTGCCTCTGATATTTTTTATCGGACTTTCGACGCTGTTTACGCTCGTAGTTTAATTAAACCTCATTGCATAATTTAAGACATTATGACGAATTATGGAATGCTAACTTTTTTGAGGGTGGCAACATGAAGGTTGATGTACATTTTTTTGAGGGTACCCCAATTTTATTCTATAACTACCCAAAATTAAACTTGAAAGTATTAACCAGTAAAACAATATAATTTTCCATCCCCATAAAAACAAACATAACTTCCAAAAATAACTTACTGATTAGTACCTAAAATTGTAATATCTATTACAGTATCTTTTATAAGTTTTGTCAGAATGGCAGTCAACGTGTCAATTAGTTCAATCAAGAGTTCTATTACTTCACAGAGTTTACAGGTCGAGTTCCCGGAGAATTGAAGCACACGTTTTTAGCTGCTTCGATCATTGAATTTCGTTGATAACAGTTTGTCACCGCCTCTTCGTCGTCCATGTCAGCTTGATCACATTAATTAGTCGTGACAATTATCCTTATTGGGGGCCTGTCCCGCTTATTCATCCGCTTAATCGCTTCTCTTGCATGATTCAGACAGACAAATTTTTCTTTGATTTTTTATTTGTCTTTGGAGTAACTTTATTTCTTTGGTTTTGGGGATTGGTGGGGTTTTGGTGGATTTGGGGAAATGGAAGGTAAATTTTCAAGTTTTCAAGTTTTCAAGGTTTCAAGGTTTCAAGGTTTCAAGTTTTCAAGTTTTCAAGTTTTCAAATTTTCAAATTTTCAAGGTTTCAAGGTTTCAAGTTTTCAAGTTTTCAAATTTTCAAATTTTCAAGGTTTCAAGGTTTCAAATGTTCAAGTTTTCAAGTTTTCAAGTTTTCAAGTTTCCAAATTTTCATGTTTCCAAATTTTCAATTTTCCAAATTTTTAAATTTTCAAATTTTTAAGTTTTCAATTTTTCAAATTTTTAAATTTGTCATTTTCCAAATTTCTAAATTACCAAATTTCCTACATCCCCAAATTCCAAATTCCCAAAGACTAAAATTTACATAAAATTGTTTAAGCACCCGAATGTGTTAATTTAACAAAATCTACTGAGCAACAGAATCAAAATTGAAAAGTTTGCACGAATAATATTGACTTTGGTAAACGTACAAATGTGAGTACAAATATGTGCAGAGCTGCGAGTGAAGTATAATTATTCGAGCAACGTTTCTCTATGAGAAACTTGTTAAGCTAATTTTATGTCTCTGACAAAATCACGCTTTCCTTAATACTCCTTGCAATCTTTAATCATTTTGACGATATCCAGAAATTTGGAAATTTAGAAATTTATTGAAAAATTTTTAATTTAGAAAATAGAAAGTGTAAAAATTTATTAAATTTGGAAAATTTGTTAACTTGCAAAAATTGATTAAATTTGGAAAATTTGTTAACTTGCAAAAATTTATTAAATTTGGAAAATTTGTTAACTTGCAAAAATTTATTAAATTTGGAAAATTTGTTAACCTGCAAAAATTTCTTAAATTTGGAAAATTTGTTAACTTGCAAAAATTCGTGGAATTAAAATATTTTTTAGCATGGCACCTTTGAAACCTTGAAAATGAAATTTGAAAGTAATTTACAAAAGTAGTTTTGTTTTACACTCATGTTTAAAAACAAGAACAAAATATATTCCTGAAAAATAGCATGAATAACATAAAATTGAAAGAAAGGCGACAATTAATGAAAGAAAAAGAAAACCAAGGATACAGACTGAAATATAATCAAGCTTTATTTTCATCGAACCGATACAAAAAAAGAGATGAATACGAAACAATGAATATTCCATAACATATCTTCGTTGTTAAAAATTCTGAATGAGAGTATGTTTACATGCAAAATATGTAGATTGTACAGAGAATACTTCGCATGGCGGTATTAAAATTTCATCAACGAAACGAAAATAAAATTAATATATACATTCAACCGTAAAGTTTACAAAATGAAAAATCAATCGGTGATTATCACAAAAGTTACATTCAACTGAATTAATATACACACAATCTTAATCGAGGAGAAGAGAAAACTCGACGGTGTATAATTGTAAAAAATAAATTCAACAAACTCGTTTCGATTATTGAAATTATACACAAATGATTGTTGATTGGTTTGTTCTTTGTAAGAATTTTTATTCTGTTTTTATTGTTTTTTGGTTTTTTTTTTTGAATTAGAAGAATTCTTAAACTAGTTTTTAGTTTAAGAGAATTTATAGGTGTTTGATTATTTTAGTTTCATTTTGTAAGAACAGTAATTAATTTAATTTGATTTGAATTAATTAAATTAAGATTTGAGAGATCATTAAATTAAGACAAGTTTAAGAATAGTTTATAACTTGTTTATAATCTTGGTTATTTTAATTTAATTTTATAAGAGCAGCAATTAATTTAATTTGATTTAATTTATATTAGGATTGAATTTTAATGAATTCTTGTGAAATTAAATTAATTTAATTGAAATTCTTGTGAAATTTACATAAGTAGACTTCTTGTAAAATTGTAATAAATTGAATGAGTTTAATCAATTTAATTAGGATTCATATAAGAATTAAAATTGTTATGAAATTATGTGAAATCAAATTAAATTAATTTAGTCTGAATTTTTACAAGAATTAAAATTGTTATGAAATTTTGTGAAATCAAATTAAATTAATTTAGTCTGAATTTTTACAAGAATTAAAATTCTTATGAAATTATGTGAAATCAATTTAAATTAATTTAGTCTGAATTTTCTACAAGAATGAAATTTCTTATAAAATCAAATTAAATGTAAATTAAATTAAATTGATTAAATTACAATTCATATAAGAATGACAATTTTTACATAATAATAAAAAATCAAGTTAAATTAATTTAACCTGAATTTTTTACAAGAATGAAATTTCTTATAAAATCCAATTAAATCTAAATTAAATTAATTTCACCTGAATTTTTTGCAAGAATTAAATTTCTTATAAAATCAAACTAAATTAAATTGATTTAATTACAATAGATACAAGAATGAAAATTTGTCCAAAATAATAAAAAATCAAATTAAATTAATTTAGTAAGAATTTTGATAACAATTAAAATTCCTATGAAACTAAATAAAATTCTAAAAATGATTTCGAACAACAATTTACAAGAAAAACAACCAAAACAATTTCAATTCTCACCAAAACAATTTGATGAAAAATTCTTACAAAGAATCGACGAATAAATACAGATATAAAATTAAAAACATTCTCGCGTTTCGATCAACGTAAAACATGAATGATTGTTTATTAAAAATTACAACGAAACACGATTTCCGTTCGATACACTTTCCACCGCTGTTTTATTAACTAGTGATCCACGCAGACTACAATATCTCGATGAAAAGCACCGTTTCAACGAAACGACGCTGATATTTACAAGCTATTTACAAAATGTGTGTACGGTGATGTTCGCGGAATTCTATCACAGAGAAACGATGAATAAAAAAGTGAAATAAAATCAGAAAGGAAGAAAGAAAGGTAAAATAGGGAATAACACGATAAACAAGATAACAAGTGTCACGGATTGAATTGTCAGACTTCGATACGAAACGAATACGCATTAATCGACGTTTCGACGATGAGGTATAAATTAATTTAACGTTAATTAGCGACTTAAAGTACGTGTAGGAATTAAATTATTTGCCAAGCCTTATCTAACGATAACCTAACGAAGCGATGTTTTATTGCGTTGCTGTTTCAGCTTTCTTATATCGCCGGATTTTATTATCGACACAATGTTGTGCTTTTACTCATTTTTGTCTTTTGCTTTCGTTCTGTTCGTTTCACGTCGTTCATTTTTTAGTTATTTTCTTTTGTGGTAGTTGAGAGTTTTTATTGATTCGTGTGGTTAATTGATTTGGATAAAGTTTAAGTAGTTTGAATTAGAGGGAAAGTTTAATTAATTTGAGTTAAAGTTTAATTAAGTTGAATCAAAGTTTAATTAGTATGAAATAAAGTGAAAGTTTGATTGATTTTGATCAAAGTTTAATTAAGTTGAATCAAAGTTTAATTAGTTTGAATTAAAGTGAAAGTTTAATTGATTTTGATCAAAGTTTAATTGAGTTGAATCACAATTCAATTAATTTCAATTAAACTTGAAGTTCAATCACTTTCAATTAAAGCTCGATTAGAATTGAATTAAAGTTAAAGTTTAATTAATTTGAATTAAAATTAAAATACAATCAAACTGAATTAAAGCTCAATTAATTTGAATTAAACTTGAAGTTCAATCACTTTCGATTAAAGTTTAATTAGAATTGAATTAAAGCTAAAGTTTAATTAACTTGAATTAAAATTAAAATACAATCAAACTGAATTAAAGCTCAATTAATTTGAATTAAACTTGAAGTTCAATCACTTTCAATTAAAGTTTAATTAGAATTGAATTAAAGCTAAAGTTTAATTAACTTGAATTAAAATTAAAGTCGAATCAAATTGATTCATAACTCAATTAATTTGACTTAAACTTAAAGTTCAATCACTTTCAATTAAAGCTCATTAAGAATTGAATTAAAGCTAAAGTTTAATTAACTAGAAAATAAAAACAACGTTTCAAATTATAATTTTCAATGAATTTATCAAGAAACATTTACCACGCAAAACGTGTCGATCACAGATATCTAAACACCGCGAAATTTCCACTGGACCGTCGTTAACAATAAATTAATCAATAAATAAGAATTAAAAGAGTAAATTTAATCACATTTAATTATCACTATGTCGTTTCTCAATAAATTTACACGATAACAGCAATTTCTTGAAAGGAAGCCCATTTTACAAAATACGTAACAAGAAATCATTGATATGATTATTATTATTATTATTATCATAATATAAATATCTCTTCGCTTAAAATCAAGGTAACAATCGATCGTAATAACACTACCGCGATAAAATATAAAAATTTCTTTGAAACAAACATTTAACAACGATTTCAAATCATACACTGTCTTACGTTCGAATCTCTACCATTAATAATTACATTATCGATATAAAATAGATTGTATTTTACGACGAACGTATGCTTCCACAAAATATGCAAATATTATCAATTTTTAATATCACAGCCCAACAAATTTTGGTAACTAAATAAAATTCACTGGCAATTTCAAAACTGGAGAATTTTGAAATCTGAAAAGAAATGAGAATTAGGAAATTTGGGTACTAGGGAATTTGGTAATTTAGGATTCTGCTGACTAGAGAATTTGAAGTGTAGGGAATTTTGGAACTAGGCGATTTGGGGTCTAGGGAATTTGAGAACTAAGGAGTTTGAGGTATAGGGAAATTTTGAAATAGGGAGTTTTGGAACCAGAGAATTTTGGAACTAGGGAATTTTGGAACTAGAGAATTTTGAAACTAGGGAGTTTTGGAACTAAAGAATTTGGGAACTAGGGAATTTTCGAACTAGAGAAAATTGGAACTAGAGAATTTGGGAATTGTGGAACTTGGGAATATTGGAACTAGGGAACTTTGGAACTGGAGAATTTGGGAAATAAGGAGTTTTGGAACTAGAGAATTTTTGAACTAGAGAGTTTTGGAACCAGGAAATTTTGGAACTAAAGAATTTTGGAACTAGGGAATTTTTGAACTAGAGAAATTTGGAACTAGAGAGTTTGGGAACTGGAGAGTTCTGGAACTAGAGAATTATGGAACTAGATAGTTTTGGAACTGGAGAATTTGGGAACTAAGGAGTTTTGGAACTAGAGAATTTTTGAACTAGAGAAATTTGGAACTAGAGAGTTTTGGAACTAGGGAATTTTGGAACTAAAGAATTTGGGAACTAGGGAATTTTTGAACTAGAGAAATTTGGGACTAGAGAATTTGGGAACTGGGGAATTGTGGAACTAGAGAATTTTGGAACTGGAAAATTTGGGAACTAAGAAGTTTTGGAACTAGAGAATTATGGAACTAGGGAATTTTGGAACTTGGGGATTTTTGTAAAATTGGGAATTTAAAAATTTGGGAATTTTTTAAATTCGTACTTAAGGAATTTTTTAAATTCCTAACTTAGGAAATTTATAAAATTCGATAATTTGAACCGCACACAAAATCTCACAAAAATTTTAATTTCATGCCCAATCCAACATAAACTGCAATCGAATTTTCACAAATAACTCTTTCCAAATTAAACAATCCATCTCGATCGTACTTGCATATTTTCCACAAACACACATTCCCAATAAAATAAAAACTGTTCCATACAAAAACTGTTCAAACCAGACAATGTTTCAACGATAAAAAAAAACAATACTCCCTAAAGACAGGTCCTACGAACCTTATCACATCGTATTAAAAGAAGAAAACAGTTAATTTTCGCTTCGCTAAAAAAAAAAAAGAAGAAGAACGTGAGTTTAATGACACGCGATTAACAACGGTATCGATCAGATCAGGGGGGAACGAACGACAAACAACAACGAACATAAAACATTCGAGCATTTGAAACGGGAGAATTCTCGTCGAAGAATCGGACTTTTCCACGCTGGCCCTTCGATATTCGATCGTCGGAAACGGTTATCTATTCGCTTCGTCTTTATTTATTGCATGCACCATCCACTTGATCGTCAAAAGCGGGCGCCGAGCACTCGATCTGCCAATCAAACTCAAAAGCGTGTTCCATAAACACGAGATTCTCTGCTCTCCTTCGTTATATATACATTTGCATTCGCTTGGAGAGGAGAAAAAATTCAGTGGAGGAGATTCGAGGCACGGACATTGGCGTAACTAGATAGGAACCGGTATGACCCACATTTCTTGCAAAAATACGCGTTGACTCATGCGTGATACTTTGTGTTTATGATGAGCTTTGGTATGGTACTTTGGAATGGTATAGTTGGAGAACTGTGGTGAGGGATTTGGGAATTTTGGGGGGTGAAATTTTGGGAGGTGGAGATTTTAGGGTGTGAGGAGTTGGGGTGGAGTTTTGGGGGTGTAGGAATTGGAGTGTGGAAGTTTGGAGGTGTAGAGATTTGGGGATTTGGGAATTTCGGGACATGGGGATGTGGAAATGTGAGAATTTAGGGAATTTGGGATTTATGGACTTAGGAATTTGAGGAATTAGGGATTTGAGGATTTAGGAATTTGGGGAATTTAGAATTTGAGAGCTTGGGAATTCAGGGAATTAGGGATTTGGAGTTTAAGGAATTTGAGAGCTTAGAAATTTAGGGAATTTGGGATTTGGGGATTAAGGAATTTGAGAGCTTGGAAATTTGAGGAATTTGGAATTTGGGGATTTAGGAATTTGAGAGCTTGGGAATTTTGGGAATTTGGAATTTGAGAGATTGGGAATTTGGGGATTTAGGAATTTGAAAGCTTCAAAATTTGGGAAATTTGCAATTTGAGAGCTTAGGAATTTGGAGAATTTGGGATTTGGGGATTTAGGAATTTGAGAGCTTGGGAATTTTGGGAATTTGAAATTTGAGAGCTTGGGAATTTGGGGAATTTAGAATTAGACAGCTTGGGAATTTGGGGATTTAGGAATTTGAAAGCTTGGGAATTTGGTGAATTAGGAATTTGAGAGATTGGGAATTTGGGGATTTAGGAATTTGAAAGTTTGAAAATTTGGGAAATTTGCAATTTGAGAGCTTAGGAATTTGGAGAATTTGGGATTTGGGGATTTAGGAATTTGAGAGCCTGGAAATTTTGGGAATTTGGGATTTGAGGATTTAGGAATTTGAGAGCTTGGGAATTTTGGGAATTTGAAATTTGAGAGCTTGGGAATTTGGGGAATTTAGAATTTGACAGCTTGGGAATTTGGGGATTTAGGAATTTGAAAGCTTGGGAATATGGAGAATTTGGAATTTGAAAGCTTGGGAATTTGAGGAATTTGGAATTTGAAACCTTGGGAATTTAGGGAACTTGGAATTTGAGAGCTTGGGAATTTGTGGATTTAGGAATTTAAAAGCTTGTGAATTTGGAGAATTTGGAATTTGAGAACTTGGGAATTTGGGGAATTTGGAATTTGAGAGTTTGGGAATTTAGGAAATTTGGAATTTGAAAGCTTGGGAATTTGTGGATTTAGGAATTTAAAAGCTTGTGAATTTGGAGAATTTGGAATTTGAGAACTTGGGAATTTGGAAAATGTGGAATTTGAAACCTTGAGAATTTAGGGAATTTGGGAATTTGTGGGATATGGGAATTGGGAGATACTCCACACCGCTATACTATATACCCCATCTCCACACTCCACATGTCCCCACCCAGTTTCAGTATATAACCACAGACAGATATGATAATTCTTAAATCTCCAAGTCTGTACATACCCTACACTCCAACTTCCCACAACATCTACTCAGACCTCTACCTAACAATGACTTCATTAATCCATCCACAACCTATCTCCAATCTATCCACAAACCCCAAAGATCCCAAAGATCCCAGTTACGCCAACTTCTGACCACCGTCCTCAAATCCCCAGAACCCCACGAACTTACGAAGGATACAGCCTGGAAATTAGTTCATGAACGAAATCATCCCTTGATTACCAGGGTACTTTGCTCGTCGATTGATCGATTCCAGCGTGAAACGTGTCTCCTGATCCGTGTAAAGTTCGCTTAAAAATACTATCTTTGGCAATGATGATGCGTTCCAGGTGTGTACGTGTTACCCGGTTCCCGTGTGTCCCTATGCTTTCTGGCCACGTGTGCTCCCGCTCTCAACAATTATTCTAAATTTTATCATTTATATGATTTTGCTGTGCGTCGTTGCAAAATCAGCCCTTGTCAGTAAACGTTTACATAGCAAACTTTTATCAAGTTATTTCACATTGTGCATCGTGTTTCCACTGACAGATTGTTTGTTCTGTTTATTGCTTTTGGGGCTGTAAACGTTTACCATTTGACTGCTTTTCCATTTTGGATTATGTTCATTTTCTGCGCTTAATTTACATTTGATGTTTTGATGCTGAGTATTTTTGGTTAGGTCACTTTCAGTTTAGATATTTCAGTTGTGGATACTTTCATTGCTGGTGTCCAAATATTGCTCTCAATTCTGGATATGATAATTTACTGAGTTTGGTCAGTTTCTAATTTGCTGATATTTCAGTTAATTTTAGGACGTAGTTGTTTCAGCACTAAAATTTGGGGAATTTGGGATTTAGGAATTTGAGAGCTTGGGAATTTGGGGAATTTGGAATTTGAGAGATTGGGAATTTGGGGAATTAGGGATTTGAAAGCTTGAAAATTTGGGGAATTTGGAATTTGATAGCTTGGAAATTTAGAGAATTTGGGATTTGGGGATTTAGGAATTTGAGAGCTTGGGAATTTGGGAATTTAGGAATTTGAGAGCTTGGGAATTAGAGGAATTTGGGATTTGGGGATTTAGGAATTTGAGAGCTTGGAAATTTGGGGAATTTGGAATTTGAAGGCTTGGAAATTTGGTGAATTTGGAATTTGAGAGATTGGGAATTTGGGGAATTAGGGATTTGAAAGCTTGAAAATTTGGGGAATTTGGAATTTGAGAGCTTGGAAATTTGGGGAATTTGGGATTTGGGGATTTAGGAATTTGAGAGCTTGGGAATTTGAGGAATTTGGGATTTGGGAATTTAGGAATTTGAGAGCTTGATTCCCATTGTAAAGCAAGTTTGGACCACGTAGTCGTAAGAAACCATCATGTCTTATCAAAATTCAGACATCGAAATATTTCAGGAACCTCAACTGAATCTTATAATTTACACTAAATTTCGACCTTGACAAAGGCAGAAATCTCGACAGATGCTGTTGCAATAAAAACACCAGCACCCTAAATACTTTCGTTTGAGTATTAGTCAACACTCTCTGACAGATGGTCCCAAACGACATAAAATATAATTCATAAAAATCAAGACTTTACCTAAAAATTTCACCTTCAATTTCACCTTGAAATTTCACCTTCAAACACCTTGAAAGCAATTCACTCAAAAATGTCGTAAGCGACAAGCACACGAGGCCGAAAAACGCGAGTACTCGAGTCCTTCTCATTTTGGCAAGATGGCGGAGGTGAACTACACGTTCTGTACGTATACAGTCGAGTTGTACGCGTCCATTTTGTTGCGTGCGTATATAGGCGACGGTACGGATGTGTTTAGGTGGGTGTACGTATTTATACGTGTCTTTTTCGCGGATGCGGTTTTTTTACGGTACAAAGACGAGACTCTCATCTCAGAGACTGCTACCAAACTCGCTCGATCTTCGTCGGTCGACGTGCTTCATGTACGTCTCCGAGTATATACTCTTAGTGCGGTCGTCGTACCTGCAAGCAGAAACACAGAATGGCACCAATACGTTTTGTTCAAACTGCTTTCATGCGGGCTGAGATTGAAATCGTTCGTCGCGAGGATTGTCGTTAATCTACGGGTAGTGGTGGCTTCGAGTCGCGTTGTGTTCGAACAAATGACGTTATGAGAAACTTGAGAGCTTCAAGCTTCAGTAACTTTGTCAAGCACTTGAAATAAACTGGTTTCAAAATCATTCGTCGCAGTGTTCGTCGTTAATCTACGGGTAGTGATGGCTTCGAGTCGCGTTGTGTTCGAACAAATGACGTTATGAGAAACTTGAGAGCTTCAAGCTTCAGTGACTTTGTCAAGCATTTGAAATAAACTGGTATCAAAATCATTCGTCGCAGTGTTCGTCGTTAATCTATGGGTAGTGATGGCTTCGAGTCGCGTTGTGTTCGAACAAATGACGTTATGAGAAACTTGAGAGCTTCAATCTTGAGTAACTTTAGCAAGCACTTGAAATAAACTGGTATCAAAATCATTCGTCGCAGTGTTCGTCGTTAATCTACGGGTAGTGATGGCTTCGAGTCGCGTCGTGTTCGAACAAGTGACTCTACAAGAAACTTGAGAGCTTCTAGCTTGAGTAATTTGCTCACACTTGAAATAAATATGCTGACAAAATTATAGTTGATTAATAAATGAAAAATATTTAACAAACATGTAAATGTGGTTTAACGAATCTATAAAAATGATAATCTACGCAAATTATTCCGCAATTTGTACACATATGAAGATATAAAAGAGTACAAAGTTTCAGGAAAACGACTTTCGCTCTTAATCTCACAATTATTGCAAATGGCCGCAATATGTTACCATTACATTCTCGCAGCTTTCGAGTACTTTATTTTCATTACAAGTTTAACATGAGGTAAAATACGCATCAACGATTTCTATCGATTCGACATCTTCACCAAATGTTTTTTGTTTAAACAAAAGATGCAGCGTACTCGAATTACGGTCAAAACAACCCATCGGATTTCAGCGGATTAACTTTCTATCGAGGATACATTTTCATCAAGGTAAACACAGGGTGTATTTTAAGGATGGCTTTCGGTGTTTGCAGTTTCCGCGTGAGATAGGGGGATAAGTTGGTCGTAAAATATGACGAAAAATATGCTACAGTAAAGTTCGAACATGAAATGAAACTTTTGACCATTGATTTCCGCGAAATATTGCTGGGGAAAATAAATGAAAAATGCGGGATGAAAAATATTTTAAAAATTCTGCTTTGAACGAAATTTTAGATGTTGACGAATCAGTAATTACGAGTCTCGTTTGCTGGACGTAAATAAAAATGGGGCACGTGGCTCGAATTCGTTCGATCGACCCCTATTTCACGGCGTTTGCGTAAGAACAGCTTCGAAGAAGAAATTTGGTCATACAGGACTTGAAATATGTTATATTTAATATGTTGAAATATTTGATTATACATTTTGATCAAAACTATAACGACGTAACTAGCTACAAAAGCTAGATATCTTCAGAATTAAAATCCACTGGCAAGAACATTAATTTCATTGATAAAACATATTTCAGTTGGTACTCTGTCCACGGTAGAAATAATCTTTAAAGAAGCTTTCAAACTCTAAGAAGATTTTAAGACGCTTTCATAAGTAACATGATTTTGGGACAAATTTCAGCTAATTATTGTAATATTAAGATAAAAAAATTGAAGTTCGTATTTAGAGATTTCTTATTGTACAAATTATAATTAGAACTTAAGAGACAATGGTGCAAATACTAGATGATATTTTCGTCAGGAATGTATATTACAGTTCAAACAGTATTATCACAGATTAAATTTATAAATACAGTAAAAATTATATGGTGTTTGGTCTCGTTTTAATCGTAAAAGTATAACAAATCGATTGGTAGAGGTTTCATGACAGAAAAATGAAGATTAAAAAAGTTTTGATGTTTACATTGATGTGTGCACGGAGATAGCCGAAGACGGGTCACGTGACTCGGCGCGCGGACAAAATGGCGGCTCGAGTCGGACTCTCACCCGTATTTTACTTTGTATTTAGAGTTTTATTTGTAAATCTATGATTTGGTTAAATTATGAGGTTTTAGTCAAAGAAGACTAACAAAACTTTTAGTCTTGTAAGAAGATTGCTTATGTAAATATGAATGTAAGTCTATTAACTTATGTGAAGACTACTTATATAAATGAATATGAATATGAATGTAAGTTGTCTATTAACTTATGTGAAGACTACTTGTATAAATATAAAGTTAGCAGTCTATTAACTTATGTGAAGACTACTTGTATAAATATAAAGTTAGAAGTCTACTACTCTTGTATGAAGACTACTTATGTGAATGTAAGACTCGTAGCCTACTTATATGAAGAATTATACGAATGTAAGACTAGTAGCCTACTTATACAAAGACTACTGCTGTAGTACCGTGAACAGAGTACCCTTTCCCGGACAATAAGGAAGGGAAACAAATAGAGAGGGCAAGAAAGAAAGCGATAGAACATAGTGCGTACCTCGATGTGTCAGACCAGATCGTACCTTAGGGACGGCCGACGGAAATCGAGCGCCTCGAGGTCGGACGGCTCTCGTCTGCAGAGCGAACAGAACGCGCACTGCAATGTGTTCTTAAAGGCTTCTCGGAAGTCACGGTTGAAGTACGCGTAGATCAGCGGATTCAGCGCAGAGTTCGTGTATCCGATCCAGAACAGTAACGCGATCACGATGTCGGGACACGGACAATCCTCGCCGCACAATGTCGTGATAACGTACCTACAGACAGAGATTTCGACTTACGACAATGTTCGAAATTTCGATCGACAAGTTTAACCCTTTGGTACAGGCAAACTTGCCAACTCGGTGAAACACGGAGCAACTATGCCCGGAGGGCAAGATAACCCTTTGTACCGGAGTTGTCTCTAAACTTCAATATTGTCAGATTTTTTACAAATGTCTCGAACGGAGAATTTTGAAAAGTTTATACAGGACAATGCAAATTCTCCACGGTCGTATTTACTTAATTGTGTTTTCTTATCCTAACGAGCGCAATTGAATCCATTAAACGAGCACGATGCCATGTGCGTCACCGGTCTCTTCAATTTCCATGTTACATTAATCCACTTGTAAGTTACAATTAACAAACAAAAACGGAAAGGAAACCAGGACAACGTGAATACTTCCAATTCAATTTTGCCTTTGACATTAATTGCGCGAGATTCGCGAATCGTGCTCGAGAAATTAAATAACAAAAAACAAGACCAAAGTCAGAAACAGTCACAAAGTCAGAAACCTGATCGATTACTATGTACGCTCTGCAAGAAGGCACAGTCAATTCTGCTTTCTATCCAATCTTTTACTGCCATAAAATATTGAGACATAAAAGTCTTACCAAAATCAACACAAATTAAAAAAATGTATAAAGTAGGTTGAAATTCACAAACCGTAGAGAAAATAACTCGACACATAATACACAAAGAGATCACACCGTTGATATCACATTTACACAGGGTACCGAAGAAGGAACGCACCATAAGAAAAACGGCAGCCAACAGAGTATGAAGGTACCCATAATGATGCCTAACGTCCTAGCAGCCTTGTGCTCTCTCTTCATCTTCATGATATTCTTATCCTTGGTAGGAGTATGCAGATGATCGGTGTTGATCTCGTTGAGAGTTAAAGTCTTGGAGGACCCTGCGCTGTTGAGTTCCCCGTTGAGATTATTGAGATCCTTGCTGGGCCTGTGGCTGAGCAGCATGACGTTACCCATCCTGCTATGCATCTGTTTCTCCTGTCTGTTGGCCTCTTTGAAGACCGCGAGATAGGTGAGCGTCATGATCGTGCAGGGTATCCAGAAGGAGATGCTGGAGGAGAATATCACGTACACCTTGTTAACCTTGAACTCGCAGCGCTCCGGATGCTTCTGCCGGTACTCGCTGTTCTCTGCGGTGGTGTACCAGCCCATGAAGATGGGCATGAACGAGATGAACGCCGGCATGATCCAACAGGCGAGCAGCATGTAGGCGGCCAGCCTCTTGGTCATGATGATGGGGTACTTGAGCGGCTTCACGATCGCGTAGTAACGGTCGACCGAGATGAACATCAAGTGGAGTATGGAGCTGGTGCTGAAGTAGACGTCCAACGAGTTCCAGACGTCGCACATGAAGTAACCGAACAGCCATCTGCCAGTCATCTGCACGCTGGCGTTGAACGTCATGGCGAACATCGCCACGAGCATGTCGGCCAACGCCAACGAGACCACGAAGTAGTTGGTGATGATACGCAGCTTTCTGTGACGCATCACGGACACCATCACCAGCAGGTTACCGAACACCGCAGTTACGATGATGGAGCCTAACAGACAGCCTTTCGCTATGGTGGTGGGCACCGACCACTTCTGTTCGTTCGAGTAACTGCTGTTTACGAACTGATTGTCCTCGGAGATGGCGTTGAACAGGGTAGTCACGTTCACCGAGGACTCGGTTGCCTCGGAACTAGTCACGATCGTCGTCATGCTCAGCAGCGTTGCACCTTGGCCTTGTTCCTCTTCTTCGACCGGAAGAGACCCGATCAGAGGCCTTAGGTCACGGACGTGCCAACCAGACGACGTACCAGGTTGGCCTTCATCTTCGCTACGGGATAAGGGCGACGCCTCTTGCCAAGTTTCTTGTCCCCTCGGACGATTGCCAGCTTTAGCGCTGATATAGCTACGCCGGTTTACCTTGCGGTGGCGGCTGTTTTACACTCTTACATGACTGCCGAACTGTCACCTGCAAACAGAAATTCATACACTGTTGGATTTATTCAACAGAATGTTTCGTCTGCAAAAATCATCGGGTCGTGAACTTTCAGTAACGCTGGAGGTTCGATCCGAGAGGTTGCAGATGTTTTCTTATTCTTACGGTTTTCGTTGACTAGTAAAGAGCTCGTTTTGCTCTCAAAGGAAGCTCTCAAATTCCAAATTCCCCAAATTCCCAAGCTTTTAGATTCCTAAATCCCCAAATTCCCAAGCTCTCAAATTCCAAATTCCCCAAATTTCCAAGCTCTCAAATTTCAAATTAGGCAAAATCCCAAGCTCTCAAATTCATAAATCCCCAAATCCCAAATTCCTCAAATTTCCAAGCTCTCAAATTCCTAAATTCCCAAATCCACAATTCTCCAAATTCCTAAGCTCTCAAATTCCAAATTTCCCAAATTTTCAAGCTTTCAAATTCCTAAATCCCCAAATTCCAAATCCCTCAAATTCCCAAGCTCTCAAATTCCTAAATCCCCAAATCCTTAATTCCCCAAATTCCCAAGCTCTCAAATTCCTGAATCCCCAAATCCCAAATTCCCCAAATTCCCAAGCTCTCAAATTCCTAAATCCCCAAATCCTTAATTCCCCAAATTTCCAAGCTCTCAAATCCCAAATTCCCCAAATTTCTAAACTCTCAAATTCCTAAATCCCCAAATCCCAAATTCCCCAAATTCCCAAGCTCTCAAATTCCTAAATTCCCAAATCCCTAATTCCCCAAATTCCCAAGCTCTCAAATTCCTAAATCCCCAAATCCCAAATTCGCTAAACTCCCAAGCTCTCAAATCTCAGACCTTTCTGAGCCTCAAGAGTTAAATTAAAGTTTCTTTGATAAAACGTATTAATTATTATTACTCTATTTCACCACCTATTCCCTTTATCCACTTAAACCTTCACTGTCGATACGAATTTTGTTTTCACCCTTTCCTGTACTTTGACGAGTCTGACTCGTGACGCACTTACAGCTCAAATATCACAAACCTTATTCAAACTTTGAACATACTTCAACTTGAAATTTAGGTTCAACTATAAATTACATTATCAAGGATCCCTAAAAATAAAATATTTGCAACATTTTGATTTTGTTTGTTCGTTTTAATGTTATAGCCCTTTATAGTTAGTCTTGACTGACGCATCTGTTAAATAAATGCTACAGGAAGGGGTTAAACTCTACCTTCACGTAAATTCTTTGACCGGAATGTTTCGAATTGCTTTGACCTTTGACCCGTTTTCAGTATTTTTTACAGACAATTTTAGGGGATGCAAGTTTCATGAAAAAATATTTACGTTCAGCAAAAATTTGTTGTTTCACTTCAGTTGTATTTTATTACGTGCACCGCGTAAGCCGGGTCGCAGATATGGACGCAGGGTCAACATCCCTGACACGTCGTGTTTACCATGTATACTGGGAATTAGTAAGGTTATTTAGAGCTTACAATGCTAATAAAGGTTCGTCTGCATACATATTGGTAAAATTGTTTAGGTTTATTCTAGTTCATTTAGAGATTATTTACGTTTTACGGTATTAATAAAAATTACTTCTTTGTGGTAATAATGATGGTGTCTAATAAGGATAAGTTGCTGTAACAGTACAGTTAAAATGATCAAATCTACTACATTAATGTATAAATACAAAAGTGTGTGTTAAGTGTATTTCAGTGTGTGTTAAGCCTCTCCATAATTATTACACTTCATAAATATTTTTATAAACTAAATTGTTAAATTTAAAAATCTCTTAAGATTCTAAAGGTATTGCCCCCTTAATACTCAAGTTTCTAAGGTTAGGTTAGGTAAGTTAGGTTGGTTAGGTAAATTAGGTGTGTTAGGTAGGTTAGGTAGGTTAGGTAAGTTAGGTAGGTTAGGTAAGTTAAGTGTGTTAAATAGGTTAGTTATGTTAAGTAGATTACGTTAGTTAGGTGGGTTAGGTGGGTTAGGTAAGTATGTTAGGTATGTTAGGCAAATTAGATAGGTATGTTAGGTAAGTTAGACAGGTATGTTAGATAGGTATGTTAGATAAGTTAAATAGGTATGTTAGGTATGTTAGGCAAATTAGATAGGTATGTTAGGTATGTTAGGTAAGTTAGATAGGTATGTTAGATAGGTATGTTGGGTATGTTAGATAAGTTAGATAGGTATGTTAGGTAAGTTAGATAAAAAAGGTATGTTAGGCAAGTTAGGTAGGTTAGGTATGTTAGTTTGGTTAGGTAGGTTAGGTGTGTTAGGTAGGTTAGGTATTGTATAAGAGTGAGAGAAATAAATTGTTGCGATGTTAGAAACGCTCCATACGAACATAATCGAAAACTTGGTGCGCCCCAAAAACAAACTTCAACCCCGTTCGTCCACGCGAACTATACGTTCATCATCCGTTTCCAGTCCCCAGGGTGTCCAACTTCCTACGTCCCTCAATCCCTTCTTTGTGCGAGTTTCCCGATTGTCACCACTCGAAACGAGGACACGCCGGAAGAATGAGTAACCTTGAATGGAACCCTCTTTTTCTGCCGCGTCTGTCTCTCCGGCTTCGTTGACCGTGTCGCGACAGGGCCGTGTCAAGTGCACTCCCCTTCCCGTCCCTGTAATTTATGATCCGCTATTTTTGCGGTACATTTGGGTCAATTATTCCGACGGCGAGCGACGTGAAACGCGATTCTGCCTTCGCGACTGTATGAAAAGGAAACAAAAAAAAAAAGAAAACGTCCCACGCTCGAATGCCCTCGAGAACGCCACTTTTATTCCTTCGAAATAGACAACTACTAAAAGGGACCAGGAATTCGCGTCTCGACCAGCTTTGATTACTTCAGCCTGCACTCTCCTTTGTCCTTCGTCATTTTGTCTCGAGGCTCTCGCGCGACGCGTTCCTCGCGCGTTTCGCGAACGATCTTCTTCGGAGTTTCAGGGATGCCTTCGTGGGAAGCCTTTGATTAATGACGGGTGGATCGATGCAGAAATGGCTGCTGTGATCTTTAGTTTGCGAGTGGTAACATCTGCTGCGGGATTTCTTGAGATTATGATTTTACTAATCGACGTTGTTAGCTGTGATAAGTTAAAGTTAATTTTTATAGTTCTTTGACTGTTATATTAGGTTTCTACTAATCGACATTGTTAGCTATAGTATGTTAAAGTTAATTTTTAGTTATGGTTCTTTGACTATTATATTCTTATATCTTGATGTAGTGCATTAAGAATAAAATATGTCGTTACTCTTCATATTACAGAGGTACATATTTACTTCTGAGTCTGACTAGTAATAAATTTCATTTGAATTTTTATCTTCCAATTTTAAGTTTGAGTCAAATCATAATTTACGTAGTCCATTTTAATATTGTAGCTGTGAATGTAGTTCTAACTTGTTAAATTATACTTCATACAGTAGGTGGACCGGTCACCTACGTATCGTGTTAGTTTATCATTTCCACAAGATTACAATCATTTTTCTTTTGATTAAAAACACAGCTACTCATTTGAAGCAGTTGTGAATTGCTCATACCACGAAAATATGACGCTAACTCAATCCATAGTAGCAATTACAAGTACACCTAGTAAATCAAAACAGGATTTCAAAACTGTTCAATAAACTCCAGATGACTGAGTAGCCCTCGAAATGTCTAATTATTCTGCATCCGTAAATAGCCGAGTGAATCGATCGAAAGTTCATCAAACAAACATCAATCAATCAAACCGTCAAACTTAATCGAGCACTTGCCCGAAGAAGACAGTTATCGTGTACAGATCCATCGAAAACAGGGTCAGAAGCGAATCGAAACAGCAATTCGCTCAAATATCTGGACATAGTCGAGCAATTTTACCGGAGTGAGATGAAATCGAGCAAGGAAACGCGTTCAAAGTTTTACCGTAACGTTTCCCCAATTGATTCCCCATCGGCGACCGACAAACCGTTAACGCGATCGAACCAGCAGAAAGAGGATCCCGGCCGAAAAAATTTGATAATGTCACCTGGCTGGAAAGGCCGCGATCGTTTCCAATTTACCTTCCGGTTGAAACACGATTCATCGGGGCAAATTTCGCGCCGCAGTGTCCGAAACGCGTGATCCGCTTGCTCTATTTCACGGGGCGTAGAACTCGATTTTCTGAAAGCGTATCCAATCGCGTCGGATCTCGACAAAATCCAATTTACTTCTCGCCTGGAGAAACAATCGACCCGCGTACAGGATCGCGTTGATCTTACTAGAGGATTTTTATTAGCTCTTACCGCATCTAACAACACCTTTGACCAAAATACTTTCTTTTACGAGATATGCAAAATTTAAATAGAATCTTCATTTTTACGAATGAGGGAAGTAAATCGGTATTTTACATTTTTTGTAATTAATGTGTACTTGCATACCTAACCTACCTAACCCATCCAACATACCTAACCCACCTAACATATCTAACTTACCTAACCCACCTAACATGTCTAACATACCTAACCCACCTAACAACCTAACATACCTAATCTACATACCTAACAAACCTAACCTACCTAACTTACCTAACCCGCCTAACGTATCTAACTTACATAACCCACTTAACAACATAACATACCTTATCTACATACCTAACATACCTAACATACCTAACATACCTAACATACCTAACATACCTAACTTACCTAACCTGAAATTAGAAACCTGAGTGTTCAGAGATTTTTAAATTTGACAATTTATTTTATTAAAAATATTTATATAGTGTAGTAGATAGATGACGCACCAGGTGCGTCACAGTGTTCATAACACTAGCATTAATAAATATTCTTTCACCTTTTTGAAAGTCGATAAGGTACGCACATTAGAGCTGCTTATTAAACCGTTATAATTATTTTCTGCAAACTGACCTTTAGGAAGAGTGTAGGCGGAACAATTTATAATTATTTTAATACGTCATAAAATCGAATGGTGTGCGAAGTTTCACTATTCAATTTGTCTCTCTTAAATTGTGAACGTTATTATCAAAATTTATGTTAGTCAATTATGAAATTTATTGTGGAAATTTGAGATATTAAATTAAAATAATTGTTAGGGAAATTTAGGATATTTAATTAAAATAATTGTTAGGAAAATTTAGGATATTAAATTAAAATAATTGTTAGGAAAATTTACGATATTAAATTAAAATAATTGTTAGGAAAATTTAGGATATTTAATTAAAATAATTATTATTAAAATTTACGTTATTAAATTAAAATAATTGGTATAAAAGTTATTAAATTAGAATCGTTGCAGTATTAAATTACACTCATATCTGATAAAGAAAATTATCTTTAAATTTTTATAAAAATTCCACAAAATGAAAAATAAACTCTGACTTTTCAACAGAAATTTTCTTGTCTCATCAAACTCCCCGAAAGAATTTCCACAATGACAAACTTTTGTGGCACCAAAATTCGCTCAATTATGGAAAATTGTTATTTGAATTTTAAGTACCTTCCAAGTTCTACGCAACGAGTTTCCTATACCTTTATCGAAGTTTGCAGAAACTCGGTTTCCGTGTGTGGGATTCGCGTTCTTGTGTACATACGCGAAGTTTCCACCGCGTAAATTCGGAATTCGCTGTGTTTGTATGCTGCTAAACACACCTAGAAGACTATTCGCATAAACCTTAATTTATCGGTTGCAAGTTTGGAACTCGAAAAACAGGAACGAAGGTAGAAAAATTCCAGAGATTGAGGTAGAATTTCTTGTGGAAAGAACCAAACGCAATTCCTTAAAAAACACAACATACTATTCAAAGAATCTAATATCTATTATAATATGTTATTCGAAGAGTCAATTTTTTTATTAAAAGAATGAAACACAATTTTGTATCAAGAGTAATTCAGAACAAATAAACAACATCCTTCAAATTTTATTTCATTGCAAGAATGTGGCTCTCAAGAGTGTGAAATCCTCTTAACGTTGCATACTTGTAATGTTTCTGATTTGAGGCCAGAAACACAATGTTCTCGTCAAATTTCAAGCTGCGCCACGTGCTACCTTGAGCTCACCTTGCACTTTTGTCACCGAACGTCCCCGCATTCAAAAGCCGTTAGACAAATACGTCTCTCGAAAAAGGTGACTGGCAAGCAGCCATCTCATATCCAGAAGACCGATCAAGAATTTATGTAATCATCTTTAAGCCGAAGATTGATGTGCCACGAGCGGTATTTCGCGATACTTTTCTGCCATCAAATCCTGACAGATCCCGCGTGTTTCGTAATCAGTCATTCGATACCCAACAACCTGATACAGTAATATCTTAACGTTGCTCCAAGTGTTACACACCACTCGAACATACTAGTATTATGTCACCGTTTATCCGTTAAATATGCCGGTACACCGTTCGCAAATGAAACGTAATTTGTCAACGTAACAGATACACGCTCCGGGACATTTCTCGCTCTGAATTACGCGTGATAAATAAGCTCCACGCGTTTGCACCCCCGCGTCACGTTAAAAAGTCATTTCTCTTCGTCGGTGTTTTTCGTGGATTAGGTTTATGTGACAAGATGATAAGCTGTGGAACTTGTCACTTGGGATGTGGACATTGACTTCATCTAATTCGTTGTTACGGACTGGGATTCATTTTTTTATGGAATTAGTCATGTTTTAGTAGGTGGGTTATTGTCAGTTGCATCATCAGTTTGGTGAGATGTTAGTTTGTTAGGTCAGTTTCTTAGAATGTATATTGTAGCAAGAGAAAGACTCACTAGGTCTAAGTTCTAGATCTAGGTACTGGGTCTAACAATAAGTATTGGATCTGAGGACCAGCTCTAAGCGCAAGGACTACAGATAGTTAGAGCGAATGAGGTTTAAGGGCAAGGTCTAAGAGTAAGGTTTAAGTGTAGGATCTAATTGCTAGGTTTAACTGCAAGGTTTAAGTGTAAGGACTAAGTATTAGGTCTGAAGGCAAGATCTAAGAGCAAGGTCTGAGTGCAAGGTTTAACTATTAGATCTAAGTGCAAGGTTTAAATGAAAGATCTAAGAGCAAGGTCTAAGTGCAAGCTTTAACTATTAGATCTAAGTGCAAGGTTTAAATGCAAGGCCTAAGTGTAAGGTCTAAGTTCAAGGTTTAACTACTAAGTCTAACTACTAGGTCTAAGTGCAATGTCTAAGAGCCAGATTTAAGTGTAAGATCTAACTATTAGGTCTAAGTACAAGATCCAAAAGCAAGGTCTAAGTGCAAACTTTTAACTATAAGGTCTAAGTGCAAGGTCTAACTACTAGGTCTAAGTGCAAGGTTTAACTACTACGTCTAACTACCAGGTCTAAGTGCAAGGTCTAAGAGCAAGATTCAAGTGTAAGATCTAACTATTAGATCTAAGTGCAAGGTCTAAGTGCAAACTTTTTATTATAAGGTCTAAGTGCAAGGTCTAACTACTAGGTCTAAGTGCAAGGTTTAACTACTAAGTCTAACTACTAGGTCTAAGTGCAAGGTTTAACTACTAAATCTAACTACTAGGTCTAAGTGCAAGGTCTAAGAACAAGCTTTAACTAATAGGTCTAAGAGCAAGCTTTAACTAATAGGTCTAAGTGCAAGGTTGAAGTGCAAGGTCTAAGTGCAAGGTTTAAATGTAAGGTTTAAGTGCAAGGTTTAAATGTACGGTTTAAGTGCAAGGTTTAAGTGCAAGGTTTAAATGTAAGGTTTAAATGCAAAGTTTAAATGTAAGGTTTAAGTGCAAGGTTTAAATGTAAGGTTTAAATGTAAGGTTTAAGTGCAAGGTTTAAAAGCAAGGTTGAAGTGCAAGGTTTAAGTGCAAGATTTAAATGTAAGGTTTAAATGTAAGGTTTAAATGTAAGGTTTAAGTGCAAGGTTTAAAAGCAAGGTTGAAATGCAAGGTTTCAGTGCAAGATGTAAATGTAAGGTTTAAATGTAAGGTTTAAATGTAAGGTTTAAGTGCAAGGTTTAAATGTAAAGTTTAAGTGCAAGGTTTAAATGTAAGGTTTAAGTGCAAGGTTTAAATGTAAGGTTTAAGTGCAAGGTTTAAATGTAAGGTTTAAGTGCAAGGTTTAAATGTAAGGTTTAAGTGCAAGGTTTAAATGTAAGGTTTAAGTGCAAGGTTTAAAAGCAAAGTTGAAGTGCCAGGTTTAAGTGCAAGGTTTAAATGTAAGGTTTAACAGCAAGGTTGAGGTGCAAGGTTTAGGAGCAAGTTTTAAGAGCAAAAGATGTGGAAAACGTGTACGCTATCAGTATTTATTTCTAATCAATCAAAGTCTATGAAACGCGTTGATACAGCCCCATGGTGGATAATCGATCTCGGAGGAGTCGTATGGTTGAACATTTATCTTTGCGTTCAAACGAGCTGGATACACAGGCGAGAAATTATAGGATTCCGATAGCGATGGTTGTTTGAATAACGATTCGAGATCGTTTACGTTTACTTGGCTCGAATGGTCGATTTATTAATGAATCAGTGGCACGCTGCGAAACAAATTGATCGTGGGGATTATTGACGAGTGAAATCGACGATACCCACTGGCGATTTCACTTAATAATCATGTGAATTGCTTGAATACCTACGTGATCGATCGACGTTCGATAAACTCGACCTCGATCGATTTTGCGAAGAAGCAGAAACGGTGCTGTTTTATGGAGGTTTCATTCGAGATTAACGTTCATATAAACTACAGCGATTAACTCGCTATTTTCATATGGTTCTCGATTTAACCTTACCTTTGACACAAATTTTACAGTAAACTTCAATAAAAATTGCTGAAATTATTTAACGGTTTTCAAGCACGCTATAAAAAATTCCGCAAATCCTCGAACCTCTCGTATCAGACGTTAAATACCTAAGAACAAAAGGCACTAAGATAAAAACGATCCGAACACAAAGAATTTCCTGCGTTTAAACAAAGCTTGAAGGAAGAACTTCTCAGCCAGAAGAGAAGAAAATCCGTTTTTCCATTTGCGACGAAATAAAATTCCTCCTTCAAAAATTCTGCCGCAAGGAATCACGTAAGTTCTTGGTCGTCATGTAAATGGCTCTTTTTTTATTCCTTGCTCTCGAGCGTCCGGAATATAAGTAGAATTCTCGACGACGAAGCCGACCAAGGACAGAAACCTCGCGGAATCCGCAAGATCAATGGCGACGCGACCTCGTGCTTCATCGCCTCGTGGTTTAATGAGAATTTCTCGCATTTCCGATCGTCTATGAGCTCCACGCTTTTGTATCTTCGCTAATTTCGATTTTTACCGGAATCTTTAGCTTTAAAACCGAATTTAGGGTACCTTTTTTTTATTATATTATTATAAAGCTTGGTTATCTGTATCTTTTTCTTTCGTATTTCTCTGCCTTCGAAATTTATTAAACGAGTGAATATAGTTCGAATTATATCGTGTTTGGTCTCGTTTTACTCGGAAAAATGCCAGAAGTTTATTGGTAAAAGTTTGGTGACGAAAGAATCGAAAATAAAAAAGTTTTACATTTGAGGTTTATCGTGTGGGTTCGAAAAGTCACGTGACACCGGCGAGCGAACATGGCGGCGTTCTTGTTAGTATTTCGGACATTTTCGCTTGTATTGAGGTTTGTATTAGTAAAAATAAAATCTTACTTGAAAAATCACAAGTCAACTATCACTAAAAATGCTAAAAATCGAAACGATTATAGTAATTGAAAGTTCTTTCGGAAAAATGGAATGTTTCGAAAGAACCGACGTGATTTCAATATAGCTACTTCGCCACGAAGTCACGTGAAATTTTTGATACATCGAAATAGGGCATTCAATATGCAACAAGCAAATACGATGACTCTCGACAACCAATTTCAAATATTTATCAGCAAATACCCATGGCTCTCCCCAAGGCAGGCATTCGACTTCCATTTTCATTCCTTTTACGCATCAAAAATGGAAGAAATAGGATTCCCACGAAGCGTCAAAGCATTCGAAAAAATCCTTATTGCCGTATGAGTCAGCATACCGTCGTTCGTTCGAGCAGGACCGGTTCCCAAGCCGCGACGTGAGCTGCGTAGCGAATTTCAGATTTGCGTATCTACCCCTCTGAAAAATGGTGCATGATCCAACAGGCGGTGATCCCCCGTGAAAAATGTCGTCGATGCTTCTCGACAGATAACGCGCTCGAAAATTTATATTCCGTGGCTGTTTATCGCGATGCGGAACAGCTTTCCCTGGATTTTATCTACAACTTTTTGTGAGACGTACGAGATTGCTCTTAACGAACTTGTTAACCAAAATTGTGTAATTATCTGTGTATGCTACAATTGGATAAGGCTAAAGTACGTGTTCCAAGTGTTTATATTACGAAATTCTGTCACGTCACAAATTATTATGTCCTAAATTCATACGTTCCAAATTTCGATATCCCAAATCCTGTGTCACGCAAATTTCTATATCTAAAATCACTGTCCATTCCAAAATTCTATGTATCCCAAATCTCTATCTATTCCAAATCCATAAATCCATAGATCCCAAACTCCGAATCTCCCAGCTTCTGAAATTCCTATTTGCAGTCAATACATTTCCGCAAATTAACTCAGCGATGTTTTATTTGAGCCACGAACACCTGAGAACGCGTTTCAGCAAGAAACAACGTACGAACCTGTAAAATTCCAAGAGCACAGAGGTTTTTTACCTAAGTTCCGATAGAACGAAGCGTAACATGAATTATGGATGAAATTCAATGAAATTTTCAAGTCGAATCCTCCCTTTTTCGTTCGACTGTATCGACGCTGCAGAGAAAATCGAGCAGAAAATTCTTTTGTCGAAATTCGCGGCCAAAGAGATAACGAAGTTTCGTATTATCTCTGTCGGTACAGTTTGAAATATGACAGGATTTATTGGCCTCCTTTCGAACCATTTCTTTTTTGCTACGCTCTTTTGATCACGACGACGAGAAAGCCACCAGGTTTAATATGAAACGAGGGTTTATGGTTTCCCGACATGCGAGCCTGTTGATTTTCCTCCGTTCGTCTCGAGTTTCCACGGAAACTTCAGGGAAATATTGCGCCAGCCTTCCGGGGGAAAGGGATTGAACGCGTCTGTAATTGACGATTATATGTTTTTTATGATTCATCTCGGTTATTCGAGAACTTGTAAATGATTTCACTGCACGGATTGAAACTATGATGCTTTCTTATGTTTTCCTAAAAGATTTCTTTCACTTTAACCTTACACTTCAACCTTGCACTTAAACCTTGCACTTATACCTTGCACTTAAACTTTACATTTAAACCTTGCACTTAAACCTTACATTTAAACCTTGCACTTAAACCTTGCACTTAAACCCTACATTTAAACCTTGCACTTAAACCTTACATTTAAACCTTATATTTAAACCTTGCACTTAAACCTTGCACTTAAACCTGACATTTAAACCTTGCACTTAAACCTTACATTTAAACCTTGCACTTAGACCTTACATTTAAACCTTACATTTAAACCTTGCACTTAAACCTTGCACTTAAACCTTACATTTAAACCTTGCACTTAGACATTACATTTAGACCTTGCATTTAGACCTTACATTTATACCTTACACTTCAACCTTGCACTTCAACCTTGCACTTAAACCTTGCACTTAGACCTTGCACTTAGACCTAATTGTTAAAGCTTGCTCTTAGACCTTGCACTTAGACCTAGCAGTTAGACCTTGCACTTAGACCTTACACTTAAACCTTACATTTAAATCTTGCACTTAAATCTTGCTTTTAAACCTTGCACTTAGACCTTATACTTCAACCTTGCACTTGAACCTTGCAGTTAAACCTTGCTTTTAAACCTTGCACTTAAACCTAATAGTTAGGAGTAGTCGTTGAATGTAGTAGTTAGATGTAGTACTTAAAGCTAGTACTTAGTCTTGATCCTTAGTCCTAGTGCTTAAACTTAGTTCTTAGACCCAGTATTTAGACCCTGCACTTAAACTTTGCACTTAAACTTTGCACTTCGACCTAATAGTTAGACCTTGCAGTGAGACCTTGCACTTAGATCTAGTAGTTAGAGCTTGTACTTAGACCTGTTAATTAGACCATGAACTTAGACCTTGCACTCAGACCTATTAGCTTGACCTTACACTTAAACCTTGCACTTAGACCTAGTAATTAGACCTTGCACTTGGACCTAATTAGTTAAACCTTGCACTTAAAGCTAGTAGTTAAACCTAGTAGTTAGACCTTGCATTTGGACCTAATTAGTTAAACCTTGCACTTAAACCTAGTAGTTAAACCTAGTACTTGGACCTAGTAGTTAGACCTTGCACTTAGACCTAATTAGTTAAACCTTGCACTTAGACCTAGTAGTTAGACCTTGCATTTGGACCTAATTAGTTAAACCTTGCACTTAAACCTAGTAGTTAAACCTAGTACTTGGACCTAGTAGTTAGACCTAGTACTTAGGCTTACTCGTTAGATGTATTGTTTTGGCAAGAAAGTAATTTCGGTTTGTGCCAGTAGATAGCATTATGTTTGTCTTACAATTTGCCTTACAAACATAATCTACCGGCAGAAACCGAAATTACTTTCTTGCCAACCCAATAGTAATTAGACCTAGTATTTAGATCTAGCAGTCAGACTTAGTAGTTATACCTACTAGTCAGACCCAGTACTTAAACCTACTACTTAGCCCTCCTAATCAGACCTATTAGTCAGTCCTAGACCTACTTTAGCACACTTCGCTGTAAAACGCATTCCAAAAAGACAAAAAATTTCCATTAAATTCCACAATCAATACTCCATCCGTACATTTGTTTTCACAGAATTGTACTAGTTAAATATCAAGGTTGTTATCGTTTAAAGTTGAGGTGGAAATCGAAGTAATCCAGTTGAGCGGTGTAGTTATAAACGAAAGCAAGGGAATTAAATCGGGTTGCAGTTAATCCATTTATGTCCCGGAACATACACGTGAATCATGTCGTTTTTCCTTCCAGGCAGAATTTATCAAACAAAGACGGAGAAATCGAAACGGTTCTCGTAAATTCTGTTCACCTCACGGGTCTCTGAAACGTGTCCCAGCCAACGGACTCTTTAAATTTCCCAAATTTATTGGATCTCGAACAAACGGCTATCGCGTTTATGGTACGATGAAATATTAGAGCCTGCTTCGGATACGGGAGTTGTATAAATTTCACGGAAACTTTCTTCCTGGGTATAGCAAGGTAATATCGTGAGATTGCTGTTGTCATCGATTATTCTATCGATGAACTTTCCGTAGAGATTCTTTTCAACGTACGATAAATAGAAGGAGAGATAGAAGGAATCTTTTGAAAGTTGCATGTAAAAGCAACATGGAGTAAGTCACTGTGGCAGTCTCCTGGGTCTTTTGTATTTCTTTGCCTTCGAAATTTATTATTGCCGTTTAAACGGGTAAATATTGTCAGAATTATATCGTGTTTGGTCTCGTTTTAATTGGAAAAATTTGGGAAATATATTGGTGAACGTTTGATGACGAAAGAGTTGATGATAACAAAGTTTTATATTTGCACTGACGGACATGTTGAAATTGGGTCACGTGACACTCGGTGTGCCAATATGGCGTCTCGCGGAGAATAACTCTCTTGCTTATAATTTTACACAACAATTAACTTCGCTTAAACTGAAATTTTACTGCGTTCACTCTTATTTATAAGGCCTGTACCAGATTTATGTAAAAATTGCCAGTAAAACAGCACACATATACACATATTTAATAAACTAAATTTAATACCGATATAACCAGCAGAACGTCAGAATATTCTGTCAAGAGAAGGATTTATAAAGAATATTGGTTTACAAGAATTTAAAGAATTACAAGAATGTATTTATATAAATATATTTTCTACAAGCCCAAGAACGTTTTCCCTCGCGAATTTTCTTCAAGCCCTTGTCTGGAACATTCTTTCTGCCTGTTACACGAACAAATAAGATCCGAAACAAGAAACGACAATCTTAATACATCGCAATATTGGAAATACTTCGCGTTCGATAATTTTGATGGAACGTTAGAAAATTCGTGTTGAGTCTAAAAGCGTGTTTTAATAAAATTTAAAAGGATTGGGCAATATTGACATCTCCGGGAAAAACGCAGAAAACTGCGGGAGGGTTTTAATGAAGCCCCGTGTCCGTTAATCGTGTACAGAATCGAAATTAACGACACTGTCCGGCCGTATCAAAATTTCGCTTTTGTTGTCCCGCCGACAACTTGCCTGTTAGAACCGCGGAATTCCAAGTGAAACGACTCCATAATGAGCACGAAATCCGAACAATAACGGCTCTAATGAGCGGGCCGCGCCGTCGTTTTGGCTTTGTCCTAAAAACGTCCGTGCCGCGGTTAATAGCCGGCGATAAGGCCGAATTATTTCACTTGTCGCTTTGCGCCGTCTGAGGGAACCTCGTTACAGCTTTTTCCGATAGATAACAGGCAAATAAGCTCGAATGTTCGTTTTACTTCTGCTTATCGCTGTGATTATTCGTGGCTTAAATGACCGTATGAGCTACGACACTTATCGCTGCTACGGGAAATTCGAACAAAACGAAATGCTTCAGATTTAATGAGGCGAGGGAATTAACGGGGGCGTTTTCAACTGGTATTCACGTTTACAACAATCGTACAATTTTCGACGTTATTATATGCTATTTGAAGTTCTGCAGATTTTGGGCTGTTTTTTATTTTGGGGTGGTGAAGAGGAAATGGATAGACATTTTGTGATAATGACAAAATAGATGAAATTGACAAATTAGATAAAATTAACAAAATTAATAAAATTGATAAAGTAAATAAAATTGACAAAATTGATAAAATTGCTAAAATTGCTAAAATTGACAAAAATGGACAAAGTTGGTAAAATTGCTAAAATTGCTAAAATTGACAAAAATTGCTAAAATTGCTAAAATTGCTAAAATTGACAAAAATGGACAAAGTTGGTAAAATTGCTAAAATTGCTAAAATTGACAAAAATTGCTAAAATTGCTAAAATTGCTAAAATTGCTAAAATTGTTAAAATTGCTAAAATTGCTAAAATTGCTAAAATTGTTAAAATTGCTAAAATTGCTAAAATTGCTAAAATTGACCAAAATTGACCAAAATTGCTAAAATTGCTAAAATTGCTAAAATTGCTAAAATTGACAAAAATTGCTAAAATTGCTCAAATTAATACAAATAATAAAATTCTACAAACTTTTCAAAGCTGATAAAATTCCTAAAATCCCCAAAATAGACAAAATTCTACCGAAAACAATTTAAAGCTCCATATTTAATTAACGTAAGTTATTCGAGAAAAAAAATTGGCTTTTAATTCATTTTTGCTATTGGTATTCGTTATAAACAGAATATCAGACATATCCGTGCTAGAAACTTGGTGTTATATCGAGTATCGTTTAAAAAATTGAATATTGTTCGAAAGTTCAGTATTGGCCAGCTCTCAGTTATGCTTAGCTTCAAACTCCGCTCCAATATTGCGATTATAACGCAACTTTAATGTTAGTTTATGCCCGTAGCTATTTAATAATTACGTAATAAGGCGAACACGATATCAGAAAATTCGAATAGCCTATCAACAATGGCGTTACATATCATCTACACCTTGTCTATTAATATTTTGTAATGTAAACTCTGTTTGATAACCAAAACTATTTATGGTTTACTTAATTACGGTGGAAATTTTCGATGTTTAATTATAATTAAATGTGCGTTAACCCTATGCGCTCGAGAGACGCTTCTTAAGCGCCATTTGATTTAATACAATAATTTAAAAGAAATAGACAATAGTGGAAATTGTTAGTAGAGAAATAATAACTTCAGAAGAAGTCATTTAACATTTTAATTAATATTTTAAAGTTGCTGTTTCCAAACAATAAAATTATCTTCGGGTGCAAAGGGTTAATTAATATTTTAAAGTCGCTGCTTGCAAACAGTAAAATTATCTTCTAGTGCAAAGGATTAATAATTTTTAAGAACGATTACTATGAATATACGTGTAATAATAGCTCATAAAATATATACAATTGTAGGAATAGAGTTTTAAATACTATCCTTTTATTTAAGAAAACACAATAACAATTAACACAATGACGTAATAAACTATTAAATATAATGAAATCGTATCACTTCCGTTTCTAAACTGAACCAACAACACTTTTTCTAAACAACCAACTGGCAACCAATTCCGCATAACATTTGAAACAGTCCCTTTCATAAATCGTCATTCACAACTGCAGTCGCACATACAATTTTACAGTGATCGCCAAATCAAACTAACAAAATATAACACACAACAATCCAACATAAAATATAACACACTCCCACACAATGCATATTATGTATATTTTTGCTTATAGTGCGTAGTAATCCAACGCGTAGTAATACAACGCGAGGTAATTCTACGCGTAGGAATCTAACGCGTGGAAATCTAACGCGTAGTTAACCAACGCGTAGTAATGCATCGCGTGGTAATTCTACGCGTACTAATGCAACGTGTGGTAATCCAATGCGTAGTAACTCAACGCGTAGTAATTCAACGCGTAGTAACCCAGCGTGTGAATATCCAACGCGTAGTAATCCAGCGCGTGGATATTCAACGCGTAGTAATCCAACGCGTAGTAATACAACGCGTGGTAATTCTACGCGAAGGAATCTAACGCGTGGAAATCTAACGCGTAGTTAACCAACGCGTAGTAATGCATCGCGTGGTAATTCTACGCGCACTAATGCAACGTGTGGTAATCCAATGCGTAGTAATCCAACGCGTAGTAATCCAACGCGTAGTAACCCAGCGTGTGAATATCCAACGCGTAGTAATCCAGCGCGTGGATATTCAACGCGTAGTAATCCAACGCGTAGTAATACAACGCGTGGTAATTCTACGCGAAGGAATCTAACGCGTGGAAATCTAACGCGTAGTTAACCAACGTGTGGTAATACAACCCGTAGGAATTTAACGCGTAGAAATCTAACGCGTAGTTAACCAACGCGTAGTAATGCAACGCATGGTAATTCTACGCGTACCAAATTCTCTCAAAACAATGTATTTAGAAGAAAGTAAGAGTATAAGAAATAGAATTTGTAATTTGCATAAGAGGTACGCGTCACATGCTTGACGTAGCGGTGGTTACCTTCAAGATGCATGCGGGTAAATATCATCATCATAATATCTGTTATGAAAGTAATAACTCCGAAAGGTACACTACTATATCAACAATGTGACGTGTACTCCCTTAGGCTAGCCAGAAATTTCGTTTCGTGCTTTTCTACTTTGCTACCTTTTCGGATAAATTATCCTTAAATATGATTCTATTCAAAATTTGTTTGATTGTATTCAAGTTTATGAATCTAATACTTCTTCATTTTTTTTTATTTTAACACCTCTCTATTTTCTATCTATGACTTTTACATATTTTTATTTTGAATCAATTTTACATATTTTTATTTTGAATCAATTTTACATATTTTTATTTTGAATCAATTTTACATATTTTTCTCTATTTTGAATTTTACATATTTCCATCCTGATGTCGACTTTGCACAATTTTATTTTTTATGAATTTTACATATTTTTATCTTGCATCAATTTTGAATATTCTCATCTCTTATGAATTTTACACATTTCTACTTTTTACTTTTATTTATTTTATACAAATTTTATATTTATATATTTTGTACAAATTTTATGTTTATTTATTTTGTACAAATTTTATGTTTATATATTTTGTACAAATGTTACATGCACTTATTTTATACAAATCTTCATATAAATCTGACATATATTTATTTTATACAAATTTGACATGCATTCATTTTATGCAAATTTTAAATTTATTTATTTTGTACAAAATTTATCTGCATGTATTTTATACAAATTTCAGATAATTTCTACTCAGCACATTGCAACAATACTTGTACACAACTCGAATTAAATTTTGTTATCCCCCTATTAACATACACCAAAATGAAGTAGCAATATCATTATCGAAACCACGTCATCATTATAATAAATTTCATGAATTATCAATCACCAACATTAACACATCCACTAACAAACTACCACAGAAGTTGATTAGAAACCAGAAACAGCATGGAATATCGTCGAATGATCGATATTTGCTTCGTACGCGGCGCAAACCTGCATATTTCAAACAATTGCCAAGTATATTCGAGAGTCATTTGAATTTCAAATGTTGGATTCCCTGGTCGAGGATGCGATACAAATATTTTCGCGCGGACACCAACCGTTTTTCCATCCCGATTTTTCATGTCAGTAGTTTCATGGAAACGGGCATTGTCGACGACAGTGAAATAAGACCGAGTATATATGTAACACGCAAATCGTACACTCTGCTGGATCGAAAGATATGATACACCATCTGCTTTTCACTTTACATGCGGTTCTATGAATTCGTAAACAGTCTCTACTTTTTTATCTTCGCTTTTTATAATTTACTCGGTCCTTAATTTTACAAGGTTAATTTTTTACATTTTTTTCTGGGTGAAATTTTTAAATTTTGGAGTTGCATTTTTTTAATTTTTTTTATTTTTGATGGGCACTTTCGGATTTGCAGTTTTTGGTTTATGAATTTTTTGGGTGTTAAGGTTTTATGTTTTCAAATTTTTATTTTTTCAAATTTTTGTGTCTTTAAATTTTTATTTTTTCAAATTTTTGTGTTTTTAAATTTTTAGTTTTTCAAATTTCTATGCTTTCAAATTTTAATGCTTTCAAATTTCTATGCTTTCAAATTTTAATGCTTTCAAATTTTAATGCTTTCAAATTTTAATGCTTTCAAATTTTAATGCTTTCAAATTTCTATGCTTTCAAATTTTAATGCTTTCAAATTTCTATAATTTCAAATTTCTATATTTTCAAATTTCTATGCTTTCAAAATTCTATGTTTTCAAATTTCTATGCTTTCAAATTTTAATGCTTTCAAATTTCTATATTTTCAAATTTCTATGCTTTCAAACTTCTATGCTTTCAAATTTTAATGCTTTCAAATTTCTATATTTTCAAATTTCTATGCCTTCAAATTTCTACATTTTCAAATTCCAAATTTAGAAAATTCCAAGCCTCCAAATATCCCGCCAAGTACTTACACCCAACGCACAAGATGGCGGCAGCCCCCGAGTCACGTGTCAGAGTGATGGCTTAATCTCCGCATTCAAACAAACTTCACCAAACTCTCCCATAAATCCCAGCTGCATAAACATCTAATCAACCAGCTTCAGACACCTCCGTATTCCAATAAAATTTCCAATAGCAATATTTAACCCTTTGCACTCGACTTTTTGCAAACAGTTACTTCAAAACTCAGTTAAAAGGTTAAATGAATAATTTTGATTTTTTATTATTTCTCTACTAACAATTTCTTGTTTGTTTCACTATGTTTATACGTCACACATCTCATATTATAGAATCACTTAAAAAATTCTCATTTCAAATTATTGTACAAATTATTGTATTAGTTGAATTTTGCTGATTAAGGTGTAGGTTGTGTTTTGGGAATTTAGTTTTGGGTTGAGCTTTGGTTATTTATTTATGAAAGAAATAAATGCTAATCAACAAAATAACTTCCACCATTTTGCAGCGTAAAGGCAATTGTTTTATTCCTTTTGTAAAAAAAATCCTTTTCATAGAAAAACTTTGAAGTCATCGAAAAAATTTTGAATACTTTTCGGTACTGTTAATATCAATATTTTACTAAATAAAATGGTGACTGAGTTACTCCTCGAGCGCAAAGGGTCGAAAGCGTTCCTCCGCAAGAAATAACCGGCAATAAACTTGAACCAACACAGTGCATTCACCCGTAAAAAATAAACATTACGGGGTTTCGATTACTGATTCATGAACGCGTGTCCGCAATCGAGTAGAGGGTGAGCCGCAGTCGATATTAACTTGACGTAGGAATCAAGCCTCAGCTTTCGAGTGAGCTAATTAATATTCTCTTTAGCGGGAATTAGCGCGTGGCAACGGCGAGCTCCGTAATTGATGACTGAACCGAGGCCAGTGCTTCGAAAGTTAAGTCTTGAAACTCGATCCGATTAAGCCTTCGTCGGGTTTCTTCGCTTAATTTTGGAACACGAAGCCTTGACTCGAAACGATATCGACGTAATCGCTTTTTGACAAATACCTTTTGTTGTACTAGCTTTTGTTTTGGTTAATTGTTCCTTCTTTTAAGTTCATTTTTAGGAAACGTTATTAGGAATTTATTCTTGGGTTCGGTTTTGTGGATTTGGTTCTGGGGTTATTTTTAAGCGTTCATTTGTGGGGTTTGGTGATTTTTCGGGGTTGAGTTTTGGTGATTTAGGTGTAGGTTGTGTTTTAGGAATTTAGTTTTGGGTTGAGGTTTAGTTATTTATTTTTAGGTTAAGTTTTGCGAATTTGTTTTTGGGTCAAGTTTTAGTTATTTATTTTTAGATTATGTTTTGCTAATTTATTTTTAGGTTAGGTATTGGTAATTTATTTCTAGGTTAGTATTTGCTCATTTATTTTTAGGTTATGTTTTATTAATTTTTATGCAGGTTAAATTTTGGTAATTTATATGTAAGTTACATTTTGATAATTTATTTCTAGGTTAATATTTGCTAATTTAGATTTAGGTAATGTTACATTAATTTATATGTAGGTTAAGTTTTGGTAATTTATTTCAAGGTTAATATTTGCTAATTTATTGTTAGGTTAAGTTGTATTAATTTATTTGTAGTTTAAACTTTGATAATTTATTTCTAGATTAATATTTGCTAATTTATTTTTAGGTTATGTTTTACTAATTTATTTTTAGGTTATGTTTTACTAATTTATTTTTAAATTATGTTTTAGTAATTCATTTTTAGATTAAGTCTTACTAATTTATTTTTAGGTTATATTTTACTAATTTATTTTTAAGTTAAGTTTTGCTAATTTATTTTTAGGTTATGTTTTACTAATTTATTTTTAAGTTATGTTTTAGTATTTTATTTTTAGGTTATGTTTTGCTAATTTATTTTTAAATTATGTTTTGTAATTCATTTTTAGATTAAGTCTTACTAATTTATTTTTAGGTTATGTTTTACTAATTTATTTTTAAGTTAAGTTTTGCTAATTTATTTTTAGGTTATGTTTTACTAATTTATTTTTAAGTTATGTTTTAGTAGTTCATTTTTAGGTTAAGTCTCACTAATTCATTTTTATACTAACTTCTGCAAATTCATTTTTAAGGTAAGTCATGTTAATGTATTCCTGCATCTAATTTTCACTTATTCATCCTTATTATTAAAAAATATTAACGTCAAATCAAATGTTTCACATAAATTATTAAAGAAACCCTCCACCAACTTGATTACAGTCGTAATTAGCAAGAATAGGTTCATAAATTTCATACTCTACGATTAATGTCTCTCAACCCATACGAAACTCGTTTTTAAAGAATTTCTTGCTGCAATTTTACCACTGCACCACCCGTTCATTGGATTTAGATTACTTCAACCTTAATGATACTTTATTATGCTCGTAATCACCTATTCAACTCGAATAATACAACAGCTACTTTAATATGAATTTTTCCGCGTCGGCGTACACGTGCTTCAATTTATTTTATCATTCGTAATTTTTACATTCATTATGATTATTAATTTTTGCATTTGCATCTCTTTGTTTGGCAGACTTCTGCAAATGCAGAATTGAATTTTTAACATGAAGTTGAACTGTCGAATTTAGTCTTTGATGTTGTAACATTTTCATGTGAAATTTATTCTTTGACGCTGCACAATTTTTCTGTAATATTTAATCTTTGATGTTGTAAAATTGGATCTTTGATATTGTAAAACAAACCTACCGAATTTAACACACGTCAAATTTTTCTGTAAAGTTTAATCATTGAAAGTGTACAATTTGCCAGTTAAATTTAATCTACCATTGTAAAATTGGATATTTAATATTGTAAAATGAAACTACCTTTAACCTGCGATATTGTCAAATTTCCCTATAAAGTTTAATCTTTGAAAGTATACAATTGCAGTGCAATTTAATCTGTGATGTAAAATTTTCCTGTGAAATTTAATCTTGATAAAACTGTTCTCTAAAATTGAATCTGTGATATCGCAAAATTTTCCACTGAAATTTCATCTGCGATGTTAAATTTTCCTACAAACTTGAATTTTTGTTACCGTTTCTACCTTTAGCGTATTCCATTTTGTATCAATACTTTAACCAATGAATTTGTTACCGAAATGCAATCGTTCTCCGAGCAAACAATCAGTTGATCAATAATTTACTGTAGCCCATATATAGGTTCCAATTCAATCAAGAAGTCCAAACATTTTTGGTCATGCAGTACAATAAAACCTTTTCTCCTCGATGTATTATTTCAAGTGTGTATATTACGTTGTATTCGAAACATGTCCAATAAACTTCATTTTCGACGTTTCAGATTCCAGAAGAATCTGGAAAAATATTCAACAGTCGTTTAAGTAGATTAGGTGGATCATATGATTCATTTCATTCGTCTTCATTTCATTTTATGTGTTCGTCGTGAGTATGTACAGTAGTATTTATATAATATTCATATATAAAGTGCCTCAAAATTAGTGAAGCTTCCTGAAATGGTAGCTGACGTGATTCTAAATAAGATTTCCCTTTGCAAAAATGGGATAGGAAGCTTTGTTTTTGAATTATTAAAGAAAAACGCGGACCAATCAGAACGCGAGAATCACGAATGCGCAGACGCGAGAGCGACAGCTTCGAGCCTAGTGGCTGAGCGCCCGTAATACTCGCGGTCAGATTGCTTCGCGCTAGATTACTACACGTTGCATTAGTACGCGTAGAACTAACTAACTACGCGTGTAACTAACCAACGCGTAGAATTACCACGCGTTAACTAACCGACGCGTAGAATTACCACGCGTAACTAACCAACGCGTAGAATTACCACGCGTTAACTAACCGACGCGTAGAATTACCTTGCGTTAACTAACCAATGCGTAGAATTACCACGCGTTAACTAACCGACGCGTAGAATTACCATGCGTTAACTAACCGACGCGTAGAATTACCACGCGTTAACTAACCGACGCGTAGAGTTACCACGCGTTAACTAACCGACGCGTAGAATTACCACGCGTTAACTAACCGACGCGTAGAGTTACCACGCGTTAACTAACTGACGCGCAGAATTACCACGCGTTAACTAACCGACGTGTAGAATTACCTTGCGTTAACTAACCAACGCGTAATTAACCAACGCGTAGTAATACAACGCGTGGTAATTCTACGCGTAGGAATCTAACGCGTGGAAATCTAACGCGTAGTTAACCAACGCGTAGTAATGCAACGCGTGGTAATTCTACACGTACTAATGCAACGTGTGGTAATCCAATGCGTAGTAATCCAACGCGTAGTAACCCAGCGTGTGAATATCCAACGCGTAGTAATCCAGCGCGTGGATATTCAACGCGTAGTAATCCAACGCGTAGTAATACAACGCGTGGTAATTCTACGCGTAGGAATCTAACGCGTGGAAATCTAACGCGTAGTTAACCAACGCGTAGTAATGCAACGCGTGGTAATTCTACGCGTACTAATGCAACGTGTGGTAATCCAATGCGTAGTAATCCAACGCGTAGTAATCCAACGCGTAATAATCCAGCGCGTCTCTCATATCCAACCGCATCTTTTTGCAAGCCCGCATAAATCGAACACCCCCGAAAATATTTTATCTCCATCGAACCACAGATAGTTCTCGAATCGAGCCTGGCCAATATTTCGACCTTTTTTCACCTCTTGACCCAAGTGTCTAACTTACTCGTAGCCAGCTGTAACCGGGGACATCCGGTAGATATGAAGTTTGTCATGGACATTCACCAGCGATATTATTCTTCGTGGATCGCGCTCGCGAATGTCCGTGATGTTTTCAATGACGTCGAAAAACGGAAATGTCTATTCTGGAACTTCGTATCAACTTGTTGGGAAATACTTCTACAGATTCTATTTATCAAATGTATAGAAACAAAATTATATTATATTAGAACTGAATGGAACTCTTGTGACGAATACAAGGGACTGTGTTTGTTTTGGGGATGTTCAAAAATTATGTGTGAGTTGCTAGTTGGATTGTGATATAGATATTGAATGGTATTTATATAGGTATTTGTTGTGATTTGTTAAAGATTTTATGAATGAGAGACTGTGCTTGCTCAAATTTGTATGTTACCGAATTTCTGTATAGAGGAATCGGTAGAAAAATTTGAAATTCGTTTTATATTATATGCACGTGTTCTCATGTCTACATACTCCCAAATCCACATACTTCCAAATCCACGTAGTTCCAAATCCACATAATTCTAAATCCACATATTTCCAAATCCACACACTTCCAAATCCACATATTCCCATATTCACATATCTTCAAATCCACATATCCCCAAATTCACATACTCCCAAATCCACATATTTCCAAATCCACACACTTCCAAATCCACATATTCCCAAATCCACATATCTCTAAATCCACACACTCTCAAATCCACATATTCCCAAATCCACATATCTGTAAATCCACACACTCCCAAATCCACATATTCCCAAATCCACATATCTCCAAATCCACATATCCTCAAATCCACATACTCCCAAATCCACATATCTCTAAATCCACACACTCCCAAATCCACATATCCCCAAATCCACACACTCCCAAATCCACATATCCCCAAATCCACATATCCCCAAATCCACATATCTCCAAATCCACATATCCTCAAATCCACATACTCCCAAATCCACATATCTCTAAATCCACACACTCCCAAATCCACATATCCTCAAATCCACACATCCCCAAATCCACACACTCCCAAATCCACATATTCCCATATTCACATATCCTCAAATCCACATATTCCCAAATCCACGTACTCCCAAATCCACATATTCCCAAATCCCTACATCCCCGAATCCCTGTATCCTTAAACCACTAATCCCCAAATCCCCGCATCCCTAAATCCCTACACCCCCAAATCGCTACATCCACACTTTGATCTGCAGATATCCAACCTGCTGAACCTCCTATCTCACCCCAAACTTCTCCCCGTCTACATTTCCAAGTTTTCCTTTCTACATTTCTAAATTCGTACATTTGAAAATTCCTCCATTTCTCAGTCTCATTTTTCCAAAACAAAAATTGATTTCCACCTATATCTCAGTGTCTCCAAACAGTAAAAAAGCAAAGGATTTCTAAGAGAACAGAACGAAGAATGGAAAAAGGCAATTTATCGATCGGCCAGAAATAGGTGAAGATGCTGACACGCTGTGTGATCCGCCTGATAGGCGTTGCAGCGATCAGCACCTTGAACCGTGACAATGAACCTTGCATCTCTTTGGCAGTGACACAGAACGTTCGTTAAGTGATGCTTAATTAATGCCGCGCATCGTGTCCTTATTTATCTATCCGTGGATCAGCGATCTCGCGTGTTATTCCGAGGCCAACGAGCATTCCATGTGCGAAAAAGTTGCGGACGTTCGGTATTTTTTAATTGAATGGATAGAGTCAAGGTAATGCTGACACATTCTATTGTCGTTTTTAAAATAGAGGGGTATTTTTAGGTAAATTGTGGTGAGGTATAGTGCAGTCGTAAGTGAAGTTATAGGTTGATTCGGTTTTGTTGTAAAAATAAATATGGTGTTCTTTTTCTTTGTTGTTTTAAGAGATTTCAGTGGAGCTTTCATCACAAACCTATATTTTAATTATTGATGACAAGTGAAGTAAGTTGTGGTAAGGTATAGTGAAGTCGTAAGTGGAGTCACAAGTGAAGTTACAGGTTGATTTAATTTTTTACTGAAAATAAATACGAAATTCTTTTTCATTCTTGTTTTAAGGGATTTCAATAAGGTTTTCGATGTGAACTAATATTTTAATTATTGATGATAAGTGAAGCAAATTTTGATGAGCTATAGTGGAGTCGTAAGTGGAGTCACGAGTGAAGTTACAGGTTGATTCAATTTTTTACTGAAAATAAATACGAAATTCTTTTTCATTCTTGTTCTAAGAGATTTCATTAAGGTTTTCGATGTGAACTAATATTTTAATTATTGATGATAAGTGAAGCAAATTTTGATGAGCTATAGTGAAGTCGTAAATGAAGTCACAAGTGAAGCTACAGGTTGATTTAATTTTTTACCGAAAATAAATACGAAATTCTTTTTCATTCTTGTTCTAAGAGATTTCAATAAGGTTTTCGATGTGAACTAATATTTTAATTATTGATGATAAGTGAAGCAAATTTTGATGAGCTATAATGGAGTCGTAAGTGAAGTTACAGGTTGATTTAATTTTTTACTGAAAATAAATACGAAATTCTTTTTCACTCCTTCTTTAACAATTTTGTATACAATTTTCCTGACAAACTACTACCACAATTATTAATAATAATTGCGACCACAATTGAATTTAATTTAATGCTGTACTAAAAAATACCCACGAAATAATTTACCTCCTTTAAAAAATTCCAATAATATTTTCCTGACAGCCCAACATTTTAAGCGAATCAAATAAAGCAATAAATTAAAATAATTGAATTTTGCACTGGAAAAGCTTTGTTGATTTTGCATGATGTATTCATCGGAGAGCAATATTTTAATCCCTGTCGACGCATTAATTTTAGCACCTCATCTGTTTGAAAAATTCAGAAGGTAATCACCGTAGCTCTTTGATTAATTTCCCTTCTTGTTTAACTTCGTCTCGTGCTGTATTGAACTTTTTCACAGAGATTCATATTTATATGTGCGAAACGTACCGGGTTTTTACACCCTCGTTTTTATTTTTTTTCGAAGTTTTTATATTCAATTTTTATTGAATGCTTCAAACGAAGTTGTAATATTTGATACGTTAGCGTGAAATATCAACACTTTCGTTTCTAAACACTTCACGTTTAAAATATCGAATATTGTAGAGAGTTTGATTTTATTTTAGTTTTGAAAATGGCTAGTATTTTTATTTTAAAGAGAAATAAAATTGCGAGTTTTATTGGTAGTTTTCGATGAAGGTTGTGATGGAACACGTTTGAATGCCAGCAATTCGGTAAACCTAACCTGACATTACATAAAAATTCATGACAAGAAAAAAATGATAACATTACCTAACCTTATGTGAAATTTCGTAACAAGACAAAATGACAAATTTATTTAATCTTAATAAAAATTCATGATAAAAAAAAAATGATAACTTAACCTAATCTTATATGAAACTTCGTAATAAGACAAAAAGACAACTTAACCTAATCTTACATAAAAATTCATAAGAAGAAAAAATAATAACTTAACCTAATCTTATATGCAACTTCGTAACAAGACAAAATGACAAAATTACCTAACCTTACATAAAAATTCATAATAAAAAAAAAATGATAACTTAACCTAATCTTATATAAAACTTCATAACAAGAAAAAATAACTTAACCTAACCCTACATAAAACTTCATAACAAGAAAAAAATGATAACTTAACCTAACCCTATATAAAACTTAATAACACGAAAAAAATGATAACTTAACCTAACCCTGCATAGACCTCTATAACAACAAAAAATGATAACTTAACCTAACTCCACAAAATGATAACTTAACCTAACCCTACAAAATGATAACTTAACCTTAACCTACATAAAACTTGATAACAAAAAAAAAATGATATCCTAACCTAACCCTACATAAAACTTGATAACAAGAAAAAATTATAACCTAACCTAACCCTGCATAAAACAAAAAGAAAAATGATGGAACACTGCAACAGAAAATTGCGATATCCAAAACAATAAAATAGTAGCTAAAAAATGAAAACTTGAAACTTGAAAGGTTTTATTTTCTGAATCACCGCAATGGCGTCATAGACCCACTCGAAAAATAAGTGTTACCCAATATTTCTATCACGTAAATTTTCTCGTTTTTCCAGTAAGAAGTGAACGTGACACGGTTCCATTCGAAACGCGTAGAATCATAACGCGTTTGAACGCATTTGTGCCTAACAAAGAACATCCTGGCAGCGCGAACCTTTCAATTTAGTATGCGTGCGTATCGTGCAGCTTCATGGGAACCGACGACAGCTAACACCGTCTGCAATTAAATCCTCCTGAGAAACCAAAATTAACGATCGTTCCATTAAAAGTCCGTCAACGGTGTCAGAGAAAAACTTGCAGTCATAATTTCAAGCTCAACGAGCCGTGAATCTACGCTCAATTAGGCTTCAATTAATTTTTCGTTGAATTAAACTTCTTCTGTCAATGTTCAAACCTTATCCGAGGAGAATGAATTGCTGGAGGATGTCTTTGTTCGGAATTGCGAGGAGGTAAAATGGCGAGGGGTAATTTAAAAATGGATCTGGAATTAATTTCAGACTTGCAGGTTTCAGGATTTTAAACTCGATCTGTATTGAGAATTCGCTGCTAGGGAAATTTCAAGAAAATTATATCGAGAACCTTCATTGACAAGCCTCGCAGCATTTATTCTATTCGATTTATTTTTTAAAGCGTTTATTACAATAGTTATTCACTCAAGTATTTATTAGAATATTTATTCACTCAAGTATTTATTAGAATATTTATTCACTCAAGTATTTATTACAATATTTATTCACTCATTTATTACAATATTTATTTGCCAAAAAGTTTATATATAGCAAGGAAAATAAGGATCGAAGTAGTGAAGTGTCGATGTGAGTCTCGAGACGCCATGTTGGCCGCGCGTCACGTGACGAGTACCACGTGACCGAGTAAGACGAACCACAAACATAAAACTTTTTTATTTCTGATTCTTTCGTTATCAAACTTTTACCAGTAGATTTCTGGTATTTTTGCGATTAAAACGAGACCAAACACGACATAATTCGGGTTGTATTTACGAGTTCAATCGACTATAATGAATTTCGAAGACAGAGAAATACGAAGAGATTAATGTTTACGATGCATGTTGCTTTTTCATACAACTTTCTATCTTATCGTACGTTAAAAATCTCTTCGCCTTGATACAACTTCCTATTAGAATATCCGAAATACCCCGAAGAGTTTCGATGAAAAGAAAATATCGTAAAAATGGAAAGGCACTAGTTGACGAAAAGAACAAAAAGGAACAATGCGTGCCCTTAACCCAGGGTAGCCTACGTGCTCTTGGAAGATAAAAAGGAAAGTATAATGGCGTATTGTCGTCGAAGATCGTTGAGGTCAGCGTTAGCCAACTCCCGCCCGAGGCTCCGAAGGCAAAAACTTGATTCACGAGGGACGAGCACGAAAGCGGTGGCCAGAAATTGGCATCAGGTTCGGAAGCTTCTTCAAGCTGGTGAATCGAAGGTCAGTGTCGCAACCGTGCGATGCCGTAAGCTGCATTATTTACGGAAACTCTTGAACGGTCTAAAAGCGAGTGTCGTTCGATTACGAAACTGCATGCACCGAGAAAATAGAAAACAGCCGAATATTCCACGAATTTTCCGCTAACAAGTCAAAAGATAAATTCTGGGAGACACGTGGACGTCCTCGCAATTAACGCTAACGAGATATAACGGCGATCGACAATTTTGATGAAACTGGCTTCTCGTTTATTTATCGGACGTCTTTTTGGAACTGAAGTCGAAACTCGGAAAATGTGCAGGGTAGAGATACATCGTGAATACGTGAAATTTAAGCTTTTGAGCAGCAAATTTGATAGAATGTTAACAAATTTTGATGAAATTCAATTGTAATAAATTTTGCTAAATTTCAATGGTTACAAATTTTGATAAAATTCAGTCGTAACATTATTTGATAAATTTAAGTTGCAACAAATTTTGCTAAATTTCTATGTTAATAAATTTTGATAAAATTCAGTCGTAACATTATTTGATAAATTTAAGTTGCAACAAATTTTGTAAAATTTCAATGTTAATAAATTTTGCTAAAATTCGATTGTAATAAATTTTGCTAAATTACAATGTTAATAAATTTTGATAAAATTCAATCGTAACAAATTTTGTTAAATTCCAATGTTACTAAATTTTGATAAAATTCAATTGTAATAAATTTTGCTAAATTACAATGTTAATAAATTTTGATAAAATTCAATCGTAATAAATTTTGCTAAATTACAATGTTAATAAATTTTGATAAAATTCAATCGTAACAAATTTTGTTAAATTCCAATGTTACTAAATTTTGATAAAATTCAATCGTAATCAATTTTGCTAAATTACAATGTTAATAAATTTTGATAAAATTCAATCGTAACAAATTTTGATAAATTACAATGTTAACAAATTTTGATAAATTAAAGTTGTAACAAATTTTGTTAAATTCCAATGTTAATAAATTTTGATAAAATTCAATCATAAAAAATTCTGTTAAATTACAACCATAACAAATTTCAATAAATTTCAACCCTAAAATATTTTACTAAATTTGAAGCGTAACTTTAGTAAAATTTCAGTTTGTGATACAAGGAACCGACTAATTTCGCAGCACGTCAAATTAGCGTGACGTCAATTTGTCAAGCGAAGAACAGAGTCGCAGTCTATCAATTTTTCGCGTAAACTTTGGATAAAGGAACTGTTTCAAGGAGCGGCTGTCGTCAGCGGAAACGTTCTTCTGATTGGAAAACTTATGAACTGCGACCAGTAAAACTTTTCCTGGGCATTAGACGAACGTCTGTGATAAACAATCGTAAAAGTTTGCTAGTGACATGCGTTTCGTGCAATCAATAATTGAGACCAAATGTTTCTTCCTTCTTTCGACATTCTGTTAGGTTGTTTTCGTTTACTGTGAGTAATGTACTTACGATTTAGGTAAAGGTTAGGTTAATATACGGAAATAATTAATGATGTAAGATGATGTATTCTTTAGAACAGAATCAGCTGTGTTTTTTTAAAATAAAATTTTCTATGAATTTTTAAAATTGAAAATTTTTATAATTTTTAAAAAATAACATTTGTTATGAATTTTAAAAAATGCATTTTTCTATGATTTTTTAAAATCAGTATCGACTATGAATTTTTATAAATTAAACTTGTTGATAATTTAAAAAAAAAAATTGAATTTGATGTGAATTTTTTAAATGAAAATTTGCTGTGAATTTTTGAGAGCAGAATCAGTTGTTTTTTTAAAATAAAATTCGATGTGAATTTTTAAAAATAGAATTTGTTGTTAATTGAAAGAAAACAGAATTTGATGTGAATTTTTAAAAATAGAATTTGTTGTTAATTGAAAGAAAACAGAATTTGATGTGAATTTTTAAAAACAAAAATTGCTGTGAATTTTTAAAATTAGGATTTGCTGTGAAAAAAATAAAAGCTATGATATTTTTAAAAATAGAATTTACTGAGAATATTTAAAAATGTAAAGCTTGCCACGAATTTCTGAAAATAGAATTCATTATAAATTTATAAAAAATAAAACTTGCTTTGAATTTTTAAAAATATTCCATCAGTGTCAAATAATTAACCATTAAAAAAAATCAACCTTTAATTTAAAAAAAAAATGTGCAAACATAAAAATGTTTCTGATATAAAAAAATAAATATAAATGACAGAATTAAATAATTTATCGACCATCCTTTTTCATCCAATACATCGTATAATGAAGATAGAATCGAGCTGCAAACAACAGTTGATTACATTGCAGCAGAACTTGTTTTTTACTCCTGTTTGACAGGAAAAAGGACTCGTCTCGTTACTGAAAATTGGCTATCCGTATTTTGAACAGGAAACACAGTGACTCTTTAATCAGTGCGATTCGTAATGAAGTTCGTCGGATTAATCTACATTGCTACGGTGCAACAGGATTGCAAAAGTTTGTTGACTTTCAAGCAACCGGCCATCGAAAGAGGTAATTTTCCTGAGTGCATCGAGTTTTCGCCAAGAACAGAAGATTTTATTTCTCGAAAAAAATCTCGTTATTTTATTTATTTATTTTGCTTTCGTGGTTAATCATTGTTGCGACGCGTTGTTTCGTTTCGAAAGTTTCGGTTATTGAAATAAAATAAATGATAGACAGTTAAATGACGTATAGTTAAGTGGCGGACAGTTAAATGACATACAGTTAACTGATACATAGTTAAATAACATAGTTGATAACATAGTTAAATGATATTTTTTAAATAATATAGTTAATAATACAGTTAAATGACTCATACTTAAATGGTATATAATTAAATAACACAATTAATAATATAGTTAAATGATATAATTAAATAATATAGTCAATAATATTGTTAAATGACACACAGTTAAATGACATACACTTAACTGACACATACTTAAATAACATAGTTGATAATAATTAAATGATATTTTTAAAAAATAATATAGTTAATAACACAGTTAAATGACATACACTTAACTGACACATAGTTAAATAACATAGTTGATAATAATTAGATATTTTTAAAAATAATATAGTTAATAACACAGTTAAATGCCATACACTTAACTGACACATAGTTAAATAACATAGTTGATAATAATTAGATATTTTTAAAAATAATATAGTTAATAATACAGTTAAATGACACATACTTAAATAACATATAATTAAATAACACAGTTAATAATGTAGTCAAATGATGTAATTAAATAATATAGTCAATAATACAGTTAAATGACACACAGTTAAATGACATACACTTAACTGACACATACTTAAATAACACAATTAATAATACATTCAAATGAAAAAATTAAATAATATACTTAATAATACAGGTAAATGACACACACTTAAATGCTACATGAAACAACATCACACAACCCTGCAAAACTACATCTCACACAAAATTTCTCAAATCAATTTCAATACCTCCAATCACAATTTTACAATCAATTACAAATTCAAAAACCTACAATTAAATTAAAACCATATAATATACCAGCCAATAAAAAATTAATGACCAAAATTAAACTTAATTTCACCGTAGCTCGCTTTTAATTAAGCATCCCCCGGGATTGCAGCTCCCATGCACTTTCCGAGCGCAGAGAAACGAATAGAAAAAAAGGAGAAAGTTATTTGTGGACGGTAATATTCGAAACGACAGGAGAAATTCGTTTTGCGGGTGTTGGCCGAAAATTTCCAATCAAACACGCGTCGGGGTGCGTGAAAAAAAAAAAGTCGAAAAGCATTCGTTTCACGGAGTTGCTGATGCACCGGAACGGGGTGCACGGCCTTATGCACCGCGCGCATTAGATCGATCGCGGCCCTACAGAGGAAACTGCATTGCAGCAACCGAACACGCGGGCGAATCCAAAATTTCCAATTTCCACGCTCCTCTTTCGACCACTTGCAAACTTTTCGTTGTACTCTTCGATCGAACTTTTCGATGATTTTTTCCGGAAAGGTATTTTTTTTATTGATAGTTTTTTTTGGAGGGAAAGTTTAAACGCATATTTTAATTAATTGTGTTTATTTATTTTGGTATCATTTTCAATGGTAATTTACTGTTCTTGTTTGAAATGATATTCGTAAGCTTCTTATACTACCATATTTAATCCTTAATGTTTCTGATTAATTTAACGATGGTCCTTGCTGTTTAAAATTTAACAAATTCATGAAAAGTTCATCTTGATGAATATTAAAATTGTTTAACAATAGCGGGACATAAAAATTTGGGAAGTAAAATCTTTGAAAATTGAAAGATTTGATATAAGTGAACGCACCTCTTGCAGCCTTAAATTTAACAGGTTCGTAAAAATTTCGTCTTGGTGTCAGACAATATTCAATTAAAATTGTTTAATATTTAAACGACTTAGAAATTTAGAAAATAAAATCTTTGGAAATCGAAAGATTTGTTATGAGTGAATAGTCCTCCTGCTGCCCCAAATTTAACAATTTTGTAAAAATTTCATCTTGGTGTCAGACAACATCCATTTAAAATTGTTTAATATTTAAACGACTTAGAAATTAAGAAAATAAAATCTTTGAAAATCAAAAGATTTGTTATGAGTGAATAGTCCTCCTACTGCCCCAAATTTAACAATTTTGTAAAAATTTCATCTTGGTGTCAGAAAACATCCTAAACTTCCCTAAAAGTAAAATAACCAAGAAATGTAATAATTAAAAAATCGAAGAAAATTAAGAAATGCTCGTGATACCGCCCCAAATTAACAACTCCGGAAAGTTCATATAACCAAGCAAAAAATTCATAAGACGTCGAAGCAAGGCATGAATAAAAGAATTCGTAGAATGAAAAGATTGTAGAAAACGTCAGTAACCATGGAAATGTAGAGAAAAGAGAAGCAGTCGAGGACAAACAAGCTGCAATGAGATTCAACGCGGTGAATTTGCATGAAGACGTTTTGAGAGGCAAGTCGAGGCACCATTCTCTTTTCCATATCGTTGAAACGTGTCCGCGGTCGATTTAATGATTGCCAGGAACGTAATATTCTCGCCGATGGCCAGGAAATGGATTCAACGTGAAAACCTTGAGACGATGTGGCCGAGTAACGTCGCCGGTTATGCAAGAAGCCACCGGAAGGATCGTCAGACCGGAAACCATCGTTCCCGCGCGTTTTCTTTGACTTTTTCACTTTCCCGTTTTTCTACTTTATTTTTCTTATTATTTCTGTGTCCCTTCTTCATTTATTTTTATGATCTGTTGCAATAACGATGCTCTTCAATTTTTTTGCCTTTGAGTCTTTGTTCGTTGTTAAGAATAAAATATTAGTTAAATATTTGTGTAAATATTTTATCTTATTGATATAAGAGGTAAATTATAGTTGAAAGCATTGGCGGTTATATAGTCACGATTAAAAGGACGGACACTTATCGAGCGGTAGACAGCAGGACGGACACTTATCGAGCGGCAGACAACGGGACTGACACTTATCGAACACCAGCGAATAAAATATCTCAAGCACATTTCAGCTCAAACTTAACTTTTCGAAAACATACAATATACAATATATACGCACATATACAAAGTTTGTTAACTTATTTTCGTAGAATATACGCCACAATTTTAGAGACACCTCCAAGCTAACACTATTTACAATTCTACCTAAATATTCATAAAATTACAGCAATCGGTTTTCGTTAATAAATCAGTCAGCAATAACCGAATAAACCGAAGTTAATTTACCGTCGCTTTGAACCGTACGCTTCAAACAGATTGAAATTATCCAAAATCAACACTCGTTATTTCGTTTATCACTTCAGCCACCGGTCCGGCATCGTTTAATAATCGATTTCTACGTCAACAATGATTGCACGAAAAGTTTTCATCGAAGTTTCACGGGGTATCCATGTCGAGATGTACAAATCGGGCTAACGATTAAGCAAAGATAAGGCGCAATAAAAGTTTCAGAGATCGATCGGTCCGTGTTGAAACATCGCTCGAGCTATAATAACGTTCGCAAGTTTTCCTTTCTCGGCCTATACATCCATCGATCGTTCGGAACTTATTACTTCCGTCGATTTTACAATTCACCTCGCTTTATCAGCCCCGATATTGTTCTTGGACCCGGCAACTTTTACTCGGCGATACGCTCAACAAGTTTCCCTTGAATTAAGACCATGGGGAAATTTTCAATGGATAAACGGAACAAACTTTTGCTTACGATTCGAATTGTTCTTACCGCGGGGATATTAATCTCAATCGAGCTTGCGTTTGCTCAGAAAACTATTGCACGATATGATTTTCTACGGTAATTACAGAAATTCATGACGAGTTCATTTTCGGGTTCAAAATCAGGTACTTTTGTAGCTGGGTTACATTTATGGGGATGATTATTGGAACGTGGTTCTAACAGGACTAATTTCTTTTTTCAGAAACTTTAAGTTGAAGTCTGAGTTGTGACGCATTTTTTATTCAAGTATGACGCACCTGATAAATTGTATAGTAGACAATTTTACTGTATGCAGGTTACTTTTATGAAAATTGAAATTTAAGTCTGAGTTGTGACGCATTTTTTATTCAAGCAAGACGCACCTGATAAATTGTATAGTAGACAATTTTACTGTATGCAGGTTACTTTTATGAAAATTGAAACTTAAGTCTGAGTTGTGACGCACTTTTTATTCACGCATGACGCACCTGATAAATTGTATAGTAGTCAATTTTACTGTATGCAGGTTACTTTTATGAAAATTGAAATTTAAGTCTGAGTTGTGACGCATTTTTTATTCAAGCATGACGCACCTGATAAATTGTATAGTAGTCAATTTTATTGCATGGAAGTTACTTTTATGACAATTGAAATTTAAATCTGAGTTGTGACGCACTTTTTATTCACGCATGACGCACCTGATAAATTGTATAGTAGTCAATTTTATTGCATGGAAGTTACTTTTATGAAAATTGAAATTTCAGTCTGAGTTGTGACGCACTTTTTATTCACACATGACGCACCTGATAAATTAATAAGTATCTGCTAATAATTCTTAACGTTCAAATTTAGGAAAAAATGCTTTATTTAAAGTACTATGGCTAGCTATAAATTTTTAACTCGTGACGCACTACGGTTCAAGTATGACGCACCCAAAAAATAAATTAGATAACAGCTTCATATTATGCAAATTCTCTGCCGCCTTAGACAAATCATTTCCGTTCCTGCAAGAACGTGGTTCTCACAGAAATTCGCTTATTACCAACCAACAGAAAAATTCCCTTCCCATTTTTCGAAAGCATTCGAACCGAAAATTTCCCCGCATAAATTTCGATTCATACCGCGATATCCTTCCTCCCTCGTGAAACTTTTAGTCGACATTCACGGGATTGTCTTCCTCGAAGGCACGATATTTTATTATTATTACTTCTTTCGATGGTTCGAAATGGAAGGCGTGTCGTTTTTTCTTCGATTATTATGCCGGTCCCCGAGGCAACCGAAAGATAAGCGTAATTATTCATAAATTGTGCGATACGGTCTTTCAATTTCTTGTGAAATATAAAAGACGAGACTTAAACGCCGAGATACTATTAGGAGTGAGGGAAATATTGCAGGTAGCTTGCGCTGTACGGTGTATTATCGGGGATTTGGGATCCATCAAAATTCTACCGTCGTATGGGACCGTAAATGATATAGCGGTTATATTGCACGCCGGTGAACATCCTTCGAGAAAATGGTGCCGGTATTCCGTCGTTTTCGATTGATCGAGGATTTTCAAATAGAATTTTACAAATTTTCTGATTTATGATTTGAGGATTTTCTGATGTGAGGACTTACAGGGTTGAGAATATTACTATATATTTAAATTTGGGATTTTGAAAATTTTCAAATATAACAATTTCAAGGGTTGAAGCTTTAAAAATTTGCAATTTTCAAGATTTAAAAATTTGTTGATTTCAACATTTCAAACTTCAAATCTTAGAATGTTGAAAATTTTTCAAGTTAATTTATAAACGAATCATAGAAATCGATTGATTTAACGTGGCACGTGTGGAAAAGCGTGAGCGGGATCATCGAACGATCGATCGCAGAAAATCAATTCACAAAACAATCGTGGTAGGTTCTGAATTGCTCGTGAATATTGATTGTCCGTAGATCGACCTCGAACCGTGAATGCACGCGATCACTGTCAGAAGTTCGATTTAAAAGTGTAATTTCGAAGAAGGGGAGTGTGCTTTCGATCAGCGTGAATCATTAAACCGAAGGAGCAATGGAGAACGCTGAAAGCTTTAAAATTCAAAAGTTGCCATTAGCCAGTGACCTAAAAATTCTTTGTTTCTTAAGAACTATAGGTACTTTTATTTGCTGGAACAAATTTTTATTTTCTTCATTAAAATATCAAGTGTAAAAGTTTCGAGTTAAAATTCGAAAGCTGTGTAAATATTGAACTGACGGAGTCTTTATTAAAAACTTTCATTTGTTGAATTAAACTTGAAATAAAATTGTAAAAGAATTATAATCTCTATAATCTCGGAAGAACAATTATAATCTCTGAACTTTAATCTCTCTAAAATTATGATTTTATAATTACATCAGAATCTCCGACAAATAAATGTATTCCATGAACCGTAAAGGATAAATCATTGGTTGCTATGCAGTCGTTATCGTAAACAAAGTATAATAATAATCGATTGATCACACATTGACGTCACAAGACGTCAAGATACACGTGATATGTCTATTTTAAATTCGTACACGGAACCTGGCTTTTTTATGATCATCGTTCACGACAATGTCCTGCAAATCATTGCTTAACTCATTTACAAGTGTACTATAAAAAGTACTGCCTTGGCCTTTAGTATATATTATAGGAAGTTCCGTCTAAAAATGAAATCGACGTGGCCTTTAAGAATTTGCAAGTAATCATAAGCGTTCTATTGTCCGAGAGTTCAAGTATTATGTCACAAGGTTATGTAAAGATAACAGCTATGCTTCCTTACGGTCTTTGCTATAATTTTATGTTACCGTACAATGTAAGCGTCCTTGTGTAACAGGGATAATTTAGAGACATTTTAGTAATGAAATTTTTATTGCTGGGTTTAAGTGATGGTTAGATGTTTATTGGGAGTAAGGAATACGTAGGAGTAGGTCTAGGTAGCAGGTGTGAGTGCAAGGTTTTTGGGATACGTTTATATACTGGGTTTGTGGGATTATGTACTGTCTAAGGATTAGGTCTAAGGACTAGGTCTCAGGACTAGATTTCAGAATTAGGTCTAACTACTATGTCGAGGTGCAAGGTTTAACTACAGAGATTAACTACTAGGTCTAGAGACTAGGAGTAAGGATCAGGTCTAAGTACAAGGTTTAAGTACTACGTCTATTAGGTCCAACTACTAGGTCAAACTACTAGGTCTAACTATTAAGTCTAAGTGCAAGATCTAACTACTAGGTCTAAGTGCAAAGCCTAAGTGTAAGCTCGACGTGCAAGGTCTAATTACTAGGTCCAAGTGCAAGGTTTAACAGCAAGGTCTAACTACTAAATCTAACTACTAGGACTAAATGCAAGGTTTAAGTGCAAGGTCTAACTACTAAGTTTAACTACTAGGACGAAGTGCAAGGTCTACGTGAAAGGTCTAACTAGTAGGACTAAGTGCAAGGTTTAAGTGCAAGGTCTAACTACTAAGTCTAATTACTAGGACGAAGTGCAAGGTCTACGTGCAAGGTCTAACTAATAGGACTAAGTGCAAGGTTTAAGTGGAAGGTTTAAGTGCAAGGTTTGAGTATAAGGTTTAAGTGCAAGGTTTAAATGCAAGGTCTAAGTGCAAGGTCTAAATGCAACGTTTAAATGTAAGGTTTAAGTGCAAGGTTTAAATGCAAGGTTTAAGTGCAAGGTTTAAATGCAAGGTTTAAGTGCAAGGTTTAAGTGTAAGGTTTAAGTGCAAGGTTTAAGTGCAAGGTTTGAGTGCAAGGTTTAAGTGCAAGGTTTAAGTGTAAGGTTTAAGTGCAAGGTTTAAGTGCAAGGTTTGAGTGCAAGGTTTAAGTGCAAGGTATGAGTGCAAGGTTTAAGTGCAAGGTTGAAGTGCAAGGTTGAAGTGTAAGGTTGAAGTGCAAGGTTTAAGTATAAGGTTTAAGTACAAGGTCTAGGAGCAATGTTTAAGTGAAAAAATTGTAACAAGCTTTTGTGAAACGTTTATCACTTGGGAATCACTTGTGACACTGACACCTACATTCTTTGAATAAAAGTTTATTTCGAAGGTAAAAAAGGGGCTTTGAACCCAGTGATCAATCTAGCGAAATCATCTTGTCTTCCCTCTAAATTTACTTTACAAACTGTCAGCCGGTATAACGGAACATATTCCGGAGGAAATAAAATCCTCCAGACAGAAAATTCCGTCGGATGGTGTAAAGTTTGAAACGTCAAGGGGAAACACGATATACTTGTAACTGTTACGGAGTTTCACTTTGTCGTCGCTACAGAGATTATTGACTTAAAAAGTGAGTGTGTACTCGTAGAAACTTCATACATCGTTTTCTTTTAAACATTTAAATTAGTGTATGAGAACTTTTATCGTAGAATTGTGTTTCTTGTGAATTGCATTTTTGTTAATTGCAGTATAAAATTAGCATTAAGTTACAATTAGAATTAGTGTCATTTAATAACAATAATTTCTACCTGTATCTAACCAGTAATAATTTATAAGTACTTAATTTGTAATAATGTCTATTTGTAATAATCTCGAATGCAATTATCTGTTTAACCTCTTGCCTCACGATTCGCCAAGTACATTAAAATTTGTAAAACATCCCCATAATATACGAAAGAATTGAAAATTACATCCCCAGCACGCAAGAGAGAAGTATGATGATTAAACTGATTAACCTACTTCGTCTCGAAGTCGGATCAAAAATGAAGAATACGAGAACAAGGAAATGGGATCTCGATTCGGACCTCGACATTGTGCGTGGACCTCGTTTCTTTCTCGCTTTCGTTCGCGATGAAATTCCCGTGTGGAACGGTATTAAATTTTTTTCCCTTAGTCGAGGACACATATTTCACGAACGGGACGGCAATAATGAGGCGGAGAATTCTTGCTGTATTACCAGCAAGTACACTCATTGATTGGCGACGTTGTTTTCCATTGTGGACTACCCATTGTGCAAACGAATGGTTCTTTGTTTAATGCTTCTTTTGCGAACTGTTTGGGACAAAATTGCGTATGGTACGCTAATTGCATATGGTACAAAATACTCTGTCGAATGTTTTTTATTCACTCTCTGTGATTCCGAATTAAAAGCACCATTATTAACGCTTTGATCACACCATTGTGCACTCACTATGCATACTCTCTTTGTTTTACAGAATTTTATATGTTGAGGTGACACTTGGAGGGTGAATGCTTCTCATCATTATTACGTACTTTATTAACATTTATTAACATTTGCAATGGCAATTTTTAAATCTATTTTACAAGATTATACGAGGCTGGTATGTTAAACATCTGGGCTAAGATTGCTGGGGGCTCCATCACCCTGATCGTCTCTTAGCCACTTTTCGGCACCTTTGACAATTTTTCTGGAGGTTTTGGACCATTCTAAGCAACTTTGGACCTTTGACAAAAAGTCGTATCTCTCACGGTTTGGCCTATATGTACATAGGCATGACTGGTCGTATGGGGCTTATAGGACTTTCACTCTCTTTCGCTTGGTAGGGGTTCTCCACGCCCATTAGCTACATTTAACAATTTTTCTGGGGGTTTTGACCCATTCTGAGCAAGTTTGGTCCTATGACAAAACGTCGTATCTCTTACGGTTTGACCTGTATGCACATAGGCATGTGGTACTATGGAGTGTCATAGGACTTCGACTTGCTTTCGTCAGCTACGGGTTCTCCGCTCCCATTAGTCACTTCTGACAATTTTTCTGGGGGTTTTGACTCATTCTGAGCAAGTTTGGTCCTATGACAAAACGTTGTATCTCTCACGGTTTGGCCTGTATGCATATAGGCATGTTTGATCATATAGAGTCTATAGTACTTTGACTTGCATTCGGTCGCCGGTCGGTTCACCGACTTCATGGGCCAACTTTAACACTTTTTCTAGGGGTTTTGGCCCATTCTAAACAAGTTTGGTTCTATGATAAAAAGTCGTATCTCTCACGGTTTGGCCTGTACGTACATATGGTTTGATGGAGTGTCATAGGACTTTGACTCATTTTTGCTTGCTAGCGGTTCTCCGCTCCCATTAGCCACTTCTGACAATTTTTCTATGGGTTTTGGTCCATTCTAAACAAGTTTGGTCCTCAGACAAAACGTCGTATCTCTCACGGTTTGGCCTGTACGCGTAAGCATGAGTGGACACTCATGCTACCCGACCGGGTTCTACGTTAAAAGGTGCTATATTAGGTTTTTTTCTGTTGAGACGTTCGTATTAGAAGCCAATGAATTCAGCTAGAAATTGGCAATGCAAGGATGCGACTTGATGCAGGAAAAATCGATTAACGGCGATGACAGGTAAGTAACACGCGAGTAATCCGCTCGCGCGCGATGTTTACACGCGATCCGTCCATCGGAAGGATGCATTTGCATGTGAACGCGCGGAAAATCCGCTTCCGACTTGATTTGAAAGGCATTATGCCGACTATCCCAACTTCTGAACACCTGTTGTGATTCTCTCGGTTTTCTATACATTTTTCGCTTGTTTCCAAACTTTTTTTCCTGTTGCTTTTTTATTAACGATGACGCCATTATTGTCGCAAATTGAATACGGTTCCAGCTATTTTGCTTTTATGTTAATTAGTCGTACTTTGAATAGCGAACTGTTTGAACTTTTGATGAACCCTGCTAAAATTTCATATTCAATTATTATTAAATAATTTTAAAACTATACTGTTTCTGAAAGAGGTCATAGTTGATAGATGATTGTACATTAAATTCAGTTCATTTGTTTTTGGTTACAGTTTATGTATGAAGGTTTTATATTCTTCAACAATAATCGCATATTTTTATTCACTTTTCTTTCCTCCGCAGTTTTTCAATTTTCAGAATTTTTCGATTCCCTAGCGCTTTCCATTCCAGTCCTCGTATTTGCAGAACTTATTAAATTCCCCAAACTTTTTCTTATTTCTCGAGTTTCAGTCCGCAACTTCCTCTCATCAATTTTCTACATCAATTCATATTTCATAATCCTGTTCTCCTAACTTTCCGAATTCCTTGGCTGTCCAAAATTCTCTGTTAAACTCTTTCACGTTGGGCGGAAAGAAGCACAAGAAAAACGAGCTCTTGTCATCGCATTTGTATCGAACGTTTCAATAATAATAAACATATAATGTTAATTATATGAATGCACAATTACATGCATGATATTAACAATATGAACAAACAATTACACACATGATATTGTTAATATGAATAAACAATTATGTACATAGAATTAATAATGTGAACAAAGATTTACATACATGATATTGTTAATATGAATAAATAATTAGATACATGATAATAATATGAATAAATAATTAAATACATAACATAATATAATTAATTGAATGCATGATGTCAACGAAATTAATTATTAAATACATGGTTCTCACAAGATGGTTGGCAATTAAATAAATAAAGTACATGATAAAGTTTACACTACATATTTTCATTTAATGTTGGTCAATAATTATAATATTTTTCAACGAATTTTATAACAATAAATAATTGAACTCTTTCAATATAGATCATATTCTGTGAGGTTCCACTTTACAAAATTAAATACTTTACAAAAAACATTCTTAAAAAATTGTCGTCTTAAAAAAATTAGAAAACAATTAGTTAACAATGTTTTTTTAAATTCATTTTATAGAAAATATTTCAATTTTAAATTTAATACAGAATTTTCTGTAGAAATAGAAAATTAAAAAATTGTTGTCTTAAAAAGATTAGAAAACAATTAGTTAACAATTTTTTGTTTAAATTCATTTTATAGAAAATATTTCGATTTTAAATTTAATACAGAATTTTCTGTAGAAATAGAAAATTAAAAAATTGTTGTCTTAAAAAAATTAGAAAACAATTAGTTAACAATGTTTTTTTAAATTCATTTTATAGAAAATATTTCAATTTTAAATTTAATACAGAATTTTCTGTAGAAATAGAAAATTAAAAAATTGTTGTCTTAAAAAAATTAGAAAACAATTAGTTAACAATGTTTTTTTAAATTCATTTTATAGAAAATATTTCAATTTTAAATTTAATACAGAATTTTCTGTAGAAATAGAAAATTAAAAAATTGTTGTCTTAAAAAGATTAGAAAACAATTAGTTAACACTTTTTTGTTTAAATTCATTTTATAGAAAATATTTCAGTTTTAAATTTAATACAGAATTTTCTGTAAAAAATAAAAACTATAACAACCACAATTGTCTTAAAAAATGGCGGGAAAGAGACCTGCAATAAAAATCGTCCAAAATTGCTAAAAATCAGTCTAGAATCGAATTTGCCCGAAATTTTTCCATTTCCCGGTTGACCCGTTTTCCCGTATTCGTCTTCCGCCAAAGTCGAATACTTTAAAATTCTTTCCCTTTTCAGAGACTCTTACCAATCTCCTTCAGAGCCAGCCAATTTTCGAAAAGACGCTTCTACAAATCCCTCGTCTCTGAAATCTCTAAAAGCGCCTTCCGCGCAGTCAGTAGGAATTTTTCCCCTTGGAAAATTCGAAATTAATCCAGGTACGCCGTTTTTGTCGCTGCCCCATTGAAAATTGCTCCGCCTCTCGGTAATCGGTCGATTAAAATTGAACATCGAGTCAACGTTAAATCCTGGACGATCGTTAAGCCTACAATTTTACGGAGATTCCCCTGGAAAAAACGGCCACTCGAACGTTTTGTAGCACCGCGTGAATTATTTTTTGGATCGCGCGCTTCTGGCATTAATTAATGCAAAAATCCGGACGAACGGGTTTAATGAGAAGCATTGTAAATGGAACGAACGCTGCCAGCGATTTGCACGATTATATTCGAAAAATTGAGTCGCAATTGTTACTGCCATTCTTTTTTTTTTATTGGTTACATTTATTTTAATGACTCGGTATTTTTGTGATTTGTTATTTTTAGTGGAATTTTATTGTGATTTGTAATTTTATTTTCGATATTTTTGCATAAATTTTCCATCTTTTAAATTTCGCTGTACCTAAATTTTCCAATTTCCAAATTTTCCACCTTTTAAATTTCCCATTCTCCCAATTTTCCACCTTTTAAATTTCCCATTTTTTCAATTTTCCACTTTCTAAATTTCCCATTTTTTCAATTTTCCACCTTCTAAGTTTCCCAATTTCCTAATTTTCCACTTTCTAAATTTCCCAATTTCCTAATTTTCCACCTTCTAAATTTCCCAATTTCCTAATTCTCCATCTTTTAAATTTCCCGATTTCTAAATTTTCCACTTCCTAAATTTCCCAATTTTCCACCTTCTACATTTCCCAATTTCTAAATGTTCCCACTTCTTAAATTTTCCAGTTTTCTAATTTTCCACCTGCTACATTTCCCAATTTCCAAGTTTTCCACTTTCTAAATTTCCCAATACCTAAATTTTCCAATTTGCAAATTTTTCACCTTCTAAATTTCCCAATTTCCATAATTTTAATTTTTGCAATGCAATTTTAATTCTAATATCTTTGTATTGTAATTTTAATTTTAATTCTAATATACTTGTACTGCAATTTTAATATTAATTTCTACATATTTGTAGTTTTAATACTAACAATTTTATATTATAATTTTAATTTCAATTTTAATAACATTATATTAAAATATTGATTTAAATATTTTTGTATTAAAATTTTGCTTTAAGCATTTCGCTACTACTATTTGTATTTTAATTTTAATATTACTATACTGCAATTTTAATTTCAATTATAATAATATTATGTTAAAATTTTCGTTTAAATATTTTTGAATTAAAATTTTGCTTTAAGCATTTCACTACTATAATTTGTATTTTAATTTTAATATTACTATACTGCAATTTTAATTTCAATTATAATAATATTGTGTTAAAATTTTCATTTAAATATTTTTGAATTAAAATTTTGCTTTAAGCATTTCACTACTATTATTTGTATTTTAATTTTAATATTACTATACTGCAATTTTAATTTTAATTATAATAATATTGTGGTAAAATTTTCATTTAAATATTTTTGAATTAAAATTTTGCTTTAAGTATTTCACTACTATAATTTTTTTTTTTTTTAATATTACTATACTGCAATTTTAATATCAATTTTAACATTTCTATGTAGTAATTTTATTAATAATAATTTTTTATTATAATTTTTATAACGACATCAACATTTTTATACTAAAGTTTTAATTTAAATTTCAACATAGTTCACAGTTCACATTTAACGTACTTCAAATTTCCTCCTGATCTTTTTGTACTTCTCCATCAGCACACCCAGCAAGAAAACGATAATGTATACTCTATAGAAGGATAATATTTCACCGAATAAATAACAGAACACCGAATGGGCGTAAATAGATATCGCAGAGTACACACGAATTTTCGAGCACAAGCTACTTACGTCTGACCATAAACGATCCGTGTCACTTACATTCTATGGTGATCGATCTAGTGGAAGATGGATGGCACGTGTATAAAGATAGATGTCTTCAAGATATATCCAACTATAAACGATCGAGTGTCACTTATGTCCTTCAACGATTGATGTACGGAAAGATTCGAACACTGACCATCTATGACCTACTGTCACTTGTTGGTCTAAAAATTGCATGTGAGGTAAAATTACTACGTTTATGTGATTATAGTAATTTTAAATTTCAAGATTTTTAGGGATTTGGGTATTCAAATTTCCGTATTTCTTATTTTCTGCTTTCTGAATTTTTCTTTTATAAATTTTTAGGTTTTCAAGTTTCCCAATTTCCAAATTTTCCACCTTCTGAATTTCCCAATTCTCAAATTTTCCACCTTCTGAATTTCCCACTCTCTAAATTTTTCAAGTTTCCAAGTTTTCACCTTCTAAATTTCCTAATTTCTAAATTTCCCAATTTTCAAATTTTCCACCTTCTGAATTTCCCACTCTCTAAATTTCCCAATTTTCCAAGTTTTCACCTTCAAATTTCCTAATTTCTAAATTTCCCAATTTTCAAATTTTCCACCTTCTAAATTCCCAGTTTTCAAATTTTCCACCTTCTAAATTTCCCAGTTTTCAAATTTTCCACCTTCTGAATTTCCCACTCTCTAAATTTCCCAATTTTCCAAGTTTTCACCTTCTAAATTTCCTAATTTCTAAATTTCCCAATTTTCAAATTTTCCACCTTCTGAATTTCCCACTCTCTAAATTTCCCAATTTTCCAAGTTTTCACCTTCTAAATTTCCTAATTTCTAAATTTCCCAATTTTCAAATTTTCCACCTTCTAAATTCCCAGTTTTCAAATTTTCCACCTTCTAAATTTCCCAGTTTTCAAATTTTCCACCTTCTGAATTTCCCACTCTCTAAATTTCCCAATTTTCCAAGTTTTCACCTTCTAAATTTCCCAATTTTCAAATTTTCCACCTTCTAAATTCCCCACACTCTAATTTCCTAAACCCCAAATACTCCAATCACCAAGTTCCCAAAAACACAATTTATAATCTTTCCAGTCACTTCCAAAATTTCCACCTTACACTAACAAACCTCCAAAGTCCACAACCCAACACTCCCCAATTTTTCCACATCTCTAAATCTCCATCACCACATCACTCAGCTTCCCACATCAAATCCACAAATTAGCATCATTTAATCTACAAATTTTACAGTAACAAAGCAAATAACGTCACAACTAACGTCACCGAAACAAGTTAATTAGAAGCCGAGTAAACTGTCCATTCAATGGTATCTGAAAATGAATCAATCCGTAGTCCTTTGACGTTCCTTTAAACGCAGCATCCAGTTTGGAAATGAAGCAGTAACCGACACAGAAATTAAGCAACTCAGATTCATTATGGTCTGTCGGAGACGCAACAAATCCATTTATTCGACAAAGGGACAGCGAAGGATATACAATCGTGGACGTCCACGAAACACGGCAGAAATTCAATTCAAAAGATCAAAATCTAGCTTGGTTGTTCAAAGGATGTACGTTCAGTGCTTACCGGGAAAAGCGTGCTGTTATAGTAGTTTAAGTTCACGGTGAGCTTCGTGTAATAATTTTGAATGGTAGCGGGAAATTTCTGAGAGTTGCTAATTAAAATTTAGTTGCTTCGACGATTTTTAGTGGTTTGGTAAGAGATAGCAGGGAGAGATTGACAATATGTGAAACTTGATAACATATGAAAATTGACAATATGTGAAACTAGACAATATGTGAAATAACTTAACAATATGTAAAAATTGATACAATTAATATTCCGCAAGAAACGAAGACAATTATGTGACCATCGATACCATTAATTCCGCAAAATCGTTAATGGTTTCCAATAACGAATGCTATAAATAATAATCGATACACTATTGACTTTTTCTGAGCTCCTAACCCTAATCTATGGTTATAGGGTGGCCATTATTCACTTGGGGATACTCATTCTCTTCCCTACATACAGGGTGTTCCTCATAACTGTACAGTCATGATTTATAGGTGATTCAGTATGATTTGCACCGATAAGTGATCGAATTTCTTGGTATATTGGATTAATACACAGAGTTCAACGTGAACCACAAAACTGAAGGAATGGATTTTAAAAGCAATTGTGTCAGAAGTTGTGCTTAATCAACTTCTGTGACTTTAGTGCTAAAATACTGAACTAAAATTCAGTATTAAAGTACTGAAATTCAGTACTAAAGTATTGAAATTTAGTATGAAAATACTAAAATAAAAAATTGTATTTTTGAAAATTTTCAAAGTTAAGTTTACTTAAAGAAGAAAATATTAAAATTAGAAAATAATGAACAGCAATGCAGCAGAGTTTGTAAGTCTTTGTTTACGAAATTCCACGAATTACCGAATGATTTCAACAACAAATGACCAAAATTAATTAATTTATAACTTTGGAAAGTTTTGGAACACCAGCGTTCAAACAATTGTTAAACTGTGCCAACGCGATACAAAAGCATCACGTCATACAACATTAGTTTACCAGGATTCAATAATTACAGTAACTTTATCAAAATACGCAACTATTATCGGAGCACGTACATGCGCAAACACAACTGCGCATTATTACTTCACAACATATGTTCTCGATACTCCACTAATTGTGCCTTGCAGCGTCAGAATATTAATTTAATAGGATTAATAGGATTAATAGGATTCCCAATAAGTGATAAGTGGACTAAGAAATAAATTTCATTTCGAACTAGAGTTTGCTATATTGACTCGAGTCAATGTTCTAGGTTTCAAAAAAGGTCGGATTATTTTTGTGACACAACCGAGTTTTCAATTTTCTATCGGTTCATCCAATATTCAGCCGGAGATATAACTAAAAGTGACCTTGCACTTAAATCTTGCACTTAGACCTAGTCCTTAAACTTACTAGTTAGACCTACTACTTAGACCTAACACGTAGACCTAGAAGTTGAACCTAGTAGTTAGACCTACTACTTAAACCTAATATGCAGACTTAGAAGTTAAACCTAGTAGTTAGACCTGCTACTTAGACTTAATACGTAGACCTAGAAGTTGAACCTACTAGTTAGACCTACTACTTAAATCTAATACGTAGACCTAGAAATTGAACCTACTAGTTAGACCTACTACTTAAACCTAGTGCGTAGACCTAGAAGTTGAACCTAGTAGTTAAACCTACTACTTAAACCTAGTACGTAGACCTAGAAGTTGAACCTATTAGTTAGACCTACTACTTAAACCTAGTACGTAGACCTAGAAGTTGAACCTAGTAGTTAAACCTACCACTTAAACCTAGTACGTAGACCTAGAAATTGAACCTATTAGTTAGACCTACTACTTAAACCTAATATGTACACTCAGAAGTTGAACCTAATAGTCAGACCTACTATTTAAACTTAATATGTAAACCTAGAAGTTGAATCTAGTACTTAGACCTACTAGTTCAACCTAATACGTAGACTCAGAAGTTGAACCTAGTAGTCAGACCTACTATTTAAACTTAATACGTAAACCTAGAAGTTGAATCTAGTACTTAGACCTACTAGTTCAACCTAATACGTAGACTCAGAAGTTGAACATAGTAGTCAGACCTACTATTTAAACTTAATACGTAAACCTAGAAGTTGAATCTAGTACTTAGACCTACTAGTTCAACCTAATACGTAGACTCAGAAGTTGAACCTAGTAGTCAGACCTACTATTTAAACTTCATACGTAAACCTAGAAATTGAATGTAGTACTTAGACCTACTAGTTCAACCTAATACGTAGACTCAGAAGTTGAACCTAGTAATCAGACCTATTATTTAAACTTAATACGTAAACCTAGAAGTTGAATCTAGTACTTAGACCTACTAGTTCAACCTAATACGTAGACTCAGAAGTTGAACATAGTAGTCAGACCTACTATTTAAACTTGATACGTAAACCTAGAAGTTGAACCTAGTAGTCAGACCTACTATTTAAACCTAATATGTAAACCTAAAAGTTGAACCTAGTAATTAGCCCTACTAGTTAGTTCTACTACTTGGACCTATAGGAGCACCTCTCCCATAATAATCATTCACCCAATAAATCCAATGAAACATAAATAAATTTTCCTGAACGTCCAAATAATATCTATCGACGTGAACAAAGATTTGCTCAATTAATTGACGATTCGCTCAATTAAGTCCCATAATGGAAGCTGCTTGTTTATCATCAGTTCCCAATAATTTCATCGTTATGAAATGTTTACTTGATAATAATAACGCTGCCATAAATAATTTTTCGAAGATAAATGGAAAATGATTCGTGATACGATTCTTAATAGGGTTCCGGAAATACAGTTTTCATTTAACAAGGAAAATAGTAAATCGAAGTTATTTCCCGCGAAGATTACGACGAAGCTATTGGATTGCAGAAATTACTATTGAATTATGGATTTGCGATTCTCCCCTGGTTTTCATCGAACGATTCCGCTCGGAAGAAAGAAACATTTGATCCGTTTATTTACTCTGTGATTTCATTTTATAATCTTATCGGGTTTTCTTCGAATTTAGCTTCTTCGAACTTTGTATCAAGCTTTTATTGCTGTTTCTCATATATTTTTTATGTTTTAATTTGTTCAGTAATTTTTTATGAATAGCTCTTAAATTCTGCATTATGTTTAAATAATTTCCTTTAATTTTAATTCTAGAATGACTGGTTAATTGACAGAAGTTTAATTTTAATTTTAGAATGACTGGTTAATTATCAGAAGTTTTATTTTTTATTATTAAAATTAATAGTTTGCAATGCAATAATAAAATAATAATATACGTTTCCACAATAAATGTGTAGTTGAATAATTATTCTATCTGCTCTTACAAAAATCATTTCTATTTATACTAATCAATTATCTGTACGTGCGATGTCAATGACTCAATGGCTGCAGCTAGCACGATCTCCATAAATTATCTATCGAGGTTACGTTATCTAATACATTTATTTCCCTGAAACATTTCTAGAATTTCTGCTATTTGTAGCCATTTTATGACACGAAATTAAAGATAAAATTTAAAAAAATATTTAAACCAACACACATTTCGTTTTAACTACTTTTTACTCCAAAAACGACTTCCATTAAAAAATTTCATTTTACGTCAATAGGTTCTGAAATTGACCATTGTTGGATGAAATACAGCTCTCGTTTGCATAAAATAATATTTGCAATAGTTATGCAAATTTCTGTACGTAAGATATTTTCAGATTCTCAAGCATGAAATACAGGTATGTAAATGTTTGCTGCCGATGAAAATGAACAGTAAGAGTCGATAGAGCAAGAATTCTATTTATAGTTTTTATAGGAACTTTTTAACTTACCAATGATGCATATTATCTGCACGTTTACTCTTTATCCGCACTGCATCTGAAAAAGGAAAAAAATTAATGCATTTCAAGTGCACTGATTTAGTTATGTAAATTTAGGAGTTTTTCAAAATTCAGAATTTTTAAATTTAAAACGACACAGATTTGCAAATTTGCAAATTTAAAAGCACACAAATTTGCAAATTTGCAGATTTAAAAGCACACAAATTTTTAAATTTGCAAAATTAAAACCACACAAATTTGCAAATCTGCAGATCTAAAAGCACACAAATTTTCAAATTTGCAAAATTAAAACCACACAAATTTGCAAATTTGCAAATTAATTCAGCACTGAGAAATTTGCAAATTAATTTATCACCACTAAGAAAATTGCAAAATAAAAGATTTAGAAATAAGATAATTAGAAACTTTATAACTTTATCAGTCAACAATTACCACCTTATCAATTTTAAAATTTACAAATCGCCTATTTTGCAAATACAAAAATGTGAGAAATTATAAATTTAAAAATTTGAATGCAATTTCTTTTTCCAATTTTTCCTCGCATATATTTGTTTTTAAAGCAGTATGTGAACTGCTGTTGCAAGTATTATCGGAACAAGTTGAAAGCATTTGTTTGAAATTAGAATAGATAGTAAGTGAATGAGTTTTTGAGGAACATTTACGTAATTCTTTACAATACGATAAACTTCTATTTTCTATTTCTTTTTAATAATTATTTAAATACTTATTACAATGCATTTGTTATTATCACTATCGTTCATCATTATTTATTAAATGATTATAATTTACTAATCAATAACTAATGTTGACTAAAAAAAATATATATTGAGAAACAAAAAAAAAATGAGAAATAAATAAAAATATAATATTAATAAAAAATAAATAAAAATTGCAATAATAAATTAATGAAAAAATAATATTAATACTAAATAAAAAAAAATTGCAATAATAAATAAATAAAAAAATAATATTAATAATAAATAAATAAAATCTACAATAAAAAATAAATAAAAAAAAATATTAATAATAAATAAATAAATAAAAATTGCAATAATAAATAAATAAAAAAATTATATTCATCAAACATATGGTATTAAAAATAAAAAAAAATAATTTAAATCTTGACCAAAAATAAAAAAGACGAAAGTGATTTCTAATCGACTGCATATAAAAATCAGGTACCATATTCATCTTCATTCTCCATTCTTTCCACAGACTATTAATTAGTATAATTAACTTTCAAGTTTTCATTACAGTAACTGCATTCTCTTTTAAATTTTATATGAGACAAATTGATTTACTCTTCGTCGCTCCTGGCTTTAAGATTAATGATAATGAAAAACAAATTAGTTTAATCGCGATAATGAAAGAGCCAAGAAACTTTATTAAAAATAATTAACCTGAAGATTTCAGTAAAATCTTCCTTTAGAATGTTAACAGGGTGTTAACAATATTATTAAACCTTTTACTTGAATATCGAGTTAAAATAGTTGACTATGGTATAAAGTGTTTAAATTTTTAATAAATTATTTAATATACATCTTCATTTGTTTTTAACAAATATTTCTACAAAATGTAAACTAAAGTTTCTCGAAGAAAATGTCCGCCATTTTGTGGTCTCCATCGAGCCTCAAACGGCGGGAAAATTCAAATCTATTAATATTGAAGTAGCAGTTGTAATTATTTTAACACAGTATAAATTTGTTACTAACTTTATTCTCAGTTTTAATTTCTGTAATTTATTATTAAAACTCAAATTTCGATACACGTGAAACTTGTGGTTCATCAAATTAACCCTCCACTATTTCATCTCAGATCGAATGATATGAACACGGATAACGTATGGCTCATTCAAAACGTCACCATACATCACACCGAACGAAACAATCGCTCTCCCGAAAGAAAAATTCAATAGTTGGTTAATTTCACAGAGAGAAACCACAACGCGCAATTTGATTGATGGACCGTTCCCACGAGTCTCCCTGACATTTAGACTCCATCTACCCTCAATTATTCCATCAACTCGAAATAAACGCAAAATTTCGAAAATTCGAATTTCCGAAATGCATTTAAACATCTTGCCTCGAACAATGACATTCGGTAACAAGAGTCACTCTTCAATCACGTATGAGCTGACACCGCAGTATTGTTAATTGCCCGTCTGGCATTCTCCGTGCTTGACACACAGCGTTCAGATTAATTACCGGAATCCATTACACGGACATGCGTCCATCGTTCCGGACACCTTTTGTCATTGCTACGCTTCGATTCATGCTGTTCGAGCATCAGCTGATCCGAGAAAACAGTCGACGGGTTCAATAATTGAGGGAGCTCGATAAATCAGCTCGAATGGAAATGGGCGTCGATAAATAGGGGAGCGATTCAAATACAATGAGTGTTTCGTGGAAGTTTAATGGTGGAGTGAGGAGATAATTGTGTGTATGGTAAACGTGCGCAGTGATATTATGGAGTGGTTCTACGCGACAGTCGTGCGCAGTAATCGTGCGCAGTAGTCCTACGCTGTGGTCCTACGCGACAGTCATGCGCAGTAATCATGCGCTGTAGTCCTACGCGATGATCTTACGCGACAGTAATGTGAAGTAATCTTGCGTAGTAGTCCTACGCCAGGGATCGGCAAACTGCGGCTCGCGAGCCACATACGGCTCTTTGGATGTAAAGCTGCGGCTCTTCAGTTCCATACGCAAATATTATTTATTTTATCAAAGAAAAACTCATTATCTAATATTCCCAAGCGCTGGAATCGCAATGCATCGAATTACCACGCGCTGGAATTCCAACGCATCGAATTACCACGCGCTGGAATTGCAATGCATTGAATTACCAAGCGCTGGAATCGCAACGCATCGAATTACCACGCGTTGGAATTCCAACGCATCGAATTACCACGCGCTGGAATTCCAACGCATCGAATTACCACGCGCTGGAATTGTAATGCATTGAATTACCAAGCGCTGGAATCGCAACGCATCGAATTACCACGCGCTAGAATTCCAACGCATCGAATTACCACGCGCTGGAATTCCAACGCATCGAATTACCACGCGCTGGAATTGTAATGCATTGAATTACCAAGCGCTGGAATCGCAACGCATCGAATTACCACGCGCTAGAATTCCAACGCATCGAATTACCACGCGCTGGAATTCCAACGCATCGAATTACCACGCGCTGGAATTGTAATGCATTGAATTACCAAGCGCTGGAATCGCAACGCATCGAATTACCACGCGCTAGAATTCCAACGCATCGAATTACCACGCGCTGGAATTCCAACGCATCGAATTACCACGCGCTGGAATTGTAATGCATTGAATTACCAAGCGCTGGAATCGCCACGCATCGAATTACCACGCGTTGAAATTCCAACGCATCGAATTACCACGCGCTGGAATTCCAACGCATCGAATTACCACGCGCTGGAATTGTAATGCATTGAATTACCAAGCGCTGGAATCGCAACGCATCGAATTACCACGCGTTGGAATTCCAACGCATCGAATTACCACGCGCTGGAATTGTAATGCATTGAATTACCAAGCGCTGGAATCGCAACGCATTGAATTACCAAGCGCTGGAATCGCAACGCATCCAATTACCACGCGTCGAATTACCAAGCGCTGGAATCGCAACGCATCGAATTACCACGCTCTTCAGTTCCATACGCAAACATTATTTATTTTATCAAAAGAAAAACTCATAATCTAATATTGCTATATATATATATTATCTACTTTGTTGTGAAAGACACTACTGTTATATGAAAAAATAGATTATTTTTTTTATCAAAAAACTTTATTTATGCGAGCACTATTTATTGTTGGCAAGAAAAAATTTTGTGGCTCTTTAAAAGCTTTGAAATTTTGTAAATTGTAATTTTTGACTCTTCCGACTCAAAAGGTTGCCGACCCCTGTCCTACGCGATAGTTCTACGCGGTAGTCATGCGCAGTAATCTTGCGCGGTAGTCCTACGCGACAGTCATGCGCAGTAATCGTGCGCAGTAGTCCTACGCTGTGGTTCTATGCGACAGTCATGCGTAGTAATCGTGCGCAGTAGTCCTACGCTGTGGTCCTACGCGGTAGTAATGCGCAGTAATCGTGCGCAGTAGTCCTACGCGACAGTCATGCGCAGTAATCGTGCGCAGTAGTCCTACGCGACAGTCATGCGCAGTAATCGTGCGCAGTAGTCCTACGCTGTGGTCCTACGCGACAGTCATGCGCAGTAATCGTGCGCAGTAGACCTACGCTGTGGTCGTACGCGACAGTCATGCGCAGTAACCATGCGCAGTAGTCCTACGCACTAAGCGTATATAGCAAACCTGCGCAGTAACGATGCGCAGTACACCTGCGCAGTAAATATGCGCAGTAACCTTGCGTAGTAATCGTGCGCGTCAACGTATTATCTCCTACCCTTCACTAAACCTCACCAAACCTCATCTAAACCTTCATTACCAACACTATTACTTCATTTCCACTTAAATAACTACTCCACATCAATCCTCCATAATAAACAAAACTAAAAGATAATATGTACATCAAAAATATGTAATATGTTCTCGAGTATTTAAATGAGTATTTGTTGAAACTTGCACAAATTGCATGTCAATTAGGCAACATCATTTATTAATTCGACAATTAAAGTACAATTTTCTCGACCAGTGAACAGCGCGAAAATTATATTTTGAGTACGTGCCCACAAGTGCCGGGTTTTTGGACGCCAGCCATACATCATTTTAATGACTTGAGTGCCTCTGAACGATGTACCTCGATTTTAATGCGATTTTGGCAGCGCACGAAAATCGCGATTGCTCATTACATGGAATACAATTAATATAAATTTTGGTGAAATTAAAAATAATGTTTAAAAATGGAGGTTACGTTATTGAATCCCAACAAGTTGCATTATTTTTCACGCGTACGAGTAATCGAACATTCGATGCACGTTCGGGCGATTTTTAAACGGCTACCAAATCTCGATCGAAATTGGTGAAGGTTTGAAAGCTCGATCGAAGATGAACTATTAAAAGTTCGATCACGTTTGAAATTGAATTTAATCGATACAATTTAAAAGAAGCAAACGATGCTGTCGAATTTCCATTAGTTGGGAAATTCTGCTGAGTCGATTCACTGTTTGTTAAAAATATCGTATCAAAGTTTTATAGAATTTTTTATACTATTTTTTTAGGAAATTTGCGAAATTTATTTTTGGAAAATTCTGTTAGTTATTTAAAAACAAATTTAGTATTTTAATAAAAATGTGAACAAGTGGAGGTACCATGAAAGTTTACTAACATAAAAATAATTTATTTTTGACAAATTTTGTAGTTTGTCAGAATTTTTTACGTGAACCTAAATCTGAAAAGTTACCATCAGAAAAGATAACTTTTTCAAATCCCCACCTTGTCTTTTAACCCCAAAGTTCCCGGTCGCCAATTTCCACATAATTTTCCTAATTTTTCCAATAAACGAGCAACGAGGAAATAGTTGGCGAAGTTCGAAGCGCTGGCTTAAAAGTTAAGAGCAAGAAATGCAAATTCGAACATCTCGGGAAAACGAGCCGAATCATAAATTTAAATAGTAAAAGAGAACCGGTGAATAATCAGTATCGTCGTTATACTGTTTAAATTTTCCGCCCGTCTCTTATTCGTCTTATATGCATTGTAAATGAGTTCGCGATGAATTCGTTTTTGCAGTTGATTTTTAGTGCAGCTTGTTAATAACAGTGCCTTAGTTATTGTTACGCTTTCAAAACAAACAACGGGTTGTTTTTTTATCTATTCAACCTACTGGTGACGAATAACATCCTTTTAATATTCATCGTTGTAAAAGAGTACTTTGTTATTAATTCCACACGTCGTAATTCCACGCGTTATTAATTTCACACGTCGTAATTCCATGCGTTATTAATTCCACGCGTTATTAATTCCACGCGTCATAATTCCACACATCGTAATTCCACGCGTCATAATTCCACGCGTTATTAATTCCATGCGTCGTAGTTCCACGCGTTATAATTCCACGTGTCATAATTCCATGCGTTATTAATTCCACGCGTTATTAATTCCACGCGTCATAATTCCACACGTCGTAATTCCACGCGTCATAATTCCACGCGTCATAATTCCACGCGTTATAATTCCACGTGTCATAATTCCATGCGTTATTAATTCCACGCGTTATTAATTCCATGCGTCATAATTCCACGCGTCGTAGTTCCACGCGTCATAATTCCACGCGTTATTAATTCCATGCGTCGTAGTTCCACGCGTTATAATTCCATGCGTTATTAATTCTACGCGTTATTAATTCCATGCATCATAATTCCACGCGTCATAATTCCACGCGTTATTAATTCCATGCGTCGCAGTTCCACGCGCCATAATTCCACGCGTTATTAATTCCATGCGTCGTAATTCCATGCGCCGTAACTCCCCGCACTGTAATACCATGCGCCACTTCTACGCGCTGTAATTCCACGCTTTGTAGTTCCACGCGTCGTAAATACTCATACCGCACAATTTGATTATATAAAATAATCGTAACCTGCTCAATTTAAAGCTTGACGTTCAAAATCATCTAACATCGGTAACTGTTAATCGTTAGACAAGCACTGCACAGAGAAATCAAATTTTCCGACAGCCAATCGTACTAAAAAAGATTACGAAAAGTACGATCGTTTTGAGCAGACTTCGATGTATCGTAAGTGCCGATAGTGCTTTGTGTCACCGAATCGCGGTGGACATTCGACGCTCATGGTCGGCCATTTTGTGCGCGACAGCCTTCCAGTCTTCGTGCTTCGTTTTCGGTCATCGTTGAAGACTGGAAAACCTCACATAAATGAAAACCTTCGTGTCTCGTATTTCTATCGAGTCTCGTATTCGTACTTTTCCCTATGTACGATTCGTAACGGGTTCATTTTGTAAGGTAGCGTTCGAGTCGAAAATTGAAGCCATGGAAAATTGAACCGTCGCCATTTATCGGAACGAAGACGAAAGTTTCGGAATTCGCCGAATTATAATTGCTCTTGAATTGTGACCCATGGAAGAAGCAACATGTCAGTTCGAAAATTTTTGATGATCTATGAAATTCAATTCCATTTGATTCCACTGGCCACGTAACTACCTCTGTCTTCGTGCCTTGGATTAGGGGTGGATTAAGAGTGTCACAGTCGGAGGCTAGGGGCTGTGGGCGCACAGACTGTTCTAATTAAGCGTAGACCACGGTTTATCCCGTAAATTTGTGGAGAATTGAGGAAACAGAGGCTGTCTTCTTTCTACTTGCTTGGTCATTTATTTTTATTAAAACCTTTCTGTTTGTTTACTGTTATTTATGGTGGCGGATTAATGCGAGCCTAACGAGATTTTTGGATTCTGTTGTGTTTAAATGTAAACTAGAACAGTTGTTACATTGTTTATTGCTAACTATAAATTTTGTTTGTTACAGCTTTGTGTGACATGATAGTTCAATCTCTTCAGGGGGTGACTTTTTAAAATTACAAAAAATAAATGACCACATTTATAGTAAATGACCATATTTTATTATACAATTTTATTTGTGTACACAATTGTATTTTATTATTATTATTATTATTGTACATATATTATATATATTTTATTTGTATTTATATTAAATGACCATATATTTTATTATACAATTTTATTTGTATATATAATTGTATTTTATTGTTATTCTTATTGTATATATATTATATATATTTTATTTGTATTTATATTAAATGACCACATTTTATTATACAATTTTATTTGTATATATAATTGTATTTTATTGTTATTATTATTGTATATATATTATATATATATTTTATTTGTATTTATATTAAATGACATTTTATTATACAATTTTATTTGTGCATACAACTTATAATATATGTAAACAATTTTATTTTCTTACCTATCTAATTTTACTTTAAATCAAAAATTATTACAAAGAAACACAAAATCAAAATTTATAAAAAATCATTACAATAAACCACAGGTTTTACAAAACAAAATATATCAAAAGACGAGTTCCACGATTAATTTTTGCCCCAAATTTAATTTCCGTCCCCGTAATTCATCGCTAATTTAAACAACCCCCGATCAAACGCGGCATACGTATAAGAGAATAAAATGCAAAACGACGCAAAAGAATAGAATCCAAAACGGTAATGGTAAAATAATCTACGACGACAATAAATCAATCGCAAGTTATACCGATAGAACGCGTTCCACGAACAACGAATTTAGATGTTTGTGATAAATTGAACCACTGTAAGAATTATTACAACCGACCACTGAATAAATCTCGCAAAAGGCGCGATTTATCATCGAGATATCGAAGCAAGGATACAACCCTCTGGAGAACAACCCTTCGTCAATTTCGTACCCGACCTGGTCATTTATTCCCATTAAATATTATGAAATTTTATTTCCATGATTTGTAACGGAAAATGTTACGTTATTTCATGAAGTTTTTCAAATATAAAATAGAAAATATTAGTGCGTCGTTTTTTATGTGCTGGAACGTACTTTTTTGTTATAGAAATATGTATGTACTCGTTAAATAATATTACAGCAAATTCCTGGCATATGTAACGAGAACAGAGAAGTCTACATTAAATCGGTCACGTCGTGAATTTTAGGAATGGAAAGCCACGGAAGCTGAAATGTACAAATGCCTGATCAATTCATTCACTGTTCCACATTTCTAGATAGCGAAATATTTGAACAATCTCAAAAATACTGATGTTACATCCACAATTAAAATTTTGTTACCTGTTTGAATTTTGGGACTGCAAAAATTATGAGTGATTCACAAATCATGTTCTGGGACCACAAAGAGTTTCAAGAGTATCAGACATTTTCCAACATAAAATTAAAACAAAATTCAGTAAAGAAAATGTTATAGAAATAATATCGATATAATAATAAGAGAAGCTAGAGTATAAATGAATTATGCAGTCTACTTCGCTATAAAGCTGCCTAAATTTTCCCCGAAAGCAACAATTAATTTCTCGAACCTGTTAAATCCAGCTTGAAACAATCATCTCCGAACAGCTGCTTTCTCGCAAATTTAACATCTAGCGGAGGAAATTCTAGGATACGTATACACCTCTCGAGCGATCCGTCAATTTGGTCTGCCTCGAAGCTTCATAAGCGGGCCGAGCAGTGCCCGAATTAAATTTGCATAGCATCGCGATGTTTATTGATAGCACTCAGCTGTTTTTGTTTTGGCAGACACCACGAAAACGCACGGACCCACAAGGGAGAGAAGTGTCGTCATCGGATTATTGTTATTTTCAGCGTTGTCGAAGGTTGACCATCCGAATTCGCCTGTTTCGCGATCGTTCACTTGCTACTTTTTAACGTTTGTATCTTTTGGTAGGAAATTATACACCTTCAGTATAAATAGTGGGTACAGAATGAATTGAGTCGGAAAAAATGAACAGTGAACATTGTGTTAAGTAACTGATTGAATACTTGGGTCTTGCCTATACACGTACTGGCTAAACCGCGGGAGATACGACTTTTTGTCACAGGAGAAAACTTGTTCAGAATGGGCCAAAACCCCTAGAAAAATTGTTAGAAGTGACTAATACAAGCGGAGAACCTCTAACAAGCAAAAGTGAGTCAAAGTCCTATGACACTCCATCAAACCACATGTATGTACAGGCCAAACCGTGAGAGATACGAATTTTTATCATAGAACCAAACTTGTTTAGAATGGGTCAAAACCCCTAGAAAAAGTGTTAAAGTTGGCCCATGAAGTCGGTGAACCGACCGGCGACCGAATGCGAGTCAAAGTACTATAGACTCTATATGATCAAACATGCCTATGTGCGTATAGGCCAAACCGTGGGAGATACGACATTTTGTCATAGGATCAAACTTGTTTAGAATAACCCAAAACCCCCAGAAATACTGCCAAAGGTAGCTAATGTGGGTAGAAAACCCCCTAGCAAGCGAGGACAAGTCAAAGTACTATGACACCTCATCAAATCACATGCCTATGTGCGTATAGGCCAAACTGTGAGAGATACGACGTTTTGTCATAGAACCAAACTTGCTCAGAAGGGGTCAAAACCCCTAGAAAAATTGTCAGAAGTGACTAATGGGAGCGGAGAACCCGTAGCTGACGAAAGCAAGTCAAAGTCCTATGACACTTCATGATACCACATGCCTATATGCATACAGGCCAAACCATAAGAGATACGACGTTTTGTCATAGAACCAAACTTGCTCAGAATGGCCCAAAACCCCCAGAAACCTTGTTAAATATATCTAATGTTGGCGCAGAACCCGTAACCAGCGAAAAAGAGTCAAAGTCCTAGAAACCTCATACGACCACTCATGCCTATCTACATACAGGCCAAACCGTGACAGCTATGATATTTTGTAAGAGAATCAAAGTTGCTTAAAAAGGTCCAAAACCCCCAGAAAAGTTATCAAAAGTGCCGAAAGATGACTAATCTAAGGTCTGAGGAGAACCCTCGCAAACTTGTAATCCTGAAATAGTTCGTGTAGAGAACTGTTTTTAATTTAAACTCCAATTATTATGAATTATGTTCAGAAGTTATTAAACAGGGTGCATAGTTATTGAATAACTCAGCGCTTTAATCCTCTTTAGTTGAAACTTTATAAAGGATTTAACATTCCGTACATAATGAAAGGATTACTTCGCACTAGGAACAGTCAACCTTAGAATTTGTGCGGCTAGAAAATTTGATACTTAAGACAGTCCCGCCACATATTAAAGTCGAAAGCGGCGTTTAAAGGAGAATGCGTCTAACAGAACCTGACAAAATGGAATTTTAAACAGCAGAAAGGTAATTACACTGTTTAAGGGTAGTGCAGTGAATTTATAAACTTGCTAATGGTCAAAGTTGAAAGCGAATTAAAAACGAATTAAACTTCAAAGTGGACATAAAGAGCGCTTTAGTTAAAAAATAATTGTAAAAGAATGTGAATTTAAAATGGGATCGGAAAGGTCCTTCGGTGCTGTTTTGCATAAACGTGGCGTAAAAAGAGGGTCAAAAATAGTTGAAAGATGGCCTGCAAGGGATCTAAAAGCAGGGCAGCGGTTTGAAAAAGGAGCTCAAAAGAGATGCACAAGTATTTCTTCAGCCTTAGGGTGATTTAAATGAGGTGCAAAAACGGTTAAGTTGGGCTTCAGCTGGAACCTTTCACGATCTGTCCGAAAGCTGCAAGCGGTTTAAAGATGACAGGAAAAGTCAAACTTCCAAAAAAAAACCACTAAATTCAAGACTATACTTACAGCTAATTCCACGTCTTGCAAATACCTTATATTTATCAAAGATTTTGCAATAAAATATACTAGAAACTGCCTAAAGCATACCTTATGTATCCAAAGAGCGATGTGGACATTTAGTTAAAGCTTTATGAAGGAACGCACAAAAAATTTGTAACATTTGCTATTTTAGTAATTAAAGCAAACTTCAGGGGTCGAGTTGCTTTGAAACACATCACAACGTTTAATTTATTATTTTAAAAATTGCTTAACTTGCTGACCTCACTTGATCTTTCTGCTTTTTTACAGACAACGTTGCATAATGTTGTAGATTATTTCTTTGGGTTTATTGATGAAGTTATTGATGTTTATTATTATTGCACTTTACGCACACACACTCATATATTCAAATCTCCACATATCCAAATCTCCACGTATCCAAATCTCCACATATGCAAACTCTCACATGTTCAAATCTCCACATATCCAAATTTACACATATGCAAATCCTCACATGTCGAAATCCTCACACATCCAAATTTCCACATATCCAAATTCCCACATATGGAAATCCTCACATATCCAAATCTCCACATATCCAAATCCTCACAAATGCAAATTTCCACATATCCAAATCTCCACATATGGAAATCCTCACATATGGAAATCTCCACAAATCCAAATCCTCACATATCCAAATCTCCACATATGCAAATCCTCACATGTCGAAATCCTCACATATGGAAATCCTCACATATCCAAATCTCCACATATGCAAATCCTCACATGTCCAAATCTCCACATATGGAAATCCTCACATATCCAAATCTCCACATACTCAAATCTCCACATATGCAAATCCTCACATATGGAAATCCTCACATATCGAAATCTCCACATACTCAAATCTCCACACACGCAAATCCTCACACGTCCAAATCCCCAAATTTATTATTATTGCACATTACACACCCTAGTATAAATTATTGTATATTACACATTACACTTTACACTGCACACAACAAAAAATTTCGTGCCTCATATTTATATAAAAAGAAAATATTTTGAAGAAAATTGTTGATACCTAAAGTACGAAGAAACTAATCTACTGTTCCTTTTTTTCGATTCAATTGATTGCAGCAATTCGATGACTCTTTTCTCCCCGATTCAATTAGCAACGAGGAAGGTCGACGTGTTAATTAAAAGTTTATTAATCTCTCGATTAATCCGCTGTCCCATAGAAGCGGAGAGAGGAGGGAGTTTAGGTGGAACGAGAAATTTTCGCAAAAACAAGGCAACGAACTCGGATGGTTCTCGAGCAATTAACACGTTAAATGCTGCAGTGGAAACGGTCATGTGTAATACATGCTGCATGTGTAATTAGCTGGTGCATAAATGCTTTGGTTTTGCGATTTGAAGGTTTTTGGTGTGAGAAGTCTAAAACGTTGAGGTTAGTTGTAGAATTGGTAAAATTGATAAATTGATGAATTGATAAAAATGAGAGAATTAATGAAATTGATAAAATTGACAGGATTTACAAAATTGATAAAATAGACAGAATTCATGAAATTTATAAAATTGACAATATTTATGAAATTGACAGAACTGACACAACTGATGAAAGTCATAAAACTGACAGAATTGATGAAATTTATAAAATTGACAGTATTTATGAAATTGATAAAATAGACAGAATTCATGAAATTTATAAAATTGACAGTATTTATAAAATTGATAAAATTGACAGAAATTATGAAATTCATAAAATTGACAGAAATTATGAAATTGATAAAATTAACAGAATTATTGAAATTGATAAAATAAACAGAATTCATGAAACTTATAAAATTGACAGTATTTATGAAATTGATAAAATTGACAGAATTCATGAAATTGATAAAATTGACAGAATTCATGAAATTGATAAAATTGACAGAATTTATGAAATTGATAAAACTGACAGTATTTATGAAATTGATAAAATTGACAGAATTTATGGAATTGATAAAATTGACAGAATTTGTGGAATTGATAAAGTTGACAGAATTTATGAAATTGATGAAATTGATGAAATTGATGGAATTGATAAAATTGACAAAATTTATGGAATTAATAAAAATTGACAAAATGGACAAAATTGACAAAATGGACAAAATTGCCAAAATTGCCAAAATTGACAAAATTAACAAAATTGATAAAAGTGATAAAATTGATAAAATTGACAAAATTAATAAAATTGATAAAATTGCCAAAATGAATAGAACTGATATTAATTCCCAAAATCCAAATTTTCCACATTCCATAATGTGGATTTTATCAAATCTTCAAATCCTTAAATTCTGCTTAAATAACTTCTCCACTCCACCCTTCCCAAATCTCAAAACCCAAAACACCCCAAATCAAACAAAAATCCAATCTACCAAAACCTTCTACTTCTCCAAAACCGAAACTTCCAAGTCACTCCCTTCAATATTAAATTTAGAATTGTATATTTATCCACGAATGATTCCATCGCTAATGATTATTATTATTATTATCATCATCGAATACAAGAAGAAGGGAGTAACAGATTTATCGAGATTTGCAATTTCATTTCGGATTTCTCGTGCGCGATGCGTTGCATAATCGAAATTGCCTTGACCTTGCACGGTGCATCAATCTTGGCTGCGTTTTAGAATGCAAATCGCGCTTCTTCTTTCCGGGAACATAGTCGAGACTGATACGGGAAGAAGAACGAAACGACCGATTAAATCCTACTTTTATACAACTTATCGCCGAACGAATCGACCATTTTATTTCACGCATAAAAGCACCGTATTAAAAACTTCTCACCGGGAAATTTGCTTGCAGAAATACTTCGCTGCTTTCGTAATTAAAATCTAACAATAGTTTGCAATTTTTCCTTGCAAGCAAATTATTAAATCTCAAGCTTCATAATTTTTTTTGTAGAAAAATATAAATTACTTTTCAATTTTTTTACTGGTAAAGATTGAAATTTATTAATTCAACTATTTTGCAAATTTTCAAATTTTTAAATTATTCATTTAGAAGACTTTTTAGTTTAGCAAATAAAATTAAATATTTTTCAACTTGAAAATCTTCAAATTTGTAAATTATTCATTTAGAAGACTTTTTAGTTTAACAAACAAAATTAAATATTTTTCAACTTGAAAATCTTCGAATTTGTAAATTATTCAATTAGAAGACTTTTTAGTTTAGCAGATAAAATTAAATATTTTTCAGCATGAAATTCTTCAAACCTGTAAATTATTCAGTTAGAAGACTTTTTAGTTTAGCAAATAAAATTAAATATTTTTCAACTTAAAAATCCTCAAATTTGTAAATTATTCAATTACGAGTTTTTCACCAAACAAAATGAATAAAATAAATATTTATTTTAATGCAGAACGAGAGCTTTATTTTTATCGAATAAAAAGTTTGAAATGGAATAAAATAAATTTCCAGCGTCGAATTTCTGTAACAAAATAATTTGGTAATTCCGACAATTAACCATCGTTCCGGTATCGCTAAAAACAGATCATGAAACTGGCGAACTCCAACTTACAGCAAACGGTTTCGAAATTTGCCTCTCTCTCGACATTTCGAAACACGACGCTCGAAACTTTCCCGTCCCTATTCACTCTATTATCCCATTTTCTGCCCTGAAAGTTGCTCGCCGGTCGTCCAGACAAAAATCGAGCGTTGTTTTTCGTTGTTGCGAGCAGCACGCGATTCGTTCGACCGTTTCGACGCGTATTACATTTCGCAACTGGCGATAGTAACTATTATTTAACAGTCGATTATTCCGTGACAACGCACGGCGGAAAGCATGACTCACTTCGTATCAATTTCCATGTTTATTGACACGTGGAGTACTGGGGATTCGATAATTTAACAATTTAGAACATCGTGGATTTTCATATTTGCAGATTGCGGAAATAAAAATAAATCGAAGGCAAATATTCACAATAGAGACCTAAAATAGGCAAATTTCAGGGACTTAATTTTAAGGACACTGTGAGCTGGATATTACTCTTAAGGGAAATGTTTCAGGTTGTATTCTGAAATGTTAACAAATTAGAATGGGAATTGCATACTGAATTGTACGTCCAGTTTACATAGGTAAATCCACAAGTTTATACATTTTCCATGTACTCCAAAATTGTGACGAAACATTAGAAATAAGTGTTTAATTTCGAGAGACGTGTTAATTTGATGTTACCTAAAAATGTATGAAGCTTCTACAAAATCGGGTCCGATATAACAAATGGCGTTGTTAATAACAGCAAAATGCGAAAGGTTCAGAAACTTGGATCGTGTATGTTTAGTAGAATCGAGCAAATTAATAATGCGATACTCGAACTGCTGAAAAGAGAGGCAAGTTACTCGCGCTAGTATATTTCGCTATTTACGCTTGCAATGTAAAGTAGGCTTTAAGACCCACGTGTTCTTCACTCTTAACTTTTTTACTGTGAAGTAAAACGAATAGATGCTATAAAAGGGGACGTGCTCTTTTATAACATAAGTTACTTTTTATCGTAGTATAGAAACTACGCTGCCTGCTTTATGCATACTTTTCACAATTCGTTTTTTTACAAAGAAATGTGCATCAGCGTTCGCAGAGTTCATCGTTCGTGGACGATCAAGGTATAAATTGTTACTACTCGTTTTGATGAACTTTTGGACAAATATCTTGGCACTGGTAGCGATAACGCTTGCTTTTCGATTGAGAATAAAGTGGAAAAATGAATGAGCCGAAGCATCGATTGTGTAATTATTCTTTGTCTCGACAGAGACATCTGGGCAAAACGACTTTTGTAATACGAAGTCGGCCATTTTGGTTGCGGTGTTAAGAGACTTTCAACTTAGAGTTTAATCTTCTATAGGTATATCGTGTTATTAAACGATGAATCTTTTCTATTGTCTTAAAAATCTATTTTATAGTCAGACGGTTTTGGCGAAATAGCTTAAACCCATCACTACCGAGGTCTAGATTTCAAGTCACAATGCAGCATGATTTGTAGGTTATGAGAATTATAGTTCTGGAATTTATTTGTGAGAATTTAAACGAATTAATATAATTAATTAATGAATGTAAGTAGAATTGAATTATGTAGCGTTATCAAATTTCAAAAAATGGGATAGCTGGTGTAGTAATATTAATGAATGTAAACAGAAAGAATTGAAGTTATTCAACGTTATCAGATTTCAAGAACGCAACAATATAGCGATTTTTAGATTATTTGAAATGCGAAAGAAAAATTCTGCAAAGTATAACTTAAACAGGCAAATGAAGTAATAAACAAGCCGCCATAATTCCGATAATTAATAGTACCCAATTTAAAGAGATCACCGTACAATTTATTCAACCGACAATCATTGTGCAAAAAAGAAAGATTTAAAAGGGGGAAAAAAGTTGGTCGGTTACAGAGAAGCAAACGACGCCTGTAGAATCGATAGGACACCCTTAAAGAAGTAATCTTCATCCCCTTGGTTCGTTGTTGCTTTATTTATTTCTTCGAGCACCGGAAAGCGCGAAACGAGCCGGCAAAGGGAGAAGAAAAGCGTCGTTGAGCTTAACTGAGCTTACTAGCAAGCTACCTGGGCCATCTTCATTTAAATACAACGTCCACGGTAATTTCCAGTTACGCTCGCCAGGCGATCTCAACGACGTCTTTTTAATTCTAATGGATCGACCACTCGAACCACTCGACCTTTTTGTCCGGCGATCAAATAATCGAACCTCTCTATATCGCGGATTTTTGCTATGGAGTGCGTGGTGGTTGGAGTCAGTGAAATTCTTGAAATTCTTATTCTTGAATTTTGTGAAAGATGTGGTGAATCTGTTATATCTCGTTGACAGTACGCTGTTCAATATTAATTGGGTTTCTTACTAATAGTAAGGTGTAGTATATTAGTAATAGCAAGATATAGTACGTTAGTAATGGCGAGATATAAGGAGATAGGTAGCTAGGTAAGATTTGCTAATAATAGTAAGTAGACAGTACATGTGAAATGGGGATGTAGGGTAAGGACATAGCTATCATTAACTTTACTTATGTAGCTTAAGACGGGTGAATTTGACAGAGGTAGGTATAGTGTTAACAGACTTGTATCGTGATTGAAAGGTTGTAAGAAGAATTCAATAAGGAGACCAATAAAACTCTGTGTGTGCAAGTTTCCACATATGCAAGTTCATGTGTTCTCTAATTTCCATATATGCTGGTTCTTACAATCTCAAATCTCCACATATTCAAATCCTCACATGTCCAAATCTCCACATATGCAAATTCCCACATATGCAAATCTACACATATGCAAATTTCCACATATCCCAATTTCCACATATCCTAATTCCCACATATCCCAATTCCCACATGTCCAAATTTCCACATATGAAAATTCCCACATATCCAAATCCTCACACGTCCAAATCTCCACATATGCAAACTCTCACATAACCAAATCTCCACATATGCAAATTCCCACATATCCCAATTCCCACATGTCCAAATCTCCACATATGCAAATTCCCACATATCCAAGTCCCCACACGTCCAAATCTCCACATATGCAAACTCTCACATATCCAAATCTCCACATATGCAAATTCCCACATATCCTAATTTCCACATATCCTAATTCCCACATATCCTAAATCCCACATGTCCAAATCTCCACATATGCAAATTCCCACATATCCAAATCCCCACACGTCCAAATCCCCAAATCCCCAAATTCCCCACTTTCCATCTCCACAAGCTCTCGCTATGAACCCACCTCTCAACATGAGATCCCAGCAAGTTCCAAATAGCTCCAAACCCTGCCAAAGCACATTATTCCCCAACAAATTACATATACGTGTTTTCTAAATGTACTATCTTCCAACTGACAAGTGCATTGTACAACATAAATAATTGGTAATAGTGAAAACGATCATGTAAAGTGTTATTGCCTCCTCGACCTCCATTTTATCAGTAACCCTGAATACAGACGTAAGTATTTCACCTTGCAATATATTCACAAAGTAAAACTTTCAACCAGTTTGTACGCTATTTCACTCTTAATAATGGACTGATAGCTCCTTCTGATACATAATAATTACGCAATACAGTTAATAGAAGCGTTTAACGTTAATACAAGAAACATTACTGCAATTTACATGACAAAATACAAGGAAATTGCAGTGGCAATATTTATATAAAGAAGATTTAAGTGACGTAAAATGTTCGATAAATATGAAACAATTCGTTTTCTTTCTTTTTGTAAATAAAGTAGAGTAAATATTATAGACTGGCAATCAATAAATGGTCGCAATTTTCAGAGATTGAGGCAAACAAAAACTTGGGACGCACTATTATGTTTTATAATCGATCAAATGTTTTGTGTGGGTAAAACATGTACTTGTGTATATTGTTTGTGCAGTGAAATAGTTTAGTGCGTATTTGTGCAACTGGGATTTTGGGTGTAATCGGATTTGATGAGGTTTAATAGTGGACGTGTGGGAAGCTTGATTGAGTGGGGGTTGAAAATTGGGGGTGGAGATTTTTAAATTGTAGTGTTCAGAAATTTTTGAGTGGAAAGTGCAAAACTTGCAAATTTGCTAGTATGATATTGTAGAATAATTTCTATATGTCAGAATCCACATATGTTCAAATCTCCACATATACAAAGCTTCATATGAGCAACTCTTCACATGTCTGAATCTCTACATATTCAAATCTCCACATATCCAAATCTCCACATATTTAAAACCTACCATGTCCAAATTTCCACATATCTAAATCTCCACATACTCAAATCCTCACACGTCCAAATCTCCACATATCCAAATCTCCACATGTCCAAATCTCCACATATCCAACTCCTCACATGTCCAAATCTCCACATATCCAACTCCTCACATGTGCAAATCTCCACATATCCAAATCCTTACATGTGCAAATCTCCACATATCCAACTCCTCACATGTCCAAATCTCCACATATCCAAATTCTCACATGTCCAAATCTCTACATATGTGAATCTCCACATATGCAAATTTCCATATATCCAAATCTCCACATATCCACACATCCAAATTTGCAAATTTAAATATAGAAAAAGAAATCCAAAAACCCTAAAAGACTCTCGTAACCAAAACCCCCAAATTACTTCCAAGAACCAACACTAAACATCAATCCAATTATTCCTCCAAATTGATCACACACAAGAACTCTAACAACGCAAACAACATCCAATCGCAATCAAATCGCCCTTAATTTATTGGTCATCGAATAAGTTCAGCAGATACAATTTCTGGATTGTCGTTAGAGTTTGATCGATGAAGATTGATCAACCGAAGTTGAACGACGATGGTTGACTACCGGAAGCTGACACCTACAGACTCGAATTACTGTAACTTGCAAATGGAATTAGGGAAGTTCCCGTTGTTTCTCAGTTTACAGTCGGCATCACAGGGAATAACTTTCACAAAGGAATAGCTGAATGATGCTCCTTTCTGAAACTTGTTACTCTGCTCGGAAGATTACTTGTCCAGATGGGTAACATATTACAAAGCTATTGATTGTGCCTTGGGGAAACTATCTACACGAGATGGTAGGGATTGATTACTTTTCTACTTTTAAATTTTCTTTTTTTTTGGGTTCTTTGTGTTCTTGTGTGACTGCAATTTGATTGTGGAAGAGGGAGATAGTTATTTATGTTATATTCTGTGTAATTTTTAGTGTGATGCTGTGATAATTAGGTGAGAGAAATATGTTGTGAAAATAGGGTGTGGTAATATAGTGGGAAGATGTGTTGAAGGAATATGTGGTTGGATATTAATATATATACACATGTTCAAATCCTCATATGACCAAATCTGTATGGATATAAATCTTCACATGTCCAGAGACCCACATGACCAGATCTCTACATATTCAAATCTTCATATGTCCTAATAACCACATATGCAAATCACCACATGGCCAAATCTCCACATATGCAAATTCTCATATGTCAAAATTTCCACATATTCAAATTTCTACATATTCAAATTTCCACATATGCAAATTTCCACATGTCCAACTCCTCACATGTCTGAATCTCCACATATCCAACTCCTCACATGTCCAAATCTCCACATATGCAAATCTCCACATATCCAACTCCTCACATGTCCAAATCTCCACATATCCAAATCTCCACGTATGCAAATCTCCACATATCCAACTCCTCACATGTCCAAATCTCCACATATCCAAATCTCCACATACCCAAATCTCCACATATCCAAATTCTCACATATGTAAATCTCCACATATCCAAATCTCCACATACTCAAATCTCCACATATCCAAATCTCCACATACTCAAATCTCCACATATCCAACTCCTCACACGTCCAAATCCCCACATATCTAAACCTCCACATGTCCAACTCCTCACACGTCTAAACCTCCACACATAACCCAAAAGTACCTCCACCACAAAACTACATAATTGAAGACCAGCGACTCAGTAAAAGCACCTGATAAAACCTAACATAACCTACACAAAATTGCAACGAAAGTACCTCCTCAGCTTCATCGACGAAGAACATAAAAAGTACATATACAGCAGTCACTGAAGTACAATAATTTGACCAGGCATTGTACGTAACAGGAAGCATTAGTAATCAGTCGATATCAATTTCTCCAGTGAAATGTGGTGACATTGGTTAGAGTGTCGTGACGGGCCTACAAAGCGATTTTGTTTACCCGCCTCGTGTGCCGCACAGGAAAATTCTATTTAGCAAATAAGATCGTATCACCCTGCACGATAGCGTTTCGCGTGACAGCTGAAGTAAAGTGTTCTCGGATATTTGTCCAAGCACACCTGTTCTACACTGCGACGTAACCTTTTTGATAATATTTGTGGGAGGATGTGAAACTTTTTTAATTATGTAGTTTTTTAAAGTTTGGGGAGTTTAGTATTAAGGGAGATGGGAGGTGAATTTTTGGAATTTTCAGATCTACACATGTTCAAGGCTTCACATAACCAAATTTCCACATATGGAAATCCTCACATGTCTAAATCTCCACATATCCGAATTCCCACACATCCAAATTTCCACATATCCAAATTCCCACATATGGAAATCCTCATATATCCAAATCTCCACATATCCAAATCCTCACACATGCAAATTTCCACATATCCAAATTACCACATGTGGAAATCCTCATATATCCAAATCTCCACATATCCAAATCCTCACACATGCAAATTTCCACATATCCAAATTCCCACATATGGAAATCCTCATATATCCAAATCTCCACATATCCAAATCCTCACACATCCAAATCTCCACATATGCAAATCCTCGCATGTCGAAATCATCATATATGGAAATCCTCACATATCCAAATCTCCACATATCCAAATCTCCACATATCCAATCCCCACATACCCAAATCTCCACATATGCAAATCCTTGCATTTTCAAGTCCCTATAATCCCAAGTCAGTAAATTTCTGATCCTTCCATTTCTAAATTCCCAAATCCTCAAATCCTCAAATCATCAACTTCGCAGCTTCCTAACTTCTTAACTCCCTAAATCCAAAAATCCAAAAATCCCCAAACTTCAAATAATTGATCTGTTGAAGTAAGCGAAAATTCATGCCCAAATATGGTAAGCTTCGGGCCCTTACTAGGGTTGTAAATTATGTCAGGAAAAACCAAGGGTCAACTATGCAGTTGTGCTTTACTGCTGACCTTTTTGGGACAGCTTGACTTTTTCAGTCAGTTCGACAAGCGAGTCGGTATAGGCAGGACATACCTGGTTTAGTCTGTTTTACACATTTTTTCTTTTTTTAATATTAAAGTTCAGTATTCTAAACTGTTTATTTCTTTATTAAATAATAGTATCTTCGTCATAACCTCAACATGATCAACCAACCCACAACTGTTATAAATCTCCCCAATTTCCGGCATAAAACAGCACAAAATAAAATAATAAAGAATACCTCCCTTTCGTCAGTTTCCTGCAATTCGATTATTCGAAACGTCTCGCGTAATTTTCGGGATCGTCACGAGCGGAATGATATTCAGAAGTGCGCGAAGAATGGAAACGGTGAAGTTTCGTTAAAAAGTAAATATCAATGGGTTGTTTCCAGCGGAATTTCGTGTGATTTCGGTTGAATAAATTTCATTCGGCTTATTTGAAATAAAGTTCAATCTGTTCGTTTTCATGAGGATGGAACGTGTCGAAAATTCTGGCCTGTGAAATATTATTTTTCCCGCGGATATATTGAAAACACTGAAATGATGCCGTTATTAAAAACCTACAGATTATCAACGTCATTAAATTCTGCTCGTTTTAATCATCTCGATGTTAATTCAATTTTTAATTTCTCGAAATTCTTCGACTGATTTCATCTATTAATTATGAGGTTTGATTTTTTTTAATGTGAAATCGATCGAGTATTGTATTCAGAATTTTAATTAAATTAAGGAAACTCTTGACGAAGACCTTCATTCACTTTTTTTGCAAATTCTCTAATTAATTTTATTTCTTTTTTTTTGGATAAATATGTATTGAATCAGACAGTTTATTAAATTTAATCTCTTTTCAAACAGTAGATAAATTTTTCTTATAAAAATTATTCAAGAAAAATTATGTAATACTGCAATCAAGTAATCATCAATCAATTATCAATCAATCAAACAATCATCAGTTAAATATCAATCAATGAACACATCATAAATTTACTATCAATCAATCAATTATCGATAGATTGTTCGTCAATCAATCAATCATCAATCTATCAATCAACCAATCAAATTTCAATCATCATCATCACGTACTAATTTATCAATAATCAATCGTCAATTAACCATTAATTAATTGAGCCTTAATCAATCATCAATTAATCACCAACCAATCATCAATTAATCACCAATCAATCATCAATCAATCACCCATCAATCATAAACCAGTAGTCAATAAATTATCAATAAATCCTCAATCAGTCAATTATAAATAAATCATCAATCAATCAATTATAAATAAATCCTCAATCAATCAATTATCAATAAAACATCAATCAATCAATCAATTATAAATAAATCCTCAATCAATCAATTATAAATAAATGCTCAATCAATCAGTTATCAATAAACCATCAATCAATCAATTATCAATAAACCATCAATCAGTTACCAATAAATCATCAATCAATCAATTATCAATAAACCGTCAATCAATCAATCAATTATAAATAAATCTTCAAACAATCAATTATAAATAAATCTTCAAGGAATCAATTATAAATAAATCATCCATCAAATATCATCAACGCCCACGAAATTGATTGATCGACCGTCTAGTATCAATTCAACGATCTACCTCGTAATTTCGACGAAGTCCATCCTATGATCAAAGGTATCGAAATTCGCCAATGAAAACCCAGTTTGAATGACTCTGTAACACTGACTCAATGGACCAGAGTGTTTCCATAGAAACTGGCCTAAAAGAGATACCTAGAACCTAGCTAGATTCTAGGGACTGGCTAAACCTGGATCAGATTTTCACGGGTAGCATCGCTAAGATGCTTCTGAACCGGCGTCGATCGATCGCCCGTTAACGACCGTTCTGTTCCTTCGGCAATTAATCGCGGTAATCTGACTATTCGGAGATGAGACAAGCAGATGAGAGAAAGAGAAAAAAACCTATCGATTTTCCTATTTTTAGCCGGTCGCTGCAGAGATATCGCGCTTAGAGTACAAAAAGAGAAAAAAAATGAAATGTACGTTCCAATTTGGGAGCGGGTATTTATGTTTGACTGGAGAGGAAAATTTCACTGTTAAAATATTGATTATTATTTTAGTATATGGCTTTTTAGATTGGGGTGTAGACCTGGTCAAATTTTTAGGATGATTCCTTTAACTATTCATCAATAAACAATATTATAAATCAATCAACAATAGCCAATACATTTGTTCAATCAATCAATCAATTAATCAGTAACTAACTATTAATCAATCAACCAATCAAATATTAATTAAACAAATAAATTAATCCTTCATTAATAAACCATTACAAAATCAATTAATCCATCATGATCATCAATAAACTATCAATCAATCAATCATGATCATCAATAAACTATCAAACCATCAATCAATCATGATCATTAATAAACTATCAATCAATTAACCAATCATGATCATCAATAAATTATCAATCAATCAATCACAATCACCAATAAACTATCAACTAATCAATCAATCAATCATGATTGTCAATAAACTATCAATCAATCAATCAATCATCACCATCAATAACCAATCAATCATTATTATCAATAAACTATCAATCAATCATGATCATCAATAAACTATCAATCAATCAAACATCGCCATCAATAAACTATCAATCAGTCAGTCATCACCATCAATAACCAATCAATAAAGCAACCAATCAATCAATCAATTATCACCATCAATAACCAATCAATCAATCAATCAATCATCACCATCAATAACCTATCAATCAATCAATCATCGATCATCAATTATGACTTGCAAATTCACACTTCCTTCTCAATTATTAATAACCTCTAACGAAGCACTAATTACCAGTTACCATTTATCAATATTACTACCAAATGACCAACTATCATTTACAAATTATCAACAACCATCAATCAATCACTAATTACCAAGCAGTCAATTGTCAACCAATTAACAGATAACAATATTCACGAAATGAAATAATAAGCCTCAAAGATAAAATACATTCCTGAAAGCATGAAAACATAAAAGTAACAGCACACTTTACACTTCGACCGTGGCATAAAAAGCAACTGATTAGAAATCATAGAAATACACTACCTAGTGTGATATCCCGATCAAGATCTCAGATATACTGAATCATGATCGGAGTAATTAATTCGCTAAACAAACCATGATCTAACTACCTTCATTTGAATAATGCATTCATTAACGTTAGAAAAATCTCTGCACAATCACAGTTCAGATATTTTCGATTACAATCTCCGGTTTTGTAACTCTGTTTCTTCAGAAATTATAGCTATACACACCAATCGATAATTAATGTAAATTAGAGCTATCGCTCAAGCCACTGCCGTTAGGGCAATCAATGTGTCATTCACCTAATTGCACGTTGACTGGAAAATAGATATCTAAGCTAAAACATATTACTGCTATAATTAATACATTTTCAAGTTCATTTTATTATGACAAATCGAACATTAATTTTATTTTAAATTACATTTTCAATTCAACTTAAATTTTAAAAAGTTAATTTGGAGGTTAGAATTCTAAGGTGACCAGCCTTAAATACAAACGTCATCCGTAATCCTAAACACGGTAATTACATAGCAGTTTCACTTGACACCGCTCCAATAACGTACACAAACATTACACAGTCCTAAACCATCGTCCTAAATTATCGTCAATATCATTTAAATCCTGAGAATTTCTGACTCCACAAAATTAAAGAAATTTCCTTCCGCCATTTTCCCTCGGCCTCCATTTCGAAAATCGGACAAATTCGAACGACGACAATTAAACTATTTTAAACTTAACAATGGAATTACATAATTCCACATTATCAGAATTCTGGATACAGTAAATCGCAAGAATCCGATCTCATTAAGCCGCTGTTTCCAGATAACTGATTCACGATGCATAACACGCGTGTTGACAGTACAGATTCAAATAACAATTCCGTTGAGAGTTACTGCCGTTAATCAAACCACGGAAAACCTGCGTCGAATTAATTCGGCGGAAATTGACGTAACGGTTAAAATTTTGAATAAAATCGAATTTTTCGATCGATCATTCCACAGTTAATTGGCAGTTTGTATTCTTGGTATTAGCATTAATTGACGCAATGAACTGGTTTTTCGCGACCGGTTACGTCTAACAGTTAGGTTAGCACGTTTCGAACAAAAGAAATATGATGTTTACTTACCGACAACAAGTACCGAAACGGGGTTCACTTCACTGCACACTTCACACGTTCCTCACAATTTCACGAGCACGACGCAGCCCTATCGACTAGGACCGAGCACAGACGTCTCATTTCACCACACTTATCCAAAAGCTTCATCGATAAAACCTTCGATTATCTGCACCTGTTTCACCATGGAACACGCGTTCCCCAAACAGCGTATCATTCGAAGTTCACAGGGGTCGAAAATCACGGAACAAGACACACGGATTATCGGTTTCGTTACTCTCTTTTATTTCGAAGAGGCTCGAGGGTTGATCACAGTGACAAAAGGAGAACGTTTGAACGAACAGAACAAATATACACGTGATTGACAATGCTCGCGGCGTGGCGAGTCAGCCGAGACTGAATCGAGTCGACTCGACTCGGGACGCGTCGGGCTTGAATGAGCGTGGCTGCGCGACGAAGACGGACGAAGACGCACGAAGTAGGGCGAGTAAGACGACCAGTGAGGGCGACGGGGTGGGGGAAGGGTGAATGCGCGCGAGGGAGACTTTCAAATAAAAATATTACGTTTCTTTTCGCAAAAAATATATTTCTGAAATAGTTCTCTGAAACTTTCTTGCTTAGTTTAGAAAATACGAATAGAAAATGTAATGTGAGGGTACAGGAGAAAAGTGATCGTAAAAATAACGGAGTAAACGGTGTAATTATGAAAATAATACTGAAAAGGGAAGACAGAAGACAGTGAAAAAACAGTGACTAACAGGTAGATTAAATTAGAACGTCAAACAAAAGAAATAAAATCAGACATTGATCGATAAAATTAATGAAACTAAAATACGGGAAGATAAAGTAGAATTACGTCCTTAAGAGGAAGGAAAGAAGGAAAATAAATTTGACCCGGGAAGAGGGTAACTCAAAGAGCAGGTAAGTCACAGAGAATACAGATGATTATCAGGATTTAAAGGGAGTAACAAGGAATAGCAAAAAATGTGTATAAAGGACCTGAAATGGTCTACATAAATTAGAAAAGAAATTAAAAAACCAAGAAAGGAGAGTTAAACGTAGAATTAAACGCCTCGGGCGAATAATAAAGTTTAAGGTAAAATGTAAAGGCGGCTATAACTTCAGGTAAACAGACAGAATGCGAATTATTTTCGCTAATAGTGGGTGGAAATTTTATCAGGTAAAATATTTTGACTGGTGTGTTATGTGAGTAGTTATTTTCAGAAATACTTAATATTTAATATTTATGTAATATTTAATATTTGATGTTTATATAATATTTAATAATTAATATTTGATATTTATATAATATTTAATAATTAATATTTGATATTTATATAATATTTAATATTTAATATTTGATATTTATAAAATATTTAATTCTTGATATTTATAAAATATTTAATACTTGTTATTTATTAAAAAATATTTAATACTTGATATTTACAAAATATTTAATGCTTGATATTTATAAAATATTTAATACTTGTTATTTATTAAAAAATATTTAATACTTGATATTTACAAAATATTTAATACTTGTTATTTATTAAAAAATATTTAATACTTGATATTTACAAAATATTTAATACTTGATATTAAAAAATATTTAATACTTGTTATTTATAAAAATATATTTAATACTAGATATTTATAAAATATTTAATACTAGATATTCACAAAATATTTAATACTAACTATTTACAAAATATTTAACATTTAAAATTTTTAAAATCAAAACCTTAAATTTAACAAATTCAGTCCCCAAGACATCAAGGTGCGTATTTGATCAATAAATCTTTTTTTAGTCCACCACGGTCATTCAACGAGACAAAACTTTCGGAAAATTCCCCTAAGACTAATTTGATCACAGTTCATCGATCTCCAAACGCGTAAAGTTCCCACACTTGTGAAATTTAAATCAACCACTCGAAAACGTCAGGTTATGCAGAGGAGACATTGGAAGCTACTTATTTGAGAAAAACGTTCGATTATCGAGATTCCCATAATAGATGTACTTGTAACGACACTCAATCCCCCACGACGTGCATTATTGTGCAGCTCTATCGAGCTCACCCTGAAAGCCCACGACATCGATACTCATGCATGGCTGAAAACCGATCTCACACGGAAAGTTTTTAAACTGATTCGCTCTATTATGGCGGGACAGAATTATACGATGTCTGAGTGTATACGCTATGCTCTAGAATAGGTTAAAAAGGTAAAAAGTCCGAAATTTCTAGTGTTTACTAGCGTTTACAGGTGATAAACATGTTTACACTTGATTAAGTTGTGCTTACATACGTGATTGAACAAACTTTTACAGCAAACGATATCTGAAGGGAAAGCTAACAGAATTTTGTTAGCATACTTTTAACAGTGGAATTGCAATTCTGTTTAGACGAAGCTCAGCAAAGTTGTATTAGAGGTTAGAGTTATACAGAGTAGAGTCATAAGCAAAATCAAATTACAGTTATAGAAAGCAGAATTAGATTATGGTACAAAGTAAAATTGAGTTACAGTTATAAACAGTAAAATTAGAATAGAGTTGTACGAAGCAAAATTAAGTTAGAATTATACAAAGCAAAATTAGATTACAGTCGCGTCCGGTATTCGAGAAGTTTGACAAAATTTACTGCGGTACATTTCATCAAAGTACGTACATATTTTATTATAGGTAGCTTTACGTAGTTTATTTTATTATAGGCAGCTTTCAAGTTCTAGCACGCGACTTACATTTTGAGAGAACGTATTAAAGAGCGGAACGAATGGCTTCTAGACACAACCCCGTAACTCGAGGGAGTCTTAAATCGCCGAAATCCGCGGGAAGAGCGGATGCTTCTCGAACGAGAACACCGATCGATATATCGTCGCGAAACTCGAACGTATCGCGGGTTCGTTTTGGCACGATGCTACGGCCGATTGCCAATTTCCAGAAGTTGCAAGCTGTGTTATCTTTGCTCGATACAGTTGCAACGAAGGCATCCGTGGCTCGCGAACAATGAACACGTTCGTGACTTCTGATTGACTGGCCATTACGTCCAGTGACAGACGTAGCAGCTTATTCAGAATCACGCAAACTTGGATGATTCTGATTTTAACAAATAATCAAGCGTTCGCATGGTGATACGATACTTTGCACGATAACTGATATATGTCGTTAGTTTCGTTCTTGTGTAATAAAAATGTTCAAGGTTAAAAATTAGATTGATATTGATTGTTTTTAACCGTACAGGGAATCAACTACTAGTTGATGTTAATAATTCTTAATTTTTGCTTTTTTATTTAGACTTGTTGTCTGAGTCGTGACGCACTTAAACTTCAAGCATGACGCACTTAAACTTTAAGTATGACGCACTTCATAAATTATACAGCAATCATATTTATAGAGCTACTATATCATAGAGCTCTATGTCATATTATAAAGATACTAATTTCATTTTTAAGGAGATTTCAATTTTAGTCCGCCAGAATATTAACCAGTTGTACACAGGTCCAAAGTAACATTTCTCGCGAATATCTAAAGAACCTCCCAAGTCCGTCTACCCCACAGAAAAAATGGTTCCGACTATCCCCAATATTTTCAGGTCATGAAAGATATTCAACAGAATTACCATACGAACTTCTTGGAAATCCATTGGATTTGTCGTCCCCAACAATTGAAAGCGCCGAAATGATGAACATTTCTAACGGGTCACAGTACGTTTCGCATTCACAGCAGCACGGCCGTTTTATTGATCTAGGAACGGGACAGCACGTGACGATGCCATTATCAATTCGTCGTCGTCGTTAGTTCGATCGGGGGAGCGGTCGTTTATTGGGGATAAAAAAGAACCGACGGTCCGGTCGTTAATTCGGGTCTCGTTGAATGGTAGCCGGCAGAACGGGGAATTGCATCGGTCGCGACGCGATTCAGCTCCTGCCAGAACGCAATTATGCGAAACTTAATTACAATCTGCAGATACGGGATCTATTTACCGGCATTGACACCCGCTGCTGTCTGATAATTCACCGCGATCGGGGATGGAGGGTGTTTCGATCAAGAATTTTGTGGGAAGATCTTTGTGAAGGGTGGAAAAATTTGGGTGGAAGGGTGCAAAATTTGGGTGGAAAGGTGGAAGGTAGAGAGTTTGTGAATTTGGGAATTTGGAACTGTGGAGGTTCGGAGTTGGAGAATGTAATAATTTGAGAATTTAGAAATCTTTGAAGTTAGGGGTTGGAGAACGTAGTAAGAAGATTTCTGAAATCAGAAATTTCCCTCTTTTAATTTTATCTAATATTTTGCAGTAAGTTGCACAAAAATTAAATTGATAGCAAATATGAAAAATGGCGCCCATAAATAATGGCGTCCAATATTTTTGATAGTAAACGTTTGATATCAATACTCGAAGACAGCACACAATTTATTGAAATATCTTATATAACACAAAACTCCTATATTTTAAAAATAAACAAAATATATGAAAATAACCTTCAACGCAGAAGCGTGGAAGAAATTGACTGCAACATAAACGGTCGCTTGGATAACAAATGGCGTCCAGCAACGATTTTCTGAAAGTGTGCCACTTTATACATTTATTTTCATGAAAACTCAGAATTTTAGCAGCTCATATGTGTACATATAGACTACAGTGCATATTCTCGAAGGGACACATTTTTATACAAAGAACAAATTTTAAAAAATGAGGGTAGGATTCTCAAGGTGAGATTAAATTAAATATTGAACTTGATATTAACGAAATTAACGTTAAATTAAATATTAAGTAAATTAACGTCAAATTAAATATCAACAATATTAACGTCAAATTAAATATTAACTAAACTAACGTCAAATTAAATATCAACAAAATTAGCGTTAAATTAAATATTAACTAAACTAACGTCAAATTAAATATCAACAAAATTAACGTTAAATTAAATATTAACTAAACTAACGTCAAATTAAATATTAACAAAATTAACGTCAAATTAAATATCAACAAAATTAACGTCAAATTAAATATCAACAATATTAACGTTAAATTAAATATCAACAAAATTAACGTCAAATTAAATATTAACTAAATTAGAGAAATATTAAGATACGAAACCTCGTAAATATTTTAGCAGTACAGTTATTAAAAATTGTGTGAAGCATAATCCATCGAGTACGCCATAAGAGAAAAGAATAAATGTCGAAATAAAAGGTGCTTTTACCGCGCGAAGGTTCGTAGCGGTTCATTTGCAAAAGGTTAATATCAAAGCTGTAGCAACAAAATCTACTTTTCTCATCGGAACATCGTTGGCAGCGAGTTATTGATTTTTTTTCTCGCGAAAAAGCCGCAGAAGTACACTTTACGGCCAGTCTATACATTGTCGTTTTCCGTTCGCGGCGTATGAATATTTACGAGCTTGTAGCTTTTTGCTCGCGAAACATTTTCGCCGGCCATGACACGGCAAAACCGAGGCCTATTGACATTAATAAATACGTCAGCCGGCTTTGGATTATGTGATCGTCCTTAAGTCGGTCTCCGAGTAATTTTAACGAGCGCAATCAAACTGGTCCGGAAACGACAGAAAAACTCTCGATGATAATCGTTTTGCATAATCGTGTGTCACGGAAGATATCGGCTGTGACTCCGACACGTTAATTGCTTTCGAAGAAAGGAAAAAACTGCGGGGTTCGCGTGCGTCATTCGACCAATTCGATCGAAAACCGAACTCCACTTGCATTGTTTAAATAAAATTATTCGAGAGTGATTAACCTCGTTACGAACTCCATTTACCCTTCGTTCGAAATTCAACGAGTTTATTTTTCCTCCTGTTTGCAAGAACCAAATGCTAAAGAAATATCGGAATTTAACGGGGGATGTTAATACAGGAAAAATTAATTTCGGGTCGAGAGTTTTAAAAGTTACAAAATTGCGACTACAATGTGGCTGATTTTGTTGAAATAGGATTAACTTATATTTTATCTACTCTGAACTTAAATTATCTTGGTGGAATTCGAAGTTTTTAACTGAGACTTTATGGAAGGAGATTTTTACTCTGATTGCAATGGCGGGACTTTCATTTTTTAATTTTCAGATCTCTGCAACAGAGAAATTATTCGCATTTAGGGAATTTAAAAATTAGAAACGTTTCAGTTTCAAAATTTTACGTTTTGCGAATTTACAAAATTATTAAATTATAAACTTGTTAAACTACAAGCTTCTTAAATTACAAACTTATTAAATTACAAGCTTATTAAATTACAAACTCATTAAGTTACAAATTTGTTAAATTACAAGCTTATTAAATTATAAACTTGTTAAATTACAAACTTATTAAATTACAGACTCATTAAATTACAAACTTATTAAGTTACAAACTTATTAAATTACAAACTTATTAAATTACAAACTTATTCAATTACAAACTTATTCAATTACAAACTTATTCAATTACAAACTTATTCAATTACAAACTTATTCAATTACAAACTTATTAAGTTACAAACTTATTCAATTACAAACTTATTCAATTACAAACTTATTCAGTTACAAACTTACTAAATTACAAACTTATTCAGTTACAAATTTGTTAAATTACAGACTCATTAAATTACAAACTTATTAAATTACAAACTTATTAAGTTACAAATTTGTTAAATTACAAACTTATTAAGTTACAAACTTATTAAATTACAAACTTATTAAATTACAAACTTATTCAATTGCAAACTTATTCAATTACAAACTTATTAATTCAATAAGCAACGTTCGAATGTCAAGACAAAAATTGTCAATTTTTTCTACAAATACAGCCCCAAGAGCAGGAAATTATCGAATGGTTATTACCTTGATAATGTTTGCGTTAAAAAATATTCAAAATCTTTGTACACTGATTGCAGCAATCTGTATAGGAATCGAAGCGGATAAAGTTTGGTCAGATTGCGGTTTGATTGGATTCGCCATTGTTACGGGGAGAGGTTCGCAAATTCTAAGGTGATTGTCGTCGTTGCTCTTAAGGGAAATTAATGTTTCAGCAAGTTGGTTGTATTGTGAAATGTTAACAAGTTAGAATGGGAATTGCACACTGAATTGTAAGTACGTCCAGTTTACATAGGTAAATCCACAAGTTCATACATTTTCCATGTACTCCAAAATTGTGACGAAACATTAGAAATAAGTGTTCAATTTCGAGAGACGTGTTAATTTGATGTTACCTAAAAATGTATGAAGCTTCTACAAAATCGGGTCCGATATAACAAATGGCGTTGTTAATAACGGCAAAATGCGAAAGGTTCAGAAATTTGGATCGTGTATGTTTAGTAGAATCGAGCAAATTAATAATGCGATACTCGAACTGCTGAAAAGAGAGGCAAGTTACTCGCGCTAGTATATTTCGCTATTTACGCTTGCAATGTAAAGTAGGCTTTAAGACCCACGTGTTCTTCACTCTTAACTTTTTTACTGTGAAGTAAAACGAATAGATGCTATAAAAGGGGACGTGCTCTTTTATAACATAAGTTACTTTTTATCGTAGTATAGAAACTACGCTGCCTGCTTTATGCATACTATTCACAATTCGTTTTTTTACAAAGAAATGTGCATCAGCGTTCGCAAAGTTCACCGTTCGTGGACGATCAAGGTATAAATTGTTACTACTCGTTTTGATGGACTTTTGGACAAATATCTTGGCACTGGCAGCGATAACGCTTGCTTTTCGATTGAGAATAAAGTGGAAAAATGAATGGGCCGAAACATCGATTGTGTAACCATTCTTTGTCTCGACAGGGACATCTGGGCAAAACGACTTTTGTAATACGAAGTCGGCCATTTTGGTTGCGGTGTTAAGAGACTTTCAACTTAGAGTTTAATCTTCTATAGGTATATCGTGTTATTAAACGAGGAATCTTTTCTATTGTCTTAAAAATCTATTTTATAGTCAGAACGGTTTCGGCGAAATAGCTTAAACCCGTCACTACCGAGGATTTCAAGGAACAATGCAGATTTGTAGGTTATGAGAACTATAGTTGTGGAATTTATTTGTGAGAATTTAAACGAATTAGTGGAATTAATTAATGAATGTAAGTAGAAGGCACTGAAATTATTTAGCGTTATCAAATTTCAAGAAATGAGATAGCTGGTGGAGTAATATGCACCAGGAACGTCCGAAAATTCCTGCTTTCCCGTTCAACGCGAATTTATGGTTGAGGCACGTCTTTAGGCGGTTTATTGGCGTTTCGTGGCATCCAAGTAACGTAAGATCGTTTCAGCTAACATATTATCGTTACAACTTACCGCGTGCCTCAACTTTTGCGTAAACCAAGTAATTTTACAGGTGGAAAGCGATGGTATCGTAAAAACGAAATCACTAGCCGGAAAAAAGAAATAATCAACTGATAATAAATTCATACTAAATCGTACATTCTTATTAAAATTATTCAAAGAATCTATACTATATAAAATACAATAAAAATACATAAAATATAAAAAAAAATGATCAATTTGAAATATTGATAGAAAAATATTAAAAAATGTTTAAGTTCGTGAAATTGTGTAATTGAATTGAAAACGTTAAATACTCTTTTTACGACAATTTTTAATCGAAAAGAAAAAGTGCAAGATAACCTTGATACCTCAAAAAAAATTATTATTTATAGTCTTGCGTATGTAGAGCAGAAAGAAATACGAGGAAAGAGAAAATAGAAGATGAAAGGAAAAAAAGGAATAAAGGAACCGAGGTTCTAAAACACGTGAAGAGGAAAGATAAATTTGCAGCTGTAAAGGTTAATAAAAAGTTTGTAAAACGAGCGAGATATCTGAAAAGTTTATACAGAAGCAGAGAAGTCTGGAAGAAAAAGTGAAAGAAATATGTCAGATGCTCCATTAATTTGACGAAGAATAGATTTTCGAGATTGCTGGGCTTTTGCAAATTTATATACGCGAAAAATATTTCATTCTAATTATTATTAATACAATAATTAGATAGATTTAGTAGGTAGATGTTCTTTTACAATTTTTAAAAATTTGAGATACGTTATTGGTCGACGAAATTTTAGGTTATAAAATATTTCAAACATCAATTATTCTGTAATTTATCTCGAGTGAAATTTGCATTGTATGATGGTAAAATTAAGTTGGAGAATGCTTTAGTATAAAATTCTCTCAATGAATTTATTTTGGATCAAAGGCAAAATTAATAACTCTTCGTTACCTAAATTGCAGATCGCCATATTGGTCGTCGAAATGTTAGATTACGAAATATTAAAAAGGTAAATTAATATGTAAATCACCTAAAGTGAAATTTGCTTTGCCTATTGGCAAAATTGAGTTTAGAAACGCTTCGGTGTCAAAGGGTTAAAGGGTCTTTTTTCTCATCAGCCGTCTTGTGAGCTCGCACCGTGTGTACAGAAATGGTCTGACATCCGGTATAAAATTGCCTTCTTGCATCGAGAATCTTGAAGTGGCACTGATGCGAAAATTGGTTGTGTCGACACGGCTTTATTTGATGGATCGAAGCTAGAGCAAGATACAAGCTGTTTCTAAGCTGCCGAGCGAAAGAAGCAAAATTTCGAACGTGTTCTTAATTAAAGCGCCTTTAACGAAAATTCAGGGTTTAATTTAATGGAATAATTTCTAATAAAATAAGAGGTCTTCATTTCGTTTGAGCCTCAACTATGCAGAAATTAAGATTGCAAATTTAAACTCATAGTTAATGAAAGAATGTTTCGAATATGATTATAAATTCTGATAAGGAATTTAAAAAAATACACATTTTTTTCTGGATTTTTACTGTAAATTGTAAGTTTAAAAATTAAGATGTAACAATTTGTAAGTTAAAAGTTTGCAAATTTAAAAAGTTGAAAACTTAAAAATTTGTAGTTGAGATTTGTTGCACAATTTTTTCAAATTTAATCAGTTTATCATGGTGTCCTAATTTGACTGAAACAGAGTGTTATAAAATAAACTTCACGAAAGTTTTAGTAGTGTGCTGAAGGATTAAAAGAATTTTTAAGTACTCCAATTAAACTTGTTTAGTAATTAACAAAGTCACCTCTGTTGATCAAGTCATTTGTGACGAGACAAAATCTCACTAAAATTAGTAATAAACTATCACTCTTTGTTAATTACAAAATTTATTCTGTTAATTATAATATCTATCATTTTTGTAAATTATATAAATCATCCTGTTAATCATAAAATCTCTCAGTTTAATCATAAAGTAGATCAATTCTATTAATTATAAAATTTCAAAATCACTTTCTGATAATAATAAAATAATTTTACTCAATTTTTGTTTTTAGCATTTTTACTCAATTTTTGTCATATGTTGTAATTTTACGTAGGTTAAGTAGGTAATGTAGGTTAGGTAGGTTATGTATGCTAGTACACATTAACAATACAATTGACATAAATGAATTTTTTCCCATTAAAATACTTTAACCTTAAATTTATATAAGCTTTCAATTTAATATTTTCAAAACATCACTCCGTAAAAACAATATTTATCGAAAAACGAAGTTTAAACCAGAATCTGTTTTCAAATAATTAATTCATCCAAAAGAGCACGTTTTCGGAAAATTTAAAAATTTCCACCCGTATCCATTACTTCAATAACAATTCCACAATACGGGTGTTTCACCCGGAAATAAAACCGTCCGAAAACGTTTGTTGATACGAACGGCTCGCGGGATTTATCGCGGAATCGTATTAAAATTAACTGCACTTACAAACGCGCCGGGAATTCATTAAAATTTTATTCTGAAATTGATCGCGGCCTCGTGCAGTACCAGCGCGCGAACTTCATTAAAATTCATGTCAACGTCAAACTTTCCTCCGCAATTAATAAATATTGCACTCGGTTTTGTTCAACGGCGTGCTTTTACAACTTGTGTCGCCCCTGATCGGATTTTTCTCCTCGTTTTTTTTTCATCGACGCGTCTGGGAAAATTGTTAATTAACCGGGAGAACGTTGCCGCGTGCAACGACGTTTTACCGAGATTTGCTACTATTTTTCGTGGTTTCAAATATTTCTCCTACGATTTTATTCATGGAATTTAGGTTTTATTTCAATACCTATTACACTTTTTGTAATTAAAGATTTATATCGAAAATGTGTTTAATATTTTAGATTTCTTTTTATTTTAACGTTGAGAGAGTGATGAGTTGCAGTTGCTGAAAAAATGATAGGTTATGGCGTTTATAGAAGTGTATATATATACATATATGACAAAAATTGAGTAAAACTGCTATGTACAATAATTGAGTAAAATTATAATATACAACAAAAATTAAGCAAATCTGCAATAAACAAAAATTGTGTAAAATTACAATATGTGACAAAAATTGAATAAATTTACAATATGTGACAAAAAATGAGTTAAAATACAATATATGACAAAAATTGAGTTAAATTGCAATGTACAAAAATTGAGTAAAATTACAATATACAACAAAAATTGAGTAAAATTGCAATAAACAAAAATTGTGTAAAATTACAATATGCAAGAAAAATTGAGTAAAACTGCAGTAAACAAAAATTGAGTAAAATTACAATATATGACAAAAATTGACTAAAACTGCAATAAACAAAAATTGAGTAAAATTACAATATATGACAAAAATTGAATAAAACTGCAATAAACAAAAATTGAGTAAAATTACAATATATGACAAAAATTGACTAAAACTGCAATAAACAAAAATTGAGTAAAATTACAATATATGACAAAAATTGACTAAAACTGCAGTAAACAAAAATTGAGTAAAATTACAATATATGACAAAAATTGACTAAAACTGCAATAAACAAAAATTGTGTAAAATTACAATATGCAAGAAAAATTGAGTAAAATTACAATAAACAAAAATTGAGTAAAATTACAATAAACAAAAAATTTAGTAAATGTACCAAAAAAACAGCAGTGTACAAAAAAATAATTGAGTAAAATCACAACATACAAAAAAAACAGTAATATCCAAAAAAAATTGAGTAAAATCACACCATACCAAAAAAACAGTAACATACAAAAAAAGAATTAAGTAAAATAGCAAAATAAAAAGAAAAATTAAAGAAAATGAATCTGAAATTTTTGCGATCGATTGTACAAGGCCTAATAAAGTCCCCTAATCGAACGCCATAATTGTTTTGCAAAACAAATGGTAACTACAATCGACTTTACGAGATTGGAGCTTGATATTGCCACGTCGGGATCGGGCCTGCATAGCTCGCTCTATTGGATTTCGTTATACGACCTGTTTTTCTCGTCGTCAAAATTATCGAAGAAAATTTCATCTGCTTCGGAAAACGATGACTTCCGCATCGATCAACGTCACAGAGATCCGAAAATTAAACCAATACCTCGGAGCCTTCGTGGGTGAGCTAACCCCTCTTTCATTTCCTCTCTATTTTGTTAATTAAAACTTTCAAATTTTATTTCATTGCTGTTTCGTTCGCTGAATTTTAGTACATAATTCTGTATCTTCTTTCCAAACGCTTGCTTTCAAACTGGCGTATTCATTTTGTTTGCTTGATTAAATTTTTTATTTTATTCGTTTACTGTTTATTTATTTTTTACTGATTTTTTCAATTTTATTTTTTTCTTCTGTTTTGTGAAATTTTTTCTAACTGAAAATTTTTAGAATTTCTTTTTCTAATTTTCTAGATTTTAACCTAAAAAATTCTGACATTTTTTCGATTCGATATTTTTAACTCGAACGTCTTTACTCTAATTTCGATTGTTCTTAATTTCTATTATTATGAAGTTTGCATTAATTTACATTTTGATATACCTTGTTCTTTTACTTCTCGCTACTGTATTTTTGTGTTTAGTGTATCTTTATTTCGACATGACTATGAATACCTTTATACAATAAACGTCTTCTTCGCACAACCCTATAAAATATATCAATTCACTCTATTACCCTAAATTGTTCCTTGAGAGTTATTTACCAACACCCCTAATTAAAAATCTGAAATACTCTGCACAAAAAATACAATAAATGTCTGCTTCAAACAACCCCACATTTCAATTCACTCTCCCAGCATTTTCCTCCGAAATTTCCCCTCATTTACCAGCATCCTAATTAAAATATTCTGCATAAAAAACACAATAAAAGTCTCCTTCAGCCCCATAAAATCATATCGTTGCAATCTTAAACTCAGCATATTTCTCGTCCAATTAAAAAGCTAAAACATGAGAAGTCGAGATGTCGTCTTCAAACAGGTTCCCAAAATGTGCTCATTAAAGGAACTCGTTATCAGTAGCCTCTTTGTCCTCTCGTTTTTCATTTTCCTCGTAGATCAAGTTCTTTCAAAAAAAAGAAACAACCCCGGGGGCAAATTAGCAGCGTGACCAGCAATTAGCGATGAACAGCAATTAGAGACAGCCGGAGATCCAAGACTGCAGGTTGATTTTCTTCGTAAAATTCCAGCTTCTCTTGGTGGTTTCGCTCTGGGTGTCTCTCTTGGCTGGAATTCCAGCGCCATTGTGGTATTCAAAAACCACCTGGATGCGAGTGCCACCGAAATTGGACTTATTGGAGGACTTCTGAACGCGGGAGCCTGTCTGGGAGCGATTCTAGTGCCGTTTCTACTTGGAAAAATTCCTCCGACCACTCTGATGTTCTCTATGATACACGTACTCGCGGTGGGATGGATCCTCATTTGCATAGCTGATCAGAAAGTAATTTTATTTATTTTTTAACCATTTATTTTCTCTGTAGTTTTCATGAATTATAGCGTATCTGATGATATATGAGATTTAGTGTATATTAGAAGATATAGCATAATATTGATATTAGAAGATATAGCAAGGGGTAGTTCAAGTTTTGAGAGATATAAGGTTATTTTGTTCATTCAATTGTAATTTCAAATTTAACACATTGCGCTCGAGAGGTGACTTAAAATAGAGAAGTACATAAAATAAGAATAGCAAAGTGAAATAAGAATAACAATGTAACGGACACTCACATATATGATAAGATAATTTGAAATAAGCATTTTTTAACTGATTCCATCATAAGGCACGTGTGATGTATAAACATAATGAAACAATAGTGGAAATTATTAGTAGAGAAATAATAACCTCAAAAAAAATTCACTTAACTTTCTAACTAAGTTTCAAAGTTGCTGTTTGCAAACAGTCAAATTATCTTCGAGCGTAAAGGGGTATAATAGTTTGTTCTAATCTTGTACTTTCAAAGCTTTAGTCTTTTTACAAGCTTTATTACCGTATGGACTTCAAGATATTATTCAGACATTGTATAGTTAATATACAGGGTGTTCCACAATTAGTGTAAGAGCAGATCGACATTCATATTCAAAGCCGTCACGCCCATTCTATGCGCGCGCATTGGTCTGTCGCTTTCGAGTTCGCGCATGCGTGGTACCAATGCGTGGTAATTCTACGCGTACTAATGCAACGTGTGGTAATCCAATGCGTAGTAATCCATCGCATAGTAATTCAACGCGTAGTAACTCAGCGTGTGAATATCCAACTCGTAGTAATCCAGCGCGTGGATATTCAACGCGTAGTAATCCAACGCGTAGTAATAGAACGCGTGGTAATTCTACGCGTAGGAATCTAACGCGTGGAAATCTAACGCGTAGTTAACCAACGCGTAGTAATGCAACGCGTGGTAATTCTACGCGTACTAATGCAACGCGTGGTAATCCAATGCGTAGTAATCCATCGCATAGTAATTCAACGCGTAGTAACTCAGCGTGTGTATATCCAACGCGTAGTAATCCAGCGCGTGGATATTCAACGCGTAGTGATCCAACGCGTAGTAATACAACGCGTGGTAATTCTACGCGTAGGAATCTAACGCGTGGAAATCTAACGCGTAGTTAACCAATGCGTAGTAATCCAACACGTGGTAATTCTACGCGTACTAATGCAACGCGTGGTAATCCAATGCGTAGTAATCCAATGCGTAGTAATCCAACGCGTAGTAAACCAGCGTGTGAATATCCAACGCGTAGTAATCCAGCGCGTGGATATTAAACGCTTAATAATCCAACGCATGGTAACTTAATTTACCTCTCCCATAATAACATTTAGTAACATTTCCCCAAAAATTCACTCAACAAACTCGTCTCCAATTTTCCAGGCGATACTGTTCATTATCGGCAGAGTAATTTGTGGAATCTCCAGTGGTATTTTCTGCGTAATAACACCAATATACATAGCTGAAATCGCCTGTAAGGAAATTCGGGGACGTTTAATCACTATTTTTCACCTCCTCATCAACTGTGGCGTTATGTACGCTTTCTCGATGGCGCACGTTCTCGAGGAACACGAGACTGTATGGAGGTACTAACATTTCTTTGTAATCTTAAATTATTATAATGCAATCAAAACTATAGTGTAATTTAATATATATACAATAGTTGTAACTAGAATTGTTCAGAATATTATTTCTCCCTTTTTTTAAATTTATACCTTGAAATATTTTTCTGTGATTTAAAGAAGAATTTATGTAAATATTTATGCAATGAAATTATTTAGATAGTATAATATATAATCATACAAAATATTTATGCAGCCAGTACTTATTTATACTCTGAATACTTATATACTTATGCTACGGGAAGCCAACTTATGCTACGTCAAACGTGTTTCTTATTACAGTACCTTATCAAAAATAATTTCTCCACATCTCTGAATAACACATCTAATTATTTCAAGTAAAAGAGATTTCCCGGGAATTCAATTCCGAAAGACACAGAAAAGGGAGAAGTAGAAATCCCAGGGATAAATTTTTGTACTATCTGAAGTTGCTTCTCAAATTACCAAACTTTTCCCCTTTGGGCTAACACGTTTCCTTGGAGCAAGGTTAACGCGAACACGGAGAAGTATACGTGTAAATCAATTCTTTCTACTGAAGGTACAGCTCAATTTGCGGGATCGCGTGCCTCTCGATTGCCCCGACGAAATTGTTGCCTGAAACACCCCTCTACCATTTGTCCAGAAACGACGAGAGCAATGCAGAAAAATCCTTGAAATGGTATCGTGGCGACACTTATGATGTCCAGCACGAAATCAACGAAATGAAGCGGCTGGTTCTTGCCGAACGATCGAGGAAGGTATAATGAAAATAAAATCACACTGTTCTTTCATTTCACATTTCATTTTGAACATTTAGGTGAAATTAATACACTGTCGGTGTCAATAACCATTTAATATACTATTAATACACTGAATATTATATAAAATTATTCTACATAAAATTGTACTATTGCTTAATTGCTCATGTTACAAGCTTTCCTATAGAATTTTTTGTGTAAGCTTATAACTTCTCTGATTGAGAAAATTATAGGATTAAATTGCGTTCTAGTACCAGTTACTGTATAAATTTTCATTATTAATCCTCCACTCGCATTCAAAAAATAATATTGAACAAAGAACGATATATTTCTACCTAGTTAAAATTTTAATGGCCGCCGTTTTCGAATTACAGTGGAGTCTAAAGGTGATAAGAAACCGTCGAGTTTTACGGTCAATCGCAAGCTGCATCGGCGTGATCGTTGGTCAGCATGTGTGCGGGGTCAATATGATGATTTTCTACGCGTTGACGTTGTTCGAGACCACGGGTTCCGGTGAACTGACCGGAAGCGAACAGACGTTGGTCGTCGGCGTCGTTCAAATATTGGCAACCCTGTTGGTTACGTTTCTCGTCGATATACTTGGACGACGAATTCTGCTCACTCTGTCCACGATGCTTATGGGCGTGTTCCTGATACTGTTAGGTAAATCGTGTTTAAACTGATGAAGGATTGTGGTTAATCCATGATCGATCCGACTTTATTTAATTGAGAGACTTTAGAATTCATTTTGGAGGAGTATTTTTAGAGGGGACGTTTGAGATTATACTTTTAGGTGTATTTTAGGTATTTTAGGTATACTTTTAGGTATTTTGGGGGAGTAAGACTTTTTGGGTTATAAAGTTAGGATTATTTTATTAGTTTACAGGACTATTTTAGGGTAGCATGACAATTTTAGGGTAGTATGACAATTTTAGGGTGATGGGACTGGTTTTGAGTTACAATCAATATTAGGATTAATTTATTAGTTTGCAGGACTATTTTAAGGTAGTATTAGGGTAGTACAACAATTTTAGGGTAGCAGAAGTATTTTAGGGTGATAGAACTGTTTTTGAGTTACAGTCAAAGTTAGAATTAATTTATTAATTCACAGCACTATTTTAGGGTAGTATTAGGGTAGCATTACAATTTTAGCTTGACAAAAATATTCTGTGATGATAGAACTGTTTTTGAGTAACAATCAAAGTTAGAATTAATTTATTAATTCACAGCACTATTTTAGGGTAGTACAACAATCTTAAAGTGACAAAAATATTTTAGGGTGATAGTACTGCATCAGTCAATGTAACAATTAATATAATAATTTACAAGACTATTTTGGGGTAATATGACAGTTCTAGGTCACAAGACAATTTTAGGGTGACTGGACTGCTTTAGGGTAACATACAATGTTAGGCTTAATTTATTACTTTACAGGACTATTTTGGGTCACGAGACTGTTTTAGGGTGATAGGACTGCTTTAGGGTAACAATCAACGTTAGAATTAATTTATTACTTTGCAAGACCATTTTGGGGTGACAGAACAACTTTGAAGTAACAGGACTACTTTACAGTAATATGACTATTTTAGGGTGACAAGACTCTTTGAGGGTAATAGGGCTGTTTTAGGGTAACAATCAATCTCAGGGTTATTTTACAGAACTATTTTAGGGTGGAAGACAACTTTGATATGGTAGACTGTTTCAGAGACACAAGACTGTTATAGGGTGACAGATCTGGAGTAACTGTTTTACAGTTTGAGGTTAATACAATTTATGACAGGGTTAATTTATGATGTTAAAATAATTTTAAGATACTTTAGTTATCATTTTTAAAAGAGTTCACATATGTTTAAAATAGAATGTGAACCTTGAAGTAAACTATAAAATAACCATGTTAAACCTTGACACTCCCATATCAAGTCCTATGTCAACATCATATTTTTCTTGGCTTCTATAAATAATTTAGATAAATAAGTTAATTGGATGTATATATTATCATTAATAAATGATGTAGTAATATACTACATGTAATGAAAGAAAAATGTATTGGTCACATAATCAACATTGTTGCTATACATTATGCATGTCTTACATACATGTGTTGCATACATTTGTTGCTTACATGTGTTATATACATGTGTTATATACATGTGTTGCATACATCTGTTGCATATATGTGTTGCATACGTATGTTACATACATGTGTTATATACATGTGTTGCATACATGTGTTGCACACATATGTTACTACATATGTTGCATATATGTGTTGCATAGCTATGTTGCATAGATGAGTTGCATAGATGTGTTGCATATATGTGTTGCATAGATATGTTGCATAGATGTGTTGCATAGATGTGTTATATACATATGTTGCATACATGTGTTGTATACATATGTTACATACATATGTTGCATACATGTGTTACATACATATGTTACACACATGTTGCAATACTCTTCACGTATTTCCTAAATAAAAACACCGACAAAAGAAGTCAAAGAATGCAAACCCCCCAAATTAACACGAACCCGAAACATCCAAAGCACCCAACCTCCCATCCAATAACCGAAACAAATAGCCCTTGTTTCTGCGCATCTGTCAACAAAGTACCCCGTCATTCGTAACCTTCGTCTCGAATAATCCCTCCAATCCACCCTCGAAATCCAAAAAAACAGACCGACCATCGATCATTCATTTCAGGTTGGTTCTTCAGCCTACGCGACGCAGACCCCGAGTACGACGATATCTACTTCTGGATGCCTCCAGCCTGGATAATCCTCTTCTTCGCCGCCTTCAACCTAGGCCTCGGACCTCTAGCCTGGACCTTTTTAGGCGACACACTGCCGATCGAGCTGCGAACGCCGGTCACGTCGTTCGCCGTGACTCTCGGCTGGTTGCTCTCGCTGATGGCCACCTTGACCTTCGAGGAGATATTCATTTCCTTAGGCGGTACGAAAATTATGTGGCTCTCAGCTGCGAGCTGCTGGTTGGTCGCCTTGTTTTGCGCCATTTTGGTCATGGATGTCACCGGGAAGAGCCTCGTGGAGGTCCAACAACGTTTCGGCACGGAATCTGGAGAGACGGAGAGGAACTCGGAGAACACGTGATGAATTCGGGGGATTGTCAGAATTTTGAGATGACCGATTTTGGGGTTGGCTCAGCAAATTTGAGTTGGAGGTTGGATACTTGTGCAGTGTGAAGGTTAAGTCAATTGTGGTTTGGTCAAAATCTGGGGGATGTTAGGGAGATTTAGTTGGTATTATGAATCTTTGTGAATGATATCAATGGTTATAGCTTTTGTCTGTTAATCCCTTGGTCTACAATACTTGAGACGCACTCACGACGAACTCACTTAGCATTAATGACGCATTGAGTTGCACTCATGAGGCACTAATGACGCACACAAATGAACTTGACACACTGATGACGCACTCAGTTACTCTCGCGACGCACCAATGACGCACTCAGTTACACTCGTGGCGCACTAATGACGCACTGAGATGCACTCGTGACGCACCAACGACGCACTCATGACACACTCGTGATACATTCGTCACACACGTGACGCACCCATGACGCACTCGTGATACATTTGTCACACGAGTGACGCACCCATGACGCACTCGTGACACATATATGACACTAGTGACGCACTCATGACGCACTCTTGACACGCTACAGTTGTAATCTTACAAACCAGACACTTATTATACTCTTAATTGATATTTGTATTCAATTCTAATCATAATATCTGTATAATCAAGGATCACTGAAAGTATAATGTGAAAATTTGAATTTTATTTAGTAGTAAGCACTATAACATTAATAAATTGTCTACTAAATTGTAGATTAAGGGATTGTAAACTAACAATAAGAAATTTTTGGTTGTTTTCGAATTTTGAATGTTGAAATAAAATATATGTGACGTGTGACTTTAACAGAAGTGATTAACTATTCCTAAAAAGTTTCTTCTAATTTTTGGATTCGTGAAGTGAATTTTGTACGAACCTTAAAGAAATAAAACTAGCACAAAGAGCCGCCAACGTTGTTAACAACACAGTGGCGTAAATAATTGTCAGTTTTTTTTATTCCCACCTATTTCCGGTCCGATTCGTAAACCGTTGAAATTGACAGAACTACACTTCGTTGTTTTAAACGCCGCTGAATCGTAAACCTACCTCGCAAGCAAATATTTGCTTGTTTGCTCGAAATTGCAACGCGTACATCGTTGAATTTCTACGACGAATTTGTACGACACGATTTTCTGTCCTTACAGAGATACTGAGATCGGAAATTGCAGGCACGGGGAATTAAACGGTTATAAATAATAGCGGAGGCAATTCTATGCTGTCTCCTGTTGCTTTTGTAGAGTGGGAGATAAACGTTTTTACCTTTGTCAGAAAGTTACTGGAAATATATATTGGAGAAATAAATATTCTTGATGGAAAGACGAGTTCGTTTATTGTGGAGTGATGTTTTTTAGATAAATTTGATTTAGGTTAGGAAGTTTAAGATGGATGGGTGAGAGGTTTTGATGGGTGAGAGGTTTTGATGGGTGAGAGAAATATATTTTTTAAATATGAGTTTTTTATAATTTATGTTTAATGATGTATGTTTGATCGATGGTTCGTGGTTAATATTTTATTGGTGTTTAACAGACAATATCTGATCGATATTTGATCGACGTTCAATAATCAATATTTGATCGATCAATAACCTATATTTGATCGATGTTCAATAATTAATATTTGATCGATGTTTAATAATCTATATATGATCGATGTTCAATAATCAATATATTTAATCAATGTTCAATAATTAATATTTTTAATTCAAGTTCAATAATTAATATTTTTAATTCAAGTTAAATAATCAATATTTCTAATTCAAATTTAATAATTAATATTTTTAATTCAAGTTTAATAATAAATATTTTTAATTCGAGTTTAATAATCGATATTTCTAATTCAAGTTTAATAATTAATATTTTTAATTCAAGTTTAATAATCAATATTTTTAATTCAAGTTCAATAATCAATATTTTTAATTCAAGTTTAATAATCAATATTTTTAATTCAAGTTCAATAATCAATATTTCTAATTCAAGTTCAATAATCAATATTTTTAATTCAAGTTCAATAATCAATATTTTTAATTCAAGTTCAATAATCAATATTTCTAATTCAAGTTCAATAATCAATATTTTCAATCAACATTCTATAATTATCTATCAGTAACAAAATCTGGTCGTTTAGAGGTCAGGTATTCACAAGTTGCCAAATATCCATTAATATCGAAAAAGACGCAGAAAAATTTTTCCTCAAATATTTGCAGAATTTATTTTCGCACAAATTTTGTAAAAATTATTTCCGGAATTTCCTCAAAATTATTTTCTCAAAAATTCTTCCTCAAAACTATTAATTTTAAAACTAACAATTTTAAATTATTAATTATAATTTGACCACTAACAAAATAACTATATCTAATTTTAGCCAATATTAAATTTTATGAAAAATATGTGAGAACATAAAATTCGATCTGAATATCGAAAACTGACAGCCATCTTGAAAATAGCGTCCCTCAATCTCGATCGATTAACGAAAATACTTATTATCGAATGCAACGCGCATCCGTTGGCTATCGTCCAAAAAATCGCCAAGTTTCGCGTACACTACCGTCCATAAGTATCCGACAAAAGCGAAATATGCCTTCGAAAGTTATTCAAGTATCAGGAAACTAAAATCGACTTTTTCTAAGAAGGTCAGAATACTGGAACGTTTTTCGATTGATAATTCTCGTTTGGAACTCATATCTCGATGGAAAAGAAGCTTCAGACAAACTAAACCGAAACTGTCGAGTGCGTAGCGTTCCATTCTGATCTCCATCGAGGGAACTAAACATCTACCAACAATTTACAAACGCTTGAAACATATCGAACCCTCTTAATACGTTCTGCACCATAGAAACACAGTAGAAATTAAAATTTTTAGAATCGAAAGCGTTTAGATTCACAAATTTGGACTTTGTACTTCTGGACATGAATTTTCACACTCTCGTTGTATAATTTGTGCTTAAAAATTAATTCTATTATGACACCTCAAAAAAGATAATTATTACAAATGATATGGTAAGCTTGAATACTTTTTGTGCAAAGTTTAAGTGTGTTTTATGCAACGAAACCAAGTGTCGAGATATAATACTTATGAACGGTAGTGTATTTTGTTCCCTGCTTGATATATCACCAACAGATGGACTCTTCTAGCAGCCATTTGACAAAAATAACACGACGAAGGTGATCGGTCGGGTCGGAAAACGATTTCATTAAGAACCGTTTATATTTATAATCTCTTCACGCTGCGAATGATATACAAGGTGACAACATCTGACTCGGAAAGAACTTAAGAAAAAAAAAACGTATTAGGAAAGTCGCAAAAATTCCGCGCAAACGAAGATGTACAGAAATATTGCGAGGGAATGCACGAGGAAAATAACTGTGGTATTTGTACTGAAATAAATTTGAAAGTTTGAGGAAAACGTCGTAGCTCCCGGTTCGTGAGATTCGTGTTTGTTGAGTAACGTACGCATTTGTCGGGTTTATTTTATAAAACAAACTCAGATATTTTTGAAGATAATCTCGAATTTAGTTAAATTATTCAAATTGTAACATTCTTTACATTGTTTATGTTGAAATAATTTTGAAAGTTCATGTAGGACATGTTTTATAAAATGAACAAAAAAAAATTGAATAAGAGTAAGAATTTTTAAATTCATTTTAATAATAACAATTTCAAAATTGTTTAAAATTATTTGTTCATGTAGGACACGTTTCAAAAAATGAACAAAAAAAAATTAAATAATAAGATGAATCTTAAAATTCATTTAAATAATAACAATTTTAAAATTGATTTAAAGTATTTGTTCATGTAGTACATGTTTTGTAAAATGAACAAAAAAAAATTAAATAATAATAAGCATCTTGAAATGGATTAAAACAATAATGTCCACTATATTGTTTTAAGTAATAATAATTTTAAACTTGTTTAAAATTATTTGTTCATGTAAAAACATTTTATATAATAAATAAGAAAATATTTTATATAAAAAAATTTAGAAAGTCAATTATTAAGGTTGTCAATTATACTACTTTTATTAATAATAATATTACTGAATTATAAAAAAAATATGAAATTATTAAAATGAATTAAATTAAATTATTAAAAGAAATAATAACTAAAAAAATTTTAAAAAGTGAACTTATATTAAAAAAATTAAAAAAATGACATTTATATTAAAGAAATAATTACTAAAAAAATTTTTTAAATTAAACTTATATTAAAAAAATAATTATTAAAAAAATTAAACTTATATTAGGTACTAAATTACTAAAAAAGTGAACTGTATATAAATGTTAAATATTTAAATTTTATTTATCAGTTTAAAACTTGTGATCACTGCAATGCTACTTTACTAACACAAAATGGCCGACTCCTGTCCGACAAAGATGTACTGCTCACTGCCAACAGCAACAAAAGTTTTCCTACTGCAACAATGTATGCTCATTCTAATTTAACAAAGCATTCGTTCTAATTTAACAGTGCACTCATCTTAATTTAACAATGCATACTTTTCCCTCTTAAATTAACACCGCTTTTTATAACACCATGTGACTAGATTTTTAATTAAATGACACACGCAATCGAACTAAAATTACATATCAACGTATGTAAAATCAGCGTTCTATGAAGTTCGAGTAGCTAAATCGATCAGTTCCATAAATTTCGCGGTATAATTTTAGACGACCCTGTTCTTTATTTAAACGCAAGTCCAATTTTCGAAGTCTTGTTTATTTACTTGTTTATTTGTTACAAGGCAGAGTAGAAACGTGTCTGAAATCGTGGCCAACTGTGTTTTACATCTTCAGGTGGGCCGTGACATTGTTTAAAAATCAGGAAGCTCAGTCTTTTAATAATCGTTTAAATAATTTATACCTTGTGATTTAATATAGCTTGTAAATTTAATTCTGTACTTACCATTAGTTGTCGTGTAAAACTGTTCTATTTGTTCGGAGCATTGTACACTTCTGAATCTGCAAAAAAATAAAAAGTTCACATTTTTTATTGTACTATAAATTAATTCGTAGATTGTCGATCATTTATCTATGAATTATATAACTAGTAATAATCAACTTGCATATTAGTTTTACTGTATTTAAATAAAAGCTGTATTTTTAATATATGAAGATGTTTGAAAAAATTTGTTCACGATTGTAGTGATGTATTTAAGCGAAGATGGGTACTAGTGATCAAAGTCAATGATACGTCATACATTTTTCGAAAGAGGCAAAGTATAATGAAAATAATTAATGAATAATGTATGTGTAAATTATGTGTGATACATATGGTTTTGCATGCATTAAACAAAGTTAAAAATTCAAACAAATATTTATTTAGTCGAATGTTAAAATGTAAAGTAGTCAGATAGTGAAGTATTAGAACACTCAAATATTAAAATATTAAGTAATCAAATATTAAAATATTCATACACTCAAAAATATAAAATATAAAATAGTCAAATATTAAAATATTCAAACACTCAAAAATATAAAATATAAAATAGTCAAATATTAAAATATTTAAACACTCAAAAATATAAAATATAAAATAGTCAAATATTAAAATATTTAAATGCTCAAATATTAAAATATAAAATAGTCAAATATTAAAATATTCAAACACTCAAAAATATAAAATATAAAATAGTCAAATATTAAAATATTTAAATGCTCAAATATTAAAATATAAAATAGTCAAATATTAAAATATTCAAACACTCAAAAATATAAAATATAAAATAGTCAAATATTAAAATATTCAAACACTCAAAAATATAAAATATAAAATAGTCAAATATTAAAATATTCAAAACTGAAAATATCCAAACAATCAAGCACTAAAATATTAAAACATTCAAACCTAAAAATATCCAAACAGTCAAACACTCAAATATTAAAATATTCAAAACTAAAAATATCCAAACAGTCAAGCACTCAAATATTAAAACATTCAAACCCGAAACTATCCAAACAGCCAACTACTAAACCATTAAATAATAAACTCCCGAAATATTGCACATGTACCAGATTAAAGGTACATCCCCCATAACACCAACGTTAAGGTAGATATCAAGTTTTTACCAAAGGACGAACGTACAATTATTTACGCGATCTCTTGCGGTGATATTAAGTTTCACTGGCGATACGATCGCATTTTCCCGGGTATTCTCGCGTCAAATTACGAAACTTCCCTCGTAAAATTAATGCCACGAACGCGACCATTGTGTGTACCTGAGAATTAGGATCCTTGGAAGCTGCGAATCACGTTCCAGCGACGTCTTTAAACTTCCCACTGGTTGTGTAATTAAGAATATTTGCTGAATTCGCCTTAAGAGCGGTGACGAACTTGCGTCAAACGTCTCTACGTGAGAAATTCGTACGTTTTCAAACGGTCTTTGTTCCTTTGGTAATCAACGTCTTGATTCAACCTCAATAAACCATTGCTACAACCTTATTAATACTAATCGACAGATATTTTCCTTTCATTCTCACATTTTTTCTTTTATTCACTTTTTTTAATTATTTTACTGTTTTGAATTTTTTCCTCAATTTTCACGTTTTTATAATTATTTGCTTTTTTGAAATTTTTCGACTTTGACATTTTTTCTGTAATTTATTTTTTTAAAGTTGTTACTCAACCCTCAAATTTTTTCCAATTATTTAATTTCACTCTGTTAATATCCTTCGTGACTATTATTAAAAAATGAAACACCTGATTCTTCAATAATATTAACTATGTTTGAAAAAGTCTGATAATATTAGCTCTTTAACTTTTAGCAAAATTAGTGGTCCCACGCAAATTTCGTGCAAAGTAAGTAAAATTAAAAATTCCATATTATTAGCTCTTCAATACAATTCAGCAAAATTAGCAAATTTAAACTTGTACAAAATTCAAAAGTTTAAAAAAAAAATGTACATAATTTTGATGTCTCAGAGAGATCAACCTTATGTTAATTAAATAGTGAGTTATTTAGTGAGCGGATAAACGTGCGAATGCAGCGTAATCTTAAAATGGGCGGATACAAGGGAATCAATGAACCGTTGTTCTCAGACGAATGAATTCCTTTGCATCGAACACGCTGTGAAACGATCTGTAGCATTATGTTTCATTAAAGGAAAAAAACGTATCATTTTATTAGTCATTGGTGAACTCAATGTGCAATGGCTGTTAATAATGTTCTCTTTCAGAAGTTTTCACTTTAACTTCCTGCGCCATGCTACCCTCTCAAGTGTTATACCAACATAAACAAAGGCATTTTATTAAAATAGACCTTGTTATTTAGAATTACTGTAATATTTTATAATCCATTTTCTTTTATTTCAACTGACAATCGCAGAATTTAATATTTGCTTTATTTGGAGAGAGAGTAATAAAGTTACTGATTTTTTGAATATAAGGAAAGTTTATACTATTTTAAACCTCCTTTTAATCGGAAGAATTTATTGGTAAAAGTTTCTTGACAAAAGAATCGAAAGTAAGAGAGTTTTACGTTTGTATTGGTTTGACTCAGTCACGTGACACTCCGCGATCCAATATGGCGTCTCGAGTGACTTTTCCGTCCACCTCAGAACTTTACTTCATTAAAACAAATTTATTTTCTATTATTTTTCGTTTGAACCACATCAGATCTATTTTATACAATGGAACAATGTAAAAGTACAACTTTAATATTAAATTCTGTCACATACTAAACAGAAACAACGTTTAACACTAAACCTACCGGCATGTAATGTGTACTTAATTTGAAATTAAAAATGAAGTTAAAAAATAAATAAACAAACGACGCAACATAAATTAGTACACACATTTATTCTTTATGCTGATTTCAAGAAATGTACTTTAACAAAATGTGCATCTTATAATAAGAAACTTGTGGAGCGGTCATTTGACCAGTTTGGTAGTTTTAGTGTTAAATTCGACAATTGACGAACAAAATTACGTTCATATCATCCAATGATTTTTCACTATTTCTTACACATTTTAGCTGTCCATAAAGCTTACTGTACTCAGACCTTGTAATCAATCTTTGCACAATTTTTCTATAACAATATTGATTGTTGAATTTGAACAAATATGAAACATTCCAAACGGTTTTCTTCAACACAACCGGATGCGTTGAAAAGGTATTGCAGTTAAGAAGCCCGTAACACCGGCTGTAAATCTCTGCTATCGTCTAACCGTCTTACTGAACGATTCACCGCTGAAAATGCTAATTCGACAAGGTAGCCCGCGGAAGAAGAAAATGGTGGCGGTCGACGTTCACTGCCAAGGAACCACCGAGAGCTTCATTGATTTCGCCCGTTTGTTCGCCGAGGACAGACGTAAATTATATTCGTGCACGAGCGTATTTGCATGTTAAAGGAGAGTCGGTTGCGGCCACAACCCTCAAGATTAATGCTACTTGAAGTCGGAACAAGTGGCGGACCACAGGGATTAGGGCGAACCAGGGGGTGAAACGGGTGTCGAGCTTGAGGCGTTCGCTGTGATAAATAGTGGTCCAAGTAGGAAAAATATGCGAAGAAAAAGAAACGCCAATGAAGAACGTTCGTTCGCCACGAAAGAAACATCAGTTCTAAGTCTTCCTGGCAAGAAACATGCTGTTTCTTTTGCCTGCTGCTATTTCGACACGGATGCTGTGGCAGAAAATTTACATGCGAGCTATAGTACATTTGTCATAGTTCTTTGAAGGATGAGATCCTTCACTTGGTTTTGGGATTTGAGTTTTTTGTAATTTCTTCGGGTAAGTTTGTGGAGGTTGTATTTTAGCTATCTTTGATTTTTTGAAGGTTACGCAGGGGAGGTTGCAATTTGAGGGGAGGTTAATTCTTGATAGGCTGAATACAGAAATTCTGATGTAGTGGGGTCTTAAGATAGAAATGACCTAAGGTTCCAACCTTCTTAGGTCTCAAATCTCAACGTCCTCGAGTTCTCAGCGTCCCCAAATCTCAACGCTCTCAAATTCTCAGCGTCCCCAAATCTCAACGCTCCCAAATTCTCAGCGTCCCGAAATCTCAACGCTCTCAAATTCTCAGCGTCTCCAAATCTCAACGCTCTCAAATTCTCAGCGTCCCCAAATCTCAACGCTCTCAAATTCTCAGCGTCCCCAAATCTCAACGCTCTCAAATTCTCAGCGCCTCAAATCTCAACGCTCTCAAATTCTCAGCGTCCCCAAATCTCAATGCTCTCAAATTCTCAGCGTCTCCAAATCTCAACGCTCTCAAATTCTCAGCGTCACCAAATCTCAACGCTCTCAAGTTCTCAGCGCCCCAAATCTCAACGCTCTCAAATTCTCAGCGTTCCCAAATCTCAACGCTCTCAAATTCTCAGCGTCCCCAAATCTCAGCGTCCCGAAATCTCAACGCCCTCAAATTCTCAGCGTTCCCAAATCTCAACGCTCTCAAATTCTCAGCGTCCCAAATCTCAACGCTCTCAAATTCTCAGCGTCCCCAAATCTCAACGCTCTCAAATTCTCAGCGTCCCCAAATCTCAACGCTCTGAAATTCTCAGCGTTCTCAAATCTCAACGCTCTCAAATTCTCAGTGTCCCCAAATCTCAACGCTCTCAAGTTCTCAGCGTCCCCTAGATCTCAGCGTCCCCAAATCTCAACGCTCTGAAATTCTCAGCGTCCCCAAATCTCAACGTCCTCAAGTTCTCAGCGTCTCCAAATCTCACTCTCCCCAAATCTCACCCTCCCCAAATCTCATCTTCCCCGCATCTCAGCCTCCCCAAATCTCAACATCCTCCACACCCACAATCCTAACCTAAAGAAACCCAAAAATATTCCTCCCAAAACATTCCACATATCTTAACAATTTTTTAACTGTATAATCATCGAAGCTCAATACTACATTTGAGATTTCATTATCTCAATTCGGGGACTTCATTGTCCCCGAATTTTAATTAGAACAATTAGCACCGAGATTCGCGTCCATTCAATCCTTCCCCAGGTTCGGTTTCGAACCCGTTAATCCCCTCATCCGCTATTTGTATCCAAGCCCGATTCAATTAATTTCTGACCAATTAGACCGACCAGTTGACGTTTGGATTTTCATCGGACAGATTCGTCGGTCGAACGTTAATCATTCAGCCCTGTGACCATTGTTCTGAGAACTTCCAAGACAGCAAATGCAAACTGAATATCGCACGAATTTGAATCGCATTGTTCGATAGAGATACAGATCCTGTTGCGTTTGGGATCTCGTATTCGATGAGGGTTTGCCTCAAAGTAAACGCCTGTGTGCAGCGAACATGAGATTTTCGTTGGACAATTGGCACTCATCCAGATACTGCAATTTCCGAGATCGATATTTGTTTTGTGGATGGGGATTTATTTAGATAAATACGGTTTAGATGGACTGGTTCGGGTTTATTTGCGTACACACGTGATAAATATACATGCGGATAACTTTGTGAAGATCTGTTGATGCTAAAAGGAGAGACTTTAGATGAGGCAGTATTTAAGCTTCAAGTGTGTTGTGTCGTAGGTGTATCTATGTGTTAGACTGTAGGTGCATTTCACATATGACTGAACAAAACTGTATTACAGACTTGATGATCCTTAATGGAAAATTAAAAAACAGTATGTATTGGCACAGTTTGATTTTGAGTTTAGATGAAACCAAACTGACTTTAAGCTTGTAATTGATGTGTCATATGTGTTGCACCCATATGTCAGACTCTAAGGTGTCATTACACATATGACTGAATGAAACTGTATTACAAACTTGATAATTCTTGATGTAAAAATATGTAATGACACTGTTTGATTTTGATTTTAGATGGGACTTGGACCAAACTGACTTTAAGCTTGACATTCATGTGTCATATGTGTTGTACCCATATGTCAGACTCTTGATGTACCATTTCACATATGACTGAACGAAACTGTGTTACAAACTTCATAATTCTTGATGCAAAAATATGTAATGACACTGTTTGATTTTGATTTGAGATAGGACTTAGACCAAACTGACTTTAAAGTTGACATTCATGTGTCACATGTGTTGCACCCATATGTCAGACTCTTAATGTATTATTACACATATGACTGAACAAAACTCTACTACAAACTTGACAATTCTTCATGTAAAAGTATGTAATGACACTGTTTGATTTTGATTTTAGATGGGACTTGGACCAAACTGACTTTAAGCTTGACATTCATGTGTCATATGTGTTGTACCCATATGTCAGACTCTAAGGTGTCATTACACATATGACTGAATGAAACTGTATTACAAACTTGATAATTCTTCATGCAAAAATATGTAATGACACTGTTTGATTTTGATTTTAGATGGGACTTGAACCAAACTGACTTTAAGCTTGACATTCATGTGTCATATGTGTTGTACTCATATGTCAGACTCTTAATGTATCATTACACATATGACTGAACAAAACTCTACTACAAACTTGACAATTCTTAATGTAAAAATATGTAATGACACTGTTTGATTTTGATTTTAGATAGGACTTGGACCAAACTGACTTTAAGCTTGACATTCATGTGTCATATGTGTTGTACTCATATGTCAGACTCTTAATGTATCATTACACACATGACTGAACGAAACTATATTACAAACTTGACAATTCTCGCTCCAAAAATATGTAATAACACTCTTTGATTTTGAGTTTAGATGAACTTGAACCAAACAGTCCTTAATCTTAAAATTGATGTGTCACATGTGTTGTACCCATACGTCACTCTCTCGAAGTATCATTTCACATATGACTGAACATCAAACCAAAATTCTTGATGTAACAATAAAGAAATATAAGCTTGTCATTTTAAAAATACGTCAGACATTTCATACGTGAATACACTAACGAGCCCATTAGGAGTTTATTTATTTGTTCGAAATCCGACATAAATGAAATCGCAATGAAAAGAAGTGCGGAATGTCTATTATTCGGTTAGTATTGTTCAATAAAACAATAGATGAGTCGATAAAGCTACTTATGAAAGGTAGTTAATGGCGGGCGAATTTCCAAACGAGCGGCTTTATTCATATTTATTAGAAAAGAAGCGAACAATCGATCTCCATTCACGGCGTTTAAACAGCAAACGGGACAAAACTAAACGAGAAGTTCAATTCATTTTCTTCATTGCGATCCATTGGACAAATTGAACGAAAAAAATCGAGCTCGTTCGTTATTTCGTCGGCGTTGGGAAAACTGAAAAAAAAAAGAAAAAAACACAACAAACACAAAAATTTCAGTTGTTGTTTCGTTCGATTCTATTATTACCATTCCCTTCCGTTCGTTCGTTTACTTTGAAGCTCGATCGAGCTTTTTCCCTGGACGCGACGTGCGTTCGATATAATTCCACGCAGAACAAACATCACCGATGCAATTCATGAAATGCACAAAGCAAATGGAAAAAAATCACTGACGAGGGTCAGTGTTGAAATCGTTTTTTTATTTCAGGAAAGTGATTTTCGATGTTTATGGCACGATGAAACACTTACGGTATCGATGGAACTTCGTTCGACATCGTGTCTGAATGGAACCTGATAAATCCTTCACTGCAATTACTTCTCTTAACTGAGCATGTATCTCTTAACTCTGATTGACACGCGAGATTGAACGGCAATTTTGCAGATTTTTACAGTGATTTTGAGCATTTTTATAAATTTGTGAATTTGTAATTTTGTCCATGTGTCAATGTGTCAATGTGTCAATGTCTCAATGTTTTAATATCTCAATGTCTCAATGTTTCAATGTTTCAATGTCTCAATGTCTTAATATCTCGCTACCTCAATTTCTAAATTTCACCTAATAATTCGTAATAATTTTTCCCAACAATTTCAGCATAGATCCGCAATTAAAATTGAACGAGAATTTCATACCATGACCACGAGAACTGTATAAAAATAGAACAATGAATTATTAATATCCACTCGGTCTGTCTTTGAATTATGAAAATCAGGCGAGCATTCATTAATTCGGAATATGTTCAATTTATGTCAAAGACCATTCAACACCACTGATTATTCATTGAAACGAACGAATTGTTGAAACACATTTCGTCTTCATAAGCCATCGTTTAATTGTACAAAATTACGATATTGAAATTCATTGGAGATTTCAATTGCTAATTTCGGACCGCACCAAATCTGACACGATTTCATTTCGTGGCATACTAGTTACTTCTTATTATGATAAATTAACTCTTCCAGTTTCATTTTTGTTGACATAATTTAAATAATATTAGGTTAGGTTAAATTAACTACAAGGAAAGTTAGATTAGATTAGGTTAATTTCGAGGAAGGTTAGGATTGATTAGGTTAATTATTATTAAGGTTAGGTTAAGTTAAGTTAATTGCAAAAAGGGTTAGATTAGATTAGGTTAATTTCGAGGAAGGTTAGGATTGATTAGGTTAATTATTATTAAGGTTAGGTTACGTTAAGTTAACTGCAAAAAAGGTTAGGTTAGATTAAGTTAATTTCGAGGAAGGTTAGGATTGATTAGGTTAATTATTATTAAGGTTAGGTTAAGTTAAGTTAATTGCAAAAAAGGTTAGATTAGATTAGGTTAATTTTGTGGAAGGTTAGGATTGATTAGGTTAATTATTATTAAGATTAGGTTACGTTAAGTTAACTGCAAAAAAGGTTAGATTAGATTAGGTTAATTTTGTGGAAGGTTAGGGTAGATTAGGTTAATTATTATTAAGGTTAGATTGAGTTAAGTTAACTGCAAGAAAGGTTAAGTTAGACTAGATTAATTTTAAGGAAGGTTAGAGCAGATTAGGTTAATTATTATTAAAGTTAGGTTGAGTTAAGTTAATTGCAAAATAGGTTAGGTTAGATTAGGTTGACTTTAAGGAAGGTTAGGGTAGATTAGGTTAATTATTATTAAAGTTACGTTGAGTTAAGTTAACTGCAAAATAGGTTAGGTTAGATTAGGTTAATTTTAAGGAAGGTTAGGGCAGATTAGGTTAATTATTATTAGGGTTAGGTTAGATTAAGTTAACTGCAAAATAGGTTAGGTTAAATTAGGTTAATTTCCAGGAAAGTTAGAACAAGTTATGTTAATTATTATTAAGGTTAGGTTTGGTTAAGTTAACTGCAGGAAATGTTAGGTTAAATTAGGTTAATTTCCAGGAAGGTTAGAACAGTTTAGGTTAATTATTATTGAGGTTAGGTTGGGTTAAGTTAAGTTCAAGGGAGGTTACGTTAACGTTCCAGGAATGGTTATATTGTAGAATACAAAGAGGGACAGTTCCCGCAGACAGACACAGTATCGCACGGTTTATTTATTTTCGTGAAAACTTCCGAATGAGATTTCCCAGGAAGTTGGAGGAAATTTCGCGACGGACTTCCGGAAAGTTGCGAATTTGAACGGAGACGTCGCGGACGAAACTGTAGCGTCGCAGCTGCGTCGGTTGTTACTTTATTGCGTGTCGTGCGAGTAATAGCACCGTAAAAATTACTGTCACTTCCGGTTGTTGAGGGAAGTAATAAACTGCGTGATTTACGGTGCACACGCTTCCAGCCGCGATTTTTCTGGTCATTTTTAAAAGCAGCCTGCTGCCGACAGCCTGTTTTTGCGCGATTCATTCTTATGATAAATAAATATCTTTCGAGAGGGGGAAAGATTGATGATCGTCTGTTTAGAAATTTAGACCTGTAGATGTTTCAAAATGCAGACATTTATGCTCAAAATCATTGAGACATCGAGACATTGACACATTCAGACATGGACAAAATTACGAATTTACAAATTTACAAAAATGTACAAAACAACAAATTTATACAAATATGACAATCCCCACTAAAAGTATTCCTCCTCGCAACCACGCCACAAACCAAGAAAACGATGCAACGAAATAAAACCGAATATTCGCAAGCAAATTAGAGTTTAGTAGCATTTTCCCCAACGAAGCATGACTCGGCAAATTTCGGTGCCGTGAAAATGTGAAATAAGTTGATTCGAAATGCAGAACAGTGTAATCGACATTTCCTACACACTGTGCACCCCTTTTCACCCTTTCCTCCCGTTATTGTTTCACGAATGGAGGGCGGACAAAGCGTATCACCGTTTTCACGGTTGTATTCCGTCATTGTCCCGTGGACAGCGTTTGGACAAAGAGTTTTCAAGTCGCATAAAGAGTGTCCTGCACACCGCTAACACAATGCCCATCTTTTCCTCGTTCTTCGTCCTCGTAATGTCTGTTCTCCTGTGCGTCCTTTGTCGTGTTAACTCGTGTGTCAAAATATAACGCGAAAAAGGACACTTTGTTCCTTCATTCTGGGAACCGAAACTTACCATTTTTATTATTGTTAATAATGATGGTGGAGAGACTTTTATGTGAGAGGAACCCATTTTGCTTGTACGAAGAAGAACTGTAGTTTGACAAGCTACATATTGTCAATATTACACGAGTTTTATGTAACAACCCAACCTTCCTTATAATTAATCCAACCTAACCTAACCTACCTCGAAATTAACCAAATCAAACCTAACAGTTAAATTCAATTACACTAATCCAATCTAACATTCCTTGTCATTAAACAAATCTACTCTAGTCTACTTTGAAACCAACCTAACCAAACCTAACATCCAAACAATTACACTAATCCAACCTAACCTTCCTTGTAATTAATCTAATCCACCCTAACCTACTTTCAAATCAACCTAACCAAACCTAACACTCCTTCCAATTACCCTAAACTAACCTAACCTTCCTTGTAATTAATCTAACCTAACCTAACCTACTTTGAAATTGACCTAACCTCACCTAACTTTCCTTGTAATTACCCTAATCTGACCTAACCTTCCTTGTAATTAATCTAATCCACCCTAACCTACTTTCAAATAAACCTAACCAAACCTAACTTTCCATGTAATTACCCTAATCTAATCTAACCTTTCTTGTGATTAATCTAATCTACCCTAACCTACTTTGAAATTGACCTAACCACACCTAACCTTCCTTGTAATTACCCTAATCTAACCTAACCTTTCTTGTAATTAATCTAACTTGCCCTAACCTACTTTAAAATTGTCCTAACCTCACCTAACTTTACTTGTAATTACCCTAATCTAACCTAACCTTCCTTGGAATCAATCTAACCTGCCCTAACCTGCTCCGAAATAAATCTAACCAAATCTAACCTTCCTTGTAGTTAGCTTAATCCAACCTAACCTTCCTTGGAATTAATCTAACCTACCCTAACCTACTTTGAAATTGACCTAACCTAACCTAACTTTCCTCGCAGTTAGCCTAACCTACCCTAACCTTCATTGAAATTGACCTAACCTTACCTAACTTTCCTTGGAATAAGCCTAACCTAGCCTAACCTTCTTTTTAGTTAACCTAACCAATCCTAACTTCCCTTATAATTATCCTAATCTAAACTAACTTTCCTTGTGATTAACCTAACCTATCTAACTGTATTTAAAAACTTTCAACAATTAACTTACTTAAAATGTACTAATTTCCAAAAAAAAGTAAACTTTTCATGAATATTTGTAAAGCTCGTAAAGAACCCTCTAAAAATTCGCAATGTTCGGAAAACATCCTTGATTCTTCGCTTGTTTTAAAAAACGAAAACACCGTTCGTAAATCTGTTAACAAAGAATGCCTCGTTTCACGTCCTAAACTGAAAATCCGCTTTAGCGCAGTTCGAAAGCCGTTGTTTTCTTGAAATCGGCTCGGCCAACAATGGGAACGCGGTCCACGTTTGTTGGAAAAGGAAACATTTTTTTGAAGATTTGCCGATCGTTTTGTTGCGCAAACAATCGAAGATCGTTTTCCGATCAAACTAACGGTTATTGCGGAGAAAAAATCACAGATCGATACGTGTTTCTGTTCGGTCAATTTTCGACACGGTTGCGCCACGTTTCGAAAATAAAACGTTATCTCCTCTGTCCACTGTGAAAATTGTTGCTCGGTGAAGGAATATCCGAATTTTTATTGATACGCAATCAATCATCGGAAGACTTACCGATATTTATCGATACGCAAATAGCCGACAGGTAGTACGAATATTTATCGATATTTTAGATAAAGAGAGTTTCTATATTTTTATGGATAGTTTTAATAATTAAAAATTAAGGTATTTAAACAGTCACAACTGAGAATTTAAATATTATTTAATTAAATGTGTAAGAATAATTTCTACACTCTACACTAACTTATTTAAAAGCTTTCTAATAATTTTAAAAAGTTTGTAATAATGTGAAAAGTTTCGTTAAAATGATGTGATATCAGTTCTCAGATAAATTCAACAATAAATTTCATCTGTCCGTTCCGAAGAGATATTTCTAGTTGTATTTATACGCATATTCTCTGCGAAATATATAGTGTAATATCGAATGTAAATAAGCTCAGTAATTTCTGCGCAAACATCGTTCGACGAGTATACATCCTGTGTACTTAGCTGTAATTTAATGGCAAATTTAACTTTCGAAAATTTTATCTGGAATAACTAGTTTATATATCGACAGAAATATCATAGTTAAACGAGAACGTATTTCATTCTCATAAGAAGTTAAATGTAAAATATTTATTGTATATTTTTACTGTATTATATGTTTAAATGTCAAGAAAATAATCCACGCAAGATAAAGAATAGTTACACAAATCCTCAGGCGGCCATTTTGTTCTGACGTCACGTGACCACATGATCACGTGACTCTACAGAAACTTTTACATTTCTCATCTTTTTATTTTTAAACTTTTACCAATAGATTTCTGCCATTTTTCCGATTAAAACGACACCAAACACTACATAATTTGAACAATTTTTACGAATTTAATCGATGATAATACTTTTTAACGACAGAGAAATACGAGCGAGAGACAAGTCATGATAATACACGCTAATTTACAATAACCAGAAGTATAAACACAAAAAAGTGCACCTAAAACCCTCTTTTAAACTGCATCGAACAATTCCAGTGTTACAGAAACTTCAGCATTCTCATCCGGAGATCAAAGTAACCGGAGAAAGCGGCTCTGTAATTTCTCTAACGTTCAAAGCGGCTCGGTCGAATTCCTGGCTGGCTCGAAATCAAGCAGATTGCATTTCATCCACTTGGAACACCGATTGCGATCTGGCCAGAACATTTCCTGAAGATCTACGTTGAAATTCGATGACACTTCGGAACACTGATCCTGAACGAGTCGGCCAGAAATGATCCCTGTTCAAACTGCTACGTTGACAAAAGAAGAGCTCGATAAAGAACTCTCCTTTTGTGACAATAGTTTCATTCAAACGGTTTAGCAGAGATTGACACCACCGAAATGTACAATGAAGACATTTTTTATTTATTTTGACGAGCGTTTTTGATCGGAGTATCGGTGGAGAAACATAACGCTCTATTTTTAGCGGAAGTTTTGTACGCTCCGTAAGATCCGTCGACAGCAAATGGGACGTGCCAGGTCCCAGATGCGAGCACTGTAGTCGACCTTACATACCTCGATTTCCTCGAGAGATCCGTGCGGAATTGCCTCTGGTACCTGGTGATGCAAAGACCAGATTGCTTCTGATATTGTAGATAGGGGATACGTACCTCGAACATCGTCCCTTGTCCTCCTCTCCAACTTATTTGAGCGGTGAAAACGGAAGCGATTCTGCGTGAACGGATAACAGGAAAGCAATTTCTCCGCTAACTTACGGAACGAAATTTTCTAGCTACTTTCCCATTATTTCCATCCTTACTATTAATATCCACGGCTGCACTGTTTCATATTACAAATCAACTGGAATAATATTAGGTTGTCCGGAAAGTACTTTTCGCGTTTGTCGCTCGATTTTTACATTGTTGTGCTTAACACTAGATTTACGGAACCCGTCAAAATGACAGATAATAGGTCTATTTTAAATGACAGAACTTGTTAAGAAATTTTTGTAAAGATGTCAACTTTCATCAACTTGCAGCAAAAGAATCAATGTTTTAGGCAGTACACATATCTTCTGCAATTTATTTATTTTTCTACTGCAGTTAAAATTTAAGTAAAGTGACCATAAAATGTCCGTAAATCTAGTGTTAAGTAAACATTCAGATCACTCCATCATTAATTGCCAGTCATTTTGTGGCATTACAAGAGGATTGTTTTCAGCATCAATAGAATTGAAGGTGGTAGAACAGAACAGATTATATATTACTTAAGTGTTATACACTGAACGCGAAATATTTTAAACTTAACACCTATTAAAAAAATGAAAAGAACTTTCCGGACAAGCTAATATATATAGAACTGTGATGAATTTATAGAACAGTCTATCTTTTCACGAAAGTAGTTTAAATGGGTAATTAGTGTTCCTTAGGACTATCGCTATAACGCTGGATCGATCTTTACAGGAATCAGGGCGGTAAGAAAGTCCCGGGCAATTGAGGATGAAGGAAAAGTAGGGTCGGAAGACGGACATATGAAGGGATAGAAAGGGGATTAAACAAAAAACGGTTAAATTGGAACGCCGGCTGGAATAATTGGAGTGGCCATCGAACGATTCTTCTTTTCAGTATCGGCTGATAAAACCCTGTCGCATGCGAGCCGGTACGACTGCCGCTATTTCTGCAGCTATCGAAGAATGGATTGGCCTATTGGAAAAGAATTACAGCCAGAGGATCCTGGACCGAGGCCATTCGATACGACGAGTCGCAATCGACGCGGAACTTGGCCCCATAGGAAAGGGTTGCGTCCCTCTCTTAGGTCACGTTTCCACGTTGTATTGGAAACGTCTTCTGGTATTTCTGCTGGTCCAACTTCGGTCCGCGATCTATTATATGACTTACGGGCAACCGACGAAAGCAATTTCCTTTTAAAGTACACTCGAATCGCTAGACTCTTTGAAGGGATCGTTATTAGGAATTGCTAGGATTTCGCAGTTTTATTTTCGAACATTTTATGACGCAAACGGCCTTAAGCCGAAAAGCCGATTTCGATATTATGGCTTTACTTATTACTACGCTGCGATTGTTTATGGATTTCTGTCTTGGTGAACGTTCATGGTGTCTCGGGATTTTATGACATTCGTTTGTATTTGCGGACTTTCAAAAATGTATCAACTTAATAATTCTTTACTCCTGCATTTAGATGTAGACTCTCGTTCTCTAAACTCTTATGTGATTTTCTTCAGAAATGTTACTTTAGACCTGTAAGGTGTACTGGTTAATATTCTGGGTTGAGTTATGCTGGATGGACCCTATTCAATGTTGTTACTATGACAATTCCTTTCAAGATGTTCAGCCTTCTGACTTCAGACTTCAAGTTAGCGTCACATTTTTGTGTCTTTCAAATGAGTTTTCATGTTCGATCAATAGAGAAATGAGTATACACTTACAGACAGACTGTATGTTATTTGAAACTGTAACCCTTGTATTTATTTGTCAGGTGCATTTGAGGTAACTGTCCACAATGTTAGAACAAATAGTGGAAGGTAAAGTTATGTCAATATTATATTCAGATGCTTGACCATGCAACTTATAATTGCACGTAAACTTCAAATTAAAGCAAGTTTAAAATTTGAGGAAGGTGTTTGAACTCTGAGTGTCAGGAGGTAGACTCAAAGGTTAGACATATGTAGAACCATGCGACTTACAGTTTCAATAAACCAACTGCACCTCGCTATGACACCTTTTAAAACGTCTATGTTCAAATTTCGAGTTACTTTGGTACCCAAACGCAAAAAGTGATGGGTTGACACAACTATCGACCGCAAGAATCACTTCGGAAGGAAGACAACGCCATGCATATGGACCAAGATGTCGCGTATCATGAAACCACGCGAAAACAGTTAATACCGATCGCTACCGTCAACGAATAATCAGTTTGAACCACGCACAGATCGAAAAGCGTCCAGATTGTGCTAGAAGACACGGAAAAGTGATTTCGCAACACAACGCCGCATCACTCACAGAAAACGGTCAAAGGCACAATTTCTGCGCTTGGTTGAACTCTTGCCTCACCCGCCATACTCACCAGACTTGGCCCTTTCGTACCACTCGTTTTCATCAATGGCTCACTTTTCCAGGAACACTTCGACAGTTAAGATGTCGAAAAATGGCGTTGGCTGGTTTCTCTCGAAACGCGAAGAATTTTTTGGGAGCGCACAATTTGAAGGGCAGGGATGTCTAGCGATGGTACTTTGAATAAAGCATTTTTCCCCCGGAAATTCAAATTGTTTTCTTAAAAAAAAAATTAGTAGCACGAAGTCAAACGTGATTGCCGTATAATTTATTTATCGAGTGCGTCATATTTGAACTGTGGTGCGTCGCGAGTCAAAAATGTATAGCTAGCGATGGTACTTTGAATAAAGTCGCAGCATGAAGTCAAATATGATTGCTGTATAATTTATGAGGTGCGTCATACTTGAACTATAAGTGCGTCACGAGTTGGACTCACATTTCAATTTTCTTAAAAATAAAAGTTAGTAGCATGAAGTCAAATGTGATTATCCTATAATTCATCAGGTGCGTCATTAGACTGTGAGTGCGTCATGAGGCGGACTAAAATTGAAATTTCCTTAAAAATGAAATTAATATCTTTATAACATGACATAGAGCTCTATGATATAGTAGCTCTATAAATATGATTGCTGTATAATTTTTGAGGTGTGTCATAGTTGAACTATAAGTGCGTCACGAGTTAGACTTATATTTCAATTTTCTTTAAATAAAAATTAGTAGCATGAAGTCAAATGTGATTATCCTATAATTCAGGTGCGTCAGTAAACTGTGAGTGCGTCATGAGTCAGACTAAAATTTAAATTTGCTTAAAAATGAAAGTTGTAGCACGAAGTCAAATGTGATCGTCGTATAACTTATTTATGAAGTGCGTCATATTTGGACTGTGGTGCGTCATGAGTCAAAAATATGTAGCTTGCAATGGTACTTTGAATAAAGCATTTTTTCCTAAATTTGAATGTTAAGAATTATTGAGTGGTATACCTGATGTATGAAGTCAAATGTGACTGTCGTATAATTTATTTATGAAGTGCGTCATATTTGGACTGTGGTGCGTCATGAGTCAAAAATGTATAGCTAGCGATGGTACTTTGAATAAAGCATTTTTTCCTAAATTTGAATGTTAAGAATTATTGAGTGGTACACCTGATGTATGAAGTCAAATGTGACTGTCATATAATTTATCAGGTGCGTCATACTTGAATTGAAAGTGTGTCATGCTTGAACTGTGAGTGCGTCACGAATCAGACCTCAAGTTAACTTTTCTTAAAAAAAAAGAATTAGTAGCATAAAGTGAAATATGACTGCCATATAATTTATACTTGAATTGAAAGTACGTCACGCTTGAATTGAAAATGCGTCATACTTGAATTGTAATTGCGTCACGACTCAGTCTTAAATTTAAAATTTCCTAAAAAAAGAAATTACCAGCACACAGTCAAATATGGTTATCGTATAATTTACTTTTCAGATGCGTCATATATGAACTATAAGTGCGTCACAAGTCAAACTCGCCCACATCGTTCCATCAAAAAGATTCTCCTCCAAATTGCCATGCCCAGCAGCGATATTTGATTCTCGAATATGCGTCACATCAAATACGTCATCTCGAAGTCCATAATAGTCAAAGACCGTTTTATTATAATCCCAAAACTTTCAACCATCGGTTTTCCCCTCGGTTACAAAGGAACGTTCTCCGAATTTCAAAATATCCCTCAAACTTCCGCTATCCCAAACGAAATCAACCACAATGGTATCTCCATAACGACATTTAAATGGGATTTCGCAGACAGTTGAAATCTCAGCAAGTTGAACAGAGTTTCTCACGAAATATTATCTCGCGAACTGTTCATCACGCGTGCGCTTAATCAGGATGATCAGGATACCGGCTAATAAATCCTGTCTCCGCTGGAGAATACAATTTAATTTCATCGGTTGGTATCAGCTTCGTAAGCCGCGCGGAAAGTGACGCGGAACGTAAGAAATATCTTGTGCAAAGTTTCATTCGCGATGATTTCCCACGAGTTGTGCAACAGCGACATTTTTCAAAGTTAAGCATCTCTCGAACAGAGGAGAGTTCCCAAAGAAATCGCGCGACTAATTTCCTTTAAAAATATCTTCGAGTTGGAGATGCTTCCTGATGCAATCTCTGAAAGGGACACAAAACTTTCAAATGCATAAACGCTCCAGTAAACATTTCGTCACTGTTGCAATTTAAAATATTCAATTAAATTTTATTTGGATATCGACTGAATTCTGCAGTTGGATGCAGTTGTTAAACTGTTTGTTAAGGTTTCTAAATTACTGTGGTTTATTTAGGTTTCATTTTGTATGCTCCACATATGTAACATGTAATTCACATATGTACATAGAATATCGTCAGTGTCCATTAATAATTTAAAAAAATAATTTCATATGTAATAAGGTAATATTACGAGGTCATAGAAGTACAATAAAAAAGGTGGAAGAAGAGACGAATAATTACGAGGCAGATAGATCTAAAACGTCTGTTCGATGTTCGATCGGGCATATCACGTTAGACCCTAGCGACATTGGCTTTAATAAGCGTTCATTCTCATACATGCATTAGATTGCAGTGTGTAACGTGAAATTGGATCCTGATAATCCACTTTCCGACCTAGTCAAATGAATTGCGGCCTGTTTCGTGTTTCCGCTGCATTGAGAATTCACATTGACCTGGGCGCATGTTCCGCAAACCAATTTCTTCTTAACGTTTGCACAAATTACCTGGATAAATCTTTTACTCTCTCAATTTATTTCCACTATTTTTAATTCGTTAGTCATTAATATTAATACATATTAATACATATTAATATTAATATTAATACATGCGAAAATATTTTATACATCTACAAAATGTGTATTTTACAAATATAAACAAAAATTATAAATAAAATGTTTTGTATATGAAATTAAGATCAGTGCAATACATATCGTTTTATATTTCATGAAATTCATTAATATATTTGCACTGAAATGATTAGTATGGTGCTAGCTTGATAAGTGTCTGCTACAGGAGGTCAACAGGCGTGCACCGTCGAGCGGCTACTTATCGAGCGGCCAGTAACCGCTCTCTCTAACATTTGTTCTCAGTGTCTTAATTATATTGTTACTTTTATTTCTACTTTTTAACAATGTCTTTTTAACAATCTCTCTAACGTTTGTTCTCACAGTGTCTCAAATATATTGTCACTTTTATTTCTACTTTTTAACAATGTCTTTCAACAATCTTTATAACAATCTCTCCAACGTTTGTTCTCACAGTGTCTCAAATATATTGTCACTTTTATTTTTACTTTTTAACAATGTCATTCAACAATCTTTTTAACAATCTCCCTGACGTTTGTTCTCACAGTGTCTCAATTATATTGTCACTTTTATTTCTACTTTTTAACAATGTCTTTTTAGCAATCTTTTTAACAATCTCTCTAACGTTTGTTCTCACAGTGTCTCAAATATAATGTCACTTCTTTTTTAACAATGTCCCGTTAACTTCTATCAACGACATAAAAATAAATTTTCTCATCAAAGTTTAATAAATTTGAAGTAAAACCATCAGTGTTAAATCGCGACAGTCATTGAATGATTCAGCAGCTTTAGATTTGTGTAGGATTCTGGAACAAAGGAAGTCTGGAAAAGGCGAGTCTGTCCGTTATCGTGGCTAGCACGAACGTTTCGATCGAATTCGATTAATTAGCACCGCTGTGGGGCAGGTACGTGGATAGGCAGGTAACGAGTCGAAATGAGGGTCGTGTCGAGACTTTTGTTTCAACAACGAAAACTTTCGGCCCGTCTATCACGTGACCATCCGTCGTTACGTGGACAGAAGTTGGGCCAAAAAGTTTTCGATTTATCGGTACGAGAATCTACTTGGCCCGTTTGCTAACTTTTAATTGCACCGTTCCGCTTATTTATGGAGCTTCGAACATCTGGATGCTTCGTTGTTGTTGTAATACCTGATAATACCTGCTGCAAAAATCGATCATATTTTGTCGATCTATAGCTTCAAATTCCATCGTTTCGTTTCTCATTTGGAATCAAAGTGGAATTACGTGATTGAACATAGAAGTTTAATTTGCGACTCTAATTAGGGTTTCGAAGTTTAATTAAGGAATTCGATTCGCTTTTCATCGTTTCATTTTTAGAACTTCTTTCTTAGACTTGTCAGGGATTAAAATTTAATTTTTTAGCTGATTTTGTGCGCTTTTTGTACTTCTGACGCACTCATGACGCACCCGTGACGCACTCGTGACGCACTTATAACGCATTTGTGACTCATGACACACTCGTGAGACACTCAACAATGACTCACTCGTGGCGTACTTATGACGCACCAATGACTCACTGGCGACGCACCATTGACGCACTCACGACGCACTCATGACGCACTAATTTTGTGTTTGTAACTCATGACACACTCGTGAGAAACTCATGACTCACTTGCGACGCACGTATGACGCACTCATGACGCACTCGTGACGCACTCATGACTCACTCGTGACGCACTCGCGACGCACCAATGACTCACTCGTGACGCACTCATGACGCACTAATGATGCGTTTGTAACTCACGCTACACTCGTGAGACACTCACGACTCTCTTGTGACGCACTCATGACGCACCAATGACTCATTTGTGACGCACCCTTGACGCACTCATAACGCACTAATGATGCGTTTGTAACTCACGATACACTCGTAAGACACTCGTGACTCACTTGTGACGCACTCATGACGCAGCCATGACTCACCCGTGACGCACTCATGACGCACACGACTGTAATTTTACAGTAATTTTGAATACAATTTAATTTGAAGTTCAAGCTCAAATTTTGCGCTTATTTTAACATTCTAATTAAATAGTTCTGCCCTGAGAAATCATAGAACAACAATCAGTGATCGAAATAAATGCAATACAATACATTTCACATACTCCAAAATAAATAAATAAATGTAAAATAAAATTCCGAATATGAAATATTGAACATCGGTAAAATTGCAGATCGATTTGTTCCGTCGTACCAAGAACAGAAGAAAGCAAAACAATGTATCAAATACGAAGTATAAATCGATCGATGTCCATTGTCATAGGTCGGTACGAGAAACAAGACTATTTCCCTTCCAGGTTCCCTATGCCAGGATGCACCGGAAATGATGTATGCCGCGACTGCACTTTGCGCAAAGACCACAACACACGGCTCGCGCTGGATTCCCGTGAGAAAGCGCATTCGTTCTCGAATATCATGCTCCAATTCCCACGAAAAGCACTCTTTTCACTTTGCCTCCTCCACGCCGAACGAAAATTTTGTCTTCCGTGCGGAGAATGCTCGCGGAGCGTTTAGACGAGAGAACGGTTGACGAGGGTTAAAACGCGCGCGAGGTGCATTTGTAACGCGCGATTTACAGCTGGAGCTTAATGGCGGATCTCATTAACACTTCGCGATTTTCCCTTAGCTTGATCGTTTAGTGTTCGTTCCCTTTTTTGCGTAACTGGGAAATTTAGGTACGGAATAGAAGCAGTTATTAAGCTTGAGCTAGACACGATTAACAACAGCTATATGTTAGTACAGCTCTTAAGCGCGACGGTATAGTGGCTTCTGCAAATGGCGTCGTAGATAACGTGACGCCATGTTGGTTTACGGGCGCATCTACATTTCAGTTTGGTGATCTTTATATGCTTTGGTTTGTATTTACTTTGCTTTTATCACGTTTTATAAGGAACGAGAGGGTGTTAGATATTTTTAAAACGCAATACAAGTTTAATAAAGTTGAATCAAAGATGCGAGGTGGAGACGTGCGCTACGTAAACAAGATGGCCGCTGAGAAACGAACGTGACGCTGTCTTAAGCATATGTATCACTGTTACCTGATTTAATCGTACATATATGATCACAAAATATCACTGATTCGATGTTTAATAAATTAAACACTCCTAGTGCAACATAACCTAAGTACAAAATCACCTTAAACACACTCATCACTGCATACGTCACCTAACCTAACCACATATGGTTACAAATCTCCCTGATTCAATCTATCATAAACTAAACACTCCGAGTGCAACATAACCTAAGTACAATATCATCTTGAACACATATATCACCACATACGTCACCTAATCAGCCACATATGATTACAAAATCTCCCTGATTCGATGTATAAACTAAATACTCCTGACGCAACACAACCCAGACGTAATCCAGACAAATGCATAATTCTCAAACGATAACTTCGTAGTGGGATTTGCACTATATCGCCACATCCCCAGGGAAGACTAACGTGTTCATCGTGCAATTGATCAAAATGGTAGGCACGTGAACCCGAAATTAGGACGAGAACAAGGGAAAAGTACCGTCTTACACGAGAATGATAAGAATCGCGAAACTTTCGTATACAGGATTGTTTTTAGAAAGTTTATGTAACGTTTATTGAATCCCGCGTAACTTTCCTAGGTAATATCGCACTTTTCGTGTCCGTAGAATGTTGTTATATTGCCTTGTACCGGGGACAAAGGTGAGATACTTGGAACGATAACATGGTGGAGTATTTTTTATCAAAATGGCGGATTAGTTTGTTCAAGATGGCGGAATATCTTTGTTCAAAATGGTGGAATAATTTGTCCAATATACACAGAATATTCTTATTCAAAATGGCGGAGTAATTTGTTCAAGATGGCAGAATATCTTTGTCCAAAATGGTGGAATAATTTGTCCAAGATGGCAGAATATTTTTGTTCAAAATGAAGGAATAATTTATCCAAAATGGCAGATATTTTTGTCCAAGATGGCAGAATATTTTTGTCCAAAATGGCGATCCTTAAAATTCTCCTTGCAAGTAATTTGATAACCTCCTTCAAAAGCATAAAAATGAAACGAATAGGTAACAAGACAGCAATATAACAAAAGACGACATAATTTGACAAAAAAGTCAAAATTACGTGTCACAAAAATCTGACCCGCTACGACACGTGTAACTCGATTTGAACTTACGAAACAGAAGGTTCCTACGGTTCTCTTTTTATTTAACCGTCTGCGGTTCCTCGGTTAATCGAAATCGTATATCAATATCACTTGAAATGGCGGTCCTCTGTTTCGACGGCATTCATTTTGCATCGTGAAAGAATATTGAACAGAGAAGAGGTCGTTGAATAAAGGCTGGACGGTCCTCGAACCATTCAGGCCTCGAAACAAAGATTGAAAAGTGATACGCGGAGCCAGTTATGCTTTGACGTTTTCCAATCTCTGTACCCTCTTTCGTGTCACGAATGTTCATTGGAACAAAAAGAAGATCATCTCTGTTTCGTCCAAGATGAATAATGGCTCTCGTACCAATCTTCTACGATATTACGTGTTTCGTTATTATCATAATTTTACTTATTTATGACTTAGGGTTATCGTTTCGTTTATTTATGACTTTCGGTTATGATCGTTTCGTTTATTTATGACTTGGGGTTGCTTCATTTATTTATGATTCTGTGTTACGGTTATTTGGTTCGGAGGTTATGATCTTTTATTCGTTATTTAGTATTTTTATGATTTATAGTTAATTACTCAATTTACTATTTTTCCATGAGTTTTACTGTGAAAAGATACTTTTTTTTTAGAAATGTGTACGTTAGAATGAAAACAAAATGGCGGTACGCTAACAGTAATACAAAATGGCGGTCAGGTGTCCACCTCGAAAAATTAAAATACTCTCACAAGCATATGCATGCATACACACGTGTAAAACTATCAGAATATGTTTCTATCAGTTTGAACTTAAATTCTCTCTTCAGGAAATACACATACTAACAGAGTAAATAATACAACATGACGAAATAACCAAAAACACTGTCATAATTAATATAACAGTCGAATATCATCTTACACGTGTGTAAAACTTTCAGAATGTCTTTCTATCAGTTTGAACTTGAGTTTAACAGGAATATTGAATTTACCAGGTCAGATATTAATTTCCGGCCATTAATAGCAAGCAACCTCGCTCCTAAAAATATATTACGAAGTCCGAAAGTTTTACTACGTGGTCCAAAAATGTTTATTAGTAAACTCCTAAAGTAACTTTACGAGGAAAGTGATTTCAGTTTACGAAACGCATCTCTGAGCTAACGGAAGACGATGTTGAAACCAATCAAAGTTTCATGCAAATTACCGGTTCGAGAATATCGATATATTGACGAGCACCGGAGGTGCCTGAGGAACCAGAATGTTAGGGGATTTGATGGTAACGCGATAAGTAACGATTATGGATAATTAGCTGGCTTTCAGATAAGGTTCGTTATTCGAACGGAAACCGAGAAGATGGGATACCTTTTGGTTAACATCGTTATTTCACTAGTCGATACCTTAGTTAACAGTATTATAACTATTGAATATTTAGTAATTAAAATAAACCCACATATTCCACGCCAAGTCGCGTTAATCGATTTTGGAAATCACCGTCCCGATTTTGCTCTAATCGAAATATTTTGTAGTCCACATGAAATTAGGGGGGGTTTAAGTCATCATTTTGTCGGTTTCGAATTTGTTAACAAATGGCAAGCCCTTAAAGTTTGCAATTTTTGCCTATTTTGGCGAAAATGGAGTTCACTTCGGAATTTTTTTCTCGAAAACCACTAGACCGATTTAGCTAAATTCTTTTTTGTTTTACTCGTCAAGAATTGAGCTATTTTAAAATATTTTTTTGAATTCCATGAAGTCAAGAAGTAACTATAATGTTAATTCTTTTCAATTTTTACCCATTTGTGCGAAAGTAGGCATCACTTACAAATTTTTTTCTCAGGAACTACTGAACCGATTTACTTAAATCTTTTTTTGTTTTATTCGTGAAAGTTTGAGGTATTTTAAAATATTTTTTGTAGTTCCGTCAATTCGTTATGAAATGTCGGAAAATTTAACTGAATTCTTCTTTTACGTTTTTTTCAATGAAGAGCATGAAGGGTGCAAATTTTAAAAATATTATTATGTTCTTTGAAGCTTTACCTTTAAAATGAGTCCTTTGGAACGATGGAGACTTGAAAACTGAAGTTGCTAGAAGCTTGAAAAGTCAAGGAGTACCTCCGTTTTAGGTGAGTTGCGCGCGCAGCTGTGTTCGATGCGCGCGCAGCTTTAGATGGACAGCTGCGCGCGCATCTCGTCCATCTAAAATGGCGGTACACAACTACAATCGCAAAGAAACTCCTAAAAAATATTATACAGAATTCCACAAAAATTTATTTTACAAAAGAAACTTCCAGATAAAAATTTCAGTATATAAAAATAACCTTCAATGAATTTTTCGTCGAATATCAATTCCTGAAAAGCCCTCGACATCATAACAATTTCATCGAAAAGTCCGAAGTGATAATTTTATTTTCGAAACATTTAATTTCACTTGGAGCCATAAATCGTGTAATTCAATTACCAGCTTTGCGTAGGCACTTTAAATTTCCAGTCTGAAATTAATGCGACAAGCACCCTCTTGATATCGGTCATTTAATACACAGTAATAAATTGCCAAGTCCAATTCGGATAATTAACGATCGCTAATTAATTACTCGCAGAATCTGTTCGTGGAAGTCCTTTTTACAGCTTTCATTTCGTGGTTACCTTTTGCCTTTGACGTGATTTTGGATCGAATACGGTTTGATTAATATATCAGCACGATGGGGAATAAATGAGTCGTTCAATAGTCTAGTTCGTACGTTTGCATATTTATTCAAATTAATTAACGTTCGTTATTCCCATATCTTTGATAATGAAATGTGAAATTTATTTAAAGAATTCCCGGATGTTCCTTTCAAGAATTCGACTGTTCTTCAATTTAATAAATCTTTAGAATTTCGTCATCAAAGCGTTCTATTCATCCCTTTCGTTAAAGCAAACCCCGGACAAAAAGCCTTTGCAATACATGTATATTATTCAATAGAATTTCTGTCTCATTACGTGGGATTATATTAATATAATTTTGGTATGAAATTTGCTTCATATATATTTCGTTTGATTTATCACGTAGAACGTCTGATCTGGAAGCTATTTGACAATAGTTAGAAATTACTTTTATTTTTTTAATTCATTTGAAACTCATTTTGAGGTTAGGTTTATGGAAACAATTTTTACTATGTAACCTAGAGTACATTAGAAATTATTATAACCTTAAGTTGTACCTAACCTTAATTCACTCTAATAATCTATATGCAACTAACCTAAAAATTAGTATTATGTAAAAGCACATTTTGAGGTTAGATCTTCAGTAACAATTTTTACTATATAACCTAGAATATATTAGAAACTATTATAACCTTAAGTTGTACCTAACCTTAATTCACTCTAGTAACCCATAAGTAACTAACTTAGATCTAACCTAACCTAACCTAAAATACAGCAGAAATTATTATCAAGTTGCATTTACTTTAACAATCTATATATAAAACATAACCTAATCTCCACATATAACATAACCTAAAATTACTATAACAAAACGCAAACTAAAAACCGTTCCTTTCAGTACACAAGCATAAATTTTCAACCAGGTAATTTTTCATCCCGTCAATGCATAAAAGAGTTCTAAAATTTTTTGCCCCGATAATTAACGGTTCCAAAAGAAAAGCACAAAAGGATAGGGAAAGTTATTCGAATCCAGTGTATTCCGATAAAGGTTCTCTTCGAAACACATGTACCGGTTCACCTCGTTATTCATGTCGAACTACATCTTTTTTCCGCTCCTTTTTATTTCGCAGGATCTCGTTATTTTCCACGGCAATGTCGGATCGATGTAACGAGTCTCGCGATAAATTAGACTTCGCCCGAGGGAAATTAACATTTTGCCGGCATTAAACCGGGGCCAGAGCTAGAGATTTCCTGTCGTGGCTGTCGAATGGGCCGCAAACTAGCGTGCAAATATCGGTGCCGAGCTGTTCGACCGTGTGATCGTGCGACCCTGTTGTTTGCCCGTGGCTCGTAGAAGTTGTTGCACGCGGTTTGTCGACGAAACGCGACGCGAATAAGTGGCAACGCGTCTCTAATTAATCCGCTCTGTTTGATCAGACGGCCGAGAACAATACTGCTGCCCGGAAATTAACTGCGAACTGTAGAACTTCCCGTTCATCGGTACTTCCACAGGTGTTTACTTACCACATGTTTTCTAACACTAAACTACTATTTTTTAAACATTTACTATTCCCTTATCACATAATATTTAACAAAGAAATAAGAAAACTTTTTATTTCTATTTTTTCTAAAAATGTTACATATGATAATACTGTCTTTAATAATTCAACTAAAATTCAAATAAAATATCCACAGTACAATATTACTTCTAATAACATTCTTTTTAATAATTTAATTTATTGTATAATGCACTGCTCAGCGTCTCATAAAATATAATCCGAAGTATGTACACGTAATTCCAAATTAACAGCTTTCAAACGATGTACTTTATAGACGAAGATTTGAAAATGTCCACTGACGTTCTAATTAACAGAAATCCACCAGATCCGTCAGATTTTCAGTAAATTCTGCATACCGTATGAGATGGACCTTTAAATCTCGATATCACAGAGTCATAGTACTTTACTGCAGTTATTTTGCACATTTATTTTAATTTCACAGTGTAGTTTCACTCTTGTACCGCTAGATGGCGCGAGAACTCAAGACTTTCTCGCAAGTGCTCAACCTATAGATCGCCACAAACAGTTCCATCTATGCATTATGTCCCTGACAAGACTATGTTCCTTTAGTCTTAAAGAACTAAGTCCAAAAATATTTTCTTCCAATATTAACACAAAAATATTTATTACAGTTTCTGTCTGAAAAATAAGTCAGACTAAATTAATAAAATGGACTCTTAGCTCGTGCTAATTCTTGAATATGTTTGCCAAGAAATAACCAGCAACAGATATTCCCCTAAATTTCGGTTAATACCTGGAGCAAACGCGATGGAGTTAAACGACTCCGAATAGTAGAAAGAAAAAATTCGAAGCACGTCGAGGACCGAGGATTCGATAAATTCATGGGCTTTCGAGCTGAGTAAATGACGAAGCGTGCCGACAACGCGATGCTGGAACCGCTTCGAACCGCGTGCGTGCTCGGCTCGGCAATAAATTAATTCTTGCTAGCGGGCGATGCGATGCCTTTCGAAGACACGCCATACGGGCGGATCGATTCGAGGCACAGCTATCTGCTACCAACTTTGTTAGGGGTTGCTTTGTAGAGATGATGGGATAAGGGTAGCTCGAATGAAATTCTATTGTCGTTGCAGCCCTTTTGTTGATATTTTGGAGCTTGTTCTGCTTGGACTTTCTCTGCAAAAATATAACTCGCATATTGCAGTTGTTATGAGCGGATTTATCGAGTATGAACTTACTTATCTTATATAGTTATTTATCTTATATAGTTACTGTCGAAGTTTGTCGAACGAAAGCAAGGAAATGTGATGGAAAACGATTAACCAGACATAAAAAAACTATTATGCTAATAGAAAGCATAATCCAATGAAGGACAGTGTAATGCAATATAATTTTTTTTCTTACAAACTACAACTTGACTACAATCTTCTAAATCCTGCAATTTTTTACTTTCTCTTATACTTTATATTCTAATAAAATATTTGTGAAATTTTTCTAATAATAACTGACTTAAACTACGCTTGATCTGATTGCGTCACTCAGTCACGTGACACAGCGATCCAACATGGCGTCCCCAGTTCACTTTTTCACTCACCTCACAACTTTACTGCATTACAACACCCACATTTTTCGTTGCTTTCCATTCAAACCAACTCAGATCTACTTTATTTTAGTGAACCTTCTAAAATACCAACTTGAATTAAATTGTATCAAGAAATTTTGCTCTTCGTGAATTTACCCTATTTATGAATAACGATAGTATCTACCGTTTTCCTCACGGAAACCTATTATACGGAACAGTTATCGAATAACCGAAAGGTGCCACTAGATTTCACCGTAACGAGGCAGAAATCAATCTACTGCTGTCTAATTAAATTCCGATCAAGCCTCGTTCGTTCTTAAATTACAATTTAATTACCTCGAGATACACGTCCGTGGCTAATGAATAATGCATTCATAATTGGCTGGAGTGCAATCTCAATTAAACGGGAAGATACAAAGGCAATTGTCGCGGGGGATCGAAGGTCGATGAAAATGACCTGCTATAATTCTCGGATCCTTCTCGTTTTGCCGAAAGAGAAACAGAGGAAACTGTCGATCGTTTGCCATAAATGAACGGTTTCGTTGGAGTAGATTATTCAAGCTAATTAATTCGTTACGGTGTATGAAACCCGGCCGCGATAAATTAATTTGAATCGAAACTAATTATCTGATATGAGAGCGATAGGTGGGAACGTGTACCATTTTCAATGATTTCGTGGATTACGGTACTACGTACGGTTTTAATAAGCTCTGCTACGGCAAATTGTTACAAACCACCCTTGCTAAAATTACAGACATTTTTTTTAACACCACAAATTTTTAATAACATAACTGAAATACGTGGCAAAGTTAGAAAAAATGTGCAAGCAGAAATCGATAACCCGGTTGTAGGAACTTCCAGGACAATGGTACCCAAATCCAGGAATATAAGAGCTAGAATTACAGTAGCAATTATAAAAAAATTCACAGATGGCCAGGAAAAAAGAGCCGCAAAATTTCATCTCTTGATAGCAGTAAAAGGTGGAAACAGAAAAAAGAGCAGAGAGCTTTCACCATGCGACAAAGGCTCTTTTATCCTATCTCTCTCTGTAACCCTCGATGGCACTTTGCCACTGAAACCACATTGTTAATTAAATAGATGGAACGCTGGAATGTAGCGTGGGCCGTTTACTTTTATGCTGGGCTGTTATGATGAGACTCAAACCTTGCACTCAAACCTTGCACTCAAACCTTGCACCCAAACCTTGCACTCAAACCTTGCACTCAAACCTTGCACTCAAACCTTGCACTCAAACCTTGCACTTAAACCATGCACTTAAACCTTGCACTTAAACCTTGCAATTAAACCTTGCACTTAAACCTTACATTTAAACCTTGCACTTAAACTTTACATTTAAACCTTGCATTTAAACCTTGCACTTAAACCTTGCACTCAAACCTTACATTTAAACCTTGCACTTAAACCTTGCAATTAAACCTTGCACTTAAACCTTACATTTAAACCTTGCATTTAAACCTTGCACTTAAACCTTGCACTCAAACCTTGCACTTAAACCTTGCAATTAAACCTTACATTTAAACCTTGCACTTAAACCTTGCACTCAAACCTTCCATTTAAACCTTGCACTTAAACCTTGCACTTAAACCTTGCATTTAAACCTTGCAATTAAACCATACAATTAAACCTTGCACTTAAACCTTGCAATTAAACCTTGCACTTAAACCTTACATTTAAACCTTGCACTTAAACCTTGCACTTAAACCTTGCACTTAAACCTTGCATTTAAACCTTGCAATTAAACCATACAATTAAACCCTGCACTTAAACCTTGCAATTAAACCATACAATTAAACCTTGTACTTAAACCTTGCACTTAAACCTTGCACTTAGTCTTAGTGGTTAAACCTTGCACTTAGTCTTAGTAGTTAAATCTTGCACTTTGTCTTAGTAATTAAACCTTGTACTTAGACCTTGCTATTAAATCTTGCACTTAGACCTTGCTATTAAACCTTGCACTTAGACCTTGCACTTAAACCTTGCACTTAGACTTGGCATTTAGTCTTAGTACTTAGGACTTTAGTTAGTTAGTTAGATCTTACACTTAAACCTTGCTATTAAACCTTGCAGTTAGATCTAATAGTTAGACCGTGCACTGAGACCTTGCTATTAAACCTTGCTCTTAAACCTTGCACTTAGACCTAATAGTTAGACCTTGCACTTAGACCTAGTACTTAGTCCTAGTATCTTATTGCACCCACAGAAATAAATTTGAAGCCACAAATGATGTTATAATACTCCCCCTACATCCTACAACCTAACACTCCTCAATTTTGTTATAAATGTAATAACAAAATTTGCATGGCAGCAGCACACTTAAACCTTGAAGCTGTGTTGCAAAATAATACATGTATTACTACTAAACTCCTATACCAGTATAAGAGTCCTATACTATATAACTCTTGCGGTATAAAGCTTTTATACGCGCTTCGACAGAATGAGTTTTGGTTTGTGAAACGCTTTGTTTTTAAGCTTCACGGATCTAGTGGTTCAACTAGATTCTTCCTCTGAAAAGAAACTTTATTTTGCAATTTGGAAGGACTTTGTGAAGTAAAAACGAGAGATATCGTATTTTAACACATTAGAAAGAATGAATAACAAATGATAACTCTTATGTTTAGAATAACTAACCTTGTATAATTTTTAGATTGATAAATGGAAGGGAAGATTTATCAGTGATTTTTGCAAGCATTTATGCGCACGATTGCGGAAGTAGAAAAAGCGTCATATTTGAAAATATGAAAAATAAAATTTTGCCTTATGGCACGTAAACCGATAACGGTGTCCTGCAAACAAATCCTCTTCCAATTTGTTCGCATCCGCTTACCAGAGACAAACCATAATCCTGAATATCGCTGAAAATTGACAACCACAATCGAATACATGTGACATAAATGAAATTCCGTTTTTTGACGGAGGAAGTTATTGCTGTAACAATTGCAACATTTCATGTTTCATTTGTTAAAGCTGTTTTAGTCAAAATTTCATATATTTTCTTCGATTATTTTTATATATTGTATAAATGGTGTTAGCTTAGGTTACTAGGTGAACTTTTATATGAATTATAATCGAAGTAAAAAAGTATATAATTTACTAATAATTATTTTTGTTAGATTTTATTGTTGTTCGAGGTCGCTCGAGACTTATCGTTATACGAGTTATAATAAAGAGTATACGAGTCTCATGAATAGAGCTTCTTTCACGCGCCATCTCGTTCGCGTCGCCATTTGCTAAACTAAATTGAACGCAAACAAAATTACACTTAAATAAGCAATTACTCGGACACTAATGGAAGACGTAATTAAAACAGCGACCCATGCTTCGCGTAATCCTACGTTTCCTGCGTACAAATCTGTCAAACATCAGACAAGGTTAAAACACTCTGTTTTAATAGATGGCGGCAGTTTTCCTTAAATTTAAGTTTCGTTACTTCTCGAAAAATGGCGAATTAAATTTGCAAACCTAAAAATTGCAGCAAAGCACGATGAATAATTTACCATCTGTTATAACGTCCAATTAAGCAACTAAAAATCTCGTTCATTTGCAAAACAAGCAGATTAATTGGTCGCGGTAAACGGGTCTCACGGAGTTTACCACAAGAGGACAACCTGAAATAAATTAAAATCCACACAATTAATTAACCGCCGCGAAACCGGGGTCACTCGGCTTCGCGAGAGTTCGTTTGACCGAAAACTTTTCCCATTTACGTTGTTTATTTGCTTAATCGTTCGCAATTCGCAGAAATTTTGTCAATTAGTCTCCGCCGTTGAGGAAACACTGGCTCGTCAACGGTGCACCCAATTAAGCGATTTATTTGTCGAAATGAATAGCGAAGGAGAAACTTGCTTCGTGAACTTCCTGGAACTCGACCAGGAAGCTTTTGCAGCTTCCAGGCTGAAAGGATTTCTCGTTCGAGACGGTGCAAAAACATCGTTGGCGAATTCTGATCGTTTATGAGCTGCGGTCAATCGTTTAGATTCATCGAATCTTCTGAATCTGATTTAAAGGAGAAGAGTAAAGTGCAATGGATTCCAATTCGTGTTATCTTATTCGATTGTTAAAAAGAAAAATTAAACTGTTTTATCTGAGTTTGGTAAATGATCGAGTTAGGTTAGGTTAACAACACAAAGCTTGAAAGTAGCCATTTTATGTTGCGTATCAAATTGAAAAACGAAACTGTTTTACTAGCTTCAGTGACTGTTTTACTAGCTTCAAGTTAGCAATACAAAGCTTGTGGCCATTTGTTATTTTATGTTGAGTATCAAATTGAAGATAGGTGAATGTTTCAGAGTCTGAATGTATTAATGTTAAATATGAAATGTGAATATATCAATGTTAAATGTGATCCGATATGCGAATACATCAATGTTAAATGTGAATACATCAATATTAAGTATGACATGAAATGTGAATACATCAATATATTAAGATGAATGAAATTATAATTTCCGATTCGATATGTGCGCCTGAAATTGTAATTAGCACGATGGAATTGTTCGAAGACCTTTATGGTTGTGGTTAAAATATACCGCAAGCAACTAAAGACTAATATTTTCAGAAATATTTAAAATTAGTGAGTTTATATGCAAATGATGTGGTAAAAATTAGATCAGTCAAATGAAATTATAGCAGCTTGAACTCTAAAGTGAGATCTGAAATTCCAAGATTGTTCTGATATATTTGTGAAGGTTTTGAATTTGTTCTAATAGATTTGTTCAAACTTCATGGTTGTTCTAATACTTTCCTCTAAATTTTGAACTTGTTCTGATACATTTGTCTAATTTTTAAATTTGTTCTAATATATTTGTTCAAATTTCGAAGTTGTTCTAATACTTTTCTCTAAATTTCAAGCTTGTGCTGATACATTTGTCTAATTTTTAAATTTGTTCTAATATATTTGTTCAAATTTCAAAATTGTTCTAATACTTTCCTCCAAATTTCAAGCTTGTTCTGATACATTTGTCTAATTTTCAAATTTGTTCCAATATATTTGTTCAAATTTCAAAATTGTTCTAATACTTTCCTCTAAATTTCAAACTTGTTCTGATACATTTGTCTAATTTTCAAATTTGTTCCAATATATTTGTTCAAATTTCAAAGTTGTTCTAATACTTTCCTCTAAATTTCAAACTTGTTCTGATACATTTGTCTAATTTTCAAATTTGTTTCAATATATTTGTTCAAATTTCAAAATTGTTCTAATACTTTCCTCTAAATTTCAAACTTGTTCTGATACATTTGTCTAATTTTCAAATTTGTTCCAATATATTTGTTCAAATTTCAAAGTTGTTCTAATACTTTCCTCTAAATTTCAAACTTGTTCTGATACATTTGTCTAATTTTCAAATTTGTTTCAATATATTTGTTCAAATTTCAAAATTGTTCTAATACTTTCCTCTAAATTTCAAACTTGTTCTGATACATTTGTCTAATTTTCAAATTTGTTCCAATATATTTGTTCAAACTTCAAAGTTGTTCTAATAAATGTGTTCAAACTTGAAAGTTGTTCTAATACTTTCCTCTGAATTTCAAATTAGTTCCAATAAATTTGTTCAAACTTCAAAACTGTTCTAATACTTTCCTCTAAATTTCAACTTTGTCCTAATACATTTGTCTAAATTTTAAATTTGTTTCAATATATTTGTTCAAACTTCAATGTTGTTCTAATAAATGTGTTCAAACTTGAAAGTTGTTCCAATTCTTTCCTCTGAATGTCAAATTAGTTCCAATAAATTTGTTCAAACTTCAAAGTTGTTCTAATAAATATGTTCAAACTTGAAAGTTGTTCTAATACTTTCCTCTGAATTTCAAATTAGTTCCAATGAATTTGTTCAAACTTCAATGTTGTTCTAATACTTTCCTACAAACTTCAAAGTTGTTCGAATACTTTCCTCTAAATTTCAAATTAATTCCAATAAATTTATTCAAACTCCAAAATCATTCTAATACTTTCCTCAATTCCAAACTTGTCCTAACACATTTCTCCAAATTTCAAATTTGTCATTCAAACATTCAAACTAAAAATTGCTAAGAAAAGTCTTCCTCATTTTTCTTCAACCCCAGTTTTCTGAAGCGTACCTAACGAGCAACTTAATTGAAAAAAAATCCCAAAAAGAAACAACTCACTATTTCTCGTCAAAGAGTTTTCCAGGTTAGAATTTAAAACATGTGTCAGAGCACAGCGGCAAAGGACATAAATGTAGGAAGCTCGCGTAAAAGTTACGAGGGCAGAGCTTTCACGGTTTCCTCAGGGGTAATTTTAGCTACGACGACAGTGGTCCCCCGTTCCCGCGTAAGGGCTGATAACGAGCAGGGGGAGGTTCGTGGGTTGTGCACGCGGCCGCAGACCGGAAACGAATTCAATTTTCCTCGGAGAAGCCCGGGTTAGAACCAATCGAAACACGTTCTCGTGACCCGTCGGCTTGCAAGTCGGACGACTGAATAAATCTCCTCTACGACTTCGACGCCGAATGCCTCTCGAACCCGCTTGGGACACCTTGGATTATAGATTCGACTTGGCTTGCTTGTATTTTCTACTAGCGAATGGCTCTGTCGCGTGATCTCCCTTTTACCGTGATTTCTACTATGCTCGAGTGTTATTCTGCTTGATACCTTGCTACAAATTACCTTTCGAGATATTTTCTTTCATGGATTCCACGATTTTTTTTATGTACTTTTTCGTTCATTTTTATAATTCACGGTTTTTGTGTACTTCAATAATTCATGGTTTACTGTGAATGTTACGTTGCTTTGAGGTTATGTCGCCGCCATTTGCAAGAGACTTAAACTTCGTAAAATATAAGTGAATCCTAACGATATTAAATTATTTAAATAATGTACAAATTTGCCTCAAATGAATTTCCCAGTAAATTCTCTGAATTAATTTCCATTTAATTAATTTCTATGTTTAATTTTTTTTTTTGTTTAATTAATTTCTATGCAATTTGCATTGCACGTGAAGGTTACGAAGCGAAACGTAAGGCGAAGTTTGATCGTACGATCAGAAATTAATAAGCGAAATAGAAATGAGAGAAAAGTAAGTACACTTTTAACTTTAATGAGTTCGGTAACGTTTCTCATTCGACATGTCCGCCCCGAATCTGAGTTCCAAAGTTCCACAAATATTAATGTAACATCTGCATTCTGAAATGGAGTTTCAAGTAGCTAGAAGGGAACTTTACATCTTGAGGTATCTGTTTGACAAGTGTTACTCGTAAGTAATATTTCATTCATCGAAATGCATCATCAATTTATAGGGATGACTGTTCGAAAATGCACAGAGCGATATTAGCGTACTGGGGTGATGCAATAATTATCGATACTGTAATCGAATTTCGTTCGATGGTATTGGGAGAGTGATGGGTTCGAACGGATTGTTTGAATTAGAAAATGTTAAATCAGAAAAATTTTTAGTTATATAAAATAGGAATACATGTAATAAGAAAGTTAGTGAGATGGTAGTAAAAAAATTCTCTTAAATAAAAACTTCAGTGGTGAAATTTTTCTCTTAAATAAAACCATGTTTACTTATACAAAATAAAGATATTCACTTACATAGAAGTAACAATAGTAAAAACATAGAACCATAAACAAGTGAAATTGTTCTCTTAAATAAAAACTATATTCACTTACATAAAATAGTAATGTAAATATATTCACGTATATAAAATAGTGATATAAATATATTCATTTATATAAAAGCAACAATAGTAAAATCATTGAACAATAAACAAGTGAAATTGTTCTCTTAAATAAAACCATATTCACTTACATAAAATAGTAATGTAAATATATTCACGTATATAAAATAATGATATAAATATATTCATTTACATAAAAGCAACAATAGTAAAATCATAGAACAATAAACAACTGAAATTATTCTCTTAAATGAAACCATCTGCACTTACATAAAATAGTAATGTAAATATATTCACATCTATAAAATAGCAACATAAAGATATTCACTTACATAAAAGCAACAATAGTAAAATCATAGCACAATAAACAAGTGAAATTGTTCTCTTAAATAAAACCATAAACTTACATAAAATAGTAATGTAAATATATTCACGTATATAAAATAGTGATATAAATATATTCACTTACATAAAACAATAGTAAAATCATAGAACAATAAACTAGTAAAATAATAGCAAAAATAATTGAAAAAATTAAAAAAAAAAGAACCATTTTAAATATAACCAATACAGAAATTTATTTTTATCCGAACAGAAATAGCAAAAGAACCTCTGATTCGAAAAGAAACAGCAAAAAACATGGGAGTTTAAATATATACAAATTGGATGTTGGCAGTTACAGTAAAGTTTCGTAAGCATGTTCATAAAAGCAAATGCACATGGTCGCGTTATCGCATTCGATGCATCGAATGCACTTCTGAAGCTTCCGATTCTGGCTCTTGTTGTTTCAACTGTGCAAACCGACGCTGAAAGAAGCTTTCGAGATCACCGAAAAGTTGCAGTTGTTTGTTTATGGCAAGCATAAACGTAGAAAATTGTAAATGTAAAATCAATAAAAGAATATACGAGTTGAGGTTATGTTAAAGCTTCACCTACGAACTTATTTATATTAAACTCAGAAAACTGTAAATTTCCTTTGACTGTAAAAGATTGCAACTAAAAAATAAATAAATGTATAAATAAAAGAATCTTTATACAATTAAATACACGAATAATTTAGGAAAAATTGCCAGTTGAAATAATACATATCCTTCATCGCAGCTTAAATTGACAGTATCAAACTCCACTTTCCCAAATCGCGTAAGAACAAAGTTTAAACAGCAGCTTTGCAGCTTCAGAAACTCCTAAGCTCTTTTTAATGGTTGCAGAAACGATGTGTTCATCGTAAAAGATTCTGACTTTGATGGAACCAAGAAATATGGAGCCATTCTGTTGAAGCAACGCAAAGTGCATTGAAGTAACAGATCCGCTTAAGCTCTTTAAAGTACATCACACTATATCACTTCGTATCATGCTTTTATCTGACCCCATATTTACAGTGTAATAGAGACAAACTTTACAGGAGATCTTATACGGGCTTCTAGCACTGTTCTGCGAAAAGTAGAAAGGGTCTGAGAAATATTCATTTCTGAATTTAGAACTCTTGACGAAGCATTTTTTATTGGTTGGAAATTTTGCGAAAGGGGTTTTGCGATTTGGGGAATTTGGAGAATTTGGGAAATTTGGGGAATTTGGGGAATTTGAAAATTTGAAATTTGGAAAATGTGGAATTTGGAAAATTTGGTCTTTTGAAAATTTGGTATTTGGAAAATCTGAAATTTGGAAAACGTGGAATTTTGAAAATTTGGTATTTGGAAAATTTGGAATTTGGAAAATTTGAAATTTGGAAAATTTGGAATTTGGAAAATTTGGAATTTAGAAAATTTGGAATTTGGAAAATTTGGTATTTGGAAAATCTGAAATTTGGAAAATGTGGAATTTCGAAAATTTGGAATTTGGAAAATGTGGAATTTGGAAAATTTGGTATTTGGAAAATTTTGAATTTGGAAAATTTTGAATTTGGAAAATTTGGAATTTGGAAAATTTGGAATTTGGAAAATCTGAAATTTGGAAAATTTGGAATTTGGAAAATCTGAAATTTGGAAAATTTGGAATTTGGAAAATTTGGAATTTGGAAAATCTGAAATTTGGAAAATTTTGAATTTGAAAAATTTTGAATTTGAAAAAATTAGAATTTGGGGAATTTGGAATTTGGAAAATTTGGAAGAAACGTTTGCTTTACTAACACATCACCATTCGTGACCATCAGCAATAAAAACCCCGGTAACGTTTCCCAATTTTCAGTAAACTATGCATACCAAAAATATCAAGCAGAATTTTTAATTCAGAAACTAAATTACACGTCAACATGTGAATTTATTAAAACGCAAAAAAGGCGCAAGAATTTGTTTTATATCCTGTTTCCCGTAACTTACCCTGCAATTCGGGCGTGAAAGATGACGGAGCAACGCGTGGGTAATTTCATGGTCGTACGAGGATTAGAAGAATTCGACGGTCGTAAATTCACGAGGGAAGGGTCACCAGGGGACTCGTAACAAAAGAGGTACTCGGAAATTTCGAAAGCTCCAGCAGAGGTGCGATTTATCGCGAAAGTTTCTTCGGTTCAGGAAGTTCCGTCGCCATACTGTAATTTCTACGCTACACTGCGAACGCGAGCGTTTTCAGACGGATTCGTTTTCGCGTTCTGCTGCCACAACACTATTCTTCTTTGCATTGAACCGTTCACTGATTCTTTTCGGTGAAATATTGTCATTCTACTTTGTTCGACGTTGCATTTCGCTTTGTAATACTTCAGACATACATTACACTAGGATTATTCAATTTGTTGGTATTTTGTGAGAACTTACGGTTTTATAAGGACAGTGACAACTTTTCTGTGGGTTTTGGGTTATTCTGAACAAGTTTGGTTCTCTGACAAAAAATCGTATCTCGCACGGTTTGGCCTGTATGCACATAGGCATGTGGTTCGATGGAGTGTCATAGTACTTTGACTCGTCCTCACTTGCTAGGGGGTTCCTACCCCCTTTGACAGCTTTTCTGGGGGTTTTGGACCATTCTAAACAAGTTTGGTTCTATGACAAAACGTCGTATCTCTCACGGTTTAGGCTGTATATACATAGGCATGTTAGGTCGAATAGGGTCCATAGTACTTTGACTCGTTTTCGGTCGCCGGTCGGTTCACCGCCTTCATGGGCTAGCTTTAACACTTTTCCTAGGGGTTTTGGCTTATTCTGAGCAAGTTTGGTTCTCTGACAAAAATTGATATCTCTCACGGTTTAGCCTGTACGCATATAGGCATGTTAGGTCGAATAGGGTCCATAGTACTTTGACTCGTATTCGGTCGCTTCATCGCCTTCATGGGCCAGCTTTAACAGTTTTCCTAGGGGTTTTGGGTCATTCTGAACAAGTTTGATTCTATGACAGAACGTCGTATCTCTCACGGTTTAGCCTGTACGCACATAGGCATGTTAGGTCAGATAGTGAACTCCATATTATCATATGTAATATTGACAATTACCCTTATGTAATTTTGTCTTATAATGATGTGTACATCAATATACCTCCTTTTTCACAAAATAAAAGAATCTACAGTCTAGGAGTAACATCGCTTGTGAGACAGCCTGTATATATGTTTATCGCGTACAAACCAACAGTAAAATTGAGCCGAATAGTATTAACTTCCCTCCAGTAAATCTAATCAGCTTTAACTTCGCCTCGAACTCCGTGCATCATCAAAATCCTAGGTTCGCTAACGAGGCTCGTTCGTTGGTTGGTCTAAATTCGATTCGCAAATCCCGTACCTTTTACGAAAATTCACGAGCCGGCTCGCTATTCTACGCGGTAATATCATGCGATTCGGTGGTTGTTCAACAAATTGCGTTATTTCGGCGAGCAGCGACGAACGAAACACTAGCCACGAATATAATTACTTTCCGTGGATGCGGCCGTTCGCGCCGCACTCATTAAAACGCTACGCTCCGATCGATTCCGCGTTGTGGATCATGCCCGGGCCTCGGATAGTAGACATAAGCGACAATCGCCGCGAATTAGTAACCGGCACGATGATCACATTTTTGCCACGCGATTCCCCGTGGACGGCAGCGTGCTGTTGCTGATAACGTAATCGTTGCGCGAGGAATTTCAATTTCGCCGACGATGAACGCCCTCGCGGGAGGAAAATTATGAATCGCGCTTGTAATTTTGAACGTTAGAGGAAATTGTGAGATGGGGAGATAGGACCTTGTCTCGACACCTATTGCGGAGCTTCAGCGATTATACGCTGCATGTTTAAGGACCACATCTTCACAATCTTTTTTCTTCTACAAAATGTTAGTGTAACGTCTTAAAAATATTGCCTCGAAATTTTTAAGTCAAATATCAGATGGGAGAGTTGGGATGAAGAGTATGTGAAATTTGAGAAAATCTGCCAATTTTGAAATGTTACAAAAATCACGTTTGAAAATGTACAAAATGAAAATTTGGACGTGTTCAGAAAAAGGAACCGTTCTAGCAAAAATGCCTGGTGCATCTGCATACAGGTAACCCAAATATAACTGCAACGTCCCAAAGTAAACGAGGTTGAAAACTCGTAATGAAATCCGCCGAAGCTCTAATTGCTAATTAGAGCTTGTTAATTTTAAAAAATTCATAATTTTTCACAGTGTGTACTGATTAACGAACACCAACGATGAATGTGTAATCACGAGATTAACGCCGAGGAAAGTCTAATCCGAAAGTGAAAAATAAACACAGAAAGGAAGACGATTTGAAAGGGTCCTCTCGGGGAAGCTCTGAAACATCTGGCAGCGGGAGGTTAAATTGGAGTGCTAATGAGGGGGTTTCGTTTTACGTCGAGCTTTAGAATTATTTACATCCTTCAGAATGGTCAATGAATCTAAACTATAGCTACGCCATTAGCGTCTAAGTGTTATTGACGCGGAATCAATAACTCGGTTTACGGTAAACGACTACATTCATTTTTAACTTGTTTTGGAAGTTTCTGTTATTTTCTGAAGTGTTTCTTTGCTTGAACCGATGATGATCTACTTAATAATCCCTCAACGTCCCTGTGAAAGCTGAGTTCCCTTAATTGTCCCTGACACAAAAGAAGCACATAAAAATCTCTGAACACTCAAGTTTCTAATGTTAGGTTAAGTAAATTATGTAGATTAAATTACGTAAGTTAGGTGTGTTAGGTATGTTAGGTTAAGTAAGTAAGGTGTGTTAGGTATGTTAGATTAGGTAAGTTAGGTGGGTTAGGTAGGTTAGGTAGGTTAGGTAGGTTAGGTTGGTTAGGTAAGCTAGATTGGTTAGGTAGATTAGGTGTGTTAGGTGGGTTAGGTAAGTTAGGTGGGCGGTAGTATAAATCCGTTCAGCCAAAAAGTGTTACTGAAAGCTACGATATAAATAAATAAACAATACTATTCGTTTAAGATACGTACGCGTCCAATTCCGTGAAAAATGACTAAAGAGGCAAGAGAAAAACAGAAAGGACGTTAACACGCGCGTTAAAATCACGAGCGAAACGGCGTAAGCCGTATGATTCAACATCGGGGCAAATTAATTACGAGTTGCTGCGAAGCGTGTTCAGCCTCGCAAAGTACTGTGCTCGTCTCTCGATGACTAATCTCGCGGCTGTCGCGGCAGAATGAAAATCGTTGCTGAAATCCCAAGAACTTTAATTGAACTTCAACGTCGGTGGAACGAGCCGCGTCTCACCTGACGAGGGGCGAAATGTAATCTTGCTCGTGACAGGCGGCTTTGACGCGTGCCGGATTAAAACGAATCTCTATCTAAGATGAAAATCGGGCTCCACGAAAAGAGGATCGATTTGATTTTCGATTCGATGGGAGATAAAAATTGCCGATTACGATAAGAATACGGGGGGAGATCAATGGGGGTCGTTCTCGGTTGAAAAATTGTTAAATTGGGCGCGTTAGATCGAATAGTAAGATATCTCGATAAGGATATTAAGAATTCTTTTAATGTTTTGATGAGGGAGTTGTAGAGAGTATTGTGGAAATTAAGATGGAATGGAGAATTACAGTGACACGTGGAATTACGACACGTAGGAGAAATAACGCGTGGAACTACGACGTGTGGAATTATAACGCATAGAATTACTAACGCGTGGAACTATAACGCGTCGAATTTATAACGCGTGGAATTGTTGGAGGTCCCAACCATATGCTTCGCAAAATACTTTCGTAAACATGCTGTTCCTATTTCCTTGTCCTTAACCTTGGGTGCTTTCCTGTCATCAGTCCCAGTCCACTCAAGTACCCATAAATTACCACTTCCCGAAATCCACTTTCTTTCAACATTTTGTCCAATCCCTGTTCTTTTCCTCCACCCTTGTTAACTAATTTCCACCAATAAGCATTTTCATCAAAGGTTTCTTTTTCACGAACTCTGTTCCGTTTTGTCAGAATTCGTTCGCAACTCAACCGTGCTGGTTCATTTACTTGTTTGTAAACCGTTGTAAGATTGTTACGTGGAAATAAATTAACTATTTTACGTTAATCCCGAATTATCCGAACCCGGTTTTCCAACAGAATTACAACGTATGGAATTACTAACGCGTGGAATTACAACGCATGGAACTACAACACGTGGAATTACTAATGCGTGGAACTACGACGCGTGGAATTAATAACGCGTGGAATTACAACGTATGGAATTACTAACGCGTGGAATTACAACGCGTGGAATTACTAACGCGTGGAACTACGACGCGTGGAATTAATAACGCGTGGAATTACAACGTATGGAATTACAACGCGTGGAACTACAACGCGTGGAATTACTAACGCGTGGAACTACAACGCGTGGAATTAATAACGCGTGGAATTACAACGTATGGAATTACTAACGCGTGGAATTACTAACGCATGGAATAACAACGCGTGGAATTACTAACGCGTGGAACTACGACGCGTGGAATTACAAAGCGTGGAATTACAAAGCGTGGAACTACAACGCGTGGAATTACAAACGCGTGGAACTACGACGCGCGGAATTACAACGCGTGGAATTAATAAAACATAGAACTGCGACCCGTCACTTTGAAGAATGTTTTGTATACCGTCTTTTTTCCACCAAAACTTCTCGCAACAGAAGAAATTCACTGATGCCAAAATTCCGAAAAATTGCAAGATTTTCAATATCCGTAAAGAAATGCAAAAGATATTGGAATACTTAACGCGAATATATGGTAATGGTCGCTTACAATACTCTTGGTACGCCTGGTTAAATTGGAAAAGTTGGTCAGCCTCGAGAACTCGTTAGGAGCTGGCTGCATTAAGGTATGCCTCGAAAGCGCATCCTCATTTCCGGTTCTCCTCGAGAAACCCTTTTCTGATATCTGGTACACTCTCGTTCCCTATTTGCACTAATTTTCGTGCATCTACTTCGAACACAGCGTAACTCGGTTAATTAGCAGAAAAAATTGATTTTTCGAATAGTGGAGCTTGTTTTTCTAGTATGTTATTCACGTAGTCCATTGTTTTAGTAATATCGGAGTAAACTTGGGTCTCCTTGTAATTTAATGATGACCATTCTCTTGGGGAGCTTCGATTATCGTGTGCATGGCCGTTTATTAGGGACATCCGACTAAAATGGATGATGTAATTAGCAGTGTGCTTAACGGATTGAATGCAACCGGAGCAATCGTTCCACTTATCCTTAATAGAAACGTGTCCAAGTAAGCACAGCAGCTACTAAAGCTGACCGCCGAGCTTGATCCCGTAAATTCTACGGTACGTTGCGAGTCAAACGTGCTTGGTCGATAGACCAATCGTATTGACAAACTAGCTCTTTTCTCGGATTGGCTACGGAGAAATTGTAGACCACACGAGAATGGGGATTTAGAAATATTAGAGACTTAGGTATAACGGCGCCTCGAATTAACACTAAAACAACCAGCAAAAATCTTGTCTTAAATCCGAGTGAAAAACCGCCATCCCTAACATACCATGAAAATCTTTACTGCACGAAAATATAGTCTCTACTAAGAGTATCTTCATACAGTGGTTCCTTGAACGCTGGACATTCTTATCCCCGTTATAACATCATTTCGCATTTTACATCGGCTTTATGTCGAACATAAATCTTCCACGAGCTGAAAAAACTGGGTACGAAAGTGCCATTCAACTTGCCTGCTATTTTTCAATAAATTTTTTTATCGCTTCCCGGACCGTTTTATAACGGTCAAACGAGCGCTAAACGGAGCACTTAAACGCAGATGTGTATATCTGGTGAACAGCTATTTTAGTGTTCGAGTTCTACGTTTGCTATTTCGAATGTGATCGTTCTACGTTATTGACCGACATGGAAATCCTGGCTGAGTGGCTTCGTACGACATAACAGTGATTTGTATGTTCGTAACATTGGCAAAATATAACAAAACCTTTTATGAAATACTAAATACAACATTCTAGGAAATATTATATAATAAATGCTAGGTAAATGTGTACCTCGAGTTGTACCTTAAGGTGTACCTCAAGTTGTACCTCAAGTTATAGCTTACGGTGTACCTCAAGTTGTACTTCAAGTTGTACCTCAAGTTGTACCTCAAGTTGTACCTCAAGATGTACTTCAAGTTGTACCTCAAGTTGTACCTCAAGTTGTACCTCAAGTTGTACCTCAAGTTGTACCTCAAGATGTACTTCAAGTTGTACCTCAAGATGTACCTCAAGTTGTACCTCAAGTTATAGCTTAAGGTGTACCTCAAGTTGTACTTCAAGTTGTACCTCAAGTTGTACCTCAAGATGTACTTCAAGTTGTACCTCAAGTTATACCTCAAGTTGTACCTCAAGTTGTACCTCAAGTTGTATCTCAAGGTGTACCTCAAATGTGTATCACGAGTTGGCTTGGAAGTTGATACAATATTTACGACGCGTGGAATTAATAACGAATGAAACTACGACGCGTGGAATTACAACGCATGGAACTACGACGCGTGGAATTACAACGCGTGGGATTAACAACGTGTGGAACTAGGCCAAGTGGAATTACGGTGCGTGGAACTATAGCGCGTAGAAGTATGGCGTATGGTATTACAGTGCGGGGGTTACGGCGCGTGGAATTACGACGAGTGGTATTAATAACGCGTGGTGTTAATAACGCGTGGTACTAATAACGCGTGGTACTAATGACGCGTGGTACTAATAACGCGTGGTACTAATAACGCGTGGTACTAATAACGCGTGGTACTAATAACGCGTGGTATTAATAACGCGTGGTATTAATAACGCGTGGAATTACGACGCGTGAAACTGCAACGCATGGAATTAACAACGTGTGGAATTATGACGCGTGGAACTATGGTGCGTGGAATTATGACGCGTGGAACTATGGTGCGTAGAATTATGACGCGTGGAACTGTGGTGCGTGGAATTATGACGCGTGGAATTATGGCGCACAGAAATACGGCGCTTTTCACAGAATTTGTATAATACAATCGCACCAAAAATACATGTGAGGCTTTTTTCTATTCTGACCAATTACAGCTGTTCTAAGCACACAGATCAACTCATAGGTTGACATATGTACGTAGATTGGTTGTCAGTCGATTTCGAAATTCGAAATAAAGGTAATCGCAAGTGCAGGAGTAGGTGGCGGCATTACATGGCAAAACATGCCGGACGTGCCTAAAAAGCATTCGTGCGAGAAACCGATTGACCGAGTCGCTGGAGCAAATCAGATTTATCGGACACCAGCGAGCCAGAATCGTCCTGAGTAATTAACCGAGTTATCCGCCGACGAGGAAAAACCTGCTATACAGTTTTTCCGTAGCCTATATTTTCGACGATTCGTTGTGCGATCACCGGACATCGTTTCCGTTTATGAACGTGTCGGATGACCTTTCGAGAACTTTGATCTTTGATTGCTTGATAATAATTGAGATTGGGAATTGGGGAATTGAGGAAATGGGAAATCAGGGATTTCAGAATTGAAATTAGGGATTTGAGTAATTAAATAATTGGAAAATTGAGAAATTGGCAAATTAATTTGGGAATTGTGGAATTAAAATATAAAAACATTTGAATTGAACTAAAAATATATTTCATACTTTTACACTGTCAAATACAATAATACTACAGCTTGAAAACCGCCCATACTTAAAGAATGAGGCAGTTAAAAAATTAAAAAGCGATTTGATCTCAGAAAATATTTCTGAGAGTTTTCATTTGTGTCAGAAAGTTTCAACGAAATTTTCCGTCGAGTAAAAGTTAATCGACCAAATTTTGCCTGGAAAACGGTCTTAAGTTCTGTTAATCTCGAACAAGGATGCTCCACGAAGCAAGAAATTAATCTCTCATCTTGAATTATGTATCCAACGCGTCAAGGACAAAACCCACCCTTTTCTTGCGATTAAGAAGCCTTCTCGGATCATTATTCTTTGTCGAGTTTTTGAGAACGTAATCTTGGCGGAACAAAAGGGGTATATAATAAAATGAATCTAATTCCCTTTAAGCGAAGAATCTTGTTTATAGATGGTCTTTTTTTCTCGTTGCTCGGAGTAATTAAACTGATGAGGATGCCAGCTTAAAGGCAGTCTTTTTAATTAATTAACTGCGAACCCGTGTTTATTCGTTTCAGCTGATTAACTGAATCGTTTGAAAGAAAGTCTTAGTTGTAAATTAACTGCCGAGAAATTTCCGTTTATGAGATCCAACGCAGCGAGGTTCTATCAGTGATATACTAAAGTATATCGTGTTAAAAGTATCATAAACCCGTGTCAAAATGTCCGAGCGCCAAAGAACAAACAGAATCCAAGGTCCTTAACAAAAAGTCTTGCGAAAGAAAAGTGAAAGAAAATAAACAATCAGAGTGTCACGTCCCAAACGAAATTCATCGATAAAACGTTCGTGCAAACAAGAGTCCCATCATCGACACGGACGTTTAACGACGCCCATGAAACACCGTGAAACCCCCGCCATAAAATCCCATTATTCCGAGCCAACAGAATATTCCGTGTCTCGAGTTAGACCCTTGTCGATACAATTTCTTTCCGTTGGCAACGTCATCCCCCGGACTAATAACGAACAACAAATGGAACAGAGTGACAACGCGGAGAAAAGGAAAAAAATAATATAGGGTGAGTTACTCCTCCTTCGTGGTTCAATTTTCCCTCGCGGTTTGCCCTAGCACTCATAACCTAGATTTTAACGGATAACAACGCACCCCACTACCCGCTTTTAACTCGGCCAGCTGCTTGCAGCTCGTTTGTTTTCTTTCGCCCTTCAACTAGACACCTTGATGGGTCTCCATTACTGGTATCGAGGGAACTTGAACAACGTTTACCCACGAATTTTTAATGATTGGTTTGGATTATTTTGGTATTTTTTATATTAGGTTTTGCTACTTGTTTTTAAGTTTGAAGGAGAGGGGATATTTTTTGGAATGTGTGAAGTGTTTGAGATGTTTTTTATCAAACGCAATTTTCAAGTTTTCAAATTTCAAAATTTTATAATTTTGTAGTTTCCCAATTTTCCAATTCTCTATTTGTATTTGGATTACTACGCGTTGGATTATCACGCGTTGCATTACTACGCGTTAGTTAACTACGCGTTAGATTTCTACGCCTAGAATTACCACGCGTTGTATTACTACGCGTTGAATATCCACGCGCTGGATTACTACACGTTGGATTTCTACGCGTGGAATTACTACGCATTGGATTAGCACACGTTACATTAGTACGCGTTGCATTACTACGCGATGGTTAACTACACGTTAGATTTCCACGCGTTAGATTCCTACGCGTAGAATTACCACGCGTTGGATTACTACGCATTGAATATCCACGCGCTGGATTACTACGCGTTGGATTACTACGCATTGAATATCCACGCGCTGGATTACTACGCGTTGGATATTCACACGCTGGGTTACTACGCGTTGGATTACTACGCGATGGATTACTACGCATTGGATTACCACACGTTGCATTAGTACGCGTAGAATTACCACGCGTTAGATTCCTACGCGTAAAATTACCACGCGTTGTATTACTACGCGTTGGATTACTACGCGTTGAATATCCACGCGCTGGATTACTGCGCGTTGGATATTCACACGCTGGGTTACTACGCGTTGGATTACGACGCGTTGGTTTACTACTCATTGGATTATCACGCGTTGCATTAGTATGCGTTGGTCAAAGCTAGTATTGCACTTTGGTAATTAAGTTATTGAAACGACACTTAAAATTTTGTTTACTTGCTGTTGTTATAATATTTGTGGAACGTCTTTTACAAAAATATTATCAAAACAGTGCCAAAGCTAGTATTGCATTTTGGTAATTAAGTTATTGAAACGACACTTAAAATCATGTTTACTTGCTGTTGTTATAATATTCATGAAACGTCTTTTACAAAGACATTGTCAAAACACTGTCAAAGCTAGTATTGCACTTTACTAATTAAATTATTGAAACGACACTTAAAATCTTGTTTACTTACTGTTGTTATAATATTCATGAAACGTCTCTTACAAAGATATTATCAAAACAGTGTCAAAGTTAGCATTGTACTATAATAATTATTAAAATCATAACTTTAACGATACACAACATAAAATACCTCGTAGAAGGAATACATCAGCTACCCTTAATTTAACGGAGCTTTACTTGTGAGACACCCTATATTTTAGAATAACTCTAACCTTAAATATATCTTTTGAACGTACTAACAAACGATAACGGAAATATTAGTCCAACACTAAAATAACCGCGGTTTGTCATGTTAACCTTCCTTATTGATTTTGGACTCAACTATGTTCGCATAATGTACTATTTTTAAACAAGAAAATTGACCGATAATTCATGCGGAAGGAACACAGTACGTCAACGGAACATTTAATCCCATTCTTTAATCGTTTCAAACAATTTATTGTGTCAGGCCGATTTCCAACAGCCATGCGAACATGTTCCATCCCGATGCGTACAATAGTACCTCTATTTTTAGTGGTTTCTATCAAAAGCTTTCGAACGTGAAGCCTTTTCGAACGAGATCCAGACCGGATTTCATTGCACGGTTTAATCTTTCTTTCGACCCACCGTTTTTCTCTGCTGTTGCATGCCGTCGAAACGTTTTCATTTACCTGCTATCCAAAGGTATCGGCTTTTTTTTATTTCGCCGGATTTAATTAATTAATAACGGCCCGGTTGTTCGTGTGTGCGAGAGAAAGGATAAATGAAATTCGGATTTTCAATTACCGTCAACGCGATAAATGCGTGGGGGTGTGTTTTGTACGTTCATCAACGTAATTTAGAACATTACGACCGTAAAGCCGCTTGCTAGGAATAATTGCACGTTTTAACGACTTCGGTTTTTACTACTTATCTAATGAAAGTAAACAAAGATGAAACCGTGCTGCTAGAAGATCAATTAATTCGGTGTTGAAATGCATTTTTGCTATTACTGTATTTTTCATTTATGTATTTACTGTTATGTAAACTGTACTGTTATGTTATGTATTTACTGTTATGTAAACTGTACTGTTATGTTATGTATTTACTGTTATATTTTATGTATACTGTTTTTAACAAAAAGTGTACCTTCTGTTTAAAACAGAAGTTACGTGTCAAAAAGATCAAGATCCGCAAAGTAGGGAAAGATATAAAAAAATGGTGATTTCGTTTGATTTGAACAGGGTATCCCCATCTTCAGGGTTGCTTAATCTGAATTTAGATTGGTTGAGGTATTAAATAGCGTTCATGGGACATATTTCACGCTGCTGGAACGGTTTTGGCTAATCTAAGGAATTTATTTTCAGCCACGTGAAACGACGTCGGAATAACTTCTATGTTCTCGTACATTTCGAGGGTATTTCACCCTCTTTATCGCACCTTGTTACGCAAATGTGATCGCAAAAAAAGCTGGTCTTTCGAATAGGAAATGAATTAATCTTTCAGATATTTACTGTAATTATTGTTACAAAGATTGTTCATTATTTTAATACATTTTCATATTGAATTTTTATAGTGAAAATGATTCATAATTTACTGTACGACATTTTGTATAATTGACTTAAGAGTTATTTAAAAAAAAAATTAGGTTACGTTAGAAATTATTTTAACACACTTCCATACTGAATTTTTATGACGAAAGTGATTCATAATTTATTATACAACATTTTGTATAATTGACTTAAGAGTTAGGTTAGAAAAAATTAGGTTAGGTTAGAAATTATTTTAACACACTTCCATACTGAATTTTTATAATGAAAGTGATTTATAATTTATTATACGACATTTGGTATAATTGTCTTAAGAGTTATTTAAAAAAAAAATTAGGTTACGTTAGAAATTATTTTAACACACTTCCATACTGAATTTTTATGACGAAAGTGATTCATAATTTATTAAACGACATTTTGTATAATTGACTTAAGAGTTACGTTAAGTTAGAAATATTTTACGCAAAAGTTCGTTTATAATTTATTAAAATTAAACAAACAGAAATTCACTCAGAATTAATGAAAATTAGTTTAAAAAAAAATGGTGGAAAAACTGAGGATTATTTTAAAAAGTTGCGAATGAAAATTCATTAACTAAGGCATCTTTCGACTTAATCCAAAATGGCGTCGCTCTCCAAAATGGCGTCGATAAATCGTACCATAAACGATTCTACTAATTTTTGTATTCAACACAGTTTCTCATAAAATAGCTTTCCCGATTGTCGCGACAATTTATCGGTTTCGGATGATTCGTTAATTAATAACCGTCCCGGCGCAAATCGAGCTAATTAATTAGGCGAATGCGATCAGTAAATATAGCAGTAACCGGTCGTTTGACAATACAATTATAATCAAGCCATTTGACAATGAGTTTCCCCGTCGAATACGATCGTTAATTGACATTGATTAATTCGCTTGATGACACTTCATAAACGGTCAATTTATTTCCGTCGGAGGCGATTATAATTTTCGTTCCCGGCGATGAAACATTAAACGCGAATTTGTCCGCTGGAAACGGCGGATTTGTAAACGAAACGCGAGAAAATGTTGAAAATCCCAAGAAGGATTATACACGAACGATTTTAAACCTGTACTCGTGAACATTTCCATTTTAAAGCCAGATAACGAAACGGATTGCGTGTAAGTGTTTGTTGCGATTAAATACTTTTCAAACTGAAAAACGTATAAATCGCGATGAAACTGTCGTACCGACGTTCACAAAATTGTTACACGATACTGTTTATAAAATATGAATTTCACAGACGAATTTTATCGCATCGCTTTACAAATGCTCGCGTGCCTGCTTTTTAAACTGTGTTTTAACTGCGAAAAATATGCGAGATGTATTTAACTTTGCCATGCTAAGGGATCCATATTCTGGACAGGTGACTTGAAAATTTGCGAGATCGCGAGGATTGGGGAGTGGAAGTTTCAAATAGGGGGATTGGAAGACAGATTTGGAAATTGAGTGCTTACATAGGTGGACAAATTTTATTACGAATATTTTGGGGGTCAAGATGTGGTAATTTGGAAATTTGAAGTTTGAGTATTTGGGTATTTGAGTATTTGGGTATTTGGATGTGTGGATACTTGATTATATAAACAGCTGCATATGTGGATTTATTGATATGTGGATACGTGTGTAGATATGGATATGTGAACATGTGGACAGCTGCATATGTGGATATATGGACATGTGAATATATGTACAGATATGTGGAGACTTGAGTATGTGAATACCAGGATATGTGGATATATAGACATGTGGATACATGTACAGATATGTGAATATATAGACATGTGGATATATGTACAAATATGTGGATATTTGGATATGTGAACATCTGGATATGTGGATATATAGACATGTGAATACATGTACAGATATGTGAATATATAGACATGTGGATACATGTACAAATATGTGGATACTTGGGTATGTGAATACCTGGATATGTGAATATATAGACATGTGGATACATATGCACATATGTGGATACTTGGATATGTGGATAGTTGCATATGTAGATACATGGATCTGTGGATAGTTGCATATGTGGATACTTGAGTACGTGGATATCTAAATATGTGGTTACATGGATGTGTGGATAATTGCATATGTGGATACCTGAATATGTGGACATATGGATCTGTGGATAGTTGCATATGTGGATACCTGAATATGTGGATATATGGATCTGTGAATAATTGCAAATGTGGAAACCTGAATATGTGGATATATGGATCTGTGAAAAATTGCATATGTGGAAACCTGAATGTGTGGATATATGAATCTGTGAAAAATTGCAAATGTGGAAACCTGAATATGTAGATACCTGGATCTGCAAAAAATTGCATATGTGGAAACCCGAATATGTAGATACCTGGATCTGCAAAAAATTGCATATGTGGAAACCTGAATATGTGGATACATGTATCTATGAAAAATTGCATATGTGAATACTCGAATACGTGAATATCTAAGTATATGGTTACTTGCACATGTAGATATTTGAGTGCTTAACTAATACTTCATTAAACTATTATCACCCCATAAACAATTTTCCCTCCCACAAAAACACATCACATCACCCCTCTCACAGCTGTTCACTAACAACAATCACGTATTTCTCAGCGGCCACCGAACACTACATAAGGCACTCGATGGTTTGGAAATTCAAAAATGTTTTCTCAACTCGTTGAGAAGTTAACGACAAACGTTCGTTTGTCTCATAATAGAATCTCGATAATGGCCAGGTATATATTCCTCCGTCGGCACAATGGTTCGCGAGCTTTCAGCATTAAATTGCCCCCCACACCGTTCTTCCATTTTCCTTACGACGTCTTCGTGGCCCATTCAGAAGCTTCCCGTTTGCACACAGAGCTACCAGCACGCGAATAGAAGGAATAACGATCGCTGCTATTCGTCCGCGAAATAAATGCCATAGTTTGCGTCGAAACTCGCGAAAATTCCGATTCTAAGGAGAGATCAAATTTTTAACGAGTTCAGAGCTGTTCGCCGAGAAGGGGAAATAAGTTTGGGATTGCTTGATATTGCGTGGCTATACGATAATTGGCTGTCTGATTCTCCTTTGTTTGCTTTCGTGGGGGACAATTTTCTCGGGGACAAGGAAAATTACTTTCTTCCTGTCTGCCACTCGTATATCTTCAATTTTATAACGCTTTACTGATTCGTCTCACGAAAACATGCATCTCTGACAATTTTTTTTTCAACAAAAAAATAATTTTGTTCAGTTACAATTTTGTGCATTTCTCAAAATTATTTTTAGGTCGAGATTTTATTAGGTTGTCCGGAAAGTTCTTTTCCTTTTTTTCAATAGGTGTTACACTTTTCCAAAATTTTCTTGGTTTACTGTTAAAATATTCTGCAAGACCATTTTTTATTTCATTAACCAATGTGAAGAAACATCGACTCGTTGACACCGGTATTCTTTTAAGTAGATTAATTTGAACATATTTGACTAAGAAAGCTTCAATAAGTTGTGGAGTTGCAAAGCTTAGAATAGCTGATATTACTTGTTCTACGGCGTTTATTAAAGTCCTAACTCCAGGTGCACATGTTCAGCGTCTCGTTGATCCACCCCTTCGTTAATAATCTAACCAGTCGTAGCAGTGTTTCATAAAGTACAGCTTAATTTTATAAATACTAATTAATTCCGCAGGAAAAATTGATTGCATCTGTCAGAAATTTCAACTTTACAGCGTTGGAAAATAAATTATGGTTTCAACATTTCATTTTGGTTACTACCTGAGGGTCTTTTAATCGCGTAACGATTTAATCACAGTTGGACAGATGTAGCATTTAACTTTTGTAATTTATTTAAATTTTCAAACTTTCGAGTTGCAATCTAAACATGAACCGTGCGCGTAAAAGTTAAAATTTCAAGTGCTGCGAAATTTTCAATGTTGTGAATTTTTGAAGGGAACAATTTATTTATATTTTCCTACTCTTTCGTGTTTTAATTTAAAGATGAATTTATCATTCGTGGAAAGTTACGTTGAAATTCAGTTTTCGAGGATTCAAATTTTGTATCATGTGAGTTCTAAATTTTTAAGAGGGTAAACTTTCAAATCTTTTCAGAGGATTGCTAGCTCTTCTGTAAATACGAGATGATGTTTCACTGGTAGAACTCTGGAGAGTTGCGAGGGAGGTTCCTACGTTGCCATTTTGTTTACGGAAACGTACAATATACTCGCTATATCGCCATTTTCCTATAGTGTTCATTAAATCACCATACACTCTTAAAACAAACTACCTAAAAATCTAATAATAATTTCTGTATCAACAATCACAATAACATGTAACAACTCTCGAATATTAGAAACTCTCCTTATATCGCCATTTCCCTATAGCATCCATCTCATCACCATACATTCTTAAAACAAATTACCTAAAAATCTAATAATAATTTCTGTATCAACAATCATAAGAACATGTAGCAACTGTCGAATATTAGAAACTCTCCTTATATCGCCATAAATCTAAGTACAATTTCTGCAATAATGTAGACTTGCAAATGAAATTAACCTGGTAGTTTAAGATATATAATTAGTAGATATATAATTTGGAGGATATGAATTATGATGCGTGGAATTATGGTGCGTGGAAGTGCACAGTGCCAAGAAGTGCGACACGTGGAATTACACCGCGCCAAGAAGTACGTCGCGTGGAATTACAGCGCGTAGAAGTTATGGCGCAAGCTATTACAGTGCGGGGAGTTACGGCGGATGGAATTACGCCGCGTGGAATTAATAACGCGTGGAATTACAACGCGTGGAATTAATAACGCGTGAAATTACAACGCGTCGAATTAATAATGCGTATAATTACAACGCGTGTAATTAATAATGCGTGGAATTACAACGCGTGGAACTGCGACGCATGGAATGAATAACGCAAAGAATTACAACGCGTGGAATTATAAAGCGTGGAATTACCGTGCGTGGAATTACAGCACGTAGAAGTACAGTGCGTGGAATTACAAAGCGTAGAAATATGGCGCAAGGTATTACAGTGCGAGGAGTTATGGCGCATGGAATTACGACGCGTGGAATTAATGCGTAGAACTGCGACGCATGGAATTAATACCGCGTGGAATCTCACAATAATTATTGCGTTTTGCAGAAGAGGTATACTACTCTCAAATAAAATATTTTAATAAATCCCAAACTTTTTAAAAAGCTCCGTCACTTTCCCGACACAATACACACACAATAATCGAACATTCCGTAATCCGGAATGAAAAGAATGTTACTAAAACATCGTGTAACAGTAAAAAATTCTCGGCGTGGAAAACTCTCCAATTACGGGAACGTGTTAAGTAGGTCGACATGTACTTCGCCACGATACTAATTTTCACCGTGACGTTGGCTGCATATAGAAACCTGGATATCTAACACGCAAATAAATGAATGTAACGCTAATTGATCTCTATTCTCACCGCTTCCCGCTCGATGTTCGACACAAATTGGATAACAGCAAATAAAATCATGATTTCAATTTCGGTACAGGTGATTGCTGCCTATTGTAACCAGCAGCCCGTGGCTGAATTCGATATATCAACGTGCTATTGATTTTCGGTGAGTTTCAAAGTTTTTCATCGTTCAGTTTTCAGCGGCATTGAACGTCAATGTCGGGCTAACGTCCCACTGCCCTCGGGTCTTCGTGCTTAAAGGGGTTTCCAAATTAAATCTTCGAATTCATCAATTTTTTTTATTCTTCAAGCTTTCTGACTTTTTAATCTTTTCATGTAAACTAAATTGTCAAATTTAAAAATCTCTGCACACTCAAGTTTCTAATGTTAGGTTAGGTAAGCTAGGTAGGGTAAGTTAGGTTGGTTAGGTAAGTTAGGTGTGTTAGGTGTATTAGGTATGTTAGGTGGGTTAGGTAGGTTAGGTAGGTTAGGTAGGTTAGATATGTTATGTGCGTTAGGTAGGTTAGGTATGTTAGTTGGTTCGAATAGTTTAGGTTAGGTTAGGTACGTTAGGTGGGTTAGGTGGGTTAGGTAGGTTAGGTGCGTTAGGTAGGTTAGGTAGGTTAGGCGTGTTAGGTAGGTTAGGTACGTTAGGTATGTTAGGTACGTTAGGTACGTTAGGTACGTTAGGTACGTTAGGTGGGTTAGGTAGGTTGGTATGCGGTATATGATAAATTATATTATAGTAAAACTCATGAATTATGTTACATTCATCCACACAATTTAAAAATCATTCTTTAACTACAAAGAAGAAGAAAAATTACAGGAAAATCTTAATAATGTCCTTGGAAACATTTATCACGCTGGAAAACGATCATTCGTTGAATTTAAACCAAGTGATTTAACAGGAAGTGCGAAATTCGCAATTTAATTGCTAACTTACAAATAAATAAAGCGAAATTCGTTGATGTATGTTCATTTACGTAAGCTGCAGTGAACGTATGTGTGTCGGCGGAGTCGTAATTTTAAATTGCGTTACAGTTGGCGCTGCTATAACGCAGTACGTGTTATACATATTACAGCCGTACTCCGCGCTCACGTATTAATTGCTTCTTGATTACCCGATGTAGTCGATAGACACGTAAATCTGGGTAAACGCGGAGTGCACTTCGGTGTTTTTGGAATATTTCAGACGACTTTCAAATTTTAATATTTGTACGTTCTTGGAAATTTTGTGCATTTAACTAAATTGTCAAATTGTTAAATTGTTAAATTGTTAAATTGTTAAATTGTTGAATTGTTAAATTGTTAAATTGTTAAATTGTTAAATTGTTAAATTGTTAAATTGTTAAATTGTTAAATTGTTAAATTGTTAAATTGTTAAATTGTTAAATTGTTATATTGTTAAACTGTTAAACTGTTAAACTGTCAAATTGTTAAATTGTTAAATTGTTATATTGTTAAACTGTCAAATTGTTAAATTGTTAAATTGTCAAATTGTTATATTGTTAAATATGTCAAATTGTCAAATTGTCAAATTGTCAAATTGTTAAACTGTCAAATTGTCAAATTGTCAAATTGTCAAATTGTCAAATTGTCAAATTGTCAAATTGTCAAATTGTCAAATTGTCAAATTGTCAAATTGTCAAATTGTCAAATTGTCAAATTGTCAAATTGTTAAATTGTCAAACTATCAAATTGTTAAAATGTTAAATTGTTAAATTTGTAATCTGTCAAACTATCAAATTGTCAAATTGTCAAATTGTCAAATTGTCAAATTGTTAAATTGTTAATTTTTTAAATGGTCAAATTATCAAACTGTCAAATTATTAACTTACCAAATAAAAAACATCCCCATTTGCATAAATCATCCCTCACAAAACAACAAACAAAAGATCAATGGACCGGTTTAAGAAGCTATCACATGGTAAGGTATAAATTAATTCTAATTAAAAGCCACAGGTTCGTCTTTCTGTCCATATTGCTTGACCGTTAAATCCACTTGCATGTGTTCGCTCTCTCGGCACAGTTGCCGCCATTGTTTACGGTCTTATAGCCAAAACACTGAGTTGCCCTTCCGTGATATACGCGTGCAAACACGCGTGTGTACAATAGAGACACAAGGGACGTGGAGGTTGAAGCGGAGATCGATTACGTTAAGATGGGCTTGCTAGGCTTGCAACGGCTGTTAATAGCTACACGGTAGAGGATTGTGAAGGCGTTGTTTTACAACAACATTGCAAATTGCATCGAAACGTTTTCATACTTTGGAGACTGTTTTTAAGGTTGCGACTTTGTAACTTTTTAGGTGCAAAGTTTACTGAATTACTTTAAGACAATTCTTTATTATTACTTCATTGTTAATATAGATTTAGTTAAACAGTTAATTAAACAGTTAGTTGAGCAGTTACATAAACAGTCATAGACTCAACAGAAATTATTTAAAGATATAACAGAATAGCAAAGTCCACAATTAAATTACTCTTACTCCATATTTCCCCTCGTTCAAAACTGATAATCGTCGATTAAACCGGTGAATGCAGTTCAAATCACGTCGTGTTTGGTTTCGTTTTACTCGGAAAAACGCCAGAAATCCATTGGTAAAAGTTTGAGAACAGTCGAGTGAAAAATAACAAAGTTCCATATTTGCATCGGTATAGCCACGTGACCGAGTCACGTGACTTCCATGGCGTCCCGCGAACTCTCACCATTTTCCAAACTCATCAGAACGTTTTGCCGAATGAACGTGAAACTCTTATATTTTGTTTGAAAGTTGCAATTGGAATTGTGCCATTAATGTTTACGAAAGAACAGCGAATTGAAACAGCGGGAATTCAACAGGTTCAGGGATAACGGAATAATTCCTTCGGAAGTGGAAACTTCACGCTCATTATAGATTCGTTTTCGCGTGGGAAAGTTTCAACCGCGAAGAACTCACGTTTCCTGTCCTTCGGGAATACTCGAAGGTTCGCGATGCTTCAGAACTTGTTCCGCGAATGAAAACGAGAGATTCGTTTGAGTTAAGGGTTTTCGCAAACCAAATGTTTGTTCACGGTTATAAGGATAAAGTGGCTTTTTAAGGGGGACGATCGCTTCCGCGAGAGGTAATTCGTGGATTCCGTTTTTTGTCGATGTTAAGTATTTTATCCCTTCAATGTTTGTTTATTACGTAATCCGTTGATGCCACGAAATAGAGTGCTTAATGGAAAAACACGGGGTTGAAACGCGAAAGTTGTTTGGACAGAGATGAACAAGAGTAAATGAAGGTAATGCGTGAATCTTGTATGAAATGAATGACGTTCTCTCTTATTATTTGAAGTGCAGTTTCAAGGAATTGATTTTTAAATTTTGTTGATTGGTCATCATTTTTTATTTGGGGTTTGTTAATAATTAAAATTGTTTAGTTCAAAAATTTTCTAGTTCACAAATTTTCTAGTTCACAAATTCCATAGTTCCGAAATTCCCTAGATCCAAAATTATATAGTTCCAAAATTCCCTAGATGCAAAATTGCCTAGTTCCCAAGTTCCCTAGTTCCACAATTCCCTAGTTCCACAGTTTTCAAATTTCCAAATACCCTAGTTCCAAAATTCTTAGATTCAAATTTCTCTAGATCCAAAATTCCATAGTTCTAAAATTCCCTAGATCCAAAATTCGATAGTTTCAAAATTCCCTAGATCCAAAATTACCTAGTTCCCAAGTTCTCTAGTTCCAAAATTCCCTAGTTCCTCAGTTTTCAAATTTCCAAATATCCTAGTTCCAAAATTCTCAAATCCAAATTTGCCTAGATCCTAAACTGTATAGTTCAAAAATTCCCTAGATCCAAACTTCCATAGTTCCAAAATTCTCAGATCCAAATTTCCCCAAATCCAAAATTCCCTAGATCCAAAACTCCCTAGTTCTAAAATTCTTAGATCCATATTTCTCTAGATCCAAAATTGCATATTTCCAAAATTCCATAATTCCAAAATTTCCTAGACCCAAAATTGCCTAAGTTCCAAGTTCCCTAGTTCACAAATTACACAGTTCCAAAATTCCCTAAATCACCAAATTCCCTAATTTCCAGTAAAATCAGCAATTTCCAAATTTCAAAATACTCTAGTTCGGGAATTCCCTAGTTTCGAATTTCCCCAGATCCAAAATTGCATAGTTCAAAAATTCCCTAGATCCAAAATTCTTTAGTTGTCAAATTCCCTACTTAATAATTTTTTTTACACAAATAGCATATCACAAAAAAGTTGTACCCATTCTTGTTAATTTTTTTCATGTGACGTTTAAAAAAATTGTAATTATTATTTGAAGAATTTTTCTTTGTTTCGACTGTACCCTCACCTTGTAATTTTCCCACGGATTAACCGTGAGAGAGAAAAGTGCGCGAGCTAAGCTGTTTATTTAATATTTAATTAAACTTTTACCGACCGTAAGGCCGCCTAGTTTTTTAATCGAGCACTCTTTAATTACCCTATAAAGAACTCGAACAACAGCTCGTATCGAGTAGATTTAATCAGCGATTGAATTTAACGATTAAATTTGTAATTTATCCGCGATGATTACGCAATTAACGTTAGCTTCATTTAGTTATCTACCAAAGTACGTAATGCTGTTATACTTTGTTAATTACATATTCCGCGAAGTTGTTCGTTTCGGGAGGTAATATTTATCTACCAACGTTCGCTTTATTTTGCGGGAGATATAATTTGTAATTGAGTAGTAGTCATTTGTTAATGATGCAACCAACAATCTCTCATTAATTTCGGAACGAAATTAGTTTATATAATGGATACACATGATTAAATTTAATAATTCCGGATGAATGTATGAATGTTCGGTAAATCACTTTAAACAGTGTTTAACGATTTGTGAGAAATATTTATGTATGAGTGTGGATTTCGTGTGATTACATTTATTTCAGTCTGCTTTCTTCATATTTCCCATATTTTCTTCAACTTCCAACAAGAAAAAATTCACCAAATCCAACTTCAGTATCCCTTTCTAAATTATCGAACGAGAAAATTCAATACACGGTTTCATTAGTTTCGATACACGTCGAAATTATAAAACCCATCACGGATATAGAAACATACCGGAACGCGAATGCTGTAATTATCAGAGCCAGATATCGAAAAGGTTAATCAAATGTTTCTGAAAGATTGGACAACGCGCAGGAATTCGTGGACGGTAAATCTCGCCAGGGAAATAATTACTGTAGAAACGGACGCGAAAGAGTATCATTATCTTTAATTTCACGGTGCTTCGAACAGCAACAAAGAATAATCGAGAAGAAACCGTGGAATATCGGAAACGGTAATTTGCCGGGGAAAGAAACGAGCCCCTTTGTCGACGGATCGCGTCGACAGAGAGAAACTTCGCTGATAATAGGGCCACTGATAACAATTCTCACGCACTGATAATCTTATAATGATCGTAATCGGATCCTTCAATTGTTACTCTTTCTTTAGAAAACACAATCCAGCTTTAACATAATAAATCTTGTAACAAAAATGTAACCTTGAATGACGTTCATTTTAAAGGATGTTTTTAGTAAAATTGTAAGTATATTTACTATGTAATATAAGGTGGTTCACAATTTGTGTAATAACTGGAGAGAGGTGATAGAGGACGCAATTCTGAATAAGATTTTCCTTTGCGAAAATGGGGTGTGAAGCTTCGTTTTAGAGTTATTAGCCAGTTAACTGTGATTGACGAGTATACTCGTCATGGAGAAGAGGCACGATTTTGTGTATTGACAAGTATACTCGTCATGAAAACTAAATTATATTCGTAACATGTATTATATTTAAAATGTGCATTGTTTGACACGAAATGAAATAAACAAATAAAAAGTGTAATTGATTTGAGATGAATTCATGAATTTCTGAGAGGTAACTCGTCATCGCTTGATTATCGCGACACACACTGGTGCGTGCTTTGCAAAAAGATCGCCACAGTTAACTGATTAAAGTAAAACACAGACCACTCAGAACGTGAGAGCCCAGTCGGCCATTATGCTCGAAGGCGTCGTGTAGAAATTTAACGCGTGGAAATCTAACGCGTAATTAACCAACGCGTAGTAATGCAACGCGTGGTAATTCTACGCGTAGTAATGCAACGTGTGGTAATCCAATGCGTAGTAATTCAACGCGTAGTAACACAGCGTGTGAATATCCAACGCGTAGTAATCCAGCGCGTGGATATTCAACGCGTAGTAATCCAACGCGTAATAATACAACGCGTGGTAATTCTACGCGTAGTAATGCAACGCGTGGTAATTCTACGCGTAGAAATCTAACGCGTGGAAATCTAACGCGTAGAAATCTAACGCGTAGAAATCTAACGCGTGGAAATCTAACGCGTAGAATTCTAACGCGTAGAAATCTAACGCGTGGAAATCTAACGCGTAGTTAACCAACGCGTAGTAATGCAACGCGTGGTAATTCTACGCGTAGAAATCTAACGCGTGGAAATCTAACGCGTGGAAATCTAACGCGTAGAAATCTAGCGCGTAGAAATCTAACGCGTAGAAATCTAACGCGTGGAAATCTAACGCGTAGTTAACCAACGCGTAGTAATGCAACGCGTGGTAATTCTACGCGTACGAAGGTTCAAACTCCATTTTTACAAAGGGAAATGTTGCTTAGAATAGCGTCGTCTACCACCCCTTTCCAGGAATTATTTATATCTCTTCTTCTGTAAAGTTTCTTCCTGAAATTTGAATTTTCCCGCCGACGCATCGGTATTCATTACGAAGCAGTTTTCCGCAGCGGTAAAATTGCGCGGTAAAAAGAAAAAAAACGCCGCATAAGTGCAGAAGTGAAAAGCAAAATACGAGGAAGTCTGTAATTTTGTAGCTGCATGACGTACTTGAGCAATCAACAAGCTCGGAATAAAGGAACAGGACGCGCACAAAGTAAGATTACCGGTGTTCCACGGCTTTCCCGAGTTCTTTTGGATTATTTTTTTATTCGAATCATGCGTCTCGTTTGCCTTTCATCGTTTCACGAGTGCTTTCACGACGAGTCGCATTAACATCGAAAGTTTCCGTTTTCTCAGTGGATAAGTGGCGTTTCTGAATCGGCCTCGTTCATTAAAGCCACGTCGTTAAAAAGGAGTCGAGTACACTGGAATATTTTACAGGGCGCGGAAAGTTTAAATATTCCTTTAAAATTAGCGTTCGGATACGAAACTTTTGTGAATCGCCCGAGGCTGTGCCTTAATAGACTGATTTTTTATTATACTACAATTGTATCTTTGAATCGAAACCCGTTTCTACACTTTTCGTTACTTTTAAGTCTTTTGTTATTTATTTAGTTTATTTTTTTGTAGGTACATTTTCTTGTTATCTTAAGGGTAATATGTTGTAAGGTAATATGTTTTTTAGGTGGACAAAATGGCGTCCGTTGTGAAACTGTTGCATGTGCAAGAGCAAGTTTAATAATCAACTTATAATAAAAATTTTATTATTTATTATATTTAAGAGCAAGTTTAATAATGAACTTAAAATAACAATTTTATTATTTATTATATTTAAGAGCAAGTTTAATAATGAACTTAAAATAACAATTTTATTATTTATTATATTTAAGAGCAAGTTTAATAATGAACTTAAAATAACAATTTTATTATTTATTATATTTAAGAGCAAGTTTAATAATGAACTTAAAATAACAATTTTATTATTTATTATATTTAAGAGCAAGTTTAATAATGAACTTAAAATAACAATTTTATTATTTATTATATTTAAGAGCAAGTTTAATAATGAACTAAAAATAACAATTTTATTATTTATTATATTTAAAAGCAAGTTTAATAATGAACTTAAAATAACAATTTTATTATTTACTACATTTACCAGTAAATTTAACAATAACCTTCTAATAAAAATTTTATTATTTATTACATTTACCAGCAAACTGAACTTTGCTCATTTACCCCTTAAAATTCCCCACTTACATTTAACGCAAAAGTCGAGCTGCATAATAAAGAAGCAAGAAGATAAAATAGAGAAATTAAACAGAGCCGCATAATATTTTCGAAGCAGAATATTTGCATAAAATATGCACGTCGGAACGGGATCGTATAACAAACGTAACATTACAGGATAGCTTAACTGAAACTCGCAGCTGAAGTAAACTGGTCGATCATAAATCAAGCATCAAACGAAAACACGAAACTGGAACTGTTGTCAGTGATATAACCACACAAGTGGTCAGCCATCAAGTGTACGCTAGGCAACGCGTTGGAAACGTAATTCGATATCAACAACAGTGGCATTGCGGTGAGAGTATCAGCTGTTACTCACTCTTGAAATGTTCACTTTTTTATGTACATAAATTCTGTCAATTAAATGTTAAATTAAACACGTTGTTGGGAATATCAGTTATTAGGCGTTCGTTTTCGTACTTCGTCGTTTATTGTTTCTTTGTTGCCTTTTATTGGAAGTTGCAGTACTGCTTTTCGATATTTTATTGCTTTGGAATATTGTTTTTTGTTATAGTGTTATTAAAATATTTTTTAAGTGCAATAGTTTCAGTACAATATTTAATTTCTTCTATTTCTGAACTTCTAAACTTCATTTGGAAATATATTCTAAATTTCTGAATTTTCAAACTTGTTAACTTGTAGCATAAATTGTATTATCATACCAGTGTTTTAACTTTGAAGAACAACCCTTACACATAAAACCCCAGTTCTGCAAAAAATACATGAAAGAAGCTCTTGAAAAATCGAGTAATATTTTTCACAGTAAATGATAAATCAATAACCAGAAAAAAAGATAGAGTTCAAAGGGTTAATCAAAGTGTTATAAACGTCGATGTAAATAATTGTCGCATTGAATATACGAAATTGCCGTCACTTAATCACCAAGGTACACATTGAAGTATTAACGATTTGGAGTATACTCACCAAGATGAGATACCATCAAATATAATCGTCTTCTTCGACGACTGAAGTAAATGAACCACTTAACGAACAGCGTGTCAAGAGAGGTCGTGCGAGACACGAGCAATAAGGGGTTAAGTTGATTAACGCGGAGAAAATAGTGGCAGACGGGGAAATTTGCTCTTCGAGTTTTCGATGTTAATAGAATAGCCATTTTGCGGTTATTTCGCGGTGACAATTTTTATTTAATGCAGCAAAACTTTTTGTTATACTTAAAAATTCAAAAATTTGGGATTACAAAATTTCTTACAAGATACATTTTTTAATTTTTTAAATTGAAATTTCTTAAATTAAATATGTGATGATGAAGAATTTTATTTGAAATTATTTTATTAAATTTTTATTAAAATTTCATGTTGCTTCTAAATGTTGTTTCCCTAAATTAACATAATTTCTGTAAACTCTGAAATTCAGCGTAAAATGTTTAAATGACCTCCATAAAACGCGAAATTAAGCTCGAAGAAATAATAGGCAAAAAGGGGACATTATGAACACGTTTCTTCTGCAGAACTGAAGAATTTCCCAGAATGCTTGTGTCAGAGCTTGTAACGATTTGTACATTAATAGCTGAAAGCCACGGAATACTCATTAACTCTCCCTTGATGGTCTTTCGCTTCTTTTAACTGCTCATTAGCTATTTATACCGTCGTCACTCTGTTAGCTGCATGTTCCATCGTGTTCTTCAACGTTGGCGTGGCACGTGCGTCAACATTCTTGGTAGGGATTAAATTTTATTTTCGTCATTTCACTCTGTGCGAAAGAATCTATACATAGCTGTCGATGGTAAATAATTCTTAGTACACAAAATTAATAAAAAGCATTTTTATATATTTTTCTTGTGGTTCTTCACATATTCACATATTCACATATTCACATATTCACATATTCATATGTTCATATATTCATATGTTAATATATTCACATATTCATGTGTTCATATATTCATATGTTAATATGTTCACATATTCATATGTTCATATATTCATATGTTAATATATTCACATATTCATATGTTTATATATTCACATATTCATATGTTCATATATTCATATGTTAATATGTTCACATATTCATATGTTCATATATTCATATGTTAATATATTCACATATTCATATGTTTATATATTCACATATTCATATGTTCATATATTCATATGTTAATATGTTCACATATTCATATGTTCATATATTCATATGTTAATATATTCACATCTTCACATATTCATATATTTATATATTTACATATTCATATGTTCATATATTCATATGTTAATAAATTCACATATTCACATGTTCAAATATTCTCTTCGTAATTTATCATTTGCTATTACTAAATCTTATCTTCACAAAATGCTAATTTACTTAACTCGCTCGTAAGAGTTCATCGTTACTCATGAAAGGAGGCTGAACAAAAAAATTCGTTTATTGTCACACATGTACGGTCGTTTTCAACGACAAGTGTCACGTTCGAAACGGTACAAATGGCGTTGCAAGGACGTCCCAAGAGAATCCAGCTCTCGAAATTTCGCTGACTTCCGCATTTATCGCCTCTCGTCGACCGCGTTTCAACGCGGAAATATTTCTCGAGGATCCAATTCGACAGAGAATATCCGAGATGACTCGCGATATTATCGCGTCCAAGCTCGAGGATTATCCTGCCATTGGTTTTCAATCGAGGCTGCACCGATGGACGAACGGGTCTCTGCATTTCGTGTGTACAAAGTATGCTTGTTCGAGGCGAATCGGGAAATTGGTTTTCCGTGATGCCGGGCATTTGTAACCTGGGTCTTTGAACCAAATAGAATGCCCTTGTAGTTACATACTCGTTCTATTCATTCGAGAGACTCTTAGATTAAACATTTTTTCTCTGACTAGTTTGTAAATAAAACGGTATTCCTCTTGCTAACATTCTGACGAGAAAATGGTGGAAGCTTACGGGACGCCATTAAGGTCACGTGACCGATCACGTGGCAAATATGAAACTTTGTTATTTTTCACTCGATTGTTCTCAAACTTTTACCAATGGATTCCTAGCGTTTTTCCGAGTAAAACGAGACCAAACACGACGTGGTTCGAACTGTATTCACCGGTTTAATCGACGATTATCAGGATAAATATGGAATAAAAATAATTGAATTACGAACTTTGTCATTCTGTTTGAACGCATTAGAACATGGGAATAATTTTATACATTTAGGAATATAAATTTTTATTCAGTATTGTTTGGTAGTCAGTAAAATCGATTGTTATTAAACAGTTAATCATTCACTGGTTATTAACCAGTTATCGATTTATCGCCCGGCATTCATCCACTGATTTATGGCTATGATACACCGATTAAAAACGTGAAACGGTGAAAAAGCTCATAAAAATCCAGTGAATTTTTCAGCTGAAATCCGCTTAAAATCCCCGTGGCTGAAGTCAAAAGTCCATACTGATATTATCGAAATTATAACTTTGAACCCGAAATCCCCGGTTAATTTGTGATAAGCTCTTTACAAAATACGGGAACGAAACTTTTCATTTTATTCCGAGGTGATCAAAGAGCGAGCGAAACAAGATTCGCTGACATCCTCAAACGATTACTTTATTCCGTGAATTAAATTCGAAACTTCTTCGTAACGCTAATTAACAATTTCGATCGAATTACACAATTAAACGAGGAAGGATACGAGTGGCGAATTAATTGCCTGTTTATGCAGACCGAATCTGTTTCGCTGTAACATATTCCTTCAAACGTATCCTCTGTACGACTTCCCTATCGCAATTACAATGTATCCTTTTGATCTTATGCAGAGCTCGAATAAACAATAGTCGCAATGTACAATTGTTATTCTGCTGAGCCTTTGCAACCTCGAGTGCGTGAATATTTGTTGAATAATTCCGCCGACGGATCTATTCATTTGTTATTCTTTCTTTGAATACGTTACGGACGGGAAATTCGAAGTACGAACAGGCAAAATTATAGGAACACCTCTTACAAAGAGATTTTAATATTTTTCATACACAAATCATGATTTTTAGGTTGGAAGTTACGTTACTCCATTTTTAGAGTTTTAACTTTCCGATGGTTACTATTTGCGATATTTTTAGATTTTAGGTATTACAGATATTTTACTTGCAAAAATATTTTTAGGTTAGAAAAGGTAGGTTAATCAATTTTGAGAGTTTTCATTTTTAAAATAGTTGATAACGTTGTTAATTTAACTCTGTTATAACTTCGTTAATTTATGAAATAATTAATATTTAACTTTATTAATTTAACTTTGTTACAACTTTGTTAATGTATAAAATAATTAATAATTAATTTTGTTAATTTAACTCTGTCATAACTTTGTTAACTCACAAAATAACTAACAATTAATTTTGTTAATACAATTCTGTTATAACCTTGTTAATTTAACTCTGTTATAACTTTGTTAATGTATAAAATAATTAATAATTATCATGTTAATTTAACTCTGTCATAACTTTATTAATTCATAAAATAACTAATAATTAATTTTGTTAATACAATTCTGTTATAACTTTGTTAATTTAACTCTGTTATAACTTTGCTAATTTACAAAATAATTAATAATTAGTTTTGTTAATTTAACTCTGCCATAACTTTGTTAATTCACAAAATAACTAATAATTAATTTTGTTAATACAATTCTGTTATAACCTTGTTAATTTAACTCTGTTATAACTTTGTTAATATATAAAATAATTAATAATTAGTTTTGTTAATTTAACTCTGTTATAACTTTGCTAATTAACAAAATAATTAATAATTAATTGTGTTAATACAATTCTGTTATAACCTTGTTGATTTAACTCTATTATAACCTTGTTAATACATAAAAAAAAATAAACAATTAATTTTGTCAACCTCATTAATTTATAAAATAAAAAATAACCACCCCTACTGTTTAAATAAATTCCCCCATCAACCACGTTAAACTAATAACATTTAACCATATATTAACAATTAACAGAAAGTTTTGACAAGTCAGAAATTCCTACCAAAGCATGAAACAAGGTAAAGCAGTAGGTGGCAGTATATCAGAAGTGTCCTCATTCAAAGAAGGCATAAAGTCAGCCATCAAATAGTTCATCGAGGTAGAAGGTTCCTGATAACTTCCGTAATTCGGTATTTCCGGTACACTCGCGGCTATGTACGTATGCAAATCCTCCAGCAGGCAGTTCCTTGATCCTGTCACTGAAAGTTTCACGGCTCGAAGTAACTCGCCGTCATGGCGTATTTCGGCCAGATCAATGATAACAACTGCCATGAATCGTATTCCCTGGCGTAGTTTATTGCCAGCGAAGTTTGCGATGCCGACAGAACTTCGTGATAGATATTTTTGTCTTGCGATTTTGACGGCGCGTTTAAAAATTTAGAAACGCAATCTTTCTACGCGTTTGACGCGTTTTATACAAGTTTGACGCGTTCATTTTTTAATTTCGATAGTAATTTTCGTACTTTTTATCTTGGTACGAGATTTTTTGTATTTTAAAACAGTACGATAGTACTTTTTAGTTTGATACTTTTTATATTTTAAAACAGTACGAGTGTCTGCGCATGCGCAGTCAGATTCCAATATGGCGGCCTACCTCATCGAAATTCTCGTATTTAAGATAATTTTACAAAATTATTGAACACAACGGTTCTAAATGAAGAAAATTTATTATACACTTCAATATAAAGTTGGCAAAAGTTGTCTTAAACGCAGAATTTTTAATTTCAGTACGAAATTCAATATAAAATAACAAAATTTATTTCTGGTACAGATGTTTCTCTTATTATAAGTACAATGTTCCTCTCGTTAAATGCAACAAAAATTAAAAATGATTGAACTAAGGCAGATATTTAAGAGAAGTTAGATAATAGAACGTGAAATAATAGAAAGTAGCGAAAAATCCAGCAGTGTTTTCCCGTGAAGGAAAGCATCAGAGTAGACCGTCAGAAAATTCCGATTGGATTCCCTCGACCACGCTGCCGGAGTGTGAGTTTTTTCAATTAAATCGGCAACGATAAATTCGCGTCAGTCGACGAGAACGAACAGCCTGGCAACGATCGAACTGAAGAAGATCCCAGGAAATACGTCGACTTTGACGACACGGTGATAATGCGACACCGGTGTCTGTCGATGGCATCCGGCTCTATTGTGTTTTGATACAGTCTCAAGCTGCAACCAACGTAATCTGACATTGAATAGGAAATTAATTACATGAGCCGAAGACCTCAGGTATACAGGACTCGATTAAGTAGGTGTACGCCTTTGAGCGTAACAAAGAGCTAAGTGAAAACCGGCTTTCTGATATCTAATAAACTTTAACCTGTGAAATTGTTTGGGAACTTGTTTTAATTAAGAATGGTCAGGTTTATGGGGGTTTAAATAATCGGAGACGCTTTAATAACTGGGACTTAAATGCAGTAGATTTACTGGGACCTAAATAGCTAACTTAAATAGGTTAACTGTGACTTAAATTGCTGTAGTGTGACTTAAATAACTGGGTAATAACTCTGACCAGGTGTAATAAATGTAGGTTAAATAGATTTAATAGCTGGACTCGAATAACGGTACAACCATGATTTAGATAAGCTACTGTAGCTTAAATAATTTGGTGTCACTGAAATTTAAATAATTTGCAACAATTGTATGCTTTACTAGTTACTGTTAAACTTATGCAAGTTTGACAAGTTCATTTTTTTAGTTTCAAAAGTAATTTTCGTACTTTTTATCTTGATACGAGATTTTTTATATTTTAAAACTACGATGCGTGATACGAGTGTGTAGTTCTGCGCATGCGCAGTCAGATTCCAATATGGCGGCCTACGACCTCATCGAAGTACTCGTATTTAAGATAATTTTACAAAATTACTGAACACAACGATTCTAAATGAAGAAAACTTATTATATACTTCAATATAAAGTTGGCAAAAGTTGTCTTAAATGTATATTTTTTATTTTAAATCATAATTCAATGACTTCAGTTCTGATCTATCTGAATTGTAATATCTGTTGACTTCAACAGTTTTTTCAAGAATTTCTTCACAATTTAATAATTTTTAATATTTTTTAATATTATTAAACCACCTGAAGAATAGTTTTTTCTTAAATTAGTAAAAGATTTCATTTTTATTTAACCTTATTTTACTTTTTTTATTTCTTTTTTCATTTTCAAAGTAGTTTAATTGTACATATAGTATACTTTTAACATCTTTACCTTTAAGTGCATATTTTTAAAAATATTAATAATATATATTATAAAGAATTAACAGAGAAAGTCATGTGTGTCATTTTTAAAAAAGTTAGATTAATAATGCATAGAACAAAAAATTTAACAAAAAACTAAATTCATGTGTGTCATACTTTTAAAACAGTTAGGTCAATAATTCATAGAACAAAGAATTGAACAAAAATTAAATTCATGTGTCCATATTTTTAAAAAAGTTAGGTTAGGTCAATAATAAATCGAACAAAGAACAGAAAACAAAACCTATATGTGCACAATTTTAAAGAGGTTACGTCCTAAATTAAAAAAGCTGAAATTGAATATAAATAATAAAATTATAATTGTGTGCTTTAATGTAATCTCAACCTGAAAACAGAGGAAAATGTTTTAACATCGTAAAAGCATTTTAATAAAGCGCAGACTTTCATGCCATTACAAATATTGTAAAACGTGTTAAATTCTTGCAGTGCGTTATCAATGAAATTATCAGATACGTTCCCAATAGCAGGAAATATTTCAAATATATCAAATATATATTTGAAAGCAATTTTAAAGGGGAAGCAAAATTTCTTCAAGCACGACTAAAACTTCCAAAATTGCAAATTAACAAAATAAAATATTGTCAGAATATTAAAAGTATAGTCAGAAATATTGAAAGGTCTAACCACGTGGAATTGCAGAAGTAAAAAAAGTTGAGGAAAAACTTACCTAAATAACGTTGTCGAAAAAAGTGAACGAACCCCTTATCCAGTACACGATCACAGAAATTCCCATGCAAAAAGTTATCGAGATCGATGCAACACCGTGCTTTATCACCGTTTCGTTATGGTACAGACACGAGCTTTAATCGTGAATCGTATTCGTCGCGTGTCCGGTGAAAGGACAAAAAACCGAATCGCACAAAAATCACGAACTCGCTAATCCTCGGTCGATGTCGGTCAACGCACACAAATAAAACATCTTCGAAGCACTCTCTTCATTTTTCGAATCCGCCGTAATTGGACAGCCGACTTCTCGATATCCGAAGCTCTTTTCCGGAGGGCTAATTAGGAGACGGGGTATTTTTCGAGGGTTTCTAGCAGCTTTGATCGAAGCGAAACTCGGCTAAGGTGTCGAAGGGGTTGCGCGGGAAAATCAGCCGGGCTTCTCGTTAGGATGGTGCGCAGAAAACCAGCAAAAATCAGCCGACTCGCTGCGTGGCGGCGTTGTTGCTGTCCGCGGAGACACTACGGGTCGACGTCGTTTCCAACCCCCGGGTTTCCAATTTCCCAACCCCTGCTGCTACCGAAATGCTGCCCTCCCTCCCGCTTTCGCTCGTGCGTTCTTCACAATCGCGCTGCCGGACGATGGTTCGATGCGACCGGTGATTTGGAATAAATTTGTTCTTTCAGCCTCCGCCTCGTATTTCGACGCTGTTTTTTTCTGCACATAGTGTTGCGTACCAGATTCAATTCAAGTTTTTCTGCTGAAATGCGCTACTCTAGAGTAGAAGTCCTTTTTGCAGATAACTTTCCAAATACCAAACGTATTTAATGCACATAAGAGAACTTTTTGAATGAAAAGAAAGGAATTAGTTATTTTACCAAAATTAATTTTTTTTAGTAAAAATACAGTAGCTTCACCCCTTGTCATAGCTGCTTGGACATTCCTACGAAGAAACAATTTACCACAGATTATTTTCAACATAAAATAATTTAGAAAAAAAATATACCGACTTCGAAATGCACTAAAAAGTATAAAATAATTTCTATTTCCTAATGAAGTAATTTCTATTTCAGTCAATCATACAATATGAATGAAACCTATTCACTCGTTAGGTAGTATATTAAGTACATTTCAACCCTTTCGGACGCGGCGCAAAATTAAAAATAGAAAAACTAAAACGAATTGAGTAACCTCCCCCTTTTTCGAAGTCGGTTAATAAAATTTGAAAAATATTGCGATCGCCCCCTGAAAACATTAAGAAAGAGTCTGAATATTTGAAACATCTCTTCGACGTTAAAAGCCCTAAAAAGGTTCTCAATCGTAAAAACGCTGGAAAGCTCGGCAACCTTCAATATCTAAAACGAACTTTCAAATGAAAGTTGCAACGTCCTTTTTTATCATTAACGAGACCATAGCTGGAAACAAAACGACACGAATAACGTGTACGAAGAATTCAACGATAACGAGTATAAAGAATGTCCCAAATATAATATCCATTAAATCGAACGAGTGAAATATGCCGCACGGTTCCAAAAGTATTGATTGTAACTCGAAATCCGGCGGAGCTTCTAACGATCCACGAACAAAACCGGATGTTCCGGGGGTAGAGATAACCACAGCACCACGATAAATTCGCGATGCACTTTCTGTTTTACAGCGACATTCATTAACCCGGCGACGGGGGATGAAAAATGCAGCGGCCGCATAAACGAGTACAAAAGTGCTCTCTGGCTTGGTGGACAGTGTTGCAGCAGAGAGGAAAAAAATGAAAGAGAAGGAAAATGAAACAGAGAAACAAATCTAACGCGGGGTGAATGAGAACGGAACAGATCGCAAGGACGAATTCGGACCACGAAATCTTACAGAGAGACTTTTGGCGAGGAAACTGATACGATTTTATTGCATTAATAATGCTGAATTTTTTTAGACATTAATATTTATTATTCAGTATTTAAATTAGTAGGAAAATAGTAAGTTGTTGATGACAAAATTGATACCAATAAAAATTGTTAATATCAAATAAAATTGTTGTTAAGATACTTCTTAATAAATTTAAAATCTTCTTTAAAAAAAATTATAAAATATATATTTACGGGTTCTATGGTCCTTAAACTATATTTTATTAATGTGTATATTACAAATTTTATTTACGTAAAAGTACATTATTATTGTATAATATAATAAATGAATAATATGAACATATTTCGCAAAGATGTGAAACAGAGCTAAAGATCTGGTTCATTTAATTTACCAACATTATCTGCAAACCAAAATTATTCAATCAGCATGTGTAACTTTGATTTCCCGGTGTGCGATGCTTAAACAGGATTTAATTCCATCGTTGAGCAAACAAACGAGTAAATATGCCACTGTTTCAAGCGATCCATAATAACCGAGTATGTTTTCACGTGGTACTTGTAAATGAAGACATTAACGCTTGCTATTGTAATAACCAATTTATTAAGAAACGGACGCCATTTTGTTACGCGAAGATCGCACAAAATGGCGGCTGTGCATGTGAAACTTCATATTTAACGAAAACGATTATATAAAATTAAACTTGTACATTTTTACAAACCATGTGTTTAAAATAATTTATTATTTTAATAGTTTAAGAGACTGCAGTCGTATCAAAATGGCGCAGCGATCGCCTTCAAAAATAATAACTTCGAGACAAAACTTAGAACCGCGAATTTCGGCGAAGTTTTATCGCTGCTTCCAAATGAGAGAATAAGAGGAAAGGGAAGGCTTGTTAGCTAATGAGAGAATTTTAAATCTCCGGTAGAGTGATGGTAACTCCGTGCTGGGATAATTACGTGGCAGGGTGCGCACGTAATTCCGACTGGAACTTTCGCAACTCGTAAAAACGAATAACGGGTAAAAATCTCTGATAGTACAAATACTTCACGAATTCTTCAATTTCATTTAATTCGTCATATGATCAATGTCTTTCGAGTTGTACAGGAGACGTACCAATGTCATTCATTATTTTAGTGGAGTATCACTAGTGCAGATAGATTAGATCATACACTTATTATATTAATATTGCTGTGTCACTGGTGTACTTAGGTTAAGTTAGGTTAAGTTAGGCCATAAATTAGGCCGTACTTATTATATTAGAATTGCTATATCACTAGTGTAGTTAGCTTAAAAAAAGATGAACACTGTACTCAAACAATCAACCATCATAAACGAACGAAAATACTGCAGTACATCAAAAACCAATTTTCTCCATATTCATACCATTAAAATAAATAAATAATCCGACGAATTTGTGATCCTATTTTGTCGTCAATCATCCATGTATCAATGTATAAAATAAAATTTCGAACAAATCTAGTTTGAATCCCTCAAAGTCCACATCCGAGTAGGTCAAAAGTCATCGTTGACAGCGGGTTAAACCCAAGTCGAGTGTCGATTACGAACCCCGAAGATCGAGAATCAGAGAATTTCGATTCGTCGCATCAACCCTGTCGACGAGGGTCGAGGTCGGAAGGTCAGGTACCGTTCGCTATTTAGAGCAGGACCTTGGGCGCTGTTCTTATCTCGAGAGCGCGAGAGAAAGAAAAAGGAGAGGAAAAAAAAATGGAAAGAGGTACACGCGATGTCGTGTCGAAAGATGCAAGGGAAAGTTTCTCGGTCAGAAGTGGTCACGTACCGGCTTTGTCAGACGCCGCCAATCTCCTCGAACGATCTAGCCTCGAAAAATCCTACTTTCTTAGGCACGCTGCCTTTCCCTTTCTCTATCCTTCTCTCCCTAATTCCCCTTTTCCTTCGTGATCGCTGACTTCATTTTCCTCCGCCTTTTTTTCTGCCTGATTGATTTTTTCCTCGAACCTTCACTTTGTTGCAACTTCTCGCTTTTTTCTGCTTATCGGTACTTCAAATTTACTGACGATTTAGATTACGGGGGATTTTTACTGTTCTTTTGGGTAGACGCTTTTTACTGGACTGCTTTTTATGCTTTCTACGAGGTGTTTTATGTTAAAGCTATTATATTAATAATTACCATAGTGCAGTGCTAACTTTGATACTGTTTTGACAATAGCTTTGTAAAAGACGTTTCGTGAATATTATAACAATAGCAAGAAAACATGATTTTAAGTGTCGTTGCAATAACTTAATTACCAAAGTGTAATACTAGCTTTGACACTGTTTCGACAATATGTTTATAAAAAACGTTTTATGAATATTATAACAACAGCAAGAAAACATGATTTTAAGTGTCGTTGCAATAACTTAATTACCAAAGTGCGATACTAGCTTGGACACTGTTTCGACAATATCTTTGTAAAAGACGTTTCATGAATATTATAACAACAGCAAGTAAACATGAATTTAAGTGTCGTTTCAGTAACTTAATTATCAAAGTGCAATACTAGCTTTGGCACTATGCGCGGTTATCCAACGCGTAGTAGAGTAAGGTTGCTCAAGTCGTACCTGCGCAATAATAACAACTTCATTCGATATTAACAATTTTTATTGATAACAATTTTGTCCATCATCAACAACTGTTACTATTTTCCTTCTAACTAATTTAAATACTGAATAATTAATATTATACGTGATAATTCTATGAAGTAGTAATGCAACCTGTAGTAATACAACACGTGGTAATTCTATGCGTACTAATGCAACGTGTGGTAATCCAACGCGTAGTAATTCAACGCGTAGTAACCCAGCGTGTGAATATCCAACGCGTAGTAATCCAGCGCGTGGATATTGAACGCATGGTAATCCAACGCGTAGTAATACAACGCGTAGTAACCCAGCGTGTGAATATCCAACTCGCAGTAATCCAGCGCATGGATATTCAACGCGTAGTAATACAACGCGAGGTAATTCTACGCGTAGGAATCTAATGCGTGGAAATCTAACGCGTAGTTAACCAACGCGTAGTAATGCAACGCGTGGTAATTCTACGCGTACTAATGCAACGTGTGGTAATCCAATGCGTAGTAATGCAACGCGTGGTAATTCAACGCGTAGTAACCCAGCGTGTGAATATCCAACGCGTAGTAATCCAGCGCGTGGATATTCAACGCATAGTAATCCAACGCGTAGTAATACAACGCGTGGTAATTCCACGCGTAGGAATCTAACGCGTGGAAATCTAACGCGTAGTTAACCAACGCGTAGTAATGCAACGCGTGGTAATTCTACGCGTACTAATGCAACGTATGGTAATCCAATGCGTAGTAATCCATCGCGTAGTAATCCAACGCGTAGTAACCCAGCGTGTGAATATCCAACGCGTAGTAATCCATCGCGTAGTAATCCAACGCGTAGTAACCCAGCGTGTGAATATCCAACGCGTAGTAATCCAGCGCGTGGATATTCAACGCGAAGTAATACAACATAATACATCATACAACTAACATATTAAATTAAATCTATCACACTAACAGCTCATCTGTCATATAATTACCAAAGTATTAATATAATCTCCGTACACGTAGCATTAAGCAGTATACCGTAGTATTAACGTACACAGTATAACCAGCGTACAGGAAAGTGGCATGTGTAACGTGTCGACAACAAGGTATCGAAGTTAACGTTCAACTTTAAATGCTTCGCCGCGAGTATCACTTGAAAGATCTTATTAGCGAAAGGTCGTGCTAAAGTACCACTATTTAGTGAACCTATGCAATTTCGTGCAGTAGAATATAGAACCTCCAATTTACTGCTATGTTGTAACTGTGGCTCTCAACCTCCCTTACTTTTTTTTACAAATCTTAAGCCAAAACTTTTTAGATGTTTGCCACTGTTAGATGTTACTTTGTTAGGTGTTTAGTTCAATCTTTCTTAAATTTATGTATTTCAAACTTTGTTGAATATATGTATTTCAAACATTGTTAAGTGTATGTATTTCAAACATTGTTAAATATATGTATTTCAAACATTGTTAAGTATATGTATTTCAAACATTGTTAAGTATATGTTATTTCAAACTTTGTTATTTACTTCAAACTTTGTTAGATCTTCACTTCAAGCTTTATCAAATGTTCATTTCATCTTCAATGCTTAAACCTGAATAATTTGTGCTTCATTTCCGAATTACCAATCATTAATGACGCTCTCATCTATAATGAACGCGTTCAATATCGAAAGTGTCAAATATTCATGACAGAAATTTAGAGGTAATTTTCTGAAACTATAGAAGTAACAACACTAGCAAAGTAATAGTTAATTTTCCTTCCACCCTCTTTCCCTCTCTTCTGCCACTAAAATCGCTGGTAAATATTTTAAAAACGCGTTTGTTTACGAATTTCCAACCACCCTTTATCAATTTACGAAATCCTTTTCAGATCTCACCGTAAAAGTGACGCATTTAAATCGTGAGAGCCGCTGTTTCAGAAACGTGGACAAAGTATAGGACGTGTACAGTGGCGCAATTAAGTTGCACCTCGAACTGCTTGGTAAAATGGTTAGCAGCCCCGTTTCTCATAGCAATTTAACATCAAAGAAGTCTCAAATGTGAGCCAGTACACGGAGTCATTTATCGTGTGACAAAGAAACGGAAGCAAAGGGACACGTTAATATTCCCGGATGCCACGAGTTGGATATACTGGCAATTCGGGAAACTATTATGTAATTTAATTAAACATAAAACGCCTTTTTTGGGTCAAATGGTTGAATAAACAGTTTTACTCGGAGGTTCTGTTAAATCTTCACTGTAATAAAAATTTAATCAAAATGCAAAAGTAATTTTTGGGGTGGTAAAATTTATTTTATTTTGCAAAAATAAAAAATAAAAAATTTGTTTTGTAAAATTAATTTTATTTTATAAATACTTGTTTTTGTAAAATTTATTTATTCTGTAAAAATTAATTTTATTTCATAAATACTCGTTTTTGTAAAACTTATTTATTCTGTAAAAATTAATTTTATTTTATAAATACTTATTTTTGTAAAATTTATTTATTCTGTAAAAATTAATTGTATTTTATAAAAACTTATTTTTGTAAAATTTATTTATTTTGTAAAAATAAAGAATCAAAAATTTGTTTTGTAAGAATTAATTTTATCATTTAACTACATTATGTACATGTAAATAAAAATATCTTAAAAACCTGAAAAAATTCATTCTCTAAAAATAAATAAATTTTACAAAAACAAGTTTTAGTATTTAACATCATATATGTATAAATAAAAGCCAGAAGGTCCTCATTAAAAAAATTCATCACAAAAATGAAGTAAATAAGAAAAAAAAATTAGGTCATAAAATACCATATTTTTTTCGACATCACTTTTTATAAAAAAAAGTTTGCAAAATATTTTTAATGAATTTTTTCTGGAAATTGCTGAACGAGTACAATAAAATAAGATCATTCCCATTGAAGCAGAGAATCTTAGACGATGTCCAGCCTCGTTCGGCTGATTTCGTTAGAAGCTCGAGTAACTCTGGAATAACAGGTATGTCCCCGGACTTCGGCAAACGAGATTAGGACAAATCTGAGCGAACAAGTCGCAAGTCCCACAGTTCGTTCTCCGTCGTGTCCTCTGAAACTGCAAACAGTCGTTTCACGGACAAAATTGGATTCGGAGACACCTTGCATGTGCCAGCCTTTCCATGGACTCGATTATTAACCTTAATATACCGGAGACACTGTCGGCTTTGTTCTCTAGAAAACGATGTGCTTTAATTGGTTGTGCGAACGAGCGGGAAATTTAAATCGAGCAAATCTTTCATAATTCTCTAATAATTTAGAATAAATTTTCTCTATATAATATTATCCTTTGAGGTATTTTTATCTATTTTACGACGTTAGTTGAAGAAGAAAAGAAAAATGATTGCTCTACAAAATAGTTTAATAAAGTCAAAATAATTCGAAGTTAATTACACTTCGATGTAATTCGATTCGTATTATAATCAATTATATTTTATTTTAATGTGAAAGACACATGTGGCGTTCTCCAGTGGCGATCTGGAGAACTAATGAAACTGCAGTTTCAAACCCGTGTAGTTCACCCTGTTCGCCGGAGAGATGGCACCACTTGGTCAATTTTTATTTAAATTCAATTAATACTAATTTTATTGCTTAATATACTATATATTTATTAATATGGATTTAATACTGTCTGCAATGCATTCTGTGGATCCGATTATGTGTTCAAAATAGTTTGTACACTATACTCTATCTCGTCGATAATATAGGGAATGACATGAAGGTGCCAACAAATTTTCCTCAAGTCATTCCCACAAATTATCTTCTGTTCTGAAAAAGAAATTATTAGCATTTGATCGGTATCGAAGCATGATTTCTACAATTTTATCCAAAGGTATAGTGCGGTGTTTCATCTTCTACTAAAATACAACAGGTGGCACTCGTTTCAGAGCCACAGATTCCCTCTAGCATGCATAGCAGTGATGGGTAGTCGTGAGATTTTATCTCACGCGAGAGCTTTCTGCGCATGCGTCAGCTGACGTCACAGCCTGCTATTAGTGCCGTATCTAGCCGGTACATGCAGTGGTGACTGATAAGAGGCACCTTAATGATTTTACATAATTTTTCAAAAATTCTTATAATTGCACTGTAAACTATGAATGTATAAGTTGGGTTAGATTACATTAGGCTGGGTTAGGTTAGTTATATATATGACTGTATAAAACTATACAACTATATATGTATGTATAGAGTGAATTATACAAAATTGCTCTGAATGTTCATCTTCATTTTCGTTTCCTCGATACATTTAGTTCCGTTAATAAATGTATACTTAGTAAATTTTGTAACTACTTACCGGCTGACGCATTATCGGTGGTAACTACGTTACCGATGTCGCGCGATTTGCTTGTTCACGACCAGTGCCAACCGTCACGCTTGCACCCGTCGCTCTCGCATCCGAGCTCGCGCTATTCTCGCCCTCTGATTGGTCAGTGTTTTTCATTAATAATTCAAAAACTAAGCTTAAACCAGCATTTTGGTAAAGGAAAAAGTTGTTCCGAATCACACCAGCTACCACCCCTCAAGAGGATTTCCACCTGAAAGCGAACACCCTGTATGACCAGATCTAAGTAGTATAAGCGCTTTATGGTCAGACCATTCAAGTAGTATAAGCGCTTTATGGTCAGACCATTTAAGTAGTATAACCGTATGATATGGTCAGACCTAAGTAGAATAGCCGTATGATATGGTCAGACCTAAGTAGTATTACCGTATGATATGGTCAGACAATTTAAGTAGTATAACCCTATGATATGGTCAGACCTAAGTAGTATAACCCTATGATATGGTCAGACCTAAGTAGTATAACCGTATGATATGGTCAGACATTTTAAGTAGTATAACCCTATGATGTGGTCAGACCTAAGTAGTATAACCCTATGATATGGTCAGACCTAAGTAGTATAACCCTATGATATGGTCAGACATTTTAAGTAGTATAACCCTATGATGTGGTCAGACCTAAGTAGTATAACCCTATGATATGGTCAGACCTAAGTAGTATAACCCTATGATATGGTCAGACGGTCTGACCATATCATAGGGTTATACTACTTAGGTCTGACCATATCATAGGGTTATACTACTTAGGTCTGACCATATCATAGGGTTATACTACTTAGGTCTGACCACATCATAGGGTTATACTACTTAAAATGTCTGACCATATCATAGGGTTATACTACTTAGGTCTGACCATATCATAGGGTTATACTACTTAGGTCTGACCACATCATAGGGTTATACTACTTAAAATGTCTGACCATATCATAGGGTTATACTACTTAGGTCTGACCATATCATAGGGTTATACTACTTAGGTCTGACCATATCATAGGGTTATACTACTTAAATTGTCTGACCATATCATACGGTTATACTACTTAGGTCTGACCATATCATAGAGTTATACTACTTAGGTCTGACCATATCATACGGTTATATTACTTAGGTCTGACCATATCATAGAGTTATACTACTTAGGTCTGACCATAACATACGGTTATACTACTTAGGTCTGACCATATCATACGGTTATACTACGTAGGTCTGACCATATCATACGGTTATACCACTTAGGTCTGACCATATAATACGGTTATACTACTTAGGTCTGACCATATCATACGGTTATACTACTTAGGTCTGACCATATCATACGGTTATACTACTTAGGTCTGACCATATAATACGCTTATACTACTTGAATGGTCTGACCATATAATATGGTTATACTACTTGAATGGTCCGACCATATAATACGCTTGTACTACTTAGGTCTTACGTGCGAAAATTATAATATCAGAGATACAATAAGAAAGAAATGGATTTTATTTTGTTAACATGCAAAGATCTGATAAAAGTCGAGCGGTATCTTTTTCCTTTGCTCTTGCAACAAATATTAATATAATATAATTAATTAATTAATTAATATAATAACAAATATAAATAAAATAATAATCATAAATAAATTAAATTATTAAATAATTTAATAGTCATAAATAAATAATATTACTTTTATTATATATAATCTGTTATATTACTTAACTATTTTATTCTCTTTCCTGCAATTTTCTTCAGATTTATTTTTTTTCCTCATTAGGGCCTAATGATACCTTATATTTGATCAAACTGTATACGCTACTGAGAACTTCTGCGAATAGCTTACTGCGCATGCGCTGAGACTGCCCACCACTGATGCATAGTCTTCTTATATGGAATATATATAATTGTACATAACACATGCTTGCTGTCGTTACCACGTGGTTAAGTTTTGGAGTTAGAATTAACTAGTTGTAGATCATACTTGTAATGGAAAATGGATAATAATTATGATTTAATAAAAACCATTGAAGAAGATGAAGATGTGCCAGATTTCTCTGAGAATTCTGACGTTGAAGAAGATGTAGGATATAACCACTAAATTGTAACTACTTCAGTTGAATATTCGTGAAAATAATTTCTTGTTTTGATAGTTCCAGCCTCATAGACCGAAGAAAAACCAGAAGAAAGATTTCGATAGCAATTTTCAGTTTTTAAATGATGCTTCTGATTATAATAAAGACACGTGGAATGACTTAAACAAATATATTAAAAGAAAAGCCAAGACAAAATTGGATGACAAAATTAAAAATATTAGAAATGAATCAGGGAAGGAAGTATGTGTGCAGTGCATGATTAAATATAATAATTAAACAGTTTGTTTATAAGAAAACAATACATTGAAATTACATATAAAGTAATTGGTTTTATATATAAATTTTTTTCAGAATACAATAGATGATGATTTAATTATAGATACATCTGAAATTAAACAAGATGATGAAATTTCATTGTCGGACAGTGAACTTAAAAAAGGTAATGATATTTATTGTGTTGTACAGTATTACAAAATATCAGTAAATAAATATTATATTTTACATTAGATATATTTAAGACAAAAGAAAAGAAGAATAAAAAGAAAAAAAATGTAGAAGAAAATGATGAAGAGACAATTGATTTTGAGGAATATTCTAACTCAGAAACTCATGCGACATTTTATCAAATGAATTTATCACGTCCTTTATTAAAGGTATACATCTAGCAAATATAGATGTGACTGAATTGATTGATGATATAATATAATTAATAATATGCACTTGTTAAAGGCCATCACAACTATGAATTTTATTCATCCAACACCTATTCAAGCTGCTACTATCCCTGTTGCATTAATGGGCCGTGATATATGTGGTTGTGCTGCCACAGGTACTGGTAAAACAGCAGCTTATATGTTACCAACTCTAGAAAGATTATTATATAGGCCATTGGATGGTCCTGCTATTTCTCGTGTACTTGTCCTTGTACCAACAAGAGAACTTGGTGTACAAGTATATCAAGTTACAAAACAGTTATCTCAGTTTACAACAGTTGAAGTAGGATTATCAGTCGGTGGTTTAGATGTAAAAGTTCAAGTACGTACATTTAATATTTATAAATGTAAATACTATCCAGTACAATAATGTCCAGTTCATATACTGGACAAAGCCTGTAACCACTAACTGGACATTATTGTAAATATGAAATTAATAAAAACTGCTTAGTGAATTTGTTATTGCTTAATTAGGAAACTGTACTAAGGAAAAACCCAGATATTGTAATAGCTACTCCTGGAAGATTAATAGATCATTTGAAAAATACACCAACATTTTCATTAGACAGTATTGAAGTACTTATTTTGGATGAAGCGGACAGGTAAACTACAAGAAAATACTTCATTCATATTCTATATCTTATAACTAAAAAAGTATATGTTAATTTTATTAAAGGATGTTAGATGAATACTTCGCAGAGCAGATGAAATACATAGTACAGCAATGCGCAAGAACTAGACAAACTATGCTATTCTCGGCTACTATGACAGAAGAAGTAAAAGACTTAGCTGCGGTATCTTTAGATAAACCAGTTAAAATATTTGTAGACAGTAATCAAGATGTTGCATTTAATTTGCGTCAGGAATTTATTCGGTAAATAAATTAATACAACAATTAGATGCTACAACAGTATTCGTGAAATTTATATATTTTGTTATTACACTCGCTTGTTATATATTCTTCAATGTAGGATACGAAAAGAACGAGAAGGAGATCGTGAAGCTATTTTGGCTGCTTTGGTTTGTAGAACTTTTCATGATCATACTATGGTTTTTGTACAAACAAAGAAGCAAGCTCATAGACTACATATTCTACTAGGATTGTTAGGTATCAAGGTATTTAAAACATGTCATACATAGTGAGGTTTAGCTATAAAGTTTTTATTACATTATTAAATAATGATATTTACATACATCTTAGGTTGGAGAACTTCACGGTAATCTTACACAGCCTCAACGTTTAGAAAACTTACGGAAATTCAAAAATGAAGAAATAGATATTTTATTAGCAACGGATGTTGCAGCAAGAGGTTTAGATATTAGTGGCGTAAAGACTGTAATCAATTTTGTTATGCCAGCAACTATGCAACATTATATTCATAGGTATTAATAATCATAATCACATATAGCAAAAACAATTGTATTCTATAGAAAAAAAGAGGAAAAAATAATCTTTGTTTACTTTGTATATCAGAGTAGGAAGAACAGCTCGAGCTGGTCGTGTTGGGGTTTCAGTGTCATTAGCTGGAGAACAAGAACGTTCTCTGGTTAAAGATATCATTAAAAATGCAAAAAATCCAGTAAAAAATCGAATAATACCACCTGATATAATAGAAAAATATAATAAAAAATTAAAATCTCTTGAACCTGACGTTGACAAAATTTTAGAAGAAGAAAGAAATGAAAGAGAACTAGCTAAAATAGAAAATCAAGCAAATCGCGCTGAAAAGTTACTTAAGGATGAAAATAAGTCTACACAAAGGAGTTGGTTCCAAACACAGAAAGAAAGGAAAGAAGAACAAGGTTTGCTTTAATGCTACGATATTTAGTTTTGATAATTGCATAATTATAAAAAATAATTTGTGTTATTGTTTTTTAGAAAAATTAGCCCTAACAGAAAAGAAACCAAAAGCTAATAAAGAGAAGAAAAAGAATGATGAACCTCCGAATATAGTTAAAGAAACGAATAAAAAAGTATCTAAAGGACCCAAGAAGGAAACAGCAGAAGATAGAGCAATGAAGGAATTAGAAAAAATTGCGGCAGTTCAAGCAAGATTAGCTAAAAAGAAAAATAAGCAGAAAAAACTCAGGACAGTCGTGGATGATGATAAATTCGCAGCCAATAAAAGAGGATCTTTAAAACGGTCAAAATCTTCGTTTGCTGCTGATTTAACGGATACGAGCAAAAAAGCTGTGAAAAGAATGCGTTACGAGTAAGTATATCTATTTTATTATAATAATGCATACTGATAATTAAATATTATATGAGACTCATAAATAAATTTTATTTGTATTAGGGCAAATGTTAAGAAAAATGAAAGCAAAAGAAAAGGTGCACATAATTTAAACAGAGGGAAGAAGGATACTAGGAAACCTTTTAGGAAACGTTAAATCAAATTTTTATATTTGTAACTAAATCTTATTAAATACATACCATTTTATTTAATTTGTTTTATTATAGAACCGTTACAATGCGTCACTTACGTCTCACAGATTGACAGATGAATAGCACTGATTAATTGGTTTTTTCGTCAGAATATGTATATTTTGTAGTCTATAACCTGTTTGAAAAAATTGCAGTACCATGCAACGAAATGCCTATGAAAACATATTTTCTACAATAATAGCATAGAACACAATATAATATGTCTTATATTAGCATAAATTTGCAACGTAAAGAAATATACAGTGAGATTTTATTAATTTTAAACAGTAACAATGCATGAGTAATGGATTATGAAACAATAATTTATATATGAAAAGTACAGAGTATCTGTATGAATGTTGGAAAAAAGATTGAAAACTGCAAAAATTTGCATTGTACTGTAATTTCAATGAAGAGGTAATAGGTATGTGTTAATTCTATAATGTTTATATAATAAGATTCAAGCATTCATCACCATTCACAGCCTCATACACAATGTTTACTCTCATCTTAAAATTTAATACAATTTACTGCTTAATGCTAAGAACTCTAATGTTGAAAAAAGAAATTTTATAAAACCTAGGCCCATTTTAAATTATTTTAATTGTATTCAAATTTGTACCCAACTACGTTCTGAAATTTTAAATAGTAAACAAAAATTATTTTATTAATTTTTTTTATCGAATTTTACTGATTCTAATTGCATAAAAATGTTATTGTTAAAATTAATCATGTGCATGAAATATATTTAAAATAAACAAAAATATAACTGAACATACATATTTAAAACATATGATATCAAATAACATGGAAAACATAAAGTAAGAATATTCGCTTTGTTTTTTGTAATCTCTGGATACAAATTTGAATTTAAATAATACGGAAGTATTTCTTAATGCATGTACAATAATGACAGTAGTACGGGAATAACTGCCACACACGAGGATAATAAACTTCAATCAGTTATCAGATTGATACTGTATTCTCATTATTTTTGTATAACAAAACTTTTTATATTAATGCGCACTATTTATCAAAGATATATTTATAAGTATACATGTATTAGATACTATTGAAGTATTTATAAGGTCACCTTGTCTGAAATAAATTAGTGGTCGTGCGCTGACCAAATCTCATTTAAGTTAATTTTAAAATTAAAATATAAACGAGATAGTTTTATCAAACAATACATGTCTTATTAGAAAATAGCGGTCATGAAAACGACGTAATTTCTTTAATAATAAAATAATAATAATAGCAATAAGATAATAATATTAAGAATAATAATGATAATCAGATTAATTGAAACAAACAACTTTGGATCGCAAAGCCAATTGACACACCCACCCTTTTATCTAGAATACGATGTTTATAGAAATCCAACAACGTTATGTTGTTCTCTTCTGCGTACAAATGTATTTTATTACCTCGACATACTTTTTATAATAAAACTTGTTCTCCATTACCTTTTTTTTTTACTGAAAACTACAGTTATATGTGATGATATATATAGATTTTATTGTTTAGAAATTATTCGTAACAAAAGTTTTGTATATAATTTCATTCAGCTGTGAAGAAAACTTTATGTGACAGTACAAATATTTATATTCGTTAATGCAAAAGTGAACAATACAACAATTGTCAGATATTTCACAAGGAAGAAAGACCTTCAATTGAGAAACATTTTTCAAAAGTTTTATAAAAAAGATGTTTATCATACATTTGTAAATTTGAAAAGAATCACTTTTATGTTATCGAATATGCCATTAATTTTGTTAATATATTAAAAAATTAAAAGAAAATGATTTTATGCTTCTTTTTTATCGTTAAAAGAAAACATTTTCGAGATGGTCAAATACTTAATTTTTAATTATTTACCAATGCGATGTAACCTTGTAAAAGTTTTTGAGTCGTAAGCTTACATGTATTAATTATTTGACGTTAATGTATCATTATCTTAACATCTTACTGTCTAGACATACGCGAACGACATGTTTATTAATTGTTGTACATAACCAAAATATTCTGTTTTCTAATTTGTAAAGTTCTTTAGACTCTTTAATTCTTATGATCATCACGTCTCTTAAGTCTTTCCCCTACTCCTAGCATCCTCTTCAATACAATCCATTCACTTAATTATTTATTTACTTTATCTGATTCTCTTAATGCCCTCTTTGCCGGTGGTTCTTCGATCTGAAAAATTATATTCTTGTTATGTATTGAACGTAATACTTAAGCTTATTTACTTACTTCTTCCTCTAATCCAGGTAATTGAATTCTAGTTTCTGATGCTTCTGCCGGCTGTAAAGAAAATCCAATGTTATGCATCATTTACAATAATAACAAGATGTTATATATCATTTGCAAAATAAATGATACAAGATACTATACTCTAGTGAAATTCTAAATAATTTTACCTGTGCATCAATACATTCCACTTCTCCAATTTGCAGCTTGAAATCATATCATACATACTTAAAATTTTTTAACACGCTATACATATATACTATATATGATTAAAATAATTAAAATAAATCAATAATTTTTATGAATTTTACCCCCTTAAATTGTGAATCGAACATTTAGATTAATTGAACTTCAATTTGTTTTAACTATCTTACCCTTGCATCAGTTTCGTTCGGCCCAATGCCCACTTCCTTTTGTTGCTTGGACTTAGCTCTACGCTGTGGTCTTTCACTAACAGAATGTGCATTGTGAAGTGAACCTTTTCCCTTAGGGCTCGACATGTTTATTTGCATTTCAGCAGGTAAATAATTCCTAGTGTTAGCTATTAGTTCATCTGCACGTTTAAAGTACATTGTGGGAATCCGTGTTTCACTTGGGAATTCCTTCATGTCGAAATTTGTTGTCTTTGTATATATTACATTCATAGCCAAGTCACAAACAGCCCACAATTTCTGCACATACACAAAAAAGGTAAATTTCTTATGTTTAATCTTAAGTAATAAGTACTTTAAAATACTTACATAGTTCATGTTGTTATCTTCGGGCTTTAAAGCATCTTTATGACTTTTCATTCGTTCTATTAAATTTTTGTAAAAGCCGTAACAATAATATTCGTTTTTTGTTATAAGAGGTTCTAATATGAACCACAGACACTGCTGTATCACTTTTAACTGATTAATCATTAGATGACTTGTGAATTCGGGATCGTGTGCAAGAATAGGGACCGCAAATACTAACATATAATCGGGAAGAATGTGTGGCAGTTGACCTGTAACAATAATTTAATCGAGTAGTTAATGCTCAAATTTTTTCAACATTATTTGATAAAAGTAAAAACAAACAGTATCAAACAATATTTCACTAATGCCTTACTATTTAGTTTCTTACCCATGGCCCTCTCCACTGTACCCAAAGACAGTGTTTTTACGTAATCCCTTCTTTTGTTTATGTCGGTTTGCATATACGTTTTTAAAACGCATTTTAGTCTTTTATCTTGTTCTTTGCCAGCAAGAGCATAGTAGCCCATAAAATCTAATGGCAAGCATTTATTGGGAATTCCTCTTCCAAGTCCTTTGTGTAATTTACTACCAAAAGCTTCCCTTACTTGTGGAACTTCATCCTTTAAATAAAATATTAATATATAATTTATTCAAAAAATATATTACTATACATTAAACTATAAATGTTAACATACCACCATGAGTTGTGAAAGATTATAGAATTGTTCAGCTGTAAATTGATCACCAACACCTTTCTGTTCACAAATTTTTAGCATTGAACAACCAGCTTGTAATCGTAGCCAGCTCATTTCTGCTTTACTTAAACGTCCCTGTTGTAAAAGATCTCCTTTGTTTACTACAAATGCATTCAACATTCTAAATGTTTTTTGCGCAGAGAGAACATCAGTCTTCAATCCTAATAACCAGCGTGCCATACATTTTAATCCCTCCAACCTACAACGTGTTTCTTCAGGTAATTGATCTTCTCTGCACCAATCTCCTTCAATGGTGTCAGAAGTTTGTTCACTGCTTTCTTTTACTAACAATTCTTTGACTATCTACAAGTGTATAACATTCATATTAGGTTACATCATAACTAGTTATTATAGTTTTTAAATGGTAGTACTACACTAGAACTTACTTTTCTAGACACCATATTTTTTATTTGTACTTGATACTTTTCTGGTAAATTATAAGCTATATGACCTAATGTAACTATAGATGTTCTATAATATTCTGAACTTGGTGTAAGGCTATTTTTAATTCTTTCAATGATTTCAGGAAAAATGGTATCGTGTATATTGGTCATGTTAACAAATAAACACCTGATAGCTTGCTTTGCTTGTTTTGGTGTTCCCGTTTCTGCGAAATTCTTACATATTGGAACCATAAGGTTCATAATATCTGGTGCAACATCACACAAAGGCTTATATTTTCCTAAAAATGTAAATATTGAAAGTACCAATGGAGCTACCATTTCATCTTCCAATTCTAAAAGATGGACAAGTTGCATCAAGATATCATTGTGAAGAAAATGTGGACCAAATACAAATGATAGCATCTATAAAAAATATATTTAGAATAAATCAATAATATAAAGATGATGTTTAGAAAGATAGAACTGGGTACTTACCACAAGCAGTCTTAGACCTTTTTCGCCTGCATTATTTGGATTAAGCCCAACTTCTTCTATTACGTTACCACCTTTTAAACAATCTAATACATATCCGATTAAAACCTGTTAACATACGATTAATGTAAAAATATGAATTTTTAAATAACTAAGAAGTAAATTATATATATTTACCCTGATTGCTTCTTCATCGATCATGACAGAACTTACTCTTTCTAACAACATCTTTATTGTGTTGTAGTACAAGTTTGTCATGACAGGTTGACCTAACTTTTTCAAAACCATACTTATTGTATCTGCACACTCTTTACAAGAGACATTTGGCTGAACTATTGTTTCCATTCCTTGCAACAATGCTGAATCTTTTCTCATATGAGCACTGAATTTTTGTAAAAATTCTTGAACTTTCATAGGATCTGGTAAAAAGCGGGATATCTGGTGAATTTTAGCCACCAGTTCAACAACGGCATCCGGTTTTTTTACAATTTCTAGCCATTCAACTACTGCCCGTCGTACGCTAAAACATAAAATTTTATATAAAATAGTATTGAAGTTATATTGTATATTTGATAACCAACAAATTAACAAAAAACAAAATATACTTACGCAAGCTGATGTTTTTGTAGTTCCACAAATGCTTTAGATGCATGATCATCGATTGTACCTAATAGATGATATAATTTCTTCATTCTTTCACCAGCTGGCAGTTGGTAAGGTACTAAACAAGTATTTAACAATCTCTCTACCAGTAATCTGTCTTCCATTCCTGCCATGTAATAACCATGCAATATTTTGTCTTTTATCCAAGTGACAGCTTTTTTCGTAGCTTGTGGTACATCTGCGTCGTTCAAATGTTTCTTGTATATCATTGCCAATCCTGCCATTGCTTCTTTTCTGATTTTAAACTAAAAATTAAAGCAGTAGTTAGGATATCAATGTAATTTTTTGTTCTTCACACATAGAATGTTTCCTATAAAAATGACATACCTTTTTGTCCAATGTCCTCTCTTTAACAAATTCTAATAAATCTTCACTGTCTGAAACAACTTCAAAATCCCTCCTGGCAGTAGTCACTATAGCCATGACAACTTCATATCGAACACTTTCATCTGCGTCATGCTGTCTTAATTTTAAGGTATCAGTAATATCCTTCCTTAGTTCTGGATGATTCAGTAAAAAATGCATTGAATACTGCACACATTTTATACGAATTGATACACTGATATCATTAAATCTCCCCAAAAATGCTCGCCACAACTGCGTATGCTGCACAGCTAACTGAGATCCTTTTTCAGAGAACATTCTTGCCAACAATGCTACAGCGCCCAATCTTTCAGTTTCAGAGGAAGATTTTAGTTTACATTCTAACTGTGGAAGGACGGACAGCAAGACGCTGGGACATATGTGATTTAACTCATAAATCAAATCATATACTTTTTTGCAGATTTGTAAACTTTTTTCCTCTTTACCCAGAATTAAAACATGATTAAAGAACTAAAAAAATTTAAACATAACAAATTTATTATTATCTTTTTTCATCTTATGCAAATATAGTTGCAAATAAAAAAATATCTAGGTTTTATTCTACTCACTGCTTGAATGTATGGTTCTAATGTATCACTACATTTAATCACTAGCTCTTTTGCAAGTAAATATGCATTCTTCTTTTGTGTTTTGTTCGGTTCTACAATATTCATAAGTATAATGTCTAAAAGTTCGTTACTAACAATATCTGATTCTGTAATAAGTGGACATAATACATCTAACATAAAACTTTTGACTTTCCCAGAATGTTCATCACTGAAATTATAATTACAAGACAACTTAATACATACTACTTATTCATACATTACATTTTATTTTAAATTATACTCACTTTACTATCCTAAACATAAGAGAAAAGAGTGCACAGAAAATTTCCTGACAGTCTTCTAACTCAAAACACATATTAAATGATTTCACATATGCCAAATTTTCTAAAAGATAAAAATATCTTTTAAAAGCAGGATCTTTAGGATCTTTTAACCCAGCTAACTGTTTAATTAGAAATAAGAATATCGTCTTGACCTGTAACAAATACAGATATGACTCAAGTATATATTAATATTTTATAGAAGATTTGTTTATTCCTCAATATATTATTTCATTACTTGTTCTGCATCTTTATATGGAGCTTCAGGTGCATAAACCCTTAAAACATCAGCAATGCAGCAAGCAATCAGAAGTTGAACATCTTTACTCTGATGCATTAGAAAATGCTCTTCTGCCAAATGTAACGCAAGTGGTATGTACTGTTGATACATTCCTTCATCTTGTCCCATTGCTTGTAACGTATGAGCTAATGTCTAACAAAGTATAATGTCAGCTATTTTTTCCTTTGTATATTAATATTTGTAAGCATAAAAAGTTTTTCCACTGATGTACCTTCAATCTTCTAATAAGTTCATCTGGACCCAGATCTTCTGTAACTGATCTGCACCCTTGCGGGTAAACTATTTCTGACATAGTGTCTACTAAATGATTCAACCAAATACAAGAAACTTTATATCCTTAAAATAATCTAGAACACCGTCCAAATTCTGGAATATTACATACTTTATTAGTTATTGTACTTAGTTATTATACAAGCTTATAAAATATTTTTATTTTGTTATTGGTTTCTTTTTATTCTTAAAATCTTTATTTCTAGTCTTTCAATCAATTATCATTAATCCTTGTGATTCAAAGCTTTACATAATAACAGAAATTTCATTGTATGTACTTTTAAGATATGATATTAAGTTCCCGATTCTCCAATTATATTGGACAAGTTTCCTATTATGCATCAATACTATAGTTTTCATAATTTTTGACATAATTATATAAGCTACAGTTTTGAGGGGTTAATAATGTAACAGATAAAATTTACACGCACTGTAGTCTTTTTAAGCTATAACATTGAAAGAAACAGATATCAGTTTACAACAAAATAAATAAGACATAAATATGCGCTTAATGAAAAATAAATGCAGCATAAATGTAGGAGTTCAGAAACAAAAAATACAATGAATATTTAAATTCTTGCAGGTCAACTGTTTTTATAACTGTTGAATAATTATTGGAGCTCGTGTATCAAGAAAACACTACATAAAAATCGTTCTGTACAAAAGATAAATGAAAAGTGAATAACAGAAATACTGCCCAAATAAATCTAATACAAAAATGCAGTTAAATATTATTTTCTGTTTATCTTTAACACTATATAAGTATTCTAACATTATAATGCATGATGTAGGTTATGTCTACTTATCATGCATAAGTACAAGAAAACAATGTAAACAGTATTACTATTTAATTTACATAAAAAGATAAGATATTCTTAAATGCATCATTATAAAAAAACTGACAAGTACAGTAACTATTAAAGAATGCATTACCTCAAGATATGCATAGGCACCACAAGGCCTGTGACACTCAAAATATCAATAAAGCAAATATATGTGATGGATACACGGCACTATCTTAGTTTTTGTAGTTCACACACTTTCGCGCTATAATTGTTACTAAGTGCGAGTATGTCGCCTTCGACGTAACTTTCTGAATTTTTTGTAAATATCTGGCATGGTAAAATGATCAAAATGTTAGCAAAAAGGTGGCGAAATCGTTTTCATAAACGGTTAAGCGTGTCAAAGGACGCGACAGCGCAATTCGAACACTTGAAGTCATCTACATTTAACTACATTGGAGAATACTTCAGGCTCAAGTGGTTAAACAACATCAGCATGAAAGTCACTGGAAGAAATATAACGGGAATTCTATTGGTTCAAATATATGGAGAAACATCCTGCACGAATAGCATCACGATGCACTGTTACATGATAGGAAGTTGGAACGTAACATAGTGGCAAATTCCAATTGATGCGATTGATAGAAATAAACCTAGGAATGTAGGGACTAAACATACTCTTAGGATGGAGAACCATGATGCAACGAAGTGACAAGTAAATGTTCATTTTTTGATTGGATGTTATTTGATACAACTCCAAAATGAAAATTGGAATCTTTTTTGAATCTGAAAATTGGACAATATCATAAATTTAAGAATTTGGAATTCTGTAAATTAAAATGTTATAAATTTGAAAATTTAATATCTGATAAATTTTGAGTTTGTACAACTCTAAATTTCTAAAATAGTTGCACTAAATTGAACTCCATTCTTCTTTCCGTTTCATTTTGACTTTGTTTCAAGTTAATTCCTAAATTTATGTTGAACACTAATACGTATAGATGATCAGTAGCAGATTTCAAAACAATTTTTTAAATCAGAAATAATGCTACGACAAATAATTGTAAAAGAAATCATATACCAAATTTTAAATATATGTATATCTAACATATACGTAAATAATTTTGTCAATAGATACGTCTTTGCAAAGCCATAGTAAAGTAACTTACATATGAATATGCGTTTTACAGTATTTATTGATATGAAATTCAATATTATATATTATTATTTGTATAAATATGTCGTATAACATATAATAAAATTTTATACAAAAGAATATTATGTTAATATCATATATTAAAATCAGTAGAATAGACTCAAGTTACTGTAGACCGGAAATTGCTTTTCGCTCCTCCTTTTCTGTTTAGCACATGCAACGTGTGCGTCTACTGGTTCAGCGCTGATCAGTTTTGAGCTACAGAAATTGATTATCTCGACCAGGAAAATATTTAAACAATGGTGTGTGCATATTTAATTAATATTAACACATTTAATAAGTAATTTACGTAATTTAAATCAATTGATCATAATCTTTGTAAAGAGTCGTGATGTATTAGGTTAGATAGTCAAACATGCGGCCTGCTATACTAAATTTATATGAACATATTTTGAATAACTATTATGTTATACATTTTTAATTTATGGATTAATATTTCAGGCAAGTACAAAAGTCGACAATCCTGAGAAACCAGGACAAGAAGTAACTCCTATTCATAGAATTAGGATTACACTTACGTCGCGAAATGTACGCTCTCTTGAAAAAGGTAAGCTGTTTTGTATGATATTATTGTTTAAAATTGATTTTGTACGAATTTTACTAATTATATATATATTTTAGTTTGCTCTGAATTGATCAATGGAGCTAATAAACAGAAACTTAAAGTGAAGGGGCCAGTCCGTATGCCTACAAAAATTTTGAGGATAACGACGCGTAAAACACCTTGTGGTGAAGGATCAAAAACATGGGATCGTTTCCAGATGCGCATTCACAAAAGAGTAATTGACTTATATTCACCATCAGAAATTGTCAAACAAATCACTAGTATCTCCATCGAACCTGGTGTTGAAGTGGAAGTTACAATTGCAAATGAATAAATCATTTTAATAAAACTGTACAAAGTTTTAATAAAAATGTGAAAAAAAGAGTAAAAAAATTTGTGTAAAATTTATACATACTCTGACATGATAAATATAATAAATATACAGAAGATCAAAAATTGCCCAATACAGAATTAAAAATAATATAATTACAAAAAAATTGAAATACTTTATTAGCAATTATGTAAATATTATTATTTATTTTACGAAGTTAATAGAAAATTATTTATAAATTATAATACAGTGACTTTTGTAAATTTATTTAAAATGTTTGGATAGTGTCCAGCAAGGCAGTATCATACTCAAAAAAAAGTATGATCATAACCGAGAAATAATGTCAGTCATTGAAACATTTATTGATGTATTCTGTGTTTATTCTTCTTTATCAGAGTCATTATCGGGTTTTTTATCATCTTCTGCATCTTCACCACCACTAAATCCATCCATTCCTTCTACTTCTTCTTCATCATCATCACCAGCAACCTCAGCATTTTCAAGTTCAGCTCGTTCCATTTGTCTTGCCAATTCTGCTTCATCAGTTGCAGTAACGACTTTAGGCTAGAAATTAAAAAGTGTGATTTTTGATATATAAAATCTGTTAACATATCGAATTATAAAAAGGCACTATAATTAGTATATTAAGCTTACAGCCATTTGCACATTAAATACTCCTCCCAATGATGTTATTTTATTTTGTATGACATCAATAGCATCATTCAATGCTTTTAAACCATCTTGTTTTTCTGGTGTAGATGTTGTCATAACTAAAAAGGGGAAAACTATGTGATTTATGTGCTCTTTACAAACTTCAATATATCATAAATAAACATCCACATTGTAGTAATAATAAAAGTCACATACCATATAATGGTGGTGCAATTAAATTAATTTTAATTGGTAATTCATCAGTAGAAAGAGCTAAACCTGCTTTCAAAGCAGCTTTCACTGCATCAATTCCTTCATAACCATAGCAAGCTACTTCTACATCTGCCCTAATTTTAACTGCTTGGGAAGTTAATTTTCGTTTGATATTATTTAATAATACCTCTTTTGTATGCTCATCAAGACCACACTCTGCTAAAATAGATGGATCCCTAAAGTCACAATGTTTTTAATAATCAGTATCATGCAAATAAAATTGTATTAATTTTACTACGATATATTTTATACTTACAAAACTGATTGTTTAAAGAAATCATATGCAGAAGCCTTTTGCTTTTTATACTTTTCTTCAAAATGCCATGCAGTTTTTTGATATAATTCTTCCAACTGATCATCATTATCATAATGTAATAATTCTGCGACATGTCTCAAAATTGAATTAACAGCTTTTGCTTTTGCATATCTTTCTGTACATTTTTCTACATCCTCAGCTGATACACGACGTTTACTAAGATCAATATAACCTAAATTAAATTATTTGACAATTAATAAGTTAGAAACAATGTATTCATATTCTTATTTCAATGTGTGTATAAATGAAACTTCTATTTACTTTACCTTTTTCTTTGTCAACACGAATAACAACAACTGGTTCAGTTTTTCCTACTCTAATAAGTTTATTGATAGATCTAATTCGTCTTCTAGACAATTCAGAAAGTAGAATCATACCCTCAATATTATTGTATTCTAGTAAATGTACATAAGCTCCCATTTCAGCTATGCTACGTACATTTACCATTACTACATCTTCTACTTCTGGATATTTTTCTTTATAAAATCGACAGGATAACACCATTTTTGTTGCTAAAAAATAAAATTTATATTGTCTTCAGTTCAGTTTCTAATACAAAATTTAACATTAATTTTAATCTGAATTTTTTCAATAACAATTTCTAATTCATAAAAATATTTACAAGTGTCAAGTTTTTTGGTAAATAAATAAAAAGGAGGTTAACGTATAGGTTAACTTTAAAAACTCTTTGAACCGTATGGTAGTACACTTTTCACAATTACCTATATAATCACGTTTACGCAATAATTAATAAATTGTTTATTTATATTATTAAGATACACTTAGAACAAATAAAAATCTGTTGAACACGTTAATAATCCATGTGCACTTTTGACTTGAATTTCGGCCAGGTTATTAAGAGGAATACATAGCGGTGCCCAACCTGAATATTATTCATTGACATTTTATGTAATGACGCGACATCTAACGTGATAAATATTTGCTCACGAATGTCATAACTAATATTCGAATATTTTATATATTTATGCAAAACAATATATTTAAAAACAGCAATCTACAATAAATATTAATCCTTTTCATAAATTTCAACATGATTTAAGAAAAAATAATAATATATAAGATTATTCGAAACGTTTACAGATCAATTATCTACTACACATGCACACCAACATGTATTTTTTCTTTTGTATTGGCTATCTGATTACAAGAAATAATGTTCTCAAACATAAATATTTTACGTTCAACAAGAGATCATACTTGGTTGGCGCAACACAGCTAACTTCAGTAGACTCCCCACCTGTTAATTCTATCCCACTATTCTGCTCTTTCGACTATATTAGTCATATACATGGTGGACAAAAATATATGAATACCGAAAAGCATTAATAATACAGAATAAGTATGATTATGTGATGAATAGCAAAATTCGGTTACCACCAAGTTTCTAAAATTCTCAAACTTCCAAATCTCCAAATCTTTAAATCCAAATTCTGTATCTATTGTCTATTGTAGTTGTGCTTCATATATGGAGTATACAAATTAAAAAATCACTAAGTATATGCTTTTGGCGTCTTGAAAAACGAAAACAAGCATGCATGTTGCTCTTGGTTACGGTGCGTTCTCGAACCAATCAAAGCTGCTATGCGCAGAATGAACAAGAATTCGTTGAATGATGAGTATGATCTACCGTTAAATGAATAATATCTCCAATGACAATCGTTTTCGTGGATAATGTTCGATTATCATGAACGACATGTCTCAATCAGGTTAGAAAATGATTGTAACATCACAGTCGCATGCAAGCCAAATTTTAGACGAATGTAAGAAAGTAAAGTATACGCGCGATTTCGCGTCCTACGATCAATAGCAATTACCAGGACAAATATCAAAATCCAAATGCCTCTGAGTTCGAGGAATTGTCCTCACATCGCCAATCGTTGTGATCTTGCATTTATTGAGACTGTCGTGTCTCAGAAAGAAAGATTTATAAAATGTAGTGAATGTGATACAAGCGGGCCTAACTTATGGTTGTGCTTGTTTCCTGAATGTCTTTGGGTCGGGTGCGCTGAAACACATTTGGATCATAGCACTGTACACAACCAAAAATTTCCTTCCCACTGTGCTCACATGAATCTTTCTACAAATCGTATATGGTGTTATGCTTGTAAAAGAGAAGTTTTAACCAGGCATGTACCGTCTCCACCACGGTCACCTACACAAGTAGATATTAAAAACCAGAGTAATAAGTTTGCTGGCGATGCACCTGTTAATATAGATTGTAAAACTGATGATCTTAATAGACTTATACTGGATAAGTAAGTATATTTATTAATTTGAAAAATTACAAAGGTTGGTTGGAAATTAATGAACTTTTATTTATACTTTCAAAATAAAATAAGATGCAGCTTTGTGTTCTCACTAAGTTTATACATGCATATTTTCTTTATAAACATGTCATGTTTATAAGTTTATTTGAATATGGAAAGGAGTACAGATCTAAGTTCATTACTTTTCATTTAGTTTTTGTATTTACATGCATAATTTAAACATATACAAAACAACTTTAAAATATAAAAATCTTTTTTCTTTTACACATAACAGGATTTATGGTGAACTTTTAAATAGAGTTAATTATGAGAAAGATGGGCTGTTTAATGAAAAATCTGGTGACTCACCAGACAGTACAGATTCAGATGAAAGCAAAGATTTTAATGGAAAACCAAGAGGGCTTGTTGGTCTTCAAAATATTGGCAATACATGTTACATGAATGCTGCACTTCAAGCTTTATCAAATGTACCTCCTTTGACACAATTCTTTTTGGATTGTGGTCATATGGTTAGCTATATGTCCAAAGATAGAAAACCTGGCTTAAGTCTAAGTTATTTAAACCTTATTCGAGACATGTGGAACAGGAAAACAAGAGGATATGTTGTACCACATGGAATATTATCTGGTATTCGTACAGTTCATCCAATGTTTAGAGGATACCATCAACACGATACTCAAGAATTTTTGAGATGCTTTATGGATCAACTACATGAGGAATTGAAAGAACATATCGAAGATGATCGTGATAGTTTATTACGATTAAAGGGATTAGGAGAGCAATCATCAGATGAAGATGAAACTGAAATTGATGGAAATGGTTCCAGTCAGTCCGATGCTGAGTATGAAACTTGTGATTCTGGAGTAAGTGAACAAAGTTCTCTTAGTGATGAAGGTGAACGTGGTACAAAACGTAGATATTCTCGTGTGTCTCAGTCAGAGAAGCTAAGAAGTAAATTTACAAACAGGAGTATCAAAAAATCAACTGTAGATCAACCATTTTCTCAACCACAAAGATCTACACAAAATTCACCTGTTAAGTACAGAACTAAAAAACAAATGAAAACTCGAAGTATCATCAGTGATATATTTGATGGTAAACTGTTAAGTAGCGTACAATGTCTTACATGTGATAGGATTTCAACAAGAGTAGAAACTTTTCAAGATTTGTCATTACCCATTCCAAGTAGAGATCACATTGATATGTTACATCAGGGATCTCTAACTCCACAGAAAGCAGGACCATGTTCAGATGTTGTATATGTAACCAATCAGTCTGGTTGGCTGTCTTGGTTCTTGCAATGGATGCGCTCTTGGTTTTGGGGGCCAGTTGTTAGTCTTCATGACTGTCTTTCTGCATTTTTTAGTGCAGATGAACTTAAAGGAGATAATATGTATAGTTGTGAAAAGTGTAACAAGCTGCGCAATGGAATTAAATTTTCCAAAGTTTTAGAATTACCAGAAATATTATGCGTTCATTTAAAAAGGTTTCGTCATGAACTGATGTTTAGTTCAAAAATAGCAAATTATGTTTCATTCCCACTGGAGGGATTAGATATGCGACCATATTTGCACAAAGAATGTGTATCCAAAGTAACTATGTATGATTTGATATCGGTCATTTGTCATCATGGAACAGCTGGTGGTGGGCATTATACTTGTTATGCATTAAATCCAATTGTTAATAAGTGGTTTGAGTTTGATGATCAGTGTGTCACTGAAGTTTCACCAGAAACAGTAAAGCATTGTGAAGCTTACGTGTTATTTTATAAGAAGTGGTCACCAGAAATGTTGCAATTACGTGATAAAACTATGGAGTTGATGGAAATTTCGTCGAGAGAATTGTCTGATTTGAATTTCTTTGTGTCGCGACAATGGATAAATCGTTTTAATACATTTTCAGAACCAGGACCTATAGATAATTCAGATTTTCTTTGCCCACATGGTGGTGTTAATCCTGTTAGAGCACAGTTTGTAGACAAGCTTAGCATGCCCATTCCACAAGCAGTTTGGGAATATTTATATAATACGTAAGTGCAATTTAAATTATAAGTAATTTGATATTTTATAAGAGTAATTTTTAAATACAGATTATACTAATTATGTTATATGATTATTAAGCTTATAAAATTATTTTTTTTATTATATTTTAAATTAATTAACACAATATTGTTTCAGATTTGGAGGTGGTCCAGCGTGTACACATTTATATGAATGTCCAGTCTGTGAAGAAAAGTATGAATCGTTGCAAAAAAGGAGACAATATGAGATGGAGGTATTTCAACGATTAAATCATAATACAGATAATCCTACTGCTATTTATGGATTGGCTATGGCCTGGTTAAGACAGTGGCAAAGTTTTGTACGAGGTAAAGAAACACAACCACCTGGACCAATTGATAATAATTCTATTATAATAAATAAAAATGGGCAAAACATTCTTAAAGTGAGTAAGTATTCCAGTGTACCGCATTTCCTAAAAAGATTATATAAAATGGTAAAATTAGTAATGTATTCGAAAATAGTTTATATAAATATTTATAATGATTTTTAATGAAGTTGGTGAACCACTTTGTAGGCTTATGTTTAAGTAATCTATTTTTACAACATAAAAATTATTTGTAGGCTCTGATTACGGACAAATACCAGAAGAACTCTGGCAGTTTTTCTTAACAACATATGGTGGAGGACCAGAATTAATGTTGCATTCATGTCAAAGACCTGTTTCTGCTCAGTCTAACGTACCATTACATTCCACTTCAAATTCAAATTTAGATCAGAATTTTAAATCTAATCGCACAGAAATGAAATCCAATAAACTGTGTATGACTAGGAGTTCTGAAACAGTTCTACAACAAGACAGTGCTATTGAAAGTTTAACTTCTGATAGTGATTCTCATCAAACACAAAGAGATGCCACTGAATAAATTAATTACTTCAACATTTTATGGTTATACATACAAATTAACACTTCTACATGGACATTAAAGTTACAATTGATATCCTCACATAAAGGAATCAATGTCTAATTATGTCCTAGCTGTGTTACAGATTGTTAGATTTGTAAAACAAAAATATCTTCTTTCACAAAGTTATTTACACTGTACTTCTTGTACAATAAGTATTTATTATGAGAAGTTATTCAAAAATTTTCAACAATTTTTGAGCATTTAGTGACATTCGCCTAGTGTGTTTTTTTTGTAACTACGTGCAATTTAATGTAAATTTGTGGGTATTACGTGTATTTGATGGGAAATTAGTACAAAATTTGGAATTTATGAGTGTATTATTTAAAGATAAATACTGAGTCGTATTCTTTGTCTAAGTCGGTAATGTATTATTAATCTTCCGACTTTGATATCAAATTTAACACTTCCTCTTTGTACGCTTACTATAATATCTGTGTATCATTGTTGCATATACAAAATACTGTCACAATCTTGTAAAATACAACATATTTCTTGATTTATATTCGTCCATTAAAACAGAAATAAAAAAAAATATATATATACAAATATATATATATCATAGATATATATATGTATATGATATGCATATAAGTGGAAGACTGAAAAATTAAATCGACTTAATTTAGCAGAAATTTTAGTTAATATTGGTGAAATATACCAATCAAAATCTATCGCAACAAAACTTTACAGAACACTAGTAACATATACAAGCTTTGTACTGTAGAAAATTTAGTGGAAAATTTTAAATATCTACTGCATTCACTTCTATAATAATTAACTTATAAATTCATTAATATGTAAATTTATTAATGTCTTTATGGTAAAATTTAGGGAAAAGCATTTCTTTTGTTGTTGTGATCTCACGGCCTTGGAATGTTACCAGAATTGTGTGCAGTATAGTGTAACATATTCATATTGTATGCGAGAAACTGTTTATTTAAGTGTTACTATAATTTCAATTACAAAAGCAGGGACACAAACGATTGTACAGTTAATATCAATGATTAATGATCGTTGTGAAAAGTAACATACCTAAGATAAATAATAAACAAGTTGGTTTCTTTATTTATTGAAATCTATATTGATTTTTATTCATACCTCTGAATATTGTATTATATTAAATAATAAAACAATATTAGTATTAATTCTAAGCATTGAGTCTCATTTTCTGTACATGAATGATCACTATAGGTGCAACTTTAATGGTATCTGTTTCTTTGGAATGCATGAATTTTATCACCGACATACATGCTTTCTCGCATTTCTTTTAACAAGTCTGCACAGAAATGTAATGCAGATTAGCAGTAGCTGTAAATGTGAAATATTTATTATTTAAATCTAATATTAAGTGAAACCCGATTTAACTTGTGAAAAATCAAATATTTTATTTGTACATATGGAAGAATAAAATTTGAAAGAATATACAAAATTTGTATACATTGTACAAAACAACTGTAAACTTGTGTACAAATGTAGTCTAAATATGCAGTATTTCAATGTACTGTAACTGTTAATATCAAAAATATAGAAAAAGCACATGAATTTAAAACAAGTTCTAATTTAGAAATACCGTGTCCCTTAATCTTGTGGATAATTGTTATATTGCCACGCGTTATATCGCCATATAAAGGGTCATACAGAGATCTTTGATTTAACCAATCATCTTCAGTGTACTCTCAGGGTTCATTTTATGGGAAATATCATAGTTCAATTTTGCAGTAAATGTCCATAGAAATTTTATAACTTAATCGCTTTATAGTTTCAGTATCGTAAGCGGACTAATTTTTTGAAATGAAAAGAGATATTTAGGACAGCAGAACGGTTTCTAAGCATCCGTTGAACAGTCACCCTAGAAATATCGCCCCTTTACGTAGGGGGAGATGCAGCTTTGGAGTACAGTACTGGGATGCCAAGAGATGTCTCGTGGACCACATCGATCGAGGCTTGCGCGTTCGAGGGATGGCTATATTCTTCTGATCTCCCAACCCCTGAAACACCAACCCCGTAGTCTATGGCGCGATTAAGGGCTCGCGATTAAGGACTCGACGATCGCGGTAGACCGTAGACGACCATGCGGTATCGTAGCCCACGTAGTTAGACGGTTTCGACCCTTTGTTTTCAAGTATTTTCGTTCTCTGAACTCGCTGCCGGGCCCCTTATTTTTCTTTTAGTTTAGCCTCACCTGGTAAAAAAGAACGAGCTCGGTATCGGAGGTGATCGCGGCTGCCATCGTTGCATTGTTCAAAAGCCGCTAAGTTTCTGAAGAATTCTGTTCGTCGTTTGGTAAGTAAGACAAGAAATCGAGATCTGATCATCGCACACTTGCTCAGTAATAAATTTTCGTTACGAAAACGATGGACATACATTATCCAGGGGAAGTTTGGATTCTTTAAAAAAAGGGTTGAAGAACGTTTTTTAAGGGTTGTCCCTTAAATGTTACGTCCAGATACGATTATTGTGTTAACTTAGAGCGTTAGACTTTAATCTCTGTGCAATTGCTCGAAACTATATGTTTGACCCTTTTTTCTGCTAAGTGATTAAAATGACCTACATGTGCAGTCTTTAACTTATTTAGGGACGGGCAGGAATTGATATTTTGAAGAAAAGTATGCTCATCGTTAGAAATTATTAGTGAACGCGTAAATTTATTATTTGAGAAATGAAATAAAAATTTGATAAAATGTAGAGGTGATTATCGTTATAAATTATTAAAAATATAAATTATCGTATAACGATAAATAAAATAAGAATTTAATAAAATTTCTTGTTGCTTCTATAATACCCTGTCAATCTCATATTTATCGTCAGATATCATTATTAAAAATATAAATCTTTGCGAGATAAAATATAGAGGTCGTTTAAATAAATAACAGCCATAAGTTTTCAAATTACCTATGAACAATGTGAATTAGGCAAATCATTTGTTTAGACATATTTTTTATTACGGAAGAATTTAAAAGTGTTGCGTAAGTACATATCGATGATGGCCACAGATATCGAGTTTCATCGAATGTGCAATATTACTCATCCGCAACAGTTGACAAGGAATAAACATTTCCGTATCAGTAATTGAATCCCATTAGACTTTTTAAAACATGCATGCATTACATTAACAATTTACTTTCCTGTTCAATTAATTTCTGTTTCGAAAAATCACTTATACTTTCGATAAATGAAACAATTTTTGTGGGCTTAGAATTTAACGAAGCTTCACTGAAGAAATTTTGTTTATTCATTTTCAGAGTACTAGTTAAATAATGGCCCACTTTCGTGGATTCTATATACCATCCTTTGGGGCAGCGGTCAACGTTGCGTGGGAAACATTGAAGGCCAAGTGGCCAGAAAACAGCCCCTGTATGGAACTTATTCGCGGAAATGGGACAGGTCAACGACCTGTTCCAGGGCAAAGTGGTCAAGGAGAATTCAAGTCATTCGACGAAGGTCACGATAATACGGAAATGATGACCATGAACGGAGATCAAGGATATCGGGACCAGAACAATGTAGCCATCGCCGAGGATTCCTTCAGCTATCAACGAAACGGGTAAAATTAAGTAGTTTAACGCGTTGGTTAACAGACGTAAGTAGATGAAAACTAGGATGTCCCAAAATATTAGTACAGGGACGGAGAGTATATTTTGTATATCTCATATCAGAAATTTGCAGTTATCAATTTTAAAATTCAATTTAAGCAAATTTTCAGATTTTTACAATTAAGTCTCCAAATTTTCCTCTTAGAAGAAAGTTGTCAACTTTAAAATGAAAATAACAGCAGTGTCATAAAATTAATGTGATATATCTTCTTCACGTTAGTACCATAATTTTCAGCTCGTTTTAAACTTAGGTTTTTTAATGTTTCAGAGACAAAATTAGGACAGGAAGTGTCAGTAGCGGAGAATTTAGCGAATACGACGAAGGTGGCGGTGAATTCGGTGGATCAGGAGTAAAAATCAACGAATGGCAAGCCGCATGGAATGTTACAAACGCTATACAGGTATTTGTTCATATTTTAACTTCTAATAACTAGAAGCTATTATAAAATCTCATACGATTTTACTTTTTCATTATGATACATGCAACAGCATATTTTTTGTACAAGTTAACTTATATTCTATACAAAAACTATTAACGTACTAAAAAGAATAGTTCGTATTTTAAAAAATTACGAATTGTCGATCTTTCGATAACAAAATCACTAAGCATTTTCTCCTAAATTTCAGATACGAAACTGACAAAAATTTCTACTTGCAGGGTATGTTCATCGTATCGTTACCATTCGCCGTGCTACGCGGTGGTTATTGGGCAATCGCTGCGATGATCGGTATAGCGCACATCTGTTGTTACACGGGTAAAATTCTGGTCGAATGTTTATACGAACTGGATACCGTAACCGGTCAGCGTGTCCGAGTACGAGACTCCTACGTAGCCATCGCGAAAGAATGTTTCGGGCCGACATGGGGTGCTCGAGCAGTAAACATAGCTCAGATAATCGAATTACTGATGACGTGCATCTTGTACGTGGTAGTCTGCGGTGACCTCATGATCGGTACGTTCCCCGAAGGAGCGATCGATACCAGAAGCTGGATGATGTTAACAGGAATATTTTTACTGCCCCTCGGTTTTCTCAAGTCCCTACAACACGTCTCGGTGTTGAGCTTCTGGTGCACGATGTCCCACTTGTTCATAAACGCCATCATCGTCGGCTATTGCATCCTAGAGATCGGTGACTGGGGTTGGTCCAAGGTGAAATGGACGATAGATCTCGAGAATTTCCCGATTTCCCTCGGCGTGATCGTGTTCAGCTACACCTCGCAGATATTCCTGCCCACTTTAGAGGGCAATCTGATCGATCGGTCCAAGTTCGACTGGATGCTCAACTGGAGCCACATCGCGGCCGCCGCCTTCAAGTCCCTCTTCGGTTGGATCTGTTTCCTCACTTTCCAAAACGACACCCAGCAAGTGATCACGAACAATCTGCACTCGGCCGGTTTCAAAGGTCTGGTCAACTTTTGTCTGGTGGTGAAGGCGGTGCTCTCGTATCCTCTGCCGTATTACGCGGCCTGCGAGCTCCTCGAGAGAGCGTTCTTCAGGGGTAGGCCTAAGACGATCTTCCCAACGATATGGACCGTGGATCGCGAGCTGAAAGTCTGGGGTCTGGCGTGGCGAGTCGGCGTGATCGTTTTCACCATTCTTATGGCGATCTTCATTCCCCATTTCAGTATTCTTATGGGCTTCATAGGTTCCTTCACAGGGACCATGTTGTCCTTCATTTGGCCCTGTTATTTCCATTTGAAATTAAAGAGAAATTCTATGGAATGGAGCGCGGTCGCTTACGATTGCTTCGTTATCTTCCTCGGTGTACTCTTCGGCGTTATCGGCGTGTACGATTCTGGCTCCGCTCTGATAAACGCCTTCGAGATCGGCTTACCGTTTTGAATGGCTTGGTTCCTTCGATCTTCGTTTGTCTTCCATAAACAAATGTGTAGATATACGCACTGCTCAAGGGAACCATCGAATTGCAGCTTGCCCTTTCGAAACCTGTCGAGATTCTAACTGACATAATCGCACCTTTCCGGATCACATGGTACAAGTATTGTACCGCTTTTAGCGGCTGCAATCTATTCCCTTGAGAGAACTCGAAGTGAAGAGAGAGTAAAGAAATAATCACGCGACTCTATTTTTGCTGATTTCGAACATTTTTATGGTCGATCGTACAAAGTTTACGATTTTCGTGTCATCGCTTAGAGACATATAAAGGTCCTTCCCGCTCGTTCAAGTAGATACGTTCAAGACATTTTGAGATTGTACATTTATAATTCAACCAGAACTCACACATATCTAGCTAAATGATGTATATTTAAGACGAAGAGCATCGTAGAACGAGCAAATATCTATTCTTGAGCAATCTCGGCTTCGTGTCCTACGTCTTCCCGGTTTTTCTTCGTTTCATCGACGATCGTCGACAACAGGGGCTTCCTAGACAACATTTAGATTATATTTAGCAAGCAGTATCTCGCTAGGCCGTAAGTAATCGATGTCTTCCAAACAGGTTGCGTGTACAAGCGAAACACGGTGAATATTGTACGTACAAGTTAACTACTGTTACACAGGTTTCGGGATTTTATAATCAACATTGCGGATCTTGTAATTTCTATCTACACGTTGATCACATGTCGCCGAGGAGGCGTTTAACGAAGAGTCATTTTTAATGCATTATTTCGGACAATGTCCATTGAGGAATAACAACAGATTCAAATGTATAAATAGGGTGCATTGACTATGCTCCATTTCAAAATGTGAATTAACATCCGTCAGAAATTATTCAAACTGCAAAAGTGGTGAGCTTCTCTAGGGAAAGATTTCCAAATCCCTCATTTCTAAATCTTAGAATACCACACATTTAATTAGAAAAGGTTTAACATTTAAATTTCTATATCTTTTCTAATGTAGGAAATTTCTAAATACCCTCTGGGTTCGTCAATTTTTTCATTCGTAAATTCCCATATTTTCATTCCTAAAATTCCAGATATTGAAAATTGCACGAACTAATTTTCCAAATCTCAAGGCTTCGTCCCAAACTGAAGTCCAAACAAAATGTGAATTAATTAAAGGAAACAAGTACCCTAAGGAAGCCTACATCTATCCCAAATACTGTAGTACTGCCACAATTTTTCCTTATGATCAGAATCAGTAAGTAAAGATAACGTCTCCTCGTCGAGCAAGTGAATGCAAATATGTAACCAGTTATGTACGAACAAGTACAATTAGTTAATTATAATCCAACGTCTTCCAAGGTCTTTGAAAGCCGCATAGATCACACACGCTAGATTAAGCAATATGAATTGTAGTCCATTGTAGTAGGTTCGTGAAAAGTTCTGCGAGATGTTCTTTAAATCAAATTAATTTTCAATTCTATTCGATTCCTTGAGTAATATTTAAAGTAGAGACTATTCGATCATTGAAAGCATGGTGCGTGATTGAGACGATAAAGAGTGGAATTCCTTTATCCATTGTACCAGGTTGAATTCGTAGAAATATTTGTGGTGTTTCGTGACCAAGATAAGCGTCAATTTAATGCGACGATACGAGCGATAGTTTAACAAGAGATTAGCTGAGTAATATCAATGCCATTGTTATAAGACTAGTCTTAACATATCGTTAAAAAATAATATATTAATGTCTTTTAGTGATGTTCGAATTTTTGCGTTTATCACGTTAGATCAGAAATTATTTTAGAATATCTTTTCTTAGACAAAATGGCGGCGTGAGAACTGGAGGATTTGCGTGCAATATCTTTTATTCATAATTGCAGAAATTTATTATTTTTCTTAATTATACAAAAATCTAAGAATTTGAAAATTTGTGTTGAAAATTGAAAAGTTCAGAAATTTTAGAAATGAACGTAGGGAAAAGGAAATTAAAAATTTGGAACTTTGTTAGCTTGTGTTACTTGAAAAATTCCTAAATATTTTACGAAACTTCTCGTATCATTTTTCTTGTCCTCTTCTCTTACACCGCCATTTTCTATATCCAAGAATAAACCTGACTCAATAATTTTGTATAAAACGAAAAGAAAGAACATCTCGCAGTCGAAGTGTTATTTAAATGAGATACGATATTTATGAAATGAGTCTTCCAATGATGTCTTCCAGAATAATAATAATGATAATGATTAATGTAACACGATCTATTGATCGAAAAAAATCTTTGTCAATGATATTAAACGTTATATTGAGAGTTGTAGGAGTTAAGCGTTAATTGTTAAGGCTATCAAATTTAACGTATAAGTCGATCATTTGAAGATTATTTTTCTTTCTTAAGGAATCGTTTCCTCCATCAACGTAGATCAACGATAAATTAAACATAATATTGCCTTGTTGTCTTTAAATAAACAATATTGTACATATAGTATCGCTCTGTTGCGAGAATCGCTTCGATTACAGTTGACCAAAAACGAAACAGATAGATCGAGTTAGGTGCGATGGTGTGAAAACTGCAGTTACAATAATTACGAAAGGTTTATTTGAAATCGAGGATAGATGAATTTATTTTAGAGTAAACGATAGAAGATAAATGTGTTATGTTAATTAGGAACAGTTACGGTTTTTAACATCTTACTTATTCTTAAAGAGAGATAACTGCATGGCAAACGGTACTATTTTAAAAAAGAATGTTAATATGTGAATGATAAAATAGCAAACGAAAGGCAAAATAAGCGGACAATACATGAAATAAATAGATGCGATCGAACGCGTTGAATGGAATTGGAATTCGTCAATTTGTTTAAATACGAACGAAATATAGATCGTTGTATAAAAACTTTGCGAAATAGTTAACACAATCGTTATCGTATAATTTTTCGATTTGTGTGTCATTTTTATTGATTGCGACATGTCTAATTTGGAATCCGATGAGATTACACGGGTGTTCAGAACTGAACGTGTAGATTTGAAGTGCTTTCACGGAAACGCGAAAGCTTTCGTGGAATCTCGTGAACAACCTCATTAATGTTGTAGTTAAACATGAAAATGGGCTTCCACGTACATATATATAAATTGTATAAACATGTATGTATAATATAGAATTTATATATGTGTATAGATTATCAGAGATGAAAATACATTATCAAAATTTTACGTAAGCGCCATTTTCTTTTACCCGACACTAAATTATTTAGTAATTGGAATTACCAAAGTATGTTTAATTAATTTAGTTATTACTAAATTACTGAATTACTGAATTACTAAATTACTGAATTACTGAATTACTGAATTACTGAATTACTAAATTACTGAATTACTAAATTACTAAATTATCAAATTACCAAATCACCAAATTACCAAATTACTAAATCACCAAATCATTAAATCCCCAAATCACGAAATTACTAAATTAGTAAATCACCAAATCCCGAAATCACTAAATCACTAAATTACTGAATCGTCTCCATCCAAAGTTCCAAAAAACCATGGATTTGGCATATTATCAACAAAATATAACTCAAGCATTATTTAGTAAACCAATTCCTACATTTCTCGATGAAGTACTAAAAAAACCACAAGAAAATTTCGTTAATTATGACAACAATAAGGTATTTGTTTATCGCTAAGCTTCGACTTCTAAGAAGAAAAATGTGACTTTCACCATAGAAGAAAGTAACTGAAAACCGCAAAGATTTAGATCGGTTATGCTCTAAATACTTAGCTGTTGATACATAAAAGGATCGTTGTTATCGGAAATGTCATTCTACTTCATAAAATTGCAAACGATGAACTTCTTGGTAAGTCTGAAATTTTATATAATCTTTGCTTCTATTACTATTTATTATACACATTCTCATTTTCAGATAATTGCTTGTTTATTCTGTCACTTAATTTCGGTATTATTTATGAAAACGCAAGGTGGTACAGAAAAATTATTCTTTCATGACGATTCCGCGAAACATGGTAGTTATTGAATAATAATATTATATGAACACAGTTTTAAATTTGAAGTAACATAAGTTAAAAGTTAATAAGTTAAATTTTTAAACTCATTAATAGTTTATAATATTGTAAATACCAATATCACTTTTACCAAATAATTTTTTATTTGAAATTAAATGCAAGTTTAAAATGAACTTTTTTATTATTAATTATCCACGAGATTTATTTGAAAACAAAACAATATTTTGAAATATTAACAATATACTTTTACTGTAAAATACTACATATTTTCAGACGAAGTACCTCGAGTAAAGATAAAGGTTTTCAGAGGACCAAACAAAGAACAAAATGGAGAAAAATTCACTACTTGGGGATTTTGGATAAAACAACCAGCCAAATTGGATTCAGCGTATTAAACAAACTTATATTTAAACTAATGAACAACTTTAATCAATATCGAATATGGACTTTAGGAGTGGAGAAGGCACTTGTAGGTGTAAAAACATTGTATCTTATTTTATGAATATAGTGTATATTATGGCATTGTTAAAATACAGCTATTGTAAAGTATACATGTTATGAATTAAATGCCAGTTACAAGTACATCGTAGTTTACTTTTTAGGGTACCGTGGGTTATTTGGGTTCATTTGGTTTGAATGATTATCCAAATCAGCTTTTGTCTTAGCTCCGTGGTAACCGGCCTGATGCCCAGGTCCAGTTGGTTTGTGATTAGGATCGCACTGCTTCATTCTATTTTGTTGTGCTGGGTCCATCTAAAAAAATAGAAAGATATGACTTGTTAAATAAATTAAATAATGATAATAAAATATGTCATATTCAATTAAAATGTATAAAGCTCGAAGAGAATTAAGATAGTATACGTTTTTTAAAAGGTATACGTTTAAACGATATTTTGAAACGTATAAGTTTAAAGAACATTTTACGTATACTTTTTGAAATAATTTGTTTCATATAGTGACGGTGTTTCATGAAAACACTTATAAGAGAAGTCGATTATTTTAAGGTTTAACTTACAGTAAAATTCGTTTGCTTGCGAGCTGCTGATGAACGATGTAACTTCGTGTCGTAGCGAAATTGTTATGACGATCATCGTTTTGCACTCCGTATTTATACTGGACGGAGAGTAGAATGAGCGCGTCCAGCCAATTGGGGGAGTCCTGGTAGTAATATCGTCGTACTTCCCCGTTTATTACACAGTGAATTGTTATATTTTCACAATTTATAGTTATAAATGTAGCTTTTTTATATATGAACTATTGTTTCTACTTATCTGATAAATCTAAAATTTATTTTTAGAGTGCAAAATAATTGAGATGTCTCGTTTATATAAATTAACATTTAACTTATATGGTTAGAGAATTTTGTTATTATTGCTGAGTGTTTGAGTAATGTATAGAGCTGTATTTTACAAGAAAAATAAGATTATTTATAAAAGTAGTTAATTGTTAGCTAAACTTATTTTTAACTTAATATCAACATTAAAATTGTTAATATGTTGAATGATACGTTAAAATTTTGATATAATTTTGTTTTAATATTTAAAGTTATATTAAGACTTTTTAAAGTATTATATGATTTACTTGAAAACGTTTTAAAATATCTATTCTAATCTGCTTTTGCAAATTATTCATTAGAGATGTTCTGGGAGTTCCTGTGAATGGGGGTTCCCCTATTACATGCATTCTTTATTCAACATCTTTGTAAAGATGCAGTATGTGCAACATGCTATTACATTTAGTATTTCTTTAGTTGGCTAACTTGTGTCATTGCTGAAAAATAATAACTTTCTTTTGCTACATTTCTCTTTAAAATTTATTTGAATGGAACATATGCTAAGCATTAATTTTTTAAATAATGTATTTTGTTATAAAAAATTCAATAATTATTAATAATTCATCATTACTAGGTTGCCGGACATGATTTTTGTATGCGCATGCGTACGTAAAAAATCTAGTAAAGGAGGGTAATTTGAAATACTTCCTTTCATTTTATAAAGATGTATATCGAATCTCATTATTTAAGAATTATAAATACAAGTATTAAATATGTTTCGATAACATTGTTTCAGTATTTATTTTAAAATAATGCATAAATTTCTGTGTAAAAAACATTACTATTTTTTGAGTAATTATTAAAATTTTCTTGTAAAAATTAATTTATATGGAATGACAAATTGAATTAAATAACAAACAGTGAAAAAAAAAATACATAATTTAAAAATGAACGAAAATTGTCAAGATATAGATAAAGACTGAAATATATTGTCTGTAAGGTAAAATATAAAAACTGGAATTGAGAACAGTAAGTGTATTTGTAATATATAACAATATGTTTAATAACATTAAAAAAATTCGCCTATAATTGAAATACGTTGTAGGAATGATTGAGATTGGCAAGATAAAAGTTGATAATTCAATCTTGCTGAATCATTTGTAGGATACAAATTTCCTTTCCTAATATTTTCTAACAATATTTGTGGTTCAAATCTTGCTTTTATATTATTTTGTTTAATAAATGATTCTGTGCTGTTTCTTATGGCAGAATTAGAATAAAGTCCATCCGAGGTATCATATGTTTCATAGGCATCAATATTTTCGCTGTCATCAGCTTTATAAATTACTGAAGGTGGTGCAACAACTTGTACTTTCAAAGATTCAGGATTTTGATTATTTCTACTTAATTTATCTTCTTCCTTTATTATTACAGTCTCATCATTTTCATTACTTGTTGAAAGCATAGAATTGACAGAATTTTTATTAAGATTATTTTCTACATCACTTATTAAAGTGTGCCGCATTTCAGATAATTTTACAATTTCAATTGGCTGTTTATCGTCGTTTTTAGTTCCAGTATCTCCTTGAAATAGTACATTGTGTTTTGCATTTTCTTCCTCATTCTGATCATTCATAGGAATGAATTTCCATAATGTTGCTTTTTGGTTAGGAAATAAATTGTGACTCCTGTGGCAACAATACAATGCTCCAGGATCTATAGGGTGTGCTTCTGTATTAAAAATATACCCTCCAGCATCTACAATACACTGACCCCATTGAGTTTCAATAATGTCTCCTGTTTGGCCAGAATTATGAATAAAATTATCAGGGTCAAAGAGAAGATAGAGATATTTAGTTGTCTCTGCCAGAAAAAAGGACTCCATCCTATCTGCTTTTCTATGGTCCCTAACATCATTAATTGTTGCATATCCACACGTAGTTTTAGCACTGTGTTGTAAACTTCTCAATATATCTATCCCTACTTGTATTAAATAAGGATCGCCTGTTGCTCTGTATAAATACATAACAGATTCTATGAGTTCTGGTCTTAATGGATATCCTTCTCTATTTGTGCCTGCTTCGGCTTGTGGTATATTATAAAACTCTGGTGTAAATCCAAATTGTTTCCATACACGGTGATAATTATGCAATGATTTCATAGCATCTCCAATTTCACCAAACAGACTTAATACTCCAGGCCAATAAGCATCCAAAGACTGAAACACTGGCAAAGTCACTTGACCTTTAGTCATAGAAACCCACAAATGCCAATCTTCTCTTCGAATATATTTTTCAATTGCAGCTTTATGTTCATGAAAGATTGTTGCTAATAATGGATCTTGGAATAACAAAGTACCCTTTGCTAAATACTCAAAGTAAGAATCAACTCCAGCACCAATTCCAGAATCCTGAGCTGTCCAATGACCTGTTAATACATCTACATGATTGCCTACTAACCCAATATTTGATTTATAATAATGTAATGCTTTAATAGCATTCATAGCTACTTCTTCGTATAGTGGATCTCCAGTTAATCTTGATAAGGTTCCAAATTCTAATAAAAATGTACCTATACCAGCTGTGCATGTAATGCTTGTTTCACCTTCTGGAACTCCATACTTTAAGTTAACTGTACCATATGGCATTCCTGTTGGAGTATCGAAAGCTGCAATCAAACGTTTTGCCATGTCTTCTGCAAGGCGTAGTAATGGACCATTACAAGGCCATCCTGGTTCTAGATTAACGCCTGCTTTACGTGATAAAAGATGAGCACTAAGTAATCCTCCAACTACTCGTATATTAGTTTCAAATACAGATACATTAATGTTTGCCTCAAAGCTTGCTCTTGCGCTTATAATTTCTGCTACACGTCGGAATTCAGAAAAGTTGCCCATTACAGCAAGAGTATCCAAAGCATCGATGAGCGTTAATGAGAAACTACCCCATGTATCGAATCCATCGCAACTTAACGATCGCAATTCGTCGTAAGGATAAGCGTATGTTAAATAACTTGAATAAGCATGATCAAACATAGATCGCACTTCTTCTCTCAGAGCAATTAAATCTTTCTTTTCGTACTCACGTAACCCATTTACAAAAGATATAAGGCCGAAAGTTAACCATACATTGAAAATTAACATTTCTATTTAAATATCTTCTTCTGTTCATTCAAAACTAATAAGTGTATTATAAATGCATATGCAATGTAAAATGATTTGTTTTAAATGTAACATCACTATATAATAAATAAATAATATTTTAACCTAAAAGCCGGTTTTTGTGTTATATAGATATATCATTTAAATGCGTAATCCATTGTTGACTGACGTGTTTCGGAACGTACTCTTGTAATAAATGTTTTATCCTTCTAATGAATATTTATATGTACATATTTTAAGTTTAGTATTTATTTAAAAAATGTACGAGAATGCATGTAATTATAACACGCATATTGAAAATTATAATAATTTTGAATTCAGTTTTTAACAAATATACATTGAACAAATATATTTTTTTAAAAATAGAAAAAATATTTAAATTTTGTATAGCAAAAATTGTTTTTACATTGTTAAATTATATAGTTATTATAATAACAAAAACAAGATAACTAAAAATGTCAAATGAAAAATTCATATAAAATTAAAAATATCTAACTCTTTATATGCACCTAGAATAATAAATACACATTCAAATTAATTAAAAAAGTCCCATTTATAGGTATGCACATGTTTTAATAAAAAAACAACCAATGAAAAATATAGTTCAATACTATTTCGTATGTATCATTATAGGATTGGTTTCTTGCAATTTTGTTAATATCAATGGTACAATAACTTTAATAACGATTAAATTGAATTAAAAAAATGTTCAATGCATGGAAACAGCTCTAAATGGCATTAACAAATGCACGAATTTCTATACATAACTAATTATTTCGTCTTGTAGTAGCAATCGATGCTTCTCTTATATCTCCGTTATTTCTTTCGAGGAACGCGCAACGGTAACGCGCTAAATGTATAAACATCTTATATTGCATGCGATACGGTATCTTCTTCGAACCAGTTTAGTATATACGATTTCAGACTAAATAACAAACAAATTATTCATAAATACTGCGCCGAACGTCCATCGCAGCCAAATTTATAATCAATTGTACGTGAAAGAATGACTAATTTTCTGATAAAACAAACTAACAACTATTAACGATTATTAACAATATATTTCTTTATTTCCCTAAAATTACAACAAAAAATTACATGTGCATACGTCCGCATATAAAAAAATTTAAAAAATCGATGCCGGGGGCGCCCGCCAGTCTTGCTACGGCACCATTGTTTCGCCTAGCATGCCAGAAAACGAATTTTGCCTCGCTGCGTGAAAAGAAAGATACGTTGGAGAGACAAGGATCTATCTGTCCTTCTCTTCATCTACAGCTTTCCCAGTTCGCCACCAGAGGCCCTCGCTCTTGGAATTCTCAAAAATTATGACGTTACGCTTATTTACATAGTGCGTGCGCATAGATGCACTTTCTATTCTATACCATTCCACACCTGAACGTCCTGTATATATGCAAGTGTTAGAGTATAATTGAGGTTAACTTTTTCTTCAGAGTGAGTCGTTCATTGACAACTCATATTTTTTGATAAAACAATATATACCAATTATGACGTACGTATTTTAGATATTACCATTTCTTTAAAGTTAATCAAAACTGACATCTAAATCAGTACCTAATTTTAAATATGTATACATGTCAAACATATGTTTTAAGAATACTCAGTTGTATGAAACTTATCTATAATAATGTTAATTTGTTGCAGGTCTAAAGTTACTTTTAAGATAACTCTTACTTCTGATCCAAAACTTCCATTTAAAGTGTAAGTATAATTATTAATGTATACAGGGCTGAATTGATTATTAGACAAAATAAGCATGTTGAAAGTCTTAATTCAGCCCTGAATATAAAGTATATTTTATTGTTACATTTAAAAATTTTGTATACACATGTACTTTACAGTTAATACAGACATGTCAGAAGTTGATTTTCTTGAAATACAAAAAATGTTTGACACATTTTTAGTACTTTTAGAGAATCCAGCTGTCTATGAAGAAATAAGCACTCAGGATATTGTTAAAGCTTTTCAGTGTGCTCAATTTATTGAAACTACAATTGCTAAAGCACAAGAAGTAGGCAAAGAAGAAATTCTTGAGAATAATCTTCATAATTATTGGTCAAGAGAAGGCAGATCAAATTTATATAAATGTTCTGAACTGAAAAATGCCTGTGATAAATTGCTAGAAGTCTATTTAAAAGACAGCACTATTTCAGTTGATATTGTGGATGAATTTTTAAAATTATACATTGAATATTGTGGTATTAGTAGACTGAATGATATTCTTAAACACATATTAATTAATAGTGTATGTACAAATATAATTATTGAATCATTAACAGAATTAGGTGTATCTACCTGTAACATACAGGATGAAGCTTTAGTTATGTCATGGGAATTCTTAATCAGCAATAATAATGAGCATCAAGTTCTAGAATGCATTCATAAAATGTTTAATGATGGTCTATATTCAAAACTTACCGAATTTGCTGTTAATTTATATGATAATAGTAAAGTCAAACAAATAATAGTTCAGTTATTATCAGACAAACTTATGCAGAATGATGTGAATGTTTGTGTAGCTCTTGCAAATATAAGTGATAAATCGCTTCGGAAATTAATGCAAAAAAATTCGGAACTTTATACAAATTTCCTTGATACTATATTTTATTTTGCACGCCATATGATACAAGATCAGAATCATTGGGTGTCTGACTGTGAATTTAAGTATGATCATCTTGTCAAAGTAGTGAAAATATTGTTAAATGGTCCAGACAAAATTTCAGAAATAATATATAAAAGAGTGCAGTTAGTTAAAGCACAACCTAATGGGACAGTATGGTGTAAAATTGAAAAAGATATTAGATGGTAATAATATAATCTTTGTGTAATAAATATAAAGAGAAAGAGAGAGTTTATATAAGTTCAATTAGATTTACCATTGTCACATTTTGTATTTCTTTTTTTGTTTGCTTTAATATTTGTACTTCATTTCTATATAAGCTCTCATTTTTTAAGTTTGTGATTCAAAATTAATTACATATTGCATGAAATTTCATGTGTGGTTATAGATACCATGAATTTGTAATTGCAGACTCAGTGTACCAGATAACACACCTTTCACTGCTGTGTTAAAATTTGCTGCTGAAGAGTTCAAAGTATCACCATCTACATCTGCAATAATTACAGATGATGGAATAGGTATCAATCCACAGCAGACAGCAGGTGAGTCAGGCTACTGCTAATAGATTAAGAAATTTTTAAACCAATTCATGTATAATTTGATTAATTTCAGGCAATGTATTCCTTAAACATGGTTCTGAACTCAGATTGATTCCTAGGGATCGAGTTGGATGCAGCAGATGATGTGTAAAAATTTTAATAAAAGTACATTTTAAAATGTTTCATGTATAAATTATTTTCTAAGGTGTTATAGTTCTCATTAATAACTGTATGAAACAACTATTTTTTTGTATAAAATTTGTTGCCTATAATAGGTAGTAAAATCAAATAAAACATTCCTAAACATCTAATGTAAATTTTTATAAACAATGCTGTTGGTATACTAAGGAATGCTGTCATATAGCACATTGTATTTTAATGAATATATGTGTAATAAATACAGTAAAAAATTTCATATGTATATAATAATTTATAATATATGATAAATTATAAATAAAATTATAAGTATGAAGTAAGCATAAATTATGGGAAAAATTATACAACTACACTGAATATGTCTTTGATAAAAAGATTTATAAGTGAAATACATGTAAAAGGTATAAGGGCGATACAAAGGTTTATTACTACATGATAAAGTTATTTAGCAATCAGTCATAGTGCAATATTGAACACCAAGAAACTTCTTGTTGCAATTAAAGTAATTCTTATGAATACAATTTTTTAATTATACATTATGAAGAATTACATTTAATTACTGAAAATAATTATAAATCTATTGCTTTAATGTTTTGGAGTATTATGTTTTAAAATTAATTTTCTTTTATTGTAAAATAAAATTTTGGATATTTAACAAATTTACTATCATGTATTTTAATAAGAGATTAATAGAATGAATGAATCTTTTTCAATTATTATTGTGAAAGTTATGGGAAACTACAGAAATATACAATCTTTTGACAAGCAAAGACGAATAATATATGCAACAATGACGTTTCTCAGTTGTAAAATATCCGACGGATGATTATTTAGACATACAAATGTGACTCATAGTACGGACGATTAAATGGCAGTAATATTTTCTTTTTATAGCGAAGTATTACCTTGTTCCTCTTTGTTTCAGTTCTTTACTCCTGATGTATATGTATAAAAGTTTTGTCATTACTTCTGTTCTATAAGAAACCTTATATTTCTAAAACATCATAAAAAAACTGTGATCAATATTGAGAAAAATATATAGCTTTATAAGTGTAAAGCTTTTAGATGTTAAGCCCATTGTATAAAAAAGTTTAATTTATGAACATCTCCATTTTATTCTTTAATTATCGTATGAAATTTTTGGCACCTCCTTAATCTCTTGTAGGATAAGATCTTATGTTCGTGACATAGCAAGATAGAAAAGTGGAATGTTGCTTTAACTTGTTGAGTAAACTGAGCAATAATCATACGTAATGTACTTTCATCAGTAACTATGGGGAATTAGGATCTGTCAAAAGAGTGATAGCACCATAAGATTCATTTTTACATATGATTAATTAATATAAAAGTATAAAGTGTGCGTGATTTACAGATTAAAATGTAAATTCCATGTTTATTTATTATATACTAAAGTGAAAGGATTCGTGGTCGTATAAAATTGTGGTTAATCACACAAATAGGAACCTCAGCATATTCTGAGTTATTACAAAAACTATTATTACGAACAATATTTTACTGCATTTAAAAATGTTCTATCTAACGAGAGATTATATTTATATAAAATTGTAAATGAATATATTTTATAAAAACAATAAATTATTATATAAAATAGTAAACCATTTCTATGATATTAATCTTAACTTCTATTAGATTACTGAAAGTATAAATTTATTCTATGTTACAGTTTTCTATATGTAATCTGAAATGCTTCTCTTGTTTCTAAACAATCATTCCTTTCTTAGTCACTGATGAACCTGGAATTTACACTTTAACGTTTCAATGACACATGAATTAAGAAACTTGTTTTACATTTATAGTATAATCAATGGGTCTTTAGCTGTTCATTTCTACAAATATTTTGGCGCAATTGGAAAAGTATGAAAACTGATTTATTCACTACACTTGAGACAATCGTTGCATTATCATTTAGGTTTCTGAAAAGCGTTGAACATGTGATAAGTTATGATCTGTATACTTCGCCGTATAATTTAATGCTTGTAATTTTCATTTATCATTCGTCCCAGATAACATGTGCGTGTAAATATTATAATGAATCGTAAAAATTTCTATTCTTGATTCGTGAAAAAGGTATCGTTCACTAATATCACACGTATGATGATTACATTACAATGATGTATACGCTGAGATTATCATTGATAATGCTCTGTTAAATAAAGAATGTTATGTGGTTTCAATAGATACGTGTTGTAAAAATCACATATTTTGTCGAGACTAATATTTGTAGATTATAGATACTGTCACTGCAATAGAAAAGAGCAATGCTTGTTGAGCAATATTAACAACTATTAAATTCGTCTTTTTTTTTTAAATCAAGAAAATGAAAGAAATACCGACAACTAGTACAAAAAATTATAAATACACATATTCAAACAGTGCCCATTTCTAATTAACAACCTCATATTTTCTAATTATGAATGGTGTACCTTAAAAATAAGGAGATAAAGTTGTTCAAGAAATTGGTGTTCATTCAGTATTAGAAACATATTTAAATAGCACAAATAATTTCAAAGTTACTTAGTGTAATCAAAACTATTGTCAAATTCTGATAGTTTGAGAATATTTGTAAATCTAAATCTCTACTACAGTTCTTACAATAATTATTCTACATAATTAATATCAACACCAAGTAAGTCATAAGATGGCAGCTAATAAAAATCATTTACGATAATATCTGCAATCATATCTTTTTTTACAAGAACATTATAAGAATTTTGTTATGAAATTTAAAGGTTTTGGTATTCACTCTTTGCTACATTTTCAGATTTAATTTGGTACGATAATGCGACTGATTACATCTATGTAAAAAAAGTACCCACAATTTAAAAAATTACACGTGTATTGTTAGCGTTTCTGAATTAAACATTTTTGGAAGTATTATTTCAATTATAAATATCTTTTACCACGTACACATTAATATCGAAATATTTTCGTTTATGATGTGGCCTTTAACTTAAAAATAAGTTACGTTTTGAACAACTACATTTAAATTTATTTTATCTTACCAGTTTATTTAAATGACCTACTAATGCTGCTCAATTTTCACTCATCCTGTAATTGAAATAATAAAAATATTATTAAGACATTTTTATGTACAAATTATATTATTCACAATGCAATATTACCCACCCATTCGTGCTCTTCTACACCTTCCATGTGATCCTGTTCCAAGGAGCATTGTATTACATCTCCCACAAAGTTACTCATAGTTTTCTGGATCTAACATACATGTTTACACATTAAACAATACATTCTTAAGATGTTGCAATATCTACTCACCTCTTCTTGTTTAGCTTTTACATCAGAATTCCATCCAAGTCTGCTGAAAGGTGGCGCGGATCCAGTAAATGGAGCTGTAGATTGTTGTTTCGCTGCAACGGGTGCGGTAACAACCCCTTGGCCCTGATTTTCAGTTACTATAAATAATAAATAAACAGTAAACGTCTGAAGAAATGGATCGACCAATACTTTTTTTTCAGGTGACAATATGATTCATTTTTTCTTACAATTATCCATGCCAGGTGGTTTTAGGCTTATTCTATATGCTTGCTTATTTGCACCACTAAACCATTCGGTGGCGGTCATAGTTGGCTTCCATGTAACTTTTGTCGGTGGAAATAGATCGTCTTGGAAAAGTTCACTCTGAAACAAATATCGTTAACGTTTTTGTATATACATATATGTATGCATAACTGCACTAGGCATACCTTTATACGTGGGACTGTAAAACTCAAAGGTTCAATCGTATTATTAGTTAATCTTAAAGCTGATGCGAATTCTACACTAGCAACGTCGCATTTGTTTTTGGGAAGAAATGATAAACCTTGATGTAAACTGCTACATCGGTGGTGACTGAGTGGGCAACAGTATGGTGGTTCTTCTGTTACCTCGAAAGCATATATCGTTGAGTCACCCTGGAAATGTATTTCTTATAAAAACACGAAGCAACTTTCATGTATTCCATTTTAAGTATCTCATGTTAAAAACATCTTACACGCCCTGTTAAAAATAAAGTTGAACTATCTTCGTCGTAATAAGGCATCAAAATTGCAGGTGACACATCTAACCCAACTGTAGTTAAAGGGTTATTAAGATTGTCCGTTTTAAATACGTATATTTGTCTCTCTGAAACTCTAAGAACATAAATGAAATGAGTTTTACACTCTGTTTTTAGTTCTGTAATATGTGGGTAATAATTAAGAAAGACTATTATTCAATTTCACATACTTGTCGAAACCCATTACAACGAGAAATTGACCTTTCAATGCCCAAATAACTCGAGCACCTCTCGTACCAACGGGTCCTTTTCCTGACTTTATTGGTACATCACTGGATCTCGGTTTATAAATTCGTAATTTTCCATCTTTACATGTACTCGCCAGATACTGGCCACAAGGTGACCATGCTAGACTGAATATTTGATCAGTGTGTCCCGTCAACGTTATTTTTGGGACTACCAATTCGCAGGATGACAAAAGCGTTAGGTCCCAGATTTTTACAGTCATGTCATAAGAGGCTGATGCCAGAACATCCGATGCCAAGGGATGGAATTTAATTAGATATATTTTATCTGTGTGAGCTTTTATAATGTGCTTTGGTTCATTCGTTGGTTCTGATAATCCAGATTCTGGTATTTCCCATAATCGAATCATTCCGTCGTCGCATGCTATTGAGCATAATATAAATTTAGTATGCAGTATTAGTACGAAATAAATTCGCTTACTTACCAACAGCTAATCGTTGATTATCGAATGGATTCCATTGGAAATCCATGACAGTGGCACCATGCACTAATGCTGGCATTACACCGTCTGGAAGTCTTCCAGTCTTTTTCAATTCCAATACTGCTATTTTACCTCCTGGTCCACTTAATGGTACAGCGACACGATCAGGATTAGCTGCAATTATGTTAATGAGATGAGCCAATTAAATTCTGTACTCGCACACATATATACAACGCATATATTACCATGAAATCCGTCACATTCTCCAGATATTTGTCGACTGATATTCCGTATATTTTCAATATGCGTAGACTTATGACCAGGTGTTCCTTTCAAGTGTCGAAATTTTGATACTCTACCTGTATACAATAAAGAGTATCGTTAATATACTTTTTAGTTTAAAAATATTTTCTGTAAATGTTTTAAATTCTTACCAAACACAGTCGATGTTCTTTTAGGCGTCGGTGTTACAGTGTTGTCTACTTTTTCTAAACGTGGATCCATACTCTGTTGGCGCAGCATAGAAATAACTTTCTTTACCTCGTCTTCTTTAATCACTTCACTCTTTGTTTTGAACGAATCTCTGCGTCTCAACATGGTTGGCGATCCCATAGCTTTTTCTGCCAAATTTCCATCGGTCACAGATACAGAACGACTTTCGTAAAGTCGTCGTCTTTCAGCAATAGAATTTCTGTTCGCATTACCCCGCTCGAAATTACCAAGCTCTTCATTTTCTGGAGATTCGTCTTTAACTTTTATTTCGAAGACTTTACGTCTTTCTGCCGTGCTCGGCGTCTTTGGTTTGTAGCCGGAGTCGCTGGAATTTGCATCCTCCTCCAATGAACTGGAATCGCTCTTTCCATTCTCCGCTTCTTTGATACGATCATTGTTAAAAGACGGTGATTTTTCAGGTTCTGTGTTATTTTCAATTTGATTGTTCAAGTCATTTTGATAGCCGTTAGTGTCAGAGTTCGGCGCAATGGGGACAGAAAAGATTTTATCGAATGAAAAGTCCTGGCTTCCAGATTTTGCTTGAAACGGTTTTGGTCCCAACCGAGGCTAAAAGCAAGAGAGAAATTAAACTTTAGCTTTACCGAATAAAGTTTAATTTTTTATAAAGCAGAGATTCCCAAAGTGTACGCTTCCCGTAACATTTTGGGAAAAACTGCTTTAAATTATAATGGTTGATTTACTATCTATAATGATATATACAATTGTAAATGAAATATGTAAAATGGAATATTGCTGCACACAATATCATCACGCATACAGAAGTAGAACATTTTTTTTAATAACGCTATTATTTTTTGATAATCAGATTACAACCTTATATCCCCCAACCGCATTAGGATTTACGGATGTAACTACTGAGCCCACGCTTGGTGAAGTACGAGGACGCGCAACTGGCTTTGGTTCATCCTCGGAAATACTATTGGTTCTTGACGTTCTTGGCAGAGGTTTCGGTGGAATTGTTTGTCCTCCATTTTGAACTTTATTCTTGTCTTCTTCAACATCTATCTTCTTCGGTTCGTCTATCTTTTCGAAGTCGTTTTCAGATACTGATTCTTTCTCGTTGACTTCTTGAGCCTTCGTGTAACTCTTTGGTGTAGCAATGGATATAGGTTTTTGCTGTTTTTGTTCCACCTTAATTTCTCGTTCGTTCTCTTTAAGCGTTGTTAAATTTCCCTTGTGTACCTAAAGGTACGGTAAACTCCTTAATGACGCAATTTAAACTAAACTATGAAGCCCGAATTTCACTCTCAAAAATCTTTTCCATGTAATTAAATCGATGCTTTATAATTTCTACAGGTTTTATACTTGTACGTACGCATTATTTTCACGTTTACACTTGAAGAAATCTAATGAAACAATGCAACTACACTATCGAAAACTTATTTTTACATAATCATAAGAACTCCAAAAATATATACAAAAAAAGTATCAAAGCGCTTGCCTAGGAACATAAAAATAGCTATGTATCACATTTCGTACTTTAAATTACTTACGCTGACAGAATAAGCTACAGAACATCAATTGCCATTTAAATTACACGTGCCAGGAATAACGCTTTGAATGGTGCTAATGTATAAACTATAAAACATACATTGGATATCTGAAACGTGAAAAAATATACACAAAACATAAAAAAAAAGAAACGAAATGAAATACTAGAAAATAAAACTTATCAATCAAAACAATTGTTGCAAAATGCATGAAACTCAAATAAATGAGATGTTTAAATAATGTTCTACTTCTATATTACTTTTTTATGTACACAATATCACACAGCCAGCAATAAACATAAATAAATCTTTAAATGTATTGTTTGAAATTAATTTCTAATAAAAACTAATTATAAGTATATGGTACAACATCACACAGTATATTTAAAATATATGGAAACTTATATCGAGGCAAAAAAGTAAATACCAAAAATAATGAAATGAAATAATGATGGTGATAAGCATGCAATTACAAAAGACGCAAATTCATATTTAAAAAATAAAATTTTATCATAATGCAGTTTGGGTTTTTATAAATATTATTATGTAATGTGAGTTGTAAAGCTCAAAAATGCGAACAACTATAGAACTATTTACTTACAGTGATGGGTTCTTCTCCTTTATTTCTTTTAGCAGGATCTAACGATATTTTAGGAACCGGCATATTATGCCCTTTAATCCATGCTGCTGCATTATTTTGGGCAATGTAACCTACTGTATCAGGATATATATCTGCATGGAAGTCTCTGTATGTCTATAATAAATATTACATTTTTATTTGTAATATTAGCAAATCATAATTGAATAAAGGAATATGCGCAGTATGTTATAAACGATATTTTGTATTATTATATGCTTACCTTTCTTGGTACTTGATACATAATTGGTATCACCATGTTGGAAGTAAGTTGTAGTAATCTATTAACTTCTGCTTGCATGACATTTAATGCCCGTTTCGGTACCAGACATACTCCCTTTGTTTGCTCTCCGCTATGCCGAATCCCTTCTACTAAAAACGGATCCTTGTCCATAACTTCCATATACATAATAGTAGTATCTCCTTTTCCAGCCAGGAAAAGCATATTTGTATCAGGATCAAAGAGAGGCATCAAAATTCTATGAAGTACAATTTACAATTACAGTTATGATACAATGACCACAGTAAATACTTTGTTAAGTGACTTTTACCCTGTGCTGCAATCTAATTCCAATGTTTTCACAGGTTCATTTAAGTGCCTCAAATCCCTAATGTAAATCTGCCGCAATCTTGCTGCATCAAATCCTGTTGTGAGTATCTTATCACTGTTATTCAACCAAACAATTCTGGAGTCTTTAATGCTTTGATGACTTGAACAAGAATTAACAATACAAGTGGGAGCTCGAGGATCTATAATTCTCACTTGTTTATCTTTGCAAGATGTTGCTAAAAGCACACCATCTTGTTTCCAACTTAGAGACTGGATAACATCCGCATGTTCATTGTTAGCTACAATACAGAGAAATAAAATTGTAAATGTTATCAATAAATATATCATTTAGAAGAAGATATGTTATAGCATTTACAAAATAATTCTTGTTGCGAAATCACATCCCACAAGGATAGGTTTGTATATGATACTGTTGTAAGAAGATGTTCAGCTGAAGGATGCCAACATACTACTTCCACTCTTCTTTGACGATGGGAAAATGTACATTCAGGATTACATAATGATTCTTCTAAACCACTTTCTGGAATATGCCATAATTTGACCTATAATAATAAACATTATAATTAATAAACAAATGAATCAAAAGATTCATAGGTATCAAGTACTCTTAGACAGTTTGTATCATTCCATCAAAATAATAGTAAAATAATTATGATTTACAAGACAATCTTGTGAGCCAGTAGCTAATAAACCATCATGAAAGGGAGAAAAGTCCATGTCTGTGACTGTATCCGCATGAGCATGAAGTAATGGCATAGTTTTACTTTTTCTACCGTAATCTTCTAACGGTAATACTGCAAGACTAGAACCTAATAAAAATATATGAAAAGTGAAAGACTTGATCACAAATATATCACATATATATATACATATATATTAAGACAAAAATATACCATTATGGTCTACATTAAATGCCATAAACGCAGCAGATGCTGCTATGTTATTGCCATAGGTTTGATATGAACCAACTGAAATGTCTCGGATACAGGCCTCTGGTTTAGGAACAATGGGAGCTGCATTTTTATATTTGGACGCTTTAAAACGCCAAGCCATTCTGATGTCAGTGATACAGCTTCTTAATTGGCTTCTTTTTAAATCATGTAATCTAACAAAACAATGTATTTTTCATTTTCACTCTTCACAACATTTATAACAATCAAAATTTAAATTAAAATATATTCAATTAATTTGCAATTGTTAATAAAATTTAGGTGATAACGTAAGTTGTTAACTAGATAAAGAATATAACGCTACCGGAAGATTTCGACACTAGCTCAAAGCTGTGTATGACTAATAATTTGGGGGGGTGAGAACCACCCCACCCTTAATCGTTCTACCTTCGCAAGGAATAACAATGACAACCCGATACAATTTTTTACAAAAGAAAAAATAGAAGGACCGATTGATTAACTTACGAGTCGCTTTATGGCGTGGCTTTGCACGCTTTGCAGAAAATATTAGTATACAATTAGATTGAACAGACAGCTATCTACTATAAACACAACGAGGATGGCAAGTAGGCGTCTCTGATCTCGACGGCTGACAGGCGGAAACAGGAAAGTCCCCCTCCAAGAAGCTTTTCTATCTCTGTCGATCATAGGTTGCATCATACAACGTGTTTCAAAGAGATAAGAAATTCTGCTATAACATAAAATAAAAAAAGTCAAGCTCTACCTAAAAGTTTGCTAACGTAAAACCTTAAACATTTACTTTATTTGTCACTGCATGTACCACTGCAAACAATTAAAAAATAACAATTTCCAGATTCTGTACAACATTGAATAATTTTAATGAAGTGTTAATATTAAAAAATAAAAGATAGCATATTGTTAAATCTAAATCGTATGGTGCAATAAAAAAAATTATTTTAAACTATATCTTTAGATTTATTTATTTTCAAAAGAAACATTGTACTTGATTATAAAATACAAACATGATTACAAATTTTGTTATTTATAAAGGTGATTATAGCTATTGTAGAATATTTTTATTGGATAATGTTTTCCAGCGAATATTGTACATTCTTGTTTTTAAAACACCCTGTACATGTATGGTTGCGTTCCGAAATCAGCTGCAAGTTGGTCTTCCTTCTAGTTATATACGTAAAAGACTGTGATTAATTTAGCGTTTAAAATGTTTATAATATGTATAATTGTATATAATTTTTAAATAAAGTATTTTTTACCATTTTAACAAATTGTGTTTGAGACTTTTATTGCAATCTATGAATTGTAAAATGATTCATTAAATTGTGGATACAGTCAGGACAGCCATAAACTGAACAATACCAGCCTTTTGAATTTAAACTTGGTATTTAATTACATTGCAGGACCACGTGGTGAATGTTGTTTTATAAAAAATAATTTACTCTCTCAACAAAGCCAATTGTAACAGCGGTATAATTTTTAGAGAAGATAAATCCGCTAGGACCGCCTGAAAATATACAATATGTACAAGACAAATAATATTTTCTAAAAAATAAAATTACCTCAACACTTTGTTGATTATTAACTTGCAATAAATTTTCTTTTCGGAAGCTTAGTATAGTAACAGCGAGTAGTGAGATAATTTCTAAGGAATCATAACCCAAAATTAAATCCCAAAGGTACAACAATTGTTCGGGTGGTAAATGTCCACTGAAACCTCTCATAATCCACTTAAAAACAACTTTGACTCTGCAAGAGTTAAAATTCCTCAATTTAATCAATCACAAGATTGAAAAGACAAAAAACAAAACTTACGGTTGTATGTGAATGTTTCTGAAATGAAACCAGAGCTGAGGTTCGTGGCATTGCAACAATCGTTCGAAAAGCAAACACAATGCTACGATACCTTGTTCGTGACTGGATACGGTATGCAATCGGAACCAGTATCTCAAATAAAAAGCACGAAATGTGTAATATGTCGCGCAAGAATCGTCGTATAGATAACAGAACGGGGTAGCTATAAATATTCACATCGTAATATATTTGTTATGTCAAGTTAATTGCAAAAATATTTGACAGTACCATACATGGTAAAACCGTGAAATGGAATTACACCGCTTGGTGGAAATACGAGCGTATTTTCCAACGTAGCTGGTTTCCCTTGCAATACCGCATGAATTACTTGGCCGCCTGCACTTTTGTCAGTCGTAACTGGCGCTAATACTTCTGAGTCGCGAGAAAAGCATAACATTGTTTTATACAAAACGTCTTCGAATACAAAATATTGGTCGTCGTTTCGTGCCGTTAATTGTACGTCCTAAAAGAAAAAGTGACAATGAAAAAAATAATAGTACCTATTGAAATAATAATATTACCTTTATTATTAGTTTGTCTATAACGATGTCATATTGTAAAACCATGTTCTTTAATTCCTCGTAATATTCCACGTCCTAAGAAGAGGGAGATCAAATGTCATTTGAATGATGAAGAAAATAATATAACTAAATAAATGATTACGTTCTCTTTTACTACAGTCCCCAAAACGAGAGACCAAAGTCGTCCTCGAAGACCTCTGGGCGCTCCACGTTTCAAAAATTCTTGCGCGATCGGAGCGTGATTCGTTTTTAATACTTTTTCACCGAGATGAATTCTCTCCTCCTCTAGATTTGCAAAATTTTCCGAACTCGGCATGTCAGGATTGACTCCCAACAATGGCATTCCGCTAGCCAGTTCTACATATAGCCGTCTCTGTTAAATAAACAAATTAATAATAATAATTTTTACTATTTACAGCAAAAGAAAAGTTTGTACCAATTGAGTAAGCGTTTTTACACGGATTTGTATGTGACTGAATTCCCAATTCAATTCGTCTCTGTAACATTATTAATATTAATTGTTAATGTTAATAAAAAAATTATAAATAATTATTTTACGGTTGTTTCTTGAAAGATGGGTTCCTTATAGCAAGTAGAACGTCCAAAAAGTCTTTTGGCGCGTAAAGAGGTCTATATTGAGACAAATCTGAAAATTGTATATGCTGCTTTTAATATTTATAACTTTTAAAATTTTATTTCACCAATACATTGCAAGAAATTACCAATATCGTAAGTGCTTAACTCGTTCCATTTTTCAGTAAGTTCGTCTCGATCGATGCTGGGTCTTATACGAGCTAAAGGTACGTTTAATTCGTTGCACGTCGAATTTAATGATTTTTGTATTCTGCGCTCCCATTGTATTTGAGCTTTTTTCAGGTAACTCAAATCAACTTCCTCAGTAGATGGTACGGATGTAATTAAAGAACCCTGAATAAAATATTTTATTCGAAATTTTATTATCTAATTATTTAAAAAAATCAGCGTACAGAGTCGGCAGTATTAAACGATATATCGCCACGTGTTTTAATGCCTACTTATATTACAAACCTGTGATCTTGCCCAATGAAATACTGTATTTCTTATTTCCGTTTCCAAACTATTATTTTTTAACGCGTCTATCAATGTATTTTTGAAGTCTTCTCGTTTTACGGCTGTTGAGGCGACGAGCTTCTAAAGAAGTGGAGAAATAATTTATTAATAGTGTTCTTTATTTTTTGAACACCCTATATTATAGATTTCCAGAATAATAAATGTAATAAATGTAAATGTAATTAAAAATTTTACCTAATTCTTCTACTTTGCTCATTATGGCTTATTATTAATTATACCATTTTTGTTCAAAATAAAAACTTCATCTAAAATTCAAAAACCACTTTGCACTTGCCTGAATTTCACTATAAAGGTTTTTATAATTAACCATGTTTTGTATTTCCTCTGTTAACTTTTCTGCAGATTTTTTTAATTGTGATTCATGAACTTCCTCTATATTTCCAGCCATCGTTGTATTGTTTTAAACCTTTCTAGTTGGTTCAAAGCATTTTACAGCCAATTCTAAAAAATAGTCGCCATTTGTAAATAAATTCTTTCCCGCAGTCGCGGAGATGGAGCATTTCCGGTTGCGCGACAGATATTTAAACTTATACAGTATTTAAACCTAATATTGTAATCTTCGTCTGCGCTTCAAAAAACTTTTACGAATTATATGTTTTGCAGTCTAAAAAACTTTAAGAATATATATTTTTGGAAAGAGATTGATAGAAGTTGTCATTCTTTAAAAAATGTATTATTAACAATTTGATGGGTTCTTTAAATTTATTTGTTTATTTAATATTTGGAAATGCAGCGAACAGATTTTTCTTGGCGCATATTCTTTCGAACGTCAGAAGGATTTTTCCCCCGAAATTTCAGGCCGGTGCGATCACATGAAAATGGCGGTGCGATAACCTGTGTTTTGAAACCTTATATTGAGCGTAATTGTATTCAAGAATATAATCATGATGGACATTTCGAGTATGCTTGAAGTCCAAGTGGACGAAGTAAAAGAAGTGGACATCAAAGAGAATGGTGTGATCGAAGAATTTCACTAGACAGTTTTGTGTGAATCGCTGTAAGACACCGTGTCTAACCTACTTTGTATTTCAGTAACACCCAGAGAGATGCTTCCAAGCACCACAAATGTTCCATCACCTATTTCCCAGGAGGAATACAGTTTTTACAAGCTTATGTTCGGCAGCGGTGAGCTCCTCGCGTTTCATTAATTCGTTTTTATCATTCATTCTTCCTTGATGAACCAGTTCTTAACATTTTCTGATATGCTGTGTGACACATTTCCTCTGTATCATTCTTTTGTCGTGAAAAAAAAACTATGTGAGCTTGCAGAGCAACGAAAAAACAATAAATAAGAAATTATGCTATAGACTATATTTATGAAAATCTTGGATATATAAGAGATAAGTATTTATTGATCTAATCAGATGTGTTGCTTTTCAATCGATCATACAAATTTTGATTTTTTTATCTTTTTACAATATTTTAATAGAGCTAAGGATATGTATTATTTAATATTAACAAATAGATTGTGCATGTTTATGCATTTATAATACATTCAAGTCTGTAAAATGTAGAGAAATGAAAAACTAACCAATATCCATATAGTTTTGAAATTGTTATCAATGAAATATGGAATATTCTTTAAACTTATTTTGATATCAAATGAAAACACTGCAGAAATATTGTAATATATTTATTTAAGTTTTAGCAATTAGACAAGATAAATTGTGGCAATATTAAAAATGTATTGGAGTTGTATTGCAGAACTTTATAAAAACTTATAGTAAACTCTTGTAATCAATAGATGTCACTACATTTTCTGCATATTATACATTGAAAAAATTTGAATGCTTTAACATGTTTAAGTCAGTTATTTTAAAAATGTTGGTTGATTTTTATTTGCAGAGATGAGTCTAAGTTATGTAATCTATGGACTGTTGATCTGTACATTTTGCAGACAAATGTATACTTTATAGACTGCGATATGTCATAAATGTATAAACATTTACAGTTCATTAGTAACTAATACTTTAAATTCACATATATTTCTCAGATGTATCAGCAGTACGGTTTAAAAGATTGCATTGCACAGCATGCGATGTTCATATTGGATCAGCACCATCAGAATCTTATAACATGTTTGAACATCCTATTTTGCACACATTATTATGTGCTAGATGTAGAGACTTTTATGGAGATGGCACCTTTGAGCAAGGTACTCCAATTATTAAGATATATATAAAAAAAGTGCTTTCACTACTTATGAAATGTGATGTCCATTTTACAGGTGATGATGCCACAGACATGTTTTGTAGATGGTGTGCAAATGGTGGCAATTTATATTGCTGTTCATTTTGTAGTAATACTTTTTGTTACAAATGCATTAGAAGAAACTTTGATCCAATTTTGAGGAAAAAAATAGAGGCAGATGAAAAGTGGAGATGTTTTGTTTGTGATCCTAGGGATTTGTACACTGCCAGAGCAACTTGTTGGGCTTTACTTCAGCATATTCAGACAATGAATAGGTAATCAATTGCTTTAAAAAATGAAAACTTAACGTTTTAATAAAGCGTTTTAATAAACATTTTATACCTAAACTTAATAACGTGACGTCGCAGGTTACTACAAAATAATTGCAACTTAACTCAGAACGAAATAGACGAAAAAATGAATTTGGACGAATCAAAATGTTGTCCACGTAAAAAGAAAAGAAAACGTCGGAGAACCATGTCTAATTCGGAGGAAGAGGACGAAACTTATATACCAAAAGTAATAGACTCGGCCGTGATGTCAAAACGTAGGCGGAGGGGTCGCGGTAGAGGAAGACTTCTTAATGGCAGCAGTGTATCGGTACCTGATAGGCCACATGGTACATCATCAGACGATAGTTATTTGCATCACAGTGAAATACTACCGTCTTTACTTTCATGTGAACAAACGCTGATTGAAGGCGATGATGCTACCGTTAATACAAGCAATTCAATTGCACCACATCAAACAACTGCATTGCTTCACAAAGTGAAGTCTACTATTGTTCAACATCCAACAATGTACAATGCAACTGTTATGAATGTTGTGGCAGCACCAAACTTTTTACATCCTACATCTTCGGTTGTACCTATTTCGCACGTTACTGGTCAGATAAATCAAATAAATCAGATGAATCAAATCAATCAAATTAATCAAATGAATCAGATAAATCAGATGAATTTGTATCAGGCAATGCCTTACACACCTGTCCCAATGGTTACCATACCTAATCAAAGTGTGAACATATTGAATCGATCACATTTCACCTTACCAGAGGTACAAACGTCGCTTTTAAAACCGAGACCCAGTGTTATAGAAATTGAAAGTGATCCAGAAGATGTAGCAGTAGTTGATCCAGCGCCACAGAATTCATCTACTTCTCGAAATCAAGTTGAAAAAAATATTGTGGTACCCGTTGCTCTTGTGAGTTCGAAAGATGATCATAATATGAGAAAACGACAGATCTCGGATAAGTTTAAAGAAAAAACATTAAATCAAAGAATACTTCCGCATGGGCAAGAAGTTGATAATGTTTTAGCAAGTCTACAAACTGATCTTCAACATTTGTTTAAGGCGTCGAAACGAGAAGAATTTAAAAAGCATAAATTAATTGATGCTCGTACTATGATTAAACAATTTCATCGTAAAATATGTGATGCTGTTACTCAATTGGAATGTATAAATGATAGAATAGTGCGTGAGTATAGCAGGTGGAAAACGCATCACTTAAAAGCGTATGTTGCTAAATCGGGAAATAGTAATACCTCTAATGAAAACAGACAAGAGGATAGATGCAAAGACTTACCTTTAGATATGACTTGTACTAATGAATCAGATTCAGATTCAGATACAGAAACACAAGATGACACGAATTCGTCTGAATTCGTTAGCACAAATATAGTAAAAGAAATGCAGTTTTTTAAGAAAAAAGATACTGTAGAACGAGCTGTCGGTGACAATTCGATTTTATTAGCAGACAAATCAATGCAAATATATGATGTTGAATTACAGGATTATGATAGATGTATAAGACATTCTACATTGCGTAAAGTGGATGAAAAACGGAATACTAGATCGAAGAAGCCATCCAGAAATTATGAAGAATACTTTATTCAATTTTTAGAACAGGAAAATACGGAGGAAGATGAAGATGTGCAGGATCCAAAAAACTTACCTGATCCAAATGAGACTCCGTTGAAGGATCTAATAGAGGCCAATTCTCCATTTATTTCTGAAATGCTAGAAACCATGGACAAATCAGACGTTCCGAGTACTAGTAATTTAGATTCTACTATGAAGGATAGTAATGCTGAATCTTCTGAAATTCAACCAATGAATTCAATCACGTGCAAAGCAGTAGATGATCTTGTAAAAATGGTTAGTAGCATGAATGATAATTTAGATGGAACAAAGACTATTGAAAATAAGCCTACACCCATTGGCGAATTTGAAAAACATTCTTCAGCTAGTGATGAAATTTCTGTGCTAAATATAACGGAAAACAACGAACGGAGTCCGAGTAAGACTAATTGCAGTTCAGCAGAAGTTGAAAGCAGTAACGAAGATGATTGTACCATTCTTGAAGATTAATTAAATGATAGTTATTAAATAATTTTTTTAAGTTTAATTAGAGTTTTGATTTTTCGTTAACATTCGTATATCTTATTATATACTTTTAATCAGGTATGCGAGTATTGGTTTAGAAATTTATTTAGGAAAGAAATTAACATCAGTAAGTGTTTATTTTAATAATGTTTGGAACTCTACATTGTTCTGTTCGTATTTAGTCATAGGTTATAATATTATTCCACATTAAAAATTCTTTTTCTTGCATTTTTATATACATACGTGATGAATCTCCTAAAAATGAAATTATTGTCGTACATGAATTCCTAATGATAGCATTGCCTACTGATGTCTCAAATTTACTGATGTAATTCTTATATAATTGATCATTCTAAAAAGATTCCTACCTAAATATTTAATATTTTTAAGTATCTAAAATAGATATACATTTCATAAAAATTGGAACGTATTTTGTTAACTTATTAAATATTACTTATTGGGAATAAATAAAACATATACGCGTTTCGATAGCGATACGAAAAATATAGTTGAAAGTAACAATTATTTGATATATACAATGTATTGTATAACACAAGTTATGTACAAAGTTTTATTAGTTTCTTTAATAATATTTAAAACGTATTCCGCGCTTGTTAGTGATCATTTATTGTAGAAATTTTCCATCTGACATTTATTTATAATGACATTTTATATTTCATTTGTCACTAATATTAATTTCTAAGACTGTGAACATAGAAGAAAACTTTTGTTCGACAAAATTTTATCGCTATATTTATATGTAAACACGATTGACGTTTGCATAAATATGTTTTATAAAAAATACTTAATATTGTATCTACATTCATATAGATAATAGACGTATGATAGATGTGAATAAATAAACATTCAAAATTGATGAAAAAGAAAACCATAAAAAATGTTGATGGTTATTGTTTTATACGTCCCAAGTCTAATACTGCAATTTTAAATCGAGGTAAATAAAAGTTTGTATGATAATTGTAAATTTATCTGATGATTGATCATAGTTTTAAGCCTAGAAAATAAATTTACTACAAATAGTTGAATATCGTTATCTTTACGTAGATTCTCTAAAAGTGTCCAACTCTGAAATCCTTCTTAATTTTCAAGCAATCTGTCCTCTATACTTTTTTGTTAATATCATTGGAGAAGTAAAGCTGCAAGAGGAAGGCACTTTTAGAATCATAGTTTGTTAAATATAAAAACAATACCCAGTGTAGAATGAATATTATTGGTATGCTTTTTTGTCAATTTCAATTGGGATATTAAATTCAAAAATTCACATTTTTTCAATTTCATTTATTTTTTCTTTTCTTTGTATACACACACACTGACCCCAGAAATCAATATATTACTTCCTTTTATCTTTCAAGTAAAGTCTTATCCTACATAGAGAGACGAACATTTCTCAGTATTTAGATAGGTACAACAGGTCCGTAGAAATTTTCTTCTTAAAAACACACTTCAAACACGTAACACTTACGTGGTTGCAGTCGAGATATACAAAAGATCGAAAACAAAAGTTACGAAACGATTTCGTAGCTTTTCGCGACGTTATGAACCGCATACTTGTAAAAAATACAAAGATTGTGAGAATAAAAAAGTATTACAAAATGTATTATAATTAGTTGCCGCTATAGTGACTGATTGGTATACATTATACTTTTAGGCAGAAGTACTCGGAATAAAATGTATAATACTAAAAAAACAATCTGATTTGGTTTCATTTAATTTATAAATATAAGTGCATAACTATTTACAATAATTAATGTTTATTCGATGACCATTGGCATAATTAAGTCCCCAAAATTCCAAATTCTAAATTTCTAAGAGCTCAAATTTACAAAGGGTACCTAACTTATCCCAATTAGTCACTGTTGATGAACTAAACACTTAAGTATAAAAGAAATACATAAAAAGTATGAGTTGATTTAACGATTTGAGTACTTCCATTTACTCAATTCTTCAATTTACTTTCAGCACCAATAAATAGAAAAGCTAGTATCTAAAGTACACTTGAGGAAACTAATTTTTGAAAATTGTATAAAAGGAAATAAATGATAGTATCAAAGAGTGATGATTTTCCGATAAAATGGTGGAGAAATGCTAAAGCTGCACATTAGAGACGTACTTTCATACACGTGTCGCATAACAATGATGACTTTCTTTTTTTATCGCAATAACAATGATAGTCTAATCACTAGCACCGTAACGTAACATTTATAGTGTCGTTAACACTTCTTTTTTTCCTAAATCTTCAATAACGAAATTGACCTTTTCTGCCCATGCCGTTGTGGTAGACCCTGAGCGGCGTGTAACTTCCATTTCCATTCATTGCTGTGTACAGAATCAAAAGTAACAGGTTATAAGATATTCAGGGAATGAAATCAAAGTTAACTTCATAATACAGAACTTTACAAAATCATTCATACACTTACTCAATTCATATTCCTTAATGGCAGCTTGTATAATAAAATATTTATTATTCTTTTGTATTAATATATTAGCAAATTTATTTACCTTGTACAACAGTAGGCGGTTGTCGAGGGCCTTGTATAGTGTGAGCATGACACCGTGGTTTCAATAGGCCATGATACAAGATGAAGTACAGTGCAGAGACAGCAGCTGCTGCGGCTGCCATGCAACGATAAACGAATCTAAGCGAGGCAACGATATTAGAGTCATCGACATTGATGTAAGCACCAATCACAGCTCCAATGCATCGACCTGTATCAGATTCAGTACTTGTGGTATAATAATGTACTTAACACAGTGAACAAGTGTATGAGAATGCATACCAACGCAGAAATGTGCAATCACAGGTAGTGCTTGAGCAGTCACGGTTAAATGACGCGGGACAAGATGTCTAAGATAGAGAATGGCAGTAATCCACATAATACCTAGAGTAAAAACCTCAAAAGCCTCCGAGATTAGAGACCACCAAGGCTCTGCAATCAGACTTAGACCAGTAAACCTGAAAATGTTAAATGAACATTATTATGTTTTATAAAAGCTATCATGTTATATGACAGTACAATTATTAGAGTAACCAGGTAGGAGCCAGGGTATTCAAATTCAAAGTAGGACCATCTAGGTAACCTGACTCGTTCCATATCCTAGTTGCGCCAATGGGTACAATAGTGTTATGCAAAAACTTACCTACCTAATAATGTACACGGTAAAGGCAGTGATAAGAAGATTACTATGACCACAATAATCAACGAGATGCTCAGACTTCCATAGGAATAGGAATGCAGGTATCGCTCCTACGGTCATTGCTACTCCAATGGGCAGTTCATCACCTCCTAATTTTTGCAAATGTCTGAAGCAAACAATACATATGTAAACTCCACAAATACATAAAGCAACATAACCAAAAGAAAACATTCTTACAGAGGTAGATAACTGTCCATAGCACTCCAAAATGTTCCCATAACAATTAGCACTATCACTAGAGCAGCAGTCTCGCTACCGTATCTCTTAATAGCGCTCATGGGTAGCGCAAGCATGCCACTTCTAGTGTGCCACCACCATTCTGGTGGACTGAGAGGCATGCCGTTCGCGCAAAGTGCTACCACAGCAGTTAACAGCATCATTATAGCGTGCATACAGATTGGCAGATAGCAGAAAGAGGTCAAATTTTCGATCAAAGTGCTCAGGTAGCCGGTTAAGGAGCCGAAGATAGCAAAACCGAGGGAACCAAACGCCAGCTGACGACCCACGTCGCCGCGTCCACAAGATGTTTCTCTGGTAGCTATCACGACGGCAGCATCGATTAGCGCTACTGCTGTTGTTGGGAAAATGTCGGCCGTTGATCGGATGGCCAGGTAGGTCCAGAATACTAACTGAGACCAATTCTCATTCTGTTCACACATGTATTCCACGAGAACGCTGTCTGAAAGTGAAGTTATTAAATTATCTTATCTTGCATGAGAATTTAATCATTCTCTAGTTAAGCAGACATTCTTTTTATATTACCTGGAAGAGTGTAAGGGTCAACTAAGTCACATTCGATAGAGCAACTCTGAGAGACCTCCGCCATTTTAACTTCCAAGTCTGGAGGTATACGGCAAGCAAAGTACTCAGCCAAGGGATACGCACACCATCCTTGTTCGCCCTCGCTGCTGAGCGCTTGTTTCAGCGTCGCGTTCAGAGCCAAATTACCTGAGTATTCGGTGTACACGTGGCAAATAACGTTGCCAGCTTCTTTAAAGCACAAGTGAGGAGGCTCACTATCCAGTGCCACAAATCTCTTAATCTTCTTCAACTCCTCTTGTTCCTGTAATAAATTTTCTTTTCTAAGTTTGTACATTGTGAATTTAGTTTGTACCTAATCTTATTCAGATATTCACCTGAGCGTACATTTCGCTTTCTAGAGGGATCACACTAGTGTCCCCGCTACCATCGAGAACTCCCAAAACGGAATCGGTGGTCCCATAAATGGACTCGTCGTTTTCGTCAGAGTACCATCGTTTCGACCCAATGGGATAACAAGCATAGTTACAGCTTTGAAGGAGCAACGGGCCAGTTCTGCTCTCGTCGGACCATCTATGACAAGTCTGATCTTTGCATCTTTTCTGAAGCACAAACGCTCCTTTTTGATCACAATTAAACTTCAACGCTGGTCTCTTCTCTCTTGATGGCTCGTTGAGGTTCGCAGACGGTATGACCAGTAGAAAAACGTAGAAAATGCCGGACAGAATGCAGGCAATGGCGATCATCACTCTGAGATAACGACCGGTCGATGATTTATCGTTTCTTCCTTGATGACCGGCCAACTTGTCTGCAATTGGGGCGGCGATCAGGGGTCCCAGTATCGCTATCGCGGGAGAGATCATTGAAATCATTCGTATTTGCTCGATGCTCAGTCCCATTTCTGTCATGTGAAGAGGGAGAAAGGGGAAGAGGCAACCCATTCCTGGAACGTGAACAGTGAGAATTAATTACTGTTTTGTAGGAAAAATAGCAAGCTTAGATATAAATAAGTTTAAACTAATACACTTTGCAAAGAAATTTCTAAACTTCTGAATAGCAAAGGAATTCTAAGCTCTCGTGCAACATCTCTTGTTTGCGCGTTAAAGTCTTCGAGTGCTCAGATACTCGAATGTTTACTGATCTGTTGCGTGTGTTTAGAAACTTACCACCGAAAAAGAGGAATAGCAAAAGCTTCAGTGATAAAAGATTGATGTTGATGAACTTTTTTTTCGGAAGATCCTTCGTCGTGTCCATCCTCTCCGTGGACGCCGTTATCGTCATCGTGAATGTGTTGTATTTCTTTCAGAATCAGGTACAAATGACTCAAAAACATTGGACAACTCCTGTGTCTATTACGCCGATGGATCTCCTGTTGCCTCCATTCTTTTACGTATATCTACACAGAACAAAAATAACTTCATCAACAACATAAAAACATAATGGCAAAATACGTTTAAAGCTTGTTCGATTCAAAGTTTTGTGAAATAATAATTCCTTAGAGTTCAAAAATATAAATTAATATTGTTATCGTTGCAGGTACTTAAACACGAAAAATGACAATGTGATCAAAGCTACTTCATTCCATTCACGCAGACCAATCATCCGGATTTCTCTTTTCAAACGGGAGCCGACAATAGTCGCTTATCATCAGTCGAACGAATTCGTATGCTCGCTGTTCCGGAAGCGTTCCCCGACTCGCAAATCACTACTCCTACCAAAGATGGTGATGGCCAGCGCTTGTTGTACATACAAATTTAACCCTCCGATTTTACGTCGAATTATTCAACAGTTACCGAAAAACAAATGTGTTCAAAAAAAACATTTAAATTAATATCATTAACCACTTCAGTGAAGTGAACAACCAGTCATTAAAGAATCATCAACAATAGAGTCGAGTGTTAACAGGTGTGCTTTCAATCAAGTTCATTGACTCTACGCAAGGTTCAAGACTGTTATACAATTTCTAATGCTTCAAAACTTCTAATCTGTGTTACAAAACGTTAACCTACTTATATCATTCGAGTCGCGTCATCTAATCGCGACTTCCTCATTTTCATTTCAAGATCTTCTGTGTAACAAACGCTCATGTCGTTCAATATGTCGTGTAGATATTATGGGATCATCGCGTGAATGGAGGAATGTACACCATCTTCAACCGAGATCAATGCAACGCACTCCAGAGATATATTCGATGCAGCTGCACATCAATTTGTCATAGGGATCTGCGCAGGACGGTGTTACAATTCAGTTGATTTATTTACAGTACACAATATATCGAGATGTGTTAGCCGCTTTAAGGATGAAAGACTTGGAACTTACATTGAGCTTTGACATTTTTGAAAACTCAGTTCATAAAAGTCTATAAAGCTATCTGACGCTTCAAATTCTTTAGAAATTGTCTTCTGGTCTAATCTGTTGCCTTCGGATACTTCTGTAAATAAAAATCGGTATAGTCAGCGAGTTGTTCACATAGGACTCTTCGTTGAACTGATTACGTGACGACATAATTGTCGCGAAGGAATCACGAGATGACGGCATTCTCGGTCACCTAGCTCACGCTTATTCCACTGCTCCTCCTACGCGGCTGTTCATAATTAAATGTCCGCCCGTTTCGTTCAATCGTCCTCTGTCGCGGATGTAACGAGAGACCGGCAGCCGTCTTAATGCCTTCAAGAAGGAAACGTGAATTACCGTGATACTTGTACAAGCTTTAACGATTCGGTTCTCATTGCTACGACCCTTCACTACCCCTATAACTCTCTTCCCCTTCTTTGTAATCCAGCGAAGTTCAACTTTCATTAATGACTCGAGTACGAGACATTTTTATAGTTTATTCAAATTTGTCGAAGTTTCGTAAAGTTCAGCGCAACTCAATGGAAACCAATAGATCTTTTTTATGATAGCCTTCTTTCAATCCAGAGAAATTTGAATGAAAACCGACACCATTGCTGACGCGACAGATAAAGGCGTTATTCATTGTAAAGCTTTAGAGATTTTTTCAAATCCAGTTCCTGGGATATTGATTTATAACGCCAGATTAGCTGACTCACCCCGTATGACCCAGAAAATCAGGAAGTTGCCCGATTAGTGAGCGTTTGATGTGCGTTAATGCAAGCTTTTCAACGAATATTAATCAATATCTTTTGGAACTTAGACCTCGTTCAACTGCGTGCAGTTCTATCGACAACGTTTGGATAGCAATAAATTCTCCAGTGGCCATTGATGAACAATAACAATGTTGTATTTCGGGAACAGAACACGCATCTATTTTTATGCGAATAGTGTGGTTTGCTTCAGATCTGACGTCGAATTATATTTTTGAGTAGCGAAAATTTATTCGATCTCGATCGATGGAGTTTCAAAAATTTATACTGTAAAAATATTAGAAGTTGATAAGCTTGAGGACGTTCGAAAAGAATCCACATTGCATTTAACTCCAATCAGAAATCATTGACTATGATATTGCATCACTCGTTCCAATTCGGTCCATTGCGATTCCATGAAGCAAAGTCTTCGATTATCTTGCAATCAGACTTCGAATAAGGAATAAATGCGGTGGAGCCTGTAACGAGTGCGTGCACTAGAATGGCAAGACTAACTGGGTTAACGACGACAGGTCACGGGGAAGCCTCGAATGTTTTCACTAGAGTTAGGAGGATCTGCTACATACCAATCGTGTTCTTCCCTGGCTGTCAGAAAATGCGACATGAAATTCGCGGTACGACAAATCCGATACACGAATAAATTGCTGCAGCTTCGGCAGAACATAACATACATCTTGTTAAGGAAAACTCTTGCAAATCTACAAATGAAAAGAAATGAAATTGTTATTCATGTATCATGTAGAATTAAATAGTTATTCATGTATCATGTAAAATTAAATAGTTATTCATGTATCATGTAGAATTAAATAATTACTGATGTATCATATAAAATTAAATAATTACTCATGTATTATGTAAAATTAAATAATTATTTATGTATCATATAAAATTAAATAGTTATTCATGTAAAATTGAATAATTGTTGATATATGACATACCACATGTATGAATAACAAGCTTTCACAGTCTGGTAATCCGCAGTTCGCTTTAACAACCATTTAGAAACAATTTGTAACAACGGAAGCGCAAGTTCAGCGAATCCGATAAGGAGTTTCTAGGGGAAAGCTTTATGGGGATCACAAAGGCTGTCGCACGTGCAAATTGTTCGCGCTGTAAATCGCACCGTGTTCTTTTCAATTGCAAATACATTCAGCCGACTATAAATAGTTACGTGCGAACATTGCCATTTTAGCAGACGAGATTCATTTAATGGTTTGTCAGGTCGCATTACCGGGAACGGAAGCGGTGATCGTGATTATGCAGCTATAACGAATATGGCCACAATTGAAATATCGTAGACCATGTTCCTGTCCAGTTTTCAATTCGACAAACGTCCTGGGATACCATTCATTCTACCGCAATTTATAATGTTAGTCCAGCTACAAAAGTGTTCGAACTTGATTAAATGTTCTAGAGGAACGTGAAAAAATGTGAAAAAATAGAGAAGGAAGGATCACTATTTTTATCCGAAATGGATACAGAGATAAGCATTTTTCTCCAGTTACGGTCTGGGTGTCCTCCGTCCAACTAGTTCCTTACGTCATCGAGAACAGGTTGTCGATTACGTCAACCTTCTCACCGTATACCTTGATATCTACCCGTTTTGATGATACCGCAATTAACGTGGCCGTATCTCGTGAGACCTTGTTACGAATACCTAAATAATTGCTTCTTTAATGAGTTCTGAGTGAATGTCTTCCGTCAGAAAGTATATTTAAATCTCACCACGTGATTTACGCTAATTCAAGACAATAGGAATCATTACATCATTGCCACGTGTTATATGGCATTTCTCAGGATTAAAATTTGTACTAGTGAAATATCTACAGACATTTGTTTCCACAAACTCTTCAACGATGTTTTGAACTTTTGAATGCAGTTCCCAAGTGAAATTTTGAACAATCGCAGAACGGACAATTATTATTGTTTCGGGGTAAGCTTCTCGCATTGTTTTCTTAATTGCGTCGGCTACGTCGAGTTTCTAGTGCTCTTTTAAAGCTCCTTTCCATGTCTGGAATTGATTAAATTTTGATGAATATTTTACGAACAATTTTTTATTTTTAACAAAAAAATTCGATTAATGACGATCTTAAAAAGAAAGTACTTCCTGTGTGGAACAGGAAACCACCGTTTACTCGCGCTCTACGTTCGAACCATTATCCCTACAAGGTAGCACGCGATAGATATTCATATTCATCCGCGTCTGTCTCTTGTTCAATCTCGTAATGGCGTGTCTTAGCAGCATAAGAATACCAGCAAGGAAAATGACTTTTTCACTTGGAATATCGAACTTGCAGGATTTTAATGGTACTCGGTTACTTTGCCTATGACAGAACAGTATCACTAAAGCAGAAAATGTCTACACGTGACAAACGCGTGGAAATAAAGGCACGTAACAATCTAACGTGTTGATAATTATAATTTGTTTAACACGGAAATCTCTAGGGAACGCGTGGAACTTCTATGTCTTCCTTTCCATGATTTCATTAACCCAATTCTAGAGACTGTCGTGTTAGAGCAATGCCTGGCACACATGATATTTTTCACACGGGGGTTGTCGCGTGCAGACACCCTCCACTTGCTTCGTAGTATTTAATTCACTTTTTTTAGTTGATAACATCCACGTGTCCGATAAAAATTATCTTCTCAAGGATCCTAGTTTATGGCCTGAAATATTATCAAAGGTTGTAGGAGATATAAATTTGACAGAGTAGTAATTATTTTGTATTAAAAATCTATCTGAACACTGACTTTATCTGCAATGTAGAGTCTCTTATAATTACAGGTAACCTATAAGTAAGGTTACTGATCGCAGAAGAATTCGTTAACCTGTTATTAACAATGTACGTTCAATGTGTCGGAGGAACACGAAGCATTATATAAGGCCTTGAGATAACGAGAGAAGAAGCATGGAACTTGCTTCCACCGGAAATTCTAATGGTTTCACATTTTCTGTTCTCACCGAAGGGGAAGAAATGCAGCAGACGCGAATCATGAAACTCCAGTTTAAGCAGATGTTTTAAAATCCCGGGGTGTGAACTGTAACCTGCAGAAGTGAAATGCAATTAAAAGTCTGTCACTTTTTATCGGTATTAAAAGTTACCTATTTTTCAAAAAATAACAGTGCTTAAAATATCCGAGTTATTCAACTTCGAATGATTCAACTGATAAATATTGATTTAGAAGATTGAAATAACTGTTTTGAATCACCGACCACATTCGTGCTGTTGCCTCAAACAACGGTTACGAGACCTGAAATTTGCCCAGCAACCGCACAGCAACCGCAAATGGCGCATATCTCTTTAACCGAAATAGTTAAACGCATATCCTTGAGGGCGTTTAGACTCGTAGATGTTAGACGAAGAGCTGTATGGATTATCCGACTATTCCTACAAGCATCCAGAATATATAGCAGCTTCCCAAAGTTTCTTGAATCGAACATTCTCTAATGCAATATTCTTCAAAGTCCGCAAATCCCATATTTTAAAATTTCAAAGTTAGAGATTCAAGGACCGTAAATTCCGAAGTCCTAGTCTTCGAAGTTTCAAGGTCACTGGATTCCGAAGTTCCAATATCTTCAAGTTCTAAATCTCGCTTTGAGGACGTCTGATTTCTAACAAAGGACGCTTTCTTTTCAATTCGTACGGCTAGACCTGTGCGGCGAAAGAAGCACAAAATCGAGACAGATTTCACGATCGATTCGAATTATTCCTTCGTGGCTTAACGTCTAATTCAACCCCATCAACCCTATCCCTCAACCCCTGGATTGATGGTTTTCTCTGCCCCTCGACGGTGTTGCACACCCCTCTCGACGGTGCAAGAAGCTGCGAGCGGGTTTTCGAGAGCATATTATGCAGATATGACTGAAATACAACGCGACTGCGACACCGTCTCCCCGTGTACACGGTGATTACACATTTGATGCCCCTAGTTTTTGACGCAGATGTTACGTGGTGGCTGGTTTTTCCAGGCTATATGTGTCTTAATTGTTCGAAAAATTCCCGTCGTGTTTCTGCTAGGTTATTTCTTAAATCCACGATGGATGGATGTCTCAAGGGGAGAACCTGTTCTGCACACAAAATGTCTCCATATTACAAAATCAATAAATTCTTGGTTACATTTCGTTTCGTCTTATTTTGATACAACAGACGGAAATGTTATGCTTGAAAACGTACTTCCGTTGTTCGCTGAACTTCGAGGGTCGTTATGAAACTACAGCAAACACCGCCTTTTTCGAATATGTGCATCAACCACTCGATTGATTCCACGAACTTCTGCAATATAACCATCTACTTGAGACTTTCACAGTCTAACAAAAAATGAATAGATATTAAATGATTTCTTAAAAATCGGTTCAAATATAGAACACATGAAACTTACCAACGGGTCTACATTGTGAAACTGATACTAAAGTGTCATGTGACATCGAAAAAAAGTATCGAAACATTTATCCACCTGCGTCAAAAGTCTCAATAACACCATTTTGTATTAAAAGTATCGAATTGTTTGACTATCACAATTGTTTCAATACGTCTGAGTGTTTGTCGAATCACTATAATCCATTATCGAAAGTACTCCTCTTTTTGTTCCGCATCTTGAGTAAAAATCTTGAGCGCCATTCTAACCTGACATCAATCATCGATAAAGTGACAAGTATATACACAGTCGGTAAATAGCGCGGCAAAAGTTGTACGGGATATTTCTAGGTAAAGTAGAGACAAAATCAAGCAGTATTTTCGAGAACATAGAGCGTCAGATCGGTAACGTAAGTACATACTTCGCCATATATATGTATAATATTGTTTATTTTCACCGGGAGCAAAACGTACAGGATGCGCGGCATGTATTTACCACGGATAACGGAACCATGCCGATGCTCGAGCGTTCCTTATTGCGCGCGCGAACGAGAAAACGGGACGGAGACACGCAACGATGAAAAAAGAAACGAGGAAGAACTCGTACGGTATCGTCATCCGCTTGAACGAACTCTCAAAGAATTTCTGTGGGTCGAAGATTACGGCATCGACGGTAAAAGTAAAATCGCATTCGCTGACAGCGTCGAATAATAACGAATTTTCGTTGTACTGTACCGGTCGATTGTTTTCGACGGGTAACGGTAATCGATAAGAAGCTACTCATTCGAGTTGATCTATCTGGGAAATTGCACCGTCGAGAGCCTGCACGATATCTCGATATCTCGAACGGTTTTGGAGGCAATCAGATCCGAGCCCTTTACTCGAGTCGTGTAATTAGCAAGGTTATGATACAATGCATTTTTATTTCCCGTTTTCTTTTTTTTTAAAGCTCTGTCTGAACGCTGTAATTGAATAATCAAAAGTTTGTTTTTGAATTTCCTGTCTGTTTTAGCGTAATTTAATGCGTGAAGTTTAAATTGAAGTTTTGAGATCGCCCTTCCGGAAGCGTGGACAAACAAGGAAGAAGTACAAAGAGGTTCAAAGAAACATTTAAAGTGTCCAACTATACGGCTCACGCTTTCAACGACTATGAAAGAGTTTTTTAAATTAAAAATTCTCTGGAACTTAGAATATGAACTGGTATAAACAAGTCTTCAAGTTTCAATGATTTAAAAATTGTTTATTAATCACGTCAGAATATTTACATTTATTTTATGTAAAGGTCGACAGCCATGTTTCAAAATGAAAAGCAACATGTAAAAAAAGGAATCTCATTAAAACGTTAAGTATTAAGTGTTAGTAATATTTTCTTGTGACTCCGCACATTAATATGACACATAATAATATTTTGTAATAATTCAGTTGTTACAGATGAATATAACTGCGTTGCAACTTTTAACCGCGCACGCTTGTATAATTTATTCTTTCACATAAATCACGGCCTGTTTTCGAGCAATGTTACCGTAACTGCATACAAAACGATAACACAGTTACCTTCGCTCGCATTTCAAGGTATAAAATTTCCATAAATTTAACCAGTCGCGATTTAACGCTGGCTAACGAAACTTTAAAGTCCGTTGAGAAAGTATAAGGTTACCGCGAATTCAACGATATCCGTCTTCTTCATAGTGCGAAGGGGCAAGAATAGAATTGCAAACACCAGTCCGGTAATTAACGGCAAAAGTATTGACAAAAAAAGAAGGAAAGTTCAACGCCGTGAGTTAGATTTAATTAATAACCATCGAACGTAACCCGTCGTGGTAGTCTACCAGTCGTCGGGGAACTGCATTTTCTAAATTAATTTCCGCCCGACTCGAAACCATGTTTTCTGTCCTTGATATTTCCAACGATTTCCGGCGACGAGGAAACTTGATGACCCTTCATGTGCTCCTAAAGCGATTTTTATCGCTGGAACCGAATGGTACCGGGTCGATACGAAATCACAAAGGTCAGACGGAATTTCTAGACAAAGAGTGACACAAGTATACCTAGCAGTTTTTTTAACTTTGTTTCAGATTTCAGCTGTTGATAAAAATGTATGTGCCAGTTTCAGAAAAGAACATTCTTTTAAACCGTCGACAAAGTTTTGCGAACACCTTTGATACTTGGTAAAGACCCAAATTATTTTTATTCATCTTTATTAATAATAAATACTATAGTAATGTATCATTTTTATATGGTGCTATAATTTTTGCAGTGTCAGAATTCAATTAGAACGAGCAAAATCGATCCGATATCATCTTTATAAAAAGAACGAAACCGGTTTCTGCAAATTCTGTTAGACGGTGCGTAGTGTATTTCTTGCTCACAATCACAGAAACAGTTTACACCCGTTGGTCGATTTGCACGGAGAGAGAATGATTCAAGTCAAAAGAAGGTATGGGTGACCACAAATGTATTTTCAAGGTTTTCTTACCGCCCTGATACTGTCATAAACCTTATTGATATCAAGTGATGTTTACGACGTAATTCAGGTTTTATTAGGTTGAAAAATGTTCATGTTTATTATCAGCAGTTCACATCACCATAACTAAGGATCATTAAGCAAATGTAGAGGATGATGTATTCACAAGATCATTTGTATAGCCGTATATTACGTATGACGCCACTTCACTTTCAATTGTATTTTTGCAAGTTAGAAAACTGGTATACCAACTTTCCTCTTGGCTACAGCATGTTCGATAATTGAATCATGAAATTAATTAAATTATACTTTACGCCACTTATAGGCGTAAAGTGATCATAATAAATTGTGGCATCCTCACGACGAAGCGTTACCATCATAGAAATTTCGATCGATGACAATCATCCATTCATAACCCATCTCTGGGGGACAGCAAGACGCTCGAGGGAGAAAGAGGAACAATTATAAACACGAGGAATGATGTGTTAGGCACGCTAATACAAATCGCCTTATAACCCAATTAAACTCATTCGTGCGATTTCATAGTACGTTTGTAACTGAGAATCACACTCAGATTCAATTAAGTTATAACGAATCGATTAGAGCTACATTGTAACAGGGGACAATATAACCGTGAATAATTAAACGCTAGCTTTCTAGGTGTACGCGCGTGAAACCAGGTTTCATGTAAATCATGGATCCCGCTTTCTGTCAATTAAAATGAAACCCGTTGCGCAATTAATCGAAAGAAGAGTACGCACAAAAAACCCTCCACCGTGGGCCACCGGTTGCGCAAAAAGTTCACTATGGAGGATGTCGTCCGTTAAAAACAATTGGCTATGATTTAAGACGAAAACGGGGTCACGTAGATCTGAGTGGAACGGGAGAATCGACGGTACATGGTACGCGTGTACCCAGATAGTTCGATCGGTGTATTGAAAGGGTTGCTGTCCAGGTCATTGCGATTTATGATTGATAATGAAAGGAAATTTGACTGAAAACACTTACCCCAGGTTACTGGACTTCACCACGCTGCTTCTGGGCTGCCGTTTGTAACAGGTATCCCGGGTCGAAGTCACGAAATGTCACGGAGGCGCGAAACCATACCTCCTACGATCCGTCCAGCACAAAGTCTGGTGAGCGACTGTTGCGTCCCGGTTTGTTCACGACTCCCCTGCACGCCGGCTCGCGCTTCTCCGCGCGTAAACGTCAATGCGAGTGCTCTCTAGCATCAACCCATCTTTGCAACACCTTCGTGCACCTTTAATACCCCAGGCTATGTCGCCCTAGGTAGCATTCGTTTGTAAAGGAAGACGCTCCGTGGACGACGTTTTGCTACGGTCCCTGTTACGACAAATGTTCTTTTGTCACAAATATTTTGAACGACAGATGATTTTCTATGATAGAAAACTATTGATATTAAAAATTTGTTAATAGGAGGATGTCCAGCTGTTGAACGCACAACTATTTTAAAATATGATAAACCTTTTAGTGCTACTGTTACAGAATTCATTACAGAATTTAAACACTATTTGAACAGCTGCTAGAAAAAATTTTTCTAATTTGTACACCATTATCTGTTATAAACAAACTGTGATCTAATCTAATTCTCACTTTCATAATAGTATGATTATACATTTACTTTATGCTATGTTAGGACAATGAAACAACAGTATGTCATAAATACAATAATTTATTGAAGTATACATAATAAGATTATCATAAACGCGCCAAAATTTGCCGCTCATATTGCATTTCCTGTATGTCTTTTTTGCCACTTCCGGTTTGCTAACTATATTCGATGGAAGCGCTACGATAAATATCGTGAACCAATGGCGTTTCTGCGCAAGGCAACCTAAGATCGACGCGCCACGATAGTCGTAACAATTTCAGACAGTTTATTCCTCGTTTTTACGCCATTATGGATTCTTTAGCGAATTACGCTAGTGACGGGGACAATAGTAATAATTCGGAAGATTCTAAGGTGGGTACGATATTCGCTGCTCATTATTCAGATACTCTGAACCATCTTGCCAATGACCCATTTTCACTTTAGCAACCATGACGCCTGAGAAATATTTTAATGTACACATTCGACATGGCCACTGGGATAGATTTTTGTCATTGAATAATTTTTCGTTCATGAATTATTTTGTATTAAGTACATTATCTTAGTAATTAATTAAATTATTTATAATTGTGAATGTCTATTAGGTATCTAACTTGTGTAAATTTATAAAACAAATGTACTTTTAATTAATACAAAATGTTATTATTTATTGTGTATTTGAATTTATAACTAATTTTTTAAAATTATTAACTTAATGCTAATGTTATATTTTAAATAACATTCTAAGTCATGAGGAATTTGAATATTTAATATTTGTATCAGCGTAATATTAATAGCAAGTATTTAATGATAGTACCTTACTTATGAGAAATTGATGATTTAATGTTTTATCCTCAAATTATATTTCAAAGGTACCATATGGGATGCACAGTGACACCGACAAAAGAGCCAGCGATGCTAATTATGACCCAGTACAAATGGATATGAGTGAGGTACAGTGAAATTGAATGTTTGCAATTGCTTGTTTATAGCATTAAGTATGAAAGGTTACAACGATTACTAGGAAGATGTGGTGACTTTGTGGGGGCTGTATGTACATGTAGGGTCACATATTTAATATGTAAAAGAAGATTTAATATTTGGTTTTTAGAGGTCATGTCCATATTGCATAAGTAAAATACAGTTTCACAGTAGCACATTGATTGCACTTCTTCCATATTCATTATTCAAAATAAAATGAAGCAAATTTTTTTTTATCTACAGGTTGTTAATGCATCTATATAACATAGTTGTAACATAATGTATATGAAGCAATGATAATATATTTTTTAATGTGTGCATTATTGTATTATTTATGTTACATCACTATGATGCAGTACATTCCTACTTTTTTTATTTCATATTTTAATACATTACTATAGTATTATTAAAATATGACATGACTCTAAAGCCTGAATTGTCGCGTGGCAGAAGCAATGAGGGGTAGAGATTGAAATATTTAAAATTTAAATAATAAGTAAATGGGAATAGTGCCATTTCGTGAGAAAATATTAACACGTAGCTCTGTTGGTAATACATGATACAATATCTACGCACCTCGGCAAGGTCTATGCTGTGTGAGGGTCTTTCAAGACTACCCCAAGTCCTATTAAGAAGACAGAGGTGAGTAGAGGAAGCTGGAAGAAGGTAACACTAACAAAAAATCAACCATCCAAGAAACCACATGTACAAACATATTCCGGTAATATAACTAACTGCTAAAGCAGATAAATATGAAGGGCCCTCATATTTCTACTTCTCTTTAATTCTATTTATCTACTGGATATTAACTGGAAAAAAGATCTAGAACGAAATTTGCAGTGAATACAAATTTCTGCATTACAAACCTTTTGTATCAAGTACAACCAAGGATGTGAGAATACCAAGTTTATCTTTGTAAAAATTATTAGCATTAAGAATGTTCTTCTTATATATATCAAATATTAGGATTTAATCATTTTTATCTGGTAATTACAAATGTTGCAAAACTCAATTTCTACATACGCTGAAATTTTATAAACCATTTTATTATAAAAATTTTTATTTAAAAATGTACATACATTTATTATAAATAGAAGGTGCAAAATCACAGTGGGTGAAAAATTGATTTTTGCTAAATTGAGGGTACTAAAAAAAATATCTATAATTCATAATATAGTTCCAACAATTTAAATTAAGATTTATGTTTCATTTTATGAAACGTGTGTAAAGCCTGTAATAACGTGAACCGTTTTTCTTTCTTTAGGAAAGCAACAACAACAATTCATCCAGGGAATCCAGTAGTGAAAGAGCAAATAGTCCGACGACACAATCAAAAACAGATTCATCCCATGCATTACCTTCCCCCTCAGACCAGAGGTAAGCTGGTTTGTTTATAAGCTTACTCTCCTTTGAAGTATGAATAACGTTCACTTTGTTCAGAATATTCTTTTTTCTCTGAATTTTATAAGAGAAACTTGTAACAATACTTACCAATAATATCTCCCTTACATGCAGAATAATAATACGAATCTGTGTGGTATATCCTGCAGAACGTAATCGTTTTACAGGCGATCTGATCATGAAAATCATACAGCAAACACAAAAGATGAGCATAAACGAGGAGATAGATCTGACCGTAACAGACACACGAATGACAAGGGACGGCGGTCATCGTACGATGATAGAAGGCAACGGGAAAGTAGTCATAGAGACAGAGATGTAAAAAGAAGTCGAGACGATGACAGGAAATCTCGCGATGACGATAAGAAGAAAGAAAAGAGTTCCTTAGGATCCAGCAGGGACGAGAAAAATGATGAAAAAGAAAAGAACGATAAAGACCATCATTATCGTGATGATAGGAGGGATCGTAATCGCGACAGAAACGACAGAGATAGGCGTAGAGACAGAGACCGAGACCGGGATCGAGATCGTCGACACTCTAGGGATGATAGATCAAAAGATCGATACCGTGATGACCGTTCCAGTTACCATAAAGAAAAAGATCGTACACGATCAAGATCGAGATCTCGAGACCGTGCGTTACCGCCTTTCAGAACGATGAGTTACAGAGAAGAAAAAGGTAGAAATAAATTAGCTCAATTGGAAAAATTAGGAATCGAATTGAAAGCTCCAGAAGGAGATACCGCGACACCGAATGTTCAGAACGAACAGAATTATTACAATCCTTTGGCTACGGCTACACAAGGAAAGTACGCAGAACAAATACAAAAGAGAAAACTTCTGTGGGCAAACAAGGTAAGAACTTTTTTCATACTCGTATAGTTAGATTTGTACAAATTGCGTTTATTATCAAATTCTTGTTCATAGTCTAAACAAGATGAAGGTAAAACATCCACGGCAGCTTCAACTGCAAATACGTGGGTGGGAACGACGTTCACCCACGACCAAGATGGAAAAGTAACGGCAAAATTTAAAAGATTAATGGGGATTAAAGACGATTTGCCCACTACTCCTACTGCAGGTGCGAAACCAGACATTTTAAAGAAGCAAGAAGAGATGTTTAATAATATGGAACAACAGTATGAAGTTGCACGTGCTACTACGCACACACAGCGTGGAGTTGGTCTTGGTTATGCAACTGGTGGCTACCAATTTCCACGATAAAATACTATGACAATTATCGAAGAAGAATTTATGATTAATAATCGCCAGCACAGGCATAATACCATTTCTGTCCATTGTTTTTGTGATCTTGTCAGGTCGATCGCAAAACGGAGTTTTTGTTTCAAAGTCGTTATCAATAGTAACTAGAAGTTAATCGCTAAGCTTATGAATCGAGAGGATCCGAAAGATCTTGTTAAAGTTATGTAATTATATTGTAAACATTAAAAATAAATTTATTAAGACTATGGAAAAGGCTCTATGCTTTCGACTTGACGATGATTATCTTCGATCGATTTCTGTTCATGGAAAAAGTAAAGGAGACGAAGTATCTTTTTATGCTAAGAACATGCTTTACAAAGTATCATTTACAATAATAATTTCTTTGTATCTATACGTTGTATGTAAAAATACATAGAAGATACTCTGATACGAATGATATTTTTTTTTCTTAAATAAATGTTCTCAAACGAATTATAAAATATTTTTACCCCTTTCATGATAGAATTAACTTATTTCATTGATCTAAATGCTATGGATTGTTTTTTAAATATAAATAATTAAACATGAGTTTGATAGTCTCAATGAACATCCGCTTTTCGTCCCATATTGGTTATTCAATTAAATATTCCCGCGTTAATTTGAACTTAAATCATGCTTTATGATGCGTTGGACAGTTGGATCAAATAAGTTTACAAAAATTGATTTCATTGACTGAATTTTAAACTATTATTTCTAAAAATATGTTAAGATTTGCTTTATTACTTAAGAATATGATTTTTATGCTACAAAGAAAAAAAACGCGGGCTGATAAACAACATCTGTGTTCCGGTGTTTGTTCCGGTATTTGGATTGGTCAAACCAAGGCCGACTACTGACGGAATGATCCGAACACTGAACTTTCAAACGTGTTTATCAATATGGCGTACCGATGTTTGAATTTGATCGTTACTTGTTAGCACATTAGAAAAGTTTGAGAAACACTTGTAAAGTTTTATTATTTACAGACAAAATTGATTGCTACTGTTTCAAAGAAAATATTGACTAAGGTAGCTTTTACGACGTGTTGTTAATATGGAGAATTTCGTGAAGATTGAGAAGATCGGTGAAGGTGAATGATGTTGGATAATACTTTGCAAATTATGTTTCTCTAATTAATATCCATTTGATTATATTTTTTGTGATCAGTTGCTCGTAGTTCTAGAACCTTTTGATTCAGTTTTAGTTAGGGTTGATCAGTTAATCTTTAACTTATGTTAGTTAATAGAAGAATTTAAATTTGTTTTCTTTTTTTCAATGGAGGTTATTAAAAGATGAGTATTTCAGAAGTAGTAGATTGAAACTAAGTGCTTGTGATAGTACATGGAATTTTTTGTTATGTTGAAAGATATCATTATTAATATTGGTCTATGCATAATAACAATTGTAAAGGAATAGTATTATAGTTTGAAGTTTTCACAGGTACTTACGGAGTGGTATATAAAGGGAGACATAAGAAAACAGGAGAAATTGTAGCTATGAAAAAGATTCGTTTAGAAAGCGATGAAGAGGGTATGCCATCAACAGCAATTCGTGAGATTTCATTGCTTAAAGAACTTCCACATCCAAATATTGTTAGGCTAATGGATGTACTAATGGAAGAAACTAGATTGTATCTTATTTTTGAGTATCTCACTATGGATTTAAAAAAGTATATGGATAGTTTAGAGAGTGGCAAATTAATGGAACCAAAAATGGTTAAATCTTACTTATATCAGGTTTGGAAATATAATAATACATATAATTATACTATGAAGATTTATGTATCCATAATTGCAGAGATTTATTATACATTGCATTTGATTTAATTTTAGATCACAAGTGCTATTCTTTTCTGTCATAAACGAAGAATCTTGCATCGTGATTTGAAACCTCAAAATTTATTGATTGACAAGTCAGGGGTGATAAAAGTAGCTGATTTTGGTCTTGGCAGAGCTTTTGGTATCCCAGTCAGGGTATATACACATGAAGTAGTTACTTTGTGGTACAGAGCTCCAGAAATTCTTCTTGGTGCCAGTAGATATTCATGCGCTATTGACATCTGGAGTATAGGTTGCATATTCGCAGAAATGGCAACAAAGAAACCACTATTTCAAGGAGATAGTGAAATTGATCAATTATTCAGAATATTCCGGTATGAAATGTACAATGTATTATTGTAGAAAAACCAAAAGTGCATAGTGGTAATGAGTATGTATTGTAGGATACTAAGGACACCCACTGAAGAAATATGGCCTGGTGTGTCACAGTTATCTGACTATAAGGCCACTTTTCCAAATTGGATTACTAATAATTTGGAATCACAAGTTAAAACATTAGATACAGATGGGCTTGATCTTTTGCAAGCAATGCTTGTTTATGATCCAGTACACAGAATATCCGCACGAGCTGCTTTAAAACATCCTTATTTTAACGATTTAGATACATCGAAATTACCGCCAGCATAAAGTGAAAAACCTACTGAAAATGGTAAATGTATGTTTCTCAGAAACTTGTGGCGTTTTAATTGTGTGAACATATAGAGAGTATGTCTCAGTGTGTATCAGAAAACTAATTTATTTATATGTAAGAACTCATTTAAGTTTCTCTTTTATGGTAATTCAGCAATTGATCTTTGCAACATAAAAAAGCAAATTGATGAATAAGGTAGTATGACAATATTATGTACTCCATAGTATTTAGTTTAACTTACTCTTTATGGTTATGATATACCAATTTAAATCAAAATGTGAAATTATAAATATCTTTAGTTATCTTACTACGGATGAAAACAAAAAAATTATATTTTTACGATTTATAATTAGAGCTGCGTTTTTGACAAAGGCAGCATATTTGGTAATATTAATTCAGCTTAGGCTATACCGTTACTGCCATGTGTACATATCATTGAAAAATTCACACGCTTACTAAAATATATATATCTTTTGTATTTTTATTATCAAATAAACGATGATATCATTTAAAAGTTCAATACTTTCACTAGGACTTTAATAACATTAGACAGTACACATTTGTACCGCTGTTTTTCCGCAGTGTGACGTTGTCTTTTATCTTGTAACGTGTAAATTAAGTTACATTATACGGAGAAACGAGAAGAAACGAAACCGTACGTGGTATTACAGCGATTCTCAGAATGATCAACTTGATTCACTTATGGATGACTCATGTACAGCGATGTAACAATATTGTGTGGTACCCGCATCTTTGAAAAAAAACAGGAAATAGTTTTAGTGAAAATATTTGTACAAAATTTAGAAAATAATGCGTTTCACATACTGCACGGCCAACAAGGTATTATTAGAATAATTATAAAATTCAGTATTGTAACATATCACGATATCACGGTTTATAATGTTTCATATTTTAATAAACAATATTCATAAAAAATGATGTTTATTTATTTGTTTTTATTTGTGTACAGAATGAGGTGCAATTATAAGAAGAATAAAATTGGAGAACTTAAAATAAATTATCATTGTAACAAAAGAATCAATATTCTAATTATAGTGCAACACAGACAATTATTTTGTATATAAGTAAAGAATTTCTTTCTTTTAATTTTTGAGAAGAACATATTGGATCACCGCACGTAGTCCATTCAAAGCGTGCGTGACCTATAATTGGATTCAGAGTGGGGTACGTCTCATAAAATCCTTCTCCATTGAATCCACTGTTTACAGTACCAGTTAAGAGACTGACAACATCACTTCACGGTGAGTATGAAAATTTAATATCAAACTGGTTTCCTTCATCCAGTTTTACATCATCAATTATTCATTCCTCATTAACTGATAATATTTTAAGATGAAATTTTAGACCTGAGGACTTCAGAATGTTGAAATTATAGGAATTTAAACTTCAAGAGTGAAGAATTTCAAAACTTTGGGAAATTCAAAATTGTTCTTTCATTGGTGATTTATGCAGCATAATAATTCACATATTCAGTGAAGAATATTTTAAAATGAAGAGGATTAAACTACTTGCATGAATAGATGTTAAGCTTATTTTTTCGTTTATGAAAGAAACTTTTTAGTTCCGTGTGCAGGAGATCTCGACTAAACAAAGTCGAGCTCTCGGCTCATTATTTCGTTGCATAAATGTATCTTGCTTGTACATTCGAGCCTGAGTGGCTCTTTCTTCTTCCCCTGCGTTAATTAGCGGCTCAGAGACACAAAGTACACCGTTCGCTCGTTGTCCATGTTAAATACGAGAAATCTGAGTCTTTCTCGATAAATCTGGCTACAGCGAGATCACCAAACTTGATCTTAATCTTGCATTAAAATGTCTCCGTTTCTTCTGAAGCTGAACAACGTTTTGTAAACGTACATAAAGGATTCTTTGTTTCAGACAAGGGTGATTCATCCTATTGATTAAACTACTTGTAGAAAAAATTTATGCATTTACTTTCAAGACATACTTTTTTACTATGCTAACAGAAGATAAGACTGTTTCGTAAATTGCTATCTCCATGTATAATTTGTAAACAAGAAGATAAAGAATTATAAATATAGAATTGCTCATCTTAGAATTCTGTAATTTGTCAATTCACATTTGTCATGTTAAGGTAATTAGAATATTTTTCTAGTTGTAATGTAAATTGTATTTTTGTTTCAGATGAAGATACTGAATTGTTTGGTGCTTCTAGCAGGATGCTTTATTTTTGCAAAAGCACACACTTATCACATGGGAGCTTGTCCCATTGTGGAGCCAATGCAAGGCTTTCAAATGAACAAAGTAAGTATAATCAAATTTATCTGACTTGATATAATTTCACTTTTAATGAAATTTCATTGAAATTCTAGTTTTTAGGAATATGGTACGTGATACAGAAGACGACGACTGCCAGCAAGTGCATCACTTACAATTACACTCGCGGCGAGGAACCGGGCGAATATATTATAACGCAGGATTCTGATCATCCAGTATTGGGTAAAATATAAATTTCATGTATAGAGTGAAAAATAGTTAAAAGAAAGTGTAGGTCAGGTCGCCCATTTTTATCTATGTCAATGAAAATTTGAAAATGTTTGGTATTTGGAAGTCAGGGCTCTGTAATTATCTCAATAGAACTGTAACTATTCAGCAACATATCTTCAGTAAAAGAATTTGTGGAACACCCCGTACATATGGCGGTAGCTTTTGAATTAATGAAAGAGGGGAATGTTGGATCCCATCCGGGACTCATAAAAGCATGTCAATAGGATAACTGTCTGGCAAGTGGGATGAATTATCCATAATGAAGTGATGTCTCTATACGCAGGTCTAACGCCATTGAAGCACGAGTACCATTATACCGGCAAATTGACTGTTTTGGATCCGAGTACAGCCGCTCGAATGCAAGTACATTTTCCTCTTAGTAAGTATCCACCTACTATTTCTCATTTAAATAACTTTTGGGAATACTAATTAACTCGTATATTTCATTCGCAGGTATAGCAGGATCTGCATCCCATGTAGTATTCCTCACGGACTACGAAAACTACGCGGGCATCTTTACTTGCCAGAAACTGGCGTTCGCCAATCGTCAGAGTGCTACGATCCTCTCCAGGCGTCGTGAACTCGACAAGAGTTACGTAGACAAAATACGTGAGAGATTGAGCTACTACGGAGTGGATCCTTTCGACTTGAGCATTATCTCCCAAACCGGTTGTCCACGAGGCAATAATACGTTGGACATCAATATTGACCCCAATACATTTACCGCTGAGAATTTCGGCAACGCAGTTCGTAAAGCTGGCGAGAAACTGGGAGACGGTGTTCAATGGGTCGCCAGTGCGGGAAGCAAAGTATACCATAAACTAGCTGGAAGCGAGGAGAAAAGTACCACTAAGCCGGAAGAGAACACGAGAGCCGCCATTAACAAGGATTATGAGACGAACGAGGTCGAATGGATCCCTTAAACATTAAGATAAATGTTTTAGCTGGTCTGGTACTGATGGACCATGTCCTATTGAAAATATTTTACCACCGAGAACATATTCCTTTTAGATAGTTATTTTAAGGTTGATGCAATTTTTAAAATTTTTATTTTGGATTATGATGATGATAATGAATTGTTAAAATGTATATTGTTAAGAGAGGCGACTGTTAGAACGAAATTGAAATTCTGAGAACTGTGTGGATTTCTTCTTTGACGTATATTAATAAATTAGAATTGTAATGATAGGAAATAACTAGTCGTGGAACTGAATGAGAGAGAATCTCTTTACAATGTTATATATATATTGTAGAATTTATGAGAAAATATATGTAAATATAAGATAACAACAAAATTTGTTCTCTTTCTTTTCCTTCCTTTCCCTTCCTTTCAAAAAGTACAAAACAACTTAATTATTTCTGCTTGATTATTTTTTAATTATTTTACTCGATTATATTTGATTAAAAATTTCGTATTCACTATGGAAATATCAGTCGGTAAAAGTACAATTTGATCAGCGCCATCTAGCGGACGCCATTTTTGAGCTACTCCTGGTAGCAGGATCGCAGGAAACTGAGGAGGTAATCGCTAAATCAAGAGGTAACCTGCCCACTTACGCGCATACGCAGTAGATCAAACTAGCTCCTCCCCTCCAATATGGCTGGCGCCTCCCGATACAAATGGAGTTAACGATAAAACATTAGTAATTGCTTGTTTTAAGAGCACAATCTATGCACTTTTATGATTGAAAAATAATCTGTGGACCATTATCTATTTTTTCATACAATATTTGTTAGACTTTTCATTGAAAAAAATTAATTATTAATAATTATTCCATGAGCATAATATCAATAGGCATTTCAATTTATTTTCAATATTTGAGCAACATTGTACACTCTGTTAGGTGCGAATTATTATTCTTTGTTCTTCCTGAATAGATTTAAGCACAATAAAGTGCTTAAATATTACTTTATGGTTAGTGGCATTCGTTTATTCTATAGGGCGCCATTTTGAAAGTCACGCCCCTGATGACGCATACAAATGCGCGGGAAACCTCCTGGTTTAGCAAATACCTCTTCGTTTTCCTGCGCTCCTGCTACCAGGAGTAGCTTAAAAATGCCGTCCGCTAGATGGCGCTGATTAAATTTTAATTTTACCGACAGATTTTCCATGAATGAAAAGATAATTTTAAACTATATACGTAGTATACGAGTAAATATTTCAGATTTTGGTCTCCCACATGCAGCTATTGTATCGAGTCGGAAAATTAAGATTGATTTGAGAATTCTCCTTTTTAGAATTGTATAACTTTAAACGTCGGTATTTCAGATTTTAGGACATGAATTTCCGTAAGGTGATTAGTCTATTCTATATTTCGTTTGTGGTGTCAGCATTGTAGTTGTGGAGTGTTGGGTGTTGTCTTTTATATTGATGATTCCGTAAAGCGTTTTAAAAATGTTATTCAAAAGTTTTATAAACGTGCTTCTAATATTCTTTAGTACATTATCTCATGTATATGGTATGCAAAATATTTCTGCGTTCATAATTGTTGTTAAGCATTGCATTACTTCTCTCATTGATAAATTTAAAAGATGTTAAAACTCATTTATAAAATCATAACTCTCAGTTCCTAAATTGCAATTAATGTGGTGATAATAATTATTAAAATTTATTTATAGGACAAAACCACACACTTACATGGTGTACAATGTCAGAAGCTGAACAAGATAAATGCAATGCATTTTCCAGAGCAGTTGATCGTGAAATAGTTTTCTTTGAACGTAGTTACATTAAATTAGAATGTAAACAAGCATCAACTAAAGAAGAATGTATGACTATGTTGGATCAAGAGATAGCACAAATAACTACATTAGATGCAGGCGAAATTTTTATTGCTGGCCGATATCATAGTTTAATACCAATAATGCAAGAAATATATGAAAGCGGATTGAATTATCAGTATGCAGTAGCAGTTATTAAAAAAGGCTCTATGCCAGAAGTTCAGAGCTTACAAGATTTAAGAGGCAAAAAAGCTTGTTTTCCTGGTCTTGGAATGTTAGCTGGCTGGATTATTCCTATTTATACTGTATATATAACTTTCATTTATTACATCATCGAATCAATATATTTCACTAAGTAATTATTTTACCTTTATATTGTTCATAGCTAATGAAACAAGGTGGACTAGAAATAATTGACTGCAATAATCATGTGAAATCTGCCATTAAATTCTTTGGACCTAGCTGTGCTGTAAATTCATTGATCGATAAATATAATCCATTAGGTATACTTGATATTTAATTTACTGTTACATGCATTGTGTAGATATTTGATAATAATAATGTTAATAATTTATAATTTAAGGTGACAATTCTGATCAGTTATGTAAACTGTGTATCGGAAAAATACCTGGAGGAAGGTGTACCACTTCAGATCCTTATGCAGGATACGAAGGAGCATTTAGATGTCTAGTAGAGGCAGGAGAAATTGCCTTTTTAGTACATACAACAGTGAATGAAATGACATCAACAACTTTTGACTATAGTAAGTTCAACATTCCTCTGATATTATATGCAGTAATAAAATGAATACTAACAATTTTTCTTTCAATAGCCTCAGTAAAGAAAGAACAATTTGAACTGCTCTGCCGCGATGGTACGCGTAAACCTGTTGACGATTATAAACTTTGCAATTGGGGTACTGTTCCTTCACGTGCTGTAGTCACATCCTCTGCTACACAACTCGAAAACCGTCGAATCTATCAACGATTCTTAGAAAGAGCAGTTAGAGTGTTAAGCAAACACAGCTCAAGAAATTCAACAGATTTTTATGATAATCGCTTCGAAAATCGAGCAGGTTTGAATAATCGATATGATGAAAATAATTTTACCAGAAGCGGATTTGCTAATCCTAATGAATATAACACAGAAGATTCTGAAAATCGTAATGGATTCGAAAGGAATCTGAACGGGAATGAATTAAATCCATGGGATAAAACTGAAGCAACGAATGTACAGCCAATAGAAACGTTCGATTTGTTTGAATCTGCACCAAGATATGGAATGCATCACAACTTATTGTTCTCTGTAAGTGAAATATTTATTACTAGTATATCATTGTTTTTTATAATCTTATATTTCTTATATGATTTTAGGATTCAGCACGGGATTTTGTCCAGTTGCCAGAAAAGATTCAGACGTATAGTGGTTATTTGGGCAGATCTTTGGATCCAATTTTAGAAGTGCGTCGTTGTACTGTTAACAGAATGACTTTGTGCGTTACGTCTGATCCAGAAATGGAAAAGTGTGTGAAGATGAAGGTAGAGACAAATATGTATTTAGTTAAACTTTGTGTTACATCTCACAAATTATAAGTCTATTAATATCAATCCTGGCTATTTCAGATAGCATTAAAAGCGCAGTTACTGAAGCCGGAATTAAACTGTTATAAAGGTCACAGTCAAATTCATTGTATGCAAGCTATACAGAATGGGTAGGTAAAATAATAAACTAAGAGTGTAAATTTTACTGTAACGTAACACTAATTATTATTTCAGAATTGCTGACGTAGCAGTGCTAGATAGCAGCGACGTATACACTGCCGGTTTACGTTACGATTTAGTTCCATTCATATCTGAAATGTATAATTTGCCTACTCCAGAATACTATGTAGTCGCAGTGGCGAAAGAGGAGGACGATAATACGGACTTGACATACTTAAAAAATAAGTATACATGTCACACTGGAATTAATACGGCTGCAGGCTGGGTATACCCACTCGCATATCTTATTTCCAATACATGGATTAGAGGCTATGGTTGCGACTCTGTTCGTGCAGCCGCAGAATACTTCAGCAAATCTTGCGTCCCGGGTGCGCTCAGCACCGAATATAATACTGGTATGCGTTTGACTTGGACTCGACAATTTTATTGGCAACGACTGACGTTTTGTACGTTACAGGTGTACCTTACGATAATATGTGTGACTTGTGTCACGGTGCAAGCTTTCGCTACTGTCGCAGAGACGCGTCCGAAGACTACTTCGGATACACCGGTGCTTTCAGATGTTTAGTCGAGGGAGGAGGAGACGTGGCCTTCGTGAAGCACACGACGGTCGCCGAAAATACAGACGGAAAGCGAAGAGAGACCTGGGCGCGTAATACCTTCACGAAAGATTTCGAATTGCTTTGTCCAGATGGCACTCGTCGACCAACCACTGACTACATACACTGCAATTTGGGGAAGGTCGCAGCCAACGCTATAGTCACTCGCGGCGGCTATTACGGATACAATGAGACGCAAATAAACGCATACATAAATTTATTTATATATGCCCAGCAATTTTACGGTAGAAAGGAGCAGGACGAATTCAGTTTCAGCATGTTTTACAGCACACCGCCGTACAGCGATCTGATCTTTCAAGACGCCACACAACAACTGGTGGTGATACCGCCCGAAAAAAGGGAGTACAGTACATATTTAGGTCCAGACTTTATGAGAGCTAGGAGAATCGTGGACTGTAACGCTGGAGCATCAGCCATTGAACACTCGATACTAGCCACGATAGCTATGATTATACTTACTTGCATGTTTAGCAGATAAAATTTAGATCTCTCAACCAATGAATCTTACATGTACATTGAACAAATTATTCGACGCTTATCGTACTAATCGTACACATTTAGATAGAATGACACACAAATTTTATAATCTTTGTATGAAACATCAAACACTGATTATAAATATTTTATATATTGATACATTGCAAACGTTTTTAAGATATTTGTATTAATTTGTAAATTCTAGACTTAAGTAACTCCGTCCGTTTTAAAGACTTTACAAGATCTGATAAGGTTTATTACATATACCGTCCATTAATATTTTTATATATACAGAATAAAGTTTTATAATAACTTTTTAATCTAGTAGACTTCGTTACATCTTTACCTTTTTTCCTGGAAAAATCCATATTAATTTTTATATACTTTTGGAGTCTGTTAATTCCTTCAGTTTTTTTTGCACTGTTAAAAATAAATTTTAAGTATTGAGTTAATTAGTTATTAATAGAAGTTAAAGTATGGAATAAGAACCTAAGGAGAATAATCGAAGACCTATTTTCTTCGGTAGTACGATAGGCACAGACTTTTTCTTCGATTTTATTGTTAAACTTCTTGACACATTTTTCGATTTTAATTTTTTTGGCTTCAAAATTTTGCGAGGAATATTTGGAGACACTGTGACTTTATGTTTAATAGGAAAGCGAACCATTTTAGTGCGCTGAAGATCAAATATTAATTATTTAAGCAGCTGATCTAACATAATATGTTTAAGAAAAGACTCACATTGGAAGACTTGTGTTCTGACTGATTTTTTGTCGATTTAGGCTGAGCTAATACATCAATACGTTTTTTAACATTTTTCTTTAATTTCTTACGACGTTTCTATAAAATAAATAACATGTAAACCTAGTCAAAATTTGTTATATTATAATTTTACTTTTTTTGGTTTTCCATCCAATGTTATCAAATTATCAAACTTTATTACTTCGGCGGTGCTCTTTACTTTCCTAGGAGCACACCAATAATTTTTATTTCTAGTTTGCTTTTTTCTTGTAGGCTCCGATGTAATTTGTTCGCTGTGTAAAAATTTATTTAATGAGAAATTGAAAAGTAGAGCTACGAGAAAAATTACACTAACTTGGTCATTTTGACGACAAATAAATTTGTGTAAATTTAAAATTGTGTGATTAGAAAACTTGAAATTTTATGATTAGAAAGCTTGAAATTTTATGATTGAAAAACTTGAAATTTTATGATCAGAAAACTTGAAATTTTGTGATTGGAAAACTAGAAACTTTGTAATTACAAACTAGAAATTTTGTAAGAAATTGATCGTCGTATTGACAGAAACAAATTGAAGTTTCTAAACGATCCTCAACTACCGTCGTTGTCAAACATCAAAATTTAACCCTACAGCAAACATCTCAAAATCTCCAGTTCAACTAAACCAACAATCCACAAATAGACCATAAAAGAAACTACAGAAACTCGATTAACGCTATGAACACTGATGCTGTCCCAGGAAACGTATCAAAATACGAAAAGTTATCAAAACCGAAGGAAAGAATCGATCGAACGAGTAATTACAATGCTTTTAATGTAAGTATATCTCCTCAAGCCAAAGAAAGCAGATTAACATAATTTGTTCTGTTTCAGGTAAAGCCCGAGGCATTATCTTATCAGATTACAGACTCCATAAACAAACTGGCTCAACCGAAACGAAAACAGGTCGCTAATATATCAAACGTAACCAACAGAAGCTCCGCAAATAATGGTACTTCTAATTTGTAAAACCTTGAATCATAATTGCAAATATGTTTAACGATGCTTTGTTAGGGAAAGAGCGCTACAAGTTGATAAACAGCAACGAGCAATCAAAGGACGCGCAAGAGTCGAAGAAGAAGAAGTTTTTGTTGGACACGTATGCTCGTATAGTTGCAGCGAGGAATAAACGATGCTCGAAACGTCTGCACGAACTTGCGAAGCCGAAGCATCCTGTTAGAAACGAAGCGTATGATAATTATGATTACTTTCAAACGATGAAGAAGTACGACGCTAAACCTCCGGCGCTGAAGAAAAAATAAACTATAATTTGGAACGATATGATAATGTGTAACGGAAATATAATTGAACTGCAAAATTGAATATTGTTGCTTTTAATTATAAAACGCTAGATGTTAAATTAAGCATATTATATAAAGCATTGATTAGTATTCAATACGAATGAGAATGAACATTATCAAAGTAATGACAGATAAAACAAACGAAGATCAAAGTCTGGGTTTCTTACCCGAATCCGATTACCTCAATCGGTGCCGCAAAAATGGATAAGTTTAAAATAATCATGGCATGAATAAGTCTAAAAAAATACCGGAACATGTCATCAACTTGTGCGGTGAAAGTCACCACTTTCTTCGCTAAACTCAGAACACTAACCTAAGATGCAATCGTTTCCATTTGATTTGATTTAAAAGCTCATTAGACAGTTATAATGGCTCCCAGAGTTAAACCCAATCCTCGTAGAAGGGAGACGAAGAGTGAAAAGGAATTAAGGAGGGACAAGCAAGGTCGAGGTAAACCGGAACCACGTAGGGCAACGGTAGCTAGATCAGGAAGGGGTAGAAGAAGAGTAGACAGGAGAGGCAGAGGAAGGTAGATTTGAAGTAATTGGATAATAAAATTAAATTTGAGAATATATGAGGCTTGTTCTTTTAGATTGGGAAGAGGTGCACAGGAGAAGGTGAGAGGATGGCTGGCCACGCCGCAAGATTGGGCACGTTTCAATGCTTGGGCGAAGATCAATGCTCAACCGAAGAAGATACCGGAGCCAGAACCCATTGTTAGTTCAAAATTAAAGGATTATGTAGTTGGTGTTAGGTGCACTGATAGTTGCATCTTCATGGATAGTTACTTTTATAGATAGTTGTCTTCATAGGTAGTTATTTTGATAGATTGTTGTGTTCATAGATAGTTATCTTCATGGATAGTTAGTTTGACAGATAGTTGTATTCATAGATAGTTATCTTCATAAACAGTTATCTTCATAGATAGTTGTCTATATAGACAGTTATTTTCAAAGACACTTATCTTCATAAATAGTTATGTTCATATATAGTTGTCTACATAGATGCTTATTTTTATAGACAATTATCTTCATAAACAGTTATCATCATAAATAGTTATGTTCATATATAGTTGCCTATATAGATACTTATTTTTATAGACAATTATCTTCATAAATAGTTATGTTCATAGATAGTTGTCTATATAGATACTTATTTTTATAGACAATTATCTTCATAAACAGTTATCTTCATAAATAGTTATGTTCATATATAGTTGCCTACATAAACAGTTATTTTTATAGACAATTATCTTCATACATAGTTATCTTCATAGACAGTTCTTCATTCCACTCAATACTAACTGCACCATTTTCCAGGTCCGCCCAGCAAAGCCACTATCAAAGCTAAAAAAAAGAATGAACGTCCTCGCCGAACCACGAAAAGCAGTAGATCCAAGCATCCACTGCAAGCTAGACACAAGTGTCTCCAGAGCAGCGTTACAAGCCGTTGCATCGACGCGAACGAACCTACTCGCCTTGCCAAATATAAGACTGATGGACTACGGACGAGTTTTCTATCAAATCTCACCGGCAGCGTTGACATACGAGGCATCACCGAGGATACTTGCATTAAGTCAGCCCCGTAAAATTCTTCCTGAGGAATGTCAGCCTCCTGCAGTAAGCGAGTGTCGTCCACCATTGGACGAAGATAGGTTGAAGGAGTTAGCAATGCAGAGGAAGTTGCAGCACTGTCCTGAACAACTCACTAAAGAAGAAATGGAAGAACTGTTTACACCGTTAGGTACACGGAGGACGGCGCTGAAGTATCGGGTAATATTCTTTATTTCTTTTAATAGGAGTTATGATTAAAGTTATCCTTCGTAACAGATTACGCCGTGGGTAGAGTTTCTGGCATTGCCGGCGTACAAGGCGATCAAGGAAAGGAAAGACGAACAGGCGGTGATTATGAAGAAAACGATAATCAAGGACGGAGAACAGAGAGCGAAAGAGGCTTTCGTGGAGTACAAAAAGAGAAGGGCGGAAGAGATAAAAGAAGAACGGAGGTTGAGACGGTTGAGAAGGAAATTGTGTGAAGAAGAGAAGAAGAAGGAGGAGCAAAGAAAATTAGAGGAAGAAAGAAAGTTAGAGGAGGGAGGAAAGAAAAGGGGTGAAGAATACGAGTGTGACGATTTAGAGTATCTAGCGGAGGAGTCTCAAGAAGAAGAGCGTGAGGAGAAACCGAAGGTTAAGAGAAGGAAGCAGGTGAAGAGGAAGAGACGGACTCGAGATGATGGTGATGGGAAAGGAGACGGTGAAGAGGAATTGACAAAAGAAGAAAAAGAGAAGAGGAGGAAGGAGGAAGAGAGGAGAGAGAGATTGAGGAAGAAGAGAAAACATGCTTGGAGATTTGCGCCGATGCCTTGTAAAGAGGATCCGTTTGAAATCGATGAGTCGACTTTGAAATATGAAGGTCTGCTGTGCAGTTAAATACATTACTACATGGTTGCATTGATACATTATTACATTACTATATGGCTCCATTGCTATATTGGTATATTACTACATGGCTGCATTGCTACATTATTACATTACTACATTACTACATTACTACATTATTGCATTACTACATCACTACATTACTACATTACTACACCATTACATTACTACATTACATTACTGCATTTGACGGATTAAATGTATTAATGTATTAAGATGATCCATTAAGTAGTAATGTAGTAATGTAATAATGTAGTAATGTATTAATGTATTAACCTATTAATGCATTAATACAACAATGTCTTAATGTACTAATGTAGACTCATGTTCCCTCCCTTGCAGCAAGTCCTCGTATGACAGAACTCTCCAAACCTGTAATCCGTAAAAACAGATCTATAAAGGCCCACCCTTTCGTCGTCAAAAAGTCTGCCTTATCCGCGTCAGCTTCCGGTAGGGTACAAGACTTAGCAAAACCACCAAGACCTCGAAGTCCTGTTACACGAAGACCACCTCGCGAGAAGGACGCCTACGGAAAACCAATATTTAAGCTACCTGTAAAATTCGTTTTTAAGAATTTTTATTTATATAATTATAATAGTTAAAATGTCTAAATTTGTATAGCTAACATAAAATTTGTTCTTTTAGCCCTATGGGAAGAAGTTACCCAAAACGAAACCCTATAAAATGGGCGAGTGCCCGAAGGAGGATAAGAAAAAGAAAAAGAAAGTCAGAAAGCGGCCAATTGATCCGATTGCCTACGAACCAACCGTCGATCCGTGTATAGATCCAGATTTAGCGAAGAAACAGAAAAAAGAGAGGAAACGAGCTGCGAAGCTGCCTTCGAAGAGGAAAACTAGGAGAAGAGGTAGGAGAAGGGAAGCGAGTCGGATGAAGGAACCTTCAAGAGTGACTATAGCCGAAGTTGAAGGTGAAGAAGAAGAAGAGGTGGCAGAGGAGGTGGTAGAGGAAGCGGAGGTGGAGATAGAGGAGGAATAAATACAAATCAATATAATAGATATTAAGATTTTTAAGGAACAATAAAAAGAAACCCGTGACTTTGATCTTAAAAAGTTGTTTGCACGTTTTGGAGTAACTGTTGGGTGTCGATGAGTAACTGTTCGCGCGTGTAAATATATATAAGTTATCGTATGAATAGATAATGCATATTGACAGTAATACGAGCATGTGGCTCATATGTTTGATGTTCTAAGAATTTCCGCGATTACATAAACCGGTAAAACATGTAAAAGGCGTTTGAACGTAAACAAGGAAAATGCATTATAAATATTGTGTAATCTAGTTCAGGGAACAGATTACATTAATCATACCAATTACCTAATCACACTGGCTTTACAATGATAAAACACAATTACCAATTTTATCGTTTGGAAATTCGAAAGGAAACGAGGTCAATGTTAAGCAGAATATGTCGCAATAATCAATTTACATTATAATCCCATCTTGAGCTCACAAATTGTATATTCTTACTCAGGGTATAAAATACATCTTTGTGTTGATTGTCGTCTCAGTTCTGTTCAGACAGCGGTGAGTCAACGGTCTTAATCGAGGACTTTCCATATGTTTAATATTCGAGACACGCACAATTATCATTGAACATGAAGCTATTTCAAATACTCCTGCTTCTCGTTATCGGTTATGCGCACTGTTGTGCACATCATCCGGAAGTGGGAGCACCAACCGGAAGAATTCGTGGCTCTATTTTCAATTCAAGGCTTGGGAAAAAGATTTATACCTTCCGTGGTGTGAGATACGCCGAGCCACCTACGGGAAATCGACGCTTTCAGGTAAATTCGTTTTTATTAATCCTGGAAACATTCGTAAACGTTTGTCAAACTTATCCTTCAACCGTGAGAGCAGAGAAGATTCTTTGTGTTTCCTTTTATTTATGGGTTACCAGAATAAGGCAATCTTTGTAATTTTCTCACGTTGCAGGTTGCCACTCCGGCTGCAGACTGGAATTATGTTTTCGATGCCTCTGAGGAAGGTCCTTCATGCCCAAATTTGGACGTTAACATATCAATGTCGGAAGATTGCCTGCGTTTAAACGTTTATACTACAAAAGTATGTTTCATCAGTTTAACCTTGATACGGAATTACACAGAGTATAAAACGTAGTTTAAATATTACAGCTACCTTCGGAGACTGAAAATGTAAAACGACCGGTACTAGTCTTCTTTCATCCTGGAGGATTTTACTCTTTCTCTGGACAGAGCTTCTACTTTGGTCCCCAATATCTGATGGACAAAGACATCGTTCTAGTTACTGTTAACTATCGACTAGGCACATTAGGTAATTTAATATATTAATAACATATTTCATATATTAATAACAAGAATAATTTGTTATCTAATCTTTTCTCTGAATCTTCCAGGGTTCTTAAGTACAGGTGACGCGCAGGCACCAGGAAATTTGGGCCTAAAAGACCAGGTGCTCGCCCTCCGTTGGGTCAAAAGAAACATAGCAGCCTTCGGAGGTGATCCAAATTCCGTAACAATCAGCGGCTGCAGCGTAGGAGGACTCAGCACGACCTTGCACCTGGTGTCCCCAATGTCTAAAAATCTGTTTCACAGAGCGATCGTGATGAGTGGATCGCTCATGAACGCGGAACCTTATCCGACCGAGCAAAAAACCCTCGCAAAAAGACAAGCGGAGCGTCTGGGTTGTCCGTCTGACGACAGCGCGGCTATGTTGGCGTGTTTCAAGTCGAAGCCAGTGCAGAACTTCACGGATACCATGTCTAGCCTTTTCGTTAGTTTAATGACTCGTTACAGAATATTTAAGAACTTTAGAATTCAAGAATAAGAATGAATTCTTAACAAAATTCTTAAGAAAGAATGTTACATTTATGAATTGTTTTAGGAATGGTACGGAGATCCGATTCTGGTATGGAAACCAGTGGTAGAACCCGAAGTCCCAGGCGTAGAACGCTTCCTCCCAGCACAACCCTATGAACTGATCAGACAGAAAAAGTTCCATCAAGTCCCTGTCATGTTTGGAGTGACCAAAGACGAGTTTGGAGGAGTGGTTGTAGGTGCGTTGGATTTAATGTAAACCTTGAAGTATGGGTTTTACCATTTTATTTTTAGCGTTCGAGAATTCAACGAAACAAGGCAATGATGTTTATCGTGAAATAAACGATAACTGGGACAGAATTGCACCTATCAGTTTTATGTACGAACGTGACACACCGCGGTCGGCGTATATCTCCAAAGAATTGCGGCGATTTTATTTCAATAACAAACCGATTGATTCAGCTAATAGAGACGGCTTAGCTCATGTATGTTATAAAGAAATTTTTCTTTGCTTCTGATATGAAGATCTTCATTTGATGGAAATTATATTAACAATTTATGGATTTGCAGATTTATGCGGACAGCGTAATTATATTTACAATGTACCGCGGTGCAAAATGGATCGCTGAAAATTCCAAGCAACCCGTCTATTTTTACGAGTCCGCATATCAAGGACGTTATAGTTTCACTATGTGGAACGCCACTACGCCATACGGTAATTACTAATATACTCAAGTATTTAATCTATAATTTATCCCTCGATTAACTTTATGTTTCTATTCCAGGAGTCGTGCACCAAGACGATCTGCAATATTTATTCTTCATGAAGGCTCTTTTCCCGTTTATCGATAAAACTGCACCCGAAGATCCGATAGTGGAATTATACACAACTCTATGGTCCAGTTTCGTTAAGAGCGGCGAGCCCGTTCCCAAGAGTGGCGCATTTAAGAAGATAAAGTGGGACAGGTTTGTTCCTAAACAAGATAACTACTTGGAAATTAACGCGAATCCTACCATGAAGACTGGTCTTTATCTTGATAGAATGCAGGAATGGGAAAGACTGTTCCCTTTACCTTCTACGGTGTAAATTGCAAAAATGTTTTATGTATGAATAAATTGGATAATATATTCTAATCTGCTGTCTTGACTTTCCTTGTTCTTTAGTTGTTAAAAATTAGAAGTAATTTGTGTGTATCACATGTATGTTTTGTATGTATGTTTTGCATATTTTGTATGTATGTATGTTTTATATGTTTTACATGCATGTATGTATGTTTTATATGTTTTGTATGTATTACATGTATTATATATGTTATATGTACTGTATGTTTTGTATGTATTATATGTATTATATGTACTGTATGTTTTGTATGTATTGTATGTTTTATGTGTTTTGTGTGTATTACATGTGTTATATCTATCAATATCGCTATCACCGGTTTATTAATTGTTACGTCACCAAACTTGAGGTCACAACACTTGCAATATAAATATATGATAATGAGAATAGTACAAGTATTACCAAATACATTAACATATAATATTTCTGCGATAATCAATATCCAGAATTTTTTCGAATAACCTTTAACCCTTCTGATAAAATTATAATTGCAAGTATAACAAATTTGGAGGTCTTTACATAAGCGTTTATAAGATACCATTGTTCTCGCTCTGGTAATTGGATTTTCCCACTCGTTTTCCTCTTAGCGATCATATAAATTGTCCCGTTGCTCCTGCGTTCTTCAGTACAACCAGCACCGGTTACCGGTGCATTCAGACCAGTCAGTTCTTGTTCCCTTCAGTGGGAATTTTTATTAAACGAGAAACGTTTTCAAGATGAAGGGTATTTTTATACTGTTCGGTATCTTTGTAGCTATCAATGCTCAACATACTAAGGGAGGCTCGAAATCGAATGAGAATCCCATAGTAGCGGCTCCGATTGGTAAGATTCGGGGCTCGATTCTGACTTCGAGACTTGGGAAGCCGATTTACTCGTTTCGAGGTGTGAGGTATGGCGAACCACCCACTGGACAGCAACGTTTTAAGGTAAACTTTGCAGTTAAATAACGGCGATTAATTTGCAATTAAGTGCAACGTATAACAATTTGAATTTCAATGCGAGAAAGATCCGTCAATGCGTAACAAAAGTAAATTACAGTCACTCGATTAGCAAGATTGCGCTTTCACAAGTGGTGAATCACTGTTACAATGTCAATGTACAGATTATATTATTCGAGATAATATCACAATCACGCAGAAAGAATTAAAGATTGAAAATTACAATAAATGTTTTCAGCCTCCAACTCCAGCGACAGACTGGAAGAATGTCTTCGACGCAACTGAGGAAGGACCCAGTTGTCCTCGTCCGACAGGAAAATTACAATCCGAGGACTGCTTGCGATTAAACGTTTACACCACAAAAGTAAGGAACCTTGATTCAATATAACGTTGATTTCTCAAATAAAATTGACACAAGCAACACCTGAAATTAAACATCAAATGCAATTAAACTTCTACTTAAATTTCAGCTGCCTTGCAAGAACGAAAATGTGAGCCGACCAGTTATGATATTCATACACCCAGGCGGTTTCTACGGATTTTCGGGACAGAGTTTAAACTTCGGACCGCAATATCTCCTCGATCACGATATCGTCTTAGTTACAATTAATTACCGTCTCGGATCGTTAGGTAATTTATAATAAAATGTTTAATGTAATTGTGTTATTGATCTTAATTTTAATGCAGGCTTCCTCAGCATGGGCGACAGTTTGGCACCAGGTAATATGGGGATGAAAGATCAGGTTGTAGCACTTCGTTGGGTTCAGAGGAATATCGCTGCTTTCGGCGGTAATCCAAATGACGTCACTTTGTGCGGCTACAGTGCCGGAAGTTTCAGTATTATGTTACACATGGTGTCCCCGCTGTCTCAGGGATTATTCCACAAAGCTATCTCGATGAGCTCTTCGGCCATAGGAAATGACGTCTACGGCTCTATTTCGCAGAATGGACAGAAAGAGCTCGCTAGAAAGCAAGCTAGATTGATGAATTGTTCTACTGAGACAACTGCTGCGATTTTGTCTTGTCTCAGAGAAAAACCGATGGAAGATTTTCTGAGCACCTTTAACGACATGTTTGTGAGTAGTTTTACACTGTGTTTGTACACCAGCAATAATCATTGATATTAATAATAATGATTTAATAATCGTTTATGATAGGACTGGCACGGTAATCCAATTTTGCTGTGGAAACCCGCCGTGGAACCCGAAGGTGTTCCAGACAGATTCTTAACTGCACAGCCGTACGATTTGATCAAGAAAGGAAAGTTCCAACAGGTCCCGTACATTCTTGGAGTAACAGAGAACGAATTTGGAGGAATAGCTTCCTGTAAGTGCTTCAACTGTGACATTAATATCCACATGTACTCAGTTTTACATTTATTTTTCAGTATACGAACACACTGATAATGGATCGTTCTATCGTCAACTGGACGAGAATTGGAACAGGCTTGCGCCTATTATATTCATGTACGAACGCGACACTCCACGATCAAATTATATTAGCAGAGAGTTGAAGAAATTTTACTTCAAGGGTCAGCCACTTGGATCGGCGACCTACGAAAACCTTAAACAGGTTCGTACGAAATTTATGAGACCGAATGTTGATGATCGTGTTAATTATTAATATATCTTGCAGATATTAGGCGATGCTGTCCCTACATTTGCCATGTACCGAGCAGGCAAGTTGTTTGCTTCAGTGTCAAAGCAACCAGTGTACTTCTATAAATTTACTTTCCAAGGACGATATAGCTTCCGCATGTGGAACGAAACCACGCCATCTGGTAAAGTTTCTCCTCTTTGTTATTTATTTACAGTAGCTATACCCTTCCGAACTTATTCGAACTTTGATGTTACAGGTGTGAATCATCACGACGATCTGATGTACCTCTTCTTCATGAAGGAATTCTTCCCGTACTTCGAAAACAGGGACCCTGAAATTCCTATGGTGGACCTTTATACAGCCATGTGGGCGAATTTCGTGAAAACCGGTGAACCCATTCCTAAAGACCACGACAAACTTAAGAACGTACGGTGGACTACGTTCGATCCCCAACAGACCAATTTCTTGGATATCAATCTTCATCCGACTATGAGAACTGACTTCTTCCCTGAAAGAATGCGAGTGTGGGAGAGACTTTTCCCTGAACCATCGAGTGGAGTGAAACACTGAACGTATTATATTTTACAGTAGATCCTGTTCGATAAACCAGGAATTATTTTCTTATCTGCTTCTTGTATTGAGCTTAAAATAAAATGTTATAAATTTATAAAAATATTTATTACTGTCACAGTTGATATAGTCGGTATAAATTATAAAGAGCAAAACAGATAATTAGGAATGAAATCAATACTTGAATAGTCAAAACATTTCTAAATCTTTGGATCTGTCGGTTGAAGTTTCACCAAGGCTTCGCTGAGCTCCCAAAACTTTTTACCTTTCGCTGCGTCCGTTACTTCGCCAGAAAGTTCTTGTATCTGAAATTGTCATCCATGTTGTACCGAATCGGAACGAATAAATTTACAAATTGTATTTACAAACTTACGCGACAATCCGAAAAGTATTTGCCAGAAATTCCGTTCACTTCGTCCGAGACAGCGAGGTGCACAGAGGTCTGAGCGCCCTGTTCAGGCGTTCTGAAGAAAGTACTCAGTATAAATCCCAGTATCCACGATACTGGAGGCGGCACCTTCTTCCAAATGCCAGTATTTATCAGTCCAGGATGAAGGCAATTAGCCGTGACCCCGGATCCTTCGAGACGTCTTGCCAGCTCGAACGTAAACACAATATTCGCGTACTTAGAGACGTAATACAAGTACGCAGGGAACGTTGTTGTTGGATTCACGTTATCCAAATTTAACCGCGCGAGGACGTATAGACTCGATGCGACGACCACTATCCGACTTGGTTTCGAACGTTTCAGCAAATCTGTCGAAAAGAAATAAAAATGGAATACAAAGTTTTTTGCGTTGTTGAAAAACATTTATTTTACCGATTAAAAGATGCGTGAGTAGAAATGGTCCGTAATGATTTGTCGCCATAGTCATTTCTAAACCGTCCTCCGACACCTTCTTCTCGAACACATCTGCAGTTCCTGCGTTGTGAATTAACACGTCTAACCGGTCTTCTTCGCGATTTATTTGTTCTGCGAAGTGTCGGATCGAAGAGAAAGATGACAGGTCGAGCTTTCGCACAACTATGTTCGTATTGCCGGTTTCTTTGACTAACTCCTCTGTGGAAAGAATTTATACTATTTAAAAGAAGTATATTCTAAAATTTAAAGTGTATGGTTTGAGAAATAAATTTGAAGTTAATAGCAAAGTAATTAATTCTAAAAACCTTTGAATTTTTCTGCAGCTTCCTCATTTCGACAGGCCATAATTAACCTAGCGCCCCTCTTCGCGATATCCTTCGCAGTCTCCTTCCCGATTCCAGAAGTGCATCCAGTTATCAATACCGTCTTCCCGTCCATCTTGTTCTTGCTCGTGCACTTTCCTATCCTGTACTGCAAGTACATGTACAGAACTGATAGGAGTAGAAGCGCGCCGAATAACAGGACTGCGACTAAGTAACACAGCGTCGTGCACGATACGATCTTCAGTAACATGATCTAAATGAATGACGTACGACAGGTGACACTCTGCATTTTATGAGATGTATATTAAGAAAGTGTCTAAGCGTATTAATGAATTCACAGTATGAAGTACTTTTCAATGAATCGAAATCTTTCGCGCACAGCAGGCGACCTTGAAGTTTCTCGTCTGCAGGAATGTTAGCCAAAGGTCGATGACCAACATGAATCGTTGGAGATGTCGGACACTGACGTTCTACTTGACAGAATAGCTAGTCGTACAAAGCGGATCTCCGATGCGAGTCACATTTTTATAAACCTCCATATAAATCTATACTTTCAACTGCCTTCATTAATATTGATGCGTCAGTATTTTAGATTTAGCTATCCAATTATAGAAACTTGTATACTCAATACTGGATCTTTACGATTAATTTTTCTCACATGTGAATTGTAATTTGCGTCACGAATTATAGGCTAAAGGGTTAAATGCAATAAGAGTAACAGAATAATATTTGAATAATGAGCTATTGTCTAGTCCACGTGGTCTTAGATAATTAAAATGTACAGTAGCACTTCGGGGAACAAGTTTCATAATCTTTACCGAAATCAAGATAAACCGGTTTCTGTAGTCTACGAGTTTCAATGTGATAATAAAAAAGAAACAAAAGAAGCGACTAAACATAGCGAATGACAAAGACGCGATGAGTACAATTTACACTTGTCGATGTTATGTTATAATAAAATTGCAACGTTAGTAATAATTTGAAGCGATCAATGGTGCGTATAATTGAACTAACTACCGCTCGTTAGCGGTAGAAAGTCTTTCACAAGTCGAAACAATAGCATTGCGACAGAATTTCGAAAGAAAGTAACAAGCAGGAAAACGAGTGTAGAAATAATATTAATTTAACGTTGAATTATACTCACATCGATCGTTACTAGATTCTCATTCAGACTGGCTCGAGAATTCAAGTATTACTTACACACCTTTCCTACCTGAGTCTTGTTTCTACACTGACATCGTGATTCGTAAAAGCGTACGCTCTTCAACCACCTCCCCACCTTTTCAGCTACAGAGCAACGAAAGAGTGGTTTTTAATGAACTTTCACGTCAAATTGTTCTATTTTATCCTGAAAAAAGGTGTCCTTCAATACGCTGAGCTTTTATACCGATATTTAAATGATTGGTCTGCAAACATTTTTTACTTACAGAGTTCAGCCGATTCCGTTTCATAATTCATTACCTATTTTCGAACGCGCTATTAAAAATGAACGGATCATCTCATCGCGTTCTATAATCTCGTAACGAGGTAGCGGATTCTAATTAAGGTGATTATAATCGCTACGAGTAATTGGACTGACAAAGTTGCTATCTAGTTTAATTATTTATGTACTAATATACTTTTCTTAACTATTATTCCTCTCCAAGAAATAAAAAAGCGGTGACAATCGAGGATTTATTTAAGTTCAAGGACATTATACTTCGATTTTCACTTTTTCCCGAATGATTTGTGGTCGAAGCCGAGACTTGGCTTGGTCGTTCGCCTGCATTTTTCCAAGCTGCTCGAATTCCACGGCGTTTTGCAAGATTTGCGATGTCAGGTTGGATATACGCAGATCTTGAAGCTTCATTGCGCTCTCGAGGTATGCAAGTTTGTGATTTAAGGTGCAAATAACGTCATCCTTCTCGCGTAGTTCTTGTCTTAATTGCGCGCAAACTTGACGAGAAATAGTGTCTCTCCCGTCGTCGTTCGCTAATATTTTTCCAGGTTTAAGTGACTCGGCATTTTTATTTCCTTGAAAGATCCGGAAAACAAACATTAATTTTACACGTTCAAGGACGTATCTTACGCACACGAAATTTATTAGTCTTTGTATTTTTTACTGTCACTTACTTCGGAAATAAAACTTTAACGATGGAAGTTTGACTTTCGAAAAATAATTCCAAATGAAGAACCAACCGATCAGCCACCGAAGAATGACAAGAAATTTTTCCCTGACGCGAGCGAGTGTCGATTTTGTTGACTCGGTATTTAAAATTAATTGATCAGCGCAACACGGTAATTTTTCTGACGCTATGATCTTTGCACTGTCGTCGTTTTTGCCTGAAGAAAATACGAACGCTTGTCATTATAATTTTACTTTTTATTATATGTTATTAAAGTACCTGCATCAGCTACATCTTTTTCCTTATCATCGCCGGAAGTATTCGGAGAATTCTGGTACTCGGAATTCTTCAACACCTTATTCCGTAATTCTAATAGCACGCTTTCGATGGCTCCTGACTGACAATTTGCTATGTGGTGAATCGTGTCTTTGCTTAATTTCATGTCAATTTTACTGAGCACTTTTCGATTCAGTAAACTCCAATTTTCTTTCTTCGTGCTTAGACAGTTAGCTGGTGCGTAATTGTGAAGGTCAACGTAACGGGGATAATATACTTTGAGAATTTCTGCCATCATAACTAAAGAGTGTATTTATTAGTCATTTACACGAGTAAAAATATTAAAAATATTAACGAGGTACCGGCATCTGAAAAGTCTCTGTTTAAATTTTTTGTTGGCTTTGAAAATGGTATCGTTGAAATCCATGCATATAATTCTTCGTCTGCTTTTCTTCCGTTCCCGTCGGCCATTTCTCTTCGATGGTTTATCAAATCGTTTTATTAAACGTCACGAAGAAAGATTCCTTTAAACGGACTTTTCCCGCATTATCATACAAATTTTGCACCATGCGTTGATGCTAGGAAAAATCTATTCATACGACGGAATCTACTTTCGAATGGTTAGTCAAAATATTTAATCGCGAATCCGTCATTAGATTGACATTTTTGTTTTATCGGAAGTTGGACATTGCACTTGTCTAATGACGGTTAACGATCGTTATAACCCTACACACATTAATATCTGCTAAAATATTTGTACTTGTTTATTTCTACTAAACAAGTATTTTAAAATTCTCAAATGTTCATATATAAAGCATGTTGCTTTCCTGCAATATTTAGAAGTTCCGCCAATAACTGTACACAGTATTTTGAATAAACGATAATTTGAAACTAAAAGTCACGACTATATAAAACCGAAAAAAAGTCCTAGTATCATTCAGCGTATTGTTCATTTTGCTTTCGCATGTTGTCTACCCTTGCAACACATATTCATAGTATTTAGAGTCGTGTATTGTTGCAAAGTAATTGTCATGGCTTCGGAACGTTATAGTTTTTCGTTAACTACTTTCAGGTAAATATAATTTTCCTGTTAAAACTTCTAATTTAGAAAGATCAAATGTAATATATCATACTTTGTGTCATATAATTTCATGGAGCATTCAGCTTTCACTAACATAACCTAGCTTCGAGTCATTCGAATTTACTAACTTTATCGTTGAATTTACATTAAGAAAACGATATATCTTTCTCACACAACATTGTTAACCTAACATTAAACACTAAATAATACTAACAATCATAATTTTCTATATTACTTATGGAAAACATACAACTTGAAAAGTAACACATAATGACTCGTCAAATATCTGTGTCACATTATTGTCAAACAATAATCAATTTACTTTGTTATTTAGTCCATCTGGAAAATTAGTGCAGATAGAATATGCCCTAGCTGCTGTTGCTGCTGGAGCAGCAAGTGTCGGAATCAAAGCTTCCAATGGAGTCGTACTTGCTACAGAAAACAAACACAAGTCTATATTATATGATGAACATAGCGTTAAAAAGGTTGAAACCATTACAAAGCATATTGGAATGATATACAGTGGCATGGGTCCAGATTACAGACTGTTAGTAAAGCAAGCCCGTAAAATGGCACAGCAGTATCAACTTATTTATCAAGAACCAATACCAACTGCACAGTTGGTGCAAAGAGTTGCAATGCTAATGCAGGAATATACGCAGTCAGGGTAGGTACCAACAATTACATTTTAATTCATCTAATGTTGAATATAACTAATAACTGTACAATGAATGTTGCAGAGGAGTTAGACCCTTTGGAGTGTCTCTGCTAATTTGTGGCTGGGACAATGGTAAACCCTGCCTGTATCAATGCGATCCTTCTGGTGCATATTTTGCATGGAAAGCTACAGCAATGGGCAAAAATTTTGTAAATGGCAAGGTGTTTCTTGAAAAACGATACAGCGAAGATTTAGAACTGGACGACGCTGTTCACACTGCTATTTTAACTTTAAAAGAAGGATTTGAGGGTCAAATGACTGCAGATAACATAGAAGTCGGTATTTGCAATGCAAGTGGTTTCAGAAGATTGGACCCTTCCAATGTTAAGGACTACCTTGCCAATATTCCTTAATTTCTACTTATTTTTGTGATCTTCAAACGCTTTAAGGCAAGCAATCTAGATTCTTATAATAAAACATTTTGTTAAAAGTGAAAGCCGTTATTTATTCATCTGTTGTATCCATAAAATAGAATTACGTATTGCTGTACTGTCTCCTCGTCGCACGAGAACAAGAAAGGACAACGCATTTTCTAAATTTTGTAATTATCACTATTAAATTAATAAATATATTATTTCTCTGTACATATACGACTGTAAATTCTTTGAACAACATTTATTTTGTTATCTAATTTGAATTTTCGTGCGCAAAGTGTTTCATATTAACTCCGCTAGAGAGCAGCACCGACACTCGAGTCGGTTGGGCGCAATCGTGCGCGAACATGAACGAGTTTTCGTAGTTGGTGCGCGGCCGGCCGGCTGGTTTGTTTCGCGTGTTACGTTCAGCTGTCACTCTTTGGTGGTTATTAGCGTTGATAAAAATCAACGGGAACACGTGTTGGCCTCGTCGGGCTGTCTGTCAACGGATGTACGGAGGTAAGTGTAGTTGATAAATTTCCAAACGCATTTCTGTTTCGCAAATATTCTCCCATCGATGCACACAGCAAACTAACTCAACCGCGGTATCGATGCGTTGGTTTTCGGCGTTGTACTTGTTTTCGACATCGAAACTAGTATCATCGAGATTCAATTCTTACGTTTGTTATTGTTTATTCCCGTATTATTGCAGTTTGAAATCGTAACGAAACATTTTCAAATAACAGCCGCCTGTTGAGTCCTTTATCTCGCGTTGCGTCGCGTCGCCGGTTGTTTGTTTATGTCCGCCATAAGTAGTCGGTCAAAAAAGTATTTGTTTATCGAGTAAGTGTCCTCGATGTCTCGATTACGTACCGTTTTAAACAGATTCTACGCATTTTTCTAACGTCCACAATTATGATCCGAAAAATTTTGCAAAACAGACAAAAGCAAATATAAACATACGTTATCGATAAAGTCGTAAAATTAATTTCGAGCGTTGCTGGGAAACATCGCGGCACTGTTAACAGTCGATCAAAATATTTCGCGAATATTGGCTAATCTCCGATCATTTCTTGATGCGTATTCTCGTTTTTTTTTCTCTGTTTCCCTCGTTTCTCTCGCTTTCCCGACACGGCGTCGGGGAAACGACCGCATCGGGGACGAACAATGCTGGATTTTAATATGACGCATCCGCAACTGTAGCCACAGCCGTTTTCATGACTAACGCCGGTTTTCATTTACCGTTTCCACGTTGCTACTCGAAGATCTCCGGACAATCATAGCCGTCGAGGGTTTGAGGAAAAAGGGTTGGAGGGAAACAGAATCGCGAAGACGGAGGCTTCGACAAACCCGTTGCACGGTTTGCAATTTTAATGCCGGCATTACGAGAGGCCAGTCCTCCCCTTCCGGTCGACGAAAGCGCTGAATTTGCATTTCCGCTTTTTGCGGGGAATCGCGAGCGTGCCGGTGTCGCTTATTAAAAATTCTAAAAAGCTATCGGGGCTTTATGTACCCGAGTCGATTCTTTTGTTTCTTTTTGCTTCCATTTTGTTTTGTACCTCTGAGACACCTCCGGATTACTTTAACACGCTGGATCGCAATTCGAAAGAAAAACACGTGAGTTGAAGGAATCTGTAGGACGCGACGACTAATGTGTTAACGACGCGTCTTGACATTTTGTCTCGTAGGACGCGTCGCATCTGTCGACAGTCTAATTACAGGCGTACCCTTCCTTTTATTTCCTCTTTACCACCGGCTGGACTTTACGCGATCCAGAGTCAAATTACATGTTGCCTAATTGCACACGTGCTAACACCTTCGAATATAGAAACGTTTTTTTACCATGCTCGTTAGATTAACCAAATCTTACAACTTTCGCAATTTTCCAAAGACATTAAACTTTCTTTTAGTATAAGCGTATCCATCTAGTAGAGCAAGTTCTTAAACTATGTCAATGCTGTTCGTGTCCGAGGAGCTTCGGCTTAAATGATCGTGCGGTTAGTTCGATAACGATCGTTCGAACTCCTCTCGTTACGGTACGCTTATAGTTCGATATCAGGTATTCGCTGTTTATTTGACACGCGGCTTGCATCGATATCGAATAAACGCACACGTAAGAGGCTAGTTACCACGCGAAATGGAACATAAGACCACCGTGACGAAGACATTCGTTTGATCGGTGTTCGGAATCGATAATCTTTTACCTCGAAAATTAATTTCCTCTCTGGGACGCGTACTTGCTGTTGCACTTGTGCGGCTTCGACTCGGTGTATTTTGACGTGGTTGTGAAATGGTTGGTACAATAATTTGATATATATATTTTTTTACTCATTCAGTTTATTGTATTATATATATAGTATTGAGTATAGTATTATTTACAGAATTATATATAGTATTGTATGTAATATTTTATATAGGGTGTTTCATAATTAGTGCAGCTGCGTGTAGTGACAGGTAGCTGGCGTGCGCGCGCAGCCAGCCGCCATGTTGGAAGCTGCCTCTCGCGTTCTGATTGGTCCGCGTCTTTTCTTAATAATTCAAAAATGGAGCTTCATATTTAATTTTTGCAAAGGGAAATTTTATTTAGAATCACGTCAGCTATCATTTCAGGGACCTACAATAATATTTAGGTATTACAATAATAATACCTACAATAAGGGACCTATATATATATAAATATAATTTAATGTATTATTGTATTTATTGTATATTATTGTTTAATTCATATACAAATATGAACTAACTAAAATAGTAAAGCAGACGATAACAGCAATTAATACTAGAGAAATAGCTCTAAATAAATTCAGCAAAATAAAAAGTTAACATTGATATCAATGTAATCCTTGAAAAGGACTAACAGTTATAATCCGCCGCGAATTGTAATCAAACATAAGAATGAAGGGGTAATTAAGGATGAAGATAAAAAAATGTACGAGTGATTTAGCGAGAAAGTCGGAAGTTTTTCCGGCGTTAAACGAAAACGAAGGAGTTTTCAGTTCATCGACTCAATCTCGGGTTGCCTCCTATCTGCGGTCCCCTTAATCGTTTATCCCCGCAAAAAAGACGCAAAGTCACGGCAAGCCATCCGTTGGAGGGTGACAGGAAGGGAAGGAAGGACATAAGACAAGCAATTTAGTCCGACTATTCCACTACGTCCGGAGACGTGAAATTCAATTGTTTCGCATCTGCAGTTTTTTGATAAATTATTCTGTTTCTATAAATATATGATAGGAAAGGTCGTTTGGGTCTGAGTTGGCTCATAGGTAGATTAATCGTTACATGGCACTATGGCATTCTAAGCGATCCTTAGTTCGATTAGGAACCGGTGGTCCATATATTTTCGCCGAAGCTGCAGACTATGAACTTAAGCTTCATTCTATACCTTCATATGGTTGCAGCACAGGTCAGTCCTCAGTCTACAAACTGAGTCTACAAGTTTATGAACTTGAGTGAGTCTCTTAAAGACTACAGCCACCAGACTACGAACTTAAGCTTCATTTCTGTATACCTTCATGTGGTTGCTGTTCTGGTCAGACTTTCTTTGTAAACCTCAGTGAGTCTCTTGAAGACTGGTCGCCAGACTATGAGCTTCATAAGCTTCATTTCTGTGTACCTTCATGTGGATGTCAATTGATGATCAGACTTTCTTTATAAACTTAAATGAGTCTCTTGAAGACTACAGCCACCAGATTATGAACTTAAGCTTCATTTCTGTATACCTTCATGTGGTTGCTGCACAGGTCAGTCCTCATTCTACAAACTGAGAGTAGAAGTTTATAAAGTTCATAGCTAGATAAATCGTTACATGGCACTATGGCATTCTAAGCGATCCTTAGTCCGATTAGGTGGAACCGGTGGTCCATATATTTTCGCCGAAGCCGTAGCAAAATATAATAGATAGAAGATGTCCTTCTTGGTTGCAAGCGGTGGTCTTTGTCTCTGTTTGACGAGAAACGGCATCCGGCCGAGCGATCAAAGCTTCCAGAAGCCCGAGCCTCGAATGACGTCGATAGCTTCGGTTTCCCGTCGTCGCAAGCTCCGATGAACAGCTTTTTTCATCCCGTGCAGGCCACCCTGCAAAAGCTCGTTTTCCCTTTTCACCGTGTGGGAGCACCTCCCTCTCTGGCCACGGATAAAATTAGATCGTTGGCCGATCTATCTTCTCCCCGCATTTTTCTAGTCCTCTGAAATGTAACTTAACTAATGTTGAGACGGTCCGTTTTACAGTCAGTCCCTTTTCGAATTTCGAGACGTCTTTGTGCTTGTTCTGGGAAACATAACTCTGTCGGCGAATACAATGAGTGAGCATCGTGGAATGTAATTAAGCCAGAGTTACTGACGGAACAGGACTGATGTCAAATTATGGGCTAGTCCCGTCTTTCCCTCTCGGTTCGTCATACTGATTTATTTCCTGCCAACCAATAGCTTCCGTCGTTTTGCGGCCGGCATTCCGTTCGATATTCCAACGTAACAGGAATTCCAAAGATCCGTCATTTTTGTCGACTTCGAAATTCGAACACTCATAAAACGAGATACAAGATTCCTAGGCCACGGAATTAGATTTCTCCGGGTTGCGTTTAGACGGGTTAATACCGAAACCGTACCGTAACCGAGCTGCAATCGATACCGTCGAACGTTATTTCATAGCACGTTAATAGTCGCTACCGTCGGGATATTCTCGTCGTTCGGGTCGAAATTGTCCCGATTTCTCGAAGGAAAAGCGTCGAGTAAATCGTCCGGTTTTCACGCGCTGTTACGAGCCATCCCGCATCGAGCAATTTAGTCATTTTTCTCGTCGATCCCTTTCCGTTTTAAAAACGCATTACCGTCCACCGTCGAAGCTTTTTTAATTATGAAATAAAATTGCTCGATAATTCGAGCGTCGATGACGTGGGTTGATCCGATTTCCGTTCTACTCTATTATCCATAGAACCGTTATACCCTCCCTTTGTTCTCCGCAAATTTTTCTTCGGCAAATCCTTTTCGATCCGAAATCTGTCGTTCTCCATAATGGAGCGAAATTCCCCTCGTTTCATCCCCGGTCCAGGTTAGATGTAAACGCCGGCAAAAAGTCGTGCTTTTAATTGCACCCTCCCCGCCGTTTTCTGAATTATAGCAGTTTCGCTGGGAAAGTTCTGAAACAACGTGCCGCTCGTTGGAGTATGTGTTCCCGGTGTTCATATATGAACGAACAGAGCCAGTTGCCGGATTTCGGCGGGGCGCGATTCAACCGACACGGGAGAGGACTATTGCCAAAGTTTTGAGATATAGGAATACTTGTTTTTGCAAAAGCGAGCCCGAATACGGCTTCACGGTTGCTTCGGCAAAATTTCGAACAATGCGCTTGTAATTCCTGGATCCACTCTCCGATCGGTTAAATACACGATTCCGTGCGATTTTTACTTTCCGATTTCGCTCGACCGTCGTTTGCGTAACGTTTATCGAGAATTCTAACGAGGAAGTCGTAGCGGCACGGTGAAACCAGGTGAAACCAGGTAAAAGTCGATTTTGATACGTTTTAGCGTTAGGTAACGAGTATCGTTGAAATTTGAGAAATTACGAGGGCGTCCACGTTTTTTTTCACCGTAATTCACCGCGAATCGATTTCTCCTAAAATATTACCTCAGGATGTCTCTTCCTAACTCCGTCTAATTGATAACGGACATAAAATTATCGATTGAGAAAGGGGACCTGCGCAGAGAATGGCACATTCCTGAAAATAGTGAGACAGAAACACCGATTCACGATTTTTCTCTCCAAACAAATGTATCGGGTATTCAGGGCCACAGTACGTTTAGACAGATGAAAATAATATTTCTCAATTTTTTTTATCGGACACTTCTGTTCTGCATTTTCCAAATTTCAGGTATAATTTATTATGACTATTGCCTGTTACAGAATATTTTCTGCTTTGCAAAATATTTCAAAATGGCCGAATTATGACAATCCTTTCTGTAAATCCTTTATAGCTAATTATAGGTGCGTCACATGTGAACCATAGGTGCTTTGCATATGAACCATAGGTGCGTCAGGTCTGAACCATAAATGCGTCATATGTGAAGTATAGGTACGTCAAGATTGACGTACAGGTGCGTCACATGTGAACCATAAGTGCGTCATATGTGGACCATAGGTGCGTCAAGATTGACGTATAGATGCGTCACATATGAACCATAAGTGCGTCAAGATTGACGTATAGGTGCGTCACACATGGACCATAAGTTCGTCATATGTGAACTATAGATGCATGAAGTTTGAACTATAGGTGCGTCACATATGTGCCATAAGTGCGTCATATGTGAAGTGTAGGTGCGTCTGAACTATAGATGCTATAAAAATTTCGTAATTCTTTAAGATTCTAAATGTATTGCCCCTCAAAAAGATTTGTTTACACAAAATACTCTGTTTCTATTATATTCAAAGTTTCGCAACGAAACAAGAATTTATACGACACGTATTGTAACGCAAAACGTACTGGCACTCTGAAAGTTGCAAACTATGAGTTACGATACTTCCACTGCGAGACTTATGGCTGATTTATTAAACTTCGAAATAGCCATTTCGTAATATAATTTGCAAAAAAGAAAATTGAGAGAATATTCACAGATAGACTCATAAAACCGTAGGAGCAAAGCCAGTAAATAAGGATCGTACGAAGCGAGTTTATCGGCAGATATCGATGATAGGCGAGTTTGTACGGGGGTTTTACGGGGGATGTTGGGCTGCGGTTAGCCCCGTGCATCCTGCGGCGTCGGTCCATTATCTCCTTTCCTCCCTGTATGGCAACAGGCTCGCGTACCACCGATTAGTTTGCCACTTTATCGTTTAAAGCCGAACCGATCGCGAACCGTCGCGATCAACGGGACGAAAGGCGAACCTTTCGGTAACCGGAGCCGTCGTTAGAACCACCGGTTGCCAGCCTGGAGATCACTCCAATGCTTTGCTGCCTTTAATGCGACCCAACACCAAATATCCCGGTACCTTTACCCTCGGGTACGTCGTACGTCGTGCCGCATTCTCGATTAAGCCAATTACCTGGCCCGGAGGGCTTCTATCGATTACATTCCTATCTTTCTCTAAGGACGCAGTGTTTATGTTCAGAATTCCACGTTTATATTCTTCAAAATACATTTATCTCTTGTCTTCATGTGGTTGCACAGGTCAGACCTGAGGCTATAAGTTTTATAAACTTGAATGAGTCTCTTAAAGACTGGTGACCAGACTATGAGCTTCATAAGCTTCATTTCTCTGTACCTTCATGTTGATGTCATCTGATGATCAGACTTTCTTTACCTACTTCAGTGAGTCTCTTGACGACTACAGCCACCAGACTACGAACTTCAGCTTCATTTCTCTATACCTTCATGTGGTTGCTGCACAGGTCAGTCCTCAGTCTATAAACTGAGTCCACAAGTTTATAAACTTGAGTGAGTCTCTTGAAGACTACTGCCACCAGACTATGAACTTAAGCTTCATTTTATACCTTCATGTGGTTGCTGTTCTGGTCAGACTTTCTTTGCAAACTTCAGTGAGTCTATTAAAGACTATGGTCGCTAGAGTCTGGTCACCAGACTACGTCCTTCATAAGTCGCATTTTCGTACAGCATCCAACTTCACATTTCGTTGGAACCACAAGCAGAAGATTTCACCCTCCGCTTTGTTTAGTATATTAAAACAAGACCTCTCGAGCGAGAAGTTTAACCAGGTTGCTAAGAGGCACCTTACGTGTTCGACGTAGCAAACGATCAGGTTCTAGACAACGGATCTCTGAATTCAGACTCGCGTCAGAAAGGGGTTTCAAGCTCGAATAAAACAATGGAGATCCGAGACGAAGACAATGCGGGCTGTTTCACTGGCGTATCAGGCAAGCTGCTCGTTCTGTTCATCTACGTGTATCTAAGATGGTTGTAGCCTTCTCTCGTCTTATAATCGTGCACGAAACAACGTCGACGGTTCTCTTCTAATTTATCCTTCGATTTAACAACGAGTCGGATTCGATATAGAAAGGCAGGGAAAAAGGTGACGAAGGGATTCAATCGGGGGATACAATTTGCAGGCGTGTCCGATCGTGACACTCACCGTTCGATCATTCTTTATGGGGTCGACCCTCGTAATTGACCAAAGTTCCTTCTTCACACCCGCACAAGATTAATTCTCGGAGCCCTCGGGATTGGCGCTCTTTAATCGGCATCGATTTCTTTTACGGAGATCGCTGTTCGATATCTTCAGCATTACGAGTTAGAGGAAAATAGTAAAGATTCAACGTTTAAGACATTGACTGTCACACTGAAGCTATTGAAAATTCTATCTAGTAGTGTTCTTGTTTTTAATAAATTTTACCAAATATTTTCACAGTAGGTTGTAATTATTTAATTATTATAAAAGATCTAATTAATGCAAGTATTTTCGATTAGGAAAGTTGATGAATGTTTAATAATACACATGTTCAGTATACGTTAAGTGTCACATATGAGTGATACATATGTCATATGTGGATGACATGGCTATCAAGGTTTACAGCCTTTCTAATCAGTTTCGAACTTCGATTTTGTAGCTATCACAGCAAATTGCGAGTTTGAGGAAAATAGCGAAGGAGATTCAACGTTTAAGACATTGACTGTTATACTGCAATTGGACATTTCTGTCTGCAATGTTCATGTGTTCTTATTTTTAATAAAGCTTACCAAGCATTTTCACAATATAATTATGTTCCATAAATCTGATTAATGCAAGTTTCTATTCCAAGTTTTATAGGAAAGTGAACAAGTATTTAACAATATATAAGGTAAGGTTGCTCAAGTTGTACCCCCTAAGAAAAAACCTGCATAACAATGGGTATTTAGCAAATATGTAAAAACTATGTTTGCTATTCGATTCTAGTGTAAATATTGTTTCTATTTATTATTACAACTCTAAACAATCTTTGTGTCATATAAATTAATCTAAATTAAAAAAAAGTTGCAAGGATACGATTTACGAAACCAGTGGCTATTAAAGCCCTCGATCCCCGATTTTGTAGCTATGACAGCAAATTGCAGTGTTAACAAAAATTTTTCTCCGGAAATTAAGATTCGTTTTCTGCGTCCTGGTTTCGCGTGGAAAGGATCCGCCAGGATCGATACCGTATCCTCGTAATCGTGAGTTACGATTCTCGTATCGGTGGAGTGTACTTCGGTCGTTATTTCGGTGCTCGAAACGAAAACATTCGCGGACACGTTCGCGGAAATAACGGCGGGCAACGGAACTTACAGGCCCGAATAGAGACGGTGAATAGGAAACGTTAATTCGTTCTAGTGGGTTTTTAATTAAAGTTGGTCGTAATTGCTCGCCGCTTGAAGATATTCTGCGGAGACTTTGTGGCCTTCCGAAACGCTTTAACGGTCGAGAACGAAATGGAAATGAAATTTTAATAATCCGAATCGAGCAGAGGACACGGATTTTCTGACTGAGCTACAATACGGTAATTCTGAAACAACCGGATAAGTCTCACATTCTGGTGAATCATTCATGCCAGTGGGAGAAAAAAGTTTTCCACTTTGTATTCGTTTCGCGGACACTTTGTACACTTACCGGAATATTATGCGACTCGATTGTTTTCTCCGGGAGATGAAACGAAGTTTCCGGGAGCTCAGGTGCGCGTTGCAGTCTCTAAGCCTCGTAAATTACAAATTGCCAAGTTTTTTCGCCGATAACTTTCATTTTTAATTCGCTGAAAAATTAACCGTTCGAAGGTAATTCGTTTAAAAATTCAAGCATCGAAAGCGTTCACGTGGAAAGTCGTATTCTCGTTTGATTCCCGTTACGAAGTTCCCTTGGCCCGAGTTGATTAGATCAGCGATGGTAGTTTGAATAAACGCATCGTTGTTTTAACGTTGTTAGCGGCCCTTGTACGCGAGCGCACGCAAAGACGCGTACGACGTTTGTTGGGACGCGAAGTATGATCATATCGTGGTTAACGAGTGCCGGCACGCGTCCAAATAATCACATTATTTTCTATACAGTCGCTTAACTCGATTATTTTAACGCGAGTTGACGGTCAAAATACGCCTCTGAATCGATCGGGTTAAAAACCGTTTCGGTAATAAAACGTTGTACAGCCTGTTACCGAATTATCGTGCAATTAATTCGATTTTATTCCAAAGAAATATTCGGAGCTCGGTTAATATTTTTAACTGCATTCAATCCGGTGAAATTAATTTAATTTCATTTTTATAGAAATATTCGAAGCGAAATTTTATCGCTGAAAATCTTGGGAAAAGATATTTTTCAATAACTGGCAGTGATTTTTTTTCTCTCGCGGCGACGAATTGCCGATATTTTTCATCGGATTCGCGTTAAATGCCGTGACGCGATTAAAATTTGTTATCGTCGTATCTGAAACACTTTTAAAGAGCTTCTAAAGCTTTTAACGGAGGGGCGAGACCGTGTGCCGAAGGGCGGATATTTTATAATTAACGTAATAATTTATCGAGCTGCCGGGCACAAGAGCGCGACTTACTTTCATAAAAATTCCGGGGCCAATGGAAAAAAAATATAACTAAAAAAGAGGGAGCGAAAAATCGTGGGAAAAAAATATGTTATTAAAAAGAGCGATACGTTCCACGCACGGTTTGTTTTCTCGTCAAGACACGGTGACTCGAACTCCAGGTATTTTCTATATAAAAAAAAACTCGGTATTCAGCTTCAGAGTAAATCAAATTCCTACAGAAAATATTTTGAAAGACTTTGATTTAACAAATTTTTGGGGAGCGACTCATCAAGAATTAAGTTTAAAATCCTCCTTTCGGATCTTTGATGTAGGGATTATAATTAGAATCGAGGTAAAAAATTGTTGGCTAAATATGAGACTGATTTATAATATTACAATCGTAGTTTGTGTTACATGTGCGTCATAAGTGTGTCAGGAGATCAAGGTATTGAGACAGATAAAGAAAGTTGCAGTTTCATATCAATTTCGTATTATACAATCGTTAATTATCCATAAAGAGTGTCTTATAACTATTGTAATTTATAATCGTTGTGTGCGTCATTAGTGCGTCAGGAGATCAGGGTATTGAGATAGATAAAGAATGTTGCAGTATAAATACAACACTGGTTTATAATATTATAACCACAGTGTGCGTCATGAGTGCGTCAGGATATCAAGGTATTGAGACAGAGAAAGAAAGTTGCAGTGTTATATCAATTTCGTATTATACAATCGTTAATTATGCCTATAGAGTGTCTTAAACTAATGTAAGTCTCTGAAATTGTAGCTGACGTGATTCTGAATAAAATTTTCCTTTACAGAAATTGCATATGAAGCTTAGTTTTTGAGTTATTAAGAAAAAACACGGACCAATCATAGCGCGACTACTGCGCATGCGCGGGAGCTTCAAACCTACTCTCTGCGCCTGCGCGCGTCGTACTGTCACTACCCCGCGTTTTTCCTCAATAATTCAAAAACGAAGCTTCCCACCGCATTTCCGCAAAGGAAAATTTTGCTCACAATCACAAACCCCATGAACCTAGAAACCTGTATAAATACCTGGATGAACTTTTCTGCGGTAAACAAAGGGTGAACATCATCCTAGCACGGAAAATGTTCCCCCACGGAAACAATTTGCACAAAGTATCGTGCAATTTTAATCCGCAAATGCGATAACGGAATATTGCATCACGGTGGCTTTGATAATTTTTAATCTCGATAGTCGGTCGTTGAAAAGGCGAAAAAAAAACACGGCAGCGTCGCTGTGAATCGAAAAACAATATTGATCGCGTTCGAGTGTCTTTAACGGTGACGCTCTCGACCAAGATGGTGGCATTTGTTTATACAATAGACTCTTCTTCATCGGCAACGATGAAACAGCTGGTACGCAGGGATTTTTTCCTTGGAAACGATGCTATTGTGTTGATAAGGATAATAAAGGGTCTGCGGAGAATGGCCGGCTTTAATATTTCGGAATAATACGCCTATCCGAGTTCTATGACAAACGATTTCTGCGTGCGAACTGCTGGTGAAGTTTATCGCCGCCCTTTTCGTGTCCACCGTCTCGATGACAGAAAAACTAGCGGATTTACGAGCTTCTAAGATTTACCCTCCTTTATTTCAACGAGAACGGTCGATATTTGGAAAAACGTATAGCAACGTTGCAACAAATTGCTTCGGTTTAATTAACGTAAAGGATATCGGAAGAAGCTGTCGCGATGCTTGGTCGCAACGTCGAGGAGGATTTTCCTCGTTTCCCTTCGCTTTCTGAGGCTTCTGCAAGCCCGCTTGAAGTTTAGTAAATCCAAGATACAATAGGCTGTGCAGTTTAATCCAGCTCATGACTAATCCAGCCGGGAAACTTGGCTCCGCGGAAACTTCATCTTCTCCGCTCGGAAAGATGAATGAACGAATGGTTAGCGATCGCGTTTAAACTCCCGTCTGCATTCCTCCGCTTAATCGTTTCTCGCTCGATTTAAGAATATTATTTCGATGAATCGTAAAAAATTTCGTAGTAACTCGAGGTTAAACACGGTCGAGACAGACAGAGAGGAAGACTCGAGGATGCATTTAATCGCGTCCTTTGTTATCCGCAGAATTTTTCCAGCCACTCCAGGTAATTCGAGCAATTATGTAATTGCTACTTTTAGTAATTGTGTCCCAAGGAAATTTCGAACTCGACGGCTATTACGGTTTTATGAAATTCCCGCTCGCGTTCCATCGGAGCATTTTTTACCTAACGAAAAAAAACCAGAAGGAAAACAGTAGTCTGTCAAATTACAATGCGACGAAACGAAGGAAAAATCACGACGATGAATTCGCCGGTGAGCTGACGCACACGTTCTTCCGTCCTTAAACGTTCAAGAGTCCTTCAGTTCCCGTGAAAATAACGCGATAGTGGCAGAAATGCTGAGCCCTAGTTCCTTTGAGTGCCAAGCGCATTTTAGGGGGTCTAAAGCACTCGAGGATCCGAAGGGTTCTTCCACACCCTTGTCCTCCGCGTTTTCTACCACGGCTTCCGAAGAATGAAATCGTCACGGACAGATTGTCTCCGCAAGCCGCGGATAATGAAATCTGCTTCGTGCTCGACCAGAAAACACTCTAACGCGTTCAACGATACACTTGTTGCGATCAGACTCTTCCTTTTTTATTCCCCACTTCTCTACATGCGTTAAACGATGAATAATAGTAAAGGTGGAGAATTGTAATTTATCTTATGTTTAATGGGAAGTTTAGAAGCTTGATTAATCGTATGCATTGTAATTTTAGTACGGTTTCACTTTAGGCTATCAAAGGAACAATATGTTTTGGTTTAGGAAAATATAGGGTGTGTCAGAATTAGTGTAACTCTGTTAGGTGATGTGTTTTGAGATTCTGAACAACTTTTTCCTTTACAAAATTGCGATCTGAAGCTTCGTTTTTGAATTATTAAAAAAAAACCACCGACCAATCAGACCGCAGTTAGGGAAATACAGGGGGTTTCAGAATTAATGTAACTCTGTTGAGTGATGTGGTTTGAGATTCTGAACAACTTTTTCCTTTACAAAATTGCGATCTGAAGCTTCGTTTTTGAATTATTAAAGAAAAGCCACCGACCAATCAGATCACAGTTAGGGAACTACAGAGTGTCTCAGAATTAATGTAACTCTGTGGGATGATGGAATTTGAGATTCTGAACAACTTTTTCCTTTACAAAATTACGATTCGAAGCTTAGTTTTTGAATTATTAAAGAAAAACCACGGACCAATCAGAGCGTAATGCTCAGGCTATAAAGCTACCGGCTGCGCGCGCATCCCGCCAGTACCTGGCCCTACAGGGACCTACACCCTTATAACACCCTGTATATCATTCTAGCTAATTATGAAGTAACAAAAGTGCATAGTTTATTAGCAAATATATTCTAAAAAATCTGCAAGAGATTTTTGTAAGGTATGTGGCCATAATGGAATAGGCATAATACTACTAACTAAGGGAATTAAGTATGAATTATTTAAAACCGATATTCGATCCATTTTGAATAATTGGTCGAAATATTCCGGCTTTGCTCTCGGCCCGTTAATTATTCTCGGCATCGGTCAGTTTGATAAAAAGAATCGGCGCGACAGTAAAAATAAAAGAGTTAGAGATTTTTATAACGATTATCGGTTTCTTTCGTACGGTAACAAAGCCGAACAAATTTTACGGCTTCGTTGTTGTCGAGAGCTCACATCGTTGGCTTCTGCTTTCAACGACACGAACGTAACGATCGAACGTTCCTAATCATCGAGCACTTTGGTAAGCTCTCGAGTCGCTGAGTGCAAGCACTAGGCGATGCACTAGGCAAACCTTTGCATAGGACAGAGCAGGAAAGGGCTGGAAAGAGAGAGAGATAAAGGGAGCAGCGGAGAGGAAGGTAAAGGGAGAAGGACCCGTACCAAATACGGTAGTATGCGTAAACTAGCATTCGATCAAACAATTCTGCACAATGGACGCAGACACTTGTCCTACGTATCTGACTCGTGCATAATTCCTTTGGCAGTCACCCCTGTTTGCTGACTTTGTCAGCCATTCCTTAAGCTGACTGCAGACTTTTCGATCCCTGGATTGGTCGTCCGTTTTCTGGAGTTCGAGCGCGATTTTAAAATGCTGCGATAACAACTCGGACAAAGTATTTTCGCGAGCAACAAAGCGAAAGAAACATCGGAGTTTCAATTACAAGCGGACGACTTTACGAGCAAGCTCGCTCGCACGGAATCTTAACGTCCGAAAGTTTAATGGACATCGTGTTTCCATAAAATTTAAGGGGACACGTTGCCTCTCTTCCACGTCGCGCAGTTAATCAAGCTCCGGGTCACACAGCCCGCACGAAACGTACGTTGCTTTTGCATTCAACTTCGTGCGCTGTCTTTTCAGGGTTGAAATTTTCACAGAGAGCCTGAATCGGGGACAACTTCCTTTATACTGAACGTAACGCGTCGTGCAAAATGTTTTAAACGGTCGAGTATTAATTAAACATTTCTCGGAAAGAGGACGTTCCATTTACCGGCGCCGTGCATCTTTAAACGCGCGAATCTTCTAGGAGAATTAATCCCTCGTCGCATCCGGCGTGCTCGATTATTTATCAACGAGCAGTTCGTAAATCGGAATATAATGCGACGGGTGTTTCGGCGCAAAGAAAACCGGCTATCTTTCCGCTCGAACGAGCCCGAGGAAAAGCTAAGGGACCGCCACTTAGGCTAACGAGAATATAATCGATGATATACTACCGCGTGGCTTAATCACGCGCGAAGATAAAACCGTCCTCTTTATCTCTGGTCCAACTCTAACCCTCTTCTTTTCCTCGCGAAAGGGAGAACGCTCATTATACGTCGGCGGACATGGAAGGATTTCATTACGTCGGCTCGGAAGACTTTTTCACGAGGCGCAGACAGATATTTTGCGCACGGAATTTTCAGGACTCCCAACTTGAATAGGTTCGTTACCAGACGCTCGAATTTTCCTTACCCAAGATCGAACTTTAATAATCTCTGTCTTAAAGACATCCCTTTTATGAAACCTCTTTTAACGCGTCATACTCGTAAAAATACAACGGTGTATCCGTGCATAAATTTCGCCATCGTAGACGATTTTTACGAGCGATTTTACGAAGGTTTTCAATACGAGATCCTCGCCTTTCTTCTCGGTTTTCCTCATTGTCTGCGAGTAATACTTCCGGTGCAACCGTGCTTGTTTGCACTTCGTGAGCTTCGGGGGTAGTTTCTCGGCTTGTGCGCCTTCGCCCAAGATTAGGCACGACCTCCAGTAACAAGGAGCTTTCGAGAAAACCGATACCGAAACGTTTCGATTAACATCTTTTCTCTTAGAGCCAAGTCACGATTATTCACGTTTTTAATTACGTGATTATTGTGGTTTGTAGGGAGGTTTTCAGATAACGTCTTAATACATGATGCTTTCCTTGAATTTAAAACTTTACTTACTGTAAGAGTATATGTAAAAGCTACTTACTGTAAGAGTATTTGTAAATGTTACTTACTGTACAAGTATATAAAAGTCATTTACTGTAAGAGTATATAAAAGTTACTTACTGTAAGAGTATCTAAAAGTTACTAACTGTAAGAGTATGTAAAAGGTACATACTGTGTAGGATTGCTCTTTGAGTAACAGCGAGAAAGTCAAGTCTCATGCGACGTCTAGTGACAAGTATACGAACCATAATTTTAATCGTTGTTAGATTAACATTCTGTTCATCTGTTCGTTCTTACAATAATGATTGTAGTGTCTTATAGAGGAGGTTTTCAGATAACATTGTTTTAATAGATGCTGCTAGTTTTCCTCAAATTTAAAACGTTACTTACTGTAGGAGAATGTAAAAGTTACTTACTGTACGAATATGTAAAAGCTACTTACTGTAAGAATATGTAAAAGTTACTAACTGTAAGAGCATCTAAAAGTTACTAACTGTAAGAGTATGTAAAAGGTACATACTGTTTAGGATTGCTCCTTGACTAACAGCGAGAAAATCAAGTCTCATGCGACGTCTAGTGACAAGTATACGAACCACAACTTTAATCGTAGTTAGAGTACCGTTCTATAAATCTGTTCATTCTCACAAAAGCACTATTATGTTTCATAGATGAGGTTTTCAGATAACACACTATTTTAACAGAGTCAGATACCATATTGTTTTAATAGATTTTGCTTAAATTTGAAAAGTTGTGACATACAGTGTACAACCGGTTATCCAGACATCCAAGTATGACTAAATTAGCGGCTAGTTCTATCCGATTCACCCAGTTTTCGAAACAGCGAGTGACATGCACGCGTCTCTGCATACTCATTCTACCGGTAATTCACAGGCTATCTACTTGCTGCGGGATCTATTAGGTATTAGGTAGTCAAGTGGATATAGGCATCGCCTGATTATGGATTACCTTCCTGTCGGATGACATTCACTGGCAGAGATAACTGCAAGTAGATATGTGCTCATGTAATATCTATGGGGAAGTGGAGTGTAGTCGACGTTGTATGCCGCGATTGGTCGCTAGCGATAGCTTCGAACCGCTTCCGTGCACTCTCGTCGATCGAACTCGTTATTACTTTGCTGCCTTAATCTACCTTTCGAAAAAGCGTTACATTAGTAATTGTTCGGAGGTGATTAGCGATTCTGAGCGAGTGGGTGTACCGTGCTATCGGTAGCGTCATTTCGGTACGCACGAAATTGATTAATCGATAGCGTAATTGTTAGAACGTAGTTAATGTTCGTGCCGAGCGAATTACAATGCAAAGGTTGTGCAAATACTTCGCTAATCAACATTATGCTCGACAGATTGGCTCTGATTTTGCACGTGACGCGTTAGCGATTGTTTCGCGCGATAATTGTATTGATATACCGGCTTCAATTCGTGTATCGATTATTTTGAAACAATGATATACGCGCTGCCGACACGATCAGCAAATATTCAGTTCGAAATTGTCTGTATTGGTATTAACGCGGGTATTAGAAAGAAACGTGACGACGTAACGAGCGTTTCCCGGAAAATCATTTTCCGCTCAATTTGATAAAAAACTCGGAAAAGCTGGCCGAAAATGCGTCAAACCGTCCGAACGAGTTTAAAAACGCGTTCCCTCCTCGGCTCACGTTCTTAATTAAACCGTGCGAGCGAAATCGATACGCGCTTAAAAAGACTTCCATGCTTTTTTTACTCGCGTTGAATAATCGCTGGCATTCTTTTTTAATTCAATTACATCGATCGTGCGCGATAACGAACCGTATTTTTTTAAAAAAAGAACCAAGGAACTGAATAATTCAGAACCTCGTTTGCGATTGATAAAATTTTGTACACTTCTCAGTTTTCGAAACATTGGTCAATTTCCTACTTTTCGATAAACGTTTTCTTAGAGTTTAGTGACACGAAAAGCCTCCGATTCGGCAACGATTTCACTCGATACGTTCGGATATCGAGTTAATCATCCATGCGGCCTGGCCGTCTCGAACACTCATTTTTTTCTTGGCGAAGAAGAAAGAAGTATCGTGGAAGAAATCGCCGGTCTGCCGTTGACTTTTCGAATAGAAATACGGGTCAGCGGGTATTTCGTTCAGATACTAAATTGCGCGAATTCAGCAAAAAATTAAGAAGTTCACAAATACGGATTAATTCGATTAAACCGCCGATAACGTGGAAGTTATTTTTTCGGAAAAGCTTAGTTACGGTCGCGTGAAAGCCGCAGGTGTTCGTTTCGACGAAATGGACCGTACTTCACGACTTATATCAAGTTCGCGAGTTCCGGTAACTTTTCGCTAGATTAATTTCAGAGGTTGGTTCTTATCGATATTAGAATAGCATTTTCGAAACAGAACTGCCGGTTCGATAAACCGGGAGTTCTTGGATTTTTTACGCTGAGGGAAACACGACTTTTTTCCGCCACGATGATTTTTCGTGGTAGGCGAATTACACGCCTGTCGGGCGCAGCTCTGACTCGCCAGAGACTCGTCGCTTAATACAGAAACGGCGAAATCGAGCGTGATAATCCGTTTGTATCATTCCGCCATAATTGAGCCTACCCTTCCCTTGACACTCATTCTTCTTTCGTAGGAAATTCTTCTTGAATTTACAAAAATATTCACTTTAAAATTACCTAAATATTCGCTAAAATACTCTGTTATTATTATAATAGAATCTTTATTTGTAAAAACACGTCTTTATTGCATATTCAAATTTATATGAGCGCGGACCGCGAGGCTGCTGGGTGGTCGGAAATTGCCGAGCGGACACGAACCCTTCCGATCGACTCCATCTTATGGTTCACATGCAGTAACTTAATTTTCTTTTTTAACAAAGTTTATTAACACATTCTCGACAGTTTTACTCACAATTTAATATTAATTTATAAAAAAGCAAGTCTTATATCTCTTTATTTATAAAAATACGTCTTTATTGCATATTCAAATTTATATGAGCGCGGACCGCGAGGCAGCTGGGCGGTCGGAAATTGCCGAGCGAACACGAACCCTTCCGATCGACTCCATCTTATGGTACACATGCAGTACTTCTAATTTTCTTTTTTAACAAAGTTTATTAACAAATTCTCGACACTTTTACTCACAATTCAGTAGTAATTAATAAAAAAATAAATGTCTAAAGATTTCCAGCTAAATTTCTGGAGTTGTCTGGCGATTAAAGGAACATTTAAAGAATTTTTTCTTGGAGAAGTCCGAGTGCATTAAGAGATTAAAGATGTCTAAAGACAGTCTTTTAAGATACGGTGCGGAAGAGCTGACGTTGGTAAAAATTGCAGAAATTGTAGTCGAAAAAAGCGAATAACATTCTGTTTAAAATATCAGTACTACAGAACTGTGTGCGAGTAAAATTTGTTTCGTATATTTTTTCGAAAATATTTGCATTGAGTAATGCGCAACGTTCGATTCCGATATTACGTTCCCATTGAAGGTAGATCGATGAAATACAAAAAGCTTCACGCGGTCTGGCGGTTATTACTTATGTCTGACGTTGCAGAATTTCTTCGATAATGAAAAATTTAATCGTTGGTCGTAATGAACCGCTTATCTCTTTTGTTCCAAAAAATCGCTGAAACCTCTCCAGCGATGCTTATCGACGTTGTATAATTATATCAATTTCGAAGGAATTTCGAAACAATTTTCGAGCGAAATATTTCTATTTTCCCGGGTTTCAATTAAACGGCAGAGAAAAAACGAGCGGATAGATTACAGTGCGAATTTGGTTCTAAAAATTTCAACGCTAGCAGGAATGAAAAAAAAAATATGAAACGAGCCCTTCGCAACGCAACCTATTTTTCGTAGCGACGTTGTGTCTTTCCTCTTCTTTGTCGAGCAGCTGGCTATTCAAAAAATCGAAATGGGAGCGAGGAGTAATTAAGTTCGTACTTGTATTGTGCCTCGCGTACGCGTGCTATGAGATGGAACAAAAATACTGCTGGGTAAATTTATTTTCGTTATTAATATTGAAATAGACTTCTAATGAACTAACCGGGTATCCATTATTCGCTGACCCAAATGCGGCTAAGAATTGTTTACAAGAGCTTCCATTACTTCGATCTTCACCAAACTCGTACGCACAAAAATTATCAGTCTGAAACGCTTGATTTTTAATACAATTGTTACAATTATTTTACGAAGCAGCCACTCGACGCTTTGTTCTTTTTGATACCACTATCCAGGCCGTAAACTGGTGGTGAACAGTACTTCAAAGAGCACCTGGCAACCACTTCGCTCAACGTAAGCTCTTTTTATGATGACGCAAACACCGCTTTGACCCATTGTAAACTATTTTGTAGCTTTCTGCTGCGGATTTTCTATACCTACGATAAAGCAGACTGTAACAAACCTTCCAAAGCATATTTCACGATTAATACAAAATCTGTAGCGACAAAATTTGTATAATCTTCAAAACTTTCTCCTTTATGATGGTGTTTTCGTCTGGATCCTGATGCATGTTTATTGCTGCATTACCGCCGCCGTAGGATTCGGTTGCTTTACTGGAGGATTTTCCGAGAAATATCATTCCCGTAGGATCTCCTCATCCTGTTTTCACATTACTGGAAACAGAAACTTCTTACGGTGATCTATCGTTGTGTAAAACATTTAATAATTTAAGGGTGAAACTCTAGGATTTTTTTTTTGGCTGAAACTTTAAAAATTTTTGAACACTCAAGTTTTTAATATTAGGTTAGGTAAGTTAGGTGGGTTAGGTAGGTTAAGTAGGTTAGGTACGTTAGGTGGTTAGGTACTTCAGGTGGTAAGGCATGTTAGGTGGTTAGGTACGTTAGGTGGTTAGGTACGTTAGGTATGCTAGTTAAAAATTATTATATTAAATAAAATGGTGGCTGACTCTTCAAAGGGTTAACTCGTTACAACTGCAAAATCTAACACTAAACCTATATGTACTAAATTTGAAATTAAAAATGAAGTCAAAAAATAAATAACCAAACCACATAAAGTAGTACACATTGATTCTTTACCTTCATGAAAATCAATGTTGTATCTTTACCAAAATATGTACCTATAATAAGAAACTTGTGAAGCGACCATTTGACCGGTTTGGTAGTTTCAGTGTTAAATATGGAGACATGGAGCTTTAGATTTACAAAGACAACTCAGAAACGTAGAAACAAAACGAGCTTCGACCACCGTGGGTATATTAATCCGTAATGGCGGAACGATTAGTCAGGCTTCCCCACGTACTCGCTGACACTCGCACGCGCAACCTGCACATGATTAATAATCATAGCTGACCGTCGTTATTGGCGCGGACGTTATCGTTATCTTCCGCCTATTTGCTCGCACTTTTGATAAAGGACCAGTTGTGACGAACGTCAGGAATTAATCTGTCCGCAGAAAAATGATCGTCGGACGGAAAATGGGACGTGAGGAAAATGGGGCTGGTTTGATCTAGGTAGGAGGTGAAGGAAGTGAAGATCGAATTGAGTGTTGAACTTGAGTCTTTTCTTGTTTAGATGGGAGTTGGCTTATCAGAGAGAGGTATTGTTTGTAGCGAAGGTTTTAAAAAAGCGTTTATATCGGGTGAAAGAATGACCACACGGTTGGAGGAGCATGTTTCGCGAGTCGACTGCAACACGCGGGTGATATTCAGTGCAGCGACGACATGTGCGACGCATTTCTGCCGAGGGCTCGGCAGAAAGGGATGAATTATTCGTTGTCTCCTGCACTCTGCACCCCCCGACACTGACACCGCGTTGTCCTGTCTGCCGACCCTCTGTCGCTGACACTGTCATCCATAACGTTCGCGAGCCTCCGACGTACAAGCACCGCTCTTTTTTCCCTGCCAAGGAAATATCAACGTTCTTGCCCTTTGTAAAAAAAAGCACGCGCTAAACCCTTGCAAGCCGTTTTTGTCGAAAACTCTGAAAGCCTCTGCGAGAGAAAGCGTTAGACGCACTTTGCACACCGATGAAGTACGAGCTCGCTAAAAGGGTGGATTAAATGGTCCTGTGTTTTCAATTGAAACGGCAGAAACCCTTTAACTTTCGCGAAACGTGTCACGAACGGAAAAATTGCCGTGTTTTCCTTCGCCTGGAAACTGAATTAAAACTTTGTCGTTGCGTTTTTATTTCACTGATACGAAGTTGGAGTTAACGAGCAAAAGCCGAGGGTAAACGGCGATTCCGAATATCCGTCGCTAATTAATCGGACCGTAAATTAGCGGGACAATGCTTCGAGTAACCACGGTGGATCACGGAATTGCCGGCACGCGCGAATGTAAGAATACGCGTGATCTATGCGGTATTCTGACCACCCTCGTATTCCCTCGAACCCTCAGATTCTTCCCTATACTCGATAATCTATTCCACGAAGATCGTAGCGTGCCGTCTACGGTAATTTAGGGGAATACTGCTTCTTGGAAGAACACAGTACATTGTAACATTCTTTGTCACAGGTCGTTCAGGGTTGTAAAACACAATTACCTTTCAAGAAAACTTTACATTTTTCACAATTATTTAATTACGGTGACCTGTACAGGTATTAATACATGTACTATGGCTGTAGGTAATTGCCTGTCTTGTACAGGGTGTTTCATAATTAGGTTTCTAAGGCTACTCGGCCATTAAGTTCGGAGCTGACGCTCTTGCGTCTGCGCATGCTTCTGCGCATGCTACTGCGCATGCGTCTGTGCATCTGCGCACCCGCCATTTTAAAAACCTACACTTACTGTGAGACATCTTTTATTATTTAATACATTAGTACTTTAACTACATTGGTTTAGTTAATACATTAGTACATTAAGTATATTCATTTATTTAATACATTATTACATTAAGTACATAATTTATTGAATATATAAGTACATTAAATATATTCATTTATTTAATACATTACTACATTAAGTACATAATTTATTGAATATATTAGTACATTAAGTACATTCATTTATATAATGCATTACTACATTAATTACACAAGTTCATTTAATAAATTAGTACAATACTACATACATAAATACATTGATACCTTAATTAAACAAGTTCATTTAATAAATTAATACATTTCTACATACATAAATGCATTAGTATATTAGTTACACAAGTTCATTTAATACATCAGTACATCAGTACACACATAATAACATACCAAGGTAGAATTTCCGAAATTTATTTTTAAAAGATTAAATCCACCATTTCACCGTTCAAACCAGAATTTAGAAAAATCGCAAAAGGGAGGCATTTGTCGCGAAACCGAGAGAATTTCTGCCGAAAGTTCGCCAGGAAATCGTAGTTAGAAATTAAATGAAAGGCGAATCGCAACAAAACGGGCAACTGTAAATAAACCGAGGAACCGGAGTAATTTTCCACTTCGCTTAGAGAATACATAGCCGAACATCCCCCGAAAAAAATACTTTGAAAAGAACAGACCTGGAAGAGTATACCCGTAGACACGCGCATCAACCGTGAGTAAAAAAGCGGGTATATGCTTTTCATAAGATCTTCCGTCGCAGTTTTCGGTCGTTTGCCGCCGCGTATCTATGTATACCTGCAGCCAGGTCGTAAAAGGTCGCGAATCGAGTGCACCTGTTGCGACTTCCTACGGACAGGCCACAATGCGAAACACCGAAACGTTGTTTAGACAGAAAACTTGCGAGATACATTTCATCTTGTGAAACGGGGGTTAAACATCCCCAAAACGACAAAAGGGTGATTTTTAAATTTATAAGTTCAGTCATCGAACAGCCAGATAAGCCTTTTAGCGCGGACAGAAGCGTGGAGGAGAAACGTTTTGTCAGGATTCAAAGCGTTATTGAGTGGAAGCGCGATAAGCGAGATGTCCTGGTTGCTCCGCATCGCGAAAATGTATCGGCGATAAAAACTTAATCGTGGTTAACCGGGAAATCGTAAATCGCCGGCCGGTGCTGAACGGAAGAAAAATATTACCCTGCGAATTGCTCCATCGAGTTTGATTTCACTACCGAAACGGTGTTCATCGAACTTTGAAAAATCGGGTTCGATGTCTCGAGATTATCAGAATTATGTTGAAGATTGGTATTGCAATTCTATAGGGTGTCTCATAATTAGGTCTCTGAAATGTAGTATTATGCATGTAGTATTGTATGTAATACTGTATATACTATTATAAATAATATTGTATATAATACTGTATGTAGTTTTGTAAATAATATTGCATATAATACTGCATGTAGTTTTGTAAATAATATTGCAAATAATACTGTATATAATACTGTATATACTATTATAAATAATATTGTATATAATACTGTATATACTATTGTAAATAATATTGCATATAATACTGTATATACTATTGTAAATAATATTGCATATAATACTGTATATACTATCGTAAATAATATTGTATATAATACTGTCTATAATATTGTAAATAATATTCTATCTAATACTGTATATAATATTGTAAATAACATTGTATACAGGTCGTCTCACAACTAGTCCCCGAAGTGGGAGGCGACTGCTCATGCGCGCGCAGCCATGTGACGTCAGCGCCGCCATGTTGTCTGCGCGCGCATCTCCCTCTACTCCACCTTTTCTTTAATAACTCAAAAACGAAGCGTCAAATCGCATTTCCGCAAAGGAAAATTTTATTCAAAATAACGTCAACTATTAAACCTACATTAAAACACCCTGTATCGTGGAATCTCCTTTCGATTTCGTGTCTGAGCACAGTCTGGCCATTAGCGAGACTCCTTTTTGCCGCCCGCGTTTTTGCGCGATTCGCTAACTCGAAAGCTCATTGGATTTCTTGTTCGTCGACGGAGCTAACGATTTCTGACGGATGCGATTCTTACGACGACCGAAATAATGGCTGGTCATCCGTCGAACATTTTGTCGAAATCTTGGCTCGTGTCGTTAGCTTTCTGGGAATGGGATCATGCAGAATTGAAAGCTACGAATAGGAAATATTCGGTGTTCAAAAATCGCTATAAATCGTGGCGTGAAATTAGATTACGAGCGGAAAAATTGGCCCGAATTTCGGGGTAGATTCGATTCGAGGAGCGTGACAAATGACTTTCGACCGGGACGAGAATCGAAGAATTTTTTGATGGTTATCGATTAACGAGTCTTTTGATGATTTATTAATCCGATAGTTGTATAATCGCGACTTTCTGTCATTAATTTTTCTGTGTTTTCACTTTGTTATAATTGATAAACGAGAACATAGGTTTAGGCAACGAAATATCTTTTAACGTCGAACGTTTATCGCATGCCAGATTCCTCTTAGCATATAGTGGTTTATTGATCGGTTATCGAATGTCAATAAGTAGACCGATTGGCACACGAGCGTCGAATAATATTTGCGATTGCGTTTGCATCGTTTCTGGCAAGATTAAATGGAAATACGCAACTTATTAGCTCGATCGATTAATTCAATTTCACGCTCGAACTTTCTGTCGACTCGAAACGTTCGAATAAAAAGTTCCCTTTCTCGCTTTCGTGCTCGTTTATCGTCCGCGATTTCGCAAAACATGAACTCGTAAGTTTTCCTCGTGGGTCTCCTTGTTTCTCCGTGAGATGTTCTGGAACTATAACGAATCAATACCAACGGAATGTTCCACCCACGTTCAAGCAGCGCGCGCTGGAATGCAATATCTCGCTGTTACGTTATATTAAATAAGTTAAATTGTACGCGTTAACGAGCCTATCTCGTCGATTAACGTTCGGCCTCTGCAGCACACGCGTTTTCCTTTTGTCTTCCATCGACGACTTTTACAGAGTTTAATTTCGTGGGATTTCAAGTTTATTGTTATTGGGATAAAATTCATGTAAGATGTAATACAAGGAAGGACAAGTTTTCCTCAATCGACTTTCAGAAAGTTGAAAGGAAAACACTTCAATGGAGGATGAGCTCAATGGAGGACTCAGAGAGGTCACACTAATAAAGTCATCAGCTGGCCCAAGTTTTATAACAGGTGTTGTTAGACCCTAAATATAATTGCCAGCAGAAGGACCCACCTAAAGTCACAAAGACAAAGACAGTGACAAAATTTACTGTAATACGACTTGTCCATGTATTTACGAATCCACATCTCTTCTGTTGCTTTCATTTTCAACTGCTCTCCGTTTAGAATATTCGGTCTTCTCCGTTTCATGGAGTACACTGTCGAAAAACTCAGCTGTGCCCGAAAACATTAACCGCCATCCCATTATTCGCCGAGCAAAGACTGGTGTATCGACTTGCGGTATGGTTCGATTAACGTGACGGTGCATCCTTTCCATAAATACACATCGACGCGAGAATGGTTAGCGAGACGCCAATGCGGTCGCCTTAAATTTGTGGGTTAACGTTACCTTAAATTTCCCCGTCCCTAGGGAGCTTAAAGTGCTGTACTACGTCGTGTTTCTTGTTTATCGAGTGCTCTCGGTTGGTTGCAACGATTAATTCGTTTGGCTCGTGTCGCGGTTTTCTTCCCTGGCGTTGCTCGATTAATTGTACATACCTTACGCGGTTATCGAAATTTTTTTTTTGACTAATCGATTTGTGATGCACATATGACGCACTCGAGACTTAGCTGTGATGGATATATGACGGACAGGAGACTTACATGTGACGCACACAGGACGCAATGGAGAGTTACATATGACACATACATGATGCAATGGAGACTTACATATGACGCATTCAGGACGCAACGGAGACTTACATATGACGCATACAGGATGCAATGGAGACTTACATATGATGCACTCATAACGCAATGGACACTCACATATGATGCATACAAGACGCACTGGACACTCACATATGACGCACCCATGACGCAATGGACATTTACATATGATACACTCATGACGTAATGGACACTTACATATGACGCACACATGACGCAATAAAGACTTACATATGATGCACACATGACGCAATGGACACTTACATATGACGCACCCAAGACGCACTCGTGATTTACCTGTGAGTAAGAAGGGAAGAGCACCCGTGACACAACCACGACGCACTCCCGACGCACTCATGATACATATGTGACACACAGATGCAATAAGACTCGTATCATTAGATTCAATGCTTTAACTCTTGATATTAAGTTTGAGATATTAAGACGCAATTCTAAGTATGATCTGACCTTTAATTATTATCAGGAATCACTGAAAACTTGCTTGACATTTTAACTTTCTGTTACCTCAAGGTTGTAACAATAATTAGCTAGCTTGGTGCACTCGTGATTTACCTATGACACACTCGTGACGCACTCATGGCACATTTGTGACATAAAGATGTAATATGACTTGTTTCATTAGATTCAATAAGTCTTGATACTAAGATTCAATTCTGAGTGTGATCTAACTTTAATCATGATAGAGAATCGTTAAAAAAATGCTTAACACCTGAACTTTCTTCAATTGCCTCAATGTTGTAGCAATAGTTACATGTGACACACAGATGCAATAATGTTTCTATTATTAAATTCACTGCTCTAAGTCTTGATACTAAGTTCAAGATACTGAGACTCAATTTTGCCTAAGATGTGACCTTAATCATCATCAAGAATCACTAAAAAAAGAATATTTAACACCCGAACTTTAGTTGCCCCAACGTTGCAATAATTACCAGTGACGCAACTACCTAGAAAATTACATGTTAAGGAACATATGTAGCGATTAGACGCACCTGACACAGTGCAAGTGTTAGCTCGTAAGAACAGGCTCCCGGTTTAATCAGAATCCTCGTTAATCCGCGTAACAGCGGTCTCGTGATCCAGCGTAAACCCTCGTACAAGCGGTTAGAAGAAAATCCGTCGATACGTTCGACATATTTTTCCTGGGATGTTTATAACCCGAGGAAGTTAAAGAGGGTGGCTCGGTGCATCGTCCTCGAGGATGCGTGTCAGAAGCCGATGGTGCGAGCGTGACAAGGTGCATCGTCTGCGTAAATAGACGTCGAGGAGGCCATGCCAGGCCAGGCGAGGAGCCGGCTCGCCGGTGTCGGGCCGGTGCCACCGGTTGCCACTTTGCGGGCAAAAGCGTGCACACGCTCCCGTCGAACGCACGCGCACTCGCCTCGTGTCGCTTTATAGACACCGTCGAGAAGAGCACCCTCTCGCCCCCGGTCTCTAAGCGGAGTGGGGGCTTCTCCTCCACGGCCTACCCTCCGAGAGGATATCAAACTCAGTCGCCGAGCGTACGTTGTCGCGTGTGTTGGTTCGCGCGTACCCTCGCTCGCCGACACGAGTCTCACCGTTGCTCGCGTGACGATCACCCTCGATCGAGATCGCTCCACCTGTCGCTCGTTTTCTGCGTACCCGCCCAACTCGTGACAGTGACTTGTTGAACGCCGACACGAGGTGATTATCGAAGGACGAGACCGATCTTCGGCTTTCGTCCTTCAACCGGAAAAACGAAATCGAAGACCATCGTCAGAATCAATAATTTCGCCGAAAACAATCGTCGCGCGTGTATCAGGCGACCCAAATCCCCGCAAATTAGTCCCCGCGGATATCGGAAGTCGCGAATCGTTCGAGCGAGTACCCGATCGATGAACCGACGCAACTCGGCCGAGGAAACTTTTCCTGCCGGGAAAAAAACCGATACGAGACGTTTCCCTACAGGCTTTCTGCGCCTCCTTTCGCGACCGTTTAAAGTGCCCAAGTTTTCTCCGTTGGATTGCGCCAAATTAATTGAATCACGTTTATACTGATTAATACATTTTCGATTATTAATTCCATCTTTATCTACTTGCACATTTATTATCGTATGTATCGAACAAAAATCCACTTTATGTACCAGGTTTGTGTATCCAAAGATTTATTAATTGGTTTTGGTGAAAATGCAGTAATCGTCAGATGAATAATTCGTGAAAATCAGGCTTATGAAAAAGGCGGTTATCGTTAAGGACGTTATCCGATCGCACGGGTGCACAGATTTTCGCGCGGTATCGTTGGTCTTCAATTTCTAGTTGTTTCCGCGTACCGTTTATCTGCTCGTTCTCCATTCTCCGTTGTTCGCTCGTTCCGCGACAGAGAAAAAAACGCGAACAATGGGCGAATTTTATCTCCGCTGGACGAAAAGTTGGTTTTGTTTGCCTCCTTTCCCAGCCAGTAGCCGGTAATCCGGCCGGGTAATTTGCAATTATCGATTGCACCGGTATTCGTCGAGATTCGAAAAGCTTTGCAAAGGGAACGCGCTTACGAAACGGGGTCACATCCCCGAATCAACTATTACAAAATGTCGTGAGAACGAGTGACTGTGGAACGTCCGGAAAATTTGCGTGTGCGAATTTCCCAGGAATCTTCACCCAGGATGAGCGCATTCGACGAGGGAAGCCTTGAACTTGGATCATCGAACACCGTAGACGTCTCGCGGTCTTAACGTCCTGCTGTAAGTTCATTTATAAATCTCCGGTTTTTATTCCAGCGATTATTCACGGCAATTAATGCGGGCGCGTTTCGAAGATAAACGTTACGACCGTGCGAGAAGTTTGAAAAGCATACGCCGGGTATTGTGTTTTACTCGTCGCGTTATGATCCAATTAGAATTTACGAGGACGGACCTAAGCCGCGTGGCGGTTCAAACAGCTAAAGCAATTTGCCACGGTGAAATAGCGTTGCTCGCGCGTATGGCTTCGCCGCGACACGCTTCTACCTTTGTTCTGTTACGTAAACATTGGATCACGTTCCTACCGTTTTAATACTGTATAGGGTGTCTTTTTTTTTTAACAAACTCTCAGACAACCTATCACTTCTTTCACGGTCTAATTGCTTCAATATGACAATCAAATATATTCAAAATTCGAGGGACCTTAATTATGCAAATTTTAATTGATACCAAACTCCAAGTACTGTTGCCAATATTTTTTGTCATGACGCACTTGGTGTGTCATGAGTACGTCACATATGACAGTGATTTTTTCCACTGTTCAATTTATAAGAAAAAATCAGAACCCGCTGCAAATTTGGTATGTTGTGTCATGACGCATACGGTGCGTCACGAGTATGACACGTTTATTAAAGCTATTTTGTCTGTTAATCAATTTATGAGAAAAGTATAAATCTTGCTGCATGTTTGATATGTTGTATCATGACGCACATGGTGCGTCACAAGTATGACACGTATTAAAGCTATTTTGTCTTTCAATCAATTTATGAGACTAGTTTAAATCTTGCTGCAAATTTGATATGTTGAGTCATGACGCATATGGTGCGTCATGTATGTGAAACATATAAGTCAAAGCTATTTCTTCTGTTATTTGTTTTACAAGAAAAATGCAGATCCACCTACAAACTTGATATGTTGTGACGCACATAGTGCGTCACTAGTCTGATACATATAAGTCAAAGCTATTTACTATGTTGTTAAATTAACAAGAAAAGTGGAGATTCACCTAAAAACTTGATATGTCATGACGCACACAGTGCGTCACTAGTCTGATACATATAAGTCAAAGCTATTTAATATGTTGTTAAATTAACAAGAAATGTGCAGATGCACCTACAAACTTGATATGTCATGACGCACACAGTGCGTCACTAGTCTGATACATATAAGTCAAAGCTATTTAATATGTTGTTAAATTAACAAGAAAAGTGCAGATGCACTTACAAACTTGATATGTTATGACGCACACAGTGCGTCACTGTACGTCAAAGGTATTTCTGTTACGAGAAGCATTTCGCGTAAGAATGTTTTTCGTTATAGAAATATCGAGAAGTTATTTAGAAACCGATCGGGTCGTTGAGCGAACTAGAGACCGGTCCAGATGTTGGCTAAATCTGTAACTATTTGCCAACTTTGGCCGCGGCTCTTGTTCTCTAGGTTCTTCGTAAACGTCGTCTAGCGCCTTGTTCCCCGTTTAAACAGAAGTTTATGCCTTGGGTCTCGAGAGTACCTCGAGCGCAAATACGAAACGTCACCGTCCCGGTATCCCTTTATCGATATCGTTGGAGGAAATGAAGAGGGTGAAAGAAGAAAAAATATGACGGCGAGATTTATTCGATCGCTCCGCCGTTTATTTCCGGCGTCATCTTAAACAGCCAGGCAATGATTCGATCAAGCGCGAACGAGCTTACCGCGCCAATCCGACGGTTTTATTGTCCTGGGGCGAAGGTGGCAGAACAAGAAACTTAATGGTTGCGCTGTTCTTGGCGGGATTCTCTTGCCAAGACTCGTGTTGATTAACGACCGGGTGCTGCCATAAACGCTGACAGATTCCGTTGCAAGGCTCGTTTCCGCGGAACCTTTACTAAGTTTCTCCAAGGTGTCACACCTTGTTGCGGGCCAAGATCAACCGTTGCACGTTGATTTTTACTTTTAAAACGGCCGGGTCTTTTCCTAAAATGAGCATCACTCCACGCTATGTTTAGTATTATACATACCAGCCTCTAACGTCATCTGGCTAAACTTGGAACTTACTTTCGTCTGGCCTGCGACTATTCCTTTCTTTACTCTTCGTTTATATAATCCTTCATTTATTTTTAGCTCTCTTTATCGTTCACTTTGTCAAGGTTTCATCTCCGTTTGGTCCAGATGTTCAGAACCTTCTGTTCATCAAATCTCTTCAAACACCTTTCACATATTTGTGGATAGAGCATTCGTTGCTAAGCTACTTCTCTTCTGTTGCATTCAGACTAGGTATTAACTCCTTAGCATGCTTCAAATTTGACTCAAGGTTCATATGAGATAGTGGTTCATTTTTCAGTTCCACCTCTGTTAGCTGATACATCTGCTTCTTCGTCAATCTTTAAAACTTGCTATCCTTCGAAAAATTCTTCAAACTCATGCATTCGTTGATAGACCGTTTGTATTCACTAAATTATTTCTTCTACTTCTGTTACATTCAGTATTTAAACTATTGCATTCAAATTAGGTATTAATTCTTCAGCATACTTTAAATCTGACTCAATGTTCAAATCAGACAGTCTCATATTTTTATCAGTTCCACTTCAATTAGCTGGTCCATCTGCTTCTTCGTCAATCTTTAAAACTTGCTACCCTTCGAAAAATTCTTCAAACTCATGCATTCGTTGATAGACCGTTTGTATTCACTAAATTATTTCTTCTACTTCTGTTACATTCAGTATTTACACTATTGCATTCAAACTAGGTATTAATTCTTCAGCATACTTTAAACCTGCTTCAACGTTCAAATGAGATAATGTCTCATACTTTTATCAGTTCCACCTCAATTAGCTGGTCCATGTGCTTCTTCGTCAATCTTTAAAACTTGCTACCCTTCGAAAAATTCTTCAAACTCATGCATTCGTTGATAGACCGTCTGCATTCACTAAAGTATTCCTCCTACATCTGTTACATCCAGTATTTACACTATTGCATCCACACTAGGTACTCCTCAGCAAACTTCAAATCTACCTCAACATTAAATTTAAATAAAGTGTCTCATATTTTTATCAATTCGAATACCAATAAAGTCAACCCCAGAATTGCCGCATTTCCTTATTTCTAACAAAGGTTTACATCGAAGATAGATCAATCGTAGGCTAAAATTAGAGCGTCTTCGAGGCCATAGATATTCGAGATTAAAGAAAGGACAGTCTGCGGTAGACTAGGATGAAGGACTAGCAGAGACTTTTCGGCTGCGTAGCTTTCTCATTATTCCGATTGTTCCACGATGGGTACCGGTCGACAATGGACGACACAGTTTTTTCGTGGAAGGAAGAACGTCTCCCCTTTTATTTCCCCGTCTTTCTCTTCTTCTAGGTTCGTTTTGAGTTGCTACCTTTTCCATTGTGCACGTAGGCTGAAACAGGCCTGCAGCGTCAATAGTAGGTCATCGGCTGCTACACGCGTTGATTCGACTTCTGCATGTATCTTTGTTTACGTTTATTTTACTCGGTCTCGGTCCACCTACCTCGTTAACAACATTTCGACCGCAGTATCGCTGACGGTTCGAAGGCTCAGTGATAGAATTCATGAAAAATCTTTGAACGAATTAATTTCGTAATCGAGATGTTTTTCGTTATGGTTTATAGAGGCGGTCAGCGGAATAATTTGCAATTGTAGAACTCTTTTACAACGGAGCTTTTACATCTGGGAGAATTCGCCAGGATTCCAGCACGCGCGAGGAAACAGAAAAAAGAACATAATTTGGTGCGGGCGTGATAAAAGTACGACGTGTTCTCGACGGTGGGTCTCGACCTTCTCATTCTCATTTCGCTGGCTCAGCGATGCGAAGATCAACGTGGTTGTAATTGCGACTCGCGAAATTGCGACGGAATCGACGACTGTTTGAACGCCTCTACTAGGAAACGTTCCGCTTTCAAAAAAGAAAAATGTTCCGCGTTTTACCGGCTTTCGTTGCTCTAATCGGCGTAACCGATTACGTTGCCTTTACGTAAGAAACACTCTGTAATCTTGGTACGAGGTATATCACTCGGCGATGTTTTCATCTCGCGGAGCTTTTTTCACTGGCGTGCTTCCACTTTTCGATCTCCACCCTTTTCCGCGTCCTCGGCCGCAGCCTCGGTCGCATCCCCTTGAAGACAGCGAATGGCACACGGCGCATGCAACGCGATCTCTTTGTTGGCGAAGAATGAAAAAGTCTGGAGCGTGTATTGCTCCACTGAGCGGTCCGCGATTACGCAGGGTACATTAAAAGATTTTCATCGGGGATTTCTTCGCCGCCGTGCGCATCCGTCGGCAAAAAAAGGGGAGAATATCTGGATTCTTCTGTGCCGGCCTCATCAGCGCGGAAAAAAGCAAAGTAATTACATCTTCCGATCGAGATTTTTTCCGATCCATCTCCCTCGATAAATAATTTCGCTCGTAATCCAGTGAATGTTTGGCCAACGTTCAAATCGCTGGATCTAATTTGGCCTTGCGAATAATACGGAAGAAAATGTCGCAGGTTCGATAAATTATCTCGGAACTTCGCTCGTTTTGTCCGCGGGACTTGGCTCTCGAAATCGATACGCTATTTTTCAAGCGATGGAATTCCGCGAGGAAAATCTGGAAGCGAAATTCTTTTCTGGGAAAAAATGGAAGGACTCGACGCGATTCAAAGACGTGCAGGAAATTAAGTGGCACGGTGGCGTTCCGTTGGATGTCGGGGTCAAGAGGTTAAAGCTCGCGTTACCTACGATGCGTGTTTTACTAATTTACCTCCTCGCGTGTCACCGATCTTGAAATTTACAAACTTATCGCCATCTTTCAATTCGTAGCGTTTCATTTTACATACGACAGTTTCTATTATCGTGACTGCTATATGAATGTATCACGAGTGCGTCGTGAGTGCGTCACAATTATCAAGACTGTTATATGAATACATTACGAGTGCGTCATAAGTGCGTCACAATTATCAAGACTGTTGTATGAATACATTACGAGTGCGTCATAAGTGCGTCACAATTATCAAGACTGTTATATGAATACATTAGGAGTGCGTCATAAGTGAGTCACAATTATCATGATCGCATTATGAATGCATCACGAGTGCGTCATAAGTGCGTCACAATGATCAAGACTGTATTATGAATGCATCACGAGTGCGTCATAAGTGCGTCACAATTATCAAGACTGTTATATGAATACATTACCAGTGCGTCATAAGTGCGTCACAATTATCAAGACTGTTATATGAATACATTAGGAGTGCGTCATAAGTGCGTCACAATTATCAAGACTGTTATATGAATACATTAGGAGTGCGTTACAATTATCATGACTGCTATGTGAATGCATTATGAGTGCGTCATACGTGCGTCACAATTATCATGATCGCATTATGAATGCATCACGAGTGCGTCAGGAGTGCGTCACAATTATCATGAATGCTATGAGAATACATTATGAGTGCGTCATAAGTGCTTCACAATTATCATGAATGCATTATGAGTGCGTCATAAGTGCGTCACAATGATCATGACTGCATTATGAATGCATTACGTGTGCTTTAGGAGTGCGTCACAATTATCAAGATTGCTATGTGAATGCCTTATGAGTGCGTCATAATTATCACGACTGCTATGTGAATGCATTGTGAGGTCGTCATAATTGCCTCACGAGTGTGTCATAAGTATCATGAATGCATCATGAGTGCATGACTGTGTCATGAGTTCATCACGAATGCATCATAATTATCATAAATGCATCATGAGTGCGTCATGACTGTGTCATGAGTCCATCACGAATGCGTCATAAGTATCATGATTGCGTCCCGAATACATCGTGAGTGCGTCATGACTGCCCCACGAGTGCGTCATAAGTATCAGAATGCATCATAAGTGCATCATGACTGTGTCATGAGTCCATCACGAGTGCGTCACTACTGCGTCACGTCATTCTAGACCAAAAATGAATTTTTATTTCCCCATACAAAAAACTATATGTACTCCAAATTATAATTAGACCCAGGTATCACAATTATACTATAACGTGCGTCCTGAGTGCGTCACCTCATTGTACAAAAGTGAATTTACAGTTCTCTGCCCCGAATAAATACAATCTAAAGTTGCAAGTATAATCGAAACTATGCTGATGATATCTGATTTCGACTTCTTTCCGTCCCGATACACCGTAGAGACCGAACAATCAACGTCCTGCACTAATTGTTCCCACGACGCACCGTCGATCGAGGACAGATCGATACACGATCGATAACTACGTGTACTCCCGTGACTTCCCGTGATTAGACTCGAATATATAATTAATCGTCTCGAGAGCGTTGTTCGACGACGTTGGACTTAATCTACCTGGAAAGCCATCAATTTGCCAGTTGTTGAGAACAGTCTGCTAAACATCGCAATTGCCACCGGTCGAAACGGGGACACGTAAAAGAAACAAATTGGCTGCGAAGTCCCCGGACGTGGACTACGTTTTTCGACACGTTCGAAAACCACGGTGTCTCGGGTAATTATCGGGTAGGAGAAGAGGATAAATGGACGTCGTAAAGAATTGCCAGCACCCAAGGCGTATCGAACACCGAAATAGCCGCATCGTCGTCCATAAAAGTCGACGTCGGCCTTCGATCCGACGGAATCACCGATAACGTTCTTAGCCTCGACGTAAACGCCACGTCAATTATCGGCGAGCGGATAATACATCCGACAAAAGTTAACCGGGACGTTATTCGTTCCCTGGCGTTTATCCGACATCGAGTTTTAATCGCTCGGTTTTACCTCGTCGTCGAAGATCGCCATCTCGAGCTGTTTCAAGATACGGTGGAAACGTTTGTAGAAAATTCATCAGGTTAGCAGAATCGTTTTGCGGAACGAGACGCCTGGCAATCGAGCAACCAAGCCCATTCTGGTTCGCCCACGTGTTCGTCTCGATTTTTCGAAAAAAATACGACCACGTACCGCCTCTGCTATGAATCGATGCATTACGCTTAACGAGTTTTTACCCGGCGCTTTTCAACCTAGAACGCTTCTATTTCCAGCGGAAGATGTCAAAGCTATGCGCACGTTGCATAAAGCATCGAGTTGCGTCTCGATACGGTGATGTAAACGGTAAAGGGGATTTACGACTTCCTAGTCTAGAAACGGATGGAGAAAGTGGACGCGATTCGCCTTTACCGTTTACGGTCCTCGTCAGCCCCCTCCATCGCTTTTCCGACATCACGCTTTCGTTGCACAAATTGATTTCAACGGTTTTCACGGAAAACGATTCTTCAAGTTGTCTATGAAGCCATCGATTAAATGAGAGTCTCATATTTTTATCAGTTTTCGGTTAGGTCCATCTGCTTCGTCAACCTTCAGAACCTTCTACTGTTCAAAACTATTCAAACACCTTTCACATATTTGTGGACAGAGTTTGCATTCGATAAGCTGTTACTCTTAGTTTTGTTGCATCTAGTATTTAGACTGTTGCATCCAGACTAGGTATTAATAATCAGTATACTTCAAATTTGACTCAAGGTTTAAGTGAGATAGTGTCTCATATTTTTATCAGTTCTTTGTTAGGTCCATCTGCTACGTCAACCTTTAAAACTGCCCTTTTAAAAAATTCTCCAAACTGATTTCAACGGTCCTCAGAGAAAACGATTCATCAAGTTGTCTGTGGAAGGAGAAAATTAGCCATCGATTAGCCGATGAGAAACTTCGGAATGAGACTAGTTTCGACCTAATCCCGAAAGTTGGCTTCGACACCGAGATTAGCAAGACTATTTGAAACGCGCGTCTGTCGCCGTTCAAGGGCGCGTCTTACCGTTTTGTCTCGCGAAGGGGTGTTTCTGAAAATATTTGTAATCCTTTGAAAACACGGTTGGAAGCGCGCCAAGCGTTCCGGGCAAAAGCGGATTGTTCCCGAATCCGTTCGATGAATATTCGATCGTGAGGGAAGAAATGCAAGTTTAATGAATGTCCTACGCACGTTGCCTTTCGTGGCAAACGACGCTCCTCGTTAAGGTTGCGTTTCGAGCACAACAAAATTGATCTGCCACAAAGGGGAAAGAAAAACAGGCCACTCGACGATGTAACCCAGATTTCGAGTGGACCACGCGAACCGAAAGACGAGCACTCGCGAGATTCCAACGCGCGAATACGATCGCGAGATCCTTTCCGCCTTTTCTCGCTCGCTTTTGACCTTTTTCCGTGGCCGCGCCATGGAGTCTCCGATGTTTCGCTGGACCGATAATTCAAACTCCTTTTTCTCTCGCTCCAAGGAGATTCGGAAAGCTCTTTCGAAACGCCATCGCAACCTCGTAACGATCGAACGTTTTCAGAGACTTCACGGAGCCGGCGATCGTAAACTTCCTTTTTCAACTTCGAAATTTCTGCAAAGGAAAATAACTCTTTGCACTGTTTGTCAGAATCTGCTGCAGTTTCTAGGTTGCAGCTAATTATTGCTACTTTGAGGAAATTACGGAAAGTTCAAATGTTACGTTCGTTGATGTATGGATTATAATTAGAATCGAGGCGAAGGTTGCTGTGAAAATGCGGACTGGTTTGTAACATTATGAGTGCGTCAGGAGTCATTTGTTTGTCGTGAGAGTATCATCAGTGCGTCATGAATCATATGTGCTTCGTGAGTGCGTCACAAGAGCAAGATATTGAAACAGACAAAGAAAGTCGAAGTGTTACATCAATTTGGAACATTATGCATTCTTTAACTATACAGAATGTCTAACTAGTGTAACTCTGGTAATAGGGTGATAGGTTTCGAGATTCTGAACAACTTTTTCCTTTACAAAAATTTGATACGAAGCTTCATTTTTGAGTTATTAAAAAAAAACCACCGACCAATCAGACCGCAGTTAGGGAAATACAGAGGGCTTCAGAATTAATGTAACTGTGTTAGGTGATGTGGTTTGAGATTCTGAACAACTTTTTCCTTTGCAAAAATGCGATCTGAAGCTTCGTTTTTGAATTATTAAAAAAAAAAAACACCGACCAATCAGACCGCAGTTAGGGAAATACAGAGGGCTTCAGAATTAATGTAACTCTGCTAGGTGATGTGTTTTGAGATTCTGAACAACTTTTTCCTTTGCAAAATTACGATTCAAAGCATCGTTTTTGAATTATTAAAGAAAAACCACGGACCAATCAGAGCGTAATGCGCAGGCGCGAGAACAGCATAAAGCTACCGACTGCGCGCGCAGCACGCCAGTCGCCTCCCACCTTAGGGACCTACTAGATGTACCACCCTATATATCCTTCTAATGATATACAAAGTTACAGAAGTACAATTTATTTTTAATAAATATATGAAATATCTTTCTGAATCGTATCACTAATATAGACCTGTATACACTCCACATAAATTGCAACATTCGTCAAAATAGTGTAAAGACGTATGGAAACAAGAGGTCATCGTAAAGAGACCGTTTCGTTAATGAACGTCTAGTATTTTCGAAAACAATAATCGTAAGAGCCTAAGGGACTCCCTGGAGAGCCACGGACTCGTTTCCTTTGTTTCGGTGAAAATGAAAAGCGACCAATAAAACGCAGAAATCCGAGGGTGTGATAAAAATTCATTCGGATGGAAGCAGCCTCTTGGAGCACGCTTTCGAATCGAGAAACTCGAGCGATAACGAAGAACCGTTGGATAAGCGTGGAAATGGAAATCGGCCACGGATTTTATTAATTCTTAGCTTTCCTAATTGGATTACTCTCGAATTAATTGGCGCGATTAAAGAGTCGCCGTCCGAGACTCGATTAAACGAAGTGCTATGCTTTCGGAAGAAATTTTGCGCTTATGTCGAAACTTTCGCCGAAATCGCATATTTTATTTGAAGACGTGGACGTTGAGGATCGGCCAAGGGGCCGGAAGTTGTCTTGGATGCTTACCAAAAGGAGAGGGACGAGGGGAGAGACAGTCGTCGTGGCGCCCTGCGAAACGGGAAATAAAGGGCCATCGCGAATTTCCATCGTAAAAGATTTTTTCGCCTTTCGAGCTGCTCTCTACTTTGTTAAATAAAGGATAAGAGACGTCGCGTCGGTGTAGCATAAATAAGGCATTTTTCTAAAAGCGTAAGATCGATACGCTTTAATCGTCCCGACATCTACTTTTGTCACAGCTTCGTAAACAGATACCATGAATATTTATTCCAATCGGTGCAAACTCGATTATGTAAATCACCACGGTATTAATCACGTTAACGTCCTTTTGAATTAATTAAGAATTCCTAAGAGTGGAATTCGTTGAAATTTGTGCGGAACAACCGATTATGGCAATCGATAGAAAATTTCAGTCAACTAGCTCGTCGAGCTAGTAAAGAGAGACGTATTATGCCTCCAACGACGTATCCAGTAACCGGTCTCTCTAAACGCACTACGCTTGAAAAATAATCGAACCGTTGCGTTGCAAAAATAAACCATCGCCTCGGTGAAAGGCTGCTGAACTGCCAGTGGAAATACCGGTAGAGTTACTGCAAAATCCACGCGATATTCTTTCCTGCATCGTTCAAAACAAACTTCGTAACATTTTTCGCGGCAATCTATACTTTACTATTATTTGTAGATTATTCATTTGGTTATATGGACTTCTTCGAGTTCGTCTTGGTTTTTGAGGACTTTTTACTTATACTTGCTGTCTTATAATTAATGTAGGAGGTAGTTTATGCGATTTTTAATAAAATTTTCCTTTGCGAAAATTTGATTTGAAGCTCCATTTTTGAGTTATTAGGAAAATACAGTCAGAGAGATTGCGCATGCGCAGAACGCTTCGAACCTAGCGACTGCGCATGCGCAACACTCGCGCTCTGATTGGTCCGTGGTTTTTCTTTAATAACTCGAAAACGAAGGTTTCTATTGAATTTTTGTAAAGGGAAATTTTGTTCAGAATCGCGTCAGCTACCATTCTAGGTACTTACATTCATTGTGACTAAGGACACTACGTAAATTGTTATTAAAATTAATATAACGTCATGCTGATTGATCGTAATGCATGTTAGTTTCGCTCATATGATTCTATAATAGTTACAAAACTTACAACGCTATCTACAAAGCTTCAAAAACAATAAATACAAAATTAACTATCACAGATATGTAGAATATTATGTGAAAACAGAGACAAACTTATTAATAACAATATCTCTTAGTAAAAATCAGAATCGCAATAAAACATTCAAATTACATGGGGCTCTATCTACGTCTTAATGTGGCGCCATTACAGCTGTAGTAGCCATAATACTCCAAATATAGGTACGACTTAAGCAACCTTACCCTAATATATTTCCTCAGGTATATCAACGAAAACAGAACTGCAATATTACACCAGAAGAAAGAAACTTGAAATGTGTCCCTATATTATAAAATCGACCTTATATACCTTATATACCTTCCAAATTAAAACCCATTAAAACTAAATTGATCATAAATATAAAATGACCACCTCAAGTGCAGTGAAGTACGTCCCATCGAAAAGCAATAAAATCGAAATTCGTGAAACTCGTGCAAAATTAAGATTCCGCTATTTGAGCTCGGAGAGTATCGATCGCCCCGTGTTTAGCTGAGTTACCGCGATTACCAGTCTATGAAAATTGAACGGTGAAGATTGAAAACAAACAGCGGTCTCGAGTGGCTGGCGATATTCGTATAAAACACTCCTTGTTTCTAACGAGGCACAAATTGAAACAGTCTGGGTAGTTCGCCATGGGAGACTCTTGGTGAGACTCGATAGGGGAATATTTGCTCGAGGTGATTGTTGGTCGGTTTAGATGGCAAATATCGGTGATTCGAGGAAAGAATTCACAGTCTGCGAAACGGTGGCTTCTCTAAAATTTGTTGGAGCCGGAATCAAGAAATTTGGAAGTTTAAACACTTTCATTTAGCTATTTTCACCTCGGGATCTATTTCGAACTGGGCCGATCACGGATGCATCATTTGGCGAGGTGCCAGTTCCTCTACGCCGGTATGTCTATAATAAGAATGGGATTATCAAGATGTTGCGATACATTAATTTCCGAGATCGCGGGCCATTATTCTGTGCCATCTTTATGTAATTCGACCCATTTCGATCGTCGAGAGATTATCGACAGCGTAAAACCGATAGTCCGAACGGTCGATGTTCCCCAATTAATTCCGGAAGTCGAATGGTCGCGTTTGAAAGCGATCGATGAATCGCGACGGGAACAAAGAATCTTTCACCGTTTCACCGAGCATGCTCCAAAGATAATGCCGCGAATCGCGAGTCGCGAATGCGGAATCTGGAATCCGGAATCGCAGCCCTTATCGGTGACGCGCGAACCGACAAACAATGGCGGCGGACAATGCCGGCGATCGATGACAACGGATTTCGGTGGCTGTCGCTTTCTCCGAGCAAACCAGTCTGCCCCGTTTCTCGCGTTCCCGGCGTTCCCCGATGTACCCGCTAATTAGCGCCATCCCGCACACCCTCCGAATACACCTGAACGCGACTCTTTCCCCTGCGATTCGTTTGATCAACGATCGATCTCTCCTTTAATCGCACGCGCGAAAATAACGAGCACTGCGATTTTACAGGAATAACTGGGTCATCCCTCGAAGACGATGAAATTTCCTCGGCCCGTTTTCACGGAATAATCCGGCAAATAATTTCCCCATTAGCCGGTTAATTCGGAGTCCGAGCGGAATTTGCATACTACGAGTTCCTTCGATCCGCGAATAACTACGTTGAAAAACGTGGTATCTTCCGTCGGCAAAAACGAGGGAAAACACGGTCGAAACGCCCGCGGGTTGTCTACCGTATCGATTCGCCAGCGATCATTGTCGTTTCGGAATGGAATTCCGTTACAGTTTTAACGCGATATCGTCCGAACGAGACAATGAACCGAGATCAGCCCCGGAGCGTTGCCTAGCAAGCAGTTCCTCCCGATAACGATTCCCGTTTTTTTCCACCCCTATCGATCTTTCGTTTTACCTCTCTCGCTAACGATTTCTGTCTTTTCGTCGGCCCATTTTTCGACTAATCGAAGCTGGGGAGTAACGAGCAGATACGCAAAGGAAAAAGTTTACGCGCGTCGGCTAGCTGCGGACGAGTAGGATGAAAGGTACGCGGAGAAAAGAAGCGGGCTTGAAAGCGCGACGACCGGCCGGGAGAAGAAGCGGGCGAAACGCGGCGGAAAGGAGAGATAGGGGGCCAGAAAAGAACGATGCGGAAGAAAGAAAAGGGGGGACGGAGAGAGAGAAACAAACCGATAGGGAAGGGTAGAAACAGGGTGAAAGAGTCTGGGAGTCCATTAACGAGTGCCGTTTTCATACCTCTTCTATGCCACCCACCTCTCTTTCTCTTCCTTTTCTCGCTCTTCTCCCCGCGTCTCGCCGTTTCAAAGAGCACCTACCAGCACAATAGATCGTTCATTACCGATACACCGGCTGCCGTGGCCGTTGAGACGCGAACCGCGCCGAAAGTAGAAAGATAATAACGCGAGAAAGGAGCGTCGAGGTTTTTTCCGCGCGAAAAATCTATCTCGCGACGATTCGGGTTACGGGGTTTTTGATCGTTTGAGGGAGGGCTATACTTTTAGATAAGCTCATATATTTCAATTTTTTTTAATAGGACACCTCTGTTTTGCATTTTTCAAATTTCAGGTATAATTTATTTTAAATATTGCTTATTATAGAATATTTCTGTTTTGCAAAATATTTCAGAATGACCGAATTATGACAAATCGTGGGAGTGTTTTGGCGAGTCTCGTGAATCGGCTTGGCTAATTGTAGGGTCGTCATATGTGAAGCGTAGGTGCGTCAAGTTCTAAGTATAGATGCGTCACATATGGACAATAGATCATATGTGAACTATAGGAGCGTCAAGGTTCAAGTTTAGGTGCGTCATATGTGAATCATAGGTGTATCATATGTGAACTATAGGAGCGTCAAGGTTCAAGTATAGGTGCATCATATGTGAATTATAGGAGCATCACATATGAACCATAGGTGCGTCAAGTTTCAACTATAGGTGCGTCATATGTGAATCATAGGTGTATCACATATGAACTATAGATGCATGAAGATTGAAATATAGATGCACCATATGTGAATTATAGGAGCATCACATATGAACCATAAGTGCGTCAAGTTTCAACTATAGATGCATCATATGTGAATTATTGGCGCATCACATATGAACCATAGGTGCGTCAAGTTTCAACTAAAGATGCGTCATATGTGAATCATAGATGCATCACATATGAACCATAGGTGCGTCAAGTTTGAACTATAGGTGCGTCATATGTGAATCATAGGTGAATCACATATGAACTATAGGTGCATGAAGTTTGAAATATAGATGCATCATATGTGAAATATAGGTGCATCACATATGGACCTTAGGTGCGTCAAGTCTAAACTATAAATGCGTTACATATGCATCATAAGTGCGTCATATGTGAGCTATAGATGCGTCAGTTCTAAACTATAAACGCGTCACATATGAACCATATGTTTGTCATATGTGAGTGCATCAAGTCTGAACTGTAGATGTATCACATATGAACCATACGTGTCTCATATGTGAACTGTAAGTACGTCGAGTGTGAACTATAGATATATCACATTTTGAACCATAGTTGCGTCACGTATTAACCATAACTGCGTCAGGTCTGAACTATAATTGCGTCACATATGCACCATATGTGAACTGTAGATACGTCAGGTCTGAACTATAAATGCGTTACATATGCACCATAAGTGCGTCATATGTGACTTGTAAGTGCATCAAGTCTGAACTGTAGATGTATCACATATGAACCATACGTGTCTCATATGTGAACTCTAAGTACGTCAAGTCTGAACTGCAAATGCGTCACATATGAACCATAGATGCCTCATATATGAACTGTCGCTGCGTCACATATGAACCATAAGTCCGTCATATGTGATCTCTAGCTACATCACATATGTGTTGATCACCGTATAGATCCCTAGCGAGAAACTCAAGTCTCATACATCGTCCAGTAACGATCGTACAAACCACAACTTGTCATTATCAAACGTTCTGTAAATCTATTCCTTCTCACAATAATGATTGTCGTATTTCAAGAAAGTTTTCAGATAAAATAGTTTTAATAAACAATGCTAGTTTTCTGTGAATTAAAAAAGTTAAGAGTATGTAAAAGTTACATATTGCCTTCTTTAACAACGTTTTTCGTTTCAGTGGCGCGTCACGGCTACGAAGAGTACCGGAAGTGACAGGATAGTACAAAGGCTGTCGTGACCATCATCGATGGCAGCCGCGAGCTTTCCTCCAAACTTTTCGAACGTCGGCATCCTGGAGAACTGGTAAGCGATCCTGTCGTAGCTTGTATCTGTCACGCCTTGGAATTAAGTATTACTAGAAGCCTCTTATAAAAGTCTCGACGGCGGTCGAGTGGCAGCCTAATGGAAATCCGTGCACTCGCCATGGTTCCAAAATTGCGAAATACAACCGACGGAAGCGTACGCCGTATTTCTACGTTAGCCAACGGTGATAGGGGAAGGGTAACGGATAACCGAGGCGATTGCACGCTCCGACGTACGAGCGAACCCGTAGTCTCCCGTTGGAAGCTTCGTTCCGGATTGTTTAGAATCGAAACTCTAGATATATATACGTACTCTCTCTCTACGTACGTAGTTGCATGCTGTCCGTGTGTACGTATCGCCAGAGAACGCAAATATCGCCCAAAGGAATCTCGATCCGCGGATTCGAAGTCGCCATTGTCGAGGCGAACGCTCGCGAACTTTCAATCCTACGGAAAGGACGTCACCGTGCGAATAATGGCCCAAAGAAAGCGGCCACGAACCATTGTTGCCTTCAAAGAAGAAATACGGTCGCACCGTAATTGGCGCCACGAATTTTGGCCCGCGAGTCTTTTATCAAGATGCCGCCATTTATGAACCATCTTGAAATACTTGAAACCTCTCTGTAAACAACCGAATTTGATGCGTGGAAAATCTTGCGAGCGAAAGTAGGTCGCCAGGTTTTGATTAAAACCTTTCAGGAGGAACGGTCGCCATTTTGCAAACGGGACACCGTTCTTTTGTTTTTTCTGCGATTAACTTCAGATCTTCGCGACTGCGGATACCATGGATACCTCGAAAGATGTTTTAAATCTCGTGTATACCTATTTGCGTGAAATCACATATCGGTCTGAGTCACACTAGTCTTTAGACTATACTTTGCGTATACTCTTTTTGGATGAGGTCATACGTGGACCTCCACATTCACTACAGTCACATATCCTCACTCTGATAAAAAAAATTTGTGAAACGTTAAATTTTGGAACTGTTTCGATTCCTAAGGGGCGTCGGTAATTTATGGCGTTCGTGTGACTCGTAGCAGACCACACGGCGATACATCATCCACCGTTTTCGGGGAAAGTATCTCCCACATCGCGGATTACCTTTAGACTCGCACATTCTCCGGTATGTCGAGCATCGATCATTCGAAAAGAGATAAGCGGTAATTCGATTGCGGCTCCGCTAAACGGATCCGATAATAGCCCAATTAGCCGTTGCTAAACGCGCGGTGGTCAACGACATCGATACTCGTCGTTTTGCAAAGTTGGCACCTGTTTATGGGAGGTTCATTGAGGACAACAGGAAGACGGCAGACTTAACCGTTAATCTATTTTATGAGAGAAACCGACAGGTGCATCGCCCACGCGACTAAATTCGGACGCTGGAGTACGCGTGGGAGCAGCTTCGAATTAGATCATTTGAACCTGAATGACATTCTGCGTTTGCTTTTTGAGGGGTGGGAAATCAATAGAATCTGTGGAGTAAAATTTACGCGTACGTGGGAAGGAATTAAAGTTCGTAACGTGGGTACTGCTTACTCGTTCGAGCGAATTGGAGATAAAACTTTTAGTTATTAACCCCTTGTGCTTATTTGCTGGAGAGTTTTAGGTGGTGTGATCGATTACTTCAATTTGGAGTTATAGTACTTGCAGAGTGGGCTGTTTGTTACTTTTGTTGGGAAGGATTGTTTAGAAGGTTTCTTTGGTTTGATGTTTTGGTGGTTAGTTCGCAAATGATGGCATTTCACAAATGATGGAGACTGCTGTCTATGTAGGAGGTTTCTGGAGGGTTGCACCAAGAAGTGCAACTTTTTTAGTGGTTAATAATTGTCATAATAAAACAATTGTTGTGATCGATAATTATAGTCAATAATTGTGATCAATAATTATGATCATCACGTAGTAGTTGTCATAAAAAATTGTCACAATAAAACAATAGTTGTTATCAATAATTATGATCAATAATTGTGATCAATAATTGTGATCAATAATTGTGATCATGAAGTAATAGTTGTCATCAATAATTGTTACAATAAAACAATAGTTGTTATCAATAATTATAATCAATAATTGTGATCAATAATTATGATCATGAAGTAATAGTTGTCATAAAAAATTGTCAGAATAAACCAATAGTTGTCATCAATAATTATGATCAATAATTGTGATCAATAATTGTGATCATGAAGTAATAGTTGTCATCAATAATTGTTAAAATAAAACAGTAGTTGTTATCAATAATTATAATCAATAATTGTGATCAATAATTATGATCATCAAGTAATAGTTGTCATCAATAATTGTCATAGTAAAACAATAGTTGTCATCAATGATTATGATCAATAATTGTGATCAATAATCATGAACATGAAATAATAGTTGTCATCAATAATTGTCATAATAAAACAATAGTAGTTATCAATAATTATAATCAATAATTGTGATCAACAATTATGATCAATAATTATGATCAATAATTATGATCAATAATTATGATCAATAATTATGATCAATAATTATGATCAATTACCATGATCAATAATTATGATCAATAATTATGATCAATAATTATGATCAATAATTATGATCAATTATCATGATCAATAATTATGATCATAAAGCAATACGTTTCAACCCTCCCCAATAAATGTCCCAAGCGATTTTAAAGATTTCAATCGATTAAAAGTCGTTCGAAGCCAACGGAAAAACGACGTACGGAAGCTGCTCGAGTATTCTATTTGCACGCGATACGATCCATATACTCGGCAATGTTTCTACGTCACGTTGCCATTATCGTGAATATTGCACGGGAGGATGCGCGCGCGCGCGACCGTAATCCTTCGGAAGCGGCTCAACGTTCGCAAATCGAGCGAACGGTCGCTATAATGATAGGCTCTCGATGCTTTCGAAGATGTGGGACGCACCTTCTTTCCTCGACTTTGGTAAATACGGAATATAATGGACGAAAAAGTCGCGTTTAAATATTTCATCTGCAACCAAACCGCATTTCGAACGATCGAGTTACGCTTGTAATTCGTTCTGCGGTAAATACTATTATTTATTCGGAGTATTTTGCACAATTATGACATCAAACAAATTTTCGACACGGTTCTGATATTTTTTGTTTTAATTGAGAACTGAAGAAGAAGTCTTCATTACACTTTTTTCAAAAGTAAACTAATAATGTTCTATAAGTAACAGAGTTGTATAAGTAATAGTGTTCTATAATTTTATGACAGAAAAGAAAGAGAAAAAGTACTTTTAATTATCAATTTCAAAACAGTAGATTTTTGTGAACAGTAAGAAATAAAATGGAAGTCGGAAGCAGATCCGTTGACCTAAAATATGTGCCGATAGCGCGGTAAATGCGCCGAGAAGATTCCTCGATAAACCCCGTAACGCGTATCGAACTGTGTATTTCGTGTTACTTGTATCGTAACTAATACATGGGGTTGCTACAAATTGCGAAAAATTCCTCCTTGCTTTTTCCCAAGACAATAGTTCATCCGTTAACATTTCTAGTAATTTTAATTAATAACTGAAAACCTGTGTCGTTTCAATTACGTTCGATGTAACGAGGCGCTCGCAACGAACGAGTGTTCGGAATATCGACGTTAATTACATCGTAATTGCGTCGATAATTAGCGCGGAGTCGATAACTTTTGCTGTGCGATAACCAAACGTGATTACGATTAGTTTTATGTTATTTATAAAAAACGTGCAATTATTTAATTCTGTAGAATTTATGTCTGATGCGTCAGAACTATTCACATTGTAACTAAACATGTGTGGACACTAACAGCTTCACATATGTTCACATATTATGTGAACTCCCCAGTTCTAGATATCACATATGTGGACACTAACAGCTCCATTTACGTTCACATATTATGTGATCTCCCCAGTTCTAGATATCGCATATGTGGACACTAACAGCTCCACATATGATCACATGTCATGTGGACCCTCCAGCTCCAGATATCTTCACATATTATGTGAACTCCCCAGCTCTAGCTATCACATATGTAGACACTAACAGCTCCACATATGTTCACATATTATGTGATCTCCCCAGTTCTAGATATCACATATGTGGACACTAACAGCTCCACATATGATCACATGTCATGTGAACCCCCCAGCTCCAGATATCTTCACATATTATGTGAACCCTCCAACTCCAGATATCACACGTTATGTGGACACTAACAGCTCCACATATGTTCACATGTTACGTGAACCCTCTCCAACAATCACATATCAAATTTCTACCACTCCAAATTCCTGAATGTCTCTCAAACTCAAGTATTCTCGAAATGTAAAAATTGTGGAAAGTGGCCCTCCATTCGTAACAGCATCTGCTCTTAATTGTGCTGCAGCCTCTCGCAAAATCCGTTCCGTGTTCCATAGTCCTCGAAAATCCTAAAAAGCCGAGAAATCCGAACTCGTAAATTTCTAGGAAAAATACGCTCTGGGGTATTGGATGCTAAACGTTGGGTATTCGCACCTAATATTCTGGCTTTTACGTCGTTGGGGTTCGTCTCCATAAATAAGCCGGGATCGAATGACGGAAGAATCGCATAGGTGGATGTAAGAAGGCGGATAGGCGGTGTCGACCCCGGATATCCTGGCAGGTATATCGCGCGACGAGATCGTTACCAAAACCCTGTCGTACCATCGACTCCAGCCTCGTTTCGAGCTTGATACCGTATCGATTCGAGAAGGCATAGAGACGTAGAAACGGGGGGGTGGAGAAAAAGGGGGTTCGAAAGACGGTTCGAGAGAGACAGGTTATCGGGGCAAGGGAGGAAATAGGCATAGAAGAAAAGAATAGGCCGAGCAAAGGAAAAGGAGATAGAGAGAGAGAAAAGGTAGCATTCTCCTCGCACGACAAAAGTACGGGTCTTCGTTACCCTTATCGGACACCGGAACCAGTATCGACAGCCTCGGGGTCGTTCCGATCGCAGTCGAGGTCTCCGAGTCTCGGAAAAATCGAAAGGTGGTCAAACGATTAAATGAATAAATAAATCGATTAGATCGAGCAACGATTCAATTCCCAAACGATTTATTCGCGAACGTTTCAACGAAGACGTCCAGGGGAACGCATTATCGGTGAAACGTCTGCCGGCCGCCTATTTATAGTCAACTCGATGGGACGAATGCACTCTTTAAACTCGCATTTCCGCGGCAAACGGAGAGGAACGAGGATCACGCAGAGAAAGGAGGCCATCCGTGTAGACGTTAATTCGAGCGTGTCGCCAGGTCTGAGGAAATATTCCAGCGACTGAATTTCGCCTCTATCCTTCCAAATTTTTAGCGCGTTCCACAAGACGCGCGTTCCATCCCGGTTTTTAACGAGGAGGTTACTCAATTCGATCAGTATATTTTTTTTTCTATGTATGTTCGCCGATTACTCCTAACTGGGTCTGACTCCCCATTGGTACCATTATTATTAATTGCAAAGTAAGTTAATTTGCGCCGCGTCCGAAAGGCTTGAAATGTACTTAATATACTACCTAACGAGTGAATTCATTCATATATATTACGTAATTGTATGATTGAATGAAATAGAAATTATTTTATACTTTTTAGTGCATTTCGAAGTCGCTGTATTTTTTTCTTAAAATTATTTTGCGGCAGTTCGACCGCGGAAAATTCAGTTTCCCTTTGTTTTCGCAAGAACGTATTATATATTCAAGGCGGTCGAACATCTTTCGACCCCGTCGCGTGCCCGGACAAATTGCCTAATTTCACGAGACGTCGTAAATTTTCCGTTTGTTTCCGAGAAGATCGATCGAATAACTTCGGCACGTAATTTTCGGGACGATTTTCTGGTGGATATTCGAATCGAACCATACGAGACAGGTGCCTTTTATAATTCAACGTCGCCTATTTACTCGAGCGAAATCACAGCGTACTAAGCAACGCGTTTCAACGAACGAGAAGAGCCGCTCTTACGAGACTACGAACTGCTTTTACAACTCCCTCGAGGCCGGAAGAATCATGGTTTCGTAAACAGTGGCCCATTTCGCTACGACGAATTCCCGCCTTCATTGGGTTACATGCGTATACAGGGTTTCTCACAACTTATGCCTTCAAATGGCTGACGTGACTTTTGAAATGGCTGGCAGATGAAAAGAAACATTTTTAAGTACTTTCGATTTGCAGTATCATAAATCAAGCTCAAAAGATTCACTGTAAATATGTTATAAATAGAAGAATTCAAGAACCTTGTTGCTATTAAACTTGACATTAAGTTCGAAGATCCAAAGACTTGAACATCCACAAATTTTTCTTCCTGTCTATAAAATTCTTCTCTAAATTACTTCTTTAAAAAATAATCTGTTTGATGATCATTAAACTCAACATTAAGACTTGAATATCCAAAAATGACTAAAAATGAAATTTAGTAAGGTTAAAAACTTAAAAGCTTATCTAAAGTCTACGTTAGAGGGTAAACGGCGAAACGTGGAGATAGAAATCGTTTTCTCGCACGCATTCTCGTCACGACGTGCACCGGCTGGCACGGCGCGCCAGACACAAGCCGTACTTTACTACTTACGACCCAACCCTACGCTTCATCCACTTCCTTCGGCCTCATGCTTAACCCATTTATGCGTCGAATGCCGACGGAATCAAGACTTTCCGTTTTTCCCCTTTCTACGTTGTTCTTCGACTGCAAATTCTCTTCGATACCGTTTTCGTCATTTTCAATTTTTTAATTTTATACTTACGGTGCTGTAATCTTATAATACTAGAATTGATAAGGGATTAATAGGGGATTGATAATGAATTAATAACGAATTGATGACAAATTAATATGCAATGACAAGGTTTTTGATTCGTTACGGCAGTGGTTTTTGTATCAGAATTAAATTCGCGACACAACAAATGCAGACACAAAGTATTTCAGTTTCCTTTTCTGACGCTCTGCGATAACGATAACGATTAAGTTGGCGTAATTGCACTTTCCACTGTTATCGTTATGAGATTCGCGGAACAAACTCAGAGTTTACGGAAAATTCGCCCAATTCTGAAGATGCAAGTTTTGAAATTTTAAGATAGCAGGTTTCAATCCTATGAGGGTTGTAAAAGCAAAAATTCAAATTCTGCTTGTTTTGCTAATTTTGATATTTAATTTCGTTCAGATATATTGAAGCTAACTCCACAATATATTAGAGAATTTTTCTGATTTTATTATTGCAAAAGAAAACCTAGTTTGATACAACTCTTGAAATTTTAAGATAGGAGGTATCAATCCTATGAGGGTAGTAAAAGCAAAAATTCAAATTCTGCTTGTTTTGCTAATTTTGATATTTAATTTCGTTCAGAAATATTGAAGCAAGCTCCACCATATATTAGAAAATTTTTCAGATTTTTTTATTGCAAAAGAAAACCTAGTTTGATACTACTCTTGCAATTTTAAGATAGGAGGTTTCAATCCTATGAGGGTAGTAAAAGCAAAAATTCAAATTCTGCTTGTTTGCTAATTTTGATATTTAATTTCGTTCAGAAATATTGAAGCTAGCTCCACAATATATTAGAGAATTTTTCAGATTTTTTTATTGCAAAAGAAAACCTAGTTTGATACAACTCTTGCAATTTTAAGATAGCAGGTATCAATCCTATGAGGGTAGCAAAAGAATAAATTCAAATTCTGGTTGTTTTGCTAATTTTGATATTTAATTTTGTTCAGATATATTGAAGCAAGCTCCACCATATATTAGAAAATTTTTCAGATTTTTTTATTGTAAAACAAAACCTAGTTTGATACTACTCTTGCAATTTTAAGATAGGAGGTTTCAATCCTATGAGGGTAGCAAAAGCAAAAATTCAAATTCTGCTTTCTTATCAATTTTGAAGTTTAATTTTGCACAAAAATTTTGAAGCAACCTCCACAATATATTTTCAGCAAAAAAAAGAATTGCAGCTTTCACTCTAGAGGATTGAATTTTTTTTTATATCGACTCTGAAGGACAGACCTTTGATAGCAGCACAAAAACGCGGCGTAATCGTATACGGTCTTTCTCGATATTTTTTCTCAAGATGCCTCGTGATTGTATCGCGCACAATGCCTTTTTCTTTCTATTCCCGGAGGTTTAGAGTCTAAAGGTCTATGGTCCATCACGCGTCGAGAGCAAAGTCGTACAAGATGCAACGATATTCTCCTTTTACGTGGTCTCATAATCCTGTGTGTCGTTTCATGAGTTCCTAAGGAAATTGGTCCACCTTCGAACTGAAAAAACCATTCTTTCCGTGCAATTTATGGCAACGAACAATTTATAGCTTCAATTTCCGTGATATTTAAACGGGTCGCGTTTAGAATTCGCAAACGGTTAATCGTTTTGCTCGTTCGAGCGTAGAAACTCCACGACTTTCTCGCTCTTTAAGTTCCGCCGTTAACTCTTTCGATAATTAAGCTTTCTTTATTTTCGCTGTCGTTTATCACAATAATGGGCTCCAGTCGGTTTTTCGCGATGTAACGACCGTCGAAAGGAAACAAGCAAAGAAAAGAGCGGCGTTAATTGGCCGGAGTATCGACGCGACGATCTCGTTGTCGTAACGCGCCACTTCAAATTATAATATTCACGGTTTGCCTGGCACGTGCTGTTCCGGGTACGCTCGCCTGTCTATTAATGTCGTAAGGGAATATCGCCGGAGTTAATTAGCGAGCTTGAATTATTCATTCGCCGTGCCATTCGATTAGGAGCGGTCGATAGGGACAATCTTTCTTTTAACCTTACATTTTAGGTTGAACTTCAAATTCAATTTGTAATATTTCGTACTTATTTATCGTCCGACCACTATACAGTGGACTTCAACATTTTTACTTAAAGATCTCTTCAAAATGAACTTCTAAAAATGCATGTTTATTTATCGTCATGAACTATACAATCATAACAAACATTTTTGCTTAAAGTTGTCTTCAAAATGAATTTGAACAGGTCGAACAAAAATTACAGTTTATTTATCATCATCTACTCACCAGTTACCTTAACAATTTTTTGTTAAAGACGTCTTTTAATTGCACCTATAAAAATTCATGTTTATTTATCGTCATCAACTCTCCAGTCACCCTAATAACTTTTGGTTAAAGACGTCTTTAAATTGAATTTATAAAAATTCATGTTTATTTATCGTCGTCAACTCTTCAGTCACTTCAACCATTTTCCTTAACCTTTCAACATATCAGATTTTTTAGATGCATCAGTCATAACAGCTTAATTATTACTGAATTATTATAATAAATAAAGAACATTGATGTGTTAGGTACATCTTGCATGTAACTGTCTTTAATTATACAAACTGTATCCTAAAACTCGATCTTTATATAATTTAATTTTGTCTGTAACATTTTGATCATTTGAACCGTAACACAAGTCTGACTCGCAAACCAAGTTGCTAAAGACGTCTTCAAACTAAATTTGGATAGATTTGAAAAATTCTTATTCATCGTCACCTACTACAGAGCCACCTCCGCCATTTTTGCTTGAAAACGTCTTTAAATTGAATTTGAATAGGTTGGAAAAATTGTCATTTATCGACAGAAGAGTAGGAGAGTATCCTCCGGGTATTTGTTAGAGAGCGAATCGATTAGGGCGCACCTCGTTACTTTGATTCGCGACGCCGTGTCCCGAAGGAGGTGCACGAAAACCGGGTGTACGAGTCGCGTCACGCAAACTCGATTTACGTAATAAAATCGTGCGTTCGAAGGGACGGAAAGAAACCGAAGGAGATAGGTTTCAAGCGGCGACGATAGAAGCACCACGAGTGTCGCTCACCCCATTCTTTCCCTACGAAGGTTCGTGTTACCCGGACGAGGAAGTCCCGGGAAGCACGTACTTCCTGCGTTTTATCCCTGACGATCCACCTGGAAATCGTTTCTTTCGAACTACTACTTTCTTTAATTTTTGTTAATTTATTATTGCTACGGTTAGTTTGTAGAGATATTTTCAGTCAGTTTGTAAGACACTTTCTAGTTTTTTAAATTGAGAAGGTGGAGTCAGTCGACTGTGTAAGATATTCACTCTGTAATTATGTGAGATATTCACTGTGTTATTATGTGAAATTTAACTGTGTTATTATGTAATATAACTACATAATTATGTAATATGGTAACTGTGTAATTATGTAAAATATTAACTGTGTAATTATGTAAAATGTGAGGATACAGGGTGTCTCATAAGTAGTGGTCCTCATGTGGGAGGCAACTGAGGCGATGCGCGCGCAGCCACTGGGTTATCGCTCTCTGCGCATGCGCAAACTCACGCTCTTATTAGCCCGCGTTTTTTTTTAATAACTCAAAAACGAAGCTTCATATCCAATTTTTGCAAAGGAAAATCTTGTTCAGAATCACGTCATCTACCATTCTAGAGACCTACATTAATCGTAAAACACCCTGTAGTCTTCCTAATACCATAAACTTCGTAAAAGTATATAAAACTCCAGTAATCGAATAAAATAGTCTTCAAGTTTACGAAGCTTTGTAAAAGTCTATCGAACAAAAAACTTTATCGAATAACTCAAGTAACCATGCGAAATATTAACTATGCACCTATGTAAAACACAACCCTGCAAATATAACAATATGTGTATAACACTACAGTCCTCCTAAGACCACCCAAAATTCGTAAAAGTGGAACTTACCGAATGAAATCTACCTTCCATAAAAGTTTGTCGAACCCGAATCGCGTAAAGTATTACCCTGACAAAAGAGTTGTTTAAGTAATTATACTAGTAGAAGTAAACGAGTCCGAATAGAAATGGCATCTACTTCGCGAGATTAAAGTCGCGACTCGCACCATTTAGATATTGCTTGGTTAGTACGCGTATTCGTAATACCCGGATTGTATCGATATTCGTAATATTCAGCCGGCTTCGATACTCGCGAATCAAATGAAAAATACCAACGACGCGAACAATACCCTCGTTCGATCTATCCGCACCGCGGATAGTATGGAGCTTCGAAATAATCTGGGTACGCGGTAACGCATTTCTGTACAATAATTACGTTCGACACAGTGATGGGAGGCTTCATATTAACGTTCTTGGAACTCCTGGTATCTTCATGTCTTAAAACTTACTGCTTTGTTATAAATAGATGGTTTGAGGAAGGATTGGAGACAGTTCTTTGTATTTTGATGACGAAGTTTATTCTGTGACGTAGTTGTACTTCTCTGTGACGTATTTGTACTTCTCTGTGACGCATTTGCACTTCACTGTGACGTACTTGTACTTCTATGTGACGCACTTGTACTTCTATGTGACGCACTTGTAGTTCTCTGTGACGCATTTGTACTTCTCTGTAACGCATTTGTATTTCTCTGTGACGTACTTGTACTTTTCTGTGCTGATCTCTGGGACTTCAAGGTTTTTTGAGTCGATTTCTCGTTCTTTAGGAACTTCTATGCTTCCTATGTCTCTTGTGCTGATCTCTGGAGCTTCTACACCTCCTGTGTTTATCTATAGTCATTCTAATACCTCCTGTGCTGATATTTGGTACTCCTGTACCTCCTATGCTGGTCTCTTGTGCTTCAGAGGGCCTACTGTGCCCATCTCTCGTTTTTTGAAGTCTCCTATGCTTCCTATGCCTTCTGTGTTGATTTCTGGGCCGACTATACCTTCTGTGCTGATCTATAGTCATTCTAATGCCTCCTGTGCTGATATTTGGTACTCCTGAACCTCCTATTTTGATCTCTTGTGCTTCAGAGGGACTACTGTACCCATCTTTCGTTCTTCGGGGTCTCCTATGCTTCCTATGCTTTCTGTGTTCATTTCTGGTCCTCCTATACCTTCTGTGTTGATTTCTGGTCTTCCTACACCTTCTGTGCTGATCTCTCATCGTTCTGATACCTCCTGTGTCGATCTCTCGTCCTCCTATACGTTCTATGTCGATCTCACTTCTTCCAGAGGGCCTCCTGTGCCTCCTATGACTCCTGTGTCCATCTCTCGTCTTTCAGAGGGCCTCCAGTGCCTTCTGTACCTCATGTGCCGATCTCTCGTCCTCCTAATACCTTCTGTGTCGATCTCTCGTGTTCCAGAGGGCCTCCAGTGCTTCCTACACCTAATGTGCCGATCTCTCGTGCTCCTAATACCTTCTGTGTCGATCTCTCGTCTTCCAGAGGGCCTCCAGTGCTTCCTACACCTAATGTGCCGATCTCTCGTGCTCCTAATACCTTCTGTGTCGATCTCTCGTCCACTGAATACCTCCTGTAGCGATCTCTCGTCGTCCAGAGCCTCCTGAGCGTCCTATGCCTCCTGTGCCCATCTCTCGTCCTCCAGAAGGCCTCCTGCGCCTCTTATAGCTCATGTGCCGATCTCTAGTCCTCCTAATACCTCCTGCACCGATCTCATATCCTCCCATACCTCCTGTGTCGATCTCTCACCCTCCTAATACCTCCTGTACCCATGTCTCATCCTTCCATACCTCCTCTACCGATCTCTCATTCTTCCATACTTCCTCTACTGATCTCTCATCCTTCCATACCTCCTCTACCAACCTCCCCTCCTCCCAAACCTCCTCCATCTCTCCATACCCACCACAACCTCCACATCTCCCATTACACTCAAACATCGTACACCTATCCATGAATCATCATATCAAAACCTTTTTGTTTCGATCCCAACGCACCGCTCGCCGACACATTTACCTTGGGTCGAGACACACGCGTCCAGAATCTGCCCAACGATTTGGAGGTCGGCCAGCTAGTCTCGATCCTGACCTGCCCTCCTGACGTTCCTCCGTGCAATTCTCGGCCGGGCAACCGTGTGCGGTACGAGGGATTAGGACCCGGGAAAAATGCAACCGCAATTACACCGGCAATTTAGGTCCATTCCTGGTACGGCCTCCCTTTTGTCGCGAACGCGCTTAGCGAGAACTTCGGGTACATTTTACGCGGAACCTCCGCCCCTATATCTTGCCACCGACCTGGCTAATTCAATGGTCGCTTTTGAATTTAATTTACGGATCACAAATGGCAATGTACAAATAACCGTTACAATGCCTATGTACGGTGCTATTTGAACGCCCACGGGCGGTTGTATTATTTGTTAAATTGATTAACTGTGCTGTTTGCGTTCGATTTTTTTGTTTGGGGGATTTAACGTTTTTAGAAAGAGCTTTTAATTATAAGTGGGCTGGCTTTGCTGAAGATATTTAAAACTTGCACTGTTTTGATGAGTTTTAATAATTTTGATAGATAGGACTTTTCATTTATTTACTGATATATTAATGCTATTAAGGGTAATAATATTATTTACTTGATGAGTGTGAAATTAGTTAGGTTAGGTCAGGTCTTATATACGACGAATAAATATATTTTGACGAGTTTAACTAATTCTGATAAATAGGGATTTTCATTTATTTATTGATATATTATTACTATTAATTGTAATAATATAATAATATTATTTATTTGATGAGTGTAAAATTAGTTAGGTTAGGTCAGGTCATATATACGACGAATAAATATATTTTGACGAATTTAAATAATTCTAATAAATAGGGATTTTCATTTATTTACTAATAGGTGCAGAATTAGTTAGGTTAGGTTAGGTTATATATACAACGATATTGCAATACATTTAGAGATTTATTTTGTACATTAACAATTATGTAGAATGTTATAGTATTATGTACAGGACTAAACCTACCGTACGTGTATTTAATTTGAGAATGAAAATCAAGTTAAAACAAAACCAGTGACAAAATAAATTGTTATATTAAATCTTCTTCTGGATGAAAAATTAAGACAAGAGTAGTAGACTTCGATGTAGTCTTCAAGAAGAGCATTCTACCAAATTTTGCAACTTATAATAACAACCTAACCATAAGTGCGTCAGGTCTTAATTATAAGTCATATGTGAACTATAAGTGCCTCAAATTTGAAGTATAAATGTGTCACATATGTAGCATAGGTGCGTCACATGTGAACTATAGGTGCGTCATATTTGAAGTATAAATGCGTCACACATGCACCATAGGTGCGTCACATGTGTACTATAGGTGCGTCATATGTAAACTGTAGGTACGTCAGATCTGAACTATAGATATATGACATATGAACCATAGGTACATCATATGTGAACTGTAGATGCGTCAGGTCTTAACTATAAATGCGTCACATATGCACCATAAGTGCGTCACATGTGAATTGTAAATGCGTCAAATTTGAAGTATAAATGCGTCACATATGCACCATAGGTGCGTCACATGTGAACTATAAGTGCGTCAAATTTGAAGTATAAATGCGTCACATATGTACCATAGGTGCGTCATATGTAAACTGTAGGTACATCAGATCTGAACTATAGATATATGACATATAAACCATAGGTACATCATATGTGAACTGTAGGTGCGTCAGGTCTTAACTATAAATGCGTCACATATGCACCATAAGTGCGTCACATGTGAATTGTAAATGCGTCAAATTTGAAGTATAAATGCGTCACATATGCACAATAAGTGCGTCATATGTGAATTGTAAATGCGTCAAATTTGAAGTATAAATGCGTCACATATGTACCATAGGTGCGTCATATGTAAACTGTAGGTACATCAGATCTGAACTATAGATATATGACATATGAACCATAGGTACATCATATGTGAACTGTAGGTGCGTCAGGTCTTAACTATAAATGCGTCACATATGCACCACAGGTGCATCATATGTGAACTATAGGTGCGTCAAATTTGAAGTATAAATGCATCACACATGAACCATAGGTGCCTCATACGTGAACCATAGGTTGGTCATTTCTTAACTATAAAAGCATCACAGGTGTACCATTTAAAATAAAAAAAAAATGCATAATTTTTGAAAATTCTAAAGGTATCGCCCTTAAAAATACTAAGCCTAGTAAGGTGTAACGCTGAGCACCACTGCAAAGACCGGACTACGAGGCGTGTTCGGTTTTAGCGAAGGGCAGCGGAATCGCGAACCGGCGCGTTGGTGGTGGCGTTAGCAGCAGACATTCTCCGTGTGCGTGCGCCTGTTTCGTAGTACGCGCCACGGCCGCGTTCGCATAGGGGTGCGCTCGCTTCTCCCTCCAGGTGTCCCAACCTAACCTACCCCTACTCGTATCCCTTGGCCAATCTGCTCTCCCCTCTGTCTCCGGTCCGGTTCTTCTCGTCGTTCCCCTCGTCCATCCCTTCCTTAACTCTTCCCCCACCGTCGACCGAGGAGCGCACAGCTGCCACACCGCCAAGCGCGACGACTGGAGAGACGCGCAGCGACGCCGTTACCGTTCAGCCGGTTGTTTGGACTAACCTAGAAAAGTGTCGGGGAAAGAGCGAAAGGAAAACAGTGGGTGCGCGTATCTCGCGTTTTCTCCCGGTTCGCGGTTCCTCTCGTTCGCTGTCATACACCCGTATGCAGAAGATAATCTCGCTCGACCGGCCCTTTGTCCGGAACGTACCGATCTCCGATCGGTCCTTTTCGACAGGATACTCGACCTTGAACTTGTGTGACTGTGCGTGGTTCGTTTAACCTGTGACCTCGAAGGTGAGACACAAGGAGAAAGAAAAAGCGGTCCTGGAAGAGAGAATGTTCCCCTACACGACCTTCCCGGCAGTAGGGTAAGCGAGTCCCTTTTCTTTCGGTCGTTCGACGATTTCGGCTTTTTAGCGAATGTAACGTCCTGCATCTTCCTTGTCCTGCGTTAATCCATGTTTTCGATGTGCCTGTCATGCTCGAAAATCGCTTCGCTCGGGCTGCGTATTTGATTTCTGCTTTATTCGGCGTAGAAAACCGGTCGGGGGAAAAACGCGTGCAACTGACGCGCGCGTGTGTTGCGCGCATTTTACGATAAGAAAGAGACGGAACGAGCAACGGAAAGGGAAAGGGAGGGACGCATGTTTCTACGGGATAGGTACGCCCGAACTTCGAACGCGTCGACGCTTTGTCCTTTTCCCCTTTGTCTCCTTCTCCCGTCGTCCCTTCCGTCTCTTTCGGTGCCCCGCCGCGTGCAAACGTGTAGGTACGCGCGTGTGTACCTACGAGGATCGCGCAGAGCCCTTGCTTGCGAGCGAGCTTGCTTGTTGGCTGGTTTCAGAGAAATCAATCGCGCGCAAACGAGAATGGCTGCCGATTTCGAAGTTGACGGAAAAGTTCGCGCTACGACGCCATGCTGTCTCTGAAAATCGAGAATATAGTTTCCCTTGTCAACGCGGTTGCTACGGAAAAAACAAACGACCGAGTGCTTTCGAACCGTGTTTCTTTTATTTCGCGCGAAATGTAATTCCGCGAGGTTACTCTTTTATTTTACGACGTATTGTCGCGACGATGGATTTCGACGAAAATGTTGCTCGATGCTTTGTGGCGCGGTGACGTCAACGGTGAATGCAATTGAATCTGTGCGTATCACGTGTTTCTGAACGGTGGCGGTTTTATCGGAGAAACGAGGATAATTTACGAACGCGGGTTTTAAGCGCACCGTAATTAAACCTCGATACAAACGATACTGCTTCGTTGGGTCGTTTGTTCGCGACTGTGTTGCCTGCAGATACTTGTTTCGTTAGGTTACAATTTTTTCTTTGAGGGTGACATTTTCTTTGTTGACGCGTTTTGATGAGGTTTGGGGATCGATTTTAATTGGATTTTTATTTTTGGAGAGTGGAATTTGGGGTTTGGGGAAAATTGTTAAGGATACTTTTATTATTCAATTTGTATACTTAATTTGGGTAATTGGTTTTTATAGTCAAGTTGGAGTACTCAATTTTTATTATTTAACTCGTATTACTCAGATTGTACTATTCAATTTGGACTATTCAACTTGTATTACTTAATTTTTACTGTTCAAGTTGTACTACTCAATTTGTAGTATTCAACTTGTATTACTTAATTTTTATTATTCAAATTATACTACTCAATTTTTAGTATTCAACTTGTATTACTCACCTTTTACTACTCAATTTCTACTACTCAATTTGTATTACTCAGGTTCTACTACTCAACTTGTACTATTTAATTTGCATTACTCAGCATCTGCTACTCAATTTGTACTACTCAGCTTCTACTACTCAATTTGAACTACTCAACCTGTATTATTTAACTTATATTACTCAGTTTCTACTATTCAATTTGTACTACTCAATTTCTACTACTTAATTTGAACTACTCAACTTGTATTATTCAACTTGTATTACTCAGCTTCTATTACTCAATTTGTACTATTCAACTTCTATTACTCAACTTCGACATTTAACTTTTACTATTCAACTTGTATTACTCACCTTCTACTACTCAATTTGTATTAATCAGCTTCTACTATTCAATTTGTACTACTCAGCTTCCACTACTCAATTTGAACTATTCAACCTGTACTATTCAACTTTTATTACTCAGCTTCTACTATTCAATTTCTACTACTCAATTTCTACTACTTAATTTGAACTACTCAACTCGTATTATTCAACTTGTATTATTCAACTTCTATTACTCAATTTGTACTATTCAACTTCTACACTTAACTTCTACTACTCAACTTGTATTACTCAATTTCTACTACTTAATTTGTACTATTCAACTTGTAGTTTCAATTTGTGTAGTCATCACTGAATATAAAATACTTTTTGTCTTAATATTAAGCTTGTCTTTAAAGTTTGAGTCAAATACTCAAGCCAAATTGTTCTACTCAACTTGTTCTACTCAACTTGTAGTTTAAGTTTAATTTGAGTAGTCAACAATCACTGAATATAAAATAATTCTTGTCTTAATATTAACCTTCACTTTGAACTTTGAGTTAAATACTCAAGTCAACTTGTTCTACTCAACAAGTATACTCAACTTGTTCTACTCAACTTGCAGTCTAAGTTCAATTTGAGTAATCAATAATCACTGAAAATAAAATAATTCTTATCTTAATATTAACCTTTATTTTGAAGTTTGAGTAAAATACTCAAGTCAACTTGTTCTACTCAACAAGTATACTCAACTTGTTCTACTCACCTTGCAGTCTAAGTTCAATTTGAGTAATCAATAATCACTGAATATAAAATACTTCTTGTCTTAATATTAAGCTTCTCTTTAAAGTTTGAGTCAAACACTTAAATCAACTTGTTTTATTCAACATGTCTACTCACCCTGCATACTCAACTGGTACTTTAAGTTCAATTTATGCAACCAATAATTATCACACATAAAATAACTCCTCTCAACATCAATTTTAAGTAACATCTTAATATTAAAACTCTAACCACTTTGACAAATATATCTAACAAATAAATAATAAAACAAGTCTTACTGTACCTATGATCAGTTCTAACATACCTGATGTTACATTTCTTTCAACGGATCCAGACAATTGTCTCCATGTTCCAAGTATATAAATAAAAGGTTCTCGAAGATCAAGTCGCCTCGAAGAACTCCGTTTTATCGGTTTATTGAACCGTCCGAGTGAATAGTTCAAAGTTAATAACCGTGCAAAGTACAGGTACATAAATTGTCGCGAAAATTTTCCAGCGAACTGGTTGAATGAACTGATTGAAGGAAAAAGAGTATCAGAACGATTTTGTAACTCTACTTGTAACTTAGCAACTGCATACCCTATAATTTGCATTGTTAAGGATTGATATCAAGTTAATATTTCTTTGTTTTAATATTTTGCTTTCATGTTCTGTGATAGTTTAGCTCTGACATATCTGACAATAGTACAAGATGATAAATCATATTTATGCAAGCGAGGGTTTAAAATTCACAAGGATTTAAAATTCAGAAGAGTTTAAAATTCAGAAGTTATTAAAAAACAATCAGCATCTAGTAATAACATGTTTAGTACAACATCAAATAATTAATAGCAAAAATGTCCTACATATCTTTTCTCAACTCAAATCTCCCAACAAACGAGTAAACTACAAGGCGTTAGTACAACTCTACAAAATCGTATTCGAAGGAAGCTCGACCGGAATCCGAATACTCTCCCATTCTCGTGTACCGAGAACGCGTAAAACCGAGAGTTGGTCATTGTTCGTCCTTTCGATTCCAGTCGCGTTTCTCTTTTTCCCGCAACGTAAAAATGAAGTTCGAGGAAATTTATCTCTCTTGCATCGATTCTTGTTTATTCCTTTCGCGAAACACCGGACGTTCAAATAGTAGTAGCGAATTTATTCGAGGACCACCTCAACAGGCCGAAAACTTTTAATTCGCCCGAAAGAAACACGGGATGGAGCAGACCTTTGCTCAGACCAAACTTTTAATTGAAAACCACGCTTTCTATCTAGTCGCAATCTATCCTCCAAAAAACATATAAAACATATGTAACATTTCAAATAATATTACTTGCGTCGGGTCCAAAACTATAGGTGTATCGTGTCTGAGCTATAGGAGCATCATATGTGAGCCGTAGGTGTATCATATGTGAGCTGTAGGTTCGTCAAGTTTAAACTATAGATGCGTCACATATGGACCATAGGTGCGTCATATATGAACTATAGGTGCGTCAAGTTTCAACTATAGATGCATCATATGTGAACCATAGGTGCGTCACATATGAACCATAGGTGCGTCAAATTTCAACTATAAATGCGTCATATGTGAACTATAGATGCATCACATATGAACCATAGGTGCGTCAAATTTCAACTATAAATGCGTCATATGTGAACTATAGATGCATCACATATGAACCATAGGTGCGTCAAATTTCAATTATAAATGCGTCATATGTGAACCATAGGTGGATCACATATGAACCATAGATATGTCACATTTCAATTATAAATGCGTCATATGTGAACCATAGGTGGATCACATATGAATTATAGGTGCATCAAGTTTGAACTATAGATGCATCATATGTGAACCATAGGTGCGTCACATATGAACCATAGATACGTCACATTTCAATTATAAATGCGTCATATGTGAACCATAGGTGGATCACATATGAACCATAGGTACGTTAAGTTTCAACTATAGATACGTCATATGTGAACTATAGGTGTGTCACATATGAACCACAGGTACGTTAAGTTTCAACTATAGATACGTCATATGTGAACCATAGGTGTGTCACATATGAACTATAGATGCATCAAGTTTGAACTACAGATGCATCATCTGTGAACCATAGGTGCGTCACATATGTACCATAGATACGTCAGGCCTGAACTATAAGTACATCACATATGAACCATAAGTGCGTCACATATGAACCATAGGTGCGTCCAGTCTGAACTATAAATACATCACATGTAAACTATAGGTGCATCATATGTAAATTGTAGGTACGTCAAGTCTGAACCATATGTGCGTCACATATGAATGATAGTTGCGTCACATGTAAACTTTGAGTACGTCATATATAAACTATAGGTACATCAGAACTAAACTATAGATATATGACATATAAAGTATAGGTACATCATATGTGAACTGTAGGTGCGTCACATATGAATGATAGATGCGTCATATGTAAACTGTAACTACGTCATATGTAAGCTGTAGGTACATCAGATCTGAACTATAGATATATGACATATGAACCATAGGTACATCATATGTGAACTGTAGGTGCGTCACATATGAACCATAGTTGCGTCACATGTGAACTGTAAGTACGTTATATGTAAACTGTAGATACATCAGATCTGAACAATAGATATATGACATATAAACCATAGGTAGATCATGTGTGAACTGTAGGTGCATCACATATGGTTGTCACATATGCTTGTCACATATGAGCCGCTCTAGTACACACATTGATTAACTCCATTTTTTCAAAAATTTTAAATTATTGTAAATATAAAAAGTTATGACTATACAAATGCTTTAACACTTAAATTTGAGATTTTCCAAAAAATGGAGTTAATCAATATGTACACTGAACGGCTCATATGCTTGTCTTTTGACTTGGTCTTCCTTTCTATTGACTTAATCTCTCAATTTTTTACTTCAACAAGAAATATTGAAAGCTTCTCCCTCAAAAAAACAAGCACATAAAATACGCAACTCCCAAAACATCCCAAGTAAAACATTTTTAACTTCCCCGTTTTCGACCGATTTCGAACCGCGTGATAAACGCGCAGAACAACGAGCGAACGTTTGTTTCCCAGTGGATAGCGGGTCTCGTAATTAGTTTGGACGATGGATCGACCGGTCACCGAGAAGTACGAAATTGGTTTTGCCCACCCGTAGAAGCGACATCGCCAGAGGATATCGAGCCACGTTTTCTTCGATCAGCGAATATGGCGGTAATCGGCACGGTGTTATCCAACGTTGCGTCGATAAACGTCGGTCATCGGCTTTTAGGTAAAACGGCTATCAACTGCTCGATTATTTGCCTGTGGAGGATCGAGCTGTCGAGGCGCTCGAGATGTCATTTGTTGTTCACTTCCACCCTCACGGTTCACCAGATAAATATCGGAAAATTCTTGCTTCGATTATTGCTCTTACCCCCTTTTTTTTTTTGAGTTCTCTCTTGGGTGTTTTGTATTTGGAGATTCGATCATCTTTGCTAGCTTTTTGGAGATTCGATCGTCTTTGATGGCTTTTTGGAGATTCGATCATCTTTGATGGCTTTTTGGAGATTCGGTCATCTTTGCTAGCTTTTTGGAGATTTGGTCATCTTTGATAGCTTTTTGGAGTCTCTGGAGACTTTGGAGTCTTTCGAGTGTTTCAATGAAGGAGAGATTCATGAAGGAGATGAGTCTACAAGTAGAACCTCTGGTTCAAATCAAAACTGAACCTGGTTCAAGTCTTTTCGGATGCTTTTTTCAAAAGTTAAACAGTGTTTCTCCAATTGGTTAAGTCAATCATCAAACATTTTCAAGATTCTATTTCTGCCTGAATTATTTTGTGGATCACTGTATTTGTGAACGAAGTGTTAAAGATCCAGGTTAGATCATAGATCGAGGCTTTCGACTAGCCTATCGCAAAAAGTAGCCAACGAACTCGGAGAAAATCGACCACCGTGGTATCCAGTGACAAAGACCTCGGTCGATGCACGTGGTGGAACTGTCAGGTTCTTTCTCTCTCGTCTGGCTTCTCTGCCAACCCCCTTCCCACTGCCTCCCTTTTCTATCCTTCCGTCTGGTCCGCCGTCCTTTCTTTACTCCCGTAATTCTCTTCTGATCTACAACCTCCGACTCGGAACTTCCCTCTCTACCGCGACGGTACCCCCGCTCTACCGGGTGTGTCCACCATTTGGCACGATCGCAAAACGGTACATCAACGTCCTCCCTAGAGTTTCCAGGGTGCAAACCTTTGCTCCCGGAAAATAACCCTTAACATTATTTCGGATATTGCTACGGTTTTACTGACGCTATTACTTTCTAAATATACTGGACTTTTAGAAATGCACAGTTATATGAACTTTTAGAAATGCACAGCTACATGAACTTTTAGAAATGCACAGCTACATGAACTTTTAGAAATGCACAATTACATGAACTTTTAAAAATGCATACTTACATGGACTGATTATTTTGAAAATTCATTTACGTGACTATACACTACTTTAGTTCAAATAAATTTGTATAATAAAATTATTTATTGGTCAGTAAAATAATTGCTGAATTGTCAGTTTTGATATAATGAATCTATTTTTACATTGATCTTTAATTTTCTTAAAAAATTGACCAGTAAAAATAATTGCTGAATTGTCAGTTTTCATATAATGAATATATATTTTCTCACTGACATTGACTTAATTTTCTCAAAATAAATAATCAATAAAAAAAATTGCTGAATTGTCAGTTTTGTTATAATGAATATATATTTTTTCATTGACATTGACTTTTAATTTTCTCAAAATAAATAATCAGTAAAAAAATTGCTGAATTGTCAGATTTCATATAATGAATCTATATTTTCTCACTGACATTGACTTAATTTTCTCAAAATAAATAATCAATAAAAAAAATTGCTGAATTGTCAGTTTTGTTATAATGAATCTATATTTTCTCACTGACATTGACTTAATTTTCTCAAAATACTGATCAGTGAAAAAATTGCTGAAATGTCAGTTTTTATATAATGAATCTATATTTTCTCATTGACATTGACCTTTAATTTTCTCAAAATAAATGCTCCATATTTTTAGTGTACAGACCACCTTCGATTATACTTGACACATCAAATTTTGTGTCATATCTGAACTAACACTGTGTTTGATCTAAAGACGTAGACTAAAAACGCATCTTTTCCTCCGCAAAAGATCGATAAAACTTGGAATTATCCGCTGCCACTCGTAATTCGAGTGTTATCGGCATTCGTAAATCGTAGAATTTAAACGGATGGATATCGGGAAATCTTGAATTGTGACGGATGACGGTCTTTGTCTTCGTGGCCTCAGTCGTCCATTCGACCGAGACTTCTTTTTTACGGTCGAAGCGTTCGATTTCTCCGCTAGGTAGCAGAAAGTGGACATTTTTCTGTAGAATTACCGTCTGCTCTGTTTACGACGCCTTTGCGCCAAATTTTGAATCGAAAATAAAGCAACCTTGGTCGGAAATTAATTTCCCGACCTGAATTTAACCGCGCACGGCTTTGCGGTGAATAACGAGGATCGCGATTCCGTGAACCGTCTCCGCTAACGATTTGATCGTGTCACGGCGCTTCTACGGTCAGCCTCATCGATTTCCTCGGTTTTTTGGCACCGGCCTAGCTTTTTCACGGTCTCGTTGGCAAAGATCGCGGCGAAAGTACCGATGTTGCCGTTTAGAACAGTTACGATCAATTTCGTGGCTCTCCGCGCAATGATCGTGAAAGTAGTCCACCAGAAAATAATCTTTTGCTAAAGTTTGCGACTTTCCAAGAATTCTTTCGAGGAAATCAAAAGTTGTTACGGTGTTGCGACGTCGAGATTTATCTGCTCGATGTAAATGGCGTGTCGATGCGATTTAAGAACGCTGTCTCGAATACCTACGTCGAATCGAACTCATCACTCAAGGCTGACGCAACCTAGGTCCGAATTCTTTTCGAGAATTAACTGACTTGAAGCTGTTGGTAAAAGGAGAGCAAAGAGATAACTTCTTGTTCTACAATCTTCTGTAGTTGTGTCATACACAAACAATTGTTGCAAAATGTACAGAGTAGAGGAAGTTAAAAGGCTTTGGTTATGATGAAAGTATATATGAACGTATTGTTAGGTTGCGATGAAAGCTTATAGGAACATATGCACATATGGTGCGTCACATATGAAACATAGGTGCGTCAGGTCTGAGTTATAGGTGCGTCACATATGTGCCATAGGTGCGTCATATATGAACTGTTGATACATCACATAAGATCTGTAGGTGCATCATATGTGAACTATAGTTGCGTCACATATGAACCTTAAGTGTGTCACATATGAACCATAGGTGCGTCATATGAGAACTGTATTTGCGTCATACATGAACTGTCAGTACATCACATAAGATCTGTAGGTGCATCATATGTGAACTATAGTTGCGTCACATATGAACCTTAAGTGTGTCACATATGAACCATAGGTGCGTCATATGAGAACTGTATTTGCGTCATACATCAACTGTCAGTACATCACATAAGATCCGTAGATGCATCATATGTGAACTATAGTTGCGTCACACATGAACCATAGGTGTTACATATGAAGCAATAGGTGTGTCATATGTGAACTGTAGTTGCATTATATATGTCAGTATATAACTGTCACTACGTTACATATGAATCGTTGGTGCGTCATATGTGAACTATAGTTGCGTCATATATGAACCATAGATACGTCACATATGAACTATAGGTGTGTCATATGTGAACTGTAGTTGCGTCATATATATGAACTGTCAGTACGTCACATATGAACCATAGGTGCGTCACATACGATGTATAATTGCGTCATATATGAACCATATGTGTTTCACATATGAACCATAGGTGTGTCATATGTGAACCATAGGTGTGTCATATGTGAACTGTAGTTGCGTCATATATATGAACTGTCAGTACGTCACATATGAACCATAGGTGCGTCACATACGATGTATAATTGCGTCATATATGAACCATATGTGTTTCACATATGAACCATAGGTATGTCATATGTGAACCATAGGTGTGTCATATGTGAACTGTAGTTGCATTATATATGTCAGTATATAACTGTCAGTACATCACATATGAATCGTAGCTGCATCATATGTGAACTATACTTGCGTCACATATGGACCGTAGGTGTATCGCATATGAACTATGCGTCCGTCCCACACGAACCTTAATTACATCACACATGAACTACCAGTACATCCCACACGAAACATAAATGCGTCACATATGAACCTATATACGCATCACATATGAACCATATGTGCATCAAGAATGTGATCCAAAATTATAAAGTAAGAGATTAACATACCTTCGAATATATTTGAAGAATAATTACCCCACAAATATTTTCAGTCGAAAAGACATTCTATTATTGCGTCGCAGTTTCAACACCTTAATTCATAGTACCGTTGGAAATATTTCAAGTTATATTGAATGCAGTGGCGAGCGTGAGTCGCCTATAGCAGAGGGTTAATTTATCGCCGATTATAACCACCAATTACCACTCGATCCGGAACGATACGTATTATCCGCGGCTAAATCGCACGATCGATTATACGTAAGCGGGCCGAGCCCCGACCGAGGTCTTCTTTCCGGTATCGACATTTCGATACGCGTCTTTTCATCGTCGAAAATCACGGTCACAAAAAGCGTCGACGTTTGATACGAGAGTCGTCGAAAAAGCCCACGTTTTTTGACTCGAAAAACGCGAGCTATTTCATCGTGCTTGATGGATTTCGATGAAACTTCCTCGAAAGCTTAAAGTAATGCTTTTTAGAGCCTTTTTTTTTTCGTTCTCTCTTTGTTAACCGTGTCACGACCATTTGCGTCTCTACCTGCAATCGAGCATCGAAACTAGGTGAACGCGAGACGCTTTTCGCGAGACCCTTTCTTTCAAAGCGCGAGAAGAGATTCACGCGATTCTGGCGTAGAGCTGACCGACAATTTGGAACGCGAATTCGTCACGAATGTTATACACGCGTTACTCTCGCGTATCAAATTAGAGTAATGCAAGTTGTTAAAGTAAACGTCTGGAAATTCGTACTTAGATCTGTGTATCTTCAGTCGGAACAAATTCGGAGCTCCTACGAATATCTGGCTGTTGAATTAGGACTATTAACTCAAGCTGGAATTTCACTTTTATAATATGGGAAAATTGTCTTAAGTCACGCGATATTGTTACTGAACCATAGGTACATCATATGTGAACTGTAGGTACGTCAAATACCTACTTAAGTACCTCAACTATAGATGTATCACATATGAACCATAGGTGCGTCATATGTGAACTGTAGGTACGTCAGGTCTGAACTATGGATATATCACATATGAACCATAGGTACATCATATGTAAACTGTACGTACGTCAAATACCTACTCAAGTACCTCAACTATAGATGTATCACATATGAACCATAGGTGCGTCATATGTGAACTGTAGGTACGTCAGGTCTGAACTATGGATATATCACATATGAACCATAGATGCGTCATATGTGAACTGTAGCTGCGACGAAACTGAATTATAGGTACATTACATATGTACTATAGGTGCTTCATGTGTGAACTATAGGTGCGACGAAACTCAATTATAGGTACGTCACATATGTACCATAGGTGCGTCATATATGAACTATAGGCACGTCAAGTCTCAACTATATATGCGTCACATATGAACCATAGGTGCGTCATATGTGAACTGCAGTTGCATCAAGTTTCGACTATAGATGCGTCACATATGAACCATAGGTGCGTCATATATGAACTGTATGTGCAAAGGAACTGAATTATAGATACGTCACATATGTACCATAGGTGTTTCATGTGTGAACTATTCATATGTCCAGTTTGAGCTATAAATGCGTCACATATGAACCATAGGTGTGTCATATGTGAACTGTAGTTGTATCAAGTTTCAACTATTGGTGCATCACATATGCACCATAAGTGTGTCATATGTGAACTGTAGGTGTAACTGAACTGAATTATAGACACGTCACATATGTACCATAGGTGCGTCATATGTGAACTACAGGTACGTCGAGTCTGAACTATAAATGCGTCATATGTACCATAGGAGCGTCATATGTGAACTACAAATACGTCGAGTCTGAACTATAAATGCGTTACATATGTACCATAGGTGCATCATATGTGAACTACAGGTACGTCGAGTCTGAACTATAAATGCGTCATATGTACCATAGGAGCGTCATATGTGAACTACAAATACGTCGAGTCTGAACTATAAATGCGTTACATATGTACCATAGGTGCATCATATGTGAACTACAGGTACGTCGAGTCTGAACTATAAATGCGTCATATGTACCATAGGAGCGTCATATGTGAACTACAAATACGTCGAGTCTGAACTATAAATGCGTTACATATGTACCATAGGTGCATCATATGTGAACTATCGTTGCGTCGGGTCTAAACAATAGGTGCGTTACATATGACCCTTAGGTACCTCATATGTGAACTGTAGGTGCGATGGAACTGAATTATAAATACGTCACATATGTACCATAGGTGCTTCATGTGTGAACTATACGTGCGTCAAGTTTGAGCTATAGATGCGTCACATATGAACCGTAACTGCATCATATATGAACTCTCGCTGCGTCACATATGAACCATAAATTCATCATATGTGAACTGTCGCTGCGTCACATATGAACCGTAACTGCATCATATGTGAACTGTAGCTGTATCATATATCTGTAGATCACCGTCATGTGTGGATGACTATCCATCAAGTCTGAACTATACATACATCACATATGAACCACAGAAATTATTATTACAGAATTATAAAATGCAAAATTATAAACGTGAAAGATAAATTGAAAATGGTCTTCGACAGACTTGATATTCGTACACCAAGCAACCGAAAGTTTCGCAAGGAGAAAAAGCGACGATCGAGCGTGAACATTTACTGAATTATGACGGCGAAGCGACGTTTAGAAAGCATCGGTTTACTCCGGAGGCTTAGGTAATCGGTTTAATACGATTTCGTATAATCCGTGACCGCGAGTTGAAAAGCGTTTATCGTTAACTTTTCAGAGCGAGGTTCTTTCGGTTTAAACGTACCGTTTTGCTACGTTATTATACAAATGAAGCTCGTAAGAAAATCCAATTCGTCCTCCCGTTTCTCGCGTAATCAGATATACCAGCTTTTATCTCGATAATATAAAAATTTTACTTTTGTCATTTCGAAAACCACCGTTTCCGCGTTTCGCACCGCTCGATTTAAATTCATCGCGCAATCGCTTGGGCGTTATTAAAGCTGTCAGAATAAATTTCAGCAGAATTGGCAGTAGAATCTAATAAACGTCAAACGGTTATCGGACCATCGAGATATTCGATCAAATTCTTTGCTTATATTCGCTCGCAATTAACGAACATCGAGATGACGCTCGATGTGCACAAATAGCTGATTTACAAACCCAGACACCGTTTCGTTCCATTTAAAATATCACTTTCCCACTTTTAGGAAGGTTCTTTTTACAAAATTTTAGGATTTGAAAATTGGGAGGATTAACTTTTTTAAGGATTGGATGAAGTAGGTAGATATGTGGATGATGTGTGTACTTCTTCAGAATTTATCTGTAATCATCACACAAACGTACATAATCATGATTTACTTGCATAATCATTGTGTAAGTAGGAGGAGAAGAGTACATAGTTTTGTATTTAAAATTAGAAAAAATTCTTGAAGAGGTTAAGAATGTGCAGATTCAAAGATTGAGGCAGTTTGAGACATATGGGACATTTTACAGACTTGTGACAATGTAGCAACATATCACTGCAGTAATACATCAATGCATCTATTTATGGATTTTGAAATTTGTTCTAAAAACTTGTAGTATGGTGTATGAATTTAATTATGTATAAATACTCCTCCGTTCTTGAAAGTTTGATAAGCAAGTGTCCATAAATTTGAAGTCAGAAAAATTCTTCAAGAAGTTAAGAATGTGCAGATTCAGAGATTGTGGACATTTTACAGACTTGTGCAGTTGTAGCAACATATCACTTTAGCAATACATCAATGCATCTATTTATGGATTTTGCAATTTGTTCTAAGAATTTGTTCTAAAAACTTGTTCTATGGTATATGAATTTAATTATGTATAAATCCTCCTCAGTTCTTGAAAGATTGATAAGCAAGTGTCCATAAATTTGAAGTCAGAAAAATTGTACAAGAAGTTAAGAATGTGCAGATTCAGAGATTGTGGACATTTTACAGACATGTGCAACTGTAGTAACATATTACTATACTAATACAATAAAGCATCTATTTATGGACTTTGCAATTTGTTCTAAGAACTTGTAGTATGGTATGAATTTATTTATATACAAACGCTCTTCAGTTCCTGAAAGCTTGATAAGTAGATGTGTAAATATAAAATGCCCTTCAGTTCCTGAAAGATTGATAAGTAGACGTGTAACAATAAAAATCAGAAAATTGGAAAATGAAGAGTCAATTCGCAACGGAGTACACTGTAGATCTCTGTCCCATTCGCGATTTCTTAGCCTTCTCATTGAGAGGCGAGCTAGAGTCTCGGACGATGCGGCCAACAGGCACCAAGGTCGAGCATTCCTTCACCTCGCTCAATTTTTGCTCCTTTCTTTATTTCTTCTCGTCGCTCGACTCTCGCCGAGCGTGTTCCTCGCGTCTTTCGCATCCTCTCTCCAACCTGCTATTCTCTGCTTACCGATATCGAAAAAGCGGTTTCGTGTGCCACCTTTCGTTTTCAACCCTCGAATCTAGTTGCCAAAAATGCCAGGTGCATCGCAGCTGTTCGGTGCCTTCGCCATTTTGGCTCCTTTCGTAAAGATTTCATTTCTACATTCATCAACTTGTCGTTGATTTGTGAGATATGGACTTAATCGCGGTTTTGTGAGATTGATTCGACAAAAAGCGAATCGAATTTAGGATCGTGGAGATCAGGGAACTCGAAGGAGGTCGATGGTTAGCGGTTGAACAACGATCTGCCTCGTTCACCAGCTGGCCGCCACTTCCGGTCGTACAGGAGCCGTTATTACGGAAAGTGCCTAATCGTGTCATAGATCGCATCGACATTCCGTTACGGAATTTTCAAAAAAGGCAGGTAGAAAAGTAGAACTGCAACTCGGTTTATAGATAGTCTACTGAGGAAACCATAAACAAAAATCTACTTGGTCGTAGCAGGTAGCTATGATTTTTTGTTGAGGAGGTTTTGAGAGAAACATTTTAGTTTGTTGAACAACAACAAAACGCAGTTCTGACAGTCTAAAATTTTTTTATTAATGATATAAACCTTCATTAGACCGTTTCGTTAGCTTTTCAATAGTTTAATATATTTGTTCGTTGTCATTATATATTTGTTCAAACCTGACGGTAGTTTATACCCATCACTACTTCACTCGAATACGATTTCCGAATAGTAGCATCCACAAATATGAAAATTAGCGAATCTAGAAAGTCAGTGAGTGAAACATTCTAACTTGATGACTGCAAAGAGCAGTTCTATTCTAAAATTTCCTTACGACTACCCTAAACCTTCATTACACCATTTCGTTACCTTTTCAATAGTTTTATACATTTGTTCGTTGTCATTATATATTTGTTCATTGCCATTAGATAATTGTTCGTTGTCATTATATATTTGTTTATTGTCCTTATATATTTGTTCAAACCTCGCGTTAGTTTATACCCATCACTACCTAAATACTCGATTTCCGAATACCACCCAAAAATATGAAAATTAGCGAATCACAAAGTTAGAACCCTTTGTAGAGAATTCCAGCAAAGCCAAAGGCGTTACCGAATCGAGAGAAGCCGCGAAACTATCTCCAGTTCGGAAAAGCTTTCCGCAAAGGAACCACAAATTTCGTGGTGAACGATTCCGGTGGAAGATGCTTTATTTCCTCGGCCTTTTTTTCGCCCGCCATGCATCCTGAATACACGTGTATTCTCGGAGAATACGAAGAAACGCACCACACCCTTTCGAGTGGCCTGCCACTTCTTTTGCCAGACGCGATATAAACTCCCGGTTCTTTCTCTCCTTTTTTTCGAATACGGGGAAAGGGAGAGATGCGCGCCACGAAAGTTTCTTTGGAACAACGGGAAAACGGGGAACGCGTCGTAATGGGCGCATCGACGACCGCCTTTGCAACGTTTCTCCAGAAAGGGAACCACCGATACAATAGCGAACGGAACGTTAAAACGTTTGTTTTCGAGATTGATCGCTGGGGTTCTCTTTCAAGATTTATGTTTCACGGAAATTGTCGGATACAAATTTTAGAAATCAACCCTTGCACTACTTTTTACTCATTCAATTCAATTTAAAATTAATTGCAGAGTTCAACTTTCTGATTGATTATTATTAAATTGATACCACATTTCAATATTTTTTCTTTCAGTGTTAAATAGTGCTGACACTTGTGAATAATCATAGTGCAAGGGTTTAATACGTTAGCTATAATCAACATTGATAACACTGAACTTTCCTTTCAAAGCCATGTTAGTGACTGACAAAGTATAATATATAATTAGAATTGTATCATTAATGCATTTAGATGTTTCTCTTCGTATAATTCTATTGAATTGTATAACTTCAATTATTTGATTGATATTTCCACATAAATGTGCATCTAAATGCGTTTGTCTCGATAAATGAACCTAGTTGATGCGTTCGGTGACGCTCGGTGAAGTTCGGTGACGCTCGGCGAAGCTCGATGACGGTCGGTGAAGCACGGTGACGTTTGACGAAGCTCGATGACGATCGGTGAAGCTCGGCGATGATCGGAGAAGCTCGGTGACGTTTGACGAAGCTCGATGACAATCGGTGACACTCGGTGAAGTTCGGTGACGCTTGACGAAGCTCGATGACGATCGGTAAAGCTCGATAACAGTCGGTGAAGTTCGGTGACGTTCGATGAAGCTCGGTAACTCTCAATGAAGTTCGATGACGCTCGACAAAGCTCGCTGACGATTCGTAAAGTTCGGTGACGAACAGCAAAGCTCGATGACGACCGCTACTCTTCGGTAAACATCGGCAAAGTTCGTAGACTCCGTAAAATGAAGCAAAGTTTGAAAGAGCGTTCGTGGGCGAGGAAAGTTGCAGGCGATCCGCGGCGACCGTGAGAGCCGAGCCAAGATAAAAAAAGGAGAAAGAACGCGCAGCATGATCAGTTCGCTTTCTCGCTGTCTTTTCGCTCTCGTTTTCGAGCACCGTCATTTACGCCTAAAGAAAACCGAAGCAGCAAATTAGCGGTTAATGGCCTTTCGAAAGGGCCCTTTCTATTTTATTCACCGCGAAACTTTGTCGGCTTTCGATTCTAACGGAACTCGTTTACCGAGTGAACTTTGTGTATTAAAATCCGGGGGGAAAGAAAGTATGCAGTTCCTTTCTAGATTTACATGACGGTCAAGCGAACCAATAATAGTGGACTGCAAGAACTTGTCAAGGTTTGTTAAATTTGTTCAAAAAGTTAAATTTGAAATGTGGAATTCACTGACGGAATAAATTGCCTGACGTAAGCGTTTCTCGATCATTGCAAAGGCTTAATCCCCGTTCCGTTAATCGCAACGAATGGATTAAACGCTAGAACAGGCCGTACTAATTAACCGATGACCGATGCTCGTTGCGTTTAGCTCGCAGAAAAAAAGGTCTCGTGAAAGCACGATTCCAGCCAGAGCAACGCGTGCCTCGTAGCTGCCTATCCCCGGGGCCATTGTCCGTGGCTGAATGAGCTCTTTGTCCGGACACATGCTGCCCCGACGACGATGTCGAACCTGGTCCAGGTCTAAGCTCGAGGAACCTCGTTGTACATATCTCCGATGTACGGCTGATGCATGGTGGCGGGCAACAGCTGTCGCCTACCTATCTATTCATCTATCCCATCGGAGACTCCATTCTACTAGTTCGATCTTTCGTTACGGATTTCGAAAATATAGGGCAGTTCGAGAACACTCCATTGTAGAGCTCTTCATGCTTACTCGTTTCGAATTCGTTAGGAATCGTGTCATGCTTTTTGCGAAATGATCAGAACATTTTAATGTGCTTATTCTTTCGTACAAATATCATTTATGTTATTAAGAATTATTTTAAACTGTGCATAATATGATTGAATATTGTGAGAATGATTACTGAATGTTTGGTAAGATTTGTTTGAAACAAAAATACTATCTAATATAATTATCAACTGCTTCTATGAGACAGTCAACGTAATATACAGTATGTTACAAGAGGAACTTTTCAAATTTAAGGAACTTTTCAAAAGGTCTATTAAAAGAATATATTATTTGAAGACAGTACACCTTCTCTATAAAACACGACAGTCATTACTATCACAAATAGACATAACAATCACAAATAGATTTATAGAAAGTTACTCTAGCAGTTATTAAAGTCATAGTAGTTTGTACGTCTGCCACTAGGCGGCGCATGAGACCCAACTTTCTCGCTGGTACTCTAACATCTCTCCAACACAATACGTCCAAAAAGTAGCTACTTTTTAAATTTGAGAAAAACTAGCAATATCTATTAAAACAATATACTATCTGAAAGCTCCCAAAGCATAATAATAACTGTTTGAATAACATTTAACACAGTAATCATTATTATATTCGAACATATCAAGTAAACTTATAGACAGAGGTTTGATTCTGCAAAACAATAATATCTATGTGTGTCTTAATATTTTGTGAGTCCAGTGTATTTTGAATAAAAGAAATTCATTCTAGCAAAATCTTCCTATTTAAATGTTCTGTTTTTCTGCTGTACTGTAATTACCTTTTCGCGTGGAATAAAATCGACCAAACCGTTGGAGTTTATCCAAATCGCGTGCTCGAGCAAAACGATCGACCGCTGGAGATTATCCAGAAGTAATTCAAAGTTATCTGGTTTGGAGACGATTGTTTATCGGCGATCGCAAAATTATCTGGTTATTACGTTGTGTTCACGCGATTTACCATATCCGTATCGAAGATTCGGTACGTTGCGTAATTTCGATAGAAATTTCCCCTCGAAAGATATTAAATTGTCCGGAAAGTTCTTTTCGCGTTTATCGCTCAAAGTTTTACAGTGTTGTGCTTAAGATCCAGATCATTCCACTATTAATTGTCAATCATTTTGTGGCATTACAAGAGGATTTCAGCATCAGTAGAAATTGAATCCCGTATTTTTTCTGTTGTGAAAGATAGAACATCAAAAGGTATATTTAAAAACTTTTCTTCCTAATAAAAAATCAATTAATGAAATAAAAAATGGTCTTGCAGAATATTTGAACAGTAAACCAAGAAAATTTTGGAAAAGTGGGGCTTCCAGAAAGATGGCAGAAGGTGGTAGAACAGAGTTATACTGAACGCAAAATATTTTAAACTTAACACCTATTGAAAAGAAGGAAAAGAACTTTACTAATACTAGTTGCAGCTCCTACTTCGAACCAAAAGTTCTTGGTTATGCATAGTTATGCGTTAATAGAAATTTCAGGCCGACAAAATAGAACCAAAGAGAGAATTTTCATTGAACCGCTTTCACACTGCAGCTTTATAATCTCGTGGCGAAACGTGCAACAGCTGCCTACCTACTGTACCATCGGACATCAAAAGAGGGTTGTTTGCCACTCGTTTTATAGCGTCAACCAGCTGGCGTGGCAGACAACGTCTTCTCGCAACATTTTACTTCGCTGAAAAAGCTGGCCTACATCGAGAAAATTATTCTCTCGATCACTTAACGTTTCTTTCTGAGATCTAGAACAGTTTCTTTTATTTTCTTTTTAATCTGAACGGTGATTTTAAAGCGCGAGTTACAAGCGTTGGATGAGACCGTAGGGACTCTTTCGAATTTCCTTGTACGCCTCTTCCAAGTCGGGAGCGTAGGCGCCGTCGTCGCCGATGTTGTTCGTCTCGTTTCCGTTCGCGTCCAACATCGGCTCGCCCCTCATCAGACGGTAACGGTTGTCCAAGTGGATCGCGGGTCGCAGGTTGCGATCTCTTATCAGCTGGAACAGGGAAATTTTGGTTTAGTTTGCACTTGGAGTGTTGGCTGACGTTCATATGTGGATTGCGTATTCGGTATTAGGTATTTTTTTTTGTGGACGCGGGATAGGGTACTTAGTAGGGTGGGTATCTTTGAAATAGGGAAGGTATCCTTGAAACAGAGAAATTTGGGTTTAGTTTGCACTTTGGTAAAATTAGGGAGTGTTGGCTGACGTTCATATGTGGACTTTGTAATTTGTACTGAGTATTTTTTTTTTTTGACTCAGGATAAGATACCAAGTAGGGTGGGTATCCTTGAAATAGGGAAGGGTATCGTTGAAACAGAGAAATTTTGGTTTAGTTTGCACTCAGGTAAAATTAGGGAGTAATGACTGACATCCACATATGTACATCCACATGTGTAATTGGTACTACATATGTTTTTTCGTGGACTCTGGATAGGATACCAAGTAGAATGGATGTCTTTTATCAACTAAGACAGGGAAATTTGGGTTAAGTTTGCACTCAAGTAAAATTAGAGAGTAATGACCAACATCCACATATGTACATCCACATGTGTAATTGGTACTACATATGTTTTTTCGTGGACTCTGGATAGGATACCAAGTAGAATGGATGTCTTTTATCAACTGAGACAGGGAAATTTGGGTTAAGTTTGCACTCAAGTAAAATTAGAGAGTTATGTCTGACATCCACATATGTACATCCACATGTGTAATCGGTACTACATATGTTTTTTCGTGGACTCTGGATAGGATACCAAGTAGAATGGATGTCTTTGATCAACTGAGAGAGGCAAATTTGAGTTTAGTTTGCACTTAGATGAAATTAGAATATAATATCTAACATTCACATATGTACATCCACATATGTAATCAGTACTGTCTTTATGGACACTAGATATCAAATAGGGTGTACTTTAACTCTTTGCACTTGAAGATATTTTTGCTGTAGACCTCTCAAATTTTCTAGTTCATCCAATTCACAAATTTCTTAGACTTGTTCTCCAATCATTAATTTATCACTGTGTTCACATATCATATAACTCAAGACAGATTCAGTGAAATATTTAAGTAAAATTGCTGTATTAAATTCTTGTACTGTTCTGAAGAATTTTACTCATGATACATGTACTTCAGCTGAGATGAATTTTACTAAAATTTTTAATAGACTTGAGTGTGGAGTTCAAGTCTGACTACAATGAGTGACTACAATGAGTAACTGCAATAAGTGACTACAATAAATGACTACTTCTCACTGATTGTATAGTACATTCACATGACATTGCAACTCTGTTTCAATATTGTACCTTCTGTTATTAATTCTGAATACACGAGAAATACATGTAAGAAGTTATCTAAATCATGTGAATCATATAATCATGCAAGAAGTTAAATAATAACCTTCCAAGCAAACCTAACCTAACAGACTTAATCTCAAGAACAGGTTACAGCAAAAAATGTCGAAGCAACAGCCTCGGTTATCCAAATATCCGAGTTCTCTCGAAAGAAGCTTTGAACCTCTGTACGACGTCTCAGTTGCAGAAAATCCCTCACCGATAAGCTGCTTACCTGTTAAGAATTTGTCGCGGGTCATCGTTTCGCGAGTGAACCAGTTTAACATGAACTCTAATTCTACGAAACACTCGGTTTAATTATCCCGTAGGCTAGATGACAGTCGATTCACGGATCTAATGATCGTAGATCTCTCGAAACCGCTGGCATATAGCTGCAATTATAATTACGAGTGCGCCTCCCGAGTCTTAATTAATTTCACTCTTATCCTCGTTTCCCTAAAACCTAGATTCTCAACAGTCTATCTGGAGCTAGATAGACTTTTTACGGGATCGTTGTTCCGTAAACAGGGACGTCTTGTGTTAAGACTTCAATTTCTTTAATACTTTTGGAGGGGAGCAAGGATTAACAGACAGTAATTTAATTTTTAGTTAGATAGTTTTTTAGTTTTAGAATGTAACGTTATTGAGTTTTTTGTCATTTTATCGTCCAGCAGATATAATACAAGTTGTTCATAAACAGGATGATCTTGTGGTAGGACTTCAACCATTTTTTCTTTAATACTTTTGAAGAGGAGCAAGGATTATTCAGTAATCAATTATTCAAGGATTATTAGACAGTAATTTAATTTTTAGTATTATTTTTTGGAAATATAATGTTGTTGAATTTAGTTCAATTCATTGTTCAGGAGACGTAATACAAGATCGTTGTTGCATAAACAGAGCGATCTTGTGTGAGGTTCTTTCAAAATTATTATTTTTTGAGAGTAAACAAGTAGCAATAATTACACAGATAAAAGATCAATTTTTAGTATTATTTATCGTGAATGTAACGTTGTCGATTTTGCTTGAATTCACCCTTCAGCAGATGTGATACAAGATCGTTCATAAACAGAGCTATCTTGTATTAGAACATCAAAAATCTTCTTTCTATCAAAACTACTATTTTAGAAAGATAAATCAGTAATGATTGCCTAGACAGCAACATAATTTTTGATATTATTTTAACTCCTAAAAGTAACATTATCAATTTTCCTTTTAATTCACCCTTCAGCAGACATAACACAAGATCTTCCATAAACAGTTACATCTTGTTAGAACATCAAATATTTTCTTTTTATCAAAACTACTATTTTAGAAAGATAAACTAGTAATGATTGCCTAAACAACAACATAATTTTTGATATTATTTTAACTCCTAAAGGTAACATTATTTATTTTCCTTTTAATTCACCCTTCACCAGATATACTCCAAAAAGTTTCATAAACAGTTACATCGTCTTATAACATCAAAAATGTTCTTTCTTTTAAAATTGTTGAAGAGCAACGTTAATCTAAGCAACAAATTTGGTATTATTTTAAGTCGTACACCGTTATCGATTTCCCTTCAATTCAGACGTCCAAAGCAACCCCACTATCGCAGCTTAAGAAAGCAAACTGCAATTCGGTTTGATGGTTATATCCGTGCAAACGTTAAGCTGTTAGAGTTTGTACGAAAACGCGTAACAACCAAAGTGGAGATAGAAGAGCTTGTTCGGTGCGGTCTAGAAATCAAATTATCTCGTTAGAAGCCGCAAAGCAGACGCACCAAAGAGAAAGGAAACCTTTTGAAAGAACCCTCGTAAGCTAAATGCTTGACCCGAATTCAAGGGTCTTCTTTGCTCGTTTACCGATGGACTCCTCTTTTTCCTATGGTTTCTAAAACGCGTGATATCCCTAAATCAGCTGGTTCGAATTCGGCCGTAAACAAAGAAACCTTGTTTGCAGACGCTGATCTCTTCAGCTGCGAAATCTCTAACGAAACAAATTTCTGAGAAAACAAATTTCTAACAAAACAAATTTCTAAGGAAATAAATTTCTCAGCAAGACAAATTTCTAGCGAAACAAATCTCTAACAAATCTCAATTTTGAGTAGCAAAATCTCGCGTATCGAATGCACAAAATGTCGACACCGCATCTCGCGTCTCGATCGATAAACATCGTCGGAATTAAAATATGCCTCTTGGAAGCATTCTGCTCTTTCGTAGACGTTACTGTCTGCACGGCGTATTGATCTTAGGGGGGATGATTTTTAAGACGAGTTTCTCGACAGCTGGCACAGATGGCGTCACCTTACGGGGGTGGCATCCTGAAAATGTTTTCGAGATCCGTTTACATCGATTCGATCGCGTTTATTTCTTGTTGGCCCAGAGACAACTTTCTTCGATTTTTCTGTGCTTTATTTGTGGGACAAAATCTTAGTTTTGTAGAGGGACTTGCAAATTAGTGGAACGCTAACGATCGACTCGTTGGATCAATAAGCAAGAATGGCAAGAGAATGGCTTCCATAAATGCTGGCACCACGAAAACTAAGACTACTACTAATACCACAAAGTCTCAGTTTGCATCTGCTCGCAGGAAAAGGCGAATCAGAGCACCCTCGAATCTGCATCTCAAAGATCGAGTCCTCGACATCACTCCTTTCTCTCGAACACCTTTCTTTCGAATCAATCGAATCCTCAGAACCCAAGAATCCTAAGAACACAAGAATCCTCAGAATCTACGAATCCTAAGAACCCAAGAGTCCTCAGAATCTGCGAATCCTAAGAATCCTAAGAACCCAAGAGTCCTCAGAATCTGCGAATCCTAAGAATCCTAAGAGTCCTAAGAGCAGTAAAGTTCGCATGAGGAGGTGTCCGAAAGTGACAGGGTCAATAAATAGGGGCACGTGTCCCGCAACACGCGTTGATTCGAATCGCGACGGTTGCCGATTATGCCAACACAGTGTACACGGTACGTAGACTCGGCAAGTGCGCGTGTATACATATATATCAGAGAGTACACGGCACACAGAGGTTATTGACCAGGAAGATAGGTTCGTCGGGGGTGGCCAGGAAGGGGAAGTGTTGGCGGCAATGGCGGTGGAAGCGACGCTGCCTCGAACAGGGGAGTTTGCTGGCTGCTCTCAAGAGCAAGGGTGGGCGAAAGGGGAGTTTCGCTACGGATTTACGATAACCGAATGCAGTTCTTTTGCATACTTATTCGACGTCTTTTGTCTTATATGCAATTATTCTTTGGATGAGACTGTTAGATGAACTTGTTTAAATGAAACTGTTAGATGAGATTGTTAGATGAACATGTTTAAATGAAACTGTTAGATGAGACTGTTAGATGAACATGTTTAAATGAAACTGTTAAATGAACTTCTTTAAATCAAACTGTTAGATGAACTTCTTTAAATCAAACTGTTAGATGAACTTCTTTAAATGAAACTGTTAGATGAACTTCTTTAAATCAAACTGTTAGATGAACTTCTTTAGATGAGACTGTTAGATGAACTTCTTTAGATGAGACTGTTAAATGAACATGTTTACATGAAACTGTTAAATGAACTTCTTTAAATGAAACTGTTAGATGAACTTCTTTAGATGAGACTGTTAGATGAACATGTTTAAATGAAACTGTTAAACGAACTTCTTTAGATGAAACAGTTAAATGAACTTGTTTGGATGAAACTGTTAAATGAACTTCTTTAGATGAGGCAGTTAAATGAACTTGTTTGGATGAAACAGTTAGATGAACATGTTTAGATGAGGCAGTTAGATGAACATGTTTAAATGAAACTGTTAAATGAACTTCTTTAGATGAAACAGTTAGATGAACTTGTTTGGATGAAAATGTTAGATGAAACAGTTAAATGAACATGTTTGGATGAAACAGTTAGAAGAACTTGTTAAAATGAAACAGTTAGATAATATTGTTTAGATGAAACAGTTAGAAGAACTTGTTAAAATGAAACAGTTAGATAAACATGTTTGGATGGAACAGTTAGAAGAACTTGTTATAATGAAACAGTTAGATGATATTGTTTGGATGAACCATTTAGGTGAACTGGTTCTAATGAAACATTTAGATGAAGCATTTATATGAACTTGTTTAGGTGAAGTAGTTAGATGAACTTGTTAAAATGAAACAGTTAGATGATCTTGTTTGGATGAAACATTTGAATGAACTTGTTAAGATGAAACAGTTAGATGAACTTGTCTTTTAGATGAAGCATTTATATGAATTGTTTGGATGAACTTGTTAAGATGAAGCAGTTAGATGAACTTGTCTTTTAGATGAAGCATTTATATGAACTTGTTTGTATGAAGCATTTATATGAACATGTTTGTAAGAAGCATTTTATACGAACATGTTTGTAAAAATCATTTTATGTGAACATGTTTGTAAAAATCATTTTATATGAACATGTTTGTAAGAAGCATTTTATATGAACATGTTTGTAAGATCATTTTATATGAACATGTTTGTAAGAAGCATTTTATATGAACATGTTTGTAAAAATCATTTTATATGAACATGTTTGTAAGAAGCATTTATATGAACATGTTTGTAAGAAGCATTTTATACGAACATGTTTATAAGAAGCATTTTATGTGAACATGTTTGGATAAAACTTGTCATTTAACTGAAACGTCGAATCCAAAAACGTGAGACGATGCAAGAGGCACGCCTAGATCGTATCCTCGTTTAGCGCAAGAAAGAAATCGACGCGATATGAAGTTGGCAGGTTCGAAACGGTGCTCATTAATTCGCAACGCGCGCGTACGGAGAGCTCGTTAAGACGATGCAACCGTCGCGCGATGCACGCTCGTTAGTTCGCGACAGAAGGAACGAGTTCCTTTTTCTCCTCTCCCCTTTTTTTTTCTCCCGTTTCTTGGTAGTCGAGTCACGGGGCAGACCGCGTGGTTTTCAGCATTTCTTCGCGATCAGCAATTAGCTTGCTGCGCCTTCACAAAGATTCCCTTGCGATTAATTGGTCCTTCACTCGATTAATTCGTTCAATTATCTGACACCTTGCGATTTTGTCTTCTTATCACTTCTTGTTCTTATGATTTACTTGTTCTTACAATTTTGTGGTCTTACAACTTTCTGTTTTATTATTTTCAATCTTCTTGTGACTTTGTCTTCTTACGACTTTGTGTTTTTACAACTTCATGGTTTATTATTTTCAATTTTCTTATGACTTCTTCTTACAACTTTGTGTTCTTACAACTTCATGTTCTTATAATTTTGTGTTCTTATAATTTCATGTTTTTATAATTTCGTGTTCTTACAACTTCGTTTTCTTACAACTTTGTGTTCTTACAACTTCATGTTTTATTATTTTCAATCTTCTTATGACTTCGTCTTCTTACAACTTTGTGTTCTTACAATTTCATGTTTTTATAATTTCGTGTTCTTACAACTTCGTTTTCTGACAACTTTGTGTTCTTACAACTTCATGTTTTATTATTTTCAATCTTCTTATGACTTCGTCTTCTTACAACTTTGTGTTCTTACAACTTCATGTTTTATTATTTTCAATCTTCTTATGACTTCGTCTTCTTACAACTTTGTGTTCTTACAATTTCATGTTCTTATAATTTCGTTTTCTTACAACTTCATATTTTAATATTTTCAAAAACCTTTCACCCTCCCAAAATATTTGACAATTTTCCAAACTCGACATCTTCGATTTTAGTACTTTGATTTAATCAGTCGATTTGACACAACATGGACTGATCTCTGCAAGTTGCATCTGCGAATTTCAATCTACGAATTCAGATAAACCGAGAACATACTTCTCACAGAGAAAGAGTGAAGAGAAAAATTCGTTTAACCTTGAAGTTTCTGTTTTACGCACACACGGTACAATCGACGACACCTTCGAGCAAGTGGCACGTCACCCTTAATCCGCCTTAACGTCTCTTCTTTTTTACGTCTCCGATCTTTCGTGTACACGTACACGGAAGACGGTTTTCAAGAGACATCACTCGTGCCTTTCTAGCAACCCTCAACCTTGGAGCAACAGGGTTATTCAGTCTCTCGTTTTCCACTTTTCCTCGCTTTTTCGACCTTCTAACCCTCGTGGGGTAAATCGAACCCAGACGAAAATCGACTAATTACCTTCAGGAAATTTGGGACAACGCTTGAGGGGTGAAGTTGTTGAAATCGTGAAATCTTCGAAACCATGAAATCTTTGAAAGCATGGAGTCTTTGAAATCTTGAAATCATCTTTGAAATCAAATCATAAAATCATCTTCGAAATCAAATTATAAAATCATCTTTGAGATCATGAAATTGTAAAATCAAATCATAAAGTCATTTTTGAGATCATGAAATCATCTTTGAGATCAAATCATAAAATCATCTTTGAAATCATCATATCAAATCATAAAATCATCTTTGAGATCATGAAATTATGAAATCAAATTATAAAATCATCTTTGAAAACATAAAATTATCTTTGAAATCATGAAATCATCTTTGAAATCAAATTATAAAATCATCTTTGAGATCAGAAATTGCAAAATCAAGTCATAAAATGATCTTTGAAATCAAATCATAAAATCATCTTTGAGGTCATCAAATCATCTTTGAAATTATAAAATCATCTTTGAAATCATGAAATATCTAAAATTATGAGATCTTTGAAATCACGAAATCTTCAAAATTATGAAATCTTTGAAATTTTTGAAACTATAAAATCTTTGAAATTGTGGAGTCTTTGAAATGATGTGGTTGTTGAAATCCTTGAAATCTTCGAAATCCTCGAAATCCTTGAAATCTTTGAAATCCTTGGAATATTTAAAATCTCTGAAATCTCTGAAATCTTTGAAGTCACTGAATCTTTGAGATCTTTGAGATTATAAAATTGTTGAAATCCTGAAATCTTTGAAATCCTTGAAATCCTCGAAAACCTCGAAAACCTTGAAATATTTGAAATTTTTGAAATCCTGAAATCTTTGAAATCCTCGAAATCCTTGAAATATTTGAAATCTTTGAAATCTTTAAGATTATAAAATCCTTGAAATCCTCGAAATCCTTGAAATCCTTGAAATCCTCGAAAACCTTGAAATATTTGAAATTCTGAAATCTTTGAAATCCTCGAAATATTTGAAATTTCTGAAATCTCCGAAATCTTTGAAATCACTAAATCTTGAAATCTTTGCGATCATAAAATTGTTAAAACATTGAAATCATTGAAATCGTGGAATTTTGAAACGACGATTGTATAGAATAAGTAAGAGGTTAGTGGAAGCTGGCCGTTGTAAATATTCGATCAAAGCGATCGATTAGCAGAAGAGCGTTTGTTTTGTATGGCAATAGCGACCCAAGCGACGCGACGACGCGTCACGATTTATAAATCGTTCGTAGACGATGCGTAACACACAGACACGCATACACACACACGCATACACACACACACGCACGCACACACACACGACACATCTAAATATCGCTTGTAGTTGAAATATTCGTTCTGATCTTTGCGAGTCTTTATTGGTAATTTAGTGTGACGAACACCGTGTTTGGTAGTGTGGCAAATATATCATAGAGAATATTCTGTCGCTTCTATTTTATATCTATTCGTAGAATACGTGTATTCGATATTTATACATCTATGTTTAAATCACATAAATTAGATATTTTTTTTTTTTTTTTCAATTTTATCCAGCGTCGTATCAAGTAGTGTTTTAGTATTTACCTATCTATATTATACATATATACATATTCTTGTTATTGTTATTAACGTTATTGGTCTTAGATATTGTCCACCACTTTGTAACACCGCTCCACCAAAGGAATGTTTGTCTTATAATTTGTATTGCCGTGCTACCGTTACTCGTAGTCGATCAAAAATCTGATCGCTTTTCCTCATGAAAAATCTGATCGACCCAATTCCTTCGTTAGAAGCATATTTTTAGCGGTCGAACGATCTTTTCCAACGGTTCGAGAGAGATATCCAATCGAGAGACCTTTTTCACCGCGCGTTAAACTTTCCCTTAGCACCGACCCTTCTCTCGAGCCCTCTTTTTTCTGCCTTATTTTTTGTTGTTGTTGTTGTTGTTTCTTTCGGAACGAAAACACAAGCATCGACGATTTTCACAGGCTAAACACGAGTTTTCTCGCCGAAGAGGAGCGGAGGAAAATGAATTAGAGAGAGACCGCAGGAGGGATACCGTTCTCGCCCGAGAACCCCGCTGTTCTCTGTCTCTTTGTTTTTCTCAACGATGCAGGTACGAATCCTGGTTGCCGCTGGCCCTGGTGAACCGACGCTGCTGGACCACCACCAGCTGCTGCGAGCACAAACGATGGAGCAACGGTGACCGGGGCACGGTGGTGTCTATTGTCTCTCGTGAGTCCTTCTAATCATTGCGCCCTTCGAGGATCCATTGAGAGAAAGGCATCCGAAAGGTCTTCATCGTTTTCTATATCCTTATATCTTCTTCAAAACACCGCCAAAAATAGTTTTCGTTTACGTTAACACTAAACCAAACTCTAATGACCGCTACACTTTATTATAAATTACATAATCTGATGACCTCCATCAAAATATGATGCACGAATTTTCTCATTTGCTAATTTATTTATTTTTTGACTTCATTTTTTACCTCAAATTTAGTACACGTATCTTATAAATTATATAATTTGAACTGATTCTGATGTTTGAAGACATCAAGATGATGTGTGCACAAATATATATTTTCTCATTTGTTTTCTGTACACATTATACCTCATTATAAATTACATAATTTGTTCAATTGATTTTTCTGATTTCTGCATTGACTTTCGTCGAGATGAACAGTTAACGTGTGCAGAAATATATATTTTCTCATTTGCTTATCTATTTTTTGACTTCATTCTTGAATTTGAACTGATTCTGATATCTGACCTCCATCAAGATGAAGAGTTAATATATATTTTCTCATTTGCTTATCTGTTTTCTGACTTCATTTTGTACCTCAAGTTAAGTACACATTATACCTCATTATAAATTACATAATTTGTTCAATTGATTTTTCGGATTTCTGCAGTGACTTTCATTGAGATGAACAGTTAATGTGTGCAGAAATATATATTTTCTCATTTGCGTATCTATTTTTGGACTTCATTCTTGAATTTAAACTGATTCTGATGTTTGACCTCCATCAAGATGAAGAGTTAATATATATTTTCTCATTTGCTTATCTATTTTCTGACTTCATTTTGTACCTCAAGTTAAGTACACATTATATCTCATTATAAATTATATAATTTGTTCAATTGATTTTTCTGATTTCTGCAGTGACTTTCATCGAGATGAACAGTTAATGTGTGCAGAAATATATATTTTCTCATTTGCGTATCTATTTTTTGACTTCATTCTTGAATTCGAACTGATTCTTCTGATATCTGTCTTAATTTTGTATCTCTCATTTGACTTAATTTTTGTATCTCTCATTTGACTTAATTTTTGTATCTCTTATTTAACTTAATTTTTATATCTCTCATTTGACTTAATTTTTGTACACCTCATTTGACTTAATTTTTGCATCTCTCATTTCACTTAATTTTTGTATCTCTTATTTAACTTAATTTTTATATCTCTCATTTGACTTAATTTTTGTACCCCTCATTTGACTTAATTTTTGTACCCCTCATCTGACTCAATTTTCGTATCTAAAATTCAGTAGACATTTAGATAGGTTTAGTGTTAACCCTTCCACGACAATCGAATCTGTCCCTCTTTCTTTGCCTTTCTCTCCTCGTTAATTCTCTTCGTCCGAAAAGTAGCTATAGAATACTAAAGGCAGAGCGCGAAAAATTGAAAAATATCCTTGCGACTAGGCTCCTTTCTACCATTTCCACGCCCACTGCACACTAAACAAAACAAAACTTCCGATTGCTCCGAGAGAAAACTCGAGGCCGAGGACTGGCACGAGCGATAGAAACGGAATTAAGACTAAATCGGCCGAACAACCGGTAAGCTTGTCCGATAGAACCGGTCCGCTTATCGGCGATCGATGGACGATTAGTGTATACCGTTCTAATTTCTTTCAATTAAGGTCAACTACGGACACGAAAAATCTCGCGAAATAATTTAGCAGAATTTTGCAATTTTACAATTTTACAATTTTGCAATTTTACAATTTTGCAATTTTACAGTTTTGCAATTTTGCAATTTTACAATTTTGCAATTTTGCAATTTTACAATTTTACAATTTTGCAATTTTACAATTTTGCAATTTTACAGTTTTGCAATTTTGCAATTTTACAATTTTGCAATTTTACAATTTTGCAATTTTACAGTTTTGCAATTTTACAATTTTGCAATTTTACAGTTTTGCAATTTTGCAATTTTACAATTTTGCAATTTTACAATTTTGCAATTTTACAGTTTTGCAATTTTACAATTTTATAGTTTTGCAATTTTACAATTTTGCAATTTTACAGTTTTACAATTTTGCAATTTTACAGTTTTGCAATTTTGCAATTTTACAATTTTGATACATTACGTTTTGATACGTTAAGTTATTAATTTTGATATGTTGTGGAACAAAGCGTGCAGCGGAATTGTTGCAGCGGAATCTAATTACCGTTCGAGGTTTTCGATTGACGGAGGGTGGTTTTCAACAGGGAGTCTACGCGACTTTCGTGTCGATTACCGAGGGTGCGTTTTTATCGGACGCAAATTAACATGGGGCTTTGTGTGTGATCTTTAGTCTTCTAACACGTTGACTGCCATGTCACACATATATGACACTAAAATTTATAAATTGATGTAACATGTGTGTTGCTAAAAATTTGTTCATTTTCCTAATAAAAAATTCTCACATTAATTTCATGGATATAAACGTGACAAGATATTGTGAAAATGGTTAATGAAATTTATTAAAAATTAAAACTAAAAAAAACTAAAACTAAATTAATTAAAACTAAGAAAAATTAAAATTACTGGATACAATTTTCAATTGTTTTAGTGTGGCAGTCAATGTGTTAATACTGAAATGCATCTTAGACTTGTTTATCAAATTTTTATATAAATTATAACCTTGCTGAGAATATAAACTTGATTATTAAATTTTTTTAAGAACGTTAACATTGCTCTGGCAATTTACTCTTGATTATTAAATTTTTATAAAAATGTTAACTTTGCTAGCAATTTATTTTTGATACACTAAATTTTTGCATAAATTTTAACACTGCTAACAGTTTACTCTTGATTACCAAATTTTTTTATAAATTACAACGTTGCTGGCAATTTAAACTTGACTTTTAAATTTTTTTAAGGATGTTAACATTGCTCTGGCAATTTATTCTTGATTATTACATTTTTATAAAAATGTTAACTTTGCTAAAAATTTATTTTTAATACACTAAATTTTTGTATAAATTTTAACACTGCTAATAGTTTACTCTTGATTACTAAATTTTCCTAAAAATAATAACATTGCTAGTAATTTAAACTTGATAGCAATTTAAACTTGATAGTAATTTAAACTTGATAACTAAATTATAAAAATATGAACACTGTTGACAAATTTTTGGGAGGCTAATTCGAGAGCCTCTGACAAGATTCGTAAAAGAGACCGTTGTACGTTAAACGTGTCGAATTTGCAGGGTGAAAAGGGGATGAATTCGAAGGGAGATCGAGGCGATAGAACCGCGTGGTACGTGATCGAGAGCCGGTTTAGCTCGAGATTCACGATCGAGCAGCGTCGAAAGCAAATCCTTTTTCCGATCTGCGTGAGATAACGAGCGAAATCCTGTGGTGTTACGCGGTCCAGTTTATGCAGACTCTTGTAGAGAAATGCGTGAAAACCGCAATAGAAAGTTGTTGGTATGATAAGAACATTTTACGTGTCAAGTAGTTTCAAGAGAATTATTAATATTGGTGCTCTCTTGAAATTATTGAAATTAATACACTCTTCAAATTATTATAATTAGTATATTAATAGAATTATTAAAATTAGTACGTTCTTGAAATTATTAAAATTGGTACGTTATTGGAATTATTTAAAATTTTGTACGTTCTTCAAATTATTAAAATTAATACGTTATTGAAATTATTAAAATTGGTGCATTTTTGAAATTATTTAAAATTTAGTACGTTCTTTAAATTATTATAATTAGTATGTTCTTGAAATTTTTTAAATTAGTATATTGTTGAAATTATTTAAAATTAATACATTCTTAAAATTATTAAAAATCAGTACATTTTTGAAATTATTAAAATTTGCTACATTGTTGAAATTATTTAAAATTATTTACATTCTTGACATTGTTAAAATTAGTACTTTCTTGACATTGTTAAAATTAGTACTTTCTTGAAATTATTAAAATTAGTACATTTTTGAAATTATTAAAATTTGCTACATTTTTTAAATTATTTAAAATTAGTTACATTGTGGAAATTATTTAAAATTATTTACATTCTTGACATTGTTAAAATTAGTACTTTTTTGAAATTATTAAAATTAGTACATTTTTGAAATTATTAAAATTTGCTACATTCTTAAAATTATTAAAATTAATTACATTCTTGAAATTATTTAAAATTACCACATTCCTAAAATTATTAAAATTGCTGCACAATTTGAATTTCATTCAAGACCCTCGCTATTCAATCTGCATTTGAAACAACGCTTTTTAAAACAAAAAATATATTTCTCTCAAAAGAAAAGACTTGAAGACTCTTCAAGTTAAACATAGCCACCATTATACAATTAAATAACCTTCAAATTTTACGTTTAAATACAGTTAAAATTTAGTAATGAAACACAGTTAGAATTTTACTATTAAATATAGTTAGTGTTCATAATTTAGTTTGTATATCATCTGCTTTGAAGAACCTACCCTTACGCGCTGCGGAGCAAAGTTGAAACTACTCGCGTTTCGCGCCACAGCGTGCACAGTCGGTAACACAGATCGATACCGTAGGAACTCAACTTACCGGCCATTAGCAAATCTCCAGTTTACCGTTCGCCACGCATTTACCGATTACCAAAAATCGATTTCTCATTTTCTCTCGTTAACTCGCTATTTAATTTCCGAGCCACATGTTCCACTAACTTAACTCTTTATACTTTATCAGTTATCAACTACAGCGTATACTATTATTATACACAGCGTACATTTTTAATTAAACTATAAATTTTTACTAAAAAAATTTTCTCCGTATAGAATTTTATCAAGTTCAATATTTTTTTAAATGTCAGTTTTCGAACTTGATATTTGAAGGAACCTCTGTTTACTTAGGCGACTTCCTATCCCAGCGGTATTCATTTACAAAGCGATAATTTTTGAGCCACCCTCAGGTTCACCGACGAGAAAGAAAACAAGAGTTTTCGCGACACGGTGCCAGGGTGATTAATTAAATGCAAACACGACCACGCCCGTTTGAAAGAGAAACGCGATAGCGTGACTACAGAAGGGTCGAGTTCGCTCCTTTCTTCCTGTTTCTTCCGTGCCACGTTTTACCGATATCGTCAATAACTTTCGAATTACACCTCCATAATCGAGTTACCCGATTTCAAATTAAATTCGTCACGACATCCCAAAAACTGAGACTCGGTCTTAGAAAAAGCGATCCCAGTAACAAGATTACGGGTCACAAAATTTATCGTCCGGACTTCGTTGATATATTCCGTAGTGAAAAATTTAATTGAATGATTTTAATTCGAGAGATGAGGTTTCGAGACGGAAGTCTCGAGTCCCTCGTTAACTAAAACCGATACGGTAATAACGGCCTAGAAACTTCCTGGACTTTATATCACAAAACTTGTATGTTAGGATTTTTCGACTAGAAAGACTTCTCATAAATTTTGAGAATTTGAATTGAAAGAATTGAAAGAATTTTGAAAGATAGTTGCGGTAAACGTGGGAGGGTATGTTTTCCATAGACCATCTGTCGAGGCACCCCCCGTGGATTAATTGGGACCCCGTGTATTGATCCAATAACATGGGCGCTGAATACGCAAACCGAGGGAGAGAAAACTCCCCGGTGAGGGATATCAGAAAGCAAAGAAAAAGCGCAGAATTAACGACCTCTCGAGAGTTTACGAAAATACATTCGACCTACTAGCGCACGAAATTCGATTGCAACCGCTTTACTACCACCGTTAATTGTACGTCTTAATTAAAACTAATCCGTCGAAATTAAAATAAATTGAGGTAGCGAAGAAAAAAGAAACGCATCTTGGGGTTCCGTGACGCGTGACGTTTAATCCCTTCGATCACGGCACCGGTGTAATTATTTTAATGGACGTTTACGCGTGTAGCTCTCAAATGAGTCACCGTAGCTTCTGCTCCGACGAACTTTAACTTCGTAACTTACCCTCGTTACTTTCGAGGAAATTAAAACGCGGTGGACGATTTAAAGGGGACGATCTCTCTTTTGGATCGGGAAGGCAACGAAGGTAGATCGATTCATAATTTCTCAATTTATTAAAAGCCGGTTACGGTATTTACATACTTGATCGCATTTTCGAAATTTTTTCGAAGTAACCGTGGTCTACGTGTGCATCTATGATATGGGCAGTGCTTAACATATATAAATGATGACCTATGCATGCATTTTGCGTACAGATTGAACATCTTCCATGTCGCTTCCTCTCGTAAAAAAACATAGGCATATTATACACATAGTATATCTAAGGCGAAGTCTAATCTATAACATTGTTCTACACAACAACGACATCTGCGCGCGACGGTGTGTACTCTAAGCTCTACACATCTATGGGGTTCTCTTGTCTAAGGTGTCTCACGATGAACATGGCGGAGTTTTTCGTTTCTTCCCGCTGGTCCTCGTGCTGGTTCGGTAATCCGCATGTGGTTTTAGAAAAGCGGGTATCGGGATAGTCCTTTACTACTTCCCCTCTTTCATCCCTTCTCTTCGTTGCGAACGCCACCTGGCGGCCGTACCCTCTACCAGCCGACAGGAAGGTTAGACAACCCACCCCATCCACCCGGCACAACCATCATCACCGTCATCACCATCACCGGCACCAACACTAGCATCAAGCACCACCTCCACGTGCACCTACGAGACCGTCTTCTCCACCTACGCCCGCTACTAACCCAGACCCATGAAATCCGAGCTTCGATGCGTGCCGCGCCCGTTAATCCAACGGCTAATCAATTTTCGTAACCCTCTTTTTCCTGGGAGAACCTTTTCGAAAGAATTTCTTGATTAACGAGGGTTTATTAATAGAGGGTAACTCCGCGTGTCGGTAATTATTCGTGTCTTCCCGCCGTTTTAATCTTTCATCCCCGAAGCAACGTGTTCGATTATCGGCTCGAAAGGGATCGCGAACGCATGGCCGCGGTACGTCATGCCGATCGAACTCCGCTGCTGGAAACTCTGATCGAAACTGGGGAAAGCAGGCAAGCTAGAGGGGAGTCGACTCGAGGAAAAGGGGGAGAGGCTGTCGGAGAGAAAGAGACGGAAGGCCCACGATCGACCTAAACCCGGCGTTAACCTTTTCATCGACCCCGTTCGAGTTCTCCGCTAGCCCGTCGTGGCGCCGCTCTAATTCGGTACACCGAGTCGCGCACGGAAACAAGGCTGATTCATTATTCAGTAAACGACCGTAGATATTTCGGGGTTGAAACGACGGAAAGGAAGTTTGCTCGGAATTGGGCCACGCGACTTCCTTTCGTCGTTCGATCGGGCCCGGCTAATCCTGTTCGATCGACCGCGAAACCGATCGAAACAACGAGAATAACGAGATCGAACGGATGCTACGGCCATCTTGCGAATCAGCATTCCGTTCAGAATCCGTGATCCAGCGTTACCAACGGCCTTAAACTTCCGGCGAGCCACAGGGATTAATCGAACGGGACCGAAAAGGAAAACTCGGAACGGCCGCACCTTCCGGAAGCTGCCTTATCGACCGGAAACGCTCGTGGCATCCACGTTGGCGAGAATCGAGAGGCACCTCGTCGAGGGCTTTCACCTCGTGGCCATCTTTCCGGTCTGAACATATCGCGGAAACGGGATCTCGGTGCAACCTTCGGTTTGACCAGCTAGACATCCGATAAGCTCCCTCCCCTTCAACTCCGGCGTGTTTTGTTTCGTCGAGCTATTGACCGAAGCGTCACGAGGCACGAAACAACACTGTGTCTCTCTAGTTTCTTCCACTTTGCCAGTTACCGAGAACACACTGAAAGCGGGGTCCGGCTTCGAGGAGAGCCACGAGACGAGGACAATGTCCCATCACACCAGTAACTCTTTAAAGGCGTACTGCTGTGACAGGACAATATCCCCGGCAAGCGGACTGTGCGTTGTTGGAACGTCGTAGGGCACTTATCGCGCTACACCTTCGTCGTTGGTCCGTTTAATAGTTCGCGGCGCGAGAGCCAAGGGCGACGATGACAGCCTCGCCGCCGCTGGCGGCGTCGAGCTGACTCCTGCGGAGGCGGTATCGTTCGGTCGAACGTCCCGACGGCACTGCGTCGCTCGCTGGCGACGGCGCCTCCGCACCCTGTCTCTCCCCCACCCGAGGGTGCTTCTCCTCCAGCCGAGAGCCCCACCAGCCTCGAAAACGCACCCTCTCCTCGTCGATCCCTCGATGGCCCGCCGAGGGTGGAACGATAGAGGGTGGTTGGTGCGCGTGTCCGCTCGCGCATATTCCGCGTGCGAACGAGCACGGGCTCGGGGGAGAGACTCCGCGTAGAGACGAAGCCAGAGAGGGTGCGCGGCCAGCCCGTAGAAGGGCGGCAGAGAATGGGAGAAAAGTAACCCTCGACGTTGCCGAGGGTCACGAGGGAACTACGCTAGCACACAGGATGTCTACCGATACTGGAAACACTACGGTTCTTCTCGCGCGTTGCAAACCCTCTTTCGTTATTCTTTCCGCCGGTTTCGATCGTCTATCGATCTCTCACCGAAAATTCATTCCTTCCAAGGGTCACGGTTAAGCTGATTCCATCACGCGATCGTGGAATAAAAACGGAGCAGTCGAGAGTCCATTGCCCCTGTTATTATCGACGTTTAATTCGGAATGCCTTATTAATTGTAGTTCGATTACGCAACGTTGATATAATCGTTTCGCAACATCCATCGGGGGAAGTAGCCGAAATACGTCTCGTGGAAAGAGACAAATTTATCCGAGCTTCCCTGTTTCTTGCCCGATCGAAGTTTCCGTAATTAGCTTTCGCATGGTTTTGAAAATCCGAAATTTCGAAAGATGGATCGTCGGGGAGGAAATGAGCGCGGAAAGAGGCGGAAGAAAAAGCTAACGGTGAATGGCAAGGAGTTTACGTGGAAATTAGGCGACGAAAGAGAAAAAGAGCGACGCATTTCGATAGACGTTCCGCCAGGGGTTGCAAAAGGGAGCGCGACAACTCGAAGAGGGAAGAACGGAGGGGAGTATTGATCCACCAGCTGCGCGTTCTCTCACCCTCCACCCCCGCTGTTCACCCTCTCGCCCCTTATCCCAGCCACCACCTCCCACATCCCACTGGACGACTCCCTCGAATGGCTCGCCCTGTTTCGCTTTACTTCGTTCCTTCTCTCCTTCTCTGCAACCCTCCCTCTTCACCCTCGTTCTCTCTGACCCGTCGTAGCAATGGAAGCGATGCTTTCGCGAGCAGCGATATTCTGTTTTATGTTGCCTTCCGCTCGTTACGAACGTCCAAAGCATTCTCCAGACTGCGAGTTTCCCTTTCGGATCCGTTTTTCGCGGAAACGAGTCGGACCCATCGCTAGCGTCCTCGTTTCCTCCTTTGATCCTTCGTCTTGTCGCACACGCGTTAAAGCATTACTCTCTTTCTCTGCACGGTTACGTCTCTCTCTCCCTCGGGGGCGCGAACTCCCTTTCCCCTCTGCGAAATCCCCTCCGAGAGACCCACTCCAGGCTGCGTCACGCTCCCTCGACCTCTGCACCTCCGACATCATCCTCCGCGTTTCTCGCGGCTATAGTAACGTGCACCGCTTTTACTCTCCCGTCCTTCGACCTCCGACTCCCTTTCTTTTTGGTCAACTCGAAACGATCGATTCGTTCATTGATCGCGGATCCAAAAAGAGTATTTGAACAGAAAGCTTTCGCGGAGATAACGAGGATACGGTGATGGACGGATACATCGAGTTCGATCCCCGCGGGACTATCGATGTCGTTGTAACTCTCGCGGAGACGGCGAGCGTAGATGGCGGTTAAGGGTAACGAAGGGTGACAGCGGAGAGAAAATAAAATATCGCTCGCCACCCCCATCGATTCGCCATAGCGTACTCTCCGGAAGCCCCCGTTTTTCTTTGCGTTTCAGGGCCGATCGCGTCACCGACGACTTTATCGTGCCACGCGGAAACAGCGTTATCTTTTCCAATTATTCGCCGGTGATCGGTGGAACGGTGCCGGAGCACGAACGCGTTCTTATCGCTTCGATGAAATCTTATGGAAGACAGAGAAAAATAGCGGTCGAAGGGCGTCTGTTTCGTGCTCGAAATAATTTGCTTGGAATTATTCGAAAACGATACCTTCGGCCGATCATCTTGCCAAACTTTTACTCACCTTTAGAGAACGAGGATTACGTAGGTCGAAGAAACGGGGCACGGACGGAATCTCGAAGCGATGATACCCGCCGACTCTGCGAAATATTTTCATACATGATTTTATTCACTGCTTGCCGTACAGTTTATTTGTCAGATGCGTCAGTCAAAACTATCTGTTCATAATGTATAAATAAACAATAAACATTAAGATATTGTGAATATTTTATACTCAGCGATTTTCAAATCCTTGCATTATGATACTTTTCTCAAGTGCGTCAGTCAAAACTAACTGCTCATAATGTATAAATAAGCAATAAACAATAAACATTAAACAATAAACAATAAACATTAAGATATTGTGAATATTTTATACTCAGCGATTTTCAAATCCTTGCACTATGATACTTTTCTCAAGTGCGTCAGTCAAAACTAACTGTTCATAATGTATAAATAAGCAATAAACAATAAACATTAAACAGTAAACAATGAACATTAAAATGTTGTGAATATTTTATACTCAGCGATTTTCAAATCCTTGCACTATTATGCTTTTCTCAAGTGCGTCAGTCAAAACTAACTGTTCATAATGTATAAATAAGCAATAAACAATAAACATTAAACAATGAACAATGAACATTAAGATATTGTGAATATTTTATACTCAGCGATTTTCAAACCCTTGCACTATAATGCTTTTCTCAAGTGCATCAGTCAGAACTGACTAATTTCAGACATAACATGAAAACACAGAAACTTGTAATGTTATGTGAATTTGGTATTATGCAGTCGTTGACTATGTAAATTATAGTTGCACTTGAACTCTAAATTGAAATGTACTCAAAATTCGAGTAAAATTGATTATTATTGAAGTTTGAGTACTCACGAGTCAGACTCGTCAAAATTGTGTAAGGGGTTAATAATGTAAATTATAGTTGGGCAAATTTTAAGTCGAAGAGTGTTACAAATTTTAAGTCGAAGAGTATTACAAATTTTATGACATGAAACCCGCATGGAAACTGAAGGCTGATAAAACTACACAGAACGTACTAAACCTTTTGAAGGACCAAACTGTATAACAAACTGTGAAATGAAGTAATAGGTCGCTAATAACCCAAACAGTGGTTGATGCGACCATAAACACCAATTAAAAAAAAGTATTGCAAATTTTAAATTGAGTATTACAAATTTTATGACGTGAAACCCGCATGGAACCTGAAGGCTGATAAAACTACTCAGAACGTACTCAACTTTTTGAAGGACCAAACTGTATAACAAACTGTAAACCGAAGCAATAAACTAAACAGTGATTGATACGACCATAAACACCAATTAAAAAAAAGTATTGCAAATTTTAAGTTGGGTATTACAAATTTTGGTAAGACTTATATTTGAGTTGTCAGTGACTCATCAAAGTACGACAAGGGGTTAGTAACTTACTGAACGTCGATCGTGGTGAGGAAGAAGCGGTGAGCGCTTATGATAGGCAGGCTGAGTAGCACGAGACCTTTGATAATGACCAACGGTATCAGCTGAAAAAGAAATAAAAGTAGATTAATAAAATTGCCCCGAGAGATTCGACTTCCGACACTCCGAAGTATTCAAAGGCCTTAACATAAACGAGAGTACAATAAATTGCCTCTGGCTGGGAAAACATTCCAGACGGTAATTAAAATGTAGTCAGTTAATTATGCAGCGGTACCGTTTCTTATGGGTTCGATAAATTTTACGAATGATACCGAAGCCTTGCGGACCCGGCTATTTATCCTGTCCATTCGATCGGTTTATTTGCATTATACAACTGTCACAGAATTACGTAATTACCACCGACAAATATTTTTCTATAAAAGGCAGAATCGCTTTGTGCTGAAGAAAAGTATTTCGGTACGATTAACCCTAATTCGGTGAACGGATGTTGCGTAAGCTTCGACCAAAATTTGATTGAGTAATAAATTCGCGTATTTGTTAGAGATGAAGTTCGAGAGGTTAACTGAGAGCTTGTGTGTTTCAGCGCCGGCATGGAGGCAGCAAATGGTACGATCGAGCACGATTTTCACAATGCCCTGGTGCCCATAAACGGTAGCCATTCCGGCAGCTCCGGGAGGAGTACACCGAATGGCGGCGACCCCGCACCGGGGAAATTATTCGTCGGTGGCTTGTCCTGGCAAACCAGCAGCGAAAAACTCAGGGAGTACTTTGGAATGTTCGGCACCGTCACCGACGTCCTCATCATGAAGGATCCGGTCACACAGGTTGGTCCAATGGAAGCTCTCGTGGCTTATCCATTCTAACCGGTAGCCTCGAGCTTGTTCCAAACATCTCGATCGATTTAACCTTAACGTTTCGATTTCTAGTAGTTTCTCGATCGAGATCCGTTTCGGAAGAAACTCGCGGGCTATCGAGTCGGGATTAATTTCCTCCTCGATAGGTCAAATCGTTCGGGGCCAAAAGGGGTGGTTTAGGGCGAGAGAGGGTGAATCGTGGGAACAAGAAAAGATCGAAACGCGATTCGTCTCGAGGAGATTCGATGCACCAGTTTCTTCCTTCCACTTTTGCACGAGATTTCACACAGTAGACCGTAGAAGAGAAGTTGTACTAATCGATGTAACTAATTTGCTGAGACAGTGTAAAGGAAGTAGAAACGTATCTTTTGGTATCTTTACTGTATCAAAACTTGTATTTAAAACGTAAAAGGTGGAAAAGAGGCAGAGGCTCGTTTCTAAAGATGCGTTCGCACACGGGATAAACGGATGACAACGTAATAGTAATCACGTACGAGGACTGTGGGCATATAGATTATCGTAATTCGGTAGCGATGCAATTAACGATCGTAACTTCATTTGAGTCTTATATCATTTATTCGAAGTCCTTGTCTCTCACGTAATCCTAGAATGTTTGTCTTACATTGGCTTGGACAGTCTTGCATGTATACGGTAGTTTGGTAGTATTTAGTTTAATTGTACATAAGAGAAGATATCGTGGTACCTTTTTTTACATACAGTGATAGAGAAACCTTTTCGACGAAAAGTTCGATTTTTACCGCGAGACTTAGGCGATCCGCCGCGAAAATCTATGCGGCCTGCGAAAAGCATCGCGACAGTGAAGGGACACGGAGATAGGCGTGCGAAAGCGAGATAGTACGCGTATTATAGGAAAGCGAGAAAAAGAACGAACGAGTGAGAGAGAGAGAGAGAAACGGAAATATAAAAAATAAAGGGACAAAGAGAAGGAAGGGACAGAAAGAAAAAAAGGATAAAAGAGACGGTCGTTGTGCATCGTGGCCGTTCTGGCTTGTTCGGTTACAGCGTAGTCGCGGCTTCGGTTTCATCACGTTCGCGGAGCCGGGTAGCGTGGACAAGGTGCTGAAGTGTCCGATTCATACGTTGGACGGGAAGAAGATCGACCCAAAACACGCGACGCCAAAGAATCGCGCGAAACAGGCAAACCGCACGAAGAAGATCTTCGTTGGCGGCGTGAGCCAGGACACGAGCAGCGAGGAAGTGAAGGCCTACTTCAACCAGTTCGGCAAAGTCGAGGAGACGGTGATGCTGATGGACCAACAGACGAAACGGCACCGTGGCTTCGGTTTCGTTACGTTCGAGAACGAGGACGTGGTAGATCGCGTGTGCGAGATTCACTTTCACACGATCAAGAACAAGAAAGTGGAGTGCAAGAAGGCTCAGCCGAAGGAGGCGGTTCAACAGGGCGCGTTGGCCCTCGGCAAGAGGGTGGTGTTGGGCGCCCTGGGCGTCAGGCTGGCGCCCCAACCGCCCTTACCGGTCGCCGCGGCGTCCCAGATCGTCGCCGCACAGGCGCAGGCGCAAGTACAAGCGGCCGCGGCCGCGGCTGCGGCTGCTCAAGTTCAAAACGCCGTCGCCGGATACGGCAAATTGTTCGCCAGCAGTTATCCGGCCCTCTCCGCCTACCGATACGCGCCGTACCCGATCCCTGCAGCGGCGGTGGCCGCGGCCGCGGCTGCAGCCGCACCGACCCCGGCACCGGCCCCGCCATCCGCGGCCGCAGCCGCGGCAGCTGCGGCCGCCGCGACGCCAGCCGCCGCAGCCGCGGCCGCGCCCGCCAATCCCTATCAGGGATACTCGCTCACCAACGTCGACATGTCCAGCTTCCAGGGCGTCGATTGGGGCTCCATGTACGGTATGGGAATGTACGTCTAAGCAGGCTTTTTTCTATTCGCGCGTTCGCGGATTCACCGATCGAACCGGACACTCTTCTCTTCGATTCACGCCGCTCGCACTCTTCCCGTCCGCTCCTCTTCGACGCGCTTCCGTCTCCCGTCTTCCTTACCTTCCACGGGTTTCTTTCCAAGCGTAGAACAGAGTAGTCTTCCTTCTGCTGTTCAACTTTTCTCCGAAACTATGCCTAACCGAGCGAAAGGAGAAGAACGGGATCTCGAAAGTAGCGAGGAGAGAAGAGGAACGAGAGGATCTTGGCGAGAAAGCGCGTCGGAGTCGGAGCAGCGCGTCCTCGAGCAGGACACGAGGACTTTCCTGGCCGGAAATCGTTCTTCTCGCGTTTACTGTCGTTGTCGGTTAATTTATTAGCGAGCGATTAAAGAGGGATCGAAGACAAGAAGACGAGAAAATGAAACGAAAATGGGGGAAAAAAAAAAGCGAGAAAAAGAGGGAGAGAGTGCGTGCGTGCATGGACGAGAACGAAAGAGAGAGAGAGAGAGAGAGCGAACGAACGAAATTGCTGTATCTTTTTAACCTTGGCCTGCGCGAGGCTCGTTCGTGTTCTTTTTGTCCACGCGATTATTCCACGCATTTTGTGTTTGCGCCACACTCGTTAGGTTCCTAGTTAGATCATAGCATGCTCCTAAACGCGAGGCGCGGCGCGGCGTCGCGCCGTCGTCGTCCGCGTTGTTTCCCGGCTTCCCGTCGCGCCCAACCGTACGATAACTAACTAATTACTTAATTACTTAATCGATTAAGCGATATATATCGGCGGCCGTGAACGGCCGCCCCACTCTCAAGGATCTCGACCACGAAGCAATAAAACAGGGGAGGTAGAGAGAGAACGAAAGGAAGAGCAAACTTTGGACGTTGTGAACGAGCTTTCGAACCAAACCGCGGAGCTCTCTTCCGTTTTGAGAATTCCCGAGGACCGAGCTAGTCGGACGAAGCGGAAGCACGCGGAAAAACGTGGCGTTTATTTCTTTTCTTCCATTCCAGAGAACGTTCTCTCCTGGTTGTCGCGCGACGCTCAGCCTCGATCAAAGTGCCAAAAGCCTCGTCGACGTTCTTTCGAGCAATCATCCTCGATACTCTTTAAATACTCTGTCAAGTTCCGTGGGTAACGCGCGATCCTTTCGCCGCGTGCTTCCGTTCGTCCGGCAGGAGACGAAGGTACGCGTACGCGGAGGAAAACGAATCGTACACGTACAAGGAACGCGTCTACGTAGAATAACGGATAGGTATACATATATTTTTCTTCGAGTAATGGAAGACAATATTTCTCCATCGCGCGAACCGAAGTGGCGACCACGCGATTTTCGAGCGCGCGAAACGGGAGACGCGTTTCGAGGGAACTCGCGTTCCCGGGTATAACTAATTGTAAGATTCGCGAACGAGCGACTTTTTGCTAACGGCAAACCGAGATTGAGATTAGCTCAGTGTAAGTTAAGCGACCCTAACTCGTAAGTTTCAACTAGGTTAAGCTTAGAAACTTAAGGCGTTCGTAAACGAGTCGATACTTAATTTATATACGTATCTGTCTACGCGTGCCGCGCCCTTCTCGCTCGCGACCGTTCGATCGAGACGGCTGCACCCCGCGACACTCGATCTACCGCCGCTTTCGATCTTTCCGATTCCGAAAAACTTCTAAAAAAAAATCCATTCGCTTATTTATTTATTTATCGAGCCTTTTGGCTGCTAATTTCCGAAAGCGACAGATCGACGACGCAGTCGTTCGCGCAGTCGTCGCGATTCGACGAAAAAAAAGAGACGAGAAAAGAAACGAAAATTGTCGGGGGCGAGAAAAGCGCGACGCGTCGAAACGCGTGTGACAACTTTCGAGCAATAAGCGATTGACACTTTGAGTATCGTTTGAACGATTACCGTTGGCGAGCCAACGTAGACGGTAGGGACAAGAACGTAGAAAAAGAAAAAAAAAGGAAGGAGCAAAAGGAAGTTCGAGGGTCCTCCTCGAACGACGAATAATATTCTATAGTGATATACACACCTTAACATATACTTAACATGTACCGTAATATTAACGACGACAAAGCTCGCGAGTGATATTTATTACTTATAAGATGCTTAGAACGATAAGCAGATAAGCGAGTTAAAACGGACGCGTGCGTTATAAGCGAGAGTCGAGAGAACGAATCACGCCTTACGAAACCGCGAAAAGCAAATATACGCGCGCGTAATCAACGAGAGATTTTATTTTACATTTTTTCTTTTTCATTAGTTTTTGTTATCCAGGGTCTACGCGTATTTCGTCGATTCGCCGTTTCGAGAACACGAACCATGGGTGCGTACTTAAACTCGAGGACACCCTTTCTTTCCCTGTCGGGAAGTCTTTTAAATTTCGGGGTGTCCTTTTTCCCCCGTGTCGCATTTTTTTTTCTGTTATTTTTTTTTCTTTTTTTTTATTGAAAAAGTCGATGCAGAAATTCGAATCGAGTTTTGATTCGGGATGCATCGATGCCATCCATCGTTGACAGCTAGCCCGCCCTCTCCTTCGCGAACGCTTCCTTTTTTTCCTACGGCCCTTTTTCAACCCCTTTGATAACACCTGCCGGTGATATCATGTATTGTACATGCTAACATCTCGCGCATACACACACACACGCTCACACGTACATTTTTTACTTGATTTCACGCATACACAACGTATAGACAGACACGGTTACACGTATTGCGAATGTCGAAAGTAATTTTTAGCGTAGTTAGTATTTTGATGAAAGCTAACCACCCATTAGTTGAGAATGATTAGTAGGTAAAGCATGCTGGTTGAAAAATATCTTTAGATTTCCTGTTGTTCCTTCACCGCCCTCGTCGTGACGTACGTTTTTTTCACGCGTTTGCCGACGATCGCGAGCGAGCGCTAACGTCTAATCAATTTTTCCTTGTTTACTTTCTTTTATTTTCGATCGCGTTTCTTTTGTTTTTCGAGTTCAAAGGCACCCATCGAACGCGTTGCTCATCACTTCTAAGATAAGCTGTATTGCCTACTGAATGTCAATCGTTAGGGACGCGTCCCTTAAACTCTCGCGATTTTTTATCATTTTTTGCAATAAATTTTCTCGTGTTTTCTATATAGCAACGACTAGATCGGGCAACGAAAGACCTTCCCAATCCTCTCCGAATACCTCGGCGATGTGCCTCCACTATTGTTATCGTCGTTGTTGTCATTCACAGTTGCGATGACCGTTGCGCATCGCCGTTGATCGTCGCCGGAAAGATTCGAGCGCGCTCGAGATTCGTTGCCGATCTTCGTCTTCATTTCGTTTTTGTGCCATAAACACGGAGCGACCGTGCAACGAGACACGAGCGCGTACCATCCGAGGCTGATCCGTTGAAAAATCCGTTTTCTTTCGGATCAGCCTCATTCCCGCGAAGACGGCAGAGAGAGAGAGAGAGTGAGAGCGAAAGAGAGCACGTAGGGCGGCGAACGCGAAGAACAACAAAAACGACGGATTATTTAGTTTAGTTCGATGCCTAGATGAGTTGCCAATAAAGTAGTTCGTTTCAAACTTGTAGCTAACCTGTATTGTGTGTACCCTACCCTTCCTGTTTTCTGTTCCCTAATCGACCTTTAATCTTTCATCTGTTTTTTTTTTTTTGGTGCTGTGTAATACCTTTCGCATACTCACGTTCGTGTCTCTTTGTGTAATTTAACCCTGAACTAGCGTCTATTATTTGTCCCGATTTCCCTCCGATCGGACTCCCGGTGGCGTCGAAACCGTCGACGTGCCGGAGGCGTACCACCGCGAGCGCATCGCTAATTGGCTAATTAATATTAAGCCGTAACTAGCCTCGTTAACCCCGCTGGGCGCTCGTTTCGCGACGCTCTCTGGTTGGTCCAAACGCAACGGGAAAACGCGTTCTTTCGTAATCGAAGCATTACAACAAATTTTCGAGTCCTTTCTCAAGCCTCCGGTACCTAGACAATGACGTCGCTTCCCTCCTCGTGTTGCTTACGCTGTTCGAGACAGCCGGCGAAATTGTTGTAGCGCATGCATTTTAGCTAGTCATCCTTCGCGCTCTAACCAACAAGTATTCTCTCCTTAAATGTTCAAAAAAAATTTCAGGTTTGAAGGTAACCCTTTGCGCTCGAGAGGTGACTCGGTCGCCATTTTGTTTAGTACATTAATTTGAAGTACGCATTTTTTGATACGACACGATGTATAAATACAGTGAAACAGATAATGGAAATTATTAGTGAAGAAATAATAACAAAGGATTCATTTAACTTTTTAAGTGAGTTTTAAAGTTGCTGTTTGCAAACAGTCAAAGTGTCTTCGAGTGCAAAGGATTAAACCTCTGCGCTCAAGAGCTGACTCTCGGTCGCCATTTTGTTTAATGCAATAATTTGAAATAAGCATTTTTTAATATGACACGATGTATAAATACAGTCAAACATATAATGGAAATTATTAGTGAAGAAATAATAACAAAAGGATTCATTTAACTTTTTAACTGAGTTTTAAAGTTGCTGTTTGCAAACAGTCAAAATGTCTTCGACTGCAAAGGATTAAACCTCTGCGTTCAAGAGGTGACTCGGTCGCCATTTTGTTCAGTACAATAATGTGAAGTAAGCATTTTTTAATATGACACGATGTATAAATACAGTCAAACAAATAATGGAAATTATTAGTGAAGAAACAACCTCAGAAGAATTCATTTAACTTTTTAACTGAGTTTCAAAATTGCTGTTCGCAAAGTACCTTCGTGTGCAAAGGTCACCTCTGCGCTCAAGAGATGACTCGGTCACCATTTTGTTTAATACAATAATTTGAAATAAGTCTTTTTAAACTGATTCTATATGACACGTGTGAAGTATAAACACAGTGAAACAAATAATAAAGGAAATTATTAGTGAAGAAATCAGAAGATTAAACTATAACCTCAAAAGATTAAATTATAACCTCAGAAGATTAAACTATAACCTCAAAAAATTGAAGCTTTTAACTAAATTTTAAAGTTGTTTGCAAACAGTCAAAGCATCTTCGAGTGCAAAGGGTTAAAACAAAAGAGAGTCTTCCATGTTCGCTGAACCTTAGTCCCTCTTTTGTGTTGCTTTTTGTGTTCGACTCACCACAAAGAATGTAGTACTTTTTTTATTATTATTTACATTACTGGCTCTAGTGACCAGCAAATTTGATAATAATCTAACCTATTCCATAAATGTTACAATCGAAGTAGTACCATTTACGGAGAGAATACTGTAAGAGTACTTCGATAAAAGTTTCTCCGCTGATCGGAGAATCTCTCCCTCAGTTTCCGTTTTGAACTCTTTGCGTTTCGACTCAAAGAGTTAAGTTTTGCCGCTGGAAGCCTTGGAAAGAGAGATCCATCCCGATCCCACGTACGCTCGATCAAACGTTTGAATTCGAGTTTGCATTTGACTAAAAATTTGTTTTGCTCGAGCGTACCTCCGACACCCCCGGCACGGAGAAAGTCCCGAACCTGGTCGTTGAAACGATATCTGTACATATCGTCGAGTTAGTTTAGTACGAACGTTAGATCGTAGTTCGTTTTATACGTACATGCTGTGATTTTTCGCGAGAGCGGACTTCCCGAACGAGACACCCCGAATTCCGATCGATCTTTCAAACGCACCGTTTGTACCGAATGGACCAATTCGAACCGTGTTCCCGGTGTTTCGACTTCGTGCGAGGCGCGTTACATATCGACGCACGCGACATATCATTTTACTCGACAAATTCGGCCGTAATTCCTTAGTCGAAGCTAGATTTGAAGACTACCTGTTCCCTTTCTCCGTGCACTCGTCGATCGTTCATCCCCTTGTTTTACGATCGTCGATGGAACCCTTCGAGTGCCTTAACCCCACGATCTCTCTGTAACCGAAACTCGAACAAAAACGAAGATATATGTGTGTATATATATAGAGAGAGAAAGGGAGAGAGAGAATGTAAGGTGACAAAGCAAGAGAGACGGAGAGAAGAACCAGGAACGATTTAGACGCATATTAATTCCCATAGGCAGAGTAGAATTGAGTGATCGCTAGAGAGAGAACCACTTCCATGGATTCGGATTCGAGAGGCGACCACGGCGGCTGAATAAACCAGGTAAGACTCCCCTCTTTTTTCTATTTTCGACTCCCGTTGGCTCGCACTACGAGCATCCTTTTTAGCGTAGACATAGTGCGAACTTTAGCGTAGCGAGTATTTATCGTCGATAATAAAGACTAAATCCCTTTCATCCCTTTAGCGAGCTAGCTCCGAGCATAACATAAATGTTGCTAGTGTAACGGTTCAAAACGTCGTGTGCATAATTCGAACGTTTTCTTTCCTCTTTCTACGATTAAACTTCGCAGAATTAAACTTCGACAATTGCCCCATGATCGAACAAAGTGGGAAAGATCACGGTCGCGTATTAGATCGCCGATGAATTTTCTACGTGGAAACGTTTCGATATTTTCCAAACTTTTCTCGTTAACTCACCGACGTGACTCCTTTACAAAAAACCTTTTCGATTCGTTTCCACATCGAAGCAAAGAGTGTTTCGTGCATGCGTTTGTACATAACGTCTCGTAGGAATGAGACGATGAGGGCAAAATCGAAGCCTTAGCATGATTCGAGGTGACACGAGCTCCTCGGTCGATTTACAGATTTTCTGAATGTTGTACCGAGCTACTCCGTCACTCCGTGCTTCGTAACGCGTGCTCACGAATTCACGCGTTACGGAACACTCTACACCGGTTCACTGCTGCCATAATCCAACCCCGTCATCTCCTACCGCCATCGCCTTCATCGACAAGAGAAATATACGAGTCAAAGACGCGCGGTGCACTCGAAAGTCCACTTTTACGGTCAAGCATGGGATAAAACCACTCTGCAATTTTCACTCAATTTTTTTCTTTTTCGGCTAATAATTTAGGCTCTTAAGAACGGAATATCGTTTGATTTATAATGGAGAACGAATTTTAAACTGTTCTACTATCAATTTTGCCTCAGAGCGCACACTCAGTACTCACTTATGCTGCAACTCATTTTATCATTTAAAATAATAAGTTTACCTGTTACAAAACAAATAAAAGCGTTCAGAAAGCTAGAGAAGGTGTAAACGCTGATCTAGATACCCCCAAAAAATGGTGCAGACATTACAGATTAACAATAAACACAGAATTAGAAGATCAAGGGTGACAATACCTCTAGAACCTTAAAAAGTTACAAAATTTCATTTCTTCTCTAAAATGTTACAAAACGACAATAAAAAAATATTTTGTGACAGTTCAATATGTGTTGAACAAACCCTATAAAAAGAAATTATTTTCCGTTTGTGGTTCGTCGAAAATAAATTGTGAAACTTAGGTCTACAGAGTGGTTGCAGCCCTAAAAGATAATAAGTGCTTGATGCGATAAAAGGAGACGCTCGATGTAAAATCGAGTTGCTCGTCGCGATCGGAACTCGTATAGAAATAGGCGAGTCAATAATGGCTGGCCTTTTTCGTTCGTTTTCGAGGCACTCTTTCGAAATGGGACCCGCGCGTTTTTCGTAGCGCTCTTTTGAAGCCGGCAAAACTGTTTGGCGTCTTGTTCTTCCAGTATATGTATACATTCGTACATATAACGCGTACGAGATTAATAAATAAATGATATATATATACATACAGATAGATTATATATATGTACAAACATGCGTATATACGACGATAGTAGGACGATTTTTTGCAAATGTTCGTCGAATTCGAGTCAAATTTGCCTTCGCGAAAAGTGATCGATATTAAGACTTTTGCACTCGCGTTTCTGAGGAAATTTCATTCTTACGGTGTTCGAAAAATCGATGACCAACGGATTGTCTGAAAAATTTTCGTTTTTGCAGTCTGTAAATATTCGTTGGATCAAACTTTGTACATAAACACAGGGTTTTCACGAATTGTATTTAACGAACTATTGTTCGGAGTCTCTGGGCTTGAAACCCGGAGGAGCAAAAGAGAAGCGTTAACGAGAGGATCTTTTAATTTGCCCGCGATTTCCTTTCACACACCCCGTGTATCGATAAAGGCGAGAAAGATCGTTTTTGCAAGGCGTAACGTTATTATCGACTCGAAAAGTAGACCAGACTTTCTCTCTATGTTCAGCGAGCGCGTTTGATATTGCTAGCGAATATCGTTTCCACGGGTCGCTATACACCGTGCGACAAAAGTAACGGCAGGACTCGAGTCGACGCCGGAAAAAGCGTCGAATTCGAGCGGTGACAATTAGGGGAAACTTTCTCGAGGATGTTGAAAAAGTACAAACCGGGATAAACGCGTAGCCGGCTCGATCGTAGCCCAGAAGGGACAGATCGATACGTGCTCGCGTGACTGAGCAGAAAATCGAGAACGAGCCTCGTTTTCGCGGCTCCTCGATCGGCGAGATTCAAAGGCTGACGAGAACAGGTAGAGATATTCTTCGAGGACATTTTTCCTGGTCGACGGCAGCCGCCGATCCGAGGCTTTTCTCTTATTTAGAGCGTAATCAGTAGCAATATATCTCGCGTGATAATTGCAGGTATTCAATATCATTAGAAGTATCATTATCATCGTTATCCTTTAGTAGTCTCGATATCTTTTTGTCCAACGTGCCATTTTGTCGTTATCGTTTCCATTTTGTTATCCTCGCTCGATTATTCGAAATCATTGTTTCGGCTAAGCGGAATATAGAGCCATTACAACGATCATCGATGCTACGAATTTTAACAAAACTTCATTACTTTTATACGTTCTTAATTATATTTAGAACTGAGGCAAAGTTGCTGTAAAAATACCAGTCTTATAACATTAATCGTAGTGTGCGTTACAAGGAATTAAAACTGATAAAGAAAGTTGAAATGCTACATCAATTTTATATTAGGCAGTCGTGAACTATGCATACAGTGCCTCAAAATTATTGTAGATTCATTAGGAGATAGCTGATGTTAGTCTGAACAAAATTTTACTTTGCGAAAATTCGATTTGAAGCTTCGTTTTTGAATTATTAATAAAGCAACGGAGCAAGATTCTGCGCGCGCAAGAGCGGCGGCTTCCAACATGGCGGCCGCGCATGCGCAGACCGTGCGCGCAGGTTGGCCCGCGTATTTCCTTAATAATTCGAAAACGAGGCTTCAAATCGTATTTCTGCAAAGGGAAATTTTGTTCAGAATCATCTCAGCTACCATCTCAGTGCCATATATTGTTGAATTTTAATTTTATTAACATACAAAAGTATTAATCTTTAACTTGCTGTACAATTTGTTAGATGCGTCAATCAAAACTACTTCATAGATATAATATTAAAAAAGAATATGTGTTTTATATTTAATGATCCTTATTATAAATGAACCTTATAAATTGCACCTTATAAATTGTATTTTATATTTAACAATCCTTATTATAATGTAGCCTAATAAATTTTTGCCTAAATTTGAAGTTGAGGAATATAGAAAATGAATTTGGATAAAATTGGTAGCATCGATGAAATTCCTGTAGCATCAAAAGGAAAAGTTTTGAAAGTCGAATAATCCTTTGAATTCCAGTTAAAAGTCGCCCCAAATAAGTTATTCCTTATAGAGTTGACGTGTATACGATTCTTAAGATATTTTTCCGTGTGTTCTGTGGACGAAGCTTCGACGTAGCGCAATTTCTCACCCCGCAAGCATTCCCGGCGGGCGACGATCCACTGACTTTCCAATAAGAGCATCGAATTACCTTCGATTCAAATTTCGTTTTATTTCATCTTTCTTTTGTCCTGTGTTGGTTCGTCACGAGACTCGCTTCTCGGAACAATAATCCGAGATCAATGCATATAGAACACGCGATCCAGTTTATTGGAAAGATCACGAAATCGTAGCCAGTAGGTTAACCCGAAATCCGTAACGTAACTAGTATAGTCAGCTAGCTAGACAGCCGAATAGTTAACACGATGTGTAGCGAACTTATATAATTAATTACTTACTCCGTTTAATGGGTAAGAGGCAAAAAGACAGTAATAAGGATTTGGTAGTTGGGTACGAAGACAAAAAGAAAGGAACTGTGAGAGAACGCGTGCGTGGGTTGGGTGCGTGTTTTCGTGTACATGTGAGTGGCTGCGAGAACGAAAGGATGCGAGTGAAAGAAACGGAAAGAATTACCAACGTACTTACTGCAGGTAGACTGGTTACTGTACCTGTTGTTGTTGAAAACATTAAAAACACTCTTATTCCATGCTAATATGGCTTAGTGATATCTCTTATTTTTCACCCCTTTCCATCTTAAGGGAGACAATACCTTTATCTTCAAATATTATCAAATTCTTTTTTATATTCTTACTGTCACTTTTTACATTATCTCCAAATTTTTACACTTATCTATAATAATACTGTCTGACATACGAACAAAATGTATGAAATAAATGGAACACAAGTCCTCTTTATTGCAAACTTTACAAAAATTTTCAATAAAATTCAAAGTTTTTCTTTGAACCATTTCTTCAATTTTATGTATTTTGCACAGTTCTGAGGTTCTAACAGTGAATGTTAGTTTTAGAAACATTGTAAACTTGCTTCAGACAAATATAGGTAAAGCTAGAAGACACGATTCACAAGCAAAACACTTCTAGAAAGAATTGTCATAATTCGGCCATTTTGAAATATTTCGCAAAACAGAAAATACCGTGTAATAGACAATAGTTATAATAAATTTTAAAAATGCATAAAGATGTCCTCTAAAAAAAATTCACATGTATTTTCGTGTGTAAAGGTATTGGCCCCCTTAGAATATGAAAAAGTCCCTAAATCGAGGTAGAAAAACTGCCTCAAGTTTGGATGTACGAGGTAACTCGTAGCTCGAATATTTCGAGGAAGAAATCTTGGAGATGCGGACCTGATCCACCGAAGTAAACATTTCCACCGTATTTAGAGTGTAAATGAAGCGCCATGCAATTATCGATTGCAGCGCGTGTGTATGTACATATTTATAAATATTAGTATTTCCAGTAGCTAATTGATCCCTTTACGCTATTGGTCGTTTTCGACGGCTAGTAACGTACCCTCGTAGTTCCCTTGGTTCCTTTATTTCCCGAGCTCCGACTTTGTAATTAACAGAGCATGAGTGCGTGTTTTAGGGGTGAGATAGAATATTTGCGTTTACGCAAAACGAACGGATTAAGACTACAGGTGAGTGACAATAAAGGGGGATTATTTTTGCACGCGTTTAGTGAAAATTACTCATCCCTCGGTCTAGCGTTTAAAAGAAGAACCGAAGATTCGCGCGATCCTGTATTCGTCGACGAGATATAAAAGTTCTCTCCGTTTGTATTCAAGATCTCCTTTTGTGTTTAACATAAACGAGTAGTTTGTTGAAGTATGCAAAGAAAGTAGGTTTCACTTCCCGAACCGACAAGAGCGAAGCGTTTCTTTGGGCTGACTTGTTTAATGGTTGATGCAAGAGTAGAGATTTTTTGTTCATGGTTTTGTACGATCAACGATTTCCGTTGATTAGACGAACTTTTTTATATGAAATCATAGAAGGAAACCGCGTGTGCATGGAGCAACCTCCATGGCGGTTGATTTCACCTCCTTGAATGATTTTGCAACATCGTAGACAAGTAGCATCCTTTAATAATTGAATCGACACTTAGTCAATAGTTGCAGCTGATGTATTGGAATAATTAGAGTTTATCGTAGAGCGACATGTATTTTCGTCGAAGATATCGACGGTCGATGTAGCCAATAAAACGACAAAAAGGGAGAGAGGCGTATTTTCACCCGTAACCGTTATTGCAACGAATTTCCAAGAAGCGTTCTCTGTCGATAACACGGAAACAAAATGTACGAATCTTCCGTAGGTCGACGACGATGTGGCCTAACTCGAGCGAGGGATTAATTAGCGCCAACAAGTACGCTCGCTTTCTCGATTTCTAGAATCTTTCGGATTTATTTTGCGGAATCATTCCACTTATGTGATACAAGCGTTTTCCAATTCTTTCAACGAGGGAAGGAACAAAAGGCTGTCACGGACTTCTTATGTTAGCGCACCGTTTTATCATTCCATCGAGCGCTTTATTTCGAGTACAAACGCTGTATATATTACGAGTGTATTTTTATTATACGAGCGTGAAATTGTATATCGGCAAAAACGTCGAGCGAGTGTGCTCCACGTTTTCGACGATTTCGAAACTAGTCTGTCTAGTCAAAGCGATACCATAGAGGGTTAAGGAGACTCCCGAAGGAAGGAACGAAGAAATCGAGGGAAGAGCGGCAAGAAGATGTCCCGCGGGAGAAAGGCGGATTACTATTAATTTATGAACCGTAAGACTTATTTGTATCGTTGCGATTTATTTTTGTCACTACCTTAGTTAATACGATTATCATTATCATTATCATTATTACACGTGACTTTTTGTCCATATAAAAGTTTCCACTCTTATATCTCCCAAAGATGGATCATTCGAAGAAAAGATGCATTCTTTCCCTGTATTCCTTGTCTTTCAAAAAAATACGAAGCGAAGAGAAGCAGATACAGGTAGGTACGCTAGAGGCAGACGGAAATCGATAGTGGACCCCCAAGGGCACGCGTTATGTACGTCCCTGTCGGCTAAATTGCGGTCGCCATGGGAAAAAAGCACGGAAATTTCACCGTACCTTTTTCTCCCTTCGAGAAATATTACCTCGTATTCGGACGGTGTCTCAAATATATTTCTTGAGATTGATTTTCGTAAGCGGTTTCATCGATTAGTTTTACCTTTTACGGTATTTTAGACGCAACAGGTTTAAAACTTTCGCCTTCACATAATTTCTGCGACCTTTCATTAAACAAATTTTAAAATGTACATTGACCTTAGTATCTCTGTTACATGTTGCTAATGTTGCAAACTTGACTGACATTTTAAAGTTGAGACAAGTTTATAATTTTTAGTTTAACAAATATTAAATTGTCTATTGACCTTAATGTCCCTGTTGCACATTGCAAATGTTACAAACTTGACCACAATTTTAAAATTCACTCCAAAATTTGCTTTATTCCAAACTTTGCATAGTCTTGCTTAATGTAAAATATCTTAATTTTTTTTCAATTTTAAGCTATGAATATATGACAAATAGTACAGCAAGTTAATTGAAAAAAGAAGAATATTAAATTGTCTATTGAGCTTAATGTCTCTGTTGCACTTTGCAAATGTTGCAAAGTTGACTGACATTTTACAGTTGATACACATTTATAATTTTTAGTTAAACAAATATTAAATTGTCCATAGACCTTAATGTCTCTGTCACACATTGCAAATGTTACAAACTTGTCTACATTTTTAAAACATTCTCCAAAATTTGCTTTATCCTAAACCTTGCATAGTCCTGCAAAATAAAAAATATTTTAATTTCCTCCAATTTTAAGCTATGAACATGTAACAAATAGTACAGCAAGTTAATTGAGAAAATAAGAAAAGAATAAATAAATATTAAATTGTCCATAAACCTTAATATCCCTGTTGCTTATTACAAATGTTGCAAACTTGACTACAGTATTAAAGTTTGCCCCAAAACTTGCTTTATCCTAAACCTTGCATATCCCTGCAAAATAAAAAATATTTTAATATCCTTCAATTTTAAGCTATGAACATCTGACAAATAATACAGCAAGTAAATTGAAAAAATAAGAAAAGAATAAATAAATATTAAATTGTCCATTGACCTTAATATCCTTGCCACACATTGCAAACATAAACTTGTCTAAATTTTTTAAATTTCCTCCAAAACTTGCTTTTATCCTAAACCTTGCATATCCTTGTTAAACACAAAATATTTGAATATCAATGTTAACAGACGTCAAATTTCCACTGAAAAAGAAAGAAAAAAAATGTAAGATGAAAGCAAGTAAAAGCAGACGAAGTCTAATACACGTGACAGAAAAACGATGACCGTAATTCGATAGCATAAGTTCGTGCCACGCGTTTATATTCTCCCCTTTTATATCCTCCAGCGTAATATCGCAACAGCACGAAGCGACGCGATATATCCGGAACAGCCGGGCATATTTTCACCCTAAAGATGCGAGCGGAGCACATTTACACGCATCCACTCCCGAATGGATACCCTATCGATGTTTCCGCCATCTTGGACGTCGATCGAAGAACGAGAAAATGGATCTATTACGAACAGGAAAAGTTTCCTCGTATTTCAGTTTTCATAATTGACTGGGGAAGGTATTAAGGTCACCGGGGTTGGAGAACCGTGGAGAATACGGGAAAAGCAAAAAATTCACCGCGTAAATCGTCTGGGCTTTTCCCTTCTGTTTTTCCTTGTTTTCTGAGGGTGAATCGCGTCACGAAACGCGGTCACGCGATTCCACGATCATGGGCAATGATTTTTATTTATTTATGTCCGGAAAATAGAACAGGTGAGTAATAGGAAAATTCAGACAATACTTATCGAATTAATAGTGAAGTTATTTTTATCCGAGACTTTAGCTAGGCATAAAATTGCATTACGAATCAGTGGCCGTAAGTAGCCGTTCGAACGATATTAGCTTAAAGGGGAAATGGAGCATTTCATAAGGGTGGTTACCCACCCTTTGTACGATTTATCGCGTTTTATCGATCAAGAATCGTTAAACCCCATTTTTCCCCAATGAAAAATTGCGGAAGAGAAATATGTTCAAATCCTTCTGAAATATCTAATATTCCGTAAACGTCAGTCTAGGGAGCTTTTCGCGGATTTCTTTATCACTTTGCCGCGGAGTATTCAATATAACCAGCTGCATTATGTAGCGAGTTGAACGAGCTCCAGGGAAGCGTCTCGCATTTCAACTAGCATCGAGACCTTTCAAACCGCATATCTATAATTAACATTTACCTCTAATAAATCAACTAGCATCGAAACAATATTAACAACAAAAACCTCTACTAAATATTCCTCCTTTTTTATATACCTATTTCTAAAAATTTCCTGTATTCAACAGAGGTGGAGTCCTCGAGCTGTCACTCCCCGTTCCTTGAATCACCCTTTTTAGGTGGAAGTAGCCGAAGTTCACGTAAACCGAGAAGTACCTGTCCTTGAAACATTCACGCGAGTACGTGAATCGAGAAAAAGCTGCTGCGGCGAAATGCACATTCGCGGTAACTCGTTTCAGACTGCTGATAAATAGTTTACCGTTCGGTAGAACCGAGACAATGGAGGGTAGGAGACATGTACGAGTGGGCGTGTAAGGGACGAATGACGGCTTTAAGAGATACGAAGCTTAAATCTTTGATGCCTAGGCTCGGCTTGACCGGCTCTCTTCTTGCTTATTCTTCCTCGGTTCTACGTGAGACTAGCCTGTCGATTTATTCCTCTACTGCTAAAACCAAAAATTAAAAATAAATACCACGTTCAAATAAATGTATCAAAATAAATATAAAAGTATTAAGATAAAAATGTATTTACCAAAATAAAAATAAAAGTATGTAGATAAATATAGTACCTGTCAAAATAAAAATAAAAATGTCAAGATAAATATAGTACCAGCCAAAATAAAAATAAAAGTATGTAGATAAAAATAGTACCTCTCAAAATAAAAATAATAGTATCCAGATAAAGATGGTACCTGTAAAAATAAAAATAAAAATATCAAAATAAATATAGTACCAGCCAAAATAAAAATAAAAGTATATAGATAAAAATAGTACCTCTCAAAATAAAAATAAAAGTATCCAGATAAAAATAGTACCTGCCAAAATAAAAATAAAAGTATCCAGATAAAAATAGTACCTGTAAAAATAAAAATGTAATTACCAAAATAAAAATAAAAGTATGAAGATAAAAATGTAGCTACCAAGATAAAAATTGAAGAAAGATATTAAAGTTGTATTTAGTCAAAAGATGTCATCTTGCAGCCAATGACCTTGCGGTATCGACCGCAGCTGATCGATTGCACCCTCTGTGACCGAAACGCTATAAAACAATAATGAAATCGAGCCCATTTTCTATCTTCCCCTTTTCGGCCATGTTATCGAATAAAGTTATTCCCGTGTACCATGTGCGCGGCCTTTGAGCCCCATTTACGTCGACCACCGATGACGCTAACCACCTGTTCGTAGAGCGTCGCGACTCCAAGTGGAGAATCCGATTTTAATCAGGCCGAAACAGTAGCTAAGTTGCGTAACTGGTCAGGCTCGTTTTACATGGCGCTCACGAGCCTACGTTTAATATTTAAATCGATGCATGCCATATTTACGAGAGCTTTTAGTGACTCGCTGGGTAACCCACATAAAAGAGAAAAACGTTCCGGATACCCTGAAGCAGAAAGTATGAGCTATAAGAAAAGATAAATCGAAGAAGTTTTTCGAATGACGTTAAGCGTCGTTTATTTCCTAAATACCGAACGTAAGTATCGTCGAAATATTCCACCTTCATGTACAGTGTATTCGTTTCATTAATAAATATTTTTTTCAATATATGTTCTAACAGTACGAATTTCTTTTTACGAAGCGAATAAAATTAATATCCTTACCGAATATTCCTTCTTGATCGTCTTCAAAGAATAAAAATCCAACTTTCCTATTTTGACGGTAAAAGGCGTCTTCACGAGACAGTGAGGTATTCTCAAATGACCGACCATCGTTCTCTAATAAAAAATATGTCTTAATATACTTGCAATAACGTTGTAAAAATTAACCATAGAAAATAACCTATTACGAAATCTTAATTTTATTGACACACCTCAATATTTTATTTCTGTCCTCAAAGTTATTCTGTAATAAAGAGAAATATTGATGAAAACGATTTTTGTTTCAATTTCTTATACCTCATCTGCTTCGATTATAACAGAAAAGCATCGATTTATGGACTATACTGACACATTTCAGGAAGGATAAAGAAAACGAGGGAAAGAATCACGTGACCTCGACTTTGCCTCGAAAAAATTCGATATATCCTAAAAATAATTTCTACATAAATTTCATCACATAATCCATCCGAAAAAAATCGAGATCTTTTTTATTTTCAAGATAACTCAATAAAAAAGAAAGGTTCATTATCTTACCGCAATGACAGTCTAGTCTCACGTGTTACTTCTCTATGACAATAAAAATAAATACATACATGTATATTTGTAAGGGTTAAAAGGTAGAATTGTCATATAAATAAGCGGTGACAGGTCACCGGAAAATTTTTAGCACGCCATTTGAATAAAAAAGCCGAAACTCGTGATTTGATAAAATTAATGTCGTGGTCGTGGGTTGACGAGAGAAGGGAGAAGCCGAGTTCGGGGAGAAGGTGAAAGTGAGAACCGTCTACGGACATAACCTAAAAATAAGCTGTATGCGCGGCTATCGCAGATTTCACGAAATCCACAGCGATACGATATCGCTTTTCGAAAACTGTTTGACATGATTGTGCCAAAGTGTTGTCTTCTTTATAAATGACTCATCGAAAACAGAGATAGAGACGGAAAAAATATGGAGACTTGTAACGAAAGGGGCGACCGGACCCTGACTGACACCACGGTAACGCAAAGATGTTGGTCCGAATTAAGAGGCGTTGTCAGTGATCTACGTAGAAAATTGTCTGGAGTATCTGTTGGTTCTGTACCTGGATCCATAACGTTTCGCTCTTTACCCGATGGAAGGTGAGGAATATTGAACTCGGAACATAACCCTTATCAACCTACCAATATTCTCTTCTATATCATCCAACATTTTCGAGCGAAATACACTTTTTATTTTTAGGACCAGAATATATTTTCTTAGTAGTCCAAGCAATGGATGGGAAACTACCTTATTGTACGTGGACATTGCTCATTCGGACCATGCTAATGGCTATCGACTTCACTGGCAACCTGTTATTGAAGCAAATTTTCAAACGTAATATTCCTATCTATCAGCGAATACCAATAGTTTTCTCTTGAGGTGCTATTAAAATAATCCATCTGTTTGCAGAGTATCGAGTACCAAAAGATTATCGAAGGAGGAACAGTTGTTATGGGAAAGAAAAAGATTAGCCACATGGGGTATCACTAGCTATGAAATTCATTTGGATAGTGGAAAATTAGTTTTTCCAGCTGCCAGTAGTCTATACCAATGTATAGACACAGGATTCATGGTACTAATTTTTTTATTTTTTCACTTTCGTATACAGTTGAAATAACAAGACAGTAAAAATGTTTATATATTAGGCTGGACCTCTTTTTCCATCTGAAATTCGTATGTCAACATCAGGTGCAAAATTATGTCCACAAATTTGTCCTTGGAACAATGCATTAATTGCTCATACATGCTCAGGGGATTTGTATCTGTCCCACAGCATCACAGGTTCTTCTGTAAGACTAACTCACGCGAGAAAAGGTGGAAGAAGTTTAGCAGATGATCCTCTTACTGCTGGAACTCCTTCTTACGTAATGCAAGAAGAATTTACTAGGTAATATACTTTGTAATGCGATAACAGATGTGTGATCTGGTGCATTTGATCTGACAATGTTTATATTTATTCAGGTATACCGGTTATTGGTGGCAACCAAAATCTAACGATGGCGTTTACAGAATAGTATACGAGGAGGTTGACGAAAGTGACGTAAAAATATTTTGTTTCCCATCGACGTCAAACTCTGACGAAATTGACGAATTTAGATTTCCCAGAGCTGGCACTCCCAATGCCAAAAGTAACTTAAAGATGGTGCAATTTCGGTTAACAGAAACGTTACAAATCGTTGACATCGATATACTGGAGCTCCAATATCCCCTTCATATTATGTTCCCGTGGATGGAATATGTAGTGAGAGTGGGATGGACTCCAGATGCACAATAGTAAGTCAGAAATATTGTTTTTCACGCGTATATAATTTCTATAATTAAAATGTTTTGTACGAATGTAGTGTCTGGGTCCAGCTGTTAGACAGGAAGCAGCAAAAGCTCGAATTAGTTTTATTATCCATAGATAATTTCTGTGAGCCACCACCGAACATTTACAATTCAGAGAATCACTTCACGCCTTCATCGGCGAGCGTACAAGTAATATATTCCGAAGAAAGTTCAATTTGGATAAACGTTAACGATCTCTTGTATTTTTTACCGTCCAACGATCCCACAGAAGTGAAATTCTTGTGGGGTAGCGAGGAATCTGATTTTAGACATCTGTATCTCATTACATCCAGTATAGCAGGTAAAATCCTAATAAACATATGTTGTAAAAGTTCATCAGACTCATGTCTGTCTCTTTGCAGGTATGAACAATGAAGTGGAAGAACCGTTGGATAGAATGGATAGTATTTTCTTACAACCTCGAGTTACTTCTAAAGTTGCGTTAACTCAAGGAGAGTGGGAAGTATTAGGTAAAAAGTTGTGGGTAGACGAAGCCAACTCAATCGTTTATTTTTGCGGCTTGCGCGAAGGTCCGTTAGAACAACACGTTTATGCCGTGTCTCTTCGTCGCCCACTAGAAATAAGGTTACTCACGAGGCCAGGTTATAGTCACAACAGCATATATTTTAATAAGGAATGTACGATGCTAGTGACCGTTTACAGCTCCATCAAAACATTACCCACGTGTCAAGTACGATTCTCTTGTGACAAATAAATTTAGTCAAAATTTTGTGACAACAAATATTTCTTTCAGGTATTTAAAATATCGCAATCAGATTGGACGGTGGAAAGTATTTCTTTAACGCCGGTAGGCTATTTACTAGAACCGTCGGTTCCTGAATCCGAATTATTCGCGCCAGAAATTTATACTCACAAGCTATCCTGTGGCGATACCATTTACTCCATGATTTTTAAACCGCATAATTTTCAAAGTGGCGTGAAGTATCCTACGATACTGAACGTTTATGGTGGTCCAGAAGTACAATTAGTATCGAATACGTTTAAAGTAAGCATTCTAAAATTTTAAATAAATTTTTTTTTCTGTGCAATGTACATTCATATATTTCAGGGAATGAGGCATTTGAGAATGCACATGTTAGCTGCTCAAGGGTACTGTGTAGTATTAATTGACTCGCGCGGTTCTCATCACAGAGGCTTAGTATTTGAGAGTCATTTGCAACACAGAATGGGAACAGTCGAGTTGAACGATCAGGTCGAAGTACTGAAATGGTTGGCTGAAAGTACTGGATACATAGATTTAAATCGCGTAGCCTTACACGGTTGGTCTTACGGAGGATATTTAAGTCTAATGGGCTTGATACAATACCCGGAAATATTTAAGGTATTTGTTCATGATCTTGTAAAAGTTTTCAAGTACACTTTCATATTAATATTTTCAGTTGGCGATTGCGGGAGCACCAGTTACTTCTTGGAACTTTTACGACACTGGATACACTGAACGTTACATGGATTTACCTCAAAATAATCCTCATGGATATATGGCAGGATCGATTCTAACATACGTGGATAAATTCCCGGATGAAGAAAATAGATTGTTAATAATTCACGGACTTATAGACGAAAACGTGCACTTTTTTCATACGAGTCAACTAATTAATGCTCTTGTCAAATCTGGCAAACCGTATCAACTGCAAGTGTATCCGAACGAAAGACATAGTCTTAGAAGTTTGGATGCCAGTAAACATTATGAGACCACGCTACTGTCATTCTTACAAAACCATTTATAAATGCATTGTTTTTGTTCAGTTGATTATGACAAGATTTTAACAATTTGAGTGACTGCCATTACATTATGTACATAGATTAAAGAAATTAAAAGTTGTTTTCGTGTCTTTATGTTCGCGATGGTGTTTAACACGAACCTTATATTTTGTATAAAGTCCGTAACTACTATTTAAACAGTATTATGATTTTACACTTAAAATTTACAATAAAAACAGCTGAAAATCCTACGTATCTACGTATAAAGAGCATTTTCTCTGTTTCTGACAAGAAACAATAAATACAGCCATCGCGAAACAGGTAATGGAACTCATAGCCGATTTAATGAACGATAAAAATTTATAAGCATAAAAGTGTAGTGCTACTTTTTTAAGAAAAATTGACAATACTCGTAATTCGTTTGTACATATATACATATATACATAGATGGATGTTACTAGATCTGCATAAATCTTTTTAGAATTTTTCCTTTGTTGTACTTACAAGATATTGTCTTCGTTGGAAGTGTATCTATAATCATTTTACGCTTAATTGTATATACATATACGCGATCACTCATGTTTTTACAATAAGCATCGATAACAAGTATTTAAACAGGAAAGTATTTACACTGTTTCACGCTTACATATAAATTGTTTATTCGATTAATAATAATTATTTGTCAACAAATAAATTCGTTGTTTTATATTTTGCTACAGTGTGTATACTCATTATTGTTATCCAAGGACTTTATGTTAAATAAAGAACAAACGTGTTCAAGTTACCATAACATATATTTTACATATTTTTACAAGTATTTAAAGAAATGCATTACTGAGAGCTTTTATGAGTTCTAGTTTTACGGTTCAAGAATTTGTACAGGTATTTTATTCTCTTATTTAAATCCTTCCATTTACTTGGTCTGGCTATAGGGAATATACCGTGTTTGAACATCTTACGTTTCCTTAACAATACTTGATACTCGTTTCCAGAAACACCTCTTAACCATGATGGAACATTATACAAAATTCTTGTAGGATGAAGCTTATCTGAGCCTAGAATATCTATATAATCATTTTGACCAAACAGAGCTCTCTTTTCACTCCAAGAATCCTTTGGTCTGTACACTGGCAACTGTATTACTCTCTCATCTATACGAGGTAAGAGCCCTCTCAAATTTTGGAGCGGATCAAAGTAACCATAACGTCTTAACAGAGGACCTTTTGCTAATTTGTCCGCATGATATCGAAATCGTACCGTTGTCAGCTGTGGTACCCAAGCATTAACAGTTGTATGTATTGTTTTCACGAACCACGACATGCTAAACGTAATTACATGATTAGTATATAATATCGTTTTAACGTGTACAAACTTACCTTTTATTCAATATTTATATTACGTAGTAAAATATAAATAATTTTGTGTAAATCCTTTCTAATATTTCATGAATAAAATCAATGTTTTATTTCATTTAGACTGAGAGAAAATTTAGCACAACTCAGTCAACATAACCTCATCTATGAAATTTGCAGTAAGTTTGAAAATAAGGTATTTGCTTCGGAGACAGATGATGTTTTAATGAGAATGTCTGAATCGGTACATTTATATGATTGACAGAATATTAAAACTTCTACCATTTATTAAACCATAATTTCTGTTTCTGCACTACGTATCTGATGGTACGAGTATAAGTGCACTACTTCACACGATACGCAGTAGGTAACCTACAATAAAAACTAACACGCTGTAAATACAGTGCTGACGATATAATTAGTCTTCTATTCACTAAATTATTAACTAATTTGCACTACTGTTAATTTCTAGATTTACATATTTAGGTTTATATATGCTGGGCTTCATTATTATTACAGTTTAGAACCCATAGGTTAAATTTGCCGCAAAGTTAGAATTTGAACAACGCCATCTAGCGGTTGGCGGTTTTCGGCTGCTCCTGGTAGCAGGCTCGCAGGAAAGCGAGGAGGTATTCCCTAAAACAAGAGGTTTCCCGCGCATTTGCGCGCTACGTAGTACAGTCGAGTGACGTCACTCCAAAATGGCGGCCCATAGTATTAACGATTAAAAATAATTAATTACTCTTTTTCCAAGAACAATTTATACCCTTTTATGATTGGAAAATGATTTTTAAATTATTATCTATTTTCTGATATGACATTTACTATGATTTTAATTGCAGGTAATTATTTAATATTTTTTTAAATACATCGAAGGCAGTGTGCACTGTAGAAATATTTTCTATCTTATTCTTGATTAAAATACTGCTAAAATGTATGTAGGGAGATTGCTAATAAATTGTATTAATTTATTCGATGATAAAAACTTGTAAATTAATCGTAGATAATTAGTAATGATTTTTCAAAGCGCATAGCCGCCGCGCATGCGCAGTAGAAGGATACCTCTTGCTCCTGGTATACCTCTTATACTTTTCTGCGCTCCTGTTACTATTAGTCGCCGCGGAACCCCGACCGCTAGATGACGCTGCCTCATTTTTCTAAAATTCCGTACTTTCATCTAAAGGGAAGCAATGCACACAATTTTTTAACGTTCATATAAATACGTTTATTTCCTCTTTACGGCAAAATGTAAATCAACATTTCATATATCGAATAAATTATATTTTTGTCAATTATTACAAATAGATATATAAACAAGGGAAGAGTTCAAGTATTTACACGGAATGAATTTACTTTCATTCTAAGTATCCGCAGGTGCAACAATTTCGTTCACCACGAAATGAAAAATGACAACATTTGTGTAAATAAAGTTTCGCCTTAAATCAGTCTCTGCAGGAGGAACGAAAGCACCACACCGACTCCAGCGACCGCATACGAAGCTGAAACCAAGAAACCAAGTAAAGTCGTCGTCCAAACGAAACAGCGACGAAACAATTAATTCTAATTAACCTCCGCTACACCCAGGTTCTCCTTCCTTACAGACGCAAGCTCCGTTCCTACATTGAAGGACGTATTCATTATCAAAGTTGACACACTCGTAGTCCCCGCTGCACACATTATACAAAACTGGAAGTGCGTTCATAAATCAGTTATATCATCACCGCAATATCATAACCATTAAGGGAGGACCCCATCCCTGAGACCCAAAAATCAGCCTTAAGTTTGTGAATTTTTAGGGGCGAAAGGAATATCTTGATTAGAGTGCGAATTCAAGGGTTTTATTGTACATCTTTTGTATTGTAAAAAATATTTTTTTTATTTGATTTTCACCACAAAATGGCGGTTTCCTGCTCCGATTAGAGGAACACCTTTCGTAGAACGGTGGGCTTGATAACTCAAAAGATTTTCATCCGATTGCTTTAAAATTTTGAATGAATATTCTTAGCAATATTCTTTATCCATCATAGGATTTTTGCAAAATATTTTGTAGTTTTTTTTTAATCGATAATTAAAGACAATTTTTTTTCGAACTGTAACTTTTCTTTAAACCGTTACCACTTCAAAAGAAATCAATATTTTTAAAAATGCCTATGATAGTCGATAACTATAACAGTGTAGATGATGTTTTTTTGGCATTTGCCTAGATTGACCAGTTTTGTCGAAATCAGGAGCCCTTTCTTCCTCTGATTGGAACAGGAAGCCATTTTGAAAATCAGATAAAAAAAATATTTTCTACAATACAAAAGATGTACAATAAAACCCTTGAATTGTCATTCTAATCAAGATATTCATTTTCCCTCTAAAAATTCCCAAACTGAAGGCTGATTTTTGGATCTCCCTTAATTTACGAAAATTATTACATCGTGTTTGTACGCATTTGCCCGTCTCGTTCGCGAAGTGATACGACGTGATGCATCGACAGCGTCCATTGATGCACATCGCTCTTCCCATCGCGTCTTGACAGTCGTCGTTTCTCTGACAAAGCTCACCCTCCCTCACGGGTCCTGCAAACCACACGTTTCGTAACTATGTCATCAAATCTATCGACTGGAGTCAATTACTTCTGATACAGTTCGACGAGTTCCGAATGTCCTGCATGAAGGAGTCCTTGCAAGCGCAGGCTCCTTGCTTGCACTCCGCGTTTGTCATTGTTTCACACGCTTGGTCGTTGGCGCAATTTAATCCGGCGCCTGTTGAAATACAAATTTGTTTAATTTTTTGGCGAATGATTATAGGTCTGTAACTTAAGGAGTGCATTAGGAGTAAGTCTTTGGTGCGTCATGATTGCGACAAGTTGTGTTATCAATTTTTTTATTCAAGTTTGAAATGAAGCTGTATAATCAATTTTTATATTCAAGTTTAAAATGAAATTACATGATCAGTTTTTATATTCAAGTTTAAAATGAGGCTGTATAATTAATTTTTATATTCAAGTTTAAAATGAGGCTGTATAATTAATTTTTATATTCAATTTTTATATTCAAGTTTAAAATGAGGCTGTATAATTAATTTTTATATTCAATTTTTATATTCAAGTTTAAAATGAAGCTGTATAATCAATTTTTATATTCAAGTTCAAAATGAAATTACATGATCAGTTTTTATATTCAAGTTTAAAATGAGGCTGTATAATTAATTTTTATATTCAATTTTTATATTCAAGTTTAAAATGAAGCTGTATAATCAATTTCTATATTCAAGTTTAAAATGAAATTACATGATCAATTTTTTTTGATGAATTTTTTATATTCAAGTTTAAAATAAAGTTCTACAATCAATTTTTATATTCAAGTTATGAATGAAGTTGTATGATCAATATTTTGATTCAAGCTTGGAATGAAGTTGTATGCACAAGGATGCATGGAGAGTGCATCATTAGTGCGTCACGAATGCGTCAAGGGTGCATTAGTAGTGCATCATTGGTGTGTCATGATTGCAACAAGGATGGCAAGGGTACATAAAGAGTGCGTCATTAGTGCGTCATGAATTTTTCTTTAACATTTTTTTTTATTCGTTTTAAATGAAGTTGATATGATCAATTTTTCTTTGAATTTTTTTATGAAACTATTAAATGAAATTGCATGACTAATTTTTCTTTGATATTGCATAGTCAATTTCTTTTTTGAAGCTTGAAAAGTTAATTTCTTATTGATACTTGAAAGGTCAATTTCTTTTTTGAAGCTTGAATAATCAACTTCTGTTTTGAAACTTGAATGATCAACTTCTTTTATTAAACTTGAATGATCAACTTCTTTTATTAAACTTGAATGATCAACTTCTTTTTTAAATTTGAAAGGTCAATTTCTTTTTTGAAACTTAATTGGTCAATTTCTTTTTTAAACTTGAATAATCAACTTCTTTTTTTAAACTTGAATAATCAACTTCTTTTTTAAATTTGAAAGGTCAATTTCTTTTTTGAAACTTAATTGGTCAATTTCTTTTTTAAACTTGAATAATCAACTTCTTTTTTTAAACTTGAATAATCAACTTCTTTTTTGTAACTGGAATAATCCACTTCTTTTTTTAAACCTGAATGTTCAATTTCTTTTTTGAAAATCTTTTTTTAAGAGTGCGTCAATGTGCTTCATGAATGCGTCATGGGTGCATTAGGTTTGCGTGGTGCGTCATTGGTGCATTATGAATGCGTCAAGGGTGCATTAGGAGTGCGTGGTCCATCATTGGTGCGTCATGAATGCACCCTTGGCGCGTTAGGGGTGCGTGGTGTGTCCTTGGTGCGTCATGAATGCGCCAATGGTGGATTAGGAGTGCGTGGTGCGTCTATGGTGCGTCATAAATGCGTCAATGGTGGATTAGGAGTGCGTGGTGCGTCATTGGTGCGTCGTGAATGCATCAAGGATGGATTAGGAGTGCGTGGTGCGTCATTGGTGCGTCGTGAATGCGCCAAGGGTTCATTAGGAGTGCGTGGTGCGTCATTGGTGCGTCGTGAATACATCAAGGGTGGATTAGGAATGCGTGATGTGTTCTTGGTGCGTCATAAATGCGTCAAGCGTGCATTAGAAGTGCATGATGCGTCACCATTGCGTCATGAATACACCATACAAAAAATTTCGTAATTTTGTAAGATTCTAAAGGTGCCCCTCTAAATAAATCTGTTCGGTAATAAAAACGTACTCACTAGCAATACACATAGTCTTATCGAGCGTCGGTGAGTAATACGGGTCGCAAAGACAAGTCATCTGCGCCCTGCAGTAAGCATGCCTGATGCAATTGCGATCCCTTTCGCATTTCTCACCGATCTTCCCAGTACCGTACTCTTCCAAGCCCTCTACAAAACACAGAAAGACACACTTTCACAAAGAAATTTCTTCCACCAAAATGAATCACTCACGTGTATAGCATACGATGCAACCGAAGATGGCGGTTAATAGTACCAACTGGTAAACACTCTTCATTTTTGTGCGAAACAGACGAATACCAAGAAAGCGACGCTCGAAATGCGAGCGGTTCTGAACGGACGTTTTCGAAAACTGAAACGCTGCGCAATGCACGCCTTACTATCGTACTCTTATCTCACTTATCTCTGATAGGAATATCTAGCGTGGTGAATCAGAGGTGAGTTTAGTATAAACAGTCTTACGATTATCGTTTATGATGGATTCCGTGGTGTTCGTCTTTACTGTTTTTTAGGTTGAATTGTTTTAGGCTAGTTTTAGAGGAAAGTATATGATAATTTCTTTTTTTTGAATTTTTTTATTCAAGCTTTGAATGAAGTTGTATGATCAACTTTTTTATTCAAGTTCAAAATGAAGCTGTATAATCAATTTTTATATTCAAGTTTAAAATGAAGTTGTATAATCAATTTTTATATTCAATTTTTATATTCAAGTTGAAAATGAAGTTGTATAATCAATTGTTATATTCAATTTTTATATTCAAGATTAAAATGAAGTTGTATAATCAATTTTAATATTCAATTTCTATATTCAAGTTTAAAATGAAGTTGTATAATCAATTTTAATATTCAATTTTTATATTCAAGTTTAAATGAAGTTGTATATTCAATTTTTATAATCAAGATTAAAATGAAGTTGTATAATCAATTTTAATATTCAATTTTTATATTCAAGTTTAAAATGAAGTTGTATAATCAATTTTAATATTCAAGTTTAAAATGAAGTTGTATAATCAATTTTTATATTCAACTTTTATATTCAAGTTTAAAATGAAGTTGTATAATCAAATTTTATATTCAAGTTTAAAATGAAATTACATGATCAATTTTTTTGTTGAAATTTTTATATTCAAGTTATAAATGAAATTGCATGATCAATTTTTCTTTAAGAATTTTTTTTATTCAAGTTTTAAATGAAATTACATGATCAATTTTTCTTTGAATTTTTTTATCAAACTATTAAAAGAAATTGCATGACTAATTTTTCTTTGAAATTGCATAGTCAACTTCTTTTTTGAAACTTGAATAATCAACTTCTTTTTTAAAACTTGAATGATCATCTTCTTTTTTGAGACTTGAATAATCAACTTCTTTTTTAAAACTTGAATAATCATCTTCTTTTTTGAAACTTGAATAATCATCTTCTTTTTTGAAACTTGAATAATCAACTTCTTTTTTTAAACTTGAATAATCAACTTCTTCTTTGAAGCTTGAATAATCAACTTCTTTTTTTAAACTTGAATAATCAACTTCTTCTTTGAAGCTTGAATAATCAACTTCTTTTTTTAAACTTGAATAATCAACTTCTTTTTTTAAACTTGAATGGTCAACTTCTTTTTTGCAGCTTCAATAATCAATTTCATTTTTTAAATTTGAATAATCAACTTCTTTTTTTGAACTTGAAAGATCAACTTCTTTTTTTAAAATGTTTTATTGAAATTATAAATGAAATTCTTTTAAGATAAACTTGTAAAATCTCCTTAAAAATTTGAAATCGTAAACGTTAATGCGCGAGTGCCAAGCGCTGTATCCAACAAGAAAATGATGGTAGGAGAATATGGTAAAGCGCGGTTCGTGCTCAGCGTTCGTCAGTCGCGTGCTATCGACGCTCGATCGCGAACCGATATTTCGCAGTTTGCAACCGAATGCGTGAACACCGTCAGTTATTAACGATGATCGTCTCGAAGAATATGAGCAGGCCTCTGGCTTCACTTGTTCTTTTCGCGGTCTTCTGTTACGCGCTCGACCAACGTTTTGGTAAGCTTCGAACATATGTGCAATCGATATCGAGTTAACAGACTATTATTAATCGACGTTGTTATTCTACGCTGAAATCGAAATCGTGTTGAAATGCGATTTCGTTCTTGTTTCGATTTCGTTGCTGGCGTTTGATTAATTGCGACTCGTTTCGGTGATTCTGTGCATGCTTCGTTCTCGTTTTTGGTGGGGTTGGTTCAAGTTTATTGGGTTGGAATTTAGTTTATTTTATTGGGATTTAAATTTGTTAGTTTGGGATTTAAGTTTATTATAGTAGGATTCAAGTTTATTATTGTAGGATTCAAGTTTATTTTATTTTAGGATTCAAGTTTATTTTATATTAGGATTCAAGTTTAATATTTTAGGATTTAAATTTGTTATTTTAGGATTCAAGTCTATTACATTAGGATTCAAGTTTATTATATTAAGATTCAAGTTTATTTTATAGTAGGATTCAAGTTTATTTTATATTAGGATTCAAGTTTATTATTTTAGGATTCATGTTTATTATATTAGAATTCAAATTTATTATTTTAGGATTCAAGTTTATTATATTAAGATTCAAGTTTATTTTATAGTAGGGTTCAAGTTTATTTTATGTTAGGATTCAAGTTTATTATTTTAGGATTCAAGCTTATTATATTAGAATTCAAATTTATTATTTTAGGATTCAAGTTTATTTTATAGTAGGATTCAAGTTTATTTTATATTAGGATTCAAATTCATTACATTAGAATTCAAGGTTATTATATTTGTAGATGTTTCAAATGTTTGTCTATGGATATATCAATTTTCAATACTTCTGGAAGGATTTTATGTAGTTTTGAAAATTTATGTGATTCATGAAAATCTATTATTTAGGTTTTTTTCAGTGATTTCCACATGTGAGTTTCAACAATTTTAAAAGGATGGTATTTTATGTATTTTTGGATATCATTTATGTGTTTCATTAAAATTAATTATTTATGTATATTTCAATGTATTTTATGTATATTTAAGCATCATTGAAATGTACATAAAGTACCACCATTTTGAACATCATTTAAAAATACATAAAAAAATCATTTTGAACATCATTAATAATAAAAACATAAAATACAATCATTTTAAACATTATTAAAAATAAAAACATAAAATATAATCATTTTGGACATTATTAAAAATAGAAACATAAAGTACAATCATTTTGAATATCATTAAAAATAGAAACATAAAATACAGTCATATTAAACATCATTAAAAAAAAAACATACAATAAAATCATTTTAAACAATCATACAAAAAAAAAAAAAAAATAAAATCATTTTAAACAATCATACAAAAAGCATAAAATAAAATCATCTTAAACAATCATACAGAACAACATAAAATAAAATCATTTTAAACAATCATTGAAAAAAGCATAAAATAAAATCATTTAAAACAATCATACAAAACAGCATAAAATAAAATCATCTTAAACAATCATACAAAACAGCATAAAATAAAATCATTTGAAACAATCATAGAAAAATGCATGAAATAGCATCATCTCGAGCACGATGGAAATCTCCATAAAACCGGAGGATTCGAAAGGTCGACGTATTACGTCCGTAACAAGCCACCTAATTACACTTATCGTTGCGAAGGCATGACTACAACAGATAGGCATTTCTCGTTTACGATTTCGCGAAACCACTGCTGTTCTTTCGAAACCGTTTCCGCGTCGGATATATCCGAGTACATTAATGTCGTATCTCCCGAAATGGTGAACCGGAGCCGTTAAACGATTGATTTAATGTCAATTTAGAGATAATCGACGTATCGGCATAATTCTATTGTTTCCGCGCAACGTGGTATGTTTAGAAACGTTCCTGTTTAACGGAGTAGGATCGACATGCTTCGTTTCAAAATAGAGACGACCTTTCTTGTTAGTATGTAAAAAAAAACTGTTTATGTTTCTCATATTGACATGAGACATAAAGTTGATTTATAAATAACAATTTTTCTGAAGAATTTTAGAAACATTTCATCGCAACATTTTACATCTCAATTATTAAATACATGTTTGTAAAAATGAGGAATAATATTAAATCTCTTAGAAGAATTATTATAAACATCTTAGAAGAATTATAATAAATAATGAGACCTGTTATGTATTTTATTATTATTTATGTTTTATTAATTGTATCATATACAAGTCAGACAAGTTCACATTTTACACATATATAATAAAAATATACCTATATGTTACAATACTGCAACTTCATGTATGTCTACTCAGTATGAAATAATTTAAAACAGTAGTAAAAACATACAGGGTGTTCCACAATTATTGCAAGAGCCAAAAAGAAGTGTATAGGGTGACTCTGAACAACTTTTTCCTCAGACAAAATATTGCTTGAGCCTCCATTTTGTTGTGAAGCCTCCATTATGGAGCCACCATTTTGGTGCCACTTTTATGAATAAACACTGACCATAAAACATTGTAATAAAACATTGAGTCACCTTGTATACAGAAAACACACATGCAATAGCGCAATACTGTTATTTAAGAGTAAAACTTGTTAGACATAATAAGACAGAAAATCGATGTCAGAAATTGTTACAAACTGTATTATAGCATGTTACGGTCTACAGAAAACGTGATGTATTGCAGATCCAGCGATTCCTTGCAGCGATTCCCAAGGCTGCATTGTTTCGTACAACTCTATGAAAAACGCTTCGTGCAAAAACGGATTTTGCGTTTGTAATGATGGTACCACGATCAAGAACTGCTCGAGTGCGGAGCTGATGCATCAGACCAACCGGAGCGCGGGTAAAAATTACTCATTACTCTTTCTTTCAAATGATCTATGTATCTTTTGGATAAATGAAATTAGAAATGACTTAGACTCTTTGAGGATTATAGATTTGACTTTTGTAAAATGTATAGATAATAAAACTTCTTGCTCTGCGTAAAAATAATGGTTTGGATAACGAGACTGACTTAAATATCCATTCTGACTTAGAGTTTTTAAAGATTAAACTAGATTTGACTTTTGTAAAATGTGTAAATAATAAAACTTCTTGCTCTGTGTAAAAATAATGGTTTGGATAACGAGACTGACTTAAACATCCATTTTGACTTAGACTCTTCAAGGATTATATTAGATTTGACTTTTGTAAAATGTATAAATAATGAAACTTCTTTGTCTGCGTAAAAATAATGGTTTGGATAACGAGACTGACTTAAATATCTATTTTGACTTAGACTCTTCAAGGATTAAACTAGATATGACTTTTGTAAAATATAGAAATAATGAAACTTCTTGCTCTACGTAAAAATAATGGTTTGGGTAACGAGACTGGGTTGCAGATGAAATAATTTGAGTATTCATTTTGCAGTAGCGATTTATCAAACTTGCAAGGTGCAGCACGATTGCGCTTGGAATAATTCCTTCTGTAATACGACGGTGAGCCGGTGTGAGTGTATGAAGGGCTACATTTTGTCTGCCAGCAAGAAATCCTGCCTTCAAAGTAAGGAAACTTATTTGTAGAATGTGGTCTCAATATTATATTCATACGATCACAACAATCTTAATATTACTGCATATGGATACCACTTAATATCACTACATATGGATACCATTTAATACTACCACATATGGATACCACTTAATACCACTATATATGGATCTTCATATCCATACGTCCTAATCTTGATTATATCTATATGACTTGATCTTGATATCCATATGTCTTGATCTTGATATGTATATGTCTTGATCTTTACCTTTATATGTCTTGATTTTAACCTTCATACAGGTATGTCTTGATCTTGATATCCACACATGTCTTAATCTTGATATCCACATATCATAATCTTCATGGCATTCACATGTTTTGATCTTGATATTCACATATTTTAATCTTGAAGACATTCACATGTTTTGATCTCGATATCCATATGTCTTGATCTTGACCTCCACATGTCTTGATCTCGATATCAACATATGTCTTGATCTTGATGTTCACACATGTCCTTGATCTTGATATCCATATATCATACTCTTCATGACATTCACACGTTTTGATCTTGATATTCACATATCTTAATCTTGATGATATTCATATGTTTTGATCTTGATATCCATATGTTTTGATCCTTGACCTCCACATGTCCTAATCTTGATATTCATATATCTTAATCTTGATGATATCCACGTGTTTTAACCTTGACCTCCACATGTCCTAATCTTGATATTCACATATTTTAATCTTGATGATATCCACGTGTCTTAACCTTGACCTCCACATGTCCTAATCTTGTCTTCCACGCATCTCAATCTCAACCTCCACACATCTCCACCTTAACCCTCACATAATCCTCATCTTCCTCAATTTCAGAGGCAAAAGCAATCGACTTCCCCTGCATCGACGACACGCAGTGTCTCTCATTCTCCCAAAACACCACCTGTCAGTCCGGCCAATGTACCTGCCTAGTCGGATACCACTTCGCAGAGAACGCTTGCTACAAAACAATAGGTAATTGAAAGACAACAACTTCTCTAAGACCTCTTTAAGTCTCAAAGTCTCCTCAAAATCAAAATCAATGGACATCAATTTACAGATCTCGAGGCAACATGCACAATGGATGAGGAGTGCGCTCATGTGGAAGGCGCAGTGTGCACCGAAGACAAGATCTGCAACTGTCCCGCTGCTACTGTTCTTAGTGAGAACAAGGAAAAGTGTCTAACTGTCGCTAGGGAAATTTTTCAAAACTGCACAGAGCATGTGCAGTGCAATGAGACGTTTGTGGATTCATTGTGCGTTGATGGAAAGTGTCGGTGTAGGGAGAAGTTCCATTTTGAAGTTGGGGTGCAACAATGTTACGTTGATAAAGGTATTTGGGTTTTTTTTGTGAGGGATACTTTTCTGAAGGTACACTTTTCTGAGGGTACAGTTTTTTTTTCTAAGGGTGCACTTTTCTAAGGGTAGACCTTTCTTTTCTAAGGTTGCACTTTTCTAAGGGTGTACTTTTCTAAGGATAGACTTTTCTAAAGATAAACATTTCTTTTCTGAGGATATACTTTTCTAAGGATACACTTTTCCAAGGATACAGTTTTCTTTACTAAGGGTGCACTTTTCTAAGGGTGCATTTTTCTAAGAGTACACTCTTCTTTTCTAAAGTTACACTTTTCTAAAGGTGCATTTTTCTAAGAGTACACTCTTCTTTTCTAAAGGAATACATTTCTAAAGTTACACTTTTCTTTTTGCTAAAGACTTATTTTCCCACGAATCTGATTTGTAGGACTAGACGAAGTCTGCGGCAACACGTACGAGTGCTACCAAGCGAACGAAAGCGAAAACGCGACGAAAGCGGTGAGATGCTCGCACAACATTTGCACGTGCGCTGAAAATTTTTCGAGGGAAGGGGATAAATGCGTGAGCGAAGGTAAACGAGATTCTCACGAATCTATTTAATATTTATATTGTTATATATACTTTACCCTTTGCACTCCTCAATTTCTATATATTATTACTATTCTTTATTATTACCAGCTCTGGAATTTATAAAAAAGTTCAAGAACGACGTTCTCATTAAAATAACAAGTTTGTATGTGACATATATATTCTTCATTCATTATAAATATTAAATATTGTTATATTTATTAAAGTTTTAATAATGTTATGATAAAGTAATAATATTATTATAAACATTCAAATAATTTTATAACGAAGTAATGATGATCATTATATTTATTAACATCTTAATAATATCGTTCTCATTAAAATAACACAGTTTGTGACACATATATTCTTCATTTATTATAAATATTAAATATTGTTATATTTATTAAAGTTTTAATAATGTTATGATAAAGTAATAATGTTATTATAAACATTAAAATAATGTTATAATGAAGTAATAATGATTATTATATTTATTAACATTTTAATAGTATCGTTCTCATTAAAATAACAGTTTGTATGTGACATATATATACTTCATTCGTTAGAAATATTAAATATCACTATATTTATTAAAGTTTTAATAATGTTATAGTAAAGTAGTAATATTATTATAAACGTTAAAATAATGTTATAATGAAATAATGTTATTTTAAACATACCATATATGTATATCATATACATCATATTCTAAATCACATATCATTGGTACTTGAATAAAATATATATATTCAAGCAATCTATCTGAACAATTTATAAAATGCAAAAGAACATAAAAGTACAGAAATGCAAAAGTACAATAAACATATAGAAATGCAAAAGATTAATATTCTATATATTTATATAGAATAAAATATATATATTCAAGCAATTTATCTGAACAATTTATAAAATGCAAAAGAACATAAAAGTACAGAAATGCAAAACTACAATAAACATATAGAAATGCAAAAGATTAATATTCTATATATTTATATATTTCTATTCTCCCTTAACAAGACATTTCTCATTTTTCAGGAACCGTAAAGATGGAATCTCCAGCACTACTCCTCCTCGCCGCCGCCATCTTGTTCTCCACCTAAATCTTTAAACAAATCGTCCACCGTCAGCTTCGACGCTGAAACACGACTCGAAAGCAGAAAAAAATTGAACAGTAGCGTCGGGTGTCGTCGCGAGTGTACAGGATTACGCGTCGAGTGGCAACGTCGGCTGCATCGAAGCGTTTAAAGACTTCCTCCGACACGCACGCGATTACCGCGCTCGAAACGCGCTGCCAAGGCTCGCGAAAACTCTCTGTGCGAAGTACTTAACTCTCTCACTACATCGGTTTGCAACTAAAGATCGCTGAGCGATCAAGTGCCAATTCAAGGTTGTAGTTTTACTTTTTGTAACTAGATTCGTAGATATACTCGTTTCCCACGAATCTCCACTCTCAGGGCCCTATTTTTCTTTCTATTCGCTCATTTTGTTTTTTCTTTTATGTCTTGTAAGGAGTTCTCTTGTTGTTTTTAATAAACTTTCTTCAAGTACTTGTCGATCAAAATTTTCTGTAACAACACTTGTCATGTTTGTCCATCAAAATTTTCTTTAAATACTTGTCGTATTTAAGGAGTTCTAAAATGAGAAAGGAAGAGATGTCAATGTTTGTCAGTTAAAGTTTCTCATTTTTATTAAATTTTCTTTCAGTATTAGTTATATGAATGGTTTCTGAAATTTGCAAAAAGTGCAAGATGTCAATGTTCATAAATAGTCAAAATTTTTCATTTTGATTAAAATATGCATTTTTAAGAAACTTGTCATATGCATGAACGGTTTTGGTTCTAAAATAAGAACAAAATGCAAGATGTACATGAATGTACTTAAGTGGTCAGACAAAATTTTTCATTTTTAATAAACTACACTTTAATGAACTATCTTCAAGCACTTGTCATATGCATAAACGGTTTTGGTTCTAAAATACGAAAACACTGCAAGATGTACATAAATGTACTTAAGTGATCATACAAAATTTTTCATTTTTAATAAACTACACTTTAATGAACTATCTTCAAGCACTTGTCATATTTATGAACAGTTGCAATTCTAAAATACGAAAAAAACTGCAAGATGTACATAAATGTACTTAAGTGGTCAGACAAAATTTTTCATTTTTAATAAACTACACTTTAATGAACTATCTTCAAGCACTTGTCATATTCATGAACGGTTTCGATTCTAAAATACGAAAAAACTGCAAGATATACATAAATGTACTTAAGTGATCATACAAAATTTTTAATATTTATTAAACTACGTATCTTCAAGTACTTGTCATATTTATGAACAGTTGCAATTTTAAAATACGAAAAAAAATGAAAGATGTACATAGACGTAAAAATTTTTAATATTTAACAAACTGTCTAAGTACTGGTCATATGAACTGTAAGTACTGGTCATATGAACGACTTCTAAACGAAAGAACAGAAAAGAACGCAGAAAGTAAAAGCACCGATAAAAGAATGCAAGAACGATGTAGGTCAAAATTGGCGCCAAAAAGCACCTGAGGCCCGTCAGATCTTAATGACGTCCTTAAAATTCCCGGTGACACGCCTTTGGACACGCGAGTACGACGTGATTTCAGTGCCGATCGGGAGAACAAACGGTTCGTTGCACTGGGCGGTTATCAGACAGATTAGATAAAGGCGGTTGAGAAACGTTAGGACAGTCGTAAACTAGGCGTGACACGAGGAAGATTGTTTGGTGAATTTGGTGCGAATCGTGAGAAAAATAGGAAAGGTAGAGGAAGAAGGTAGGAAAAAACGGCGAAGATGGCGGGCTTGGATCGTCTCCCGATGGGAGGTCTTGCGCTGTCGATCGGTCTCTGCCTCGTCGTTCGGAGTGCAGTCGTCGCCGCGCACGGACAGCACGAGCATCTGCTCCGTAGACGTGAGTCCCACGATCACTTCGTTTCTATTTATTATACGGTCTCCTTTATCGTTCTTCACTTTCGGTTTTAATTACTAGCTATAGTTAGCTATATTACTTGTTTATCGAAAGTAATATAAATGTGAAGTTTGTCGAAGCTTCACTGTGATGTCTCAGAGGTAGAATACGTGATAGGTGTTTTTAGTGTTGCCACGTGCGTTTTGCTACGATAAGAATCGTTAAGATAACAGATCTGTTAGATAAACTTCGTGAAACTAGACAGCAGGGTTTCGAATTTTCGTTGAAGACCTGTAGTAGATCGATAAAGCGTATTTCTAAGGAGTCTTCATGACCGAGTGATCCTTTCTTTCGTGGGGAAGCAGGCCGGATCTACGCTACTGGTTCTCACAGTTAGGTGAATGTCGGCGCGCATAATTAAAGAACAAGGGTTCGAGCTTCTATTTCGGTCGAACAAAGCGTGGCACTGGAACTCTAAAGTCACACGCGCAAACAATGAACTTCAGATTTTAATTAAAGAGTTTAAGTCGAAGAGTTTAATTCAGAGTTTAAGTCGAAGCAATAGTTACGCAACGATGAACGTAAAATTGACTCAGCGATTAAACGATAGTGGTTTGACAAAATTACGGGCATTGAAATCTCTGGGTGCCGCGAGTTTTGAGCGACAATAGGTCCGACGCAATACGTAATGACAGCTTTTGCGTTGGTACGTACCAGCTTCGTTGCGTAATAGCTCGAAACTATGGAAGCACGCTAATCTTCCGATCGATCCGAAAACTCGTCACCTGCGAAACGAGGATTACGTTCGAGGATGCTAAACATGCGTATAATAACTCGGTTCGCGAGCGAGTTCTAATTGGATCTATTACTTTGCTAATTACACTCGAAGGTAACGGGCTGACCTTAATTATTTCAGTTTCTTTTTTTTCTGTGTTGAATGACGATTTTTCTATGTCAACCATATCGATTTTGCTGCTTTATTTATTCAGATATTCGTTGTCGAACAATAAAATTTGCTTATTGATCAAATGCATAGGTCAATATCTATTTTGAAACTTCAGTTCTTTATTCAGATATGAAATTCGTTGTCGAGCAATACAATTTGCTTATTAATTAAATGTGTAGTCGGTCAATATCAATTTTGAAACTTCACTTCTTTATACAGATATGAAATTCATTGTCAAACTATAAAATTTGCTTGTAGATCAAATGCATAGGTCAATATCAATTTTGAAACTTCAGTTCTTTATTCAGATATGAAATTCGTTGTCAAACTATAAAATTTGCTTATTAATCAAATGTATAGTCAGTCAATATCAATTTTAAAACTTTACTTTTTTATTTAGTAAATATATCTTGCGCCACAATCAAAGTCTAAATATAACTCATGTTACGATGTACTGAAATATGTGAATGTCACGTGTGTACATACTTTGCAATGAATTTAAATACATTTACACATACATGTACACTTTAAATACATCTACACATACATGTATAAATTAAATAGTACAATAATATCAATGTACAAATCTATGTATAAATAAATGTACAGACACATGCATAAATACATGTACAAATACATGTACAAATACATGTACAAATACATGTACAAATACATGTACAAATACATGTACAAATACATGTAGAAATGCACGTACAAATACATGTAGAAATGCACGTGTAAATACATATACAAATACGTGTACAAATACATGTGGTTAAAAAAGCAAATAGCAAGTAACAATAAAAATGCATAGTCAATAACGATACGAAGTGTTCTAGCTATAAAGTTTCACGCTCTAAGCACGTAAGATGATACATAAAGTGTTACACGATATTCAGACCATTCATCATAAATTAAATAATAATTTCAAATAACTCGAGCTTAACATTTTCATACAAATGCAATGACCTCCATATCTGGATAAAGAATCTGATATCTAATCTATCTGTGTAGTTAGATGAATCAGTCTGTAATCGAACGATTCGTCATCGATTACGCGTGCACCTGTATCCGGGTGATTCTAGAAAAACAATTACCACAGATCGCGTTAAAAAAGGTTGGTACGGAGTTCGGTTACCAGGCTGAACTTGATCGATATTAGGGCGACCGCGTTTTAACCCAATTCGAACGCGATCGATAAACTCGGGTAACAATGGCAACGGAGTTTGTTTCACGCAGTAATCCGAAATAAAAAAAGAGGAAGGAAAAGAGGAATTAATCGGTCGAAGCGTTCGATAATCGCAAGTGGGTGCGACCGAGTGTAACAATGCCATCGAATCTGACGTGACGCCACGAGGCTGAACGTTGAAGATCGTAAAGCAGTGGACTAGCGGCAAGATCCTCGGGAATGACGAGCATCGGATTCGATCTCTCGATGGAACACCGAGAGGAAGACGTTCGAACCGCACGAGGATGACGCCGAGGACGGTGGTCGGGTTCTCGAGGCTGTTGGTCCTCGTGCCTGTCACCGTCTGCGCGACCATCTACGTCAACGATCCACCCTCCTCGTGGTTTCGATGCAGCGACCGAACACCGCCTCCTCGTACGTATCGCTGATACGTACAAACTAGATTAGGCCGATACACCCGATAGATAGTGACAGTGGTAGACGACGCAAATGAAAACAAGAAAATTCGCAAGGTTACTACATAACAAAATATGGTTTTACAGAGACCTTGGCAAAGTGCCGATACGACGACGATTGCATGAGGAACGCTTATTGCTGGAACCAGCAAGCCTGTTTGTGCAAAGAGGATTATATCGTCTTCAGGAATCGCACGCACGTGGAGTGCCTCAAAGGTAATTCGTCTTTAAAAAGATTATGGTAGAAAAATAGTCGATGTATTAACGCTAAAACTACCGACACTATGTGTACTTAATTTGAAGTTCAAAATGAAGTTCAAAAATAAATAAGCACATGACATAACATAAATTTGTGTACACATTAATTCTTCATTTTGATGGTGGTCAATATAGATATCAGAAGAATCAGTTTAACAAATTATATAGTTTATAATAAGGTACATAATGTGTACTTAATTTGAAATTAAAAATGAAGTTCAAAATTAAATAAGCAAATGACAAAACATAAATTTGTATACACATTAATTATTCATTTTGATGGTGGTTAATGTAGATATCAGAAGAACCAGTTTAACAAATTATATAGTTTATAATAAGACACATAGTGTGTACTTAATTTGAAATTAAAAATGAAGTTCAAAAATAAATAAGCAAATGACAAAACATAAATTTGTGTACACATTAGTTCTTCACCTTAATGGTGGTCAATGTAGATATCAGAAGAATCAGTTTAACAAATTATATAGTTTATAATAAGGCACATAATGTGTACTTAATTAAAATTAAAAGATAAATAAGCAAATGACAAAACATAAATTTGTATACATAGTAATTCTTCACCTTAATGATGATCAATGCAGACATCAGAAGAATCAGTTTAACAAATTATCAAGATAAAAAATAAATGTGTGTACTAATACGTCTTATTATAAATTATATAATAACTTAACTTACATAATTAATAATCAGAATATTTCTTTAAATCTGAATTGGTCTTCATCAAGATAAAAAATAAATATGTGTACTAATACATCTTACAAATCATATAAAGACCAATTGATTTCAAGAAATATACTTTAACAAAATGTGAACCTAATAAGAAACTTGTATAGCAGTTTGGTAGTTTTAGTGTCTATCTCCCTATACAAGCCGACCTATTACCAAAATTTGCGAGCAGTAATTTTCTCGTTAACACCCTCAACGAACGAGCTCGTGCTCCAGAAAGTAGCCGATTAATCATCGTTGAGTTAGAATCGGTCGGCGACCTCGGAAACGTGATTCCGCGATCTTCCTCGCGTCCCTTTCTCACGGTCTCCCGTCTCGTGGAGCGTGTCGCTCGAGCACGAAAATCCTCCGTATTTCCCACGCGAAAAATTTGAAATTTGCAGTGGCAAGCGCTATCGGGGATCCCTGCGAGGTGGACGTCCAGTGTCAGGTCACCTTTGCGCCGTATTCCGAGTGTCGGCAAAATATCTGTCAGTGCTCCGACGGCTCCCACTACGAGGAAGGGAGGTGTTACGAGTCTGTGGGTGAGTGTTTCATCCTTGTAATCGAGACGGGCTGGTTTAACGCTTCCGTTTCTTAGGTCTGGGTAAGGTCTGCCAGTCGCATCACAACTGCTACATCAAGAACAGTTACTGCGTGACTGGGTTCTGTGTCTGCACTCTGAACTACCATCCAAACCCGCGGAACGATGGATGCATACCCAGTGCAGGTAAAAACTTGCCTCCATTCGACGTCCAAACAAATCTGTAACCAAATAAATCTGTAACTAAATAAATCTCTAACCAAGTGAATCTTTAACTAAATGAATTTGTAACCAAGTAAGTCTTTAGCCTAAATCTGCATCGATTGCTTCCAGAGTTGGGTGACAAATGCTCGAACGACTACGAGTGCGTGACGGAGAATTCGAGATGCATCGAGAAGTGCTTGTGCAAAGTGGACCACGTGATGTCGAGCGACGGTAAGCGGTGTCTGAAAGCTGCGGACTCAGTGGGCGAACCGTGTCAAGAGGACTCGCAGTGCGTGCTATTCCTGGACAACACCAAGTGCGGAGTCGATGGCAAATGCAGATGCATGGAGAACTGGCATCAACGCGGCTCCATCTGTCTGAACGACATCGGTGAGCGACCTCCGGTAATATCCCACGAATTCGATTAACGAATATCGTTTCAGGATTGAACCAGAGGTGTCTGACGCACACGGAATGCGTCACGGAGACGTACAGGGACTCCAGCTCGAACGAAGTGATGAACGTCGACTGTGTAAACGGTACGTCAGTGACATCGTGAGAGGCAATGCTTGATTTGCATGTTTTTGTAGGTTACTGTGCTTGCGCCAAGGATTACACGATGACGGCGAATTCGCGCGATTGTATTCGTTACAGTGAGAACGGTATTGTTTTTCTTTCTTGCTTCCCCGGAAATGTCGTTCCAGATCTTAACGGTGACATTCATTTGCAGCGGCTTCCATGGCTTGGCAAGGGATCCACATACTGGCTGTCGTAATGAGTGTCAGAAGTATAGTGATATAAATAGGACTATAATAGGTTTTCACGCTTCATTACGTATTTATTTAAGAAGGATCTGTTCCGTTGTAAATACGTTTCACGCGCTACCAAAGATCCACAGTAGGTCAGACTTAGTACGTATTTATTGTATTCATTTGTAATCTGTCGCGGCAGACTGTTTGTACTAAATATACGTATCGACTTAAAGACTGTCTTCTTTGGAGCATCCATGATTATCAAATGACTTTAGATTATTTACTCTTGTGGTCTATGAACGTGTATCAAATATCTACGGTTGTGGTCTGCGAACATGTATCAAATGACTACACTTGTAGTCTATGAACATTTATCAAATATCTACACTTATAAGTATATTCTACGAACATCTATCTTATATCTACACTTACAAATACATTCAATGAACATCTATATTATATGTACACTTACAAATATATTCAATGAACATCTATCTTATATCTACACTTACAAATGTAATCAATGATCATCATTCTTATATCTGCACTTACAAATATATTCAATGAACATCTATCTTATATCTACACTTACAAATACATTCAATGAACATCAATCTTATATCTATACTTACAAATATATTCAATGAACATCTATCTTATAACTACACTTACAAATACATTCAATGAACATCTATATTATATGTACACTTACAAATACATTCAATGAACATCAATTTTATATCTACACTTACAAATACATTCAATGAACATCAATCTTATATCTACACTTACAAATACATTCAATGAACATCAATCTTATATCTACACTTACAAATACATTCAATGAGCATCTATATTATATCTACACTTACAAATACATTCAATGAACAACAATTTTATATCAACACTTACAAATACATTCAATGAACATCAATTTTATATCTACACTTACAAATACATTCAATGAACATCAATTTTATATCTACACTTACAAATACATTCAATGAACATCAATCTTATATCTACACTTACAAATACATTCAATGAACATCTACCAAATATCTACACAATTATATTCTACAAACATCTGTCATACAACTGCAGTTATCAAGCGATAACTGTAAGCACAAACATCTATCAAATATCAACAATCATTCATCCATACTTAACACTAAAAAAATGAGTTGCGTGAAAGAAGTCTCCAGTCCTCCTTAATCATATCGGCAGTCTTTTCAGCGATCATATAAACAGGCGCGTTAGTATGACCGGTTACAATGGTGGGCATTACGCTAGCGTCCACGACCCTCAGACCGTTGATCCCGTGCACTCGTAACCTGTGGTCCACCACGCCCGACTTCTCTCTGGGAGCCATCTTGCACGTGCCAGCGAAGTGACCTAGGGTCGTGGACACGTGGCGAGCAACGCAAGCCCAATAGGGATCGCTGGCGAACGGAACATCCTTGCATCCTGGGAAGGCTACTGGCAGCAGGGTCGCGTTGTATCGTTTGAAGGCTTTGGTTGATGCGACTCGTATGGCCTGCAACGATTACTTCATTTAGTTAGACTGTTTGGTCATTTGGTTGGGCTATTGGATCATTTAATTGGACTATTTGGTCATTTAGTTGGACTATTTGGTCATTTAGTTAGACTATTTGGTTATTTAGTTGGACTATTTGTTCATTTAGTTGGAGTATGTGGTCATTTAGTTGGACTGTTTGCTCATTTAGTTGGAGGACTTCATGTTTGGACGTGTTTGGACGTGTGTCAAGATAGTTGCTTCATAATTAGCTAATTGTTGGTATAATGTTAGAGAAAGTTAAAGTGTTAAGCACCGTTCTTGGTGATCATAATGGGAGTGACAATTAGAATTTAGACAAAAATTTAGTTGAAATCAAAATAAAAGTCTTATGAGATTGCACATGTGCGTCACGAGTGCGTCACAATAGAGCAGTAGATTAAAATATAGAGAAAAATATTGTGTCAACTTAATATCAATTGTTGTGCTATTAGACTTGAACTCCTCAAGCTTATTAATTCTAATGAAATTGATGACGTAGTGTGCTTCATGAGTGCGTCATGAGTGCGTCACATCAAAGCAATGGGGTTAAAACAAACAAAAGTTTACTCAATTTAGTATCAATCCTTATGCAATTGGACTTGAATATCTAAATCGCAATAATTCGAATAAAATTGAAGATGTAACGTGCGTCACCAGTGCGTCAAAAGTACGTCACAAGTCCAAACAGTTCAAGGTACATTACCAAAAAATAGACTGTCAAAAGTACCTGTTTAATTCCTCGAACCATGGTCCTGAGATCGTCCTCGTGATCGTAGTAATTTATCTCGAAACTAGGCTGGTCGAGCGGATCGGAAGATCTCAAGGTAATTCTCCCCCTACTTTTCGGTTGTAAAAGTATGGGAACAACGGAGAAGGCGTCGAAACCTTCGTAAGCACCGAACACCTCTTTGTAGAATTCATCTGTCAGCCCAAGGAGCCCTCGGTAACTGCCAGATATATCTCCCGTTAGGGCGCTTATTCCCAGAACCAACTCGATATCGGGTGCACTCTCTTTCGTCTTGTTCAGATAATCCGGAAGTACTATGGACGTGATGTTCGGCGCTGGAACAGATGATACGTTCATCGATAGTTGCTTCATATACTTACATCATTCCGTGATTACAAATGTCGCCGGGGGCAATGTTTTCGAGGAATTTATTTAACTTTGTGCTAAGTCACGGAGTATTTCGACAGATGCGAATGGATCAAAACAACGGATTAATTCATGGTCAAACGTTTATATAATCAAATGTCATCGGGAGCGATATTTTAGAAGATGTTTCTAATTTAAAGCAATTTTAAATTCACAAGAAAGCAACAATGACATTTAACACTAGATTTACGGAACCCGTCAAAATGACGGATAATAGGTCTATTTTAGATGACAGAACTTGTTAAGAAATTTTAGTAAAAAGTCAACTTTCAGCAAAGGAATCAATGTTTTAGGCAGTACACGTGTGCAATTTATTTGTCTTTCTACTTTAGTTAAAATTTAAGTAAAGTAACCATCAAACGTCCGTAAATCTAGTGTTAAGCAAATGTGAGAGCAAATTTAATATTTTTTCGCTGTGTTAATTATGAGAGCTAATCGATCAACACACAAAGAGTGTAGAACCAGTAGCCTCACACGTGGACACTAACAGCTCCAGCAATCATGTCCAACCTTAACTCTAAACCTACCAGCATATGTGTACTTTACTTGGAATTAAAAATGAAGTAAATAAACAACGAAACATAAATTAGTACACACATTTGTCCTTTATCTCGATGAAAATCAATTCTGATTTTAGGTAATGTATTTTAACAAAATGTGTTTGTTATAATAAGAAGCTTGTGGAGCTTCATTTGACTTGGTAGTTTTAAACATGTCCAAAATTAAAGTGTTAATTCGACAAACCTTTCTGTCTCTTCCAAGTCCGCTTCCGTCTAACCTTTGTATCCCGCGTGGTATCCATGAAGGCGACACATTCGGCGCCACCGGGCACCGTCAGAGGTCCCGTTCCTTTCACGAAGTAATCAAAGGTGTTCGCCAAATTGGAGGCCAAACGAGGCTCCACTATGGTGACACTCTCGTTTACTAGGAACGTCAACGCCGACATACTGACGTGATCTTGAAGATTGTATCCGACCGGAAGATCCTCGATCGCCTCGATGCCCACGGACTTCAAATGCGCCTGGGGGCCTATTCCGGAGAGCATCAACAGCTGCGGCGACTGCAGCGTACCTGAATAAATAAAATTGTAATGTATTAGATTCTCCGGAAAGTTCTTTTCGTTTTTTTAATAGGTGTTTAAAATATTTTGCGTTCAGTGTATAATCTGTTCTGTTCTACCACCTTCTGCCATCTTTCTGGAAGCCTCATGACGCTACTTTTCCAAAATTTTCTTGGTTTACTGTTCAAATATTCTTGAAGACCATTTTTATTTCTTTAACTGATTTTTTATTACGAAGAAAAGAAAGTACAAATTATAATCCAGATGTTCCATCTTTCACAACGGAAAAAATCAATTCTACTGATTGTAGAATCAGTTCTACTGATGCTGAAAACCTCTTGTAATGCCACAAAATGACTAGCAATTAATGATGGAGTGCTCTGGATGTTTACTTGAGCACAACAATGTAAAACTTCGAGCGAAAAGAACTTTCCGGACAACCTAATATAATTGCAGAGTATGTATACATTCAAAATTACGTGTGATCACCTGCCGAGAGGATGACTTCTTTCCTCGCAGCGACGAACCATCTTCTATTGTTTTTAATAAACTCAACACCCACTGCGGTCTTTGTTTCTCTATCAATGACGATCCTCGTCGCCCTTGACAGTTTCGACAGATGGAAATTCGGGCGGTCGCGAATGGGTCGTAAGAAAGCCTTGTTGGCACTGAACCGATGACCATTCCGTTCGTGGACCTGAACAGTCGAGAAACCGATCGGTTGGCCCGAGTTGTAATCGGTTACGTCATATCCCAGCTCTTGGCCTGCTCGGAGAAAGCATTCTCTTAAAGGAGAGCTATACGGAGCGGTGGTGACGTCCAGATATCCTCCGTGACCATGAAATCTGACATGAGTTTCTCGGTTAGCATCTCATCGTCAATTTTGAAGAAAACTTTACCTGACGTCCAGATCTAGGAGGCAGTTTTCTGACTTCTTGAAGTAGGGTAGTACTTCGCGATAGCTCCATCCAGGGTTGCCCTGCGCGACCCAGCCGTCGTAATCGGATGGCGATCCCCTGGAGTAGATCATGAAGTTCACCACCGAGGTGCCTCCGACCGCTTTTCCTGCCGCCATGTTGCAACGACCGTCGTTCATCGAGAGACAATAGCCTGCTCCATCGTTCTGAGGACTTGGTTCGCTCTTGTAAAGTCGGACGTAATCTGTGATGTGCAGTATGGGAGCCAGCAAGGGTATGTCCGTGAGAAAAATCTCGTCCTTGCCCTCTTCTAACAACAGCACCTTCCATTCCGAGTTCTCCGTTAGACGGTTCGTCAGCACGGAGCCCGCGGAGCCGGCTCCTATCACGATAAAATCGTACTCCTTGTCCGGGGTCTCGTCGGACACCAGGTCGTAGGACGCCGTCCAGAACGGCGAAACGAACTGGTATATCGTGTCTAGGATCGCGGGAGTGAGGATACACTGCACCTGGGACACCAATAGAAGCGTCGTTAGAGATCTCAGCATGATTCCACTTCGAAAGAAACGAGATAACTGTAAGCGAAAAATCACATGTCGCGGATTCACTTGGCGGCTTCGAATCTGACCAAACACTGGCAGCCGCCTCCCATCGTCGCGGTGGCCTCTGTGATTCGAGATCGACGCGATCGGTGGCGATAGAGGCACCTGGAATTCTTGATACCAAGGTTGTGACGCAGCCGAATGAAGCCTGGAGGCGAATATCAATTATGCGGTCGATAGGCGACGATGAAAGTTTTATGGGTTCAATTTCTACTGTAGATTCAGTGTCAATGTCAATGACGGGTTTAGTTAATTAACTCATTGAATGTTTAGTCAGATCGTATGGAGAATATTTTAGTCAGATCATATGGAGAATGTTTTAGTCAGATCACATATGAGGAATGTCTTAGTCAGATCATATATGAAGAATGTCTTACTTAGACAGATCATATATGAAGAACGTTTTAGTCAAAACATATGAAGAACGTTTTAATCAGATCACATATGTGGAATGTTTTAGTCAGATCACATATGAGGAATGTTTTAGTCAAATCACATATGAAGAATGCTTTAGGTAGATCACATATGAAGAATGCTTTAGGTAGATCACATATGAAGAATGTTTTAGTCAGATCATATATGTAGAATGTTTTACTCAGATCATATATGTAGAATGTTTTAGTAAGATTACATATGAAGAATGTTTCAGTTAGATCATATATGAAGAATGTTTTAATTAAATCACATATGAAGAACGTTTTAGTAAGATCACATATGAAGAATGTTTTAGTCAGATCATATATGTAGAACGTTTTAGTCAAATCACATATGAAGAATGTTTTAGTAAGATCATACATGAAGAATGTTTTAATCAGCTCATATGAAGAATGTCTTACAATTAGTCAGCTCATACGAAGAATGTTTTTCAGTGAAACCATATGAAAAATGTTTTAGAACAGAAATAGCTCGAGATTTCCTTGTTACTCAGTTTTTATCTCCTCCGCCTGGAGAGTCGTTAGCGACCGTGAAAACTACATCATCCTTGATAGCGGAAAAATTAATGAAGTTAAGCATATGTATTTGTGTCGAGAAGTTTCTTGCGATGCACGAATATCGGAGTGAAAGGCGCAGTCGAAGTGACAATGGGTGTTCATTAACGAAACAATACTAAACCGATTAACGCACTATTGGCAAGTTTGCGTAATCTATCGAAGCACTTATGTATCATGCAGATTTTATTCTTTGCAAATTTCTGTAATTCTTTGTAGGTTTATATCATTGAATAAAGTTATTTTTAAATGGAGAATTGTACAAAGTTCCGAAGTAAAGATCGAAAATCTGCGGGTCATACCGAAGTTGCTGCATTAACAAAAGTAGGGCGTCGAATATTGCGTCAGTGGCCCGTGCAGGTAATTGCAAAATATTTACCGATGCGATGAAGCAGAAGGACATTTCTTTACATACTCAAATGTCATCTATGCTTATGATTCTCTGTTAGAAAAATGAAAAATGATCTTGCAGATCTTTAGAGCTGAAAACATATGCAAAGTCTAGTTCAGATAGGTCAGCCTTTTCTTTTGTCAATACTGTGTGAAATATTTTACATATTGTCACTTCTCTTGAATAAAAATGGGGTTCAGAACATTTGACAATTACTCAACGTGACATTTGAGACAAGATCTCGTTCGAGGTATGACGTTTGATTTAAACCTTCATTTTCCCTGAAGGCAAGTTTATAATTAAAAATTGTTTACTTTGTTAGTACTCTTTATACATAAATACTAAAAAATTCGTAAGGTCAGCAACTTGGACTTTTGTCTCTTCCTTGAGTTACTTTTTGTCACTGGAAGTTGTCACTAATTATCAAGTGTTTACATTAAGTAATCTCAATGAATTCATTCGATAAAACAATGTTTTTGTTACACAATGTGTACTTGTTTACGAGTGAATGCAAATTAAAATTGAATCGAATGTGCATGGTAGTTCAAGACTTCATCGCTAGACGGCGGTTGCAGTCCAAGTAACAAGTTCTTTTCAACACTCAATAAAATAAAAAAGTGGGAAATTTAGTTTCAAAACAGACTTTCTTTGATTGCATCGTTTTCGACTTACATGTTGGAATGAATTGTGGATTTATAGTATATGATTGATTGGTGGACGTTCGATTAATGCTTGTTCGATCGGTGAACGCTCGTTTAATGCACGGAAGTTTCGTTCATAAATAAAATCAGCTGTTCGAGATTTTATTTTGAGAAATTTTTAATTATGCGTTGAGTAAATATGGATTTATATTTTGTATTTATTGCATGAAATTTTATTTTACAAGGAAAATAATTTTAGAAGACTCCTTCCATAAGTCGCCATGAGATGCCGCTGGCAGTTCTGATTCTAACGCGCAACAATACAAAATTAACAAACCCTGTAAAACGACCCTCGGACACTGTTTTTACTTCGTTAAGTCAATTACCTCAGAAGTACGTCCTCCCACGCAAATTTCAATTAAGAACTCGCAATCACCGGAATTTAATTATAGAACAAAAAACCTCCGTGTCTTGGAAGATCGAAATATTTCACCAAAGAGATATAACCACTTCATCAGGTTAAAGAAAAGTTGGAACGTTTAATTCTCAGTCATTAGCGGCGAGATCACGGCCATTTACGGTAGATAATATTACTCCTATTCCGTGTACTTTACTACGAAAACATAAAAAAGTAATTCCCCGGTTACAAGTTTCTCAGGGAATCGCAAGAATCCAGGAAAGTAATTCAACCCCTAAGAAAGCTTTAGAAAGTTCCGTCTCGAGTTCATCAGTGGGCAAACAATTTTGAAAATCTACTAAAAAAGTCGTTTTCTCGCAAACGACCAAAGTTGCCGAGAAGAATTACGGAGCTAAGCGGAAGACCTTTTAGTCGGTGCGCTAGGTCATGGTGAATATCTTCCGTTCAGGGTGTTGCTCGTAGATACGTCATTTTCGCGACGATTAAAATTCACGCGGGTCAAACGGTCATTCGAAACGAAGGAGTAAATTCGCGAGAAAAGTAGCAGATTCCCGTGGGAAAGTTCTTTGGGCAGAGTATCGAATGGGCATCGGGAAGTAGAGCGCATCGGCGGCGCCGGAGATAGCAGAGGCTGAAGCAGCAGCAACAGCAGCAGGGCAAGAGAGCAAATTCGGTCGCGCGCGCAGCCCTAGAAGGGCGGTATGGGGAGGCTGGCAGTTCGGAGGTCTTTCAGGGGTGGCCTGTCAGTTTACCGGATGACCGCGCGAGCGCGCTGCCGCGCAAGACCAACCCTCCATTCGCGCTGCATCCGGCGAACGTGACTGGTGGTCGCGTTTCATCCTCCACCGCCGCGAAACGTTCGGTTTTTCGTCTCCGCCTATCCTTTCCTTCTTTTCCATTTTTACGCCTCGATTCATCACGATCGACTCTTTTGAGCCGCTGTCCACGAACGTGCCGTAACAGACGACGTGGAAAGTCACCACCTATCGACCGCCGTCACTGACCGGTGGTCCCCGTCTTTCGCTTTTTTTTCCCTTCCTAAGCCGCCTTCTTCTTTAAGCTTGTTCCGCACGAAATTTCATCTTACCGTGTATCGCTGATAAACCCATGCGACCACGCTAACGGGGATTTCTTTTCCCTCGCCGGAGAAAGTGTACAGTGTATTGTGGATGCTATCGCGAGGATCGGTAGCTAGTTCGTGATGGGGGTGGCAACCAGTTTATCAGACGTTTTCGCTACGAGAAGTCCGCCGGGAAGATAATGCAGATAAATGCCTCCGGAGGGAAACAGTAACAAAGGATTACATGTCAGGTACGTTCTTTTTCTAACTGTTTTTAGTTCTTTCACAAACTTACAACTTCTACTTCATCATTACAACAAACCTTCTTCAACTTTACACCAAATCTTCATCAACATTCCACCAAACCTTCTTCAACTTTCAACCCAAAGAAACTTAGGTCTCGTAATTTTTGTATTTTGTTTACCGTGGCGATTGTCGGGTCTACGTGACCTTTCGATCGCGTTAGGCCATAGTCAGAAGTCGTGGTTTTAACGAGACGCGCTAAAATTAACGTCGGAGCAACTGGAACAGAAAAAAAGTTGCAAACATACGTTTCAAGGGAGTATCATTAATCGACCGATCTCGACCTCGACTGTAACCTCGATTCAAGGTTTCGCGTACGCGGCTAGGACTCCGCCGTTGTATTTACCTTCGCGTCTCTTCAGAAAGGTAAAAGTACGTAATGTTGCGCTGTACCGTGCTGTAAAGCACGAATTGTATTATTCAGAAGGTGCGGTACGTGGATGCGGTTAAGTATACCTTTATACCTTTATACCGGTGGAATGGTTTTGCCCGAGCACTCCACGAGAAGAGGTTGTAACTCGAAACGTACATTGTACCAGCGTGAAATGACGAGCTCAATAATTAATTACCGTTAACGGAAAGCGTTCGAATCGGTTTTTCATTCGGAATCGTTTAAAATTTTCGTTTTGGGAATTATATAGACGCGTGAAAGACAGCGAGGGGATGAAATTACAAAGCACAGCTTGCGGACTGGCGCGGTATGTGCGGATACGAGGAACAGGATACCGAATTCCTCGCGGCATATGTAAGATATCCTGCACGGAAGAACTAATACCGGATTCCGAGCTGAAAATTTCATAATTCCTTAACTAAACGCGTTTTTCGCGGCAACTTCTTAATTATTACGAAGTCCATGCGCGTTCGAACAATTTGTAAACGCGTAATCGATACGGTAACGCGGTCGTCGAAGCGCGAAATTCTCCTTTATTTAACGGTAATTATCGAACGAAGACACTTTCTCCACGGTTTTTCGCTTTCGATAAAAGTTTTGATGTTTCGTAACCGAACTTAATTCGAGGGATTCGAATCGGGGGAACGGGTATTTGAAAACGGAGGAAAGCTCGGTGTAGAACAACGTAATAGAAAATTTATTCAGAGCTTAATCACATCGCGACAAAGACAGCATTGTTCGAGCATGAACAATGGAGCGGTTCCGTGGGTTCGCGTAGCGGTGTCGGCGAACATTCGGTCTCCTGATTTGCAACGACTCTTTGCCTTTTTGATTTTCCCCCTTTCTTTTTTCCTTCGCGGGAATTCGGGTCGCCGTATCGACGCCCACGTCTTCTGCCCTTATTCCTTCAATTTGGCAAATTTATTCTCGCGTTGTTTGTTCGTTGCAAGCGGTTTTTGCCGATCGTCGATCTCCGTTTTACCGCTCGCGGAAAAAAGAACTCGCCGCCGGAAATAAAGCTGTATCGCGAATCAGTTTTTTTCCGCGTTTGTTTCGTAGGTTCGCCGGGAAACGAGCTCGAAAACCTTTCGTTAGTTTCGATTCAGCGAGCCGTGACAAAAGAAAAGTTGCATCGTCTGATTACGTTTGGAAACGTCAGCTGTCATCGCGGCTGAATGGAAAACCGCGGGCAAACAGTTTGCCCGGAGCTTTTTGTTTACGAATCGTCACCTCGACGTCAACTTGACGTCGCGCCACTTTCCAATTTTCTGCGCGATCTTTTTAACAAGCCGTTATTCGAGAAAAACCGATCGAATTTCCTTCCTTGTTAATTTCGCCTCCCGATGTTAATTTACCAGTTACCGGGAAACAATTATTTTCAGATTTGTTAACGAGCGCGCTAATTGATGCTTAGTCGAAAGAGTAGCAACGTTGTTTATCGGGTCGAGAGGGAGAGAAAATTAAAACTCGGATCGGGCACGTTTCCTATCGGAATCGAATTTCTCTGGGATTCCGAGCACGGACTTTATATTTTTCTCGGTCAAATGAAAATTAATTGACGCAATCTATACCGAATTCCTGCGGGTTCCGTACTGGGGAAAGAGGTCGCGAGGGTAGTGGTCCTGACAAAGACCGTTAATGGCGTTGTAGAGCATTCTCTTCCACAACGAAACTACACGCTCGAGTAACGCGATACGCCACGCGTTCTTCACGCGAGGACCTTCATTCGACACCTACTCTATACGAATTCCAATCTTAAGGGTCGCAATATCTTTAGGGTCTTAAAAAATTACACTGTCATTTTTTTTCTATCAAATTGTACACATGTGACGCTTTTATAGTTAACACCTGATGTATCTGTGGTTCACATATGATGCATTTATGGTTCATATGTGACGCACCTGTACGTCAATCTTAATGAATGTATGCTTCATATGTGACGCATTTATGGTTCATATGTGATGCATTTATAATTCAGACTTGACGCACCTATGGTTCACATATGATGCATTTATGGTTCATATGTGACGCACCTGTACATCAATCTTAATGAATCTATGCTTCACATATGACGCATTTATGGTTCATATGTGATGCTTTTATAATTCAGACTTGACGCACCTATGGTTCACATATGATGCATTTATGGTTCATATATGACGCACCTGTACGTCAATCTTAATGAATCTATGCTTCACATATGACGCATTTATGGTTCATATGTGATGCATTTATAATACAGACTTGACGCACCTATGGTTCACATATGACGCACTAATGGTTCATATGTGATGCATCTATAGTTCAAACTTGACTCACTTATACTTCACATATGACACACTTCTGTACCATATGTGATGCACCTATAGGTCAGACCTGATACATTTATGGTTCACATATGACGCACTTATGGTTCATATGTGATGCATCTACCATTCAGACTTGACTCACCTATACTTCACATATGACACACCTCTGTACCATATGTGATGCACTTATAGCTCAGACCTGACACATTTATGGTTCACATATGACGCACTTATGGTTCATATGTGACGTACCTGTAGATCAATCTTGATGTACCTATGGTTCACATATGACGCACTTATGGTTCATATGTGATGCATCTATTGATCAGTCTTGATGTACCTATGGTTCACATATGACGCACTTATGGTTCATATGTGACGCAACTATAATTCAAACCTGACGCACTTACAGTTCACAGATGACGCACCAATGATCCAACAACAATTTTGCGTGACTTAAGACAATTTTCCATGTCATAAAAGTGAAATTTCAACGAAAATTAAGGAACAATTTAGAATTTCAAAAAATTAGAAAAATTCATTTTCTATAAAATGTTAGTGTAACGTCTCAAAATTTTAAAGGTGTTAGAAAATTATTTTGTTGATTAGCATTTAAGATTTATTTAATAAATAAATGATTTTCGCTAGCCAACAAAATTTGTAGTACTTTAAAAATATTGATTCGGTCCCCCTAATAAAATTAGGATATAATTTCAGTTACTTCGAAAATAATGGGTTTACGTAAAAAATGTGTAGGACCTTTTTTGTAGAGCCTTTTGTACCCTCCATTTTTTGTCTCAAACTTTTTCCTCTAAAATAAATATTTCCGCAAATATTCAACTGTTAAAACTTTGTAAACAAGGGTGGGCTTTGTCAAAATCCTTTCGGGGATTTCTTCTGTAATCAAGGACAGAGAAATTGCAGCAAAATCAGAGGTTGCTTTCGGAAGTTTAACTAAAGTTTGTGTAAATGTAAACCATGTGCGTTTTGTCATGGCCACAAGAAAGTTTTTTAAAAAACAAGTCCTTGAAGCTCTCCAACAAGTATAACTTTTCACTTTATTTTATAAAATTTGTAGGTAATTTTAAATCCACTGCTGACTTTGCTCTTATATTCTCTGTAATATGCTGAATTCTTGAGTTTGAAGATTCTTTGAATTTTTCCTGCAGAGATCAAAAGAGCAATATTCAAAAACCATTACGACAAAGTTTTACCAAAGAAATTTCAGAATAAACTTCAGTCCTGAATAAACTGTATGCACAACAAGCAAAGTGTCGTGGAGTTAATTTAGCGTATTCATCAATGTTGTCTTCGACAAAATGGAGGACAAATCGAAGAAATTGCGGGGACAACAAAGCGAGAAGATGAAGGAATCTGTAGATGGAACTAGGGCGAGAGTTGTGACGAGTTTACTCCCTTTATCGAAAGCAAAGGAAACGTTTCATTCTGTCCGAAAGTGCCAACAACAAACACGCGTTGGACACGAACTAACCAAGGAAGCTCTCTAATTCGAACGGAAACTTTGAACGTTGCCCTGGCAACCGTATCTTTTTTGGAGCGCTAGGAAATTATGCTCCGGACAGGCGTTTTCGCAGCTTAAGGGCTTAAGCGCAGCCCGCGACACGAGAAAACAACGTACGCCATAAACGTTGCGCATCGAGCACCGGTGAAGTGGCTTTTTTTCGTGTGAGTCGCGCCGCGAGGCTTCCGCCGGAAGAAAAGCCTCTTCGAAAACGAGAAACACTTTGGCGAATGAAACTTCACCTGAAGAAAAAACGAAATTTATTACGAATTCCGGGTTTTGTGCGAATGTACACGGAAGGACCAATTTTGCTAACGAACAATGTTTAACGGCGCGTTGGTATTTTTCGTGAAATAATAGCCGCGCTATATTTAATTATTTCGGTCCGAGGAGACAATCTTAACACCGCGATACGAGTTTTTTTGGGACTTCATTGAGGTTCGAACCCATCACTACTTGATCGAATGCGTCGGATATTTAATTATTTCGGAGCGAGAAGGCAATTCGATTTGTTTTGGTACTTGATTGAGGTTCGAACCCATTACTAGTTGATCAAATGCGTTGGACATCTGAATATTTTAGAGCGAGAGCGCAATTTGGAAACGGTGAATCAATTTATTTTAGTACTTGATTAGGGTTCGAACCCATCACTACTTGGTCTGATGCGTTGGACATCTGAATATTTTAAAGCGAGAAGGCAATTTGAAAACGGTGATTCGATTTCTTTTGGTACTCAACTGGGGTTCGAACCCATCACTAGTTGATCAAATGCGTTGGACATTTGAATAGTTTAGCGTGAAAAGGCAATTTGGAAACGGTGATCCAATTTATTTTGGTATTCAACTAGGGTTCGAACCCATCACTAGTTGGTTGGATGCGTTCGACATCTGAATATTATAGAGTTTAGAAGATTTTAAAGTTTTAAAAGATTGTAGAGCAATTTGGAAATAGTGATTCGATGTCTTTCGGTATTCGAGTGGGGTTCGAACCCATTACTACTTGTTAGGGTGTGATACATTCGAATATTTCGGGATGAGAAGTTCGAAAACGAGAAACACTTTGGCGAATGAAACTTCACGTAAGAAAAAACGAAATTTATTACGAATTCCGAGTTTTGTGTGAATGTACACGGAAGGACCAATTTTGCTAACGAACAATGTTTAACGGGGAACAACGATTTCGAAAGCGAATGGAATCGATACGGCGTGTCGGCGCGTTGGTATTTTTCGTGAAATAATAGCCGAGCTGATACGAGTTCGATGTAACGTTCGTCATTTATTTCGACTAGAAAACTTTCATCCGGAACTGGTATTTCGAAAATAATGAAATTTAATTAATGCTCTCCTGCGGGTCCCGGATACGAGTTCGCAACTTTTGTCAGGTTGAACCCTCGAGGAAACGTAACTTTGCAGATAAGTCACTTCGTTTCCATTCTGGTAAGGGATCATTTACATTACGTTATCTAGCATTTCTACGTCTTTTTACTAGGTCGGAACATTTTCTATGAAATTGACGTTTAAACTTGGAGAACGGAAGTTTGTTCTTATAAAATAACTTCTTCATGGTGAATTTCTATGTACCTGCACTTGAATAACCTAATTTCACTTAAAGTAATATAACTTCAATTGCAATAACATTTTGGTGGCCCAAAAATGTTATTCTAAATGAACAGTTTAATATTACTTAATCTGACCTAACTTCACTTGTAATAACATTGTGATGTCTCAAAAATGTCATTCAATTTGAATAACTCAACATAATTTAATTTAACCTAACTTCAATTGTAATAACATTGTGATGTCTCAAAAATGTCATTCAATTTGAATAACTCAACATAATTTAATTTAACCTAACTTCATTTACAATAACATTGTGATGTCTCAAAAATGTCATTCAAGTTAAATAGCTAAATATAATTTAACCTAACCTAACTTCATTTACAATAATATTGTGATGTCTCAAAAATGGTATTCAAGTTGAATGGCTTAACATAACTTAATCTAACCTAACCTCATTTATAATAACATTGTGATGTCTAAAAATGGTGTTCAAGTTGAAGAGCTTAATATAACTTAACCTGATCTCACTTCATTTACAATAATATTGTGATGTCTCAAAAATGGTGTTCAAATTGAATGGCTTAACATAACTTAATCTAACTTAACCTCATTTATAATAACATTGTGATGTCTAAAAATGTCATTCAAGTTGAATAGCTAAATATAACTTAATCTAACCTAACTTCATTTACAATAACATTGTGATGTCCTAAAAATGTTATTCTAGTTGAATGATTTAACCTAACTAAACCTGTTCTAACTTCACTTACTGTAACACTGTGATATCCTAAAATGTTCTTCTACCTGAATAACCTAATCTATAACATTGTGATCTCCCAAAAATGTTATTCCACCAAAATAACCTAATCTATTCCATTGTGATGTCCCAAAAATGTTATTCCACCAAAATAACCTAATCTATAACATTGTGATCTTCCAAAAATGTTATTCCACCAAAATAACCTAATCTATAACATTGTGATCTCCCAAAAATGTTATTCCATCAAAATAACCTAATCTATTCCATTATGATGTCCCAAAAACATTATTCCACCAAAATAAACTAATCTATATCATTATGATGTCCCAAAAACATTATTCCACCAAAATAACCTAATCTATAACATTGTGATCTCCCAAAAATGTTACTCCTCCAAAATAACCTAACCTTACGTATCCTAACCTACAATAACATTCTAATGCCCCGAAAATATTCTCCTACCTAAATAACCCACTCTAACTTAACCTAACCTTCCCTAAAAAAATTGTAATCTCCCAAAAATTCCTTCCGACCAAAATCTGATAAAAAAACCTCGATGAAATGTTGCCTCTGCGTTTCCAACAAATTTCAATCGATCGAAGAATTGCTGATCGAACGCCTAATTTCCGGATTTAGCCGTCATCGAGATCCCCGTTGAAACACTATCGAATCGAAAAACAGAAAGAGAGAACATATTCGTTAACGTCGAAGTGGCACGTCGACGAGATTAGGGCGTCGATAGCCCGCGCGTGGATTGCTAGCTTTTGTTTGCGGTACACGAATTTTGTATCGAAGCAGAATTTTTGGTTGAAATATTAGACCCGTACCGGTTTTTCGCAACACGGCTTTTGACGATTTAAAACACGGACGCGATGAAAACGACAAAGTTTCGCGATAATTTACGTTCGACGAACTGCAGGGGTGTTCGTAAAGAGACAGTCGGGTATCGCGTTGATTCCCGTTGACACAATTTGCCCGCGTCGCCGTGGCATTTTTAAGCCGTCGAGTGCGAGACATTGTACGAGCGGCTCAACTTTTATTGTTTCGTCGTTCGAGCTCTTCCGCGCGGCGTTATAGAACTGTAATCCGGCAAAGTCTATGCATAAAATTATTTTTAACCTAGATCTTGATTATTCTTCTTGCCAGCCATAGTTCTTGTGCTGGATCCGATAATCGAATCTCCGCTTCCGTCTTCGAGATTGAAACGCGTTCGATCGACCATTGTTCTGTCGAAATATACAGTGCATATTAATAAAACCGGGAAATTGATTTATCTTCGATCCGCAGATTTTCGAACGAGTTAATTCACTACATAGTCAAATAGATACACTGTAACCCTTCAATTTTTTATGAAACTTGCTTTCAACATGTATTTTATTAGGAATGATACAATTCAGAAGAGTGTATATGTCAGATATGTGGAGTAGACACTTATGTAACTTCGTGCATAACTCAAAGTGATATAGAAGGTGTCACAACTAATGTAGGGCCCTGAAATGGTAGCTGACGTTATTCTGAATAAAATTTTCCTTTGCAAAAATGATGTGTGAAGCTTCGTTTTTGAGTTATTAACGAAAAACCGATCGGAGCGACTACGCATGCGCAGAGGCGACAGCTTAGAATTAGCGGCTGCGCATGCGCAGTCCTCGCGCTCTGATTGGTCCGTGTTTTTTCTTAATAACTCAGAAACGAAGCTTCAAATCGCATTTTTGCAAAGGGAAAAATTCTTCAGAATCTCAAACCCCACCCTATTCCGCGAGTTACACTAATTATGATACACCCTGTATTTCATAAACAGTTGTAAAAATATAAATACAGTAAAAATATAGCTATGTACTTTACAACTTCGTAACTGCTCAGAATACTTTACGAACGGTTATAAATATGTATCTACATATTTCTGTAACTTCACACGTTATAATACAGAATACATGCCATTACATATATCGGAGCATAGGAGATTGAAATGTGTGCACTACAGCAACATTATGTATTTAAGGGTTAAATCGTTATCCGGAGACGAATGCGTCTCGTTAGCGTAGTCGAGGCGATAGGCGATTCTACTTTGCAAAAGTGCTCACGAATGCAACGATTCACTTCGTTACTCGTGACTCCGTGTTAAGTAGACGGTGACAAACGGCGACCGTGATTGTCGGAAGGTTCTTTCGAACGTGAAGAAAAATGGAGAAACGGATCGAGCGAAATTATAAAGGTCGAAATAACGAACGAACGATTTGTTCCAGAAATCTGTTTCTTGTAAAGGGGATTTTCCTGTAACAAATATTTTTTGAAGTAACAACGAACAACGGGTTGTGAATTAGGAGTGGTAGGAAATTGTACTATGTAGTCGAAATACAGGGTGTCTCACAAGTGGTGTAGTCTTAATTCAAGGAAAGTTTAGAGGAATGTTCTTTTGCTGAGAAATTTTTGAGGGAAATGGTTATAATTTATGGTAGTCATTTTTGGGATCTACATTTGTGAGGTATATAGTCATATTTACTGTAATCGTGTCGATTATAGTCATGTGTAGTCATATGTACTGTAGTTATATGTGCTATAGTCATGTGTAGTCATATTTACAGTAGTCATATTTACTACAGCCATATTTACTGTAGTCATATTTACTGCAGTCATGTTTACTGTAGTCATATTTACTACAGTCATATTTACTATAGCCATGTGTAGTTATATGTACTGTAGTTATATATACTATAGTCATGTGCAGTCATATTTACAGTAGTCATATTTACTACAGTCATATTTACTGTAGTCATATTTACTACAGTCATGTTTACTGCAGTCATATTTACTACAGTCACATCTACTATAGTCATGTGTAGTTATATGTACTGTAGTCATGTCTACTATAGTCCTGTGCAGTCATATTTACTACAGTCACATCTACTATAGCGATGTCTCGTCGTATATATTATAGTCATATTTACAACAGTCATATGTAGTCATATTTACTGCAATCACATCTACTATAGCCATGTCTAGTCGTACCTATTATAATCATATCTACAATAGTCATGTGTAGTCACATTTACTATAATAATACCAACTATAGCCATGTCTAGTCGTATCTATTATAGTCATTTGCAGTCACATTTATTATATTCATATCTACTATAGTCTTGTCTAGTCGTATCTATTATAATCATATCTATTATAGTCATGTGTAGTCACGTTTATTATAATCACGCCTGCTATAGTCATATCTAATGAAGTTTATTATAGTCACATCTATTATAGTCATGTCTAATGAAGCTTATTATAGTCTCATCTATTATAGTCATTTCTAATGAAGTTTATTACAGTCATATCTATTATAGTCATGTCTAATGAAGCTTATTATAGTCTCATCTATTATAGTCATTTCTAATGAAGTTTATTATAGTCACATCTATTATAATCATGTCTTATGAAGTTTATTATAGTCACATCTATTATAGTCATGTCTAGTCATGTTTATTATACTCACATTTACTATAGTCATGTCTAGTAATGTTTATTATAGTCACATTTACTATAATCATGTCTAGTCATGTTTATTATAGTCACATTTACTATAGTCATGTGTAGTCATGTTTATTATAGTCACATTTGCTCTAGTCATGTCTAGTGAAGTTTATTATAGTCACATGTATTATAGTCATGTGTAGTAATGTTTATTATAGTCACATCTATTATAGTCATGTCTAGTCATGTTTATTGTAGTCGCATCTATTATAATCATGTCTAGTCATGTTTATTATAGTCACATCTACTATGATCATGTGTAGTCACGTTTATTATAGTCACATCTAGTATAGTCATGTCTAGTCACGTTTATAGTACACATAACACTCGAAATCGACTTAAACCATAAAGTATCCGGTGTTGAATCTTTTGTTTGCGTTATTCACGCAGCTTGAAAGACGCTCTATTTGCCTCCTGGAAATGGCAGTAAACGAGCCTCGGTTTTGAAACTCCACGCACGCACAGCCGAGTTACGTGTGTAAGTCGGAAAACGCGTGCCAAAGGGAACTTGTGAATCGCTTTGAATTAGCAGATGCTCGCCTCGATAAACCGCAAGCTGGAAGAAACATCGTGCACGTTTCAGGCTTCTCATCTAGATCGACGTTACAACGTCTTGCCGTTTAAATTAAACGAGAACGATTCGCGGTCGCTATTCGTTTGAGCTTAAGACGAGAACGTTTAACTCGAGTCCGGGAGATAAAGGGTTAAACGTCCATATTTTTAATCATTTCAAACTCTTCAAACGCTTGCATATTCAGTAGAGCGTACCTTTTTTTTTAAGCATCGAATCGGATCTCCCCTTTATAAAATCGAAGGAGCTTTTTCGTTCGAATTACCATACTTCCGCTTTAAAGGCCCGACGTCAAATATTTGAACCGAAAGTTCGAGAGCAACCCTTTAAGTGGCAATCGCTCGAAGAAACAACGATAAATGAAACGATATTCGAAATTAGATCGATTAAACCGACAAAATTGTCCGGGTTAATTAATTCGTGTCCAATGAAATTGCTCCTTGCGTTGCAGAATATTCGTCCTCCATTTTTCGACTTCCGATGCTCGAATTCGGTTCGTTAAATCAGGACGATTCGACGATAGTTGACGGGTTTTATTATTTGAAACGAGTCGTACGTTATTACCCTCGGTACGTGACACGATGAGCTCGCTTTCCCACGTGGCCTACAAGTAAGCCGCAAGATTCAATGCTTTCCCGGATTTCCAGCACGTTCGGCGATCTCCCGGAATTCTCCACATTTTTACGCTCGAATCGAAAGTTTCCGCCGCCTTATTATACGTCGTAACACCCGTATCGTAAACAGTGATCCGTGTCCATTCAATAGTTTCCCCGAGTCCGATTTTACAGGACACGGTCCAAGATTTATGAACAGATTAATCAAACTCGAGAATTGAATTTTTCCTTCGAACGTAATTGGTTCTCTTACGAAAGAGATGCTCAGAATCTCGTTTCGCCCCAAGGCAAAATTTCGTGTTGCCAGAAACGTTAATATTTGACGAAACTGATTTGAAATTAAAATCAGGCAAGGTGTAAAAAATGTATCGCGAGGTGAAGGGAAGTTTCGTGTCTCCGCTGTTCCAGTTCAAGGGGCGAGCGCTTTGTTTTCTGATAAACGTGACCTTCGCGGTGAACATCGTCATACAGACGTATGCATTATGTATATTTCGTCTAGGACGTATATTCGTGCACTTGATTATCGATCATCCACTCTTCGCGTGTGTCCGCGCCATACGTTACCGCGCTCTGTCAACATTTACGTAGCGGAGCGTTCGAATTTAGCACGCGAGTCTACCGACTCGCCATCATTTTGCTGCCATCGTTTTCGAGCCACTTTAATACGAGACTGTTAATCGACATTCGAATATTTCAGTCTGAGGAGACAATCTTAACACCGTGGTATGAGTTTTTTTGGTACTTCATTGAGGTTCGAACCCATCACTAGTTGGTCGAATGCGTCGGATATTTAATTATTTCGGAGTGAGAAGACAATTTGGAAACGGTGATCCAATTTATTTTGGTACTTGACTGGGGTTCGTACCCATCACTACTTGTTCAGAGTGTCATATATCCGAATATTTCAGAGCGAGAAGTCAATCTAAAAACAGTGATCAAATTCCTACCGAAACTTGACTAAGGTTCAAACCCATCACTACTTGTTCAGAGTGTCACATATTCGAATATTTCAGAGCGAGAAGTCAATCTAAAAACCGTGATTAAATTTCTATCAAAACTTGACTACAGTTCGAACCCAGCACTACTTGTTCAGAGTGTCACATACCAAATATTTCGAGGTGGGAAGTCAATCTAAAAACCGTGATTAAATTTCTATCAAAACTAGACTACAGTTCGAACCCATCACTACTTGTTCAGAGTGTCATATATCTGAATATTTCAGAGGGAGAAGTCAATCTAGAAACCGTGATTAAATTTCTATCAAAACTTGATAGAACACATCACTATTTGTTCAGAGTGTCATATATCTGAATATTTCACAGCGAGAAGTCAATCTAAAAACCGTGATTAAATTTCTATCAAAACTTGACTATAGTTCGAACCCATCACTACTTGTTCAGAGTGTTACATACCGAATATTTCGAGGTGAGAAGACAATCTCTAAACCGTGACCAAATATCTACCAAAACTTGACTACAGTTCGAACCCATCACTACTTGTTCAGAGTGTCACATACCAAATATTTCGAGGTGAGAAGAAAATCTCTAAACCGTGATCAAATATCTACCGAAACTTGACTGCGATCGAACCCATCACTACTTGTTCACCAAACTACAATCTTAAAAAAAACAAAGCTATTTATTCCGTATCGAACAGGTAATCGTATTCAATCTTCGAATACTTAGACTAATAATAATATTTACTTAAACAAGCTTCCATTTCATAAAATATGAAATATGAAAAGTAACGAAAAAGAAAATGAAGTTATCAGATAATCGAACAAGACTAATAGCATTGTAACGTTAAAAGGACCTATCGATTCCGTGATTTCTGGGCATTCAGATAACGACAAACGTTAAATGATCCTTTGTACGAAAAACATTCGTAGATCGTAAACGTTTGTCCGGGCTCAGGGGAGATTTTTTCGATAAAGAGCCTCGACGGATTCGTTAGAGAGAAGGTTAACGAAGTCAGAGACGTAGTTTCGGTATAACGCTGTACTACCGTCAGCGTAATCGATCCGTTGCTTTAAAAAGAACCGATAACTTTGACGATACATTTTTCCATCGTAATAAGAAAATGATCGATGCGTTCTCCTCGATATTTTGCATAGCCTGCGGCCGCTGCTGGAAAACTGAAAGTTGGTCGTTAATATCGGAAGATAGTACAAATTATCTGGGGGGAACGACTCGAAACTTTGAACGCAAGTTTGTTATCTGACAGTGGATGGCTAACGAAGGGTAATTGTCTTTCAACGATCATTTTCGCGGATCTGTTCGGAGATCGGTGAGGATTTTTCGCGTTAAGACGACAGTTTTGATTAGCACTCGAACAGTGTCAAAGTACTTTTCCAGCAACGAGTTTACGCCACGGAAAACCGTGCAAACACGGACTTTCCATTAAAGAACGCTCTCCACGTACACGCTTAGCGTTGTTGAACCTATCCCCCGGTTAGGGTCGAAATTGCTTCGCTTTAATTTCACGGATTGCTCGATCGAGAAAAGGCGAAACGTCGAGAAACACGTCGGGAAGCGTATTCGGAATCAGGAAATTGCTGAAAAACGAACAGCCAGAATCTTGAACCCCGTTAACGTTTAAACGCTTAAACGTTTTCGATGTTTCGCTTGAATGTCGCGATTCAGCTTCACCGCAGGGTGGAAACAATGCGAACGAGTGGTCGCATTTTGAACGGAAAACAACTGCTTTCACCGGTTCTTGCGTCGTCGTTTCCCCACTCGAAAAGTAGAACGCCTAACCCCCGAGCAAGCTGATCCAGTTTCTCGCGACTCATCCGCAACGTCGATCAACCGGCTAAGCGTATGTACATTTGCGCCGATGACCCTTTAATTCGCCAGACATACTCCTGGCAAGTTTTTCAAATTCTTCAAAGAATCATCTTTTATGTACTTTCTAGATCTAACTTAATTGCTCAACTTATATACTCTTTTATATGATAGTGTTTGACAATAATGGTGATCGACGATGTTTTTGATGATTCAGTTATAATAGACTTTTTTAAAAATTCACGAAGCAGTCTGTACATAATAAAAGACTGTTTAATACAAGAGGTAGTTTGTTTATGGTGTCTAAGACATTTGACGTTAGCTTTGTTTATATGTAGTTTACATTTGATCTTTTATTATTCTTATTAAACGTGGTGAAAGGCAATGTCTGGATAAAGACGTATAATGTAATGATCATTTTATTGGAACAGTGAGGTTGGAGAGACACTGTAGCGTCATAATATATGAAGATGTTTGGGAGAGCTATTGTAGTGGTTGTGGAGAGGCAAGGTTTTAGGGAGAGCCACTATGGTGGTTGTAGAGAGGCAAGGTTTTAGGGAGAGCCACTATAGTGGTTGGGGAGAGACAATATATTAGGGAGAGCCTCTGTAGTGGTTGTGGAGAGTCAAGGTTTTAGGGAGAGCCACTATAGTGATCCTAGAGATGATAGATATTAGGGAGAGCCACTATAGTGAATGTGGAGAGTCAAGATTTTAGGGAGAGCCACTATAGTGGTTGGGGAGAGACAATATATTAGGGAGAGCCTCTGTAGTGGTTGTGGAGAGTCAAGGTTTTAGGGAGAGCCACTATAGTGATCCTAGAGATGATAGATATTAGGGAGAGCCACTATAGTGAATGTGGAGAGTCAAGGTTTTAGGGAGAGCCACTATAGTGGTTGGGGAGAGACAATATATTAGGGAGAGCCTCTGTAGTGGTTGTGGAGAGGCAAGGTATTAGGGAGAGTCACTAGAGTGGTCCTAGAGATGCTAGATATTAGGGAGAGCCACTATAGTGAATGTGGAGAGTCAAGGTTTTAGAGAGAGCCAGTATGGTGATCCTAGAGAGGCAAGGTTTTAGGGAGAGCCACTATAGTGATTGTGGAGAGACAATATATTAGGGAGAGCCTCTGTAGTGGTTGTGGAGAGTCAAGGTTTTAGGGAGAGCCAGTATGGTGATCCTAGAGAGGCAAGGTTTTAGGGAGAGCCACTACAGTGGTCCTAGAGATGCTAGATATTAGGGAGAGCCACTATAGTGAATGTGGAGAGTCAAGGTTTTAGGGAGAGCCACTATAGTGATCCTAGAGAGGCAAGGTATTAGGGAGAGCCACTACAGTGGTCCTAGAGATGCTAGATATTAGGGAGAGCCACTATAGTGAATGTGGAGAGTCAAGGTTTTAGGGAGAGCCACTATAGTGATCCTAGAGAGTCCAAGCATTAGGGAGAGCCTCTATAGTGGTTGTGGAGGGTCAAGGTATTAGAGAGAGCCACTATAGTGAATGTGGAGAGTCAAGGTTTTAAGGAGAGTCACTGTAGTATATATGAAGAGTCTAGGTATTAGGGAGAGCCACTATAATGGTCATAAAGCTTGTAGAGTCACCACAGCGTCATAATCTACTCAGAGACTCGCTGAAACCACTATAGTCGCCATAAAGGGAGAAGCTATTCACTGACGCTACTATAGTAGTCCTAGACAAAGAAGCTATTCGCAAAATCCACTATAGTGACCGTAGACCTTGTAGCGTCCCTAGACCTTGAATAGAGTCCCTATACCTTGACAATCTACTGACTGATTCGCGAAAGTCACCATAGTGTCTGTAAGAAGAGAGTAGGTAGAGTCTCCATACCTTGACAATCTACTAACTGATTCACGAAAGCCACCATAGTGTCTGTAAGAAGAGAATAGTTAGAATCCCTATACCTTGACAATCTACTGATCCGCGAAAGCCACCATAGTGTCCATAAAAGAGAAGGTATTTAAAGCCAGTATAGTGGCGCGAGTAATAAGGCGCGAGACGAACGTTCAGGTGGCGTTATCGGCACGCGAGTCTAAAGCAGTCCTAGCACTTTCGATGTTTCTTCGTGTTCCAGGGTAGTTTGCTCCATAAGGTGAAAGCGAACGACCTTCTCGACTCGAAAGTAAAGTCCATCGATCAAGCGATGAACCGAAGGAAACACGCTAGCGTCGCTATCAACTGCCGACGTCACCGGCGCACAACCGCCGATTATTCCAGGCTGAGACTCACGGTCACCAACGGCTAGCGTGTTACTAGCTACTAGCGCGATACAAGCAACCAGAATTATGTTACTATGCCAAGGCCCAACCTTGTCGCGACATGGCCACCAATGAATACTGTATGAGACTTTATTACTTCCACTGGCAGACTATTGCCTCTACGTTCCTTTCCCTTTTCCTTTTGCGGACACCCTTCGTCGAAAGTAAGAGTACGTTTCGTTTTCGTTTCTTTCGCGATGGCGTGACTCTTTCGACGTTACCGCCCAGGGACATTAACTACGAACGTTTACGCTGCGATGGAGGAAGTCGGAAATTTGCCGCGTTTACTGATTCGCGTTTATTAACGGACGCTTACAGATCCCCAAGGTATTACTCAGAATTTAATTCCTTTCCATGCTTTCTGATCTGCATTTCTTTCTTCAAACGAATTGCTACATTTTGATCTCTCATATGTGTCTCATAATAGTATAAGTCGTGGCACTTCACTCGTATCACCTTGATAACACTCGGAGAGTCTACAGTATTGATGTACATATGTATGTGATTGTACACATCTATCACTCGTATGTGATATACACATGTATATATATGATTACACATATGTATCACTAGTATATAATATACACATGTATATGATTACACATATGTATCACTTCTATATGATATACACATGTACATATATGATTACACATATGTAACACTGGTATATGATATACATATGTATATGATTACATACATGTATCACTCGTATATGACATACACATATGTTACACACATGATTACACACATGTATCACTCGTATATGACATACACACATGATACATACATGACTACACACATGACTACACACATGTATTACTCGTATATGACATCCACATATGATACACACATGACTACACACATGTATCACTCCTACATAACATCCACATATGATACACACATGACTACACATGTATAAACATACTGAAACAGCAATTAATAATAGAAATCTTAAACAAATTCAGCAAACTTTTCAACCAGAAAGGTTAATATCGAAAGGTTTACGTATAGTAAAAATACCGAGAACGTTTCAGCAAATTCCATCGTGACACATTCTCCCTCTATGAAATACCGTTCGATCGAAAAAAGCTATTTTTCGACACTTTTTCGCGCAAAAGTATTCAGCGTTTGATGCTAACCAAAGTAAGAACAGAGAATTCCTCTGAAGTCACAGCTGGTTAACCCGATCAAGCCCGAACGTTAACCAATGCTACTACACTTGACAGACTGACACGGTCCATCAAGCCGGAGTGTCTGACCGTTGGGTGTAAATCCTGAGCCCGTATCGATCCGCCTTGACTTCCGGAAATTTTCGCCGACGTTTAAGAAACTACAGGAAATTAATTTCGATCGTTCGAGAATTTCGAAAGGATAGATTTGTGGGAAAGAGAAATAAAAAATTAAAGAAATAAAGAATTGTGAAAGGAATATCAAAATGTCTGCGCGAGATTCTGGAAGTCCGTCGCAGTGGAATCGATTAAATCAACGTCGCACCTGGAGGGAAGTTTCTTAAAAAAGAGAGTCCGTTGAATACGAAACGTCTACTTTTCAACTTTGAATCCTTTGATTCGAACAAACTTGAGAATGTTCGCGGAAAGGCGAACGCGCGTGAAAAACGGGGGAATCTGAACGAGCAAACTCTGTGAAGGAAGAACAAGGGAACGGTCGCAAACGAGGAATCAAGAAGAAGCTTTTAAAGAAACTAGTAGAGGCGACCACGAAGACTACGGAAAAGCGGGATGAATTATTAAAGAAGCTATTAAAAAAGCAGAGAAACTGGGCAAAGGAGAGCCGGGTAGAGACGGAAAACAGGTAATTGGTCAGATAGGAAGAGACCCGCGAGAAAAGACCGAAAATAGGAGGAAAAAGAAATTTCCGTGGCAAAACCAACGAAAATTCGTTCAACCGTCTCGCGTTCCGTGGATCGTTCGTTAATTACCTCTTTACGTAATTAACTCTGTAACAGTAGCTAATTACCTACGCTCCGTTTGACCATCGTAACCGCAAGAACTTACGGTTCGCATTCGGCCGCGTGCTAAATTAACGCGGTCATACGATAAGAAGCTATCGGCTATAACTGAATCTCCGGGAAGAAAACTTGGAATTTGCTAACAATTTCTGCGGAATTTCAACGACAATTTGCTAATGCAATATTTGCGTTAATTACGAGACTGATTTATGCTCGATCCATCAACATCGATCGAAACAAGCGTCTTCCGGAGGGAACAATGTCGTCCGCTGTAAGGAGAGCGTTATCGGCAGCTGGTGCTATTGTAATTGGGTACTTAAGGTTTAGAGGTTCCAGACACTTAACTTTACGATCATCCGAAGTTCATCGACTCGAGTGTCCCGGTCAAGTACGATCTTTCAGCAAACTGATCCAAAACTTCTCTATCTCGTCCCATTTCTCGGCTCTTGAACTCTTTTCGCCCTTCGGAAGGGATTCTAAACTTTATTAACTACCTGGATTAACTAGTCACGCTGATTTCTTCTTCGTTACTCGAGAAACTCAAGATACAGGGTGTCTTATTAATCTTCTTGAAATGAGGTAGCTGATTCTGATTCTAATACTTAAAAGCACATTATAAAAGCAGCAAGTATGTAGTATCAGTGTAACAGTTGCATCAAGCAACAGTATTGTATTAATTACAGTAAAGTATAAAACTATACAGGTTGTCTAACTATGATACTTAAAAGCACATTATAAAAGCAATAAAAATATGAGTATCATTATAATAGTTGCATCAATGAACAGTACAGTATCAATAACAATATACTATAACACTATGCAGGTTGTCTAACTGTCCAGAATAATGTAGTTTGAGATTCTGAACAACTTTTTCCTTTACAAAAATGTGGTTCGAAGCTTCGTTTCTGAATTATTAAGGAAAAACGCGATAGTATAACACTTTACAAGATGTCTAACTACCTAGGGTGGTAGGGTTCGAGATTCTGAACAACTTTTTCCTTTACAAAATTTCGATCTGAAGCTTCGTTTCTGAGATATTAAGGAAAACAGTCAAAGCGCTATTGCGCATGCGCGGTTGCTAGACTCGCTGTTGCGTCAGCGCATGCGCGGCCGCTAGACTCGCAGCCAGTGGTGGGCAGTCTCAGCGCATGCGCAGTAAGCTATTCGCAGAAGTTCTCAGTAGCGTATACAGTTTGATGAAATATAAGGTATCATTAGGCCCTAATGAGGAAAAAAATAAATCTGAAGAAAATTGCAGGCAAGAGAATAAAATGGATAAGTAATATAACAGATTATATATAATAAAAGTAATATTATTTATTTATGATTATTAAATAATTTAATAATTTAATTTATTTATGATTATTATTTTATTTATATTTGTTATTATATTAATTAATTAATTAATTATATTATATTAATATTTGTTGCAAGAGCAAAGGAAAAAGATACCGCTCGATTTTTATCAGATCTTTGCATGTTAACAAAATAAAATCCATTTCTTCCTTATTGTATCTCTGATATTATAATTTTCGCACGTAAGACCTAAGTAGTATAACCGTATGATATGGTCAGACAATTTAAGTAGTATAACCGTATGATATGGTCAGACCATTCAAGTAGTATAACCGTATGATATGGTCAGACCTAAGTAGTATAACCGTATGATATGGTCAGACCTAAGTAGTATAACCGTATGATATGGTCAGACAATTTAAGTAGTATAACCGTATGATATGGTCAGACCTAAGTAGTATAACCGTATGATATGGTCAGACAATTTAAGTAGTATAACCGTATGATATGGTCAGACCATTCAAGTAGTATAACCGTATGATATGGTCAGACCTAAGTAGTATAACCGTATGATATGGTCAGACCTAAGTAGTATAACCGTATGATATGGTCAGACCTAAGTAGTATAACCGTATGATATGGTCAGACCTAAGTAGTATAACCGTATGATATGGTCAGACAATTTAAGTAGTATAACCGTATGATATGGTCAGACCTAAGTAGTATAACCGTATGATATGGTCAGACCGTCTGACCATATCATACGGTTATACTACTTAGGTCTGACCATATCATACGGTTATACTACTTAAATTGTCTGACCATATCATACGGTTATACTACTTAGGTCTGACCATATCATACGGTTGTACTACTTAAATTGTCTGACCATATCATACGGTTATACTACTTAGGTCTGACCATATCATACGGCTAGACTCGTACCTCGCGTCTGCGCATGCGTAACCGCGCTCTAATAGTTTTTTCTCAATAACTCAAAAACGGAGCTTCCTATCGATTTTTCGCAAAGGAAAAAGTTGTTCAGAATCACAAACTCTACCACCTCAGACAGTTACACTACTTAAACACCCTATATAACCCAAAAACCCGACATCATAAATCAACCTTGATACCCTGCAGCTTTCAGAATCTTCCCTAAGCGTTTTTTGTTAATAATTCCGAAACGAAGCTTCAAATCGCATTTCTGCAAAGGAAAAAGTTGTTCAGAATCTCAATCTCTACCACCTCAGACAGTTACACTACTTAAACACTCTATATAACCCAAAAACCCGACGTTAAAAATCAACCTTGATACCCTGCAGCTTTCAGAATCTTCCCTAAGCGTTTTTCGTTAATAATTCCGAAACGAAGCTTCAAATCGCATTTCTGTAAAGGAAAAAGTTGTTCAGAATCTCAAACTCTACTACCTCAGACAGTCACATTAATTAAACACCCTACATAACCCCGAAAACCGACTACAAATCAACCTTGACACCCTGCAGCTTTCATAAATTACACTCTTTCGGAAACTAGAGCATTTCTAAATATTTGAATTTCTGAAAGTAGCATTGGTCAGTCTTACACTCGTCAGGGAAGTTAGAAAGCGAACGTTCATCCGCATAAGCAAACTAACTCGTTAGCTGGTCGCGGTAAGTAGTATTACTCGATAACTGGTCGAACAGACGCGGTCGCGACGTACCGCGAGCACTTAGCTTTAATGAAAGAACTTCGTTAGAGTCATCGGCAAAAAACCTGTAAAATATCCCGCTGCAAGTTTCTTAATACCTTTGTCGGGCGTGAAAGTTACGATAAGAAAGAAGGAGCTATTTTTATCTTGTTTTCTATTTTTTAACGAAGCATTTACTGTGAGAAAATCTTTTTCGGTCGAAACGAAAACTTTTCTTCGATTCAAAAGTCAGTCAAAAAATATCAAAGTACTTTGTGAGGCATTGGTATTTGTAGAAATTGATATTTGGAACACTAGAATTGATTGTTTTGGAAAACATTAACAGAAACTTCATAAATAAAATTCATCACAGAAAACAATTCCCTCGTCAATCATTAAACAGTTAAATAAAACAGTTCTTGCAGCTGTTCTCTTGCTATTGTAAGAGAGAATCGTATCCGAATCGATCTCGAACAACGTTTCTCTTACGATTACTGCAAAACTAATCGCAAAATTGATGTCGACCTACTTTCGAGAGCATCGATCGCGTTACGCGGGACCACGCACTTTATGCGCGTTCTTTGCTCTCGCTGTATCAACGATATTTCTTTATTTCCGCTGTTTCGTGGACCTTGACGTCACCGTTACTTCCGACAACGTACCTTCCAGAATTTTTCCCCCCTCTATAAATAAAGAACCGTTACGCTAACACCGACAACTTTTGATTGCTTCTTCCAAAAATATTTACTCGATATTTCGATCTCAAACAAGATGGAGACGACTTTGTTGCTTTCGCTACCTACTTTTATTCTGCCAATTGTTTTACTTACTGTTTCTCAATCCTCTTTTTATGAATTTTTTTTTTAAATGAATTGTTTTTGTGAATTTCTTTTAAATGAATTATTTTTATGAATTTTTTTAAATGAATTGTTTTTATGAATTTCTTTAAATGAATTATTTTTATGAATTCCTTTGATGAATTCTTTTTAAATGAATTATTTTTATGAATTCCTTTGATGAATTCTTTCTAAATGAACTATTTTTATGAATTCTTTCTAAACGAATTATTTTTATGAATTCTTTCTAAATGAACTATTTTTATGAATTTTTTCTAAATGAATTATTTTTATGAATTCTTTCTAAACGAATCATTTTTATGAATTATTTTTATGAATTATTTTTATGAATTCTTTCTAAATGAATTATTTTTATGAATTATTTTTAAATGAATAATTTAAAGAATTCTTTCTAAATGAATTACTTTTATGAATTATTTTTATGAATTCTTTCTAAATGAATTATTTTTATGAATTCCTTTGATGAATTCTTTCTAAATGAATTACTTTTATGAATTATTTTTATGAATTCTTTCTAAATGAACTATTTTTATGAATTCTTATTAAATGAATTATTTTTATGAATTCTTTTTAAATAAATTATTTTTATGAATATTTTCTAAATGAATTATTTTTATGAATTCTTTTTAAATAAATTATTTTTATGAATTTTTTCTAAATGAATTATTTTTATGAATTCTTTCTAAATGAACTATTTTTATGAATTCTTTTTAAATGAATTATTTTTATGAATTAACCTTTAGATGCATCATTTTTGTGAAAAGGTAAGAAAAAGTAACAAGACTTGATTTCAATATATACTGCATTGTCAGTGTAATATATTTTGTATCATTTTTATATGATGTCAGAATATGTTCATTGTCAGTGTAATATATTTTGTGTTGTTTTTATATGATGTCAGTATATGTTCATTGTCAGTATAATATATTTTAAGTTGTTCAAATGTACAACACATTTTGACTTGTTCTCACTGAGCTACATAAAAACATGTACGTTACAGTACCAAACATGTTCCTGCAACACACCTAAAAGTTAAATAATTAATATTAAACCAACAAATTCATCGAATCTCACCCTATTCCAAATTAATGTACGTAATTGGAAACCCAATTGAACCGCCGGTTTTCTGTTTCAGGTGGAGAATCGATTGGATCGAAGCCCCTGAAAATCGATGATATCGGAGAGTAGAAACGTTGTTACGCTTTTCAGAGTTTAAGTTCCGTTGTCGAAGCTGTTTTGTTAGGAAGATCGGTAAGCTCTCACCGATCGAACGAACCGATAAAGTCTGTCGGAGTTCATTGATAGGATGGAAACGAGGTTACGATCGCACGAGTTAGAAGCGTCGAAGAAACGCGAACGCATGAAATACGTGGTTCGAACGATATTCGTCGGGAAGCGGTAATCCGATCGGACGATGTTGCAGAGTGACGCGTTAAAACGTTAGCCGAGGTTAGAATGAAATGGTTAATCGCGCGTGCACGCTGGAAAAATCGATCGAGAATCACGGTCGAAACGATACAGTCAATTAAATCTCGACTCTATTAAATTTAAGCAGCGTTCGATGCACGCCCGCACAATGAGATAGTACCGATGGCAAGATTACTAGCGAGTAATCGGAACCCCGGAATAATAAAGCCAATTAAAAGTGTCAATCGATAATCGATAGATCGTTTTCGGAGGGCACAGAGAGAGAAAGAGAGCGAACGATGGCGACGATACCGCGGAGACGTCGACAACGATGGCGTGGTCTGTTCGCGACCGCGTACCTCTGCGCTTTCCTCTTCTGCTTCAACGGAATCACCGCTCAGAAACCGATCAATCTCGGCGGTGTGAAGAGACGGGACGTCTACATCGCCGGCTTCTTTCCGTACGGCAGCCACGTGCCCGAGAGCCACATCGGCCGGGGCGTTATGCCCTCCGTCAAGCTCGCCGTCGATCACATTAACGAGGATCCCTCCGTGCTCAGAAACTATCGCCTGCACATGTGGTGGAACGACACTGAGGTGAGTACCTTACCTCTTCCATCGACGACCCTCGACATCTGACTTACTCTCTTATCGAGAACTACTCACACTTCTAATTTATGGGCTGCGTGTTTTAGGGATGTAACCGAGAGTCGAAAAAATCGATTTTTTTTTTTTTCAAGATAAAGCGATTTGTAAAAAATTCTGGATAAATGAATTATTTTTATGAGTTATTTTAATGAGGCCTTTTTAAATGAAACATTTTTATGAATTCCTTTGATGAATTCTTTTTAAATGAATTATTTTTATGAATTCTTTATAAACGAATTATTTTTATGAATTCTTACTAAATGAATTATTTTTAGGAATTATTTTAATGAGACCTTTTTAAATGAACTATTTTAATGAGGCCTTTTTAAATGAACTATTTTTATGAATTCCTTTGATGAATTCTTTTTAAATGAATTATTTTTGTGAATTCTTTCTAAATGAATTATTTTTATGAATTATTTTTATGAATTCTTACTAAATGAATTATTTTTATGAATTTCTTTGATGAATTCTTTTTAAATGAATTATTTTTATGAATTATTTTTATGAATTCTTTATAAACGAATTATTTTTATGAATTCTTACTAAATGAATTATTTTTAAGAATTCTTTTTAAATAAATTATTTTTATGAATTCTTTCTAAATGAATTATTTTTATGAATTCTTTATAAATGAATTATTTTTGTGAATTGTTTTTAAGTGAATTTTTTTGATGAATTCTTTCTAAATGAATTATTTTTATGAATTCTTTGTAAATAAATTATTTTTATGAATTTTCTAAATGAAAAATCGATTTAAAATGTGTAATTCATATAATTGATTATTTTTCCACTTCCCTAGCGTATTTTACCCCTACATAACCCACTATGACACTGTACCGAATGTATCCTTATACCGAAACGAAGATAATACGTTTTCAGTAATAGTCCGTCTAACAGAGATAAATCAGAGAGAGATCGGAATGATAGATAAGTTGAAAAACACGTGATTTTTAGGTAACAATTCCGGGCTAATAATTCGATTGATGCCGGGTGAATTGATACGGTTAAAATTGACCTCGGAACGTAACCTTACTCGTTTAATTTATTTTTGTTTTACATATTCATCAGATTCGTTCGCGGTGCACCGAGCATTACCGGAAAACGTATTATGCATGAATTCTCCGTAAAATCAATTTATTCGTTATCGTGCTAGCCGCGACCGGTTTACACGTTGCATGCAAAAATATCAGCTCGAATAACGGACGCAATTTATTCTCGGTGTGTTTCGCCTAGACCACGCGATACCATCAACCGTGAAAAGCGACGCTCAAAATTACGCAAATGCCGCTGTCTTGTCGCGGAAAAATTCTTGCGAGAAATGGAAGGTGAACGGCTGCTTGCGGTAGCTTGAAACCACGGTGAATTAACTCCATGAAAACATTGAATTTATCTTCAAGGTTCCGAATTTATCTTCAAGGTACGGAATTTATTTCGAAGGTACCGAATTTAAACTTGAAAATACCGAATTTAAACTTGAAGGTACCGAATTTAAACTTGAAAATACCGAATTTAACTCCGAAAGTACCGCATTCCGTTTAAAGAGAATTGATTTCTTCTTCTTCCTATGAAGGCCTAAACATTCGATAGGAACGATTTTCGATTCCTGGTAGAATTACCCCGAAATGAAGGTTTCTTCGATTGAAAGGTCGGTTCGAGTCTTAATATTCTACCGAGGCCAATATTCAGCTACGATCGTGGCAATCAATTTTTTAAATTTCACCCTCCCGATCGACGTATCGTCCATGCGAACTAAACGTCACACTTGACTTTTTAAGGATATGGGTCAGTAGATCTCGAAGAACTGCTTCATAAAATAGTAGCGAAAGTAAGGGAATGCTGTTTCCGACAAAAACATTACCACAGTTTTTTTTTGTTCGATGACCAGGAGCTTTGGAATAAAGGGTATAGCCAGATAAGGTAGTCAAATGTGCCCTTGAGTCGATTTAGAAACCCAACTCGTCAGTCGATAGCATATCCAAAAAAAACATCTCACACCAAGTTTCAACCTCCTATCTCATTCGTGGGGGTAGTAAAAGGGAAAAAACGAAATTCCGGTTTTTGGCCCTTTTTGCCTATTTAATGTCGTTCAAAAATTCTGAAAAAATTCTAAAACATGGAGGACCATATAGCGCATATTATAGAATTTTTTCAGATTTTTTGATTATAAATTGTAGTCATGAAAAATCAAAAACCGAAAAAAAATCCGAAAAATTGCGATTTTTTAGTGAAGATGTCGGAGCACTACTTTTATATTAATGTGGTAGTTAGGTATTAGTATAACTATTATTCTCTAATTTTTTCAGATTTTTCGGTGAGGTGCGCCGTAGTTAAAAAAATCAAAAACCGATTTTTTCCCGCGAAAAACCAACTTCTGCTTGGAATTTTCATGTCATTTTCCCATAAAAGATGCATTAAGCTATTTTAAGAGGATTCACGTTCGTACAATTGATTTTGAATTACAACAATGAAATTAACATAATTAATTAGTTTTATGCTATGTTCTTTATATACTTAAATGTTTAACGGTCTTCCAACGAGATTGGTAGCGCAGTGGTTAAGGCGCCTGACTGGTAAACCGCTGCATAGTCTTTTTGGCGCAGGTTCGATCCCGCCTGAACTTATATATTTTTTTTCTTTTTTCTTTTCTTTCAATTATTATTTTTTTTCATTCTAATTATATAGCAATGGATACTGCTTATTTAAAAATATTTTTAATACATTTTAAGTATATTTCAAGGTTTGTTTTTTTTTTAACTTGAAAAACTATGACAACTTTAAATTCATATAAAAATGATTACGGAACATTTTGACCACATATCTTAATTGCGCTATGATTTTATGTTTTTTCAGTTAAGTACCTTTATTAGTCCAATTTTCAAATATTTCATTTCTGGTAACTAAGTAGTAGAGGTCTGTCGACTACTTATTGTTATAGGTATTTTGTTAATCTTGATTAGTTGAAGATTGGCTTTTCCCTAACCAGGTTGACTTGATGTTTGAAAAATGGATAATTCAGTTCATCCTTGAAATAATTGCGATGTACAATATTAAGCAAGTGATATCTGTTACAAATGAAGACAACAATGACGATTGATACACTCAACATAGTATTTCTTCAACAATGGAAAGTGATACGTTATGAAAAATAAAATGTAAAAAAATAAAAATATATAAAATCGTAACACAATTAAGACACGTAATTAAAAATTATAATTACTTAAGTTTACTCCAAATTATTTTTATTTCAATAGGCAATGGGGGTTTTAGTGGGTAGTTTGCGATTAACGTAGGAGTCCCATACTAGTCTAAGAACATAAAGATTGTGTGGAAATGTCTTTCCCCCACTGAAAAAAAAACAAACCTTGAAATATCCCTAAAAAGTATTAACAATGTTTTTAAATAAGTAGTATTCATTGCTATATAATTAGAATGAAAAAAATTAATAATTGAAAGAAAAAAAATGAAAAAAAAATATATAAGTTCAGGCGGGATCGAACTTGCGCCAAAAAGAACGTGGAGCGGTTTACCAGTCAGACGCCTTAACCGCTGCGCTACCGATCTCGTTGGAAGCCCATTAAACATTTAAGTATATAAAGAACATAGCATAAAACTAATTAATTATGTTCATTTCATTGTTGTAATTCAAAATCAATTGTGCGAATGTGAATCCTCTTAAAATAGCCTAATGCATCTTTTATGGGAAACTGACATAAAAATTCCAAGCAGAAGTTGGTTTTTCGCGCGAAAAAATCGGTTTTTGATTTTTTTAACTACGGCGCACCTCACCGAAAAATCTGAAAAAATTAGAGAATAATAGTTATACTAATACCTAACTACCATATTAATATAAAAGTAGTGCTCCGACATCTTCACTAAAAATTCGCAATTTTTCGGATTTTTTTTCGGTTTTTGATTTTTCATGACTACAATTTATAATCAAAAAATCTGAAAAAATTCTATAATATGCGCTATATAGTCCTCCATGTTTTAGAATTTTTTCAGAATTTTTGAACGACATTAAATAGGCAAAAAGGGCCAAAAACCGGAATTTCGTTTTTTCCCTTTTACTACCCCCACGAATGAGATAGGGGGTTGAAACTTGGCGTGAGATGTTTTTTTTGGATATGCTATCGACTGACGAGTTGGGTTTCTAAATCGACTCAAGGGCACATTTGACTACCTTATCCGGCTATACCCTTTGGGGAACGTTGGAGGAGTCGTTGAAAAACAACTCCGTAAATCTCTGCGATCTTTCAACTAATGTATGTTGGAGAAATAGTGGGAGTTTTTAAACAGGGAAGAAAGAATTAGCTATTTTGGAGAGTGTAGTTTATGATCACTGCTGTGGTTTTATAGACAGGAGGTATTTTAGAGAGATAGTATAGTGGTTGCGCAAAAAGGAGGTACTTTAGAGAGACAGTATAGTAGTCGTACAAAAAAGAGATACTTTAAAGAGACACTATAGTGGTTATACAAAAAAGAGGTACTTTAAAGAGCTACCATAGTGATTACACAAAAAAGAGGTAGTTTAGAGAGCCAGCATAGTGATTATACAAAAAAGAGGTCCTTTAGAGAGCCACCATAGTGGTCGTAGAGAAAGGAAGCACTTTAGAGAGACACTATAGTGATTATACAAAAAAGAGGAACTTTAGAGAGCCACTATAGTAATTATACAAAAAAGAGGTACTTTAGAGAGCCACCATAGTGGTTGTAGAGAAAGGAAGCACTTTAGAGAGACACTATAGTGATTATACAAAAAAGGGGTACTTTAGAGAGCCACTATAGTGATTATACAAAAAAGAGGTACTTTAGAGAGCCACTATAGTGGACGTAGAGAGGCAAGGTTTTAGGAAGAGCGACTATAGTCATCCTAGAGATGCAAGGTCTTATAGAGAGCCACTAAAGTGATCCTACTGAGGCAAGGTTTTAGGGAGAGCCACTATAGTGATTGTGGAGAGTCAAGGTTTTAGGGAGAGCCACTATAGTGATTGTGGAGAGTCAAGGTTTTAGGGAGAGCCACTATAGTGGTTGTGGAGTGTCAAGGTTTTAGGGAGAGCCACTACAGTGATTGTGGAGAGTCAAGGTTTTAGTTAGAGCCACTATAGTGATTGTGGAGAGTCAAGGTTTTAGGGAGAGCCACTATAGTGGTTGTGGAGTGTCAAGGTTTTAGGGAGAGCCACTATAGTGACTGTGGAGAGTCAAGGCTCTAAGGAGAGCCACTATAGTGGTTGTGGAGTGTCAAGGTTTTAGGAAGAGCCACTATAGTGGTTGTGGAGTGTCAAGGTTTTAGGGAGAGCCACTATAGCGGTTGTGGAGTGTCAAGGTTTTAGGGAGAGCCACTATAGTGACTGTGGAGAGTCAAGGTTCTAAGGAGAGCTACCATAGTGGTTGTAGAGAGGCAAGGTATTAGGGAGAGCCACTATAGTGATCCTAGAGAGGCAAGGTATTAGGGAGAGCCACTATAGTGATTGTGGAGAGTCAAGATTTTAGGGAGAGCCATTATAGTGATTATGGAGAGTCAAGGTTCTAAGGAGAGCTACTATAGTGGTTGTAGAGAGGCAAGGTATCAGGGAGAGCCACTATAGTGATTGTGGAGAGTCAAGGTTTTAGGGAGAGCCACTAGAGTGATTGTGGAGAGTCAAGGTTCTAAGGAGAGCCACTATAGTGATTGTGGAGAGTCAAGGTTCTAAGGAGAGCTACTATAGTGGTTGTAGAGAGGCAAGGTATCAGGGAGAGCCACTATAGTGATCCTAGAGAGGCAAGATATTAGGGAGAGCCACTATAGTGGTTGTGGAGAGTCAAGGTTTTAGGGAGAGCCACTGTAGTGGTTGTGGAGAGTAAGAGTATTAGGGAGAGCCACCATAGCAATCATAAAGCTTGTAGAATCCCTATAACGTTCCAATCTACTCATAGCTGCTCTCAAACCACTATACTGTCCATAAAGAGAAAAGCTATTCACTAAAGCCACTATAGTGATCCTCGACAAAGAAGCTACTCCCAAAATCTACTATAGTGCTCACAAACCTTGTAGTGCTCACAAACCCTACACCTTCACAATCTGCTCACTAATTCGAAAACCTCCACAGCCGCCATAAAGAGACTAAATATTCGAAGAGACAAACAACTCATAAGTGCCTCCACAGTAATCAAATTAAAAACCACAAAATTATTTTGCAAAAACTTAATTTGTACCACCTTAAAATTGAATGTACCATAATTTCCATTAACGGACCAAACTTCCTTTCCCCTCGTTGATCTCAATGCAGTAAATATCGTTGTCTCTACGGGACCTCTCGAGTAGCGGAACAAATTCAGCAGCAAATATGCTAATGAGCGGTGCTTAAACGAATCTCCCAGCAAATTTAAGCGATTTCGGATAGCAGAAGAGTTTATCGCCTTTCAGAAATGTTAGAAATGTTGGACCACTCGATAAACTTTCGTCTTCGATGAAAATAATTGACGCTTTCCGGGTAACGATGTTAATCGATATAAAAAGAGAGAGCACTCAACGTGCCTCGTGGAGAGTTTACCGTGTCGTTTAAGTCGATGTTCCCTCGATAGGGCGTCGGTATAATTCGTTCGTTAATCGTTCGCTTCTCAAAACGTTTATATTCGGAATATCTCTTCGTTTCAATATCAGGTTTTTATGTCGTGTGCACGTACGACGCGTTAATTAACTCGAAAACGTTCGTCCGAGTGGACGAAAGGATGCTTTATTTCCGGGGAAATAAATCAGTTCGAAAGAGAGAAAAACAGGAGATTTTGTAAGGTGGATCGATCGAGTTTCGTCCATTTTTGCACCGGTACCGGGAAAAAGTCTAATTTCGTCGTTATCGTGCTTCCATTTATTTTCGCTTCCGAGACAAGTTACTCGGCCAAAGAACACGTCCGTACATCCACCGATTTTCACCGTTTCGAATAAAAGAAAATCTGTTAAGAAGGAGAAAGCTTTCGCGACAACGTCAGAGGTTCAGAAGAGGTACGCTATAAATAACCCGTCTCGTATCTGAAATCAATGGCTTTACGCTAAAACGTAGTTGAACGTAATTGAAATAATACTTGATCCAGATTATTAGACCGGTCATCGATTCCCTGTCCAGAATATTCCAAAAATCGCCTGTAAATAGACATTAACGGATTGAAACGTTGAACGAGATAGATTATTGTCCGGGATGAATCAGCGCTTTCGTAGGACCAGCATTTCCTGTTCGATCGAAGATAAGGGCTAAAAGAATGGTTCGCAAACGCTGATTCCCTCGGTGATACGAGAATTCTATTTGCGATCGATTTTTCTTCAAACTGTTTACATCATTCGACTGTTATTTATCAACGATTTAATTGCTTTCGTTTCCGAACGAACAACTTCTTGCGCAAAATGGCGACGAAACTTAACCTCTCGAACGATACGGAAAACTGTATTCATTTATTGGAACTTGATTTGTGATTTTCTTAAAGCATCAAAGATATGTAATTGATGTTAAACGATTAAAAAAAAGTCGAATGTTATGTTTAGGATACTTGCGTTAAATTAGAGCTTCAATCGTAGGACGCCATCTTGAATACAGACGTTGCTACATCTTCGAAAATTAATAATATGTAACAATAGGAAAATTAATACATACAAACAAGTTAAAACAGACATTAAAATGAGAAGATCTGATAATTTTTCCACTGTGTTTTATTTAAAATAATTTCTATTATAGTATTAATAAATTATTTTATAAGTGGAGGCCGCCATCTTGAATTCAGGTGTTGTTACACCTCGGAAAATTAAAAATATATAACAATAAGAAAATTACACGTACTAACAAGTTAAAATACATGTTAAAACAAGAAGAACTGATAATTTGTCCACTGTGTTTTGTTATTCATAATTATTTCTATTACAGTATTAATAAATAATTTTATAAGTAGAGGCCGCCATCTTGAATACAAGTACTGTAATACATTCGATCTTCACAAGAATATAAACCAGCATTAACAAGTTAAAATTAACGTACATAAAAATGAGAAGACCCAACTTTTCCATAATGTTTTATTTATAATAATTTCTATTATAGCATTAACAAATAACTTTATAGCTAAAAAGCTGATTACCTTGTTTAAACCAGTATAAAATTTCATCTGAAATATAATTGATGTATCTATTATACTGCAAGCGAAGGGGTCATAAAACAATTACGAAGCAAACACGACGCGGAAAATGCGTTTGAATTATCGAGAGAATTACATTTGTTTTCGGCAGCGGATCAACGTTGACCCGGCAGGAAATTTATATCGCGAACCAGTTCCAGAGACGTAGAGAAGTGAAACGTTATCGAACGGCAGCGAACTTTTCGAGTGGAAGAGGTAAATGAATCGCGTCTCGTTCGCTGAGCATCCGTGCATAAACACCCTGTCTAATTTGGAATTTATCGAATCGCGATTTTCGTTCGACGTTTATGGAAATTTCCGAATGGAAATTCTTTCTGTTTTTCTTCCGTGATGTCTGACGCAGCGTCCTTTGCGCCCCTTTACGTACAATTGGATCAACAAAACGAAATTCGTTGCGAGTTTGACGCGAAACCGATATTCCATTAAGGTGAAATACCTCGGACTACAAAATCGATCTAGCTGGACTGTAATAGTGCTTTAGCGCACGTGGCGCATTGAAAAACGTTTTCCCGTATTCGGCGATTCTAGACTATTACCCTTCGTGCTCCATTAATCGTCAAGAATAATGTAAGAGAATTAAAACGCGTGAAATTTGAGAGTATATATCCCTTGCTATTTGTCTGCTGTCAAGACTCGTATAACAACCAAAATTTATATTTTATGCGATTAAAGTTGTGGTGGTTTTTGCGTTTACCGCTAGGTGGTGCAGGAGACGTACTTTCTCGCTGGTACTCGAGGAGCAATCGTACACAGTACGTAACTTTTACATACTTCTATAGTAATTTTTCTAATTTAAGGAAGACTGCGATATCTATTGAAACAGCTAGACAAATTTTATGAAGATAGCCAGACAAATTTTGTTAAAATAGCCAGACAAATTTTATGAATATAGTCAGACAAATTCTATTAAAATAGCCAGACAAATTTTGTGAAGATAGTCAGACAAATTTTATGAATATAGTCAGACAAATTCTATTAAAATAGCCAGATAAATTTTGTGAAGACAGTCAGACAAATTCTATTAAAATAGCCAGGCAAATTTTATGAAGACAGTCAGACAAATTCTATTAAAATAGCCAGACAAATTTTATGAAGATAGTCAGACAAATTCTATTAAATTAGCCAGACAAGTTCTATTAAAACAATCTGAAATTTCTAAAATTAATTATAACTAGTGATGAGACTCAATGCAAAATTTTGACTCAACTGAAAACCACTTCGATTGAAAATATCAGTCATTCACGATGTTAAAAATTTCATAGCTGGAAAGAGCAACCTGACCCCATTGTTCCGCTTTGCATCGACGCTTTCATCGAAAGCCGGAATTCTTATAAATAATTTTTCATCGAAACACATCGCTTGACCAAATTACTTTTGAGAAAGTTTACGAAACTTGCCCTTGGAGAACGTGTCAGAAAGTTGGAAGACGTATCGAGGCCTAAAAGCACGTGGAAAAAGCGTTCACGGGGAACCGAAATGCGGTGGAAGAAAAGGGGATCTCGGACGTGATCGATCCGCGGATAATCGCGACCTACAGTCGACCAATAACGGCGCATCTTTTCGTGAAGGAATCTGAATCTTTCTTTTACCTGCTCGACGTTGATAAATTAGCCCATTTGCAAGGAATACTAATCAGAAACTTTACACCTTAAGCATCGTGTCTTCTCTCGATTACCTGTTAAGCATTTCAGCTAGAATTTGAATAATTTCATCGTTCGGAAAATTATTTTATTTTTCAAGGATTTGCAGTTCTGGTAATTTCTGCATTCGTAAAATTATTTTAGTTTTTAAGGTTTTGCTTCAGTTCTTTGGAATTTTAATAATTTATGCACTTGTAAAATTATTTTATTGTTTAAAGATTTGCTTTAGTTCTTTGGGATTTTAATAATTTATGCATTGGTAAAATTATTTTATTGTTTAAGAATTTGCTACAGTTCTTTGGGGTTTTAATAATTTCTCCATTTGTAAAATTATTTTATTGTTTCAGAATTTTCTTCAGTTCTTTGGAATTTTAATAATTTATGGATTCGTAAAATTATTTTATTGTTTCAGAATTTGCTACAGTTCTTTGTAGTTTTAATAATTTCTCCATTTGTAAAATTATTTTAGTGTTTAAGGTTTTGCTTCAGTTTTCTGCAATTTTAATAATTTCTCCATTTATAAAATTATTTTATTGTTTAAAGATTTGCTCCATTTCTTCAGAGTTCTAATAATTTCTTCATTTATAAAATTATTTTATCGTTTCAGAATTTGCTTCAGTTCTTTGCAATTTTAATAATTTCTCCATTTATAAAATTATTTTGTTGTCTGAAGTTTTGCTTCATTTCTTCAGAGTTTTAATAATTTCTCCATTTATAAAATTATTTTGTTGTTTGAAGTTTTGCTTCATTTCTTCAGAGTTTTAATAATTTCTTCATTTATAAAATTATTTTACTGTTTCAGAATTTGCTTCAGTTCTTTGCAGTTTTAATAATTTCTCCATTTATAAAATTATTTTATTGTTTGAAGATTTGCTTCATTTCCCCAGAGTTCTAATAATCTCTTCATTTATAAAATCATTTCATTGCTTCAGAATTTGCTTCAGTTCTCTGCAGTTTTAATGATTTCTCCATTTATAAAATTATTTTATTGTTTGAAGATTTGCTTCATTTCCCCAGAGTTGTAATAATTTCTTCATTCGTAAAATTACGTGTAATGTTTAATGTGGGTCCCTTTACGGGCTAAGGCGTTGTAAATCGTAATATAGAAATTAAAAATTCAGAACACAATTTCACGCAGCCCTTGAACAATCTCTGCGGGAGGTATTCGAGAAGAGGAAACGGTTAGTTTGTCGCGTAGAGGGACCAAATTCAGTGTGGCGGTGAAAATGCGTTATATCTAAGGTGAAGTTGTGCTAGGAAGTATCCAAAGGGAGCCGGTGTAAGTCTGGTGTAATTAATTCGGAAAGAAAATTGATAAAGCGAATGAGCAGGATAAGCGTAATGGGATGAAGCAAAGAGTGAAAGAGATGGAAGGAAGAGAAGGGTGAAGAGAGAAAGAGAGCTCACCTTGACTCAGTGGCTGTGCAGTATCGATCCGTCGGGTAAACTCGCTAATATAATTGTCTCTCTACCGCAAAAACTAACAGCTAGCTGCGTCGAAACCTTCGTTAATTCATCGGCGTTGACATTCGTCCACGGTCAGATCGAGCGATTTTCTTCTCGACTGAACTTTAATCGCTCGACAAACGATGGGCGCGAATTCGCGAACCCTGGCGTTTAATCGATCGCCCTAACTTTGCGACGAATGAAAATGACCGATTTACTCGCGATTAAAGAACGAACAAAGAGAGAAAACGAGAGAGGGTCGTTTAAACGCGGCGAAGTTTACCTTCGGTGAAAATCAGCGATTCCGCGAACTCGCCCGAGAGTAAAAAGAAAATTCACTTTACCGTTTTATAGTCGAAAGCTTAAAAAGTGTCCGGATTAAGTTAGAATTGGCTGGAGGGGGGAGAAGCGTAAACACCGAGCGCGCAGACACGAAACGGCACGAACTGTATAAAAGCGTGCGCTCTTCGCGAAGAAAAAACGAGAAAATAGCGGAAACTCGTTGAAAGACCGATTCGGTGAAGCGACCCGTTTCCCCTTAATTCGATTACTCTGCTTCGATCGTTTAATATTTCACCGGTAAATCGCGATGGATTTTTCAAAAAGAGAAAAACAACTTTGATTCATGGAAGCTGAGACAAATACACGGTGTCTCACAACTAATATAACTCTCTTAGCTGATAAAGTTCGACATTCTGAACAACTTTTTCCTTTGCAAAAATCCGATTTGACGCTTCGTTTCGGAATTATTAACGAGAAACGCTTACAAGAGGTTCCGAAAGATGCAGGGTATCAAGGTTGATTTATAACGTCGAGTTTTTGGGTTGTATAGTGTGTTTGAGTAGTGTAACTGTCTGAGGTGGTAGAGTTTGTGATTCTGAACAACTTTTTCCTTTACAGAAATGCGATTTGAAGCTTCGTTTCGGAATTATTAACGAAAAACGCTTAGAAGAGGTTCCGAAAGATGCAGGGTATCAAGGTTGATTTAAAACGTCGGTTTTCTGGGTTATACAGTGTGTTTAAGTAGTGTAACTGTCTGAGGTGGTAGAGTTTGTGATTCTGAACAACTTTTTCCTTTGCAGAAATGCGATTTGAAGCTTCGTTTCGGAATTATTAACGAAAAACACTTAGAACAGATTCTGAACGCTGCAAGGTATCAAGGTTGATTTATAACGTCGGTTTTCTGGGTTATATAGTGTGTTTGAGTAGTGTAACTGTCTGAGGTGGTAGAATTCGACATTCTGAACAACTTTTTCATCTGCGAAAGTTTAATTGGAAGCTCCGTTTCTGAGTTATTAAGCAAAAATTATTAGAGCGCGTGGTTCACGCATGCGTAGACGCGAGAGCGTAAACCTAGTGACCGCGCATGCGCAAACGCGTGAGCCTCGAACCTACCAACCGCCCATGCGCAGACGTAAAACCTAGCAACCGCGCATGCGCAGTTCTTGCACCCTCACTATTTTTTTAAATAACTCCAAAACGAATCGTCAAATCGCATTTTCGCAAAGGAAAAAGTTGTTCAGAATTTCCAACCCTACAAAATAGACACCTTGTATATGTAATTACGCGTCGCGAACCGGTAGAACTCCGGACGCGCTTTACATGCATGCATGCACGCGCGTACATCGTCGGTCAAAAGTTCGAGGCCGACCAGGCTTTACCGAGCTTCCGTAAGATAAATTGCCTCGTGTTTAGATCTATCGTTCTTCCGACGTATATACCGACCAGCGGACCGATTCCACCTATTTTACGAGCAAGCCGGAAACGAGAACGAGTTACCTTCTTGTCGTTGATAAATAAAACTCGGATACGCGTAACGCGTTTATTCAACAAAATATTTACTGGATTTTTTGCGTATCGCTAATTATCTCGTGTCCGCTGTTCCGAGCTTCGTTATCGAAATCGATTTGTAGCTGGGAAGTTTCGATAGGTCAGTAAGTTGTAAAAGTTCGATGCGACAGAGAATTTCTCGTAGGAGGAAAATTCTTTTCGACGAGCTGAAGGGTCATCTTACATAGAAAGATACACGCGTTTCAATGGAAATTACGCTTACGTAAAGAGTCTTTGCAGACCTTTCAAACCCGTGACCGAAGGAATCGAAAAACTCAACGAGGTACTCGAAAAGAGACCTCTCTGAAATTTGTTCGCGTAACACGGTTCTCATTAGCGACGGCGGATCGAATACGTTTAATTATGAATTATTCGATTATTCCTTGGCCGAACGCGCTCGACTATTTATTCGGGCGGACTCGCGTTCTCCATTTGTAACGAGCCCTCTCGTAATATCGGTTATTGTTTACTGCTTCCGAATAAACAAGTACGTTGTATTTATCGCGCTTTCATCGGTTACGAATCGATAATTAATTAATAAAATTGTTATCGTACAAATTTGACGAGAACGTATCGCGTTTCAGCAACGTCTGGCCATTTCGCTGTCCTCTCGGCTTTTCTCTACTTTATAGCTTTCCACCGCTCTTTCCCCGGCTTTGTTTCTTTCCCTTTTTCCAACTTGTCCAATAACTTTTAGTTAACCCCGTTAGCAAGACGTTCCGTCCTCTTTGTTCCTGCACTTTAATCTCCACGCTTGAAACTCGTCGTCGGCGAAACGGTATAAAACTCCAGCGATCTTTTTTCCCCGGCGTTGAATTTCGTCCGTTTACTTTACCGGAACGCGTATTTCCCTTCGTTCCGACGGGTTAAAATTGACCAACGATCTTGCGTACCGATACAGTTCGTCGATACGGGAAATGGAAAACTGGAGAACGTTTAACGTTTTCCGATCGTCGCTGCATCGAAGCACTCGTGAAATCGTTGTAACGAGTACCGAAACTATCGTCCTCGGAGTCCAACGCTAATTGATGTTCGAACCCTGTTTTTCTCTACCGACGCTATTTTCTCCGTCAATGTTGCCCTACCGGTGTTATATCCGTTAATGTATTTGCGATTAATTAAGTTGCAATCGATCGCCAGTGTCGTTACGCCTGGGGACACCGGTTATCAGATAAAGAACGTTTCGAATCACGGTCATTACGCTAAGAAGATTTCTATATCTTGCCTCGGGACCTTCTTCGTTTGTTCCCGTATCAATACCCTACGATTACGTGCATTAAACTCAACATTTCCTTTCTTTGATAACTTCTTCTCTCAAGATTCATTCATTTATGGATATTGTTTGTATTACTTGTTAATTGTTGTAGATGTTTGTTGAAGTGAATGGGAGTGCAATGGGGTTTCGTTAAAGAATTGTGTTGACATTATTTTCGTGGAAATCTTATCAAAGTGGTGGACAGTTTTCTGACAGTGTTTTAGACAGAGTTTCTGCCAAGCTTTGATGTCAACATTTTATGTCAAGCTTTGATGACAGACTTTGATGTCAAGCTTTAATGTTAAGTTTTTATGTCAAGTTTTTATGTCAAGCTTTTATGCCAAGCTTTTATGCCACGCCTTTACTATTTGTTAAGCTTTTATTTCAAGCTTGTATGTCAATCTTTTATGTCAAGCTTTCATGTCAATCTTTTCTGTCAATCTTTAATGTCAGTTGGCTCTATCAATCTTTTATGTCAATTTGTTCTGTCAATCTTTTATGTCAAGCCTTTATATCAATCTTTTATGTCAATCTTTTATGTCAAGCTTTAATGTCAAGCTTTAATGTCAAGCTTTTATGTCAAGCTTTGATGTCAAACTTTGATGTCAAACTTTGATGTCAATCTTTTATGTCAAGTTTTTATGTCAAGCTTTTATGTCAAGCTTTTATGTCAATCTTGTATGTCAAGCTTTTATGTCATTCTTTTATGTCAAGCTTTTATGTCAATCTTTTATGTCAATCTTTTATGTCAAGCTTTTATGTCAATCTTGTATGTCAATCTTTTATGTCAAGCTTTTATGTCAATCTTGTATGTCAATCTTTTATATCAAGCTTTTATGTCATTCTTTTATGTCAATCTTTTCTGTCAGTCTTAAGTGTCGATCTTAAGTGGTAGTCTTAAATGTCAGGCTTATGTGTCAGTCTTACCTGTAAGTTTTTTTCTGTCAACCTTAACTGTCAGTCTTAACTGTCAGTCTTAACTGTCAGTCTTAATTGTCAGTCTTTTCTGTCAGTCTTTTCTGTCAGTCTTAACTGTCAGTCTTAACTGTCAGTCTTAATTGTCAGTCTTTTCTGTCAGTCTTAATTGTCAGTCTTTTCTGTCAGTCTTAACTGTCAGTCTTAACTGTCAGTCTTAACTGTCAGTCTTTTCTGTCAGTCTTAACTGTCAGTCTTTTCTGTCAGTCTTAACTGTCAGTCTTTTCTGTCAGTCTTTTCTGTCAGTTTTAACTGTCAGTCTTTTCTGTCAGTCTTTTCTGTCAGTCTTAAGTGTCAGTCTTAAAAAGATGAGAACGTCTATAATTTCTTTTATAATAACATGTTTAGTTATGCAAAGTATATGTATTATGAATTGCATTATAGTATACGATGTTTAAAGTGCAACATCGCAAAGAACGTTCCATCGATAAGTTTGTACCTTTTATCAACGATCGCATCATCCGATTTTAGGATGAGCCGACGTTCAAAAGATCCTAGTTCAAATAAATTCTTAACCGGATCAAAATTCCTTTGACGGAATAAAGTTGCCGTCGGATCGATAGCTCGCTATAAAGTTTTTATTTGCAACACGTATCGCTTCCCATGCTATCGGCGTTTCGAGACACCGGTTCTTTCCGTACATTGTTCGTTTTCGACGCGTGGCAACGATGCGGCGATTATAGTACACCTAAGAGCATGATTTACGACGTGAATCTTTGAGGATAACCTTCGTAGGCGACAGAAGTTGCATTCTTGCCCTTTTAAAGTTCGAGTGGCCGATCAATTTGTCGTTGGAAGCTCGTTATGGAAGAGCTGTACGGTTCAGCGACGATACTGGCAGACTAAGCAAGGCGATCGAGCAAAAACCTTTCGTATCGTTATTCCAAAGGATTCCCCGATGATTAACGATCCTCCGTGACTCGTTTGCCTAAGCGCGTTCTTGCCTTCTGTCGAAAAGCCGAGCTTCGATGGCCGCTATTAAGATTTAAGCAAATAGCTCTCGAGCGGAAGAAGCGGAGAGATTCGTACTCGACCGAAGACGATTCGAGTCGCTCTCGATCACGAAATAGAAACTTTCAAGACCTCGAGAACTCGGTACTCGGCGCGGGTACGCGGCCACTTAAACGCTCGCGCGAGCCGGCGGCTTAAAAACCGTCTGAAAAATCTTGAAACTTTTTCGAGGGTTCTGAGACGCGAAAATTGTACACGGTAGATAAGCCGAAAAGGAACTCGCAAGAAAATAATTGCCACGGTACGACACCGGATCTTCCTCGAATTTCAGATTCGTCCGACGTTCGACGATTTATTCGAGCAGGTTACGTGACCGAATTGTTGGAAAAGTTGCGACAATGAGCATCGAATGCCCATCTGGTCGATATATACCTCGAACGATTATCCTTCTATCCCGTCCTTTTACCCCCGGTGCCGTGGCCACGCCGGTCCTTCCGTTCGCTCGGAGTGAGATGTTTGCGATAGAATTTGAAAGTTCAACCCCGTCGAGGGTTTCGGTCCTTTCCAACCTCTCATCCACTTCACCCTTCGCTGTTATGTGCCGCTTTAACTCCACTCGTTCGCCTAGTTCTCCACTCCTCTCTTCGCCGTTCGGAAGCTGGATTTAAAGGGATGCTCGAAAGGAATCCTCTCGTTCCTTTCTCTCAGCCTCTCCCGGCTTTCCTCCTTTCTTTTTCCACTAGTCGAAATGTGCCGAATTTCCAACGAGATACGGAACGTTCAAATAGCTCGGCAATTTGTTTTACTATAGCGTGACGCAACTTTGACGCACATCTGACGTAACCGTAACGCATTTATAACGCATTGCTGACGCACTCGTGACGCACCGGAGGCGCTAATGACGTAGATATGACGCATTCGTAATTTAAATTGTGACGCACTTCTGACGGACATCGAAGGAACCCGTGACGCACCTATGACGCACCCGTAATTCATTCGTGACGCACCCGAAACTAACGCATGACACACTCCACACGCATTCGTAATTCACGCGTGACGCATTCCTGACGCACCCGAATCCCACGCGTGACGCACTCCTGACGCATTCGTAATTCACGCGTGACGCATTCCTGACGCACCCGAATCCCACACGTGACGCACTCCTGACACACCCATAATCCACGCGTGACGCACTCCTGACGCACCCATAATCCACGCATGACGCACTCCTGACGCATTAGTAATCCACTCGTGACGCACTCCTGATGCACCCATAATCTACACGCGACGCACCCTTGACGCACCTATAATCCATCCGTGACGCACTCCTGACGCACCCATGACGCGCCCCTAAGACACCCATGACGCACCTCTGACGCATCCGTAATGCACTCGTGACACACTCCTGACGCACTCGTACAGGCGGCCCTCGACTTTCGCACATTCTACTTTGGCACATTTTTAAAGGTTCAATTGTTAGGTTAGGCTACTCGCGACGTAAGTTTGACACAACCTTGACGCACCTCTGACGCACATCTGATGCATCCATGATGAATCTTCGAAGCACCCCTAACGCACATTACAATTCGTATACCGACTCGTATTTTCACTGCAGCGTGAATTCGATCCTGATTATAATCTGCATAATTGCGGCTCGTTGAATGTACAATGTTTCATCAGTTGCCTCCATGTTGGGAATAATTAGCTTCGAGAAGCCTTTCACGTTTAGATCGAACCTTTAGATCGTACATTTGTTTTTAAAGATACCTATTTAATGTGAATAAATTCTACGGCTACATCTTCAATAGCTGAATTGTCCAGAAAATTGGAGGTTGAAATTGTTGGAATCGATCACCATGATCGAAACTTGATATTCGCGATAAATTTTGAGCGAAAAATCGAGCGTAGACCGTCCGCGTATCCTCGATATTAAACGCACTCGGATTTACGACGTTCTAATTATACCATTGCTCGTTAGATAATACAAATCCCGGCTTTACGTCGGGGGACCAGCTTTCCATGCTACGTAATTATGGACGTTTTAATTGACGGGGAAATTCAATTATGCTCGCCGCGCTCGCGATACACAATACGTTTAGCGAAAGCATACCCGCGCGGTTTAGAAACAGTTAAATGCTCTTTTGCTCTCGTAATCGGCGTATCAAGTATTCGAGAAGAACAAACACAAAACGAGGTGTACGCTTTAAAGCAAGAAAGAGTATCGACGGGAAGCACACCTGCAGGATACGCGAAACTTACTGGAGAATACGTATAGAGAACATTATCTGGAAGCGTTATACGTTAACGGTGACGTACTGCCTTTATCGCGGTAACGTGACTCTCTTGGACTAACCTTTTCGTCTTCGTCGGAATACGGTTCGACCTCGATAGCTTTTAACCATGGAAAAATTTCTTAGCATATTTTTTTTCGAATTGTTTAAAGAGATAATTTAAGAGATAATTCTGTTCATAGACGCCATTTTGTTTAGGCAGGTGCGTCAGTAGGGAGTGACGCAGTCAAAGTAGAGAATTAAAAACGAGACGAAGAATAGATGTTATAAGACAGTTATTACTAGACGAGATAGTAGAGAAGTTAGTATAGAAGAAGACATTTTAAAAAGAAATTGAGAACATAGCTATTTTGATGTAGACATTTAATGTGACCAAACTAGTGTAGCTAAAGTAGAGAGTCAAATGCAAAACAAAATATAAATACTATTAAATCTAATAAATATTATAGACGTATTACTAGACAATAAAATAGATATTACTATACAATCCTAAAAAGAAACATTCAACATAACTAATTTATTGTAATCATCTAATGTAACCAAACACTGTTGCAGCCACAGCAAAGAATCAAAAGCAAAACAAAGTATAAATACTATTAAATCTAATAAATATTATAGACGTATTACTAGACGAGAAAGTAGATATTATTATACAGGAACACATCCTAAAAAGAAACATTCAACATACCCAATTTATGTAAACCTAAATCAAACGCATCAAGTGTGGACGTAAGAACTCGAGTACAACTGCGCATGCGCACAGTAAACAAAATGGCGGCCCAAAAGAATACTTTACCCGTACCAATTTGTTTGTAACAACTATCCTGTAGCTATGTATTTGTATTCTACTACATTGCAGCCTAAGAATACATTTTCTCAATGCATCTTACCTGAAAGTTTGAATCTAAGTGATTTGTAAAACGAAACTTGTTCGAAGAAGGCGAAAGTTGTGAAGTGCGGTTGTCCCGGCAATTACGAGGCTCTCAAAGGCTCGAAATTGTTCGACTTCGAGTAAAGATCGTTGGCGAGATCTGTCTCGTCTCCGAAGTTTGATCAATTTCGAGAGTATTTTCGATCGACAGTAGAGTAATCTCCGCTCGGTGTCAAGCGCGTAGAATGGGCAAACCCTAAAACAAAAGTTTCTGGGATCGATCCGTATAACCGACTGGACCACGAATCGAAGCTCGTGGCCTTTTTAGTTCGAAACTTTCCAGCTTATTTTCTTGGCAACCCTCGGGTTTCGTTACTTACGTTCGGTCCATGTATTACTTATTTCTCGAAATAGTCCGATAAGGGCCGTATTCCCGGGCTTTTCGTTTCGATAACGACCGATATCGTTCCCATAAATATCCGTTCTTTTTCAGCCCGTTTACTTAATTTCGAACGTTTTGCCCGAGCATTTACGAAGGAAAAAACACGTACGAGGCACCATAACAGGGAATAAAATACCGTCGACAGCGGGACGACAAAGTGCATTCGATGAATAAGGAATTAACCGCGCAACTAGCCGGATCCTTCGTTAGCGAATTCCCTTTCAGAGGCTGCGAGCTAATGACAAGCTTTGTCGACGCAAAGAGAAGTATTTAACGCGTTCTTACGGTTTGGTACCGTACGCCTCCGCTGTTGTCCGAAATAACTCCTGATCGACGTAATTTTTGAAACTTTCTAAAAACGTGGCCATTTCACATAGAAGTGAAACGTGGCCATTCGCAGTAATGTTACTGGCGGTTTAAGGATTGCGAAGATCGATGTTTCGAGTAGGCAAAGGAACGCAAAGGGCCGGAATCGTATAAACGTACAAAGGCCGGCTGATTTCAATCGGTAACCACCGTTGCCGAGCGCATCAAGCACGAACTCGTTTCCGAGAGTTAATTATCGGAATGCATCACGCTCCGCGTCGCTGAGACCCGCTTCATTTTTCTCCCGAGAGTATACGGTAATATAAACGCCTCCGCGGTTTCTCTTTGTTTTCTTTTGCACGTGGAAATACGGTTAACGAACGGGTCACCGCACGCTAAAACGATCGCCTCATCGACGATCTCTTCCTGCCCGTTTTCTTTCCGGTTTCTCAACATTTCCCACGAAATTCGATAAAGCTATGCAACGGTCAGAACACCTTCGTTTTATAACCCGTTAAATCGATGCCCGTATTCCACCTTGCATTTTCGTTTAATTCGCAATCACGGGAGCCAAGTTCTATATGTCTCCGCTGGGAAATACGTAACGTGGACCTCGTCCTGGTTACTCATCGCTACTCCAGAGAAATACTGTGGTCTTTCGATTACAATCGTTTAAACTGTCGCGACACTAACGGAGTGGAGACACTCGTCACGAGATAAGCTCTAAGTTGTTGTCCGACTCGAGTGATTGAACGCTTTCAGACGCAGGTGTACGGTTTCTTTATAAAGACTAACTCTATAAAAGTCACTCGAAAGGTGCAACTATTTTTTGACTGATTTACATGTGCACCTCTGGTTTTAATTTTACTGTTTGAGACTTTTTAGAGGAGTCTATTATGCTGCAGGTACTTCACTTTTGGTAAGACAAAACACTTCTTAGGGGTAGAGTTTTGAACAAGGACTGGGTGTCAGGATTAAAGCTTTGTGAAAGGTGGCTAATTTTATTGTAACAATTTTTAATTATTTTTTAAACTAAATCTAAAGTGCTATACATGTGCACCACTAGTTCTAATGTAACAATTTGTAATTATGTTTTTAATTGAATCTACAATACTGCACATATGCATCACTTGTTTCAATATAACGATTTTTAATTATTTTTTTTAACTGCATCTACAGTCTCATACATGTCATACATATACCCATCACTACTTTTAATATAACAATTTTAAATAATTTTTTTTAACTACATCTACAATGTCATACATGTCATACATGTTCTCACCTGTACTTTTAATGTAACAATTTTTAATTATTTTTTTTAACTGCATCTACAGTCTCATACATGTCATACATATACCCATCACTACTTTTAATGTAACAATTTTTAATAACTTTTTTTTAACTGCATCTACAATGTACACGTGCTATATACACCTTAATTATGACAAGTAAAAATGTTTCATAATACCAGAAATATTTTAACTTCCCCCGTCCGTTTTAATATCCTCCCCGAGATTAGCAATGACTGTCACTAGAAAGCAAGGGCTAATACGATGGCACGGGCGGGAAAATTGGCACACCGCCGCGACACATCTTGTCGCTTTGTCAAACGCGTCTGGATGTTTCGATCGAGTTGGTAAATTGTCGCGAAACGTAACTCGTCCCATGCGGGGCCTAATTTAGCTAAATTGTACGATACGTCGAATCGTGTGCGTTAGAGCGACGTCTCTCTCGATAGCTCGTTACGTATTACGATGCTATCGATCCTTTCCGGTGATTACGCGTAAACATATAGACACGTTACACGTGCAACCAATGAGGCGCATACGTTACGCTCGTCATTAAACTGATAACACCAAATTTACCGAACCAACCGAAAAACTGTAGTTGAAATCGGAAGACTTGAACATGAAAAACAACCCTGGGACTTGGTTCACTTCCTCAGGAAAATTTCTTAAGTAATAAAAATCAAAACTACCTAAGTGCTCGTTTATTGTAGAACGAAAAATAAAATGAAAATGAAAATAAATAAGTAATAAATAGTAGAGCATCAAGTGACATGTAGAACTAATTTTTACTTGGACAAAGTATGACAGAAATTTGCATAAAATCACGGCAGTAATATTTTGTAATATGAAATGAAAAATCTGAGAGCAGCCATTTTGAATGGTAGGTAGTTTTAGTATTAAAGGATCACGCTAAGTACGAATGTCTTGTGTCACCTTCTGCTCAAAGAAAATAAAATAGAGAGGTCCTAAAGTATTTTCGAATCACAAGATTTGCTCTGTGAACCCAAACTATTTCTCGAAAAAGAAATAATGGAATTAACATTGTTGGCGATGAAAGAATTCCGAGTGTCAAAGGAAGATCGCAAACGCTTACGTATCGGAATCGATGGAGAGATTTCGCCAATAAAGGAACTGCCGAAACAAAAGCAGTAAAAGCTTGAGTACCCGATACGTTCTGTAACAATAAACGTAATTGATTAACGATATCGACTTTTTGAACTCCGTGGCGAAGATTCCTCCGGAGATAGGAAAAATCAACATCCGAGGTACACGGCGCCAGACTAGACACTCGTACGAGTCACTCACCCTCGCGTAAGTAGTTGTTCGTTAGTACTCGGAAGAAACGTAAGCGAGGAGAGTCTTGGTCGCGTTTAAAGTCGATGTCCACTTAACCCGGATTTCTTTGTCCGCTGTCCGTCAACTTGTCCACTCGTTCTTTTTTTCCCACGACAATTAAACGAGACACCTCGCGAGATGCTCGTTCAATTTTTCGATTGGTCCAAACTTTTGAACAATTTAATCGCTGGAGAGGACAGATGGTCATAAACCGCTAAGAGGCGCAAACGAAGAGCTCCGCGACGTTTGTTCTCCGCTCAAAGTGGATTTTAACTCTGGCCAGAGCAAAGGAAGCGGGTCCAACGCTTTCGTTAGCTTTTCATCGGTAACGTTTGCACAGGGTTCGCTTGCAGAGGCGAAAGTTTAATCTTTGTATGCTTTTTATCGATCGAAAATAATTTTGGTGATGCTAATTATTACACGAAACCTGTAATAAAATTATTATAGTCAGCCATGGTTACAGTTGTGGTTTACGAGAGACGCAGCGTAAAAATGCTCCTTATCTACACTGTCAGAACATTTCTTTTTCGTGCTCTTCACGAGTTTACGAACAGAGGCGCAACGAACTGGCGAGTGCATCCAAACTGGAAGGGAGAGATACCGTTGCTAGCGACGAGATCACGTTTCATCGTTATAGCCGCTACAAAACTGAGATCTTTAGCTTTCGATCGTGCTTAACCGGCTATCTTTGCCGAGCCTCTACATATCCCAACTTACACGTCTCGCAACTTCGGACTTCGTCGATCGGAAACTTTATCCACTCCGTCGTTAATGACGCGGTCGCCATTTTGTGCACTTGATTACATTAGCATTCGCCTTACAAAATTCTACTTTGTTGATCGTCACATTTTTGCTGGTTTGAGATGTTAACAAGTGAGACAAATAATGGACAAATTTTTAGATAAAGGGCTGTGAGTTTCTTAGATGTGCAGTGAGTGCGTAGAGTCGCCATTTTGTTTTAGTACAGACATTTTGTTTATATTAGCTTCTTACACTTTTCGAAATTCAATTTTATTAAACGTGCGATATTTTTGCAAATTTGAGATGTTAAATCAGACAAATGTTAGACAAACTTGAAGATAAAGTTTGTGATGTGCATCAAGTGCGTAGAGTCGCCATTTTGTTCTTGCACGGCCATCTTGTTCACATCATCTTAAACTTTCATCTTCAAACTTCAACTTCATTAAACACATACATCATTAAACAATTATTCCCATAAATTCGAGACAGGTGTTACTGTTAACAAACAAGACGGTACTCATACAAAATGGTCGTAACAGACAAAATGGTCGTAACAAGCAAAATGAACGTAAACAAACAAAATGTAAGTGTGATTCCACCGCTAACGACTAGGATTTAAACGAACGAAAATTCGCCCTTTGCGACCCGTTTAGATTTTTGCTTCGTCAAAGCCATTGGAAAGCGTGTCGGTGCCCTTTGAATTGCTCGAATTGTTCGATCGAACGTACCGCATTAATTACGCGGCGCGTTTGGTAAACGTTGTCTACTCCGTTCCGTTTCCTGCGATCGTTCCGCGATCGTAATCGAAATGTTCGATTAAGCTTCAATTACTGGTTGCAACGTTTTTCTTCGACTTTGGAGAACTGGACCGTTAATTAATATAACGGCAATTAATGAACATGGAAATGGCACTCGAAGATTTTTAAAAACAGTGCTTGAAATATTTGATACTTTAATTCGTAAACTGTGAATAAATTTGAGAGGGTGAAAGGTCGTGTCTATGGACGATCGGAGGCTAAAACACGGTCGTCCTATATACGTCCGGTGAGCATTAAGGACATTAAGGTTATAGCATAGGTAATTAGTCGCGACGTCGATTAATATCGAGCGGGTATATTTTGTCGCTTCTCCGTGAAAATCGCAACGCGATCGTCGAGGGGACAATTAAAAGATCCGACAATTTTCCCAGACGGAGAGGGGCTGGAAGAAGCCTAACGCGAGGCATACGTGGTTGAGCTTGCAGGATATAATCGATACGCGATTACATTATCGTTTTACCGGCAGGAAAGCAGTTGCTCTCACGATATAAGACGATTAAACGTCGAATTAATGGAGGACACACAGGTAACGAGGGTTCGCCTTGAAATTAGACCGCCTAAAGGAGCACGAAATCCGCTTAACGTTATCGACTACGGTTTTACTCTTCGAGGAACGCTGTCCGAAGACCGTGAAGCTAAACGAAAATCGGAAGTGTTTTTTTCGAAAGCACCGGTTGGCAGGGCCTCGATAGAAAAGCAATAACTGTAGCTCGTAGAAAATGACCGATAGGCAATCGACTATTGGATATCGAAGCGAGGATTCGGTGTGTAACTGCGCCGCTTGTCTCCTACTAGGTCGACTAGCCAGCTTCTGCCTTTGACTCTGTCGGTAGTAACTTCGTAGATGTAGGTTGATTGCTTGCCCGATAGGGACGCGTTCTTTTCCTTCTGCCTTGCTTTACGATCAGGCAAAACTTCATTTTCGCTTGGCCATCTCTCTTTTATTTCCGATCTTTTCGAGCCGTGTTCAACAGAGGTATCGGACCTCTACTCCACTGACACGATTGTTTCTTCCAATTCCACGTATCGCGGTCAACGACATCTCCTAGACAAGAACTCGTAAACTTAATTTAAGGTTGAACAAGTTGTTTGGGCAGCTGAAAGCGGAGCTCCGCTTTAGAGTCAGCGCAGCGAGAAGAAAATGACCAAGTTGAATTGCAGCGCACGATGAAATTCAGCGGCCGGGGGCGGTAGCAAACAGTCCGCTGAAAGAGCGCCGGAACCCGTTTAAACTTCCACAGCCGAGACGACGCCTGAAATTGATCGCGCGTCATCTCGTACGGGACAGTCCGGCCAAAGGACGGACGCGGAATTTAATTTGTGACCCGCTTCGAGTTATCGACTACTCTTCCCTTTATAGTCCCTTATCCTCCGGATCACGAAAACAACGTTTCTTTCCTCTAAGCCTTCGTTATCGCAGCCTCCTTTATACTGTACTCTCACAACGCTATATTCGCTGACAGTTACGTGCCCCACTTGTGACAAACAAACTTGTTTCATAGCTTCACGTTCCCCAAGTTTCACATCGCTTCGCTCATCGAACATTCTAATTCACTTTGTGACGATTTAGTTAGCACAAGGACTAGGAAAAATGAGGAGAGACTGTTTCGTTTGAAACCTGTTAGTGGACTTCTCAGTAACGCATCTTAGTTCCTGTCTTAGATGTGAGGATGTATGGAAGCAATAGAACTATACAGTGTGTTCTATAATTAAAGAGTCCCACAATTGTAAAAGTCTAAAAGTTTAGGAAATTATAAAAATGTGATCCTATAAGGGTAACTTCAATGTTCCATATTGAAAAGTCAGTTCAGAAAATTATAAAAATGTGGTTCTATAAGGGTGTGTACCTTCAATGTTCCATATTGAAAAGTCAGTTCAGAAAATTATAAAAATGTGGTTCTATAAGGGTGTGTACCTTCAATGTTCCATATTGAAAAGTCAGTTTAGAAAATTATAAAAATGTGATCCTATAAGCGTGTATACCTTCAAGGTTCCATATTGAAAAGTCAGTTTAGGAAATTATAAAAATGTGATCCTATAAGGGTAACTTCAATGTTCCATATTGAAAAGTCAGTTCAGAAAATTATAAAAATATGGTTCTATAAGGGTGTGTACCTTCAATGTTCCATATTGAAAAGTCAGTTTAGAAAGTTATAAAAATGTGATCCTATAAGCGTGTATACCTTCAAGGTTCCATATTGAAAAGTCAGTTTAGGAAATTATAAAAATGTGATCCTATAAGGGTAACTTCAAGGTTCCATATTGAAAAGTCAGTTTAGAAAATTATAAAAATGTGATCCTATAAGCGTGTATACCTTCAAGGTTCCATATTGAAAAGTCAGTTTAGGAAATTATAAAAATGTGATCCTATAAGGGTAACTTTAATAGATGGCTATAATAGACATATTGTTTTAATAGATGACTTAAATTTGAAAAGTTACTCCAACACACTGTGTAGAATAACTCCTCTAGTACTAGCGAGAAAGTCCGTCCCCTGCGCCACCTATCGTCGTAAACCCTTAATCGTTGTAAGAGTACTCCTGTAAATCTATTCTATCTCTCAAAGCCAGATCTAGCCAATTAAAGATAACCGGTTGGCCGGGACACGCTCAATTGCGCCCTTTCAGAGATTTCTTTTAACGCGACTCAGTGTGGGCACTCTTGATCTCCGCTGTGAAGCATTGTTCGCCTTTCAAGGGATCTTTTCATCGGAAAGAAAGTTGCCGTAGCACCTACGGAATGTTCCTGTCTTGACCGAAATAATCAGAGAGGATTTCCATTCGAGATGACAATAATTTTCTGCGGTAGAGGATTAAATGGAATTCTCCTCGGTCCTTGATCGCGTTGACAGCGTTCGTTTACTCGCTTCCTCCACACGAGTCTTCGTGAACGCGTGGCCCACGAAATCGCTCGCAAACCGCTCGTAAATATTCATAACGTAACGCTCGTCACCGTTGAGAGATCTCTTTGATTCCTACGATACACGGTATAACTTTGCCTACGATTGACCGTTTCCATCTTCTACGGTGATTCCCACGGGTGGATACGTGGCCTCCTTCGATGGAAATTCGAAACGTTCACACAGTTGGGATAACAGAAACGTTAGAAAAGGTGCTATGAAGGTTCGCGTTCCCTGGTCGGGAAGGTAGTTGCGGCGGATTTGATCAACCGAGAGTCCGTCCAACTCCTTTCCGTCTGGGAGGCGCGATTGTCTCATCTCGAAGGTTAATTACAGCAACTTATCAATTTTACCCGCTTGCAATTTTTAATAGATTAAAAAAAAGTTGTACTTATACACTGTGTAGAAGTGCTCCTTGAGTACTAGCGAGAAAGTCGTCTCCTGCGCCGCCTAGTGGCGTAAAAGCACAACTTTATTCAGCCTTCGTTAATTCTCAGAGAATAGGCAATTCGGAAAAACCACTCTCCATATTTTTCCCCAGAAAACGGTTATATTGTACTGTTCTAAACTTTCCCTCCTGAATTTCAACGATTCGACTGATTTTCCCTCCCGTCTCGATTACCCGAGTAAACTCGCCTATAATTTAAAAAAGCAGATAACCCAGAGAAAACGTGGTCGTTACATCAGCCGGATAAAAGTTGGTAATGGGCGTGGAACAATTTCAACTCGGTTATTAAAGTTGGAAGACGTTGCGTAAAGGAGGCTGAGTCTCGGAGGTTATCGGACGACGCTTATTACGTACGTTAATCGTCTAAACGTAGGTCGAATCTATTCGCGGCTAATTAATATTTGCCGGTATCTGCGCCGTCGCAACGCTGGGGCGTTCGCGTATGCCTCGCGAGTGTTCCCACGAGATAATGTTCGTGACGTTGCCTGTTCGGCTCTTCCTAAATTAACTTTCCTCCCCTATCCCCTTCTCCTGTATTCCCCTTTTCATCTTCTTAATGACAGTTTTATCGGCAACCACGATTTTTAACGCTTCGATTCGTTGACTGACTTACCCTCTGGAAATCTTAGCTAAACACAAGGGAAGCTTTACTTCAAACTTTTATTTAAATAAAACTGTCTTTAAAAATTAATGAATTTGTTAGAGGGTCTCGGAATGCTTTTCTGAAACGCACAGAAAAAGTGTCGGCCACTTTATGAAGACAAATATGAGGCTGGACAATGTGTTTACTCAATTGGATCTTAAGATGGACCTGTCTATTGAGTCTGGAGATGAAGTTAAAACTTGTAGCTCCAGAGACTCAACACAGATGTATCTTTGCTTCTCAAAATTAAAATACAAGCTTGTAATGAAAATAACTTTTACTGAAGAGGAATATGAGGCTGGACAATATGTTTACTCAATTGGATCTTAAGATGGACCTGTCTATTGAGTCTGGAGATGGAGTTGAGACTTGTAGCCCCAACAGCTCCATACAAATGTATCTTTGCTTCTCAAAATTAAAATACAAGCTTATAATGAATATAACTTTTACTGAAGAGGAATATGAGGCTGGACAATGTGTTTACTTAATTGGATCTTAATATGGACCTGTCTATTGAATCTGGAGATACAGTTAAGACGTGTAGCCCCAGAGACTCAACACAGATGTGTCTTTGCTTCTCAAAATGAAAATACAAGCTTAATTTCCTGCACTATGATGTTTTTGTCAACTACATCAGTCAGAACTGACTAACTTCAGTCATAACATGATAACAGACACAGAAACTTGAAATGTTACGTCTATTTGGTATCATACAGTTGACTATGCAAATTATAGTTAGACTTGAACTTCAAACTGAAACGTATTCAAAATTCGAGTGAAATTGTTCACAGCCAAAGTACGAGTGACAAAACAGTAAGTGGTTAAAATCCATAGCGTCCTAATTTGTAAAAGCAAAAATTGAATCGAGCCGATTCGATGTAGGAAAAAGGTCGCGACAGACGTCGCGTTCGGCGTCTACTGGAAACTTTATCGACAAAGTTTGCCTATAAATAAGTCGGTTAACGTAACTCTCACCCCCGCTTTGTTTTCATTTCCTCCGCACGTCGAGCTCCAAAAGTTTGCGTCGTATCCGCGAGTGCAAATTGGAGCGACGAATATCAAACCCGGTTGGCTCTGTTTCGCGATCGGAACGCGTCGCTCGAAAAAATAAACGGGCGAATCGAGCCAAGAGTCGCGGCTTTTCATAATGTCTGCTTCTCTTCGAATTTAATGGAAGAACGAATTCGGGGTAAACCGGCGCTCGCCGAGGCGAACAGGGTCGCTCGAATTTTTCCGCGGAAATTAACCCGCTACTTTAATACCATCGGACAAAGCCGTTATCTCAGGAAGAAGAAAAGGAAATCGCGATTAACCGAGCGGAGAATCGTCCGAACTCGATTAACAACATTTTTCTTCGTCAAATTCCACGAACCGTTCGCAAGACGCTATTGCGCGGAGAGCGTTACTGAACCGCGTGGAAAATCAATAGCAGCGAGGATGCTCGGTTTCGTCGATCGTCCTGCAACGTCTTGCGCTTTTCCTTACCGCGAATCTCTCGCTGTTCCTTTCTCGTTTATTGATCTACGATAGCTTGTCATTTCGCATAACGATTCGACGAAGTTCCGATTGCGAATGTAACGCCTCGACGCCTGGATGTTTGGAGCGTCTGCAAACACCCGAGATTATCGCCACCACGCTCGATATGAACTCGGTCTAACATTAACACTGATTGTGATCGTTTCCCGCCAGTCATCGGAAGAAACTAATCTTGTCGCGCAACAGACCGGGATTCCCTGTTTATCTTATGTTATCGCTCGAGGTCGTCGACTATTTCTGAGTCCCAAAAAACTTTTGCGTAATTTACCCTAAATTTTTTTTAGGGTTTCAAGACGCTTCGTGTGGCAATCGGGAAACAAAGAGAGTACAGAGCAGCCATCCGCGCAAATCTGACAAAGAGTTGTCGCGTTTGAACATTATTTGCCCGATCGGTCCGAAAACCTCCGTTAAACGATCAGTTTCTCTGTTTTTCGTTGTAATTCTTCGGCGGCACGTTCGGGCTGAATAAAAATTCGACTCGTCGAACACGGGTTATTCGAGTGGGCGGCGAACCGGTCGAGCAGAGAAGAACGATCGGTGTAACGACGCGACGCGACAGCTTCGGAACGAACCGCGAGAGTAGGCGCTTTAATGAAATTGAAACGGAATCGAAACGGAAACGGGATCGAAATTCACCGAGGCAATTTGTCGGGGGATTTTCAACGGCCCGATGAAATTACGCTCGAGGCTATTGGACTTTTAAGAAAACTTCCGTTCGGTTTCGTACTAGACTCTTTCTCTCGTAATTAGACTCTTCGTTCAATTTTCGATTGAATAGTACAACTGTGTAAGATCTATAGGATTTGTGGTGACCAGACTCTTCGACGATTAGGTTAGGGTACTTATTATACTTTCAAGTTGGGTTAGATTAGATCAAGTTTAATTAGGTTAGGTCAAGTTTTATTAATATAACCTAACAAGTTTACCATCCTAACCTAATTAAACTTGATCCATTGTAACCTAATTAAACTTGATGTAATCTAACCTAACTAAACTTGTTAGGTTGGGCTACTCATTATACTTTCACGTTGGGTTAGATTAGATCAAGTTTAATTAGGTTAGGTCAAGTTTTATTAATCTAATCTAACAAGTTTACCATCCTAACCTAATTAAACTTGATCCATTGTAACCTAATTAAACTTGATGTAATCTAACCTAACTAAACTTGTTAGGTTGGGCTACTCATTATACTTTCACGTTGGGTTAGATTAGATCAAGTTTAATTAGGTTAGGTCAAGTTTTATTAATCTAATCTAACAAGTTTACCCTCCTAACCTAATTAAACTTGATCTAATCTAACCTAATTAAACTTGATGTAATCTAACCTAACTAAACTTGTTAGGTTGGGCTACTCATTATACTTTCACGTTGGGTTAGATTAGATCAAGTTTAATTAGGTTAGGTCAAGTTTTATTAATCTAATCTAACAAGTTTACCCTCCTAACCTAATTAAACTTGATCTAATCTAACCTAACTAAACTTGTTAGGTTAGGCTACTCATTATACCCACAAGTTAGGTTAGATTAGATCAAGTTTAATTAGGTTAGGTCAAGTTTCATTAATCAAACCTAACAAGTTTAGTTAGGTTAGATTAGATTAATAAAACCTGATCTAACCTAATTAAACTTGATCTAATCTAACCTAACTTAGGTCAAGTTTCATTAATCTAACCTAACAAGTTTAGTTAGGTTAGATTATATTAATAAAACTTGACCTAACCTAATTATACTTGATCTAATCTAACCTAACTTGAAGGTATAATGAGTAACTTAACCTAACAAGTTTAGTTAGGTTAGATTAGATCAAGTTCAATTAGGTTAGGTCAAGTTTTATTAATCTAATCTAACCTAACTAAACTTGTTAGACTTATTATTACATAGAATTGAAAATTCAATTATAGAACGAGTCTGATAGATCAACTATTGCGATTCACGAATGTCACGATATGAGAAGTTAAAAACGAAAATCTGAAAATCTGAAATATCCGTCAAAGGTAGTCGCCGTCTTGTAAACGTCGAGACAAACGAGGGTGGAACAAAGACAAGCTTTGGCGACGTAATCACTCCGTTTCAAGGAACGCCGATCGAGCAACTAGCGCGAACGCGTAACGAGCGGGAGGAAAGGGAGCAGAAAAGAAAGCGGTGTCGAGACTCCGATTACGAAACAACTTGCCTTACGAATTACGCGCATTGTCCTCGCGCGAATAACTCGAGAAAAGTCTGCTTCTCGAGGAGAATGTATCTAGAAGCGATCGAAGCGTCTAACTTAATAACGTTCGATCCGGAGGCGGAAATTGCGATCAGACAACGGACTGCATCTTCGAACCGAGACAAAACCGACTCGTAATTAGCGACGGGGAAATATCGAAGCTCGAAAGCTAGCAGGAAATGTCGCGTGAACGAACGAAGGATTACGAGAATTCGGGTTAAGCCTCGACGTTGCGAATCCGTTAATCGACGAGTATTAACGTGCTTCGTTAATCGTAAATTCTTGCCGGATATGAGCAAGCGGATTGCAGCGGAAGTTCTCGAATACCTCGGAAACTTTGCGCAACATAATTTATTTCGGAACTAGAATATTAAAGTAAAGTGTACGATAATTCCGAATTGAGTAAAATCGTACCTTTTTATTCCCCATTCGGATATAATAAAATTTCCTTCGTAATATTTCCCGAGGATAATCAAATAAATAGGTCGCGTCCTTTTGAGAGGAGCTTCGAGAGAATTAACGGTCATAAGCGAGCTCTCGCTTAATTTATCGCGGCCCGTGGGTTAGGCAATAATTAAATTCCTCGAGACGCGATAATTCGGGGAGTCTTACGTAGCCTATTAATCTTCCCATCGAAGACGACGGAAAAACGTTGTCGAGTGTTCGCAGAGATTCAGCAAACCGATTACGCGATAAAGACGAAACAAAGCGGATAATTGAAGCGCATCGCTATTACCCGGAAACAAATGGCGAAACGGGGAAATTAACCCCTGCGTTTAAAAGAATAACGGGGTAAATAGAAAACGGTCACGCAGAGTTTTATCCCATCCGATCGATACGGAAGCCACGCTTAATCCACGTCGCGTCGCTCGATGGCTGCGATTTAAACGGGAATTAAGGCACGCCGCTTCGTTACGGGTTCGACGCGAGAACGGAAAGAAAAATGCGAGAAACCACGTGAGCTCGAAATAAAGAAAATAATAAATGGGCCGTTTAATTGGCTGGCGGTGTGTCGCGAGTACTCCACGAACGTAAAGTTTCGTGTATCGGTTTTTCGCGACAATGAGTAATCTCGAGCGAAATCTCGAGTGGACGCGGAATGGAGAGAGCTGTTTTTGCCCCTATTCGCGTGTGTTTTCTCTCGAAAATTCTCCTCTCGCCTCTTGCCCTCTAAATAACTTTTAAACTACTTCTTTCGTTTCTACCCTCCGCCATTTTGGAACAAAGAGGTCCAGAGGGTCGTTGTGACCAATCTGAGCAGCTGTTCAGATACGAGTTTTGCCTCGTTATCGGATGCGTCTTCGATTGCAGTTGATCGTTACGCAACCTGCAGCATCTCTCAATCGATAGACGGATGAAAATAAGCTGATATTTGCGAATTTTTTTGAAGAGCCTTCGTTTTGCGTTTTTAAAGTTTCGGTTAAGTGGTAAAAGTTTGCTCGTTTATTTTAATAATTCTTATTGTGTTTTGTTAATGAAGGTTTTCAAATAATATTGCTTCAATAGATGGCTTAATAGATGACTAAAATATATTATTTTAATAGATGACTTAATCGGTGGCTATAATATATTGTTTTAATGGATGGTTTCAATTCGAAAAGTTTCTTTTTTAACACACTGTGTAGAAGAGTTTCGTGAACACTAGCGAGAAAGTCAAGTCTCAAACGCCATCTGGTGGCGTAAGAGTGAAAGCTCAGTCTTCAAAGAGGCACATATTGTTTTAATAGATAACTTAATAAATAGCTATAATATATTGTTGTAATAGATGACTTAATCAGTGGCTATAATATATTGTTTTAAAAAATGGTTTCAATTCGAAGTGTTCCTTTTTTAACACACTGTGTAGAAGGGTCTTCTAAGCACTAGCGAGAAAGTCAAGTCTCAAACGCCATCTGGTGACATACGAGTGAAAGCTCAGTCTTCAAAGAAGCACATATTGTTTTAATACATAACTTAATAAATAGCTATAATATATTGTATTAATAGATGACTTAATAGGTGGCTATAATATATTGTTTTAAAAAATGGTTTAAATTCGAAATGTTCCTTTTTTAACACACTGTGTAGAAGAGTCTCGTGAGCACTAACGAGAAAGTCAAGTCTCAAACGCCATCTGGTGACATAAGAGTGAAAGCTCAGTCTTCAAAGAGGCACATATTGTTTTAATAGATAACTTAATAAATAGCTATAATATATTGTTGTAATAGATGACTTAATCGGTGACTATAATATATTGTTTTAATGGATGGTTCAAATTTGAAAAGTTCCTGTTCTAACACACTGTGTAGAAGAGTCTCGTGAGCACTAGCGAGAAAGTCAAGTCTCATGCGCCATCTGGTGACATAAGAGTGAAAGCTCAGTCTTCAAAGAGGCACATATTGTTTTAATAGATGGCTTAATAAGTGACTATAACATATTGTTTTAATAGATGACTTAATAGGTGCCTATAGTATATTGCAACTAGTAAATGCAACTAGTTTTAATCGTATAAATTATATACAAAATGTAGGAAACCTGCAATAGTGTTGCAGATATGTGTACCAATCAAATACACAATAGCGTCATCTGTTTTAACTTGAACAACCGCTTTCAAGCAGTATATTTTATTTTGTTACTTGATTTCTTCAGGTAAAATTAGAAAATGCATTTAAATTCGAAAAGTTGCCTTTTCAACACACTGTGTAGAAATGCTCCTCCAGTACTAGCGAGAAAGTGAAGTCCCCTGCGCCGCCTAGCGGCGTAAAACTGAAACAGCTTCAAAGATGTTCGAGTATCTTCCTGTAAATCGTCCCATCTCTCTTCAAGTTATATCTAGCAGATTAAAGATACCACGCCTCCTTTAAAGTACAACGTGAACCTTACCTTTCCGGTAAAAACGAGGCCCGAATCGAGATATTAGAAATTCTATAGTGGGTAAATTGACGAGCTTGGTTAATCACAAGCGATTCCCTTTGGTTACGCTTAATTACACGATTCTATGGATCGTTACCAACCGTACGAGTGGTTTGCGCGCGTTTTATCCTGTTTAATCGGTGTCGCGTTAACGACCATCCAAGCTGATCAAAGTTTTTTCGCCGCCCTTTCAAACGTATCCCTCCCGGTCGCATCGATCGGACGTTTCGCGTTAGTCCGTTCGAATAACCGTGTCGATTTTCGAGGTCTGGTCAAAGGCAAAAGACGAGAATCCGCTTCTTGGCGGAGTTTAAACACAAAGGTATTCCGATAAAACATCGACTAAATTTACGACTTCAGGCATAATATAAAGCATTTAAATGCAAATGTAAAATGCATCGAGTTCGGAATAAATTGCTCGAGAAGTCGTTTTCCGATTACCGGAACGACGTTTTCACCCGTTTGACGAGGGCGTTCCATCTCGCCGGCAAGCCGTGCGAGAAACAGCCAATTAAAAATAAAACCTCGCTGGATGTAATTTCACCGTCACAAGAAACTATTCAAAATTCAAAATTACTCCGTTTTAATTAACCATTCGAAAATTGCACGCTTCCCTCGGAAACTCTGTCGAATTCTACTATGTCGAAGGTTTGAAAAAACGTCGTTCTCGATCCCTTTTTCCTTCTCGTTACTCGTCGCGGAAGAGCACGCCTCTTTCATTTAGTTAATAGCAACGACGCTCCCCGAATGGGTCGCGAACAAATTTCTGCGTGTCGCTACGCGTGCACGCGCTCGATTATTCGCTCGGAAGCTAACTGTTATCCTGACAGCAATTATTTTATGTTACGAGACCGTTATTACGTTGCGAATCGTTATTAACGCCCCGCCGCACCGCATTGTCCGTTTCGATGCCAGCTGCTGTATCGACGCTTCGAATCTCGCTCGAGAATCGTTCATTCTTCCATCCTTTCGATACACAACATATTTCAATAATTTCATCATTCCATGTTACGAATTTGACTCACAATTCGTGTATAACTTTGAGATCACCGATGTCAATGGCTTCTGAAGCTTACCATTTCTTTATCGTTCAGTATTTCCGAAAATATTGATTTTAGAAACAAAAGCTTGAAATAAAAAATAAAGCTCGCAACAAGCTCTATAAAAAAGGTTCTATACATCTTTTACATAAAACCACTAGTTTGTCTATAATTCAGTATAACGTACACCACCGATATCGATGGCCTTTGAAGGTTACCATTTCTCTATCATTTAATATTTCCGAAAATATTGATTTTAGAAAGGAAAGCTTCAAACAAAAAATAAAGCTCGCAACAAGCTCTACAAAAAAGGTTCTATACATCTTTTATATAAATCCATTAGTTTGCCTGTAATTCAATAGAACCTTGACCATCGATGTCTATGGACCCTGAAAGGACCCATTCAATATTTCCAAAAATACAGACTTTAGAAAGAAAAGCTTCAAACGAAAAATGAAGCTTACAACAAGCTCTACAAATAACGTTCTATACATCGTTTACGTAGACCCATTAGTTTGCCTACAATTTAGTAGAACATAGACCACCGATGTCAATGGTCCCTGAAGTTTACCATTTCTCTTTCGTTCAATATTTCCGAAAATATCGATTTTAGAAAGAAACGCTTCAAACAAAAAATAAAGTTCCTAATAACCTCTACAAAAAAGGTTCTACACATCTTTTACGTAAACCCATTAGTTTGCCTGTAATACAATAGAACATAGACCACCTACTGTGTAGCAAAGCTCCTTGAGCACTAGCGAGAAAATGGACTCTCCTGCGCCGCCCAACGGCGAAAATTCGAAACACAACTGTGTTACACTATCTAAAGATATCTACATACATTAAACAAGCAGTGTATTTGTATAATAGCGTATAAGATAATATAATTTGTATAATACTGTCTAAGACTGTTTATACTCGATAAACGGATTGACGGGTGAATAGCAGGCGATACAAAAGAGATAGATTTGTAGATCGATCCGTGGACAGGGCAGATAAGTGTTCGAATAGATTGGAAACGCGATAAAGAAACGGTCGAGTTGAAAAGCGATCTTTATCGTGTGCAACCTTTCTTCCTTCGATGCTCGAAATTAACCAGTTAGTTTCGCCCATTCTTCCCGGGAGATTTCGTCCGAGGCTTTTCGCGAAATTGACGGCCATCCGGATCAAAAGCGAACTCGTGGCGGAAAAAATTGCGTGCTCCGGGAAAGATGGAAACTCTCTCGCTGGCCAACGTAACAATAGCGATCGTGCTCGATGGAAAATGCACTTGGCGCTCGATCCTCTTTACGGTATTTCACGGTACTTTTCCTTCTGTGTTTTAAATTTTTCTTTCTCTGTTCCGCGTTTCATTCTTTGTCGAATAAAATGAATTTTTTGGTAAAAAAAATGTACTTTCGAACTCCATTTTTGATCTACCGATTTCAGATTCCGAGTATGTGGAACGATATTATTTTACGAATTAAAAGAGACGAGATAACGTAGCCGACGTATAGATCGGAGATTATCGGGCTCCGGGGACTCGGTCACGGGAGACGGTTATACTAGGAATTTCTCGAGTCAAAGCTTATTTAATGATATTGCGCTTACGTAAGCAGTGGCGCAATTTCAAGATCGAAAGTCATTAACGCCGTATCGCGACTCTTCCGAACACAGCCGCGTTTTTCGAAGAGCACCGTAAAAAAGAGTTCGTTTGGTCACGACGAACGTAACGTTTTAATAATCGACGAACCGAGAGGAAACTCCTTTGCCCCGACAGGAAAATTTCATCAATTTCCTCGCGGATCGATCGCCTCCGATTAACTCCGGATTAACAGGATATAGAGAAAGTTCTCCAATAAATAGCTACAAGTTTTTTAAGGGATAATCAAAAATACTTGAAACGATCACTGACATAGTTTTTCGAGACTGCGTTTGTCGATAGCTTGACCTGGGATCTGTTTTATTAGTATTAGTATTAGAACGTGCACAGGGTAAATTTGATCGCGGCAAACAGAATTCGTTGACGCGTTATACGTATCATGAATAATCGAGACATCGCTATTTCTGGGGGAATGCGTCAACTGAAACTTTGCCTATAGTGAAGTCGTTGAACTGAGCTTCGGTATATTTTGGAAGGGTCTACCCTTAGTAATGTATTATGTAACGAAACTCAATTACTCGAAATTCAAATTCAACAAACGTAGACCACCTATGGTCTCTGAAGGGACTTGTTCAATATTTCTGAAAATATTGATTTTAGAAAGAAAAGCTTCGAACAAAAATTGAAGCTCGAAAGTAGCTCTACAAAAAAGGTTGTATACAGCTTTTGCGTAAACCCATTAGTTTGCTTGTAATTCAGTAGAACGTAGACCACCGATGTCAATAGTCCCTGAAGGGACCCATTCAATATTTCTGGGAATATCGATTTTAGGAAGAAAAGCTTTAAACAAAAATTGAAGCTCGCAAGTAGCTCTACAAAAAAGGTTCTATAAAGCTTTTGCGTAAACTCATTAGTTTGCCTGTAATTCAGTAGAACGTACACCACCGATGTCAATAGTCTCTGAAGGAATCCATTCAATATTTCCGAAAATATTGATTCTACAAAAAAAAGCTTCAAACAAAAAATGAAGCTTTCAGAAAGTTCCACAAAAAAGGTTCTATGCAGCTTTTACACAAACCTATTAGTTTGCCTGTTATAGCCAAAACATCTCAGGAGGATCAAGCTAACTTTTGTCCAGAAAAGGAATACTTTTTCCGTTCACAACAGGCAAACTGATAGTTTTACGTAAAAAGTTTATAGAACATTTTTTGTGAGTCCAAGTGAGAGCTTTATTTTTTGTCTAACAACTTTTTCTGTGCAACTAATACTTTATGAGATAATTAAGAAAAATGGTTTCAGCTTTGAAGAGAGCTGCCAAATGCTCACCAAACATTTGATAATTCAGTGGATAAAAGCTATACAGAAAATTCGGGAGGGTGAAAGAATAGTGGCAGTGAACCCTAACGTTTAACGTGTAGTACCTCCTCTGCAAGGAGTATTATAAATTTAGTCTATCCACGGTAAGCGCGGTCCCTCGCAATCCTCTTACCAAACGGCAAATCCTAGAGGAACAATTTCCATGCTTTCGGAGGGAATGTCGGGTTGTTTGCCGTCCCTTCGTCTCTTTCCGAACAATCAATCCTATGACATCCGATAGCCGGCCCTTCGAACCCGGCTATCGTCGGGCATCTCGACCATTTCCCCCGTTGCTGGAGTTAGTCTAAATCCCAGACTTAAATCTGTCAAAGTCAAACGGTATTCGGGAATTCTGGCTTTCGACGTTTCGATCTCGAAAACGTCGGTTACGATAACGATTCGGTGTCTTTCCGAAACAATAATTCGTACATCGGTTTTAAAAACATGGAACGTCGCTGGTTAAAGATACAAAGCGGTTAACGCGATTCGAGCGGATTTTCTTTGAAGTCTTTCCAAGTAGATCCAACGCAAAGGAGATTTAGCCGGGCGGAATGACATTAGGTGCCAAGCGCGTTAAAATTCTCCGCCACTACGAACTCCCAATTTTTTCGACTGGAGCTTAATTCCCACCTGGAACTATTCCCTGAGAAGAACGGCTACGAGGTGACTACCCGTGTAAACGGTTGATTCTCGCATTGCGCGTAAATTTAACGACAGCCCGCAAGATCGAGTAGATGCAGTTGCAAACGCGAGCGCTCTCCTGCTAATTACGTCAGGATTACGATAGTTGAATGCGTTTCACAGGTAATGGAGGGTGCTCCACTGCTGTTGGATGCGGATTTGGCGCTAATTAATCGAATACCATCGTTGCTTCGATAATCATCAGCGAAACGCGTCCCTCCAAATACGCTATCTTCCTCGATTTTCAAAAGTAGCTTTCTCTACCAATCGATTCCGATAACAGATCTGTTCAGGACAGAGATTTCCACATCCGTCGACGGTCTACCCAAATAGAAACGTCCGTCAACGCCAGGACGTTTAAATTAGATTTGAATTTATCATCTTTCGGTGAAGAATGAAGGAATCAAACAGGGAAACTCTCTGGGGAGGCTCAGTTTAGATTCACGATTTATTGCGTTTGTCAAGAATTTTTCTTGAGTTTCGAATGTTTTTTTTAATTTATGAGTGATGTCGGTTTACAATAAAAGGGACTGTCAGAGGGACAAGATCTTCAGACAGGTCTGTTTATATCTACGACACAATTGAACAAGTGAGTTGCAGACCAGACTGTTTCTAACTGTTATCATTTTTATTTATGAACAAAATGTTTGTTCATACTTACTGGAGTTATAATAAAACTTAAATGTGTCTTCATAGTCAAAGGACAGGACTATGTTTAAGCACAATTGAACAAGTGAGTTGCAGACCAGACTGTTTTGAAATGTTATCATTTTTATTTATGAACAAAATGTATGTTCATACTTACTGGAGTTATAATAAAACTTAAATGTGTCTTCATAGTCAAAGGACAGGTCTATGTATAAGTTTATAAGAGCTATTTGTGCAAAGAAGTTACAGAGACTGTTTTGCAAGGTTTAGTTTCTATGTTCTCCGCTAGGCGGCGCAGAAGACTCGACTTTCTCGCTAGTGCTTAAAGAGTGATCCTACACAGTCTGTCAGAAAAGTAACACAACTTCTTAAATAAAAGAAAAATGTAAGGGACAATTGAGTAAATATTTGCAATGTAGAATTTGCAAGTTGTAGACTCAGACTGTTATTTCTTTTTTAAGTCAGTTTTGATAAATGTACATGAGTATATAAATACTGTATGTTTTTCTTGAAGAAGTCAGTTTTAGTAAATGTACATGAATATATAAATACTGTATGTTTTTCTTGAAAGGGGCAGTTTTAGTAAATGTACATGTATATATAAATACTGTATGTGTTTCTTGAAGAAGTCAGTTTTAGTAAATGTACATATACATATAAATATTATATGTCTTTCTTGAAGAAGTCAGTTTTATTATATGCACATGTATATATAAATACTGTATGTATAATACTATATGTACATTTACTATGTACATTTACTATGTACATATACTATACTACACTATGTATATACACATATGTATATGTAATTAGAAAAGTCACGTTAAGTCACATCTTTGAACAACATACACAAAGTCTTTTCAAATTCATTTTTAAAACCAGTTTTTATTTCATGTAAATAAAGGTCATGAATAGAAGTTGCATAATTAATTGAAGCAAGGAACGATTTGAACCCGCGATGCACGAAGTTTCACAGCAGCGTTTTACCTGGCGAACTGCATTTGACGTAATTCACGAAGTTTGACAGGAGACCGGATGCAAGGATTTACGCGTCCCTCGTTGAACGTAATCCCGATTCGGTTGCCGCGACCAACTTATTTCAATTACAATAGCACGAAATACGCTCGATTCGATTGGAAACGCTTTCGCTACGAGTAATTTGGCAATACTCGTACGTATTCGACCGCGTTAATCGACGAGAAGAATTCGTTGTTGGAGGAATAGCGTGATAAAGAGAAAGGGTTAGAAACGCGTCTCTATGCAGAGGCGCTTCAAAGCCGCTTTGTTTCTTTCGCACGCCGGCTTTTCTTCCCTGGAGAACAGGCCTCGTTCTGTAACCCGCGCCAGCCGCGGCTCGATTATTTTTCCATCGGAGGACGGCAAAGGTGCAAAGGAGATCTGGACTTTGAAAAATTCATCTCCTTCGTTAAATCGATCTTTTTTTGCAACTCGGTTTTCACAAACGTATTGATTTTTCCCTTCGAATTCTCGCAATGTAGACTACTTTGTCAATGATCACAAATAATACTTCTAATAAATTTGGAGCGACTCAAATGTGTACGTGGTTCAAAGATCAAGAATATACACATGTGACTAAATGTGATTTTTCAATATGGGACATTGAATTTACCCACCCCTATAGAACCACATTTTTATAATTTCCTAAATTGACTTTTCAATATGGAACCTTGAAGGTACACACCCTTATAGAACCACATTTTTATAATTTTCCAAACTGACTTCCCTTGCAATATCTTAATCGACATCGTAACTCTTTAATAGCCACACATGTGTATGTCAATGCATATATGTACATACGTAGTATTACAACGTCGAAAGTTATTAGTACACCCTTTGTATGATGATCGAAGATTGCTTTAATAATTATTATAGTTGTATAATTGTATATGTTGCACGTGTTGAATTGCTTCGTGCAGCCAAGTGTTAAACCACATCAAACTCCGCATTCAGACCATATTACAGTAATAAACTATTGTATTAGTACGAACTAATGCTACTAGTATTATCTGAATATTTTCTGTCCATTTAATCTACTTAATCTACTATCTACTACACTATATAAATACAAAAGTCATCTACTACACTGTATAAATATTTTTATAAATTAAATTGTCAAATTTAAAAATCTCTGTTCACTCGAGTTTCTAATATTAAGTTAGGTAAGTTAAGTAAGTTATGTTGGTTAGGTGGGTTAGGTGGGTTAGACAAGTTAGGTAGGTTAGGTTGGTTAGGTAGGTTAGGTGGGTTAGATAAGTTAGGTAGGTTAGGTTGGTTAGGTAAGTTAGGTGTGCTAGGTAAGTTAGGTTAAGTAAGTTAGGTAAGTTAGGTAGGTTAGCTGAGTTAGGTAAGTTAGGTACGTTAGATGGGTTAGGTGTGTTAGGTAGGTTAAGTATGCTAGTAAAGTATTAAATGTATTTGTACTATACGCTTAATTTTCCAATATGTACTCGGATTATTTCTCGAGGAGGCCCGTGAAACGACGCGGAATAAAATATCGACGGAGCGAAGGAAACGGAAATCGTGGAATCGAGACATTTTTGCACGGCTCGTTCCGCTCGATGTCCACGAAGGAAATGGATTTAACGGAGTCCAGGGTATCAAATGATATCGAATTCACGGCGTAGAAAAACTTTGCGATCCCAATTTCGCAGCTAGGGTTTCGTGGTTCGCATTTTTCTTTGTCTTCGTTGCGCGTTTTCGAAATGTCCATCACTCGTCTTTGCACGGAATCTCTTTCCTTTGTTCGCTTCGAGTGCAACGACGCGTTCTCTTTGTTCGCTTTCGGCGTTCGTTCCTTTCTCCCGTTTCTGCCTACCCTTATTGTCCCCCGTTCGGTCTTCCTTCGACTTCGTTGTTCCGATTGTTCGTCCCGGTTTTTCCATTCCTTGTTCCGCGTGTATCGGTTTTTTTTAATTAACGAAAGAAGCGAATCGCGGGGAACGCGAAGAAAGCGAATCGAGTGCGATGAACCTACGGTTCGATAAAAGAGGAAAGGGTGGAAAATGTTCGCGTAAAATACGCTCGACGTAATTGTAATTGATGCGGGTGTGAGTTAATTCGACGAAAACTCGCCGGTATTTTGCACGATATAGAACGAAATCCTCCGGCCGAAGTAAAATAAAAGTCGAGGCTCGTTCAGAATTTACGCGATGAAAGAAACGTTCCATGAATTGGAAATAGCTAACGGCTATTTAACCGACCAACTCTTGTCCGGCTACTTTACTCGTTTTTCTTATAACCCTTGTTTCCTTCCTTCCTTCCTTCCTTCCTTAACCACTTTGTAAAGCTACAAATATTTTCGAGGAAGCTCGTTAATTTTGTGTCGCAAAATTCACTTTGATTTTCACTCTTTAACTCTCACTTGCTATTTTATTTTATAAAATAGTGAAACGTTTGATAACGAAACTTGAAGTCAACATTTTTGAGCTAACTCTATTATAATGTATATTCTTTGTATTGTATATTATTAGGTTGTCCGGAAAGTTCTTTTCGGACTGTGTCAAGTTTAAAATATTTTGCGTTCAGTAATATATAATCTGTTCTGTTCTTTCCGAACAACCTAATATATTCTATAATGTTCTATAATATTCTAAAATATTCTATATAATATTCTAAAATATTCTATATTTCATAATATTACACATTAGCTGTGTTATGTGATTGTCTAGAAAATTATGGGTTGAGAGGTTAAATAAATATTTAATACTTGTATGTGTATACTTGTATAATAATATTAGTTATATTCACTATATATTAATAAGTGTATCTACAATAATATTTACTTATACTATTGTACATATACTGAATATTTTTATTGCCAATCTTTCATCCCTCGTCACTGCCGCATCGTTCAAATTTCGCGCGCTTGCACGCAGCACGCAGCATCATGAATTATAAACATGAATAACAAACACACCAAATTATTTTCACTATCGTTCAAGTACTAATTTCCGCCCGTTTTTATCAATGATCAAAACACACAGGAAATTCTAAACAACTATCGCAATAACCTCGTAATCTAAAGATAACGTTCTGCCTACTCATCGAGGAAGTTGAATTATATAAAAGATATCAATACGATAAGTGTTCTCGTACTGAATGGAAAAGTAGCCCTCGAAACGCTGGAGGATAAATTGCAGTTACTCGAATTTACGGTGCATTTAAATATGCATAGCATAGAGCGCATACTCGCACACCTGCCCGCGACCTTTGACCTATCGGTAGATATAACAGGAACAATGTCAAAACCCACGCAAATTCGTTAATAATCCAGGATAGCAAGTTTCGTCGAGACCGTAATGGGATTCCAAACGAAATTTTTTATTGTACCGCGTTTGTTCTTGGACGAATTCTTTCGAGTTGGAGTACTTTCGAATTTTCGACGAAAACAACGACTCGTCCAGTTTGGTCGTTCGAGAAGCCGGAATAATTACCTCGACGTTCAGAGATTGTAGTTTTCAATTAGCTGATATAAAGTTGCTCCACTTTTAATTAAAAGTTTGCGGTTAGATATCGGATATCGGTACTCGTCGGCGATTAAAACGGACACCGAACGCAAAATTATTTTAATCGAATACCTCGAGATCCGTAAATAATCGTCGAAGCTCCGGCAGACGTTCCGGTGTTCGACCAAGCGGATTCTTTCGTTCAACGACTTCGACGCGTTCTTTCCCTCTAAACGAGTCCCGCTACTTCGTTTCCCTTTGAATCGAATGAACGACAAATTTCTTGCTTTTTATTCCTCGCTGAAACTTTTGTAATTCCTGATACCTTTTATCTCGTTGCCGGCACGGAAAAAGAACCCAAAGTAATTGAATCCAAGTTTCCATCCGACGGAATAACCGAAAAATACCTCTCACGGAACAAACGATACGAGTAATAACGAAAAAGCAAAATTTGTTGCCGACACACGCTCTCGGATTTCAGTCAGATTCCCATCTCGTTAATTAGCTTTTATGGATTTTATTTCCCTGCGGAATCAAAGTTCTCTCAGACACAACTTTTTCTACGTAAAACTTTTCGCGAAAGGAGGTTCTCGGACGATTCGAATTTCCCGCCATTTTGAACCTGGACGCATGGGCGAATTAGCTCGTGTCGGAATTCGTGCAGATTCGGTTACGTAAAATTATAGCGACGGGCGGCGATGAATCGACGGCGTTGCGGATCCTCCGAACGATACGAGGCATTTGAAACATCCTGGAACGTTGCACGCCAGTCCGAGTTTCTGTTCCAAGTTCCTTCGAACACGCGCCGAGGAATTATCTTCGCGAACGATCCGATAAAACTTTCCGCAAACTTTGTCATTGTCGCGCGAAAGCGTTTCCGGCAACCGGAATTTGCATTTTTATTCGTTCCTTAAACCCGAATCCATTGTACAAATCGTACGCATCGAATCGGTATTAAAAGGAAGAAGAGAACGCGTCACTTCCGATCGAACGCGAAGCAATAGCGACCATTCCGATTATTATCGGATAGCTGCGGCACGCTGGCACGCGACACTGGTTTCGCTAAATTTACCGCTTTCCCAGATCCACGATACGAAGGACCCGCTCCTCCAGATGTACGCGCGTTCGTACAAATATTTGGGTCATGTTCGCGAAATTCGAGCAATCGAAGACGGGGAAAGTTTTCGCGCAAACATACCCCGTTGCCGCTCGAAAGAGTCTCCGGAAGGAGTCTGGAATTGGTCCTTTGCGCTCGGATCGTCGCTCGGCAAACAGACATTCAAGATATTATACTCGTCGCTTCCGTTTCGAGGAACTTTCGCAACTAAATGCATAGAGAACGTCGCTTCAATTTCTAGATCGAATTCCGCAGATAAACGGATCGTTTCTTCCTTAAACTATCCTTTCCACGTTTCCAAAATTACGACACCCTTTTACTTCAAACGATACAAGGCTTTGATTTCCAACTTCTAATCAAATTTCATGAACTCGCACGAAGAATTTCCCAAACGTTAAATACTTTGAGTTCTGAATATAGATACATAAATATATTTTTGGAACAGCAATTTAGTTATTAAACTAAATTAAACTATTATTAACAAAATATATATAAAAAGAACCAACTTAGAAAGTATATTTACATGGAACAAGAACGAATTTATTAAGATAAGAAATTCTATTGCATTCCCAATTTTTGTGAATGTTCATTAACATGTAGCTGACGTGATTCTGAATAGAATTTCCCTTTGCAAAATCAAGGTTTGAAGCTTCGTTTTCGAATTATTCAGAAAAAACGCGGACCAATGAGAGCGCGAGAACTGCGCATGCGCGGACGCCATGTTGGAAGCTGCTCCTGCGGCTGCGCGCGCATAATCTTCCTCCGTTTTTTTTTTCTTAATAATTCAAAAACGAAGCTTCACACACCATTTCTGTAAAGGAAAAACTTATTCAGAATCACGTCAGCTACCATTTAAGAAACCTACATTAATTGTGAGACCTGTATATTTAGTAAATTAAAATGCGAACAGTTATTGTAATTTTGTGATCAGTATATTAATTCAAATTTTCTAATTATTATATTAATTCAAATTTTTTAATTATTATATTAATTCAAATTTTCTAATTATTATATCAATTCAAATTTTCTAATTGTTATATTAATTTGAAAATTAGAATTAATATAATAATTCATTTTTTAATTGTTGCATTATAGAGTCAGTTGAAAAATGCTTGTCTCAAATTATTACATTAAATAAAACTTTACAGACTGACTAATTTTTTAATTATCATATTATAGAGTCAGTTTAAAAATGCTTGTATTAAATTATTGCATTATTTGACTAATTTGCTAATTATTATATTATTTCAATTTTTCTAATCGTTATATTAATTTGAAAATTACAATCAATATAATAATTCATTTTTTAATTATCATATTATAGAATCAGTTAAAGAACAGTCTCGCGAACAGCAGTTTAAATTTCAATGACGAGTCAGATGAATAACTAACTTATCCGTAACTTCAGCCAAGTGAACAGATGACGAATCTCACAGTCAAAGGGTTAACGACATTAAGCTTCGATTCGGAAAGAACTGGTCCGCGGAAAGTAGCTGTTTGACGAAATTAATAGCAGCGATCGCGATAAAAGAAAATAATGGAACAGACTCGGTTCTTAATCCTCTTGTCCAGTGGCGTGTGAGACTGTAGATAACGGCGGGCAGATTTAGCGATCGACGTTAGAAATCTACAAGTTTCGCTTGATATTTTTACGAGTCGAAATTCCAAGGGAATATTCAGCGGAATACAGCATCCGTATTGCGATTAAAGTTAAAGCAACGTTGCGACTAATAAATATGGGTAGTTACGAGCGAAAGATAATGGAATCTTTAACTAAGTTAACGCCAAGATGGCAAAGGCCAATATATCGAGCACGGATGGTAAACGACGGGCGTAAACGTTTAATTAATAACGGTGACTCGAGCTTAAATGCTTCGAAACGAGTTCACTGGGCCAACCCGTGCACTAGTGTACACGGTACACCGATCCACGAGGAGTTGCTAATTTCCCTTGCGCGCATACATCGGCGAGAGTTCGATATGCCGTTTGTGGTATCCAAAATGCAATATACTGGTGCGTCTGTCACGTGCACGCACCGTATCTTCCGCTTCCGTTTATCTATCGACTAACTTGGCAAATACGATTCGAACGAAGCTATTGTTCCAAGGGTAATCGTGAGACAGCCTATGCAAACGTACAAGAACAATGGTTAAGCGGATTCTTTCCCTCCGGAACCGAAATCGTTCGTAATTATAGACCGTAGACTATTCCAGGATGCGACATTTCGCCCGTGAAAATAAGACGTGTCCTACATTCTGACATTGGTACTTTTAGCGTACGATTAATCTTTCAACGCCTTGTACGCGGGAAAAAGTTTCCACGATACCGATTGAAAAGGCAGCGATAAGCACCAGCGAACGTTAACTCCTGTTCTCGTTTCCAACGGCTGTCAACCGTACGCGCTTGCTCGTCTTCGAGTATCCCTCAGAAACGGAAACATCGCTTTGACACGCGGGATTTGTTACCGAGCTGCTCCCGACGTTCCTCGAGCGCCTCGTCGTAAAATATACTCGGGCACGCTCGTACCATGCAAATGCGGTATGCGCTATCGCGTAAATAAAAATGGGCCGCCGCAAATGGCAGCGTGGGAATCAAAAATCAAAGTCCCGCTCTTTCAAAGCTGCGCTTCTTTTTTTATCGAACACGTTCTGTTACAGTGCAACACTGCCGTCGGAGTGAAGGCGTTCTTCGATATGATGCACAGCGGACCGCACAAGGTGATGCTGTTCGGTGCAGCCTGCACCCACGTCACCGACCCCATCGCGAAAGCGTCCAAGCACTGGCGTCTAACGCAGGTGAGTTACGAAGCCAAAAATGCACCAAGTCGACATTGTACCATTATAGTAATGCTGATGTCGTTTTTGGTGAGTAAATGCCTAAATACGTGGGTAGAGGCCGCCATCTTGACTGCTCTATGTCTCACACTTAGTCACGAATATTTTATTCAATTTGTCATGTATTTTGAAAAACCGACATCGGGCATATCTACCAGTGCTAAAACTGTCCACAGAATTTATGCAATTTTCGAGACGTAAAATGAAAAGTACGGAGCTCTCTCGCACATCGGCTATAAGTGCATTGCCATGTATTAGTAGACGCACACTCTTAGACCCTTAACGAACCAATACTCGAGTTTTCCGTTGCAGCTCAGCTACGCCGACACGCACCCGATGTTCACCAGCAACAGCTTCCCGAATTTCTTTAGGGTGGTTCCCTCCGAGAACGCTTTCAACGCTCCTCGCGTAGCTCTTTTGATACACTTCAATTGGACCAGAGTCGGCACGATTTATCAAAACGAACCGAGATACGCCCTGGTGAGTATCCCTGTTGACCTGTATCCCTGTTGTCGTTCACGAGGCTCTTTTATAGGCGCACAATCGACTGGTCGCCGATCTGGACGACAACAAGATGGAGGTGGTGGAGACGCAGAGTTTCGCCACGGAGGTCACCACGGCCCTCGAGAAGCTCAAGGAGAAGGACGTTAGGATAATTTTAGGCAATTTTAACGAAGTCTGGGCTAGACGAATATTCTGCGAGGCCTACAAGTAAGTAGACCATCAGTAAGTGATGAAGTTACAATCTTTGATGCAATCAATGCAATCTTTGGTTTTGCAGATTCGGGATGTTCGGAAGAAAGTATCAGTGGGTGATCATGGGAACGTACGCGGAGGAGTGGTGGCTTCGATCCGGAGGCGGCTGCGACTCCGCGGAGCTCTCGGAGGCTCTGCACGGGGCCATCTTGACGGATTTGCTGCCGCTGACGACCGAGGAGCGGTACACCGTAGCTGGAATCGTGAGTAACAAAAGGGAATCGTCGATCGAAGCTTCTCGTATTCTGAACGCTCTCGATCGTCGCTTTTCAGACGCCGGATCAATATCGAGTCGAATACGATTCGAGACGAGGCACAGAATATTCGAGGTTTCACGGATACACGTATGACGGCATATGGGCGGTCGCATTGGCCATACAACACGTGGCGCGGAGAATAAGGCACTACCGTCGCAATCAGACTATATCGGATTTCAGATACAGGGATGCGCTCTGGGAGAAGCTGTTCCTCGAAGCGCTCAGAAACACCAGCTTTGAGGGTGTGACGGTCGGTAATATCGATAGATTAGCGAATCGTGCTCCGAAAGAAATTACAAGGTTGAACTGAGATACTCTTTGTAGGGACCCGTGCGTTTCTACGATAACGAACGGAAAGCGTACATCCTGCTCAAGCAGTTTCAAAGTGAGTACTCCAAAGAGGTTTCGTAAGTACTCGAAGTGGTTGCAAAAATTAACAGCAATTTTCGCTAATATCTCGAAAACTAAAGTTTTCCGTTAAATTTGTATATGAACAAAATTGTTCAGAATCATGTCCGTGACAAGATATTAAAAGCGCACTAAAATCGGAAAATTTTTTTTTCAAAAGTTGCCGGTTTTTTTTGCAAAAAAAGTACTTTGCAATTAATAATAATGGTACCAATGGGGAGTCAGACCCTACCAGGTGCAAAAGATTTCGTCCCGATCGGACCACCCAGTTAGGAGTAATCGGCGAACATAGAAAAAAAAAAATATACTGATCGAATTGAGTAACCTCCTTTTTCGAAGTCGATTAAAAATATTCACCTGTTATCGCAGGTGACAGCGAGGTAAAGGTAGGAGAGTACGACGGAGTGTCCGGTATCTTGGACCTGAGCAGAGGAGAACCGCTGGTCTGGAGAGGGAGATCACCGCCGAAAGATCGAACCCTTCACATGATCGAGCACTCGACTGTAAATATTACCATCTACGCGGTGCTCGCGTCGGCGGCTAGCGTGGGTATCGTCATGGCGGCCATTTTTCTTGCCATCAATATTAAATATAGAAATCAAAGGTGAGAGACGGTTCCTCCGAATTTCTCACGCTTGTTCGCTCTGCGCGTAAACGGACGATGGACATCGCGCTCCGAATAAGGATAGATCGCGTCTCCCTTTTACCCGTGTACTTCTCCTGTCTTTCTTCTCATGTCCGGTCATCTTCGACGTTTCAGATACATAAAAATGTCATCGCCGCATTTAAACAACCTCATTATCGTCGGATGCATGCTGACCTACAGCAGTGTAATTTTCCTTGGGTTAGATTCGCAGCTGTCCAGCGTAACGGCATTTCCCTACATTTGCACCGCCAGAGCATGGCTACTGATGGCTGGTTTCTCGTTGGCCTTTGGTTCCATGTTCTCGAAAACCTGGCGAGTACATTCCATCTTCACCGACGTTAAGCTCAACAAAAAGGTGAGTCTCGATCGCCGTCCATTTATCTACCCCACTAACGAATCGTTTTATAGGTCATAAAAGACTATCAGTTGTTCATGGTGGTCGGTGTATTGTTGGTTATCGATCTAGGGATTATGACCACGTGGCAAGTCGCCGATCCGTTTTATAGAGAAACAAAGCAAATGGAACCTTATGTACGTTCTCTGCGGTATGAAATCGAGTAAAGAGCGGACCGAATAACGTCTCTCCCGCGTTTCTTTTCAGCCTCATCCCTCCAGCGAAGACATCATCATTATACCCGAAAACGAGTACTGTCAGAGTAATCGAATGACCGTATATTTAGGGTGTATATACGCGTACAAAGGACTGTTAATGGTACGTAATCTGTAGGGGAATAATCGATCCGCACCCTGATATTTCCTTCGGAACGTGACGAGCGGGAGTCACGAAGCGTCCACTCTTTTCGATGGAATTCGACGTGACGGTAACGCGATTTCAGATATTCGGCGCTTTCCTAGCGTGGGAAACGAGGCACGTCAGTATCCCGGCGTTAAACGACAGCAAATACGTAGGCATGAGCGTGTACAACGTCGTGATCATGTGCGTAACCGGAGCAGCCATAAGCTTCGTGCTGGCCGACAAACAGGACGCCATGTTCATTATGTTGGCGGTGTTCATAATATTCTGCAGCACGGCTACCCTCTGCCTGGTTTTCGTACCGAAGGTAGCAAAACGCAGATTCTATGTCCCGTACCTTCGTACGCGCAAGCTAAGAGTGTTTTCCACGTCAGCTCATAGAACTACGGAGAAATCCTCAAGGCGCGATAGACAAACGTATCAGAGCCACTCTGCGACCGATGTCCAAAACGAGGAGGGACTCCAGCATCAGCGAGTTGGAGGAACGTCTCAAAGAGGCTACGCTGGCCAATCAAAAATTTCGTACGCAACTTTTGGAGAAGGACTCGGAGCTTCAGGTAAACCTTAGCGTGGACGTTACACGAATGAGTCTACATTGATTTTTCTACAGGCATTTCTAAGAAGGCTGGACGATCAAGCGGCGACGAACACGCAAGAGGCAATGGACAGGCTGACGGTCCCTAGGCAAGAGGGCACGATCAAAAAAGAAGGTAACGTATCCAACGTTTGATCGTGCGACGGTTCTCCACGTTTTTATCGTCGCAGGTCTATCGGTCACCACCGAGACAACGGACATTTCAATGTCCATGTGCAGTCTGAACTCCACCACCATCTCCCAACCGGAAGGCGACTACGCGAACACGACCACGACCGCGACCACGACCGTGACCACGGCCACGGCCACGAGCACGGCCGACTCGCACGTCGCCAAGTACGTACCGCAATCGAGTTCAATATCGCAGCGATTGCAATCGTTCCTCTTTCCCAGAAAAAAGACGTCCTTCTCGAAAGTGCCGGCGATCGCCATCGACAGCGAACGGGTTCCGCTGGTTCCACGGACGGAAGGAAAAGAGGAGGTCCCGGCACCTCCGCCTGTTCTGAAACACGCAGACGATTCGGGCCGCAGAAGGAGCCGTTCTGGAGGCTCCGGTAAGGAGAGCGAACCTCTCATCGAGAGAAGTCCGGACTCGCGACCCGACGGGAAAACGAACGTCGAGTTCGTGCCGGAAATCGTGGAAGAGGGCGACGCAGTCGTTCTCGAGGAAACCGAGATTCCCCGGCACGGCAAACCGATCAGATGCAAAGACGATCGCAGGTCCAGACTTCCGACACCTCCTCCGGCGAAGAACGTCTCCTTCGGCGAGCTCCACGAACAGAACTACCTCGAACAGGCAATCTTACCGCCTCCGTTGCAGTTCGTGCACAAACATCGGCACTCCGGTAAGTCGCATCTTCCACCCCATCGAACTCGTTCGGTCATCTCCTTCTTCCACAGGTTCCGCGAACGTGTCCCATCAGTCGCTCAAGAGGAGATCGTCCGTGAAGAACAACGGAATGGCTCACTCTCATCACGAACTGTTCCAAAGTCGGAGGACTAGCGTGCCAGTCAACTCGATTAGCTACATCTCCACGGAGAACGTCTCTAAATCCGACGCGACGGAGATGTCTCTCGGTTCGTTCGACAAGTCTTACGTGATCGGCGGTTGCGGTCACAGGCTGGCCTTGTTGACCGGCGCTGGTTATCGCTGCGAGAAGCACGGCGGACGAGGGCATTCTCACGCGATGTTCAACGGCTCGGCTGAGACGCCGCCGCCCTCGAGACGACAGAAGAAACGGTATGACTCTCAGAACGCCAGCTCGCCGAGCGTGCCGGCGATGGTCAACGCGAGCTGTTCAGACACTGGTAAGTACTCCATTCTTGAAGAGTACGGTCCTCTACGTACGCTCCTAAATATTGCCTTTACAGAGAAGTACGAGGAGTCAATGTCGACGATCATCCAGCGGTCCGTGTCGGAACGGTCGCGGGAGAAGTGTCTTCGTCTGCGGAGCGACGGGCACCCCGTGATCGAGTGTCCTCATCGCGCCGCTCGAAGAATACGGGAGTGCAGGCACACCGAATCGAAGCTCCGGCAACAGGCGCGGTTGGAGTACGTGCAGAGCACGCCGAACGTGGCCACCATTCACAACAGCAAGTTCGCGAGCGCGAATCCGCGAGGCGGAGGCGTCGTTGGTGGAAACGGAGGAGGAAACGCGAACGGATCTAGAACGGTCGCCACCAGCTCGGACGTGGTCGGTGGCTCGACGGTGAACGTCTCGAAGATGTACAGTGCCGTGTCGGACGGTGAATTGCTGGATCTGGCGATCTTGCCGATATTCCAGAAGCTGCTCACCGAAAGGCACAAGAGCTCGAGAGGCGGATACGGCGCCAGCGTAGCTAGCTGTCCGAATATATCGATCAAATGCGACATCGTTGAATACCTTTAACGATCTTCCGGCAATTAGTTTTCAATTTCACGCGAATAAACGAACCGTTCTCTCTCTTTCTCTCTACCGGGCTCTAATCGTCTCTCGTGGAACGGACTCGACGGTTTACGATTATAACGGCGTACTTTCTTCTACTCCTCCCTACTTTGTTCCCGATCTATCGATTATCGTAACCCCTCGATATTTCCTTCGTAAACCGCGATTCGCCGTGTAATCTCCGACATCGTGGATAAACGTTCCAACGAGATCTCGCGAGGATAAACAATTTTTTATACGATCGAACTTTTAATCCAACGCGTGCTCGTACGTACGAAATGTTATGCATACGAGACTGAACGAGGATGCCTCGTGCGATACCCATCGAGAATTTTCGTGCACGAACACCGGTTGCTAGAAAAATCCCGACAAGGAGCGCTATTCTTTGGCCATTTTTTTCTTGCTTTCTCCTCGCTCGATCCTCGCTCGACCGTCGACGTTTTATCGACGTATTGTTCCAACGCGGAATTCTCTTTTTTCCCGACGAACGAGAAGGAAAACGCATCGATCAGGGATATCGAATCGTAGAGTATATAGCGTATGCAAACAATGTAACTCTCTGTCACTGTAATCCTTTCGAATGATTCGATAGTTTGCGAAATATCTAGCGGATGTCGTACGATACGAAGATCGAAGCGTTTTATAGAACATTTTTTACGTTCTGGTGTCGAGAGGGAAATGCGTCTCCTGTTGTTTGAAATCAGCTTTTTTCGTTGTACGTCCTCTTCGTTAAACTTCGTGAATCTTCGTTGTCGTATGGATTTCGAAGTTTTCAACGATCGAACGTTGCGATCCTTTTCGTTCCGTGCGCAGTTTTTTTTTCAACGACGATCGAGAAGCCTACGATTAGTATTACGAGATCGAACAGGCGTCCGGATGTTTAGAAAAGCGTACTACTTATCCGAGAGCCTAATGCTCGTTACAGGATCTTTATTGTGTGGTTACGCGAGTCTTGTACATAACTCTCGAAATAAATGTCATGTTTACAGGTAACAAAATAGGCGTTTGTCGTGTAAAAAATTATACCCGTTGTTTTCTCGTCAAACGATCGGACGGATCGTTCACGGCATGGCACTGATTCCCTTCGTTTTGTATTTCCGAAGCAATACTTGTCTTTGTATCCGTGTATCGTACACGTATGCGTGTTATCGATAGTTAGCCGTTCGCGAGACGCGACGCACGAAAAATTTGACACCTTGGCAAATTTCTATTATTTATAATAACTAAGGGTCGATACTAACAGGTCAATTATATTAAATTTTATCAATAAAGTTGGTTCATTCGTTTTACCATTTTGAACTTTTTACCATTTAACGGTCGTTACGTTCGACGAAACACCGGAAATGTTTCCTACAACAGCAGCTTACCTATTCATCGAAATTATGTTCCGAAAATTCGAACGGATCTGAATTAACGAACAGTACACACGCTAGCATAAAGGGTACAAAGAGGTAACGTTGCATCCTCCAACAATTACAAGACTATCGCAATTGTAATATTTAACGTTCGTTTTCCCGCGTTCAACGCGGTGCAACGCAATTTCCTGTTAATGTAAAGTGAATAGAGTTTAATAAACCAACGATTTGATACTAACGCTCAATTAACTTACCTCACTCGATTCTTACAATTTAACATTTATATACGAGACAAACTGCTCCTTTAAAATGGCGGGAGAATACTATTATTTCGTTCCAATTAACTTACCTTACTCAATTCTCACGATCTGCTATTAATATACCTTCAAGACATCGAAAAGAAACTGCACCTGTCAAATATTTCATAATGTAACGGTTCCTCAATTTGTTTAAAATGGCGGGAAAATACAATTATTTCGTTGCAATTAACTTACCTCACTTGATTTTCACTATTTACTATTAATATGGCATCGAAACTCGAAAAGGAACTGCTCCTGTTAAATATTTCATAATGTAACGGTTCCTCGATTTATTTAAAATGGCGGGAAAATACTATTATTTCGTTCCAATTATCTTACCTCACTCGATTCTGATGATCTGCTATTAATATATCATCGAGACATTATCGAAAAGAAACAGCTCCTGTCAAATTTCACAATGTAACGACTCCTCAACTGGTTTAAAATGGCGGGAAAATACAATTGTTTCGTTGCAATTAACTTACCTCACTTGATTCTGACGATCTATTAAATATACAAGACGTTATCGAAACTGCTCCTGTCAAACGTTACCTGCCGAATTTCACAATGTAACGATTCCACAATTAATTTAAAAAAGCGCGAAAGTACTATTAATTCGTTTCGATTAACTTACCTTCCTCGACTCTGACGATCTATTATTAATATACAAAACGTTATCGAAACTGCTCCTGTCAAATATTAATCCTGTCAAATTTCACGACGTAACGATTCCTCAACTGGTTTAAAATGGCGGGAGAATACTGTTATTTCGTTTCGATTAACTTACCTCACTCGATACCTTCGATCTACTATAAATATATCGAGATATCGAAGAGAAACTGCTCCTGTCAAATTTCATGATGTAACGATTCCTCGACTGATTTAAAATGGCGGGAGAATGCTTTCGTTTTATTAATCATAGCACAAGGTCAACGACTAATCGTAACAGAATGCATAAATCGAAAACCGTATTTAAATTCGCACATAATAGCATCTTAATTGCATAACACGCCTACGAAAGGAATAACTACGTCGTAACAGACGTACATGTGTTGATCTCATAGAGAACGTCACCACACCGGTTCACTTTTATTTCTTCCGAAACGTCAGAGCAATTCCCACGAGTATAAAACTCGAACGATTTGCCTTTCCCTACGCCCTACGTCTTCCTGTAGCGAGGGACATCTATGCGCGTAGATGTACTCTTTCGTGTACAACGTGACGCGACGATTTTGTCGTATGTGAGACAAGATTAGTAATTGTGTTGCAACGTGTATCTCCTTTTCTTCCAAATTTTTATTTATAGCCGTATCAGCGTGTTCGAAAGGTTAAGACGCGTTCGTGTATTGCCACCGGCCATCTCGAACGATGCGTGCGTGTGGATTGACGCGCATGTGCACGTAGATTCGCCATCCCGTGGCGTGAATTGAGCCAAACTATGCGAGCAGTAACGTTACAGCTAACGTGCGCGACACACGTCAAAACTTACTTCCTTGATACAGTAATTAAAGCCAACAATGTTGCGATTGTTAAGAACGGTTCAATTATCAAGATGCTTCGCTACTGCCGCCAGAGCAGCACCCGAAAAAAATCCATCGATTATGTACACCGGAGTAAGTACATTACTAAAAAAATATTAGTTACCCCAATCAAATTGTTACTGAAACGTGTTAGCACTTCGAATAGTCTTATCTTACTAAACTATACTCTTGTTATATTTAGACTGAATTTTCTCGACAGTTGAACAACGCAATTTTAATTCGTCTCGAGCAACGTGCTTTTATCGACGATTACCGGTAGACACGAGTTTCATGCTAATCGAATCCAAACATTTATATCACCTAATGGAATGTTTCTTTGTTAGAATTAATTTGCACTTCATTCTTTTAAGAGGTGTTCGTTACTATTGTGCAATCATTTTTTTACAAAATAAGGCAATGGCTATAAAATAATTTTTTATTATTCACAACCGATTGACAGATAAATTTATTATCCCTTGAGGCGTATTATTGCTCTTACATAAAAAGTACATATAAAAGAAAAATGTAGTATGATAATATTGCGAAATAATTGCCCATATACAGTGCAGTGTCTCAAGGAAAAAATGTTCGTTAAAATTTCGTTACACGATTCAAACACGTCCTTAACATTCATTGCTTGCCATTTCACTCCTTACCATAACATATTGTTTTTATCTTTCGAAAAGGCTATCGTTCAACCTCCTGTTGTTATCAGCATGTATATAGACATACGTTGTTTATTCTTTTACATAATACCGGTCACAGATGGTCCACGAAATTGAATTTTTTACAAGTGTTACGAAAACATTTCAGATTTTTATTGATAACGAATGGCACCGATCGAAATCCGGAAAAACGTTCGTCACCGTAAACCCAGCAACCGCCGAACCGATCGCGGATGTGCAAGAAGGCGATGCAGCGGACATCGACGTAGCCGTGCAAGCAGCGCAAGAGGCTTTCAAATTGAATTCGCCATGGAGAACCATGGACGCTTCTGAGCGTGGTCGGCTTCTGTACAGATTGGCCGATTTAATAGAACGTGATCGTGCTTATCTCGCGGTAAGAACGCAGTCATGTTTTTTTTTACTCTCGTGATAACACCGACTAACATTTCACGCGTTTCAGTCATTGGAAACGCTGGACAATGGAAAGCCTTATTCCGCGTCGTACGAGTTCGATGTACCTGCGAGTATAGCCACTCTGCGATACTACGCTGGGTGGGCCGATAAGAATGGAGGAAAAGTGATCCCCGTAGACGGACAGTACTTAGCGTACACTCGTCACGAACCTGTTGGCGTATGTGGACAAATTATACCATGGAATTTCCCTATACTCATGATGGCGTGGAAATTGGGACCCGCCTTAGCTACCGGTAGCAATCTTTTTTTTGACAAGTTCTGATATTTTAAGACCCGGATAACCTTATCTTATTTGTGAGTAGGCAACGTTATCGTTTTGAAGCCAGCGGAGCAGACGCCGTTGACTGCGTTATATGTGGCTCAGTTAACCAAAGAGGCTGGGTTCCCTAGCGGAGTGGTGAACGTCGTACCAGGTTTTGGTAAAGCCGGAGCAGCTCTGGTCGCTCACAATGGAGTCGACAAAATTGCGTTCACGGGTTCGACCGAAGTTGGAAAGATGATACAGCAGAATTCGGTCGGCAATTTAAAGAGAACCACGTTGGAACTTGGTGGGAAGTCGCCTAACATTATCTTTAAGGATGCTGATCTGGACCATGCTGTGGAAACCGCTCACTTCGCTCTCTTCTATAATATGGTAATTAAATCTAGTGTCCAGAAGAAGATAATGAATTATTATATGTCTAACATTTAGTATTTCACATTTTTAAAATTAGGGTCAGTGCTGTTGCGCCGGCTCTAGAACCTTCGTCGAGGATTCCATCTATGATGAGTTTGTGGAAAGGAGCGCTGCTCGTGCCAACTCCAGAATTGTCGGTGATCCGTTCGACCCTAACGTAGAGCAAGGTCCACAGGTACTGTATACTCACCGATGACAATTGCATCGAAAATCAAAATGAAATTAATGTCGTAAATCTGAATCCAGATCGACGAGGAACAGGCGAACAGAATTATGTCTATGATCGAGAGCGGTAACAAAGAGGGAGCAAAGTTAGTGTCTGGTGGTAAACGAGTCGGCGATAAAGGATACTATGTCGCTCCCACGGTATTCGCTGATGTGACTGATAATATGACCATTGCCAGAGAAGAGGTGAATATGAACGATCCATATTCTGAAGGATCCCTTTGGAATTTAGAAACTTTCTACATCGTAGTAAACGTTGTTATCGATTACAGATCTTTGGACCAGTTCAACAGATTCTCAAATTCAGTAGCTTGAACGAAGTCATCAATCGCGCTAACATTACCGATTACGGATTAGCGGCTGCTGTCTTCACGAAAGATATCGACAAGGCAAACTACGTGGTACAAGGCCTTAAGGCTGGCACCGTATGGTATGGCGACTTCAACAAATTACTAACATTTCTAACCCATTTCTTCTCATTTGTATTCTTATCGTTCTGCAACGCGTGTTACAGGGTTAACACGTACAACGTCTTAACGCCTCAAGTACCGTTTGGTGGTTACAAAATGTCTGGACTCGGAAGAGAACTCGGCGAATACGGTCTTAGAGCGTACACCGAAGTCAAGAGTGTCATAGTCAAAGTTAACAAGAAAAACAGTTAAACAGTATTCTTACTATCGATTCAACCTGTGATAAGTGTTCATATGCCACAGCTTTGTACGTCTTTTATTCGTATCAACGAACGTTAGAGATTTGTATTTAAAATACTATTACACCGTTCGATAATATTATATATTTTTGTATAATTTGTACTGCAAGAAGAAAAGAAAATGTGATACTTTAGAATTACAGAATTTACTCCATAAATTACAAAAATATAATTAATAAATAATTTAATCTCCCTTTTGATTTGGTAGTTCGTTAAGTCTCATTTTACAATCCTTACGGAATACAAGCAAAACTTACAACGGTAATACGTCATAGTCATCGGCATAAAATTTAAGTATATTCGCACATGTGACCGCAACCCGTGGGACACTGTCGGTTACAACTAAACCACTCGTTCATGTGAACGACGTGACCTCCATGCGTACATCCTTGACACCACACGTATATCCCTCGAACAACCTGCGTGCAAAGTGTGCGCGTTCGGTAACCACAGGCGAAAACGATACGAAAAATAAACGTAAGTGTCTTACCTGATGACAAACGGAGCAGAGCGCATGATGGGACGAGTGACATCGATCACAGAACCACGCTGCCCTTTGCAATGGTTTCGTACAAGTTAAACAACAAGCGTGTATTATTGTTGACTGCTGATTCAACTGTGACACGGATGGAATCCAGACCGACTGAATTATCTATCGGTACACAACGATACTTTATTAAGATGACCGAGGTAAATTCTCTTTGATTAAAGTTTTATCGCTAACCTGAGTAGCAACGTTCCACAGCTTAAACCTTGCAAGCATGTCTAAATATTCTAGTATCCAATGTTCTTGGACAGCAGTTTCAATATTTAAACCTTTCCGTTTCTCTCCTAACGCGATCAGAATCGATGCGGAAGTCTGTATATCTCTGAGCGCCGCATGATGCTTTAAAGCTTCCTCGATTAAGTTCGTGGGATCCCAGAATTGCGGTTTGGGGATGTTGGAAACTATTAATTGACTTGGCTGATCCTCGATCATTAACGAAGCACAATCTTCGTTGATGTCTGGTGGGTGATTAGGGAATTGCTCCGGCGGAGGAGATCTATCTTTTATCTCGTGCCGTAATGGAAAAGCTTCTTTGGACAACGTCCAATCGTTATCGTTCGTCATGATATTATGCATATAACTGGAAGTGTATTCCATTGTCACTGGCTCGAATTCGCTTTCTCCAAATAAAAAATCTCCTTTAGATGGTCCTTTGTGATCAACGAATGCTCGCTTGTAACTGGATATTTTTAGCAAAAATAATAGCGTCAGCACCACAAAATACACTTATTCAACATGCTATACTGTTAAGTTATACCTAGGTAGCATAGAACCTATTGAATGTTGATTTTCCGGAGTTTCATCCGTTTCGGTCTCATCGTCACCTCCGCTGGTTGCACCAGTTATTTCTCCTTGCAAACTCTTCACATCATTTTCATGACCTTGAAAGATATTATGTATTGCATTAAACCGCTTTCTCACACGAGACTTCAAAAACTTACCTGCACTCGATTGATCTATACCGGGTCCTATTGTAATCTGCGCTAAATTTAATGTATTTACTATATCTTCTTTGGAAGCAGTTGGAGGTGTTTTTAAAATAGATCCCATAGGATTGGCGTATAAAGTTTTTATGATGCTCCATACTGTACTTATCTAGATAAAATAATATTTGTTATGAGTAATCTGAACGACTATGAACAGCAGGTATAATAAAAGAATTATTTACATCATTTCTACCGGCATTTCTAGCAACAGTGGCATTATGATCACAAATATCGTTTAATCTTCCGGACAGCAAGTAACCTTCCGCGCAAGCTTTAAACCACTTTGGTTCTCGTGGCATATTCACGGAAAATCTATGCATAACACTAGATGCCATACAAAATGTATCATTTGTTGCGGGTGTTTTCCTATAAATAATCCTCAACTAAATTTCAATCTTTTAGTTTGATATTTCTTACGCAATTTTCCCTGTTTATATAGCAAGTTTATTAACCTCATTATGTTAGTCAATTGTTTCATTGTGGTTTGAACATTAACATTTACTTTACATGCATATGCAATATCTCCTTTTGGATTCAATGCAATACCTTGTGGATTTGCTTTACTTGCTGGCCTAGTAGCATCTTTGAACACATGATGATACAACGTGCAATCCTATATCAATAGTTCTTTCTTAATATTATACAATAAAAGTGATGGTACTTTATATAAACTTGTTGCGTGATATTACCCTGCTAGTTGATAAAAACGATTGAGGATTGCCTCTCCATGCTACACCAGTTGGAACATCTTTGTGTTCATTAAAACTTGCGAAAGGTATATATGGTCTACGAATATCCCAAACATTTATACTGCAATCGACGACGAGAGCACAGCTCGATATATGGTATTTTCTTTGCGGTCTCCATTTTATTCGACCTACCGACGCTATTGTATGTATAACATAATCACAACTAGGTTTACCTAATAAATCCCAAACCTGTGCATTCAAAAATCCTGATTCATTTAAAGTTTCTGCTGTTCAACATTTTTTAAAATAAGAAATAATTTAACATTATAAATGAAATACCTTAATGGTTTTGTCCCTGGAAGCTGTGGCAAGCCAAGTAGTTTCAGGATGCCAATCACAAGCAAATATGGGACCACTGTGAGCAGTAAAATGTTGAAAGTAACGCTCTGGTTTACGTAAATCCCACTGTTGTACATGTCCATTTTCAGAAACAGCAGCAAAGGTATGTGGTGAATGTGGACAAAACTGTACATCACGTACTGACTCTGTATTACTGAAATTGATAGACTTTGTTAATCTGTTTTGACAATGGCACATTCAATAACAATTCAATATGTTTACCTATAAAAAGTTCTAGTAGCTTCTTTTATTCGTAAATCAAAACACTTCATAGTACCATCTTGTGAACCAGATATTAGCAACGTAGAATCTGTCATATGAAAACTTACTTTATTTACTGTTCTTTTGTGATCGATAAAAACATGTTCTTGCTTGGATCTAGATGATTTGTTTAAGTTCCATACTACTACTGCACCATTTGTTGCAGCTGATGCTAATATATGATCTGAAATTGATCAAAAGGTTATTTTTATTCTTATTATTATTTGTTAATTTATATATTGTTATTGACTTACCATCAATTAAATTCCAAGCAATGTCATTACAAGAAAAATTTAAATTTAAATTCTTTCCTACTCGCAAGTTACAAGCTTCTTCAAATCTATCTTCTAATAACGTAAATATTTTGAAAACTGTAACCCAAAATAATAATTATTACACGTGTACAAAAATTAATATTATAGTAATCAAATAATTTACCATTACGTCCTGCTATAACAACTTGACTATTATCTTTGTTAAGTGCTAATGCATTTGCTGACCCTTCCTGTGTGATGCACACAGTTTTGGAAATCATTTTGAGATCTTTCAAAGCATAACAGGTTATAATAAAGTAATCCCAAGTTTATCAACTGTAACACACATGTACATGTGAAATTAATTAATCTGTGTTTAGACGCTGTTTTATAAATAATATATCGTAAATCCTAGAATGATTTGTTATTTTTATATGCAAAACAAACGCATTTAGAAGTTTATTAACAATGTCAGTTTAAGGTACATCTTCACTTAGGATGGACCACTAACTATTTTCGAAAATACACGTATAAAAGGCACTTATAAATGAAAAATATGATTAAATAAAAATTACACTGTATGAAAGAAGTCATTATACGGTGACAACAAACTTTTTTTAATTGAAGCCGCAAGCGCGTCACGATGGTTCTCTTTCAAATATATCGGCACGCATCACTGTATTTTCCTTTTCATTACACATTTGCTTTTAAACTAATTAAAACGATTTACATCTATGATCTTTTATAACAACGATAACAAAGGAAAATTACTGTATATATACATAAATAAATAATTATTACGAGATATTCAAACAACAGTGAACATAGCTGGCTAAGGAATAGACAATTTTTCTTTCTTCATCCATTCTGTTTCCGAACCGATATTCATAAACTTTTCTATATTTTTATTCTATTGACAGGTAAATTATATGTAATGAACAAACACCGCCAATAAAACACATTGTTGTTGTTAATAATCGCAACGCCATCTACGTTATGCAATTTCCTCATGCACTTTATATATGTGTATGTATATGTATGTGCGTCACATATACCATCCTGTATATGACATCGATTTTTAATTCTTCCTTTGAAGAGCTTTGACTATTCGAATTGCTGTAGCAACAAGTTGCAGTAATTATGAGTGAGTTAAATGTACTGAAATATAATTAAAGCTTTTTAATGTAGTAATTAGTACTCTGTAAATTATTTCATATGAAAAATTAAAAGCCTGTTTAAATCAGTCCTGTTATACCTGTCAAAATCAATAAATAGATTTATATGGTGCTATTTTTACACCTAACGTCAAAGAGTGATTTATAATATCTGAATAATTATTTAATTTATTGGTCATATTAAAACATGTACCATTATATTTTGAATAATTAAAATATAATATTTCAATTTGAACGCGTTATACATTCAATTTGAAACACGAAGTAATTCAAATATTTTATTTCAAAAATATTTTAGTATTAATCAATTAATATTAGTAAATGTATAATTTTAACATAATTTTTGGAATAAATGTTTCCTAAAAGGTGCTAAAATCCTAATAATTGTATTTCTTAAAAAAGTGAAAGTTAAAAGTAAAACATTTTGCTACAAGCACTTCAAGGTTATTTACCAAAGCTGAAACAATCTTCAGCAATGTAATTGTGTTCGTACAAATCAAACAAGTGATTCATAGATATCGTGATAATACATTTGGAACATCACCCGTAAGTAACATTAATTAAACATAAAAATGGGTGCAAATAACTGTAAAGGACTTCTCCCGGGAAGTTCTAAGATTACGCCAGGCAAATCGTTGAACGCAGGTGCGAATTACATTTTTTTTTCTTTTAAAATGATATATCTATAATCATATGTTATCTCGTAATATAAGTGCGTAATAAAAAGTGTATGACGAATGCAAGTCTTATATAAAATATTGGATTAGAAGACAATAAAAGTACTGAAGATTTTTATATAATCTTATTTCTACAGAGTTCAGTTGTATTTTTGTATTCAAATATTTATTTGTATATGTAAATATGATAATATTAAATTATTATATCAAACTGTATCGATCAATCGTTTTATGACATGATAGGTGTTTCACATATCGATCTTTACGGACTTTAATTGTACAGAGACGAATCACGTGACGTTATAGAAACTTAATTCTCGTAATGTTATTGTTATTATCTACTAAAATTTGAATATTCATGCATCCAGAAACAAGGAGTAAAATCCATAAGGAAATCTAATTTTCCTTTAGACATATTACAAATACCTTTACGCATGTACGTATACGTAACCTTTTAAACTTTGTATACAATATGGAAATACCAGCGCGATTATAAAAAAATCTGATTACACTAACGAATAATTAGCACGATCTCAGGATGAATAATTGTAGCAATTAAAAGTATAGCAATATGTGTTTGTATTTTGTAAGACAATGTACTCGATACGCGTATAATACAATTACTAATATCCGTTTAAAGATACACGGCGGAGGTATGACAGAGTTAAAATCTGATAAGAAGATTCATATTTGCAGTGAGTGCAACAAAACAAAGCAAGAAATTAGAAGAATATATAATAGTTCCGAATGTTGTTGTAGTTGTGAGTTAATGGCTTTTCAATTGCATACAACAGTGGTCTCATTAACCAGATATCTTCATACAATTGTATACATAATAGTGTTTACATGTACCACAAAGCATTTGTAGATTTTGTGATAGCAAGAGAAACGTGGCACTTAGAGAATATAACAATGAAGTTTAAATGAAATATCAGGATATAATTTGAACACTTTATATTTGTGCAGGTAAACCACAAAAATATGACTACGTTGAAGGTGTGGTATGTAAAGAAACGGATATCAAAGAAAATGAAATGAAAATATTACCACTTGGAGAAGATGGAGGAAAAGTATTATTAATTAAACAAAAGGGAGAACTACATGCTATTGGTACAAAATGTACCCATTATGGAGCTTTACTCCATACAGGAGCTTTAGGAGATGGAAAAGTGAGGTGTCCTTGGCATGGTGCCTGCTTTAATATAAAAACTGGAGATATAGAAGAATATCCAGGATTAGATTCTTTGCCATGTTATCAGGTATTTTAGTCAGAAGTTTAATATAAAATGGTACTTCTTATTCCATGCTTGCAATACTTTTGAATAGGTGAATGTGGATGACACAGGCCTTGTACGTGTAAAGGCAAGGCGTAAAGATTTAGAACTCAGTAGACGGGTAAAAGAGATGTCCAAACAAGATTCGAATAATCAGCAAACTGCTGTAATCGTTGGAGGTGGACCTGCAGGTGTAACTTGTGCTGAAACCTTACGACAAGAAAACTTTACTGGAAATATTATCATGGTTTGTAGGGAAAATGCAGTTCCATATGACAGAGTAAAGGTATCCAAAGCTCTTGACTTTGATGTTGAAAAAACAGCTTTGAGACCACGGTCATTTTATAATGACCATGACATCCAACTAAAACTGGGTGTTGAAGCTACAGGTAAGTGCAAATCATTCCTTTTTTATTGAAATACAGTCTTACCACATTATTTATTACAGGGCTAAACACAGATGAAAGTATTATTCAGTTAAGCAATAACGAGAAATTAACATATAATTATTTATTTATTTGTACTGGATGTAAGCCTAGAATGCCAAATATACCTGGTTCTACATTATCCAACATTAATGTACTGAGAGATTACACTGACTCTCAAGCTGTATATTCTAAATTAGCACGCGACAAACATCTTGTAGTACTTGGCTTAGGCTTTATTGGTATGGAAGCTGCTGCATATTGCACAGATAAATGTGCATCCGTTACCGTTGTGGGAAGAGGTAAAATACCTTTCCAGGCAGTTCTTGGAGCAGAAGTCGGTACAAGAATTAAAGAGGAATTTGAAAAGAAAGGTATTATTCAATTTATAAGACCGAGATTATAGTCAATGGATTAGAAAATAATTCACTATTTTGTCTAAGGTGTGAAGTTTATGTTTGATAACAGCATCGAACGATATATCGCAAAAGAAGGCGCGGCGAATACTGTAGGTTCAGTGGTACTTACTGATGGCACCGTCCTTCCTGCCGACATAGTTATCGTTGGAATTGGTTCTACATTTTATACAGATTGGATAAAGGGTTCTTCTATTGAGATGTTAGATGATGGCACTATAAGAGTGGATAAGGTACACTGGAGAAATAATTTCATTAGTTTAGAAAAATAACGATACGTCTAATTTCAGTATTTGAAAACAAACGTGGAAAACGTATATGCCGGTGGTGATGTAGCGTATGCACCAATATTTGGTTTAGATGATAAGTTTGCAGCTATAGGTCATTTTTCGTTAGCGCAATATCATGGAAAAGTAGCGGCGTTAAATATATGCAATAAAACTACAGAATTAAATTCCATACCATTTTTCTGGACAAGTCTTTTTGGAAGAAGTTTCAGATATGCGGGTACGTTCTTTACTTCCTTTACAATAAAGAAAATATTATATATTTATTATATTCATTGTGCATTTAGGATACGGGTATCCCGATAAGATCAAAATTTATGGTAATTTGGAGAATTTGGAATTCTTTGCATATCACTTTAAGGACGGTATGGTGATTGCGATGAGTAGCTCGGGAGCAGATCCCGTCGTAGCAGACTTTGCGAATCTGCTTCACGAAGGGGAATCCTTAACAGAAGCGGAAATTACTAAAAATCCATTTGGTTGGATACGAAACAAACCAAAAGATTTCCAAACTCGATTTCAAACCGATGCTAACAACTGAATGAAACCAATGACAACATAATAAGTGGAAAGTACTTGATGCAGAAAAAGTTTATTCCTACCCTATTTTTATTTTGATATGACAAAACTTAAGTATAATTATTTTTGGTATTTATATCACATTATATTTTCGTACAACATACTTTACATGTGCAATAAATATAAAGATTTTACTATAAAACACAGGATAACATAACAGATATTGGCAAATACATCTTACTAATTTTTTTCGCACTTTGTGAGGGAACTTCCAAATACACGTGTTTTGAATGAAACAAATTACTGCATCTATTTATAACTAAAACCTTAGTCCCAAGCTTCTGTTACGATTAAATGCCGCAATTGATCTTTGATTGTAACTTCTCTGTTGAACTTCATATTCAGTTTTTCGCGTCTACTATTCATAAACTCAAAATTCTTGTTTTTCTTAAATTCAGTCATATGACCATAGGATTGTTCACTAGTTAAATACGGATGTCTTAATATCAACATATTTTGTTCTTCCCTTTCAAGATCTCTTTTGAACTGTATTATATCCTTAATTGTCGGTTGTTTAACTTTTCCATATTTTCTGTAATGAACACATTTATATAAATCAATCACATTGTTTTTAATACTGTGAAGCTTTAGTTCTTATAAACAACACGAATCTTCAGAAATGAAGGTATACAATGAAACATAACCACCAAACCTAACCTAGTTTTAACAGAATATGAAATTTCGTACGTACCCTCGAAAACGATATGGAATATTGTGAACTTTATAAAGTAATATATTTGTAATACGCATTTTTATTACAATTCTATTTCGTTTTTCTCATAGGAACACTGAAGTCGATATACAAAGATCGTCTTTCGACCTACGTTTCCAAGATATAAGATAGGATACTGACATCTAGCATCAACCGGAAGTGGTACCTAAGTTTATTCAATTTAATTGGTTAAGTATTTTGGCATTATAATTTGCATGAATTCGGATTTATTAAAATTTAAGGAGCTATTGATAAAACGATTATTGGACAATAACGGTGAAAGATTATTGGAATCGTAACGGGTTAAGGATTATAAAACGTCGAAAAGATGGACGTTTATAAACTTCGTACAATTCAAGTAGGATTGAGAGATTTTAAATTTGAAGGATCGGGCAAATTCATAAAGTCTTGCTTCCATGAAAGAATTGATCTATTTGATAGCATTTCAAATTCAAGACAAAAAGAAAAGGTGATTCTTATAATTAATAACAAACATGTCGTCAACTCACGAAGAAAGTTCATACATTCAACTTTCGCGCTTAAACGCGAGCCTTTCGGTTTTTGCCGCCATTTTTCTTTTGGTCGTCCGTCTCTCCCTCTCCTCTCTCTCTCTCTCTCTCCTCCTTCTCTCTCTCTCTCTCTTATGTGTACGAAACGCCGATAGCCTCTTGTTCGCGCTCTTTTCTTTCAAATAGCCAATCGATAAATGAGTTTGAGTTCGGTAAAAGCAACGTATAAAAATAATAAAAGGATACAGGTCACGAAGAGGACAGACAGACAGACAGGTAGACGGACAGACAGACAGGTAGACTGACTGACTAACTGACTGACTGATCGATAGACAGATTGGCAAACAGACAAACAGACAGACAGACAGACAGACAGACAGACAGATAGGCGAGCAGATAAACTACATGGACAAATGGTGGACTACGCTATCCAATAACTGTGGTTTTTCTTTGAATGTCACGATCTACGCGCAATAAAATCTTCTTTCGCTTCCTTTTGCTTTACATATAAATCGAATTTGAAATCCGTTCTGCTCCGACACCCTTGATCAACCCCAACCCCCAAAAAACGCAATCGTAAACGCTCGTATCGACTACCCTTACCGCTAAGTTTTTGTTCACTTCCGTTTTTCTTCTTACGTTTATTTTCCTTTTCATTTAACATTTGAACACTTTTTTTTTTTATGTTTTCGGGGGGAAGCTGGGTGCCAGACTCGCCATTCTTTCCGCTAAGGATTATCATACAAAATAATTAGAAAAATGTACAAAAATTCATAAAAATAGTAATAGTTACACAGTACAAATTACATCTGGGTAATTAGAGTAGTGTGATCAAGAAACGAGCATGAAAAATTACGGTTTCCTACTAATGTTACATTTTGTTTCTCGTGTGTACGTGTATCTGCGTTTCCCATTATTTTTTTTTTGTGTCGTCACCGTTCCGTAACGTTTTCCTTTTTTTTTTACATTCACTTTTTTTTCATTTTTTTGTTCTTAATCGCCGTTCCAACGAGATACGTCGTGCTCCTCCTTGGCCGCGGAAAGAACGCCTCGCGGGATAATTTTTAGGCGCGCTAATTATTCGTTATTCTAATGACGTTGTTGCACGCGTACAAAACGCTTGATCCTTGTCCAGTTTCACCTTCGTTCGATTCCTCCTCGCGTAACATACATCAGCGCAAAGCGAGATTTTGCTGCACCCCCATTGTCGTCGCAAACGAAACCAAAGGAAACTTGCAAGCTGTCTTCCCTCTACTTTTGATTTTGCCGGACAGGGATAAAGCTCGGGCGCGATGAGAATGCGAGTACAGCAGAGCGAACGTTTCTTACGTGGCAGCGCACGCGTATTCGTTCCCTAAACACGATCTTAATTTTATTAATGCCACGATACTTAACCACCGTTTCTTCTGCGACGCGGACATACAGTCCTGATCCTTAAAAACTACACGATAAATAACGAGGGTGAACCAGAGGACATCCTCTCAGAGAAAGGCTCGAAGGGGAAAGGAAATGTGAAGGATCGCTTCTGGTTCCCTCGTCTGCCCTGACGCGCGATTAGATTTTTGCTATTTTTTAAAAAAAGATTCTAAAAACTTGCCCTCTAAGTGGTTGTTAAAAGAACGTTCGTGTAGTCGAGTCGAGGGTAATCGTTCGTGAAACGTAAAAAGCGAACGATAATAAAAGAGATCGCGCGAGACGTATATGAACCAGTGCTGGTACCGATCGTGATTCGGATCGTTGACTAATCGACCAGCACTGGTTTACGCGTTTCTTGGATCTCGACGCGTTCCTCGACGATTCTATGCACGATCACGGGGATTCGAACGTATACGCGATACGCGCATCGAGGAGCACTCGCGGCGATTTTCTCACAGCGAATCGAATCGACTCTCGTACGCCTCTTTCCAGTTTCGCACGCGACACGGTTAAATATACCTATAACAGTATTCTGCGACCAAAAAAATAAACTCTATCGTGTACGTACGTTATTGGCTAGTTAAGCTACGTGATCGTCGATCGTTTATACCGATCGAGCGACCGCAAAGATCTCTCTCACTCTCTCTTTCGCCCTCACCAATCTCCGTTTGAATATTGAACCGTCGCATTTTTCATCTTTGCTATATTTGGACGAGAGCCGATCGTGCTTAGAAGAATTCGAAAGTAGCGAATCTCGAGAGCGTCGATAATTCGCGATCTAGAGACCGATCTTCTTCGCAGAATTGTCTAATTTGGCTTTCGGAGCCGATCACAGAAAGTAATCGCGACGTTCTTTTTCGGGATTTCTTGCCTTTCAACGCGTTTCCGATCGCGCGAACATCATTCGTCGGTAAAATTCGCTCTCTCGCTTCCTTCGTCGTTGAAATTCTATTCTCGTAGATTACAATTCCAAAGCTCGTCCGTTTCAATGAAATCGTTTAAAAAATTCCTATTGCCCGGAGAAAATCGAGCAATGTACAAAATAGAAAAATTTGATTGTCCCGGCTTTGAAATTCTATTCTCTCTTTCTTCCAATCGGTACAATTGTTCAACGACGTTGCTGTCGGTTTTCAGTGAACATCTTTCTATTAACGCGCTATGATACAGGGTGTCTCACAATATTAATGCAAAATGTAATTCTGAACAAGTTTTCTCTTTGCAAAAATTTGCTACGAAGCTTCGTTTTCAAGTTATTAAAATAAAACCAAATGTAACAACCACGCATGCACAGACGCAAGAGCTTCGAACCTTGCGTTGTCTCACAATACTTACGTAAAATTTAATTCTGAACAACTTTTTCTTTTGCAGAAATTCGCTACGAAGCTTCGTTTTCAAGTTATTAATCAAAAACCAAATGTAACAACCACGCATGCGCAGACACAAGAGCTTCGAACCTAGCGATGTCTCACAATATTAACGCAGAACGTAATTCTAAACAACTTTTTCCTTTGCGAAAATTCGCTACGAAGCTTCGTTTTCGAGTTATTAAGAAAAAAACATATATAGCAACTACGCATGCGCAGACATGAGCTTCGAACCTAGTTGTCTCACAATATTAACGCAGAAAGTAATTCTGAACAACTTTTTCCTTTGCAGAAATTCGCTCTGAAGCTTCGTTTTCGAGTTATTAAGAAAAAAACATACAGCGCAACTACGCATGCGCGAACGCGAGTTTCAAACATGGCGCCCGCGCATGCGCAGTCGCCCCGCTTGGTTTTTCTTTAATAACTCAAGAACGAAGCTTCACAGCGAATTTCTGTAAAGGAAAAAGTTGTTCAGAATCTCAAACCCCACAACCCTAGACAGTTAAACATCCTATAAAGTGTTATACTATCGCGTTTTTGCTTAATAATTCAGAAACGAAGCTTCGAACTCCATTTTTGCAAAGGGAAAAGTTGTTCGTAATATCAAACCCTAGCACATGAGAGAGTTAGACACCCTGTATAAGGAAAAGTGAAACAATAAAATGAATAGTACTCGTTTGGAAGTAAAAACGCAGTAAAAAATAAAATCGCAAATGTTGTATAAAATCCTTAACTACGTTATGTTAGTACACGAAAGACGATCGCGCGATTTCAACGAACGATTTCCCCAGAACGAAACGGTTGACCAAAGTTTAGTTCGCAGTTTGGAACAATCGAACAAAGGGTAATGCCAAGTACTTTCGAATTGACCCGCTTAATTTATACGGCACAGCAAAACTAGTACTCGATAAAAGGAAAGTAGGAAAATCGTCGACGTTGCATCGAGTTCTGAACGACCATCTTTGCGTGATTGTTCTTGACTTTCGACGAAACGTAAAATGTTCGACGCGTTCGAAGCCGGTCGCAAGAAACGCGTACGTAGTATTGCTTTGACGTGCTTAAACGCTAATCTATTCGAAAGAGTCGGTTATTCGTACGCTTCGTATAATTTTAATCGGAGATAAAGAGAAGAAGATTCGTTTAAAAATTCTACGCTATTCGAACGTCTTTCTACGTTTCGGCATAGAAACCGTTGCTTTCGCTCGGCTAACGACCTAGTTGGTTCTGCGCTTTGCATTTTAAAATAATCGTCCGAGGACGATTTAACGATCGTTGAAACTCTGTTCCGAGAATCGTCGTCCGATCTCGTGCAAGAAATCGCGAATCGCTGTTCGACGCTTCGAGTTCGCGTTACTTCGAAGGACGCGTAGCGAACGAACGCGATCGGACTTTGACCAACTGTTTCCAACAACGATCGTTTGTCTTTTTTATTTTTTATTCTCTGAGCACAGAGTATTCCTTAAACCTCTCTAATGTAAACAGGTTATTATTTAGAAAAAAAGAACGATACAAAAGGGACTGGTAAGAGCGAATTGGCTTAGCAACGCGACCAACATGGCCGGCTGCTTCGTCGATCGAGTGCCCTATCGATACTTTGTCGCTATACGCTAGACGCTATTAAGGATATTTAATCGATCGGTTTTTCATTCGTTCCTCTCTCTCTTTCACACGCACCGGTTCTTCCTGTCTCTCTCTATCGCGCGACTTCGTCGTTATCCACGGTAAAAGTTTATCGAAAAAATACGAGCGAGACGCCGTCCATCGATTCGCCGGAATCCGTTTGATCGAAAATGGCGTCAGACAACCACGAATCGATGTCGCCCTTTGAATCGTTGATCGTGGCTTTTAAAAAACACTTCGATGGAAAATCATCAGAAAGACGAACGAAATACAAGATTTCGCTGGCTACCGATTTTACGGTGCGTCAAGAAAGACGGCGCAATCGTGAAAATTAGGTGTCGGCTTCGCTTAAGCGTACTTACTTACTTAAAACTTATGTTAAGCGTAATACGTGCGATATTCTACGTTTCGCCGTTTCCTCTTTGATCACGCCGTTTCCGTCCAGGTCACGATCGGTTTACTTCGACGAATCACGACGGTAAAACGATTACTTTCATCTGAAACGGACGTAAAGGAAAAACAGGAAACGAATCGAGACTCGATTCAACGTATCGCTTCTAAATTCTCTCCGGAAATTTTAAAACTTCTAACGTTTATCATTATATTTATAGTGCAAAGAAAGCAACATAAAAGAGGGGCAAATGTGAGAGACGTGCAATCCTGTATTTTGGATTCAAAAATCAAAATTATTTTGGTGAATGAAACTTTGTCTCGTTTTTTTGATTAAAATTGTACTGAACACGGTGTGATTAAAATTGTAATTGTATAGCAAGTTGGGATTTCTTTGTTGTAAGTGTGAAAGGCGAAACGTAATTACCACGCGTGGAATTACTATGCGTCGAATCACCACGCGTGGAATTACTACGCAAAGAAATTACCACGCGTCGAATTACCACGCGTGGAATTACTACGCGAAGGAATTACCACGCATCGAATTACCACGCGTGGAATTACTACGCAAAGGAATTACCACGCGTCGAATTACCACGCGTGGAATTACTACGCGAAGGAATTACCACGCGTCGAATTACCACGCATGGAATTACTACGCGTAGAATTACTACGCATAGAATTACCACGCGTCGAATTACCACGCGTCGAATTACCACGCGTCGAATTACCACGCGTGGAATTACTACGCGTGGAATTATTACGCGTGGAATTACTACGCATAGAATTACCACGCGTCGAATTACCACGCGTCGAATTATCACGCGTGGAATTACTACGCAAAGGAATTACCACGCGTGGAATTATCACGCGTGGAATTACTACGCGTAGAATTACCACGCGTCGAATTACTACGCGTGGAATTACTACGCGTCAAATTACCACGCATCGAATTACCACGCGTGGAATTACTATGCGTGGAATTACAACGCGTGGAATTACTACGCATAGAATTACCACGTGTCGAATTACCACGCGTAAAAGTTCGTAAGTATGAAAGCCCAAAACTTTCATTCTTACATAATTACTATTGTAATCATATTCGGTATCATTTTAATCAGAAGAACGAAAATACGACGGTATTTAACGAAAGAAGAATTTTGATTTTTGAATTTAAAAGAGCACGTCTTCCATGTTCGCTTCTGACTCTCTTTCTTTTCCATTCTTTTCACTCGTTACACATTGTCAACTATATCAAATTGTTAATTATATCAAGTTTACTCAGGAAAACTATACAAACGACAGTAAAAGGCAGAAAGAGATAATCTTGATTGATTTCTACATTTATAGTAGAGTTTTAAAATTTACGGAGAAGCTGTTCGAAGGTAAAGGGAGAAGGAAAAAAGAAAACACACGGAAACGAAAAAAGTCAATGAATATATGCATAATTTGCATTTAACTAGAGTACGAAAAAGAAACTTGTTAACAAAACAGAAGAATACGAAATAAAGGAAACCAAGTCAACGTTGTCTACATCTGAATACAATAATGATAATAATAATGATAATAATAGTAATAATAGTAATAAAGTACTTAACGTTCTCTGAAATACAAGCGAGCTATAGAGTACTCTTAACATTATCAACGGTAATAAAAATGAATTTAAAAATAAGGATCACGGTACAACGATATTCGTTATTCTCTACGATATAACGCAACGTTAAATTACAGGTGAACCTAGAAATAACGTACAAAAAGGATCCATCGAATCGTGTAAATAGTTTCTAAATCAGTAGGACTTTTAAATCGTGTTAATACCTATCGGGTTCTTATCAAAATTCAAGGATCGAGATATAAACCAAGTCTTTTATGAATCGAAAGTAAAAACGTTCTCTCTCGTTCGTTTCGTAACTTCCGTGCAACTTTCGTGAATCGAGGATTGACTAGTAATGTACTTGCTTTACGCGCTTTCTTCCCTTTTCTTCCTTCTATTTTTTTTTTTCTCTTACGTATTACGGTTTTTTTTTTGTTTCGGTTATTTAAGAAAGCTTCCGTCGATATTCAAGACGCGATTTCAGACGGATTTATTTACAAAACGGGACAAAGATTTATTGCGATGCTCGTGCCGTATTCCATTCGCGACGAAATATGAAAGAGCACACGTTATTAAAAATAGAAATGCAATATAAAAAAGGGGTAAAATCGTGTCTTGCATCGCGACGGGTGTCTCCGTTCGTTTTCATTTTTTTTTTTTTTCATTACCCAGAGGTGGGCAGGATACTACCACTGGTATAAAAAAATAAGGATGATCGTTAAACGAGCTCCGCAAAAAGTTGCTTTAATAAAAAATTATATCCTTCGAGTACGAAACCTCGCGCGTGGTTTGGTAACTTTGAGTTAAGACTTAAGTTGCACTTGTAAGTTTTCCTCTAATTTTATCGTCGTTACCGTCCAAACGTTCGTCGTCCCGTTTCGTCGTCGTCCGCGTCCGCCTGGTCGATTATATTACAAACTCATAGAAATTTGCCTCCGCGATTACACGCTAGGACAAAAAGTGGCTATCTTAAGTAAATAGTATTAGTAACAACAGACTTCTACGATAACTTACGAATACAGACGGCGAAATTTTTACAATAAAAACAAACGTTCACGTATAAATGTACATAAAAAGATACGTAGAAACCCGAAACGACATTTTTAAAAAAGTTCACTTTCATCTTCTCGCTTCTTCCCTTTTTCCTTTCCTTTTTTTTTTTTGCATTTTTATCTTTTCTATACATCTAAAAAGGACTTTTACTATTCTCCATAAAAACTTCCACAAAACAAAAGCAGTCAGACTTTCTATTACTACGTAAAAAACGCATGCACTGTGCCCGCCTCTGGGATGCACTTAGCTTCGTATATTACTATTCTCCGCGCTTCGTTTTATTATTTGTTCATTCACGCGCAAACACACACGACACACGCACCTAGCCTTCCTTCCCTTCCTCCTCCGGCGTAAAGTATTTTGTTAATTTTTTTCAGGGTCTTGTTAAAAAAATAAAAAAATATTTTCTTCCCTCGGTTCGTCGTTCAGAAATTTCCAACTTGGCTCTTTCCTGCTCTCAGCCACTCGCACCCTTTCGCTCGTCGCTATTACGCTTCCTTTCGCCCGGTAAGAACATTGCACGGCTCCCAGCTCCAGTTTTATACTGTCTTATAGCCTTATCACGGTTTACGCTCTAAATCGGTAAAACATATACGTTAAGTTTACGGCTGTATCCCACATTTACATATCTAAAGCGTTAGCATAGTCGCGCGACCAGTACCGCGGGCGCAGTGGATTTTTTCCACCGATTACGACCGATCGATTCGAAAGCCTACCCCGTAGACGTCTCGATCGATTCCTCGAGTTTCTCGTCCCTTCGAAAATTCGTACAGCGCGAAAATTTCGGACGAAAAAAGCGTAAAAAAATGACGAACGTGCAAGTTAATCGTTAACCGCGTCCAAATAAACTTTACGCATATATATATTTTCTAGCAGTGCCTAACTTGCACGTGCCCATGTATACATCAAATGTACAAGTACGTTTGACTGTTTCTTTGGTACATGGAGATACATGTGTACATGTATAATAGTAGACTATAATAATAGTAACCGTAACTGCGTGAGTTATACCAAAATAATAATAGTAATTCTAATAATAATAGTAATAATAATTGAATAGCATGTTGCGATAATCTAACAGTGTTAATTAAAGCGCTATGAACTAATAGTAAAATATAAAAATTTGTAGAAAGAAAAACAGAAAGGTATTACAAAAATAGGAAAACGTTCCACGCGATAGAAAAGCCTGTACAACGGTAAACCGTGCGTGCCTACGAAATCGGTACAAAACTTGTAAAAATCGACTCTGCTTAGTAAAGCAAGAATGACAAAGATAAAAGACGGATACAGAAAACAAAACGGGGAGAATCTTAACTTATATCGTATAGAATAATACGTGTATCCGACGTTACAAAACAAGGAAAAATGTCGGTGGATGAGCAACCATGACACGATCGGAGAGTTACGGGTAGGCGTCGAGTTCGCTGCGAAAATGGCGCTCTTCATCGATCGCGATCTCAACTTCGAGTTCTTGAACAAGTTACACGGTATATGGGTAACAACAAAAATACTATATGTTATAGTCTGGTAAATGAGGATTTAGTCGAAGTCGAATCGCGATGAAAATGGCGCTCTTCATCGATCGCGATCTCAACCTCGAGTTTTTGAACAAGTTACACGGTTATGGGTAACAACAAAAATACTATATATTCTAGTGTGGTGAATGATCTGCGTTGAAGTCGATACGAATCAAAGTCGAAACGAATCAAAGTTGAAACGCGTCAAAGTTGAAACGCGTCGAAGATGAAACTCATCAAGATCAAAACGCATCAAAGTCGAATTGCGTCGACGTTGAAACCAATCAAAGTTGAAACGCATCAAGATCGAAACGAATCAAAGTCGACACGTATCAAAGTTGAAATGCGTCGAAGATGAAACTCATCAAAATCGAAACGCATCAAAGTCGAATTGCGTCGACGTTAAAACCAATCAAAGTTGAAACGCATCAAGATCGAAACGAATCAAAGTCGACACGCATCAAAGTCAAATCGCGTCAAAGTTGAAACGCGTCGAAGACGAAACTCATCAAAATCGAATTGCGTCAAAGTTGAAACTAATCAAAGACCAAACGCAACAAGATCGAAACGCATCAAAGTCGAATCGCGTCAAGGTTGAAACGTGTCAAGGTTGAAACGTGTCAACTACGAAACGCATCAAAATCGAAACGCATTAAAGTTGAATCGCATCAAAGTTGAAACGCGTCGAAGACGAAACTCATAAAAATCGAATTGCGTCAAAGTTGAAACTAATCAAAGACGAAATGCATCAAGATCGAAACGCATCAAAGTCAAATCGCGTCAAGGTTGAAACGCGTCGAAGTCGAAACGAATCAAAGTCGAAACGCATCAAAGTCGAAACGAATCAAAGTCGAAACGCATCAAAGTCGATACGCATCAAAGTTGAATCGCGTCGAAGTTAAAACGCATCAAAGTCAAATCGCGTCGAAGTTGAAACGCGTCGAAGTTGCAACGCGTCGAAGTTGAAACGCGTCGAAGTTGGAACGCGTCGAGGTCGAAACGCATCAAAGTCGAATTGCGTCGAAGTTGAATCGCGTCGAAATTGAAACGCGCCGAATTTGAATCGCGTGGAAGTCAAATCGCGTCGAAATTGAAACGCATCAAAGTTGAAACGCGTCGAAATTTGAACGCGTCGAAATTGAAACGCGTCGAAGTTGGATCGCGTCAAAGTTGAAACGCGTCGAAATTGGAACGCGTCGAAATTTGAACGCGTCGAAATTGAAACGCGTCGAAATTGCAACGCGTCGAAATTGCAACGCGTCGAAATTTAAACGCGTCGAAATTTGAACGCGTCGAAATTGCAACGTGTCGAAGTTGAAACGCGTCGAAATTTGAACGCGTCGAAATTGAAATGCGTCGAAATTGAAACGCGTCGAAGTTGAAACGCGTCGAAGTTGGATCGCGTCGAAGTTGCATGTCGTCGAAGTCGAAACGCATCAAATTCCAATCGCGCCGAAGTTGAAACGCGTTAAAACTCAAACGTGTCGAAATTGAACCGCATCGAAGTTAAAACGCGCCAAAATTGAACAGCGTAAAGAATATTTTTCTAAACGGCCGAATCGATCGGATCGCAACGACGAGCAACGCGCGTTGGAGACTTATCCGGCGTGTAAACGAAAGGAAATTCGGTGAAAAGTATCGTATTTCGATTCGTTCGTTCGCGACGCGTTCTGTCAAACTTACTCTCATTCTCTCGTCCATTCTCGCGTACGCGGTCACGCGCTACAACGTTATCAAATGCACTTAATCGCATGGGCCTCGTCTCACACATTTTCTCCGAACTAAGATATTTAGATAAGAATATAACAGCAGTATAAAAAACTTTTCAACACTGAAAAATACAAATCTATCGTAAATGACTACCATTGTTACTCGTTCCGATCATTTACCTTTCGCGTAACGACGGCAATTTTGCCGCTTCGTGTCGCGCTTTTCCAATTATACTCTTTTCGAATCCGTCATAATATATTAGATATTTCGATCGTTATTATCAATTATATATTAGTATCTCGTATATAAATATAAATATATAAATATACGTATATATTTATATTTATATTTATCGTTATATTATATATTATGCTTTATCACACATATTACAAAGGAGGTGAAGAATCATACCTAATATATTATTTATTATTTTTTCTTACGATGTTCATCGTTAATTGTCGTCTCAGCTGTAATTGCGACGTTGATAAACGCGTTTCTGTCTCGCGGCCTTCCGCGTGCTCTTTCCCGCGTTTCCTCTTTCCACGAACCGGATTTTGGGCGTCATTCGAAATTACGAGTGATATGTCCGCGTCGAGCGATCTCCGGAGCGAACAAGGAGCGCCAACGCGAAATAAATCCAGCGTCGGAATCGCGATCAAATTTCCTAATTTTCTTTGCCTAAATCCTCCGGAAACCGAGTCTCCGATCGATTCGCTCACCGCGACGCGCGTTTCGAAAGCGACGAAACTCCTATGCGCACGCGGCCTCGATTCCACAAATCAGAAAATTCGCGTACGTTCTAAAACACGCGGTCCAATGCGAGAAAGAGAATTATTCTAACGCGTCTACCGACAGAAAAGAGCAATCTTCGAACGTACCAAGATTCGACCGGCAGAACTCTGCTCTTTAATATATTAGAAAAATTTGTCTAGAAAAATCTCGATTCCCGTCCAAATACCTGATGCTCTCAAGTATTGGCATTATGCTACCCTTTCTCTCTCTCTCTTTCTCCCTTTCGTTCTCGAAATACATATCTATGTTTTTTTATATATTTATATATATATATATATACTTTTTTTTAAATTATCAATTGATTTAGGTGAATTGGTACCTAGTTCAGTTTTACTAGAATCATATCGAATGGGGAGAGCTTCCGTCTCCGTGCACGAACGAGATCGCGCGAGTACGTATCGGTTTCGAGTGCGTGACCACGCGCGAAAGCGTTTCGGACATCGTCAATTTTCGCCTAGTGTACGAATCGCGAGACGGCCTGACTCGATGGAATTACGATTTCTCGAGGCGTGCATCGCGAGACGTATTATAACTTAGTTTCCTCGTTCACAATATCGACCGTCGAAAAATTACGCTAACTAACGCTCCTCTTTCGTCCTCTCGATTCTCTACCTTCGCTCGCAGACCTCGTTCATAAATTCGGTAACCGATAAAACATTAATAGAGAATTAATCTAGCAGAGAGAACCGAACGAACGAAAGAATCGCTCCGAAATGTTGACATCGATACGAATTCGTACGAACGAAGGGACGGAGGATCGTCGTTAACCAATCTCTCCCGAGTGCTTCCGATCCGCTTCTTTCTCACTCATTCGTTCGCTTTCTCCCCCGCGTGCATCCTTCTCTCTCTCTTGCGTACATCCGTACCCCGTGCGGTGCCTAGATGTCACCTTACCTACGGTGACGAGTATATACAAAAAGAGTACCAAAAAAATAAATATATATATGTATATATATGTGTGTGTATATATATGTCTATACGTATATAATTGTGTACAAACGCGTAATACATACATAATTATATACGTACATTCGTGTGTATTCAACGTTCTTCGTTACAAGATGTACGCAACGTATCGATTCGTTATCACCTTCTACCGATTTCGTTATCGAACGACTAAAAGATTGCGGTACGATAGATGCGTGTGTACGAGTGTATGTATGTTGTACGTGGTACGTGATACGCGCACGTCACGCGTACACGCGAGAGCGCGTCGTCAAAGAGACTCGTGGTGCGAGGTTAATCTACGAGCTTACGGTTTTCGAATGACAATGAGATGCTGCTACGAATAGAACGATCATCTAGTAAGCGGAACACGCAACGTTACGTACGAGTGGCTCTTCGTCTTCCAAATAGAAAAGGACGCTCGAATCGCCACCGAGAACACCCTTCGTTGCTCTCTCGAAGAATAGAATCCGCGATAACGCGCCTCTCTCGAGACGAGTCTCGATTTCATTTGAACTACGTCGATTGCATCGCTGCACTTGATTATATACATCGAGCGAAGAAATTCGTTAGGATTAAGAAAACGCGCACCGCCGTTTAACGCGGCCCGTTATCGAGAGGAAACGATATATACAAGAAGAGGGATCCGCGCGATTTACTATACCGATCTAGTTTCGCGCGAAACCGCGCGCGTTTTATTCGTGATTCTTCTACCGGACGTATAAAGAGTAATTATCCTACGATCTCGACTGCCGTTTCTTCCGGGACGATGCCCGTCGCGGAAGAGCGTCGACTTGCGCGAGGGAACACGGAGGTTCAGCTTCCAATCGATATCGCGGAAAAAACTTTGCGATTCGTTCTTCCGAGGAAAACTCGGCCTGAAAGGGACCGTGTTCCAACTTTTTTCTCTAAACCTCCTATTCCTTCGCCCTACTTTCTTGCGCACCTTCCCTCTTCTCTTTCTCTCGCGCGCATTCTCACTATTACGCTCTCTTTCTTTCTCGTTTTCACTCTCCCCCCGTCCCCTAAATTTTTGCTACGTTTTGCACTCGAATAAGTTAATTAGTAAAAAATCGTTTGCATCATCCAAACATTCTTTCTAAGAGCGTGATCGCGCTGTTTACGCGAAAAACGCACGACTATAATATAATATAATATATATATATATATATATAAATGTATGTATGTATGTATGTATATATAACGCACCTATGTAACATATTCAATAAGTTCTTAATAGCTAAAGACCGTGATACAGAGAATTATCTAATACACAGCGATTCGAAGCGTGGATGTTTTTCATTATCTATTCAACGTTCGATACGAATGGTACGCCTCCCAGTTTTCGCGTCTCTATTTATTTTTTTCTATCACTCTCGGCCGCGTTTCTACCAGCGTTTCTCTCGACGATTCTTCCTCTTCCCACCCTCTGTTCGCGCTCGTTCTCGTTTCCCCGTCCGTCGCCCCATCACTCGTATTTTCGTCCATTCGTTCGACCTTTCGTCGTACTTTCGCGCCCTGTCAGGTACTCGGTATATATTTTTCTTACCGTTTCTATTCGCGTTCGCGCTCGCCTCTTTCGTCCGCCGAAGCCACCGTCCATCGACGAACAGCCGACCGTAGCTTCGAGGCGCGACGAATCGGAGTTTCGATTCTCTCTCGATCTTTGCCTTCGAGCGGACAAGAGGATCACAGGAAAGGAATCTGCCTCGGATACGGTGGTCGGTGTCCCTCTCGTTCTTCGATTTCCCTTCTTCTTACCCCTAGCCCGTTCGAACAGAAGACAAACGATCAGGAGGAAGAAGAACACGAGTCCGTTCTCCGTCGACGAGTAAGTCGTCTTTTGATAGATTCGCTCCAACGAAACGAAGACACGAAGAGACCAGAAGAAGTGAAGAAAAAGGGTAGAGAGAGAGAGAGAGAGAAAGAGTCGGAGAGAAAACGAAGAACGATCTCCCGCGACGCGAAAGCGTTCTTCGATCGACGCGAGAAGCTCCCGCGACGCCGAGAGAAAAGAAACGAGCGTCCCGGGAAGAGCGACTCGCGCTTCGTCGGATTCGAAAGAGGCGACCGCGGACGAGTCTCGATTCGAAACTCTCCACTGAAATTCGTAATATTCGGTAACTAACGCGTGTTCGATATCGGTAAGAGACACGATACGTTGACGAACGATGGTTCGACGACAACGCGAGTTCCTCTTCTCGACGAGAGTCTCGGTGATTTCTTCTCGTCGATTCCTCGGTTTCTTCCATCGTTCGGCGAGCTGCTGGCAGAAAACGACGACTGGTTCGTTCGCCGAGTATCCGGTAAACGCGTCCAAGTAGCAGTGGATAGCGGAGTAGAGAAGTAGCTCGTAGTAGAATAGTAATGGCGTGGTAGTAGCGATAGAACGGTAATAGTAGAGTAGCGATAATAACGATGGTGGTGGCGGTAATAGAATAGCGGTGGTAGGAAGGGTCGAATAGGTAGCGAGTAACGGCGGTTTTCGGGATTGCACGTATCGGTAAGCAAGCGACAAGGGCGGGAGGCGCGGACTGTCGGACGGGTCGAAGAGAGCGGATGAATGGATGGGGCGAGTGGGTGGTCGGGTGACGAGCGGCGGGCGGTCGTTGGAGGGTCTCGTGGATAAAGGGGAGGTGGTTCGTAGAAGTGGTAGTTAATTAGCTAGGGTTGCGCGATAATTAAGGACAACGCGGCTGGGGTTAACACCAGCGGTAAGGCACGGCTCGAGGTCGATCCGCGCCCTCCTTCACCAACGGCTTGTGGAACTCCCGACCTGGCCGCGAGTGAATCGTCGCCCAACAGTGCTCGCAATAGTACTGCAAAAATACCCCAAAATTACTCTCTGAACGTACCTCATACTATGAGTAATAACTTACCTGTAAGCAGGTAACGTTCGCGCAAAAGAACGGCGCGAATTTGCCTCCGCAACGTTGTCCCTGACACTCGTCGCACATCTGATCGTCCAGAACGTATGGCTTGACTTCGACCTAAGCAACGAATAAATTGTTAGATCTGAGAATGTAGCCACGAAGAAATATGAGCCGTTCAGTGCACACATTAGCTCCATTTTTTGAAAAATCTTAAATTATTATAAATATAAAAAGTTATGAGTACCAAATGCTTTAACACTTAAATTTAAGATGTTTCAAAAAATGGAGTTAATGTGTACACTGAACGGCTCAGATATTGGCCTGTTCGGAAAGTTCGTGCTGATTTTGAGAAGGAATTGAAACGCAGGTCATTTAAATTTGGTATAAATTTATTAACCCTTAAATGCATGTTTTTTACCTGAAACAATCAACAAAATACCTTGAGAGCGGTTGATTCAAATTAAAACAAACAGATGACTCTTGTGCATTTGATTTGTAAGTGGCATATCTGCAACACTACTCATTGCAGGTTTCCTACATTTATAAGATTAAAACTGGTATGTTGCATTTATACAACCATATGCATTTAAGGGTTAGATTAACCTATAGGTGCCTGTTCTATAATCTTTCTCCATTTTGCAACTTGAAAATTCCGTCCTTCTCAAGTTTTCAACAAAAAATTTTACTAAATAACGTTCTAAGATGATCGTTCGGCACGAACTTTCCCAACCTAATATACTTACCCTCTTGTCTATGTCGCCGTGTTGTAACTGAACGAATCTGGCCGATATGGCAGCTATGTAGCTTTGCTGATTGCTGAAAGCGACCCTGCCGGCTCCTTTCGGATACTTCAGCTCCGGATCGGTATCAATGCCCGCGTAACAGACGCCTCCGTAAAGCCGATCCATGATCATCGCCAACTCGACGGCTTTCAACGGCCGAGGAACACCGCCGACGAACACCGTTTTCCGCGGATCTAACGGCATCGACGCGTCCAGAACAAAGTCCGCGTCGCTCAACCGCCACGGTCGAATCTGCACGGGCTTGTCCTTGGTCGTCGGCGAGCTCACGCACAGATACAGTTTCTCCTCGTCTTGGATGCATGCGTCGATCAGCTGTTGCACCGATGCTTCGTCCTGCGAAAAGACAGTTCTATAAAGTTCTGCGATATTTTGAAGATAAGTATGATTGTTTTAATATAATGTGCACTTTACTTGGAATTAAAAATGAAGTTAAAAAATAAACAAACAAACGAAACATAAATTAGTACACACATTTGTCAATCTTGATGAAAATTATCTGATTTAGATAATGTATTTTAACACTAGTTTTATAGTCACTTTATTTAAATATTAACTAAAGCAGAAAAACAAACATATTGCAGATGTTCTGCCTAAAACATTGATTCGTTTGTTGAAAGTTGACATTTTTATAAAAATTTCTTAACAAGTTCTGTCACCTAAAAGAGACCTATTATTCGTCCGTAAATCTAGTAACAAAATGTGTTTGTTATAATAAGAAGCTTGTGGAGCGGTTGACCGGCTTGATAGTTTTAGTGTTAAGGATTGTAGGATCGTAGGATATAGGATTGTGGAGAGACTGTTTTAAGAAATTACCTGGAAAAGCAGGAAGGCGTAGCCCTTCGGTGGAAAGTATGATTTACTCTCCGCTTTGTGTGGCCAATCGACGACCAGCGATCCAAAACGACGGAAACTGGCTTTGATTTCCTCTGTAAATTTGGAAAAATTGTTAACTGAAGAGAAGAAGAGTGAAGAGAAGATGTGAGGAAGAAAGGAAAGGTACCTTCGTCGATGTCCGGCGGTAGTCCACCGACGAACACTTTCCTCGAGAAACGTTCTCCGTTTTCGCTGCCTTGACTGTGAGGACTGCTCCGACTCGGCGAGGAGAGCGGCGCCGCTTGAGATCCGGTAATTCCGCTGCCGACTCCGACCCCGACACCGACGCCGACACCGACTCCGACGCCAACTCCGACGCCGACGCCGACACCTACGCTCACGCCGACACCGACGCCGTCCAACTGGCTCGGCGCGTTCGGGTCCTCCAGCAGGGTTCCGCTTTGATCCTCGAGACTCGGGAAGAACGGTGATTTACCTGCAACACGCGTCAACGGTTTCACTCCGGTTTCTTACGAATCTACGTCGGCCATTTTACGAAATGGAGGAAACACGAGACGAGATAAATGGCAAAGGTCGTGTTTCTAATTCCGAAACTCACTGTATCTTCTTCGAATGGGGAATCTCGCTCTTCTGACGAACGCCGCCATTCTTCGGTTACGATAAGGCAAAATCACGCGAAGGATCGTTTGTTTCTCGACGTCGTTAAGGGGACAAAACGAGCAAAACGCGTGCGAGCGTGATCGAGCTGTAACGGACACTGACGCGAAACAGTCGAGCACACCCACTCGTTCGTCTTCTTTTTCTCCGGTAGTCGAATCGATGCGACGATCAACTAGAACGATTTTTCCCGTGTCGACAATGCGCTTCGAGCACGAAAATGGAACGAGCCACGGAGAAGGGACAGAGGGGGTCGCGAGAGGCTATAACGGGAATAAAGCCGTTCGCGCGAAACGGATTTGAAGCGAGCCATCGAAGATCGAGGAGCCTAATCTATCGTTATTTCGATGTGAAAACTCCGTCTTCATTATGCAACATCGGTTTATACTCGATCGAAATCGTGACATTTATTTAATAGATGCGTCAGTCAAGACTAACTACAAAGGCCATAACATTAAAACGATCAAAGAAAATTAGAATGTGAATATTTTATATTCAGGGATCTTTGATAATGCAACTTATAGTTTGACCTAAATTTCAAGCTGATGTTCAAAGTTTAAATAAGGTTTGTCATAAGGTTTAAATAAGGTTTGAGCTGTAAGTGCATCACGAGACTCGTACGGGAGAGGGTTAATCAGAAAATCGTATTTTCGACAAATACGATGGTATTTGACGAAAGAATAAAGAATTTTGATTTTTGAATTTAAAGATACGTCTTCCAAGTTTGCTTCTGACTCTCGTTTCCATTCTTTTATGTTACGAGTGTATCATACATACTTACGAGTGTTATGTCACGAGTGAGACTCGTCAGAGTACAGCAAAGAGTTAAAACGACCCTGTTACTTCGTCGATGTACGAAGTAAACGAGAAATCGTACATATTCTTACGAAACGAACTTCCCGAAAATACCCTTCGAGATTTAATCCGTGCTCCCTTGGTATAAAATTTCATCGAGGCGGAGCATGACTGGCACGCATCGTGCTCTTATCGATCCGAACCCCGTTTCAGGCCCTAGGTCTTCCTTTATCCTAACCCCGGGCCTCGTTAATCATTCGCTAACCCCGATAGCGGATTCGATCGACGAGGGTTACCTCTCGTTTTTTCACAATTTCAGAACACTCCTACAACTCTCTTTCGCTATAACGTTTCCGGAGACCAACCTTAGATACGTAACCTTGCTTTAACCCTTTGCGAGAGGTGACTGCAACGATATACATTTTACTGTTTCTCTGCTGCAATGACTTTCAAAATGTATACTGAGTGACATGAAGTTGCAGGACATGGGCATATTTCTATTATATACGTGTGAAATGTGAACTTTTCAGAATTGTAACATTACTAATAAAATGTATTATCCAGTCTCATTATTTGTTATTATTCATCTAAGATATTTATAATGATTCTTCTAAGAGATGATTCTTTTAAGACATTTATTATTACTCAGTAGCATACCTAACCTACCTAACCTACCTAACACGCCTAACTTACCTAACCTACCTAACCTAACACACCTAACTTACCTAACCTAACATTAAAAACTTGAGTGTCCAGAGAAATATGACTTTTGTACTTATATAGTGTAGTATATTTCTAAAAATGTATTGGTGCAGAAGGCACATTAACTTGCTATTGCTGATAGGAAAAATGAGGACAGAATTATTTATCTAATAATTATATGACAAAACTGTATAGACTGATACGATGTTACTAGTTTTCTGATAGGCGGTGAAGATGTGGTCATCTCTATTAATTAACCAAGTTATCTGGCGGTTCCACTCTGTATATATGAAATATACTCTTTTCTGAATTGCATCCGTTAACCTATTAATAATTTCATACTCTCATTAATAGTATAACAGTCTCATTTTCCTTCTAGAAAAATTATGCATTTAAGAGTTTGATAAAATTACAGATTCAAAGCGTTCATTCGTAGTGAACAGCTTGCACAGCCAAGAAGTCTAATTCCTCTAGTTGTAAACTTCGATCAATCTGGTATCACACGTGCCACGATTAAAACTCGCTTAAGTTCCCTCAATCTCGAAAATAAATTTATCTAGAAGTGCGCGTTTAGATACGATTTAAGGGTGGGTTGAAATTGGTCGAGTTTGAGACACTCGCAAGGGGGATAGGGATAAACGCGATCCGATAGCGCACCCTCGAGACGGGGAAGCACCTCGAGGCTTAACCACGATTCGGTAACTTCGACCCCTTCGTACCGGTTAAAACCGGATAAGAACGATCGGATCGAAATTATTTAACGCTCTCGTGAGTCATATAGGCGTTGTAAGAATAGATTTTTTTCTCGGCTCGATGCAACGGTATCGTTCACGCGTCGATTAGCTTTTCTTACGGAAAAACGAGCGGACTTTAGAAAGCGAGATGAGACGAGACGGAAGGAGACGCTCGGCGACAGATACGGGACATCCTAACACGAGGCTTCAACACTGCGAGGTTGTTCGGATCAATATTACAGGTAGCTCTGCCCCCTGTTCCGCCCTTCCTTCGTTGGATACGCCGCCATTCGCCCCTCGACACGCGTACGCACACCGAGGCGATACCTTGCACGTGACTTCGACGCGCGAACTGTCGAAAACCTGGCCATTTCGTTTTAGAGTGATACTGTTTGATGCTATTAACAGGTGTATCACCCTTTGGTGACTGTCTTCTTTGTGGATGCGCTATGTTACTCAATCAGGTAGCTCTTCATTATTTTTCACAAATATCTACTCTTTTCAAGTCTGATGATGTGGTTGAACCACCACGTCTTGTATCATTCTTTAGTAGCAGTCTTCTTTGTGACTTTATGTATATTGTTCAATCATGTATCTCTTAATTATTTTTCCCAAATATGTGCAACTCTTTTCAAGTCAGATAATGTAGTTGGATAGTGAAGTAGTGAGTAGACTTCATTTTCTATGATATTTATCAAACTTCACCTGACAGGTTATTGTGATAGTCGAGTCTAAATATGTGCATGGTCCTTAATCGCTCAACAAAACACAATTTGATTATTATCACAGTAACAAATCTATTACTGTATATTGTTATCGATGTATTCATTCAACGTATTCATTAATTTTGCATGATATTAACAATTTTCTGAAAGAAGTTTCCATATGTGATACATTGTTCACATGTCATAAAAGCTAAATTATGTGGTCGACAGCTAATTCGAGAGCTAGTTGGTATCTGACTATTTGTATTAACTGATATATAACAGGATAATTGACTAGATAACTGACTAGATAACTGACTATATAACTGACTAAATAACTGACTAGATAACTGACTAAATAACTGAGTAGATAACTGCCTACAGTAACAGGTAGAAGAATCATTCATATGAACTGATATATAACAGTATAACTAACTAGATAACTTACTAGATAACTAACTAGATAACTGACTATATAATTGACTATATAACTGACTATATAACTGACTAGATAACTGACTAGATAACTGACTAGATAACTGTTTATAGTAACAGGTAGAAGAATCATTCATATGAACACATATATATATAACAGTAAAACTGCCTAGATAACTAACTAGATAACTAACTAAATAATTAACTAAATAACTAACTAAATATCTGCCTAGATAACTAACTAGATAACTAACTAAATAATTAACTAAATAACTAACTACATATCTGCCTAGATAACTAACTAGATAACTAACTAAATAATTAACTAAATAACTAACTACATATCTGCCTAGATAACTAACCAGATAACTAACTAAATAACTAACTAAATAACTAACTAAATAACTAACTAAATATCTGCCTAGATAACTAACTAAATAACTATCTATATAACTACCTAAAGTAACCCGTAAAATCATAAATTTGCAATCGAAGAAGCATAAATTTGTTACAACTAAATTAACACATCAAAAGAAACAAGTAACCTCCACAGAACATTTCCCATATAACCTTACTGAGCTTGACCATATCGATGGTTTACGAAACGACCCGCGTTGGAAAGAAACCCGCGTGGAAGCAGTCCGAGGTGAATGCCCTTTTCCAGCTACCACCACCATCGACACACCACCACCGCCTCGTGCTTTACCCCCATTGCCTCGCGGCGACCCCCCTCGCGTCGTATTTTTCTGGCGTCCCGACGCCGATACATTCTAGTGTACCATTGAGTTTCTCTTCCTTCCTTCCGCTCCCTTACTTCCATTCTGTTTCTTGTCGGGATGCGTGCGACTGATTTTTTCATACATTCTTTTGTACGCGGAGACTGTTATGCACTTGCACTGTTATTTGTCGGGTCACTGCTGTTATAACAGGCTGTCGATTTTAATACTAAATTTGATTCAATGTGATCTTCAATTTTTATTAATTTTGTAATGGTGCGTGATGAAGGTACATATGGAACAATAGTGGTATTGTTAGTATAAAAATGATGATCTTGACAACCTAATCTAGGTTATCAACGATGTTAAGTTGATCTTGTTAAGGATGATCTTAACAACCAAACCTAAAACTACCGGCATATAATGTGTACTTAATTTGAAATTAAAAATGAAGTTAAAAAATAAATAAACAAACAACGAAACATAAATTAGTACACACGTTTATTCTTTATCTTGATGAAAGTCAATGAGGATTTTAAGGAATGTACTAAAATGTACATCTTATAATAAGGAACTTGTAGAGCGGTCTACAAATAAATTTTTAAAAGAAATTTATTTTATACTGAATGTGTGAGAGGTAGACTATGAGTTCAGTGACACTGTACTGTACTTAGAATACGACTTTAATGATTGATAGTAAGATTGCGACTTCAGTGGCTGACTCTGAACTCAGCTTGTAACTTCAGTGACTGACACTGTACTTAGTCTACATCTCTAATGATTGATAGTAAGCTTGCAACTTCAGTAACTGACTCTGAACTGAGTGTACAACTTCAGTGACTGACACTGTACTTAGCCTACGACTCTAATGACTGATAGTAAGCTTGCAACTTCAGTGGCTGACTCTGAACTCAGCTTGTAACTTCAGTGACTAATACTGTACTTAGTCTACATCTCCAGTGACTGACACTCAGCTTGAGACTTCAGTAAGTGACTCTGAACTCAGTCTATAACTTCAGTGACTGACACTGTACTTAGCCTACGACTTCATTGACTGACACTCAGCTTGAGACTTCAGTGACTCTGCACTCAGTCTACAACTTCAGTGATTGACACTGAATTTAACCTAAGACTCCACTGACTGACACTGTACATACAAACCTCAATCCTATCCCTAATCATCCTAATATCAATCCTAACAATCCTACACGACTTCCAAATTCTTCCATCCTCGATTAAAATCCCCAAAGTGACTGATTTCCCTCCGAAGTCAAACCTCCAACAAATTATAGATCTAAACCTCAGTTTTTCTATAAATCGATCCGCGACAAAAGCGTGACGACAGAAAAGCGGAATCTGATCCAATTTGAAGGGTAAAAAGCCGGTCACGTAGGAAGAGGGTTCGCAATAATCGACCATTGTAGAGAACGTAACGAACGTTGTCTCGTGTCGGCCATTCTTCTTTCATGACGTTCTTCCTGTCGCTCCCCAGTAATCCTCCACATAACCGATCTCTGTTCAAGATTCGATTTTAGACAAGATGTTCAAATGATTTATAAAAATGTATATGTTCTCACGGAGTGAATTTTTAGATGTTTAGCTAGCCACGTTTCGAGGAGATACGACCGTTCCCTTCTGGCGTTATCTCTGTAGAAACCACGCGTTCACAACCTTTTCGTCGTTAACGATCGACCTTTCCGATAACTTTGCTCGAGTTTGGAAAAAAGTGGCTATCTCGGATCTGTGTGGAGAAAACGTTTTTCCGCTTTTAGTTTCAAGAACCTTTTGCCTGAGAAAATTTATTTTCGATCAAACGAAATTTTAGGCGAATGGATAATATAATTGTATAACAAGTTTATATATAGGTTTGCTTAAAGGTTAATTTGTAAAACCGCATGGAAATTCAGCGGTGCAGAAGTAATAAATGTCAGAGTTTATTTGTCAATTAACCCTCGCGATCGAAACACGGAAACAGGGGAGAAACATCGAAAGATGGAATTGCCGCTGGTGAAGAAGAGGTGGAGCAATTAAAACGTTACCAGAGACGACGCTTTAGTTGTTTTTTTCCCACGTCTAGCCCCGACATCGCGAACTTATAAAAATTCGTAATTATGGGCTTATTAACGACTTAGAAAATCCAGTAAATTAACGAGCACGCGTCTCAAGAGGCAGAGCGTCTACGACAGCCCTTCCGCGTCCTCGTTCCGTCGAGTCGGCTCTCTCGCCTCTCTTCACCCTCTTCGTCACCCTTTTTCCCGCGATATTCACCTAACCCCTTAGACTACGATCTAGCCAGGAAAAAGCGCGGTCGAAAAATTGTCGGGGTCGAATTTAACGAAAGAATTTACGGTTCTCCACTTTCTCCGACGCGTCTTCGCTTTTCTGTTTTTGCGACGTCGAACGCGAAAGTGCTCCCGATACGAGTTAAGGCAGGTCTTGAAAACAGGTCTACCCGGTCCTCTTTTTATTCTCGCTCGCGTGCAAGCTCCGGAGCTTCGGACCTTATTCTTCTGTGACAAGGTTCTATAGTCACAAGCTTCTTTTATAGTGACAAGCTTCTTCTACGGTGACTAGTCTTTTAAAATTATTAGCGAGGGCTGCAATGGACATATGTGACATATGTGATAGGTCTTTGACAAATCTCGTGCAGTCACACATGTGACAAACCTTGCTGCAATTTTTAATACTTCATATTTGAAATTTTGGACAACTATGTGGAACATTTAGGTTCAATCATGTGGATTATTTAGGTTTAATTATGTGGACCATTTAGGTCTAACTATGTGGACCATTTAGGATTATATATGAATTCTAATCATAGGAGATATCATCAAGGATCATATAGCCAAGGATGGTTCAATATAAAATACTCAGAAGTGAATTATTTTTCACTGACACATCGATCAAATAAATTATACAAGGTACTAACAAGATTTCTATATTTGACTCCAGAGTTTTTTATAGAATTTTTATTTTTCCAATTTGAAGCTTCAACAAAATTTAAACACAGCAAGACTTCTATGTTTGACTCTCAAGTTTTATAAAGAATTTTTATTGTTTCAATTTGAAGCCCCAAAAAGATGTGAACAAGTTTTATGAACAATTTTTAATGTAGTATGTTGACTCTCAAGTTTTATGAAGAATTTTTATTTTTTCAATTTGAAGCTCCAAAAGAATGTGACTACAACAAGATTTCTATATTTGAGTCCCAATTTTTATGAACAATTTTTAATGCAGTATGTTGACTCTCAAGTTTTATGAAGAATTTTTATTTTTTCAATTTGAAGCCTCAAAAGAATTTAAACACAGCAAGACTTCTATGTTTGACTCTCAAGTTTTATGAAGAATTTTTATTGTTTCAATTTGAAGCCTCAAAAAGATTTGAACAAGTTTTATGAACAATTTTTAATGCAGTATGTTGAGTCTCAAGTTTTATGAACAATTTTTAATGCAGTATGTTGACTCTCAAGTTTTATGAAGAATTTTTATTGTTTCAAACAGAGTTGCAAAGAGACTTGAACACAAACCTGCATATATTAATTTGAGGTAACCATCGAGACATCAGGGAGCCATTTTACCGATCGACTCACGAAGAAGCTAAAAGTATTCGCGTCGAATAAAATCGTTAATTACCTTTAATCGAGCTCCCGTGACAATCTTTGCCACGAGCATTGCTTTTAATTGGTCGCATCGTCCTTGGAGAAACTGGTTAGTTTCGATCGACTACCTTTTAAAGCAACCTCAGCTTTGATTCTATTCTTTCGACTTTCTAATAAGGAATACGTTTTGTACTTTCCGTGAAACTCAAGATTTTAGCTCTGCCTAATTCGAGGGCGATCGAAGCGTTTATCCTGCAGCGGCACGAAACTTTGCCAAGGATGCGAGGAATGTGGGACAAGGAAAATCTTGAGTTGCTGCGTTTCGCAACGTCTAACGTTTCACCGGTTAAAATATAAGGAGAGAATATCATCCCTGAAAGTCTCTTCCGGTCCGAGGGAAATGTTTTTCGTGAAACACGGTTTTGTTGATCGATACGATAAATATTTTTGGCGGGAAAATCGATACGATGACTGTGTCGCGGTTGTGAAGTTGGACACGATTTAACCCTTATTTAATTTACAAAATAAGAAATTTTAATATTGCAGGAGTAATAGAAGGAAATTGCAAGAGCATGTGATATATTTTTCTTCTGATGCATTCAAGCTGAATTGTTTGATTTGAATTATTTATAAGATCCAAGAGAAGTGTGACACACAGTGGCATATAAACTTGCTATTAAAGTGCAAAAAGTCAACACAAAATCTACCAATCGTGTACTTAATTTGAAATTAAAAAAAAAATGAACAATCGATGAAACATAAATTTGTACACTCATTTGTTCTTTATCTTCATGAAAATCAATTCTGATTTCAAGAAACGTACTTCGTACTTTACTTTGTATTGTACTTTCAATAAAATGTGTGTTTTATGGTAAGAAACTTATGGAATTTAACTGGCTTGCTAGTTTTAATGTTAAAGAAGCTATAAATTTTAAACAGAGCTATAAATCAAGAACACACATAAGATATTTAGAGAAAATTCATGGAGAGAACCCCAGATTAATTAACGCATTTCTCCATAATCCTCCACATGCGTTATGCTTCGTCGAAAAATGCAGAGAAGAAAATACGAAACGCGAGGCCGCTAAATGAGATTAATCCGGCTAGCTCGAATACCGTAACTCCAGAGATCAATTGCCACGGGAAATTAAGCTCGTTTCCAATCTCGAGATTACGCCGCGCTACTTTACCACCCACGAGGTACCGTTACCTCCACGCGATTTATGCATGTTGACGTTAGTACGCAAAACTTCGAATTAGTGAGTGATTGCAAGGTTTATGGCGGTAGACGCTACACGTTCAGACTTATCGGGAAATACAGAGGTAACTTAGCTAGATATAATTTAACTTCTGTTATAAAATAGTGTAATTCTTCTTGTATTCGAGGTTTATGGAGCGATAGAAGATATATGTTCAGATCTGTGACATGTAGAGGTAGCTTAGCTAGATATAATTTAGCTTCTGTTATAAAATAATACAATTCTTCTTCTTGGATTCTTCTTGTATTCTTTTTATATTTTTCTCGCATACTTCTAGTCTACATATGTACTTCTAGTCTACGCTTTGGTGTAGCTACACGATTTCAAATTTACGTGTTCCTTTTAATACGAACACGTATTGATACCACCTTATTTTATCAAGACTTTACACGATCGAAAAAGCGCTGTTTGAAGTTAGCGCTACAATTTATTAAGGTATGAAATTCCATTGCATTCTCAATTTTTGCCCAATTTATTCCATTAACGTGTACCTAACATGATTCTGAATAATATTTCCCTTTGCAAGAATAAGGTTCGAAGCTTCGTTTTCGAATTATTCACGAAAGACGCGGACCAATCAGAGCGCGAGGACTGCGCATGCGCAGACGCCATGTTCTAAGCTGCCGCTCTTGCGACTGCGCGCGCATACTCTTACTTCGCGCTTTTTCTTAATAATTCAAAAACGAAGCTTCACTTATTATTTTTGCAAAGGGAAATTTTATTCAAAATCACGTCAACTATTATTTAAAAAACCTATACTAATTGTGAGACACCCTGTATATTTATCTCAATGCATAGTCAATATAAGAGGTCAAATAAAAATGATAATAGTTATTGCAATTTTGTAATTGTTATATTAATTCAAATTTTCTAATTAGTATATTAATTCAAATTTTCTAATCATTATATCAATTCAAATTTTCTAATTATTATATCAATTCAAATTTTCTAATGATTATATTAATTCAAATTTTCTAATGATTATATTAATTTGAAAATTATAATTAATATAATAATTCATTTTTTAATTGTTATATTATAGAGTTAGTTTAAAAATGCATGTTTTAATTTATTGTATTAAATAAAATGCTGACTGACAATTTTTTTAATTATTATATTATAGGGTCAGTTAAAAAATGCTTGTTTTTAATTATTGCACTAAATAAAATGCTGATTGACGAATTTTTTAATTATTATATTATAGAGTCAGTTAAAAAATACCTGTTTTAATTTATTGAATTAAATAAAATGCTGACTGACCAACTTTTTAATTATTATATTACAGAGTCAGTTAAAAAATTCTTGTTTTAAAGTTTCGTATTAAACAAAATGGCGACCGAGTCACCTCTCAGCAAAGGGTTAACAACACATCTCGTAACTTTATCCTAGTGAATCGCGTAATTTTCACTCACCGTGTAGTTGCGCGAGCGATTGCAGCGTGCTGGCATTGCAGTTCATGTACCCTGAAACAGAAAAGGTGAAAACGCTTCGATTAAAAGGCCGCCAGTGTTTCGAAATTCTTCTAAGCGATGCTGCGAAAGCGAGCGATCGTCGCGATCGAAACCGATCTCCGCGGATCGAGATTTATCGCGAGGCATCCACGCGCGGTAACGTTAGACGGCCGAGATTATATACGCCCAACGGTATTACCGTATCGCAAGGGTGTAAAGGAAAAGAGAGTAGAAAAAACGAACCGGTCGCGTGCTGTTGAAGATCGGGTTGCACGGTGTCGCAAGTAGCGACTGAAAAGAGTAAACCGAAATAACCTGTCGAAACTACCGCCATGAAAATAGCGAATTCAAAGACGTCGAGCTAATCGATACCGTTCGAAGGGAAATCGATTGTTGGCGCAAGCGATACCGTTACGGTACCCGCGATTTTACCGGGTCTTATTATGAAACTCGTTAGTACATCGAGACGCGTAAAGGATAGCCTGGCACAGGTTTTCGATCACGAAACCGCGTCGTTGCTCAACGATTTTGAACCTCGATCGACTTACGGGTTTAGAAAGTTCTTATATCAATTTTTTCGGTTGCTCTCGTCGACGGATAAATCGACGAATCGTTGATTTCGCGAAACGCTTTCTTCGCTCGTTTACACTCGGCTACGCTCGAACGTGCCGAGGCAACGGACCGCGCCTCGCTGATTTGACCCGTCGACTTTCCTAGACTCTTCATACCTGTTTCGAACCGCGAAACCGCGACGCCGTTTTTTGCACAACTTGTCCACAGTTTCGATAAAATTTCCAAACGCTTTCTCCTTAGCGGTTTTCTACTGTACCACGCCTCGCTTTGTTAAGGTCTTTTCTTATCATCGACTTCACGTCGATAATCGTGAACGATACGGGCTACTTTTGCAAGAACATATGATCGATCGGTGATCGACAGTTTCGTGGGAATACCCGGTAGAGTTTGGCCTATTCGATTAAGCTGGCATCGGTGACATAACGCGAGCCACGATACGGATGTGCATATTAACCTATTTAGCTCCGTTACGCACGGACAATGCACGACCTGTGTGCACGATAGAGTTTCGTTGTAACGCGGTCGGAGATACTACGGAATTGTCCACCGATTTCTTGTTGGGAGACACTTGGTCAAGCTGAGATGCAAACTGGTGTTTGATAGAATATTGCTATTGTGACAAGTTCATAAGTTCACGCTTGGAGTCTTGGAGATAGGTCTTAGACTTTCGCTGATCGTTGCTATAAGCGATTAGAGATGATAGATGCTATGTATTATACTATGCAGTCTAATAGCAATATTATATTAATATTGTTGACTGATGAAAGTCGTGGTAGATATTATATTATGTAGGATAGGTTGCTTAAGTCGTATGTGTGCTTATGACGTACCTGTTCTATATTTGAAGTGTTGTAGCTAACATAGCTACATTAGGATTAATTTATACTAGCATACCTAACATACCTAACCAACATAAACTAGCTAACCTAACCCACTTAACCTAACATACCTAACCTACATAACCCACCTAACCTAACCCACCCACCTAACCTAGCATACCTAACCCAACTGACCTAACCCACCTAACCTACCTAACCCGCCTGAACTAACATACCTAACAAATCTAACCTAATATACCTAACCCATCTAACTTACCTAACCTACCTAACCTAACATACCTAACCCACCTAACTTACCTGACCTAACATACCTAACCCATCTAACTTACCTAGCCTAACATACTTAACACACTAACACACTAACTTACCTAACCTAACATTAGAAACTTGAGTGTTCAGAAATTTTTAAATAAAGTTTATTTCAAATTATTGTATTAACCTTTGCACTCCCCAATTTCTTTTACCTACCGACTCCTTCTCCTGATTAATTCGTAATCTTTCGATAACAGACTAACGTCAGTTTCAGACTAACGTCACGTTACAGGAAAATCTATAGAAGTTTCCACCGAAAGTTGTCGCGAAGAAGAAAAGAAAGGCGGAGTTAAATCGTCGATTTACGTGACAAAAGCGTCCTCGGTCGCGTTCGTCGTCGGAGGGCGACCAAGATGGTCGCCTGGAACGTTACGCGGAGAAACAAGAAAATAACTTTGGTATACTATTCTTGGTTAAAAATAGGTACACAGCTAGAGACGATCGAACCACAGTTCGAACTCTGTAGCTTGCATTCTTATTATCTTCTTTCTTGAATGTTGCGTTCGCTAGGAAGAGCTCGAATTTTCAACGCTGTTGCTTTTATCTGTATGGAGGTACCGTTAGGGGTAAACGCTTGACGGTTAGCGAGTTTGAAACCGTTGCGTATTCTACTGACAGTTTGCTGTAGATCTACAGGACTTCAAGAGACTTTAGGACTGAATTTGGAATATGACTGAAGAGAGATTGGATTTTAGGAGACAAGAGAGCGGGATTTGAGAGATAAGGAGAGATTGGATTTTAAGGGATAATTGAGGAGAGATCGGATTCAAGAGGCAAATAGGGAGAGATTAGAATTCAAGAGACAACTGAGGAGAAAATAGAATTCAAGAGATAGCTATTGAGGAGAGGCTAGAATTCAAGAGAGAGCTATTGAGGAGAGACTAGAATTCAAGAGAGAGCTATTGAGGAGAGACTAGAATTCAAGAGAGAGCTATTGAGGAGAGACTAGAATTCAAAAGAGAGCTATTGAGGAGAGACTAGAGTTCAAGAGATAGCTATTGAGGAGAGACTAGAATTCAAGAGAGAGCTATTGAGGAGAGACTAGAATTCAAGAGACAACTGAGGAGAGACTAGAATTCAAGAGATAGCTATTGAGGAGAGACTAGAGTTTAAGAGACAACTATTGAGGAGAGACTAGAATTCAAGAGATAGCTATTGAGGAGAGACTAGAATTCAAGAGATAGCTATTGAGGAGAGAGTAGAGTTCAAGAGACAACTATTAAGGAGAGACTAGAATTCAAGATACAACTGAGGAGAGACTAGAATTCAAGAGACAACTATTGTGGAGAGACTACAATTTAGAGACGCAATTTAGGAGAAACAATGCAGGAAAGACAAATTCTTAGGAGACAAGTTAAAAGATGCAACTTACAAAGACAATTCCTCAGGAGACGACTTAAAAGATGCAAACCAGAAAGACAATTCCTCAGGAGACAACTTAGAAGAAGCAACTCAGGAATGACAATTCTCCTGAAGACAACTTAGAAGACAGCTCAGAAAGATAATTCTGTAGCAGACAACTTAAAAGAAGCAACTTAGAAAAGACAATTCTTCAGAAGACAACATAGAACACAATTCAGAAAGACAGTTCTTCAGAAGACAATTTAAAAAGACAGTTCTTTAGAAGACAATTCAGAAAGACAGTTCTTTAGAAAACAACTCAGAAAGATAGTTTTTTAGAAGATAACTCAGAAAGACAATTCTTCAGAAGACAACTTAGAAGACAATTCTTCAGAAGACAACTTAGAAGACAATTTAGAAAGACAGTTCTTCAGAAGACAATTCAGAAAGACAGTTCTCCAGAAGACTACTTAGAAGACAACTCAGAAAGACAGTTCTTTAGAAGACAATTCAGAAAGACAGTTTTTCAGAAGACAACTTAGAAAGACAGTCCTTCAGAAGACAGTTTAGAAAGACAGTTCCTTACAAGACAACTTAGAAAGACAGTTCTTTAGAAGACAATTTAGAAAAACAGTTCTGAAGAAGACAATTCAGAAAGACAGTTTTTTAGAAGACAATTCAGAAAGGCAGTCTTTTAGAAGACAACTCAGAAAGACAGTCCTTCAGAAGACAACTTAGAAAGACAGTTCTTTAGAAGACAACTCAGAAAGACAACATAGTAAAGACAATTGAAGAAAGACAACTAAAGAAAGACAACTTAAGAGATACAATTGAAGAAAGACAACTTAGGAGAGACAACTAAAGAAAGACAACTTACAAAAGACAATTCATGAAAGACAATTTAGGAGAAACAACTAAAGAAAGACAACTTAAGGGAGACAATTGAAGAAAGACAACGTAGGAGAAACAACTAAAGAAAGACAACTTACAAAAGACAATTCATGAAAGACAACTTAGAAGCAACAACTAAAGAAAGACAACTTAAGAGATACATTTGAAGAAAGACAACTTAGGAGAAACAACTAAAGAAAGACAACTTAAGGGAGACAATTGAAGAAAGACAACTTAGGAGAGACAATTTAGGGAAGACAACTTAGGAGAGACAATTGAAGAAAGACAACTTAGAAGAGACAATTTAGGAAAGACAACTTAGGAGGGACAATGAAGGAAGACAATTTATGATAGACACCTGAGTAGGTACATTTGTCAGACTCATGTAGAACGGTATCAGGTTGACCCGTGTTTTACGGGACTGCATTTGGCCTAACGGTGGTCGGTAGATTAGGGGTCGGCAGAAGCGATCGTTACTCGGCAACCACGACCTTTACGGCAAGCAACGAAAAGCGAGAGATGCGGGCAATTCGGGGAGCCGGGCTAAATTTAAATGGCCCGGTACTCGTGCGCGTGGTTAACGAGAGGAACGAGGCGCTGCACAGCCGTCCCCACGCTCTGCTCCGAGCGGACGTAGCTACGTACGTGCCGCGTACACGTGCGTCGATCAGCTGGCCCGCATACGACCCTCTCCAGCTTCCCCTCTACCTCGTTCTCTCCTCGTCGCTCCATCTGCTCTTCCTGCTCGTTTCCGACGTGGATCCAACGGGACACCGCGAAACGTCGCGGAATCGCCCCGGAGTTCCAGCGGTCGATGCAGCTGAATTATCGACGGATTCGGGAGGAAATTGCGGCGAAACACGAAACGGTCAGGAAAAGTTACCCTAAGAAAGAGCGAGGGGAAAACGTGGCGGAGAAAGGTTGAATCCGGGTAGAGGGTGGCTGAAACTATGCGATCGATAGTTGAATGCCCTCTAGTTGACATGCGTAGCCCATACCTGCTCGCCTACGACTCGCTTCCGATAACTCTTTCCTTTCTATACGACCCGTTATCTCGAACCTTTCCAAAAAATCGCTCGATAACTTTCCTTCTTTGTTTTTGAGCTCCAGAAGATCCCCCTATGAATTAAATCCAATTAGCCGCACGAGTTGGCATTGATCCGCGAAACGGTTCGATAACGCATTCCCGCATTAATTATCGTCACAGTTCCGAGCTATAATTATCCGTGTATCGCGCGAACAAACTGCGCGAGGAAGGAAATCGTTAGCCCGTAGAAAATATACTTCCAACCAACGAGCATTCGTCGAGCCGATCGTTAATCCGCCCCGATCCGTGTCTAATTTTAATCGTCGCAAACGGTACGTCGTAAAAACCCAAACCTTCGCTGCCGTGAAGGGGACCCGATCAAATATAAATTATTACTCGATCGAATCGGAAAGGTGGGCGTTACTGCTGCGGAACGAAATCGATATCTTATCGGTGCTTCGCGATAACCAATCGGCCTTGCGACGTGTTTCACGTTCCGGTGGAAATTACGCAACCTTTTCTTTTCGGAAACGATACATTCGACTCGGATCCATTTTCGAATGTTTTTCGATTTCCATATTTTTTTGTATTATATGTATTTTTATTTAATTGGTATATAATTCCATAATTGGGGGAGTTAGGTAGGCTTAGAATATCATATGTGACATATGTTCATATGTGACGAGGCACTCATTTTCGATGTTCTTCATTTGGGTGCAATTCTAGGTATAATCTGCATTTTTCTACATATTAAATTCTCTACATTTTCACCCATAGTCGATGGAGTTAGCTGGCCCTGCAATATCATGTGTGACATATGTTCACATGTGATGCGATCCACATTTTCGATGTTCATCATTTGGATGCAATTCTAGGTATAATCTGCATTTTTCTACATTTTATATTCTCTGCATTTTTACCCATAATTGGTGAAGTTAGCTAGCTTTACAATATCATATGTGACATATGTTCATATGTGACAAGACACACATTTTCAATTTTATTCATTTGCATGCAATTCTAGCTATATTCTTCATAATTCTCTACATTTTTATATTATCTAAATCTTTCCTCATAATCGATGGAGTTAACTAGCTCTACTATCTCATATGTGACATATGTGCATATGTGACAAGACCTTCATTTTCAATGTTATTCATTTGGATGCAATTCTAGCTATATTCTTCATAATTCTCTACATTTTTATATTGTCTAAATCTTTCTTCATAATTGATGGAGTTAACTAGCTCTACTATTTCATATGTGACATATGTGCATATGTGACAAGACACACATTTTCAATTTTATTCATTTGGATGCAATTCTAGCTATATTCTTCATAATTCTCTACATTTTTATATTGTCTAAATCTTTCTTCATAATTGATGGAGTTAACTAGCTCTACTATCTCATATGTGACATATGTGCATATGTGACAAGACCTTCATTTTCAATGTTATTTATTTAGGTGCAATTTTAACTACAATTTTCATAATTCTCTACATTTTTACTCATAATCTATGAAGTTAGCTAGCCTTACACCATATGTGACATATGTTCATATGTGAAAAGACCCTCATTTTGAACGTTCTTCATTTAAATGCAATTCTACCTCTAATCTTCATAATCAAGTACTGTTGAAGACAGTCTAATTTTTAACATTTTCTTATCCTCAGTTAGCCACAGTCGTTTTATTCCCAATCAATATTATAAATGACAATCAATATTATCAATATTATAAATCAATATTATAAATGACAATCAGTATTACCAATATTATAAATTAATAATAGTATTATCAATATTATAAATTAATATTATAAAAGACAATCAATATTATCAATATTATAAATGACAATCAGTATTACCAATATTATAAATTAATAATAGTATTATCAATATTATAAATTAATATTATAAAAGACAATCAGTATTATCAATATTATAAATGACAATCAGTATTATCAATATTATAAATCAATATTATAAATGACTGAAATCTGTAAGATTAAATCAAAGAGATTTTTCAAAAATGTCGAATATAAAAATGCAAAGATCCTCAAATAGAATGACAGAAAAGAATTTAAGAGAAGAGGAGGAGGTTTTGCGAAGAGTTTAGTTTTCCTCCAACGATTCCCGCGAAACGTTTTACGCAACGTCCAGCGAATCATGGTCGACGATTTCGCGCGCTGTCTTCGCGCGCGTTAAAACGTACACGCGTTATATAATTGCTCATTGTTGCTTACGTAACGCGGCTGCTGGTTAAGCGAAGGAAGCACGCGCGATAACGGACACAGTAGGCGTTCGACGACGAGCGGAGAGGAATTTTTCGAAGCGGATCGATCGGCGAAAATGTTGTATACCGTTTACCGTAGCGTGTACGCTGGGAGCGAATGGCCAGTCGAAAAAGACTCGAGGCGCGGTTCACGCCGATCGATACGGACGACCGTGTGCTCGTAAATTCGGCATTACTGTTTTGGGCCAACATCGCGATTTGTGCGTTATTGAAGGTCTTTATGCACCTTTTATTCGATTATTCAGTTAAACATGTGTGTACTTAAGTTGATGTTAAAAATGAAGTTCAAAAATGAAATTGAAAAATGAAATTGACAAATGAAGTTAAAGAATGAAGTTCAAAAATGGAATTCAAAACTGAAATTCAAAAATGAAATTAAAAAATGAATTTCAAAACTGAAATTCAAAAATGAAATTAAAAAATGAAATTCATAAATGAATTTAAAGAATGAAGATCAAAAATGAAATTTACAAATGAAGTTCAAGAATGAAGTTAAAAAATGAAATTCAAAAATGAAATTCACAAACGAAGTTCAAAAATGAAATTCAAAAATGAAATTCACAAATGAAGTTAAAGAATGATGTTCAAAAATGAAATTAAAAAGTAAAATTCAAAAATGAAGTTCAAGAATGAAGTTCAAACCTGTAATTCAAATATGAAATTCAAAAAGGAAATTCAAAAATCGAAGAAATTAGTACAAATATTCATTGTTTGTTTTTATGAACATCAATGGTGATTTCAAGAAATGTAATTCAACAAAACTTGTTCATCAAAACAAACAATAAATATGTATACTAATTTCGTCGATTTTTTAACTTCATTTTTTAACATCATTTTTAATTTCAACATCAATGGTGATTTCAAGAAATGTAATTTAATAAAACTTGTTAAACAAAACTTGTTTCTTTTATAATAAGAAACTTGTGGATGTATTAGGAGAGCCACTATAGTGGTCATATAGTGAGAAGACCTTCATGAAAACCACCATAGTGGCCATATAGTGAGAACATATTCATAAGAGCCACCATAATGGTCATATAGTAAAAAGACCTTCATGGAAGTCACTATAGTGGTCATACAGTAAAAAGATCTTCACAAAAGCCACTATAGTGGTCATACAGTAAAAAAACCTTCATGAAAGCCACCATAGTGGCCATATAGTGAGAACATATTCAGAAGAGCCACTATAGTGGTCATACAGTAAAAAGACCTTCACAAAAGCCACTATAGTGGTCATACAATAAGAAGACCTTCCTGAAAGCCCCCATAATGGCCATATAGTGAGAACATATTCAAAAGAGCCACCATACTGTACCACCACTCTTTCACTACTTTTAGCCTTAAATTCAGACCAAGTCTAACCTTGTTTTACTTCAATACGACACTGATTTCAATCTCAACTGTAAAAAGTCATGCATTGAAACAAAAAATCTGCAAACTTTCGTATCAACATTTGTGCAACGTAATTAAGAGAATGAGCTACCAGGTGTTGCGCCGTTAATCGGACAACAGCCTCTAAAGTTCGCGAGCTTCCGATCGTCGTGGCTAACCGAAACGTTGCAAAGAACAGTCTCGGCGTATCGTTTTCGAAAGTCGGTCGAGGCTGTTGCGACAAGGGCCCGGTCGTTGAGAAACGACGCAAACGAAGAAGGGGTATTTCGTGCGCGTAACGGAGACGAACCAGCAACGAACCGTTTTGATATTCCTGGTCAGCTTCTCACGTTGGTCAACGTCGCTTCTCACGTTGGTTCATCTACCGTGGCGATCGATTTGACCTGACAAATCTCACACCGTGCGATTCCGCGTTTTTCAAGATAACTCCCCGGTTTCCCGCGCGTTCGATAGATCGTTTCGGATCAACGTCCTACCGCGGCGAAGGTATTCGCCGAAGCCGCTCGGAGGAGCAAAAGGGACGGAAAATGGAAAACGAAAGAGAAGAGAAAAGGTAGCGGAGCGACGCGTTTACGGGCCCGATAGGCGGATGGAGGAACGGATAGAGGAGGGATAAGTAACCCGGAACGAAACGCGTTTCAGCACGGTGCGTATACGAGCAGGGAGAGAAGCTTTTTCCCGCGGGGTAGGGTGGAACGTTGCGCAGGTCAGGCCAGGTCAAGGCACTCTAGCGGCGAACGAAATACAGGGTGGCCTCGAAATCGCGATAGAATCGAGATTCCTCGATAGTAAAAGGAAATCAATGCCGTCGTTGCGAAACGAGGCAGAAGCAACCTTGAAACTCCTTCGTACAAGTGTATCGACGCGGATTCGGTAAGAATACAGCGGAACGCCACCGGGTAGGTCCGGGCCGTTCGAGCGTGGAACAGGTGCACGGCACCTGACCAAACCTTTTAAATTTTAAAGGGCCTTCCTACCGAACTATCGAACGAAATTTTCCTACAGAACAATTCGCAGGTTAGGTTGCATCGAAAATACGGATCACGTGGCGCGACACGCGTCGACGAACTCTCTCGAGCCGAAAACGGCGAGGCAGCGAGTGGTTGCGTCATCGCGCCGCGATCGCCCCGCGACTCCCGCGAAATTCGAGAAAAGCAAAGATAGCACCTTTATCGAGGAACGTGTTATTGGTCCATGGATAGATGTCGGCGCCCGAAGGTGTCTCGGCCGGCGCAGAACCGTACGCGCGAAACATCTTCCCAGCGGGCTGCTCTCCTCTTGTGGCTACGCGAGGCCGGTCACTCGAACTCGTTGAATCTCGGCGAATCTCGGTGAACTCGGCGATGCTTCGCTCACCGGTTGTCCCGCGAACCCCTTTCCCTCCGTGTTCGCGAAATCCTTCCTTCCTTCCTTGCCTTCTTCGAGCGCCGCTCGGCTCGATCGCCGTAATCGCGCACTTTGAACCTCACCTCGGCGATCGACTCCCGATACGTTCGGCGCTCCACGAAGAACGCGGAGCGACTGCGCGCAACGAGCCACGATCAGAGCATCGGAAGTTCCGTGTTTATGCACAACACACATACGGACAGAAACGGCACGCTCGTGGGCGCGAGCCAGGCGGACCGGATTACCGTAGCACCGTAACACCGTAGCACCGTAGCACCGGGATACCGTTCGACTCCGGGACCAAAACTCGTCGCAAGTTTTCCTTTCGATCGGGCCGGCGTTACCAAGGGACGCGAACGGAAAGGTGGCCGCGCTACGTCCGAACAGATCGTTCTATACTCGCTCGCTTCCTCGATTTCCGGTAAGCGCACACGCTCGACCGTTTGTTTTCGGGAAAAGGCGTGGTTACGGTTTACGGTTACGGTCACTGTTACGAGTGCGGTTGCGCGACGCGCGGACACGATACGCGCTACTCGAGGCTCGCCAAAGGAATGGCTGCCCCGCGATGGTCCCCGGCCCCCAGGCGTGGGAGGAAGCTGGTAGAGAGTCGTGGCGCGGCGCGGCGTGCTGCGACGAAGCGAACCGAGACGGTACGGGACGGAACGGGACGAGACGAGGGGAAACGAGCGTGGTGGGGCGAAACGAAGCGAGACAAGGCGGAGAGCGGCGAAGAGAGGCGAAGCGAGGCGAAGTCCATCGCGGAACATGCATGACGCGGCCTGCACACCGACCGAGCGTCACGCGTGTGCGTAAGCGCTCCGCCAACGGACGCGACAAAGTAGGAAAGCACGCGCGCGAGAGGGATCGATGGCGCCGACGAAGCCGCTCGAAATCGCTCGTCGGCCGGATCGAGAACGGGAACAAGCGCGAGAGTACGACGAAGACGCGATACCTATCCACGCGCGAACAAGCGACACACGTACGTAAGTACTACCCACCCGTAGTTACGTATGCGCGCGGGAATGAAACACAACCATTCGACAGACAGAGACGCAGCCAAGACGAGTCGCAGGGGCGAGGAACGCGAACAGGGACGTCACCGACATACACTGCGCCCCACACTTTCTTCAAATTTTATTTTTCCCGCGCCTACACTCCTGATCATTCACCATAATCTGTCATCGATAACCTGTCAAATCTATGTCCAGAGGTAATTTTCTTGTGCTACAATAAACCTTGAAGTGATTATGATAGGAGAGTTGCAGTAATTGTGATGAGAAGCGTATCACAACTCTGCTGCTTTGATTACCTTACTAGTTAATTCTCACTAATTTCTGCGTAATCCTCAGATTCTTGTCTTAAGAGTTAATTAAATAACCTTTCGTCTAATATTTTCAATGCGAAGTGACTCGAACGACTTTATCGGCTAACCAATGGAAAAGCGCGCGAAAAACGAAATGGTACTACTGGTTCGGGTACTGTGAGTCTTGACTTATGAGTCTCTCGACAAATCAGAGCCAATTGTTGATTCGGGTACTACGAATCTTAACCTATGAGTCTCTCGACAAGTCAGAGTCAATTCTTGATACACTATTAACCTCTTGTCGCACAATTTATTTGCCAGATGCGTCAGTTAAAACTATTTTTAGCTGTAATGTTAAAACAAATAAAGAAATGTATTTTATATTCAAAAATTAATTATGCAAATTATTGGACCTAAATTTGAAGTCGAAGAATATTAAAAATTTGACTAAGGTTTGTCTCATTTGATTTCTAAATACGTCACAAGGATTGAAGTAAGTAAATACATTTAATTGAATATGATTTTGATTTGTACCTGAACTGCGTCACAAGTAAAGGTTAAGTGGAGCGAAGGTAGTCGAAACTCGAAGAAAAGAACTCGGCACGTGCGTACGAAGCCGTACGAGATACAACTAAAAATGGGAATCCAGTACATGTACGAAGTCAGTGTGTAAACGCATGCTGTGCACGCGCGTGCACTCGTATTACCTCCTTGGGTTTCGCATAAAAAGCGTGCATTCGTGCATGCGGACGAAAATTACTTTTCGCACGAAGGGAATCGGCGTTGCAGGAAAATTCAGGAATAAAAATATTCTAACGTTCGAATCCGTGTAACGACACCGACGCGCAGGAACTCGATAATACACTCAAGGTTGTCTGCTCGCGAGCGTGCCGCTTATGCGCGCGTTTCTACGTACACGTGACATCGCGCAATACGAACGCCATTCCGGTTCGCTCGATCGCTTCGGTCAAATTCGTATCGCGCAAAAATTCGGAAGCCGACCCGAAGTGATCGATTCGAAGTGCTCGACTCTGTTTAAACCATTAGAAGACTCGATGTATAAACATATGAAGGAAAATTCTTTCGTGTAATAAGCAAGCAGGGCCGTAAAGATAACGTTGCGAGTAATTACGTAACGTTGCACGCGTTCCGAAGCTACGAGGAAAAGAAGCTACATTATCCATGACAACGAAACATCGCAGAAGCTGTCGGTGCAAGAATTTTGGTGACTTCCGTCGGATCCAATTTCGCTGCCTTCAAGATTACTGATCGACGTAGTCTTTCGCGCAAACAGTAAATGCTTCTGCGCGTTATCCACGCGGTTAAGATATACGGTGCTTATCGTACGCCGCGTTACGCGCCGTTACGAGGTGTACCGATACGAAGGATCGTTTGATCGACGCTCAAGGTTACGAGACACAATTATTAGCGAGTTGGAAACGCGTATCGATGCTCGTACGTTTTCTGACACCCGTTACATAACCATCGAGTGTCAAACCGTGCATCGACTTACATGTCCTATGCTCTCCCTCTACTTCTTCCGGCTAACGAAATTTAACTACAGTTCGATTTCTTCTACTGCAATGGGTCATTTATAAGGTAAATTACAAAATTTTTTTTCTGTAAAATGTTAGTGTAACATCTTGAAAATATTGTCTGAAAATTATTTTCTTCTATTGTACTTTTTAATTCCATACAGAACTGACGTGGGTTTCCTGAAATCCTGTGCTACAGCGTAATCGATAAAACCGAACGAAAGTGAGTCAACGTTCCTTCTTCAAAAAACTGTACACGGTTCTACCTTCGCTAAACATTAAAACTTATCTTGCTGTACTTTCAGGAGTCTCATTCGTGACGTATTCATGGTTTAAATGTGACAAAACTTGCTCAGATTAACCCTTTGCATTTGAAGGTAATTTGACTGTTTGCAAACAATTTTAATATTTAGTTAAGGAGTTAAATGAATTCTTTTGAGGTTTTATTAATTTCATTGTAGTTTGAGGTTTTATTATTTTCATTGTTGTTTGAGGTTTTATTATTACCACTGTTTTATTGCAGGTAAAAAAGCAGGTAAAAAATGCTGGTTTCAAATTATTGTATTAAACAAAATGGCGACTGAAGTTACCTCTCCAGCGCAGAGGGTTAATTCTCAAGTTTAGGTCTATAATTTTTATACTCAAGTTGCTCATCATAAGATGTTCATCATCAGATGCAATAATATACGATGCTCACAATTTTTTAATAATATAACTATGAATAATTTTGACTAGCAAATAAATTGTACAGAAGATTAAAAAGCTATGTGATAAATTTTTTAATAGTATAACTATGAATAGTTTTGACTGATAAATAAATAGTACAAGAGGTTAAAAAGCTATATGATAATGAATATAAGATGCTCACATTTTTTAATAGTATAACTATGAATAATTTTGACTGACAAATAAATTGTACAAGAAGTTAAAAAGCTATGTGATGAATTTTTTAATAGTATAACTATGAATAGTTTTGACTGATAAATAAATAGTACAAGAGGTTAAAAAGCTATATGATAATGAATATAAGATGCTCACATTTTTTAATAGTATAACTATGAATAATTTTGACTGACAAATAAATTATACAAAAGATTAAAACGCTATACGATGACAAATATAAAATGCACACATTTTAATTTTCTTTTTTCTCAACAATATAACTATGAGTTTGACTGGCAAATAAATTGTGCAAGAGGTTAAAAGTCTATACAATAATGAACAAACATAAAACGCTCACATTTTAATCTTCATTTTTTTTAACAATAACTTTTGTCTGGCAAATAAATGACAAGAAGCTAAAAAGTCACACGACGATGAATTTCCTCCAACTCGTTTTCTCGAAACCAGGTTCGACCTACAAACTCGATCGCTTCGTTAATGAAAAGTTCAAACGTCGAAACAGTATCTCGGAATTCGCGACGGTGTACGAAATCGGATTCCCGAAAGCGGTTTCGAAACTCTCATCAGCGATTTCGTGCGATGGCGGAAATCGTGGAGCATTTCCGCGAGTCGGAGACATCGAGAACCGGAAAGGGAGAGGAAAGAGGGAGTCGCGCGTTTCTCGGCCGAAACGATTGCCCCCTTAGCTAAAATAAGCGGAAGTAAGCAACGCGAGCGAGCGTTTCTAAATTTAGCTGTCGGCGTGTGCTCATCCTTCGGCTTCTCAGCCGTTACGGCCAGCAGCTTCGTTGCGTATCCGTCTCACGGTTCGCCCCGTTCTTTGCCCACGACTTTGATTTCAACCCCGCATCTTAAGCGCCATGCATAATGGATATCGGAGATCCCGCATCGCGGAAAACTGGTCCTATTTGCATTTGTCTCCTTCCGTCTCGACTTTTCGAATAATTCTTCGACTTTCAAGCAGCTGACTGCCAAAACAGCTGTAGAAGACTCCGAGATTAAAAAGCGGTATTTTCCGTGCTGCAGCGAAAAGGGGGCAGCGTACGGGTATCGCAACGCCTGTTATCGGTGAAGAAACCGGTACGATAACCGTAAGCCTTGGGGTAAAAACACAGCGAGCAGGTTTAGCTATTCAACTATCAGGTTAAGCCCGGTTGGGTCTAGAATTTCATTCGTTCCTATTTAAACGGTCCTTTGCATTTCAAGTAATCGACTTTTCCTACCGAAAGTCATATCACGATTTGATATGCAGTTTCGATAACGACTTTTACGGCGAAAAAAGGCCTTTGATTCTATCTCGGGAACGAGCTTATTTTCGGCTGTGTTACGTAACGGATGCGTCGCGTCGGTCGACGACCGAAACCAACGTTAATCGATCTTCGATTTCTTTAGACAAAAATACGACCGGAGTTTTCCGGAGCGAAAGTTCTTACCTAATCCTTTTTCCCTTGGAACCTCGTGTCCTAACGAATCTCTAATAATATAAGTCGACGCAACGCCGTCTGCCGTGTTACGAACGACAGGCGATTACGCCACGTACGTAACGATTTCAATGAAATACCGTATCGTAACGAATAGGATAGCCAATGCTGCGCATGGTATCCTTGAATTTATGTAACGCTCGTTCTTCCATTATTCGTCGGGCTTCTTTAGTTATACGCTCTCTCTCGCTCTTTCTCTCCGAAGGCTGCGCGATACGGTTGCGTAAGAATTTTTGTCGTTTGCGTTTTCGCTCTTGCAAATAACAGCGTTCGTTGAACGTTTTCGCGCGAAACGTAATCGGGAAAAGTCGAGGAAAATTGCGAGCGTTCGAGGACACGGGGAAAATAGCGTTGCTTCGTTCATGGTGAGCTTCGGAGCGCAATTTTACGCCGAGTTAGGCGCATCGATCGTGCTACGACCATACTACGAGCGTGTTTATTGCGAATGACGGAATTTTTTAGCCTTTGCGGTCAATTTTCGATCGAAAGGGAAGATGAGGATAATTAAAAGAGAAGATTATTGTAGGTGTTCCATTTTTTTAACTAAACATTTAACTAAAACGTTTAAATATTTAATTGATCTTTCAAGAAATTTCACAGACATAATAGTTCGAGGATAATGTAAGAATGGTTATAAATTAAGTGAACATGGACGGCATTGATGTGTTTTTCAACGAACCATGTCTTCAGTTGCAACCCTCGTACACTGCATTCACACTTCAGGGGATAATTATAAACATTAACGGAGCATTAATAAGGAACTAATAAAGTATTAACAAAGAACTAATAAATGCATACATAAGATTGATAGATTAATTGTATAAGGACCTCGACTGCTATTGTAAGATTGTAACTCGATTGTAAGATGAAGAAGAATAAATAAAGGAGAAGATAATTCTACAAAGTTTGTTCCATTTTTCGAATGCATTCTCAGACCTTCTTCCTTAAAATTCCTTCCGAACAAAACAATAATCCAAAAGCGATGAAAGCATCGATCCAAGGTTTCTTTTCCTCAAATTCAGATTTTATAAAGACCTCGACTGCTATGAATTAGCCTAATTGTAAGATGAAGAAGAATAAATAAAGAAGAAGGTAATTCTACAAAGTTTGTTCCATTTTTTGAGTGCATTTTTAGATCTTTTTCTCAAGGTTCCTTCAGAATAAAACAATAGTCCAAAAGCGATAAAATTGTCGATTCAAGGTTTCTTTTCCTTAAATTCAGATTTTATAAAGACCTCGACTGATCATTAGCTCAACTGTAAGATGAAGAAGAATAGAAAAGAAGATAATTCTATAAAGTTTGCTTCCTTTCTTGCAGACCTTCTTTTTCAAAATTCTTCCTGAATAAAACTATAACCCAAAAGCAATAAAAACGTCGATCCAAAGTTCCTCTTCTTCAAATTCTCAGCTCTTTTGCAACCCTATTTTTCTTCCTTATTGTGACCGGTTAAAAGAGAAGATAATTGTAAGATTAATCAGTTAATTTTATAAGGACCTCGACTGCTATAATCATCGACCCAATTGTAATATGAAGAAGAATAAATAAAACAGAATATAATTCTACAAAATTCGTTTCTTTTCCGAATGCATTCTCAGACCTTTTCCCTCAAAATTCTTCCTGAATAAAACTATAAGTCAAAAGCAATAAAAACGTCGTTCCAAGGTTCCTCTTCCTCAAATTCAGATTTTATAAGCCTCGTAGGTTTATAAGGCCTCGTGGATTACTATGATCATCGACCCAATTGTAAGCAGAAGAAGAATAAAAAAGAAGATAATTCTACAAAGTTTGTTTCCTTTCTCGCAGATCTTCCTTAAAATTCCTCCTAAATAAAAAAACAACCCAAAAACCAAAAAAGTGTCAATCCACTGTTCCTCTCCCCTAAATTCTCTTCCCTTTTCCAATCCTATTTTCCTTCCCACCTAATCAAACATAAAACCTTTCCGAACGCATCGCGTTTTAATTTTGGTCAGAAGCCAAGGAAAAATCGAAGCGTAGTCCCTAATTTCTGTGGAGACGCACGAACTGCCCTAGCAATCGGAGGGTAGCAATTTTTACGAGCGTTATCCCTTTTAGACACGGGTCCCCACGCCAGTGTTTCTCAAACGTTTCACAGAAGAATAGTAACCCGGAAGGTTTCGTAAAGAGGAGACAAAAAGGAACGATGTTAAAAGCGTGGTCAAATAGACGCGACGGTTTGAGAGACGCTGGCTCAAAGTAACAACGGGGAAAGTAACGGCAGAAGGGGGTCGTTGCACTCGGCCAGGACCCACCCCCTAGACACGCGCAAATGACGTCGATGGATAGCTAGCGAGCTGGAAGAGGTTGATCGATGAAATCGGCCCACCAAATCGTTTCCTCCTCCTCTATCCGAATTTCTCTTCTTTCTGTTATCGGTGCACGCGTGTGCGTTGCGAAACCCTCCACTTTCTCCTTGGACATTTTTCGAATGGAAACCAAAGAGAATGGAAACATAATTAAAAGCCTGAAAAACTATTCCAGGTGAAGCGATGAAAAAGGGCGCGGAAAAAGCGGAGCCTCGCGTTACAGACGAGCGGACAGAAACGAAAAAAGGATAGGAAGCGGAGCGGCCTTACAATCGGATTTTTCTATCCGGACAAGAAACGTTTAAGGAGTAACGCCACTCTAGAATTTTTAAAAAATCTATTTTTTTTTTCGGTTAAATGACGCTTTATGTGTAGAATATGAGGAAAAAGTTTTAAGTGGGGGACAAGTTGGTCCACATACGGCTCTTTGGATGTAAAGCTGCGGCTCTTCAGTTCCATACGCAAATATTATTTATTTTATCAAAAAAAAAACTCATTATCTAATATTGCCAAGCGCTGGAATCGCAAGGCATCGAATTACCACGCACTGGAATTTCAACGCATCGATTTACTACGCGCTGAAATTGCAATGCATCGAATTAGCACGCGCTGGAATTCCAACGCATCGAATTACCACGCGCTGGAATTCCAACGCATCGAGTTACCACGCGCTGGAATTGCAATGCATCGAATTACCACGCGCTGGAATTCCAATGCATCGAGTTACCACGCGATGGAATTGCAATGCATCGAATTACCAAGCGTTGGAATTCCAACGCATCGAGTTACCACGCGCTGGAATTGCAATGCATTGAATTACCAAGCGTTGGAATTCCAACGCATCTAATTACCACGCGCTGGAATTCCAACGCGTCGAATTACCACGCGCTGGAATTGCAATGCATTGAATTATCAAGCGCTGGAATTCCAACGCATCTAATTACCACGCGCTGGAATTCCAACGCGTCGAATTACCACGCGCTGGAATTGCAATGCATCGAATTACCATGCGCTAGAATTCCAACGCATCGAATTACCACGCGCTGAAATTCCAACGCATCGAATTACCACGCGCTGGAATTCCAACGCGTCGAATTACCACGCGCTGGAATTCCAACGCATCGAATTACCACGCGCTGGAATTCCAACGCATCGAATTACCACGCGCTGGAATTCCAACGCATCGAATTACCACGCGCTGGAATTGCAATGCATCGAATTACCAAGCGCTGGAATTGCAATCCATCGAATTACCACGCGCTGGAATTCCAACGCATCTGACTTAATAATTTGTACGATTATTACTTTAAAAATTCCCGAAAATCACTTTTTTTCTGACTTCTAGAGTGGCATTACCTCTTAATCCAGATATAAAACGCGTTACTAATGCAAGTTCCTTAGATCGAAGAGAAATGGAAAAACCGTGGTTGCAGTGGAACATAAGATATTTAGGTGGGTGAAAATTAAACGAGACGTAAGATCGAAAACGCCGACCTTGATAGGTTTCAGGTGCAAGGGCAAGAAAAGGGGTTCCGCGATGTCCAGGCGTTAGTCGCGTCGTCGAGCGCGTCGCGTCGTTCGTCCGCCTAACGCTTTCATCCACTCTCGCTCTTTCACCCTTTCTCTCTTTTTTTTCCTACCCTTTTCATTCTTTGACGCAAGCCTTTTGTCCCCCTAGGATATTTGCGGAGCTTTGTTTCGTCGACGGGCTGTATAGCGGCTTAAATATACGTCGCTAATGGCACGACCGAGGATACAAAGGGTTGCCCGCTGGATGCCGACGAACGTTTATTTATAATTTGACCGTGGTCAAGGAAACGATCGAATGGTAAAGTCTCGAATCTTTTCGATCGTTCGAACATTGCGGGTCACTGCAATGCGGCTGACCGTGGCAGTTGGTCAATAGGCAAGCGGCCAATTCCGATCGAATTTAAATAAGCCCTTGTACCATTTTGCACGGTCACAGATTTCCCGCCGAATCGGCCAGGCGGCGGGAAATTCGAAAGCGGGCGCCAGCGCCATAACGCGGTTCCTTCTAGGGACGACCTAGAGATGGCGACGCGTATCTTTCCTAGCCATTCGGAGGACTCGGTCGGTATATTTCGACGTTCGACCGCTTCTTCCCTTTTTCGCGTTATAAAACGTCACCGTTTTATGAGCATCCGTTTCTGCGTGTCACGAATATCCTTTGATCAAAGAACCGTACGTTGCCACCAGCCAATGCTTCTGCTAAGAGGATTATTTCCTCGGACGCTTCTTCGCTGGAAATCTATTTTTATTCCGATCGTTCTTATCGCTTTACTGCTTTTATCATTTGCACCGTTAACTCGTTATCGGACGTTACCTTCATTTTTCGGATTATTATCTGTAATTCACCGTTATCGTTTAAGAATGCTTCCTTCTATTCGACTGTTTTTAAGTCGGCTTTGTTTGGACGTCCGAAATTTGATAACGGAAACGGCACGTGTGGAGAACGGGTCAAATCGAAGTTCAGAAGGAACAAATTAATTTTTTGATCAACGCAAGGGAGATGTAGCTACAACAAATTTCAGACATTGAAGACTTTTCGCTAATTGATGTTTTGAACGAACTTGTCAGGAATTGTCAAACTTGTTTATTCTTTAACAGTGCACTGTCAAATCGAAGTCAAATCGAAGTTCAGAAAGAACGTCAAACGAATCGGTCAATTTCTCGATCAACACAAAATGGCAGACCAACTGTAGTTACGAGGAATTTTGGACATTGAAGATGTTTTGCTAATTGATGTTCTGAACAAACATGTGAGGAATTGTCAGACTTTATTCTGTTCCAGTGCACTGTTAAATTGAAGTCAAATTGAAGTTCAGAAAGAACGTCAAACAAATCGGTCAATTTCTCGATCAACACAAAATGGCCGACCAACTGTAGTTACAACGAATTTCGGACATTGAAGACCTGTTACAAATTAATGTCCTTAATAAACTTGTCAGGAATTGTCGGACTTGTTTATTCTTTCCCAGTGCACTTGACAGGAAGACAATGTTTAAATTAACCCCTTATATTTTTGTCAAATTAACCCCTTATGTTTTTGTCTGACTAATTTCATCCATAACACGAAAACAGACAAACTTGAAATGTTATATCAATTTAATATCACATAATCGATTATGTAAACCACAGTTTGACCAACTGCAAATTAAAATGTACTCGAAATTCAAATAAAATGTCACATCCCACATTTGAGTGCAGTCAATTAAAATAACGCATCAACGTTAAAATAACATAAGGAGTTAATCGATGCGTTTCCATAGGAGGTCCACGTTTTCAATGACACGTATTAGCGGCTAAAGCAATGGGAGTAGGAACGAAGAGACGCAATGAAACCCTAGATAGAGCGGCGAGTTAAAACCACCCCTTCTATCCTTTGGTCGGATTAGCCAGCGTATATAGGTCAGAAAATGCGACTGTAAAATTGCCTCGAATCCGTCGTCGAAGGACGCAGAGTTGGCTGGCTGACCGTTGGTAGAAAACGTCGCTGCACCGCGGTTAGATCGATCGTTGGACAGCTTCGTTGAAGTTTTCGTTGCACGACCTCGTGCCAATCGAGCGAAAGGCAACAACGCGAGTTCCAACGGTGGCGAGCGAACGACAAACGACAGCCGCTGTTCGCGTCGTTTATACCGGCGATATCGCGAAAACGCGACACGCGAACGCGAAATCGATTCGCTTATTTTTCAAAGGATCTTATCGATGCGAAACACGCGATCGTTACGAGGTATAGCGTGGCCGCGATATCGATCGGTTGAAAACGCGTTACACGACAATGCGCACCGGGCTCGCCCCCCCCGAAAATATTCGATTCTCCCGGTTTTTTACGAGCTCGAGTACACTCGGATTTTCCAAGGGTTGACCTACTAGTGCAGTTTAAAGTGCCGTGCTGACACTTTCAAAGATGGCGTCGTGAAGGAGCACGCCCACTCAACGGAACCTTACAATGCCTCGAGAGAGAAGTTTTTGTTCTAGAATAAAGACTCGTACGCTCCCATCCTACCCTCGTTTCTCCTTTTCCAGCCGAAGAACTCTTTCGATCGAACCGATCCGAGAACCGTCGTAGAATTCTCGCCGTCCATCGTTAACTGCGATTCGATCGCGGCTGGATTTTAATTGCAAGGATAAGGGTCTGCGAGAAAAGAAACAACCTCGGCGGACATCCCCCGACGGTCTTTGGTCTTTAAGGGAAACGATAATTACGCGATACAATGAAGTCGCCGGTTTGCGGAGATGTCACCTGCTCCCGGCGCCTCTTTTGCATTCTTCTCGATCGCCTCTCCCTTCGTCCGCTCCCGAGGAGCCATTACGAACGAATAACGAGCAAGTTGCATAACGAAAACTTGCCCGATACGTTTTTAACGTTCGTGTTTATATTCCAGCAAAATCTGGTTCGCTTTACCGCGTTCCGTCGTACGGTTTCGAGGAAGACGAGAGGCACCACCCTTGCCCTTGACTGCAGGCGCGAGAACGCTTGTCCGAGGGTTGCGAGAGCTCGCAGACAGGGTGGCTAGACTGGCGAAAAAGAAAGCGACGGACCAAGGGAAAACCGGGAAAAAAGAGAGTGTACAAGTCTGCTCCTTCTTCGTCCACTTTTGTCTCCGGCGTTGGCTCGCGGTCGCGTCAAATTCACGCGCTGTCGGATAGAACGAGCGTCGAGTGGAGGGTGCCAGAGCCGCCGTGCGTCGAGTGCTCCGCTGCTTGGCAATTTCGTTGATCTTGTTGGACGAAGACTGCTTCCGCTTAACCGACCACGTATCCGTCGATCGAGATTACTTCCACCGAAAAAACGGAAGTTCGCTCGGACGATAAATCGACAATTCCGTTCGAACGATGCTTACACGCTCCAAAATCGGCTTACCTTTTACGTGCTCCGGTGTGTCGGCCGCACCGGCTCGCATGATATCGCTCAAGTAATGCTCCAACGTCCTCATGCTGTCCAACGGCGAGTTCCCATTGGCCGTCATACGATCCTGTAACATCAAACAATTTAAATTTAATTCTTTGTTATACGTTTATCAGTTCTTCTTTATGGGCCAATGTTTTCTATGCAATTTCTTGGAGAAGAATTCGAACACGCGCTACAAACAGCGTTGGTCCCTCGTAGTGCATAGTCGGGTGATCGATCGTCCGACCACGCGTCGTCCTTTACTACTTGACGCGTTCCACGAGAAAGCGACGCTTCGAAGGTGCTCGTACTCTCCGTTAACCTTCCAAACATCAAATCGCGTATCGATTTCCGCATAGATTTGCAAGGAGAGGTGAGCCGAAAAACCAAGAGCGGGAAAACGCGTGACGGATAATCTCTCCATCTTTCGGAGGTGCAAAAGGTAGCTCCACCTTCGCGTCTCCTTCGTGCTAGCCGCAACCCCGAGGCGTACTCTTTCCACCCTCTTGCAACCCCCACTACCCGCTTCCCCTTTTCCGGCTTTTACGGGTGCACCGTGCACGCGCAAACGTGGCTCACGCGTCGCAAACCGACGTATAAACGCTCTAGCAGCCAATGTTCGCGTTCGTTAGAGTATCCGTGTACGAAGCACGAGCACGAAACGCGAGCACGAGCACGGCGCTGTGCGGCGCAGCGTGTTTCTCTCCCTCGCGCCGCGTCGCGCGTCGCTCCGTTTCCGTCTAGCTACCGCCACGCTAGAAAATCAATATAGGGAAACCAGGAAGCAGCGGCAGGGCGTCGACGGCAACCTTTGTGCAGGCTCCGTTACGATATCGCTCCTGCTCAACCTACTCCTCCGCATCTCCCTTGCCGATGTTTCTTCGACCACCTGATCGGTCAATGTATGACGAGGAAATACGAAGTCGAATCGATTCGGTGCTGCCGTTTTCTTTCATCGATCCGTTTATACTGAGTTAAAACGAGTAAACGCAATTCTTGCAGGCAGTCGAAACGTTTCCAGAGGTTCGAATCAAAATTGAGTTCGAATCGAAGTTGAGTTCGAATCAAAATGTATTTACAGGAGACTCAAGGTTTGAAGAGAGGCAAAAGATTCTATAATGTAGGGAGTTCATAAAGTTTGACTCCATAAGAAAGAGTGGTTCGAAAGAGATCGATCGAAGCGAGTACGGAAGAAAGCGCCGTGAAAAAGAGGGATCGTTAGCGAATTTACGAGCGGCGTATTCGCGCGTGCACGCTCATCGCCTTCTCCGTTTCCGCTCGTCCCGTTCGTCTAGACGCAAGCAGCCGTTGTTCTAACACACCGTTTCTCCTTCCGCCTCTCTTCTTTCTTCTTTTTTGCATTCGTGACGCCAGACACGCGCAACAATCCGACACCTTCTGGTCCCTCCGTGTAGCACCCCGTCTTCGCCGACAAACTTCATTCTTTTCGGGAGACAACATCCATTGGGTGAAAAGTAATTGTCGGAGGGAGCTCGACAAAAGCGAGAGGAGCAGAATGTCCCCGGTCGGGAAATCGGAGCATCGATTTCGACCGATTCGAGCGATCGTTGCCAGCTACCTCTGCGGAGAGGTTCGGACCGGGACGCGGCGCGGTGCGGAGCGGCGTAACCCGGTTCCCGAGGTGTGCGCGGAAGGAACGATTCCAGTCGGCTAGCGCGAACTGGGTCACCGTTCGCCGGGTGGGGAAGCGAGGCGCTTGCAAACAGGAGAGAAGAAAGGGAGGGTGAAACGCGGAGGGGTGCAGGATAGCGGAAGGGCGGATAACGGAGCGCTGTCGTCGCTGATCTTCGATTCTTCTCGTATTTTATACAGATATTTTCTAACGAGAAACGTATGCATCCAAAGCGTTAGCTATCTCTGAAAGGGTTTCTAACGATGTCCTTGCTAGAAGCGTCTGGTGCGCTGGTGCGTTGGAGCGCTGGCACGCTGCTAACAGACGCGGCGACGTCAGCGTTCGATAGTGGGTGGTCGCGCGCATGCCGTCCTTCCTCTCCCCTCTTGCACCTCTCTCTCTCTCTCCGTCAGTAGCTTCGTTACAGGGTCGTCGCGCGTTGCAGTTTACCGTATTTTATTACATAAGTTGCGAGCTTCTCCGATGCACCGAATCGATACGTTGGTTGTCGAGTTTCAGAAAAATGCTTACTCGAGAAATCCTCGATCGGATTAGCGGAGTAAATGATTTATCCGATTAGGAATTCGTTAAGAATCGTGGAAGCCCGGTGCATCGAGAAGGACAACATTTCGAGAGGAGCGACACGTCGGAGCTCCTCGCGAAAAATCTATATCGCGCGAAAGCGGAGTGACCTATAAACCTCGTAGCGGGTCGGGTCAGTCCGCACCGGCGCGGTGGCGCGGCAGCGCGGCGGCGCAGTCCCGAATTCGAATTGAAGGGATCTTAAATTGGGTTAACGTCCAGATATTCGTTAGTTGAAAAACTTTGCTCGGACTAATACGGAACTTGATCGACGCTTTTGGCGCGCCACGTCAGAAGCTGGTATCCGACCTTTATTTTTCACGCCTACTGCTATCGACCGATTTGGCTAATCGCCGTTTATCAATTTTCCAGCACGCTATACCAGATGCCACGTGTCTCCGCCTACGTTTCTCGATACGCCATACGCGTACGTACACGCGCGCATACGGAACGATTCCCCGCGTTTTCCGATATTCGAGATCGTTCCGCTACGAGCGGTTGGCACGCGCGAGCCTTTTCGTTTCGTCAGAATCGCACGAGTTTCGTAACGAAATACCTCGACGGCGCTGCGTAACGTCGCTGCGTCAAGGTAACGTCAATAAAAATCTTTATCCTCGCGCCTCCGATGTTTTTCGAACCGTCTTCCAACGAGGTTACCGTAACCTCGCGATCCATCGTAAAAATCGAAGCTACCGCGTCTCGTAAATCGAGCGATAACGAAAGTCTGCGATAAAACTCGATCGGTTCGTCTACGCATGCTCCGATTCCAAGGTAATCGAATCCCAATCATTTTCTCCCGCCAATTTCTCGATCTTCCCGGGATGCGTTAATTTCGCGCTAATTTCTATGTACGCGGTATTTTTACCTACATTTTCCTTCTACCAATTTCGAACGATTTATGAGAATAACCTCGAAACCTTGGTACTCGTTTAGCCGCGTTTCTTCGCGCACGCGCACGCGCCGCATCGACGTTATCGTTTCGCGTACACTTACGCGTGTACTTTTCGATGGAAAATTGCTAGACGTTTCGTCGCACGATTATTTTTTCCGTACCGTAAGGTTTAGAGTCGCAGAGGTGCGAGAATCCGCCATTTCTCTCGGATAGTATGCTGGTCTATTTTTGACGAGCGTTCAAAATAGCCGAGCTTAAAGTTCTGCTAGACACTGTTAGCTCCTGAAGCTGCCACCGCGTACGAAAGGAATTGGGTCAGACGTCAACGACGAAACAAGCGTATCGGAAAAGGTTTCCTACTTTCGATCGAGTCGATATTCGATCTGCGATACCGATACTGAGCCTTACTTATTCCCTGCAAATTCGATTCGTAAAGGCAGGGGATCCAGAAAAACAACGACGCAAGTATCGTCTAAATTTAAACTTACGAAAGTCTCGAAACGATTGCATAACCGCGCGGAAGTCGCACGAGTTTTCGATCTCGGAATATCGGTAAACACGTCAATTCCACGAGAAGCAATCTGGAAAAGTGTTTGGAGAAACTCTACGTGGCAACGAAGGTCGATTCGTTAATAAGCTTACCTGCTGAAACGGTGGCAATTGGAGCAAGTCCCTCTCTTCGGCGGCGGTAACTTCGAAGGTGGGCGCGGGCTGGGGCGGGTACATGTTGCCCTTTCCGGGATAGGAGGTACTCCTCCGAAACTTGACCGGACTGATGCAAGACGGATGAGCCGCCTGGCCCGGGTGACCGGGAAACGTCGGACTCGGTTTCCTTCCTTGAAGTCCAGCGGCAGCCGCGACCGCGGCAGCGGCGTGCAGGGACGAATGCAACGGGGGTAGATTCGGGACCGATCTGCCCCGGCTCCACGGCGAAAGCCCGGGGCTCGCGACCGCGCCAGCCTGCGGTCCGGCTCCCCATTGTTGAGGCGCTTGCGGTCCACCGGACCAAGCCGCGTAACCTTTCGCGGGAAGGTAAACGCCGGGATGCGTGTTGGCTGTTGGTTGTTGTTGATGCTGCTGCTGTTGTTGTTGCTGCTGCTGCTGTTGCTGCTGCTGCTGTTGTTGCTGCTGCTGCTGTTGTTGATGCTGTTGTTGCTGCTGCTGCTGTTGTTGCTGCTGCTGTTGCTGTTGCGTCGAGGAGACTTGGAGACCGTGTCGGGTAGCGGGAGCGGTCGCGGTACCGTGTTGTTGAGGGAAATTGTGACTAGCGGTGATCGCTCGACGCGCGCCAGCGGATACGGTAGCTTGGGAACCGGCGAACAAACCGGCTGGACCACCGGACGGGAAGTTTTGAAAGGCCCCGATCGAACCGTTGACGGGCAACGCGTGGAGACCGGTGTCGTCCGGGGCGGACCAGAGGCTAGGTACTCGGGCCGTATCCGAGAAACCCTGGAGCGTCGAGCTGGTGCTGCACGCGATCTCTTTCTCGCCGGAGGAGGGCGTCGTCGTCGCCGCGATAGCGATACTTTCGACCTCGACCGCGTCCTTCGTCTTCTCTTGTCCAGCTACGGTATCCAAGCCGGTGCTCGGGGACAACGGCGCAGTTTTGCCACCGGCCTGTTTCTCGATCAAGAGGTCGTCCTGCATCGTTGACGTCGTTATGGTTACGGCGGTGTTGGCGCTGCTACCGATCGAGGACTTGCTCGTGCCGGACAGGCTGTTCGAGAAGAGACTGCTCGCGTTAAAGTCCCCCATAAATCACGGGGGATTCCAAGTGTCGCGTAATCGTCGCGCGATCCTCCGCGTTTCGTTCGAGGCTCGAGACTCGAGACTCGAGACTCGAGGCTCGAGGCTCGAGATTTTTCCGATTCCGGTTGCCACTCGAACGAATCGAATCGTATCGAATCGTTTCTATCGGTGGGAACGTCGTCGACCACGGCGGCTCCGTCGACCAGAGCTCGCGAGACAACTATCGATCCACCGCGTACTCGTAAAAACACCCACGAGCCCCGGAAGCTGTGCGAACTACGCCAATCTCTCTTTCGATTCCCTTCTTCTCCTCGTTTTCGCTCGATTTCCTCGTTTCCCCCTCGACCTTTTTCCTTCCCTTGAACGCGCTTCGATCGTACCCCGTCTTTCCTGACCTGACGCGTGCTCTCCTTTTTTCTCTTTCTTTCTTCTCCACCTTCACCACCTCCTCCTCCCTCCGCCTCCTCCACGTTCTCCTCCACCTCTTCCTCCTTCTCTTCTTCCTCCACCGCCTCCTCCTCCTCCTCACCCTTCTCTTTCTCTCGCTTACTCTCCGTCTCTCGTTCTAGTGTTACCTCTAACTCTACCCGTGGCCGTAGTCGTAGCTCTGGCTCTAGCCTGCGCTCCGACTCTCTCGCCGATGGCTCTACCTCTTTATCTGGACACGGCGATCCACTAATAATAACGTTCGACCCGATTAGATTACGTTAACGACCAGTCGCTTCCATACAATTCGGTAGCGACTTTGCTTCCGTAGCATTCTACACTCGTTATCGAGCGATCGTTCGCTCGACGAGCATCGTCATCGTCCGCGATCAAACTGTTGCCCGAGGACCTTTGACCGTCGATCGAAGGTCGAGCGAGAACGTTTCCGGTATTCACTCGCCCCCAGCGAACATAATCGTTTCCCTCGACGAGCGCTGAGCCACTTGGAATGCTCCCAAATGCGGCCGATGCAACGCGACCTTCCCTCAAACACTGCGACCAACACGCGCGTGGAATACCACGATGGAAAAAAAGCCACACGCACAAACACACGCACAGGCACACGCACGCGTCGCGGCGCGCGCGCGAGCCAGCTAGCAACCGAAAAACACTCGCGCACTTGGCGAACAACTGGGAACGAGCGAGGGATCCTTGGTCCTTGCCGCGCGCGCGACGCTACCGATACGTCACTGAACACAGCGAGCCGGAACGACCAAGCGATTCCTTTCGACCGACATCGGATCGCTACTGCCGTGAGGCGCACTCGCGATCGACTGAACGATCGATCCTCTTTCGGCCCGACGATACGCGTCGCCGAGAACGCGCACCGAGACGCTCGTCTACGCGAGACGACGCCAAACGACGCGACCCCTCCGTGTGTCGCGGCTTTGCCTTTTCGTGTCCTATGGGCGTTCGCCGAGCTCACCACCTTGTCTCGTCTTGGTTCGATCTAGCGCCTCTTCCCATTGGCAGCGAGCGTACTTTGCCCACTCGCGCTGCTACCGCTCTCGATCGTTCTAGCTCTCTCTCTCCCTCTCTTTCTAATGCTCCCTCTCTCTCTCTAACTCTCTCTCTCTCTCTCTTTTCCTATCTCGCTCCTTTGAAACGATAGATGCGGTGCAGCGATTCCTCCGCAGAGCCGCCTCGACTCGGCAAACGTAGACTAGCTCGATCGCTGATCGGGCAGCCGGTTGCCTGGCTGCCTGCTCGCGTTCCCTGGCTGCACTCGATCGAGGCCAGGAGACCGCGATTCGACGACGCAGCTTCGCGTCGCGCGTGATACGATTCGTCCGCGGTGCCGACTTTTGGAACACTGTGGCCGTGCCGCGGCCCACACCATACCAGCCGTAGTCTCTCCGCGTAGCCGTGCGCTCGGCGATCTTCGGCCGCCGCTTCGTCCTCGTCCTCGTCGACGTCGTCGTCGCTACGTCGCTGCTGCGTCGCGCGGCGACGTCGGTCACGCACGCGCGTTCGCGTTTCACCCGCCACCGCCAACGATATCGCCGCTACCGATAATCGGAGAAAACCTCCATAGCCGTCGTCACCGCCGTCCTTCTCTTTGACCGACTCTACTATCTTCCCTTCTCCGGTTCCAATTACGCGCCCGATGCGACCGCCTCGACGTTTCCCTCTTCCGTTCAACGATCAAACTAAATTGCCTCTTCGATCACCTATCAACCGAAGCGAAATGCAAAAAATCGACCTTTAGCGATATCGGATACCTGCAATGTTTGATAATAAAGTTAAACAGTATATTCTACGTGATGTGCATGCGTAATTGTACGTTCCACTTACTTGTCGCTGGTGGTTTATGATATTTTGCGAATTGGGTCACTGTGTTTGCGGAAATATTTACTTTATGCGCTTCTAAAACGATCTAATTGTCTTGCGGATTTACGTGGTTTGGAATAAGTACATCTGGCTCCATCGAGTGGCGACAGTCAGCGGTGAAACAAAAAATTCTAAAGGCGGATTCTTGCATAAACTTCCTGTTTAAAATGTTAAAATCATGCTTCAAAATTACTGCGGTACATGAGTGAAACCTACCGTCAATTATAACAATTCGAAATCAGTTGTGGTATTGATTTTCATGTTTTACGATTCTCATTAACCGCAGTGGCATTATTTGCGTAACCAAACCTTGCAGTCTTAATTGGTCGTAAAAAAATTAATTACGCATTTTAGGGTAAAACCGCAAAACACTTCTACTGCCTTGACTAAATTTTATAAGCTCTTTTTCTGAAAAGGAAGATACCTGTCAATAATTTTTGACTCCAAAGGAAATTTTGGGGCATCACTTCCTATATCATCGACCACATCAGTGTACAAATTGTTCTTTACACATAATCCGCATATTTGGACCTATAGAGTATAAAGAAAGCAACATAGAATCAATATTAATAAATATACAATAAATATATAGCATAATAATCAATAAAATCGATAATAATTGAATCTAAAAAAAAATGGTACCTGTGACGCCATCTCTTCGGCGAACGGGGTGAACTACGCACTTTTGAAACAGCTCCTTCGTTAGTTCCGGTTCTGGCCACCAGACGGCTGTGTGTCGTTTTCCGGATCGATGTACTTGATTTATATCGAGCGAAGGCCTTAAATAAATATGTACTTCATTTTAGCTCGTAATTTCCTTTCCAAATAAGAAGCTTGTTTTACTAAAATCGAATCATGACTATTCGGAAGTTTCCCGCTCTTTTTCCATGTCAGTAGCATTCTCATCAGTCAAAAAAGGCGGTACCCTTCTCGAACCTTCCATAGCACTTCATTCCATAATAATAGTCATAATAGTCATTTTCGTTTCCTTCAAATGACAATAGTCCTCAACAATACATCTACCTACAAATTACCAAGTTATATCATACGTACATATTACTTCAAGATTTGTATACGTACACGGTGTACATGTCCTTCCCCAACGGTAGATGGAGCAGTCACCAATGAATCAGTCCGTTTGACGTTTCCAGCGGAACGAATTACCAGTAAAAAATAAGTAAAGTGTTTTACATTTTTACAATATTCGCACAACAAAATGAATAGACTTTTCGGAAGAGCCAAGCCTAAGGAGCCAGCACCGAGCATCACTGACTGCATCGCTGGGGTAAATTAAGTTTCTCCATAATATTAAGGTTATGTTACTCTTCTTTTGATTAAAACGTAATTGTTTATGTTTTTTTAAGGTTGACAGTAGGGCAGACTCTGCGGAGAAAAAGATAGCTAAATTAGATGCGGAGTTAAAGAAGTACAAGGATCAGATGGTTAAAATGAGAGAGGGTCCTGCGAAGAACGCGGTGAAGGCTAAAGCCTTACGCGTTTTGAAGCAGCGAAAAATGTATGAAGCGCAAGTAGATAACTTGCGTCAACAGGCGTTTAATATGGAACAAGCTAATTATGCTACTCAGACGTTGAAAGATACTCAGACAACTGTGGTTGCTATGAAGGAGGGTGTTAAACAGATGCAGAAAGAGTTTAAGAATATTAATATAGATAAGATAGAGGTATCTCATCAAATTTTTCTTTCAGACATTCCTTGTTTCGGTAAACTCATTCAAAGTATTACAGGATCTTCAAGATGATTTGGCCGACATGCTGGAACAAGCGGACGAAGTCCAAGAAGCGATGGGTCGCAGTTATGGAATGCCAGATATCGATGAGGATGAACTCGCTGCCGAATTAGAAGCTCTCGGCGATGATTTGGCCATCGACGAAGATACGAGTTACTTGGATGACGCTATCAAAGCACCCAACGCCCCTGATAAAGAACCTGGCGCTAGCTCGGTCAGAAATAAGGTCCGTCTTCGTATCTACAATCTATCACAGTTCTATTTCTTGATATGTTTCGATGACGACGCAAATTTGTTATCGTGATCATTATCATAGACTTCTTCTTTACAGGACGGTGTCTTAGTCGACGAATTTGGCTTGCCGCAAATACCAGCTAGTTAAAACATCCATGAAGAGAAAAGACCGTGTTTGTGGATATATAAATGCCCAAAGAAGTTCGGTCCACGAGACTTTGCAAAGCTTTTCGAAATGCTATGTTCGTAGATACTTTTCGAAGCATCCAACAAAATTTTTCAAATCATATAGATTGCGGGTCTCTCAATGGCTAATGCAATAACTCATTGTTGCCGATAGATGTACTATTTTTATTCCGTTTTGTTTAAGTTGTTAATGTATATATCGGATTAATAAATAAATTTGTATAATTTAGAGTTTACTAACAATCGCGAGATTAAATAATTTGTAATCGTGAGATTTTCGGTCCTATCTGATTCTGCAGTTCTGTGTATTGAGCTATTAAGTTTAACACGATCTCTTGACTATCGACAAAATGTGCTTCTTCGAAACCACGTACTTGCGTGTAGTGATATACGTGTGCCTGCAAAATAATCATACCGTTCAAATAAATATTATGATATACATATTTACACGCAATGTATCCAACGTGTCTTACGAGTACCTTTCTTTTGTATAATGTAACAAATTGTTTTACTACATTTTTAAATAACAAATGCATCGAGGTAGAGTTTAGAAGGCACAACAGTGACGTTGAATGTCCAGCTGGAGGCACTGAGCACAAACCTATTTTCATGGCTTCTCTGCTCCACTCCGTGCACGTAATTTTTCGTTGAAACCTAACAGTTGTGACAGAATATTAATATTAACGCTATCATAATTTATATGGACTTGCTACCTTTCGACGTTTCGTTTTAAGTCACTTATAAAACAGTTTCCTCTAGCAATATGTGCGCCGCTCAGTACTTTAGAACCGAGTTGTAGCGGATCTACTTTGATCAACTGATTACTTCGTGACCAGGCATTAGTAAATAATTCATCCAGTAGTCTAATAAAGAACAGAAACCGATAAAAATAATTACATTAAAAAAAAAGTTCAATGTAATTAAATTAAAAAAATATACTTTGGTCCTTTCAGAGTGCACATTGTTGAAGCAGTTAATGTTGCCGGACTAACGCTGCTAAATATGTAATGTAATTTCGGATAGGCTACGAGATTTGTTGCTATCTCATTCATATCCATATTTAAGCTACCAGGAAATCTGGACCCACTGAAATAGCACTTTCGTTTTTAGTCTTCTGCCGACGTTTATTACTCATGTTAATTATATCGAGTTACCTAGTTAAATGAAGAAGCATATTTACAATGATACTGTTCATGTCTTGGAAGGGCTTACACGAAATATTGTAGTTTATCTGATCTATGTTCTCTTTCTTTTTCAACTGTGCATCGCATATATCCAACAGGGATGTGTTTTCTATAGGAAACACACATGTTGCATATTCTATAAGCTCTTGCGTGGCTAGCAATGCATTATAAGGTGCTGTTACAACATCTTGCATAACTGTTGGATATATACAAGATACTAATCTGTAAAATCAACTATTAACATTGTACAAATAAACATTTCTGACTAATTAAAATGTCTTTAAAGAGGACATAGTCTTTATGAAGGAATACCTATCTATCACAGGATAGTTATCAGCTAATAATTTTAAAATGGCTGTTCCTAAACCAGAACCAGTACCACCTCCAACTGAATGCATCAGTAGAAAACCATGTAGCCTTGAACATTTTTCTACTGACAGTCGTATAGTATCTTCTAATCTTTCATAATACTCATTACCATAAGTATAATGACCCATGGCCCTAAAAGTAATAGTGCCTTTCACTTAGAAAATATGTTGAGTGAAAGAATCAATTACCAGTTATTTGCAGAGCCTGGGTAATTAGTCACCATGCACTTTTGATCAAACAAATCACGCAAGGGACCTTTTCTTTGTGATCCTACTACACTATCTTCCATATCTACCAATATTGCCTAAATAGTAAAAAGTTGATTAATAAGCTTATAGTGTTCTAAAAAAGAAGTGAACATACCCTAGCTTTGACTTTAGCTTTCCTCAGATCATTTACAGTTTTGAAACAAAAATCATGAGTATTATCTGGTACAGAAAAGAAGCTGTGAAACGCATCTGATATATCATCTATATTTTTAATGTAGTTCCGCTGTATTTTAAGTAAGTTCACGCCAGTATTTGCAGTTTCTATACCATACTCGTGTAATGCGAGAGGCCAAAATGCCGAACCGATTTGATTTCCACATTGTCCGACTGAAATCGACGTAGAAGAATGCATTGAAAAATATTTATAAATTTTTTTCGGAAAAATAAATTCATTATAACAATGTTATGTCGCATGAATATACCTTGAATCGTGATAAACTGACTCATTAAGGTTTTACAAATATTGCTATCTTCTGCATCCGTTTCATACCGGTACTCAAAGCATGGAAGGTTAAAAACTGTGTTTTTAAACCAGGTTTCATTCGCGCTACTTCTCTATTTCTGAGATCTGGTTTACAATGATCATGAATAAATATTTCCCTTACGAACAAGCAAGACAGCAAAATAGCTATCTCTCTCATACTTGAATTAGAAGTCCAATGTAAACCGGACTGATTATAAAATTTACTGTACGAAGTTAGAAGCATCACGTTCGATATCTCTCTCGACATTTTCAACTCTAAAGTTTCGAATTTCAAATGATCGGATACTAACTTCACGATGTTACTATGCACAGCGCTTCGTGGATTCAGTTAATAAGAAACATTCATTTTTATACGACAAGCGAAATGGCCCTGAAAATAATTTATCCAAGTGCAGTTGGCCTTTTACTTCTTTTTTGCCTGCACTTATCTAACATAGCATCTGCATTGAACATGGAATCAAGTAAGTTAAATTAACCTATGAATCATTTTTAAATTTGCCGGATTTTGTATTATTTCAAAAAATACAGAATGATAGGTAAGATAACAGTGATAGTAGGTAACAATATGTTTGGCCAGTCTTGTGTCACTTATCAAATTTATTAATAAACTTAAATTCTGTGTGCAAAGAAAGATACGGTACATGTGTTTTCATGATGAAAGTATGACAGTAACTCATCAATAACATAATGTGTTTATTAATTTATTTTTATAATTTTCAGCACATTTTTTAAAGCCAGAAGATTTATATGAAAATAACAAACCTGGGTTGCAAATATTCTGCCATAATGCCAATACAAAATATTTGATACACATATGGAGAAGCTTAAGCGTAAGATAATAATATTTCAAATAATCTGTATTGATTTATATCATGTCAACACATGCAATTAAATTACAGATGCATTTAAATACAAATATAGATAACTATGACATTTATGATGGAAAAACAACACAAGAGGTGGTACAAAAGCACGATGATAACCAGAGATCTTGGAATCTCAATTTATTTGGTACAAAGAAACAAAAGAAATTTAAAATCAATCCATTTGAGGATGTCTGCATTGGTATATATGTATATCCTTCAAACCTACACAAATACACAATAAGTATGACGCAAACAAGTAAGTATGAGCAGACAAATGATTAGATAATGTTCAAGAGTCATTCAAATATTTTTTATTTATAGATATTGATGCCTCCAACCTAATACAAATGTTATTGGGTGCTCTACTATATTGGAGTGCCCGTAAATTAAGTGGAAATCCACTATTTTACTATTTATGTGGTATCACTCTTGGAATCACTACTTCGATCATAATTTTAGTGTACTTTGTTAGCAAATTGTTACCAAGGGTAATTAATCCCTTATATTTATTGTTTAACACATTGAAACACCAGTTTTTACAAGTCATATATAATTTAAGGGTAAAGTTATGTACTTGATGGTAGCCACTGGTTGGACAATGAGTTTTTATTTAATACAAGCCTTATGGGAAAATGCTCGACTGATTGCAGTCCAATACAGAGAATGGGTCACATGGTACATACTATTAACATCTCTAATTAGTTTTGTAATCTGTTACCGTTTTGGCCCTGTTACAAATGCTAGAACGAAAAAGATCATCGAATGGTTCCTGCAGGTTTGTATCTGAATAGCAGCTGGAAATTAGCAGCAATATTTAATATTCTAATTTTGTTTGTATAGATAGTAGGATTAGCTATGATGTACTCCAGCAGCTACTTCCGCGAAGCATCATTGTTTTGTTGCGTCATACTTATTCTTATTTGTAATTTCCCAGTTGTACTGATTCGAAGAGGGAGAAATTATTGGTAAGTTCCACTACCCGAAACGTTAATCTTCTTTTACGAGTTAACAATGTTATTTTTTCAAACGCATGTCGCGTATTTTATATTTTGTTACGTTTTGTATAACCAATAAATTATGTTTGCATTCTTTATTGAAACTTTATTTTATTTCAATAGAAATAAAACCTGTTTTGTATTTTTGTCCGAATTTTTGATGGACCTTTAATTTTTAATAAAATTCTAATTGTAATAGCGTCGATTTTAGTTAAAGTTAAGATAAAGTTTACGAAGGAAAGCGTATGTTACATGTCAATTAGGAAGAGTATGTTTCCCGAGCGAAGAAAATTACTAACCGAAGACGAATATCGTAAGGAAGCAATAAGAGAAACGAATAAAGCCTTAAACGAACTGAAAGGCTACTGTTCCAGTCCCGAGTGTAATCCCTGGAGGACAGTTCTAAAATTAAAAGACCCGATCAGGTTGTTAACGAACGAATAAAAAGAGGAAGCAGCCGGCAATTTAAACAACTTAATTTTTTAGGTTCGCCAAATTTATGGAAGGTGAGTCGCATTTGTCAGAAGACGAATCGCGAGAGTACGACGCCGAAATTACGAGAATCGTAGAAGAATGTGAATACACAGACGATGATTTTTGAGGTACCTGACGTTTCCTATTTACGGTACTAAAGTACAAAGTGATACAAACAGGGGATTTTAGCAAGCTTCGTGTGACATTTGTTTGATGAAATATGTATAGATATTATTATTAGAACCTTTTATGTAAAATACCGTTTTCGAATAAAATCGTCGTGTTTGGCTTAGCTGGGGCTAAAGAAATATCCAGCTAATGCCAGATCCGATTTACCAACAGTTTCATCATGGTCGTATTTTATCCGATTAATCGGCGCTTTGCGCGACAACAGTTTCAGCAGATAAGTGGAAAGCGGTACGTAGAAGCGCGAACTAGTCGTTAAGATTCGTGTCGTGACTTCTTAAAATTTGTCATATGCCTTCACGATCGTATTCTTATCTTGTTCGCGTGACTGCAATTGACCGCATTCGTTACCCCGTGCACCCCCATTTGTTCCACTTATATTTCCACGAATACGATTTCATACTTCGCGAAAATGATACGTTCCTATTAATTTCCATTTTATCGAGCCGCGATTTATTCCCCGAAACTCGTGCTTTACGCCAACCACGATAAACGAGAAAAAGCGAAAGCTTTGTTCAAGAAACAGAATATGGGTCAGTAATCATCGGAGTCCCCGCTTCTCTTTTTCTTTCGCTGTTTCCACACGTTGGACGCGCAAAATAAAAGCGGGACAGTGATCCATTTGTTTGTTTTCCCGTTTCCTGCGGGCTTTTCTCTTGTTTTCGGACTAGTTTCGCAACAGCGTGCAAACTTAGTCCCGAGAACACGTTTTTGTTCACGGTTCGTTAACGCGGATGGCATTCCTGGTATTTCACCGATTGCTTGCGATGGGCGAATTGTCATCGGCGACAGGTGGTCAATCGGACACCTTGCAAAAAGCTTCGCTCGATTGATATTCGATTACAAATTACCAGGTTTCTTCGAATAGATTCTATTTGTTGCGATATTTCCACAGGTAAAAACGCTGGAGAACGCATTGTATCGAAAGGTAAATCGTGCATGGCCAAGCGGTCCAAGCCACGTGATCGGCAGGTGGGATTGGTGGCGGTCCAAAGGGCAGAAGCAGGATCAATAAGACAAAGACTGGTTTTCCGTGATGCATGGCGCACCTGCTCTCCGGAGCGACGCGAGAGCGAATTCGATCCGTTTATCCTTTATCGAAAATCTCGAGGCAGAATTCTTCGAAAGATTTTCATAGCAAATCGACCGAGAATGGCGTTTCGAAACAGCACGTTGTGGATCACGGTTCATAGCCTTTCGATCACGTTTCGTTAATCCGTGAACCACTGCAGCATGAGATTCAAATGAATTTACTTTTTCACAGATTGGGACGACCTTCCCAGAAAGGAACCTAGATCCTTGAGAGGGGCCTACGGAGGGTCCCGAAGGGACTGGGCGCGTGCCATCTGCCGGGACTAGTTCTTCGAGTACCGGTTGCCCTTTACCGAAACGTGCAACACGTAGCCAGCAGCCTTTTAAATCGACTACTTCGGCAATCACGGTCAGCTGCCTAGTCGGCGTCCTTTTCCTGGACTCTCTCCTGCTTTCTCGGACATTTCACCCTCTCTTATTTCTTGCGAGAGAGACGAAGACTGCAAGAAATTCGGGAACAAAGATCGATCAAAACTGTATTGTACCTTGAGACTCTCGAGGCTAAAGATACTAGAGTTCAAGATTAAAACCTTGCACTATGGTTTAGACAAGTGCGTCAAAACTGAATAATTATAGCTACAGTATTAACACTTTGCACTCTAATTGCAGACAGTAACTTTAAAATTTAGTTGAAAAGTTAAATAAATTCTTTTGAGGTTTTATTATTTCTCTAATAATTTCAACTGTTTGTTTTACTGTGTTTATACATCACACGTGTCATGTTATAGAATCAGTTGAAGAATGTTTATTTAAAATTATTGTATTAAATATAATGGTGGTTGAGAGTCACCTCTTGAGTGCAAAGGGTTAATACTCAAGTTTAGGTCCATAATTTGCATAGTCAAGGAAACTCATCATAAAATGCTCATCAGATGCAAGAATATAGAATGCTCACATTTTTTTAATAGTGTAACTATGAATAGTTTTGACTGACAAATTGTAAAGAAGGTTAAAGAGCTATACTAATTATCTTTACTAATAATTTCATTACTGTGTCACTATGTTTATACATCACACATGTTATAGAATCAATTAATTGCTTATTTAAAATCATTAAATATTAAACATAATGACAAAGTATTAAATGTAATGATGACAAAAAGCTATACTAATTTTCTTTACTAATAATTTCACTACTGTTTCACTATGTTTATACATCACACATGTTATAGAATTAGTTAAATGCTTATTTAAAATTATTAAATATTAAGTACAATGATAAAGTATTAAATGATGACTGTGAGCTCTCGACAAAAGAATTTGAAATTGTCAGTATGTTACTATGCAAATTATTGGACTTGAACTTCAAATTGAAGTACATTCAAGTAAAATCACTCGTCAAAATAGTGCAAGGGGTTAATACCACAATTTGTAATGCGAAAGAGACGACGTATCAGACAAAGACGAAGAGAAATCCGCGAGAGGTTAAAGGTTACCGATCTCGCCACGTTGACCTTCGCTGCCGCACAATCGCTTCCTGTTCAAAGAAACATTCGATCGTGATCTCAGAATTATCGAGTCCCGTGAAATATTGTATTGCAATGGTTTCAACGTTCCGCGTATTTCATGTTTCCTTGCAGTCAAATAATTCATGTAGGAAAGTGCAATCGTTTGCACGGAGGGTACGTCGTACTACTTGCGGATACTTGACCGGGTAACGAACAACGTATACTTATAACGAGCTCGGTAACTTTATCGAATCACTTTTAACGAGTTAGCTTTTGAAGTTTCAACTCTAAAGCCTTCGTGAATCTAATTTCGTGGGAGCACAAAATGTGCTTTCATATTAAATTTTTCCGATCGCTGAGGATTAATCTTCAGAAAAATATACGAGGTGAAACGCGAGTTTGAAACAGGGGGAATTCGTTCCGGACATTACGGACTACCGATAACAGGAAAACGGGGTGACGAAGCGAATTTCCCGGCTGTCGGATCGAACAAGGTTAACGTTTTCAGGGGTGATCCTGATATTTGCTAATTCGCAATTTATCGTATCAAGTTTATTGGAATTGTCATCAACCTCGAGGTTATTTATCCGATATTTGTAGATAAGACGAAAAGCTTTTGTCGTTGTACACCGAACGATTCTTTTACGATTTCGCGACAAGTGGCGTCGGCACTTTAGTCTCGCCATTCGTAACTATTCGCGGTGAACAACGACCGAGAGTAATCTCGGTGAAACGTTGGAGGTCGACGCATTTGGCGCGAACCGGGTCGCCGTTCTCAATGATAGCTTAAAACGACGACCGCGAACAATCGGACTTACGTTCCTATATGAACGTGCGAAATATCCGAGTTTATTCGCGCACACGTGGCACGCGTTTTCGCGCGCGTTCGACCAAAAACACCGCGTATTCGTTTCCCGATAGCTCGAAGCTCGTAAATTGGAAAAGTTTAACGATGCTTCGCGGCCGGCTGAGTAGTTGTTCGTCGAGCATTTACGTCCCTCTCGAATCAACTCGTCGACGAGGAACTAACTCGCTTTCTGTTTCAGCTGGAAAAAAACTGGAGAATGGGAGGAAAACAGTGGGAAAAAACGAAAGGAACCGGAAGCGAGGGAACAGGAAGATAGGCCGGGTGAGAAAGGAATAAGAGGGCTCGGAACACCGGAAGGATCAAGAAAGACGGCCGCACGGAAGAGGAAGAGAGAGGCAGGGGCGTAGAGAAATCGGGAAACGGCGAAAAGGCCGGGAAATAGGGGAAATGCGGGAGAAACGAGCGGCGAGGATAAATGGGGGCGGTAGGGAGGCGAGATCGAGAAAACCTTCGGTTGGGGCGCGACGGGGGTGAGTCAGAACGACGCCGAGAAACATTTTTCCATCGAACGATATAATCGAAATTATTTGGATTCGTTAAATTCTGCGTCGTTCTACCGCTCGATAATGTTGCGGTTTGCGAAAGCTTCTGCTGTACAAGCAGTTTCCGTAGAAACCCTTTCGACTATTTTTCGTAATTATTAGATTGTCCGGAAAGTTCTTTTGCGAAAATATTCAGTGTATAATCTGTTCTGTTCTACCACCTTCTGCCATCTTTCTGGAAGCCTCATAACGCCACTTTTCCAAAATTTTCTTGGTTTACTGTTAAAATATTCTTCAAGACCATTTTTTATTTCATTAACTGATTTTTTATTACGAAGAAAAGTTTTTAGGGAAAGTACAAATTATAATCCGATCGTGTAGTGTCTGGAGAGTATGAGGATGTGGTAGAACATCCTAATCGAAGTCTAAAAGTTTTTTTTCGCGCAGGTAAAGAAATGTGTGGCGCGTTGCATGGTAGGGCACGACACGTCTATTCACCAATTCCGGACGTTTTTTGATTATAGCTTCCTTAAGTTTTTCTAGTTGCATGCAATATTTCTCGCTGTTAATTATTTCCCTGTGGTTTTCATGGAGGTACTTTGATAAGGCGAGTATCAGTGGATGAACGGCCGTTGCGACTTCGTTATTAAAATTAAAATTTCCGGCTTTAAACCTCCTAAACCAATTACAGACGGTTTGATCAGTCATAGAATGGTCCCCATAATTGCAAACCTCCTTGCAGTTTCAGGTGTAACGCCTCTTTTAAAACAATAATACATGACAGGAAATGTATCTTTTGATGTTCCATCTTTCACAACGGAAAAAATCAATTCTACTGATTGTAGAATCAATTCTACTGATGCTGAAAACAGTTCTCTTGTAATGCCACAAAATGACTGGCAATTAACGGTGGAGTGATCTGGATCTTAAGCACAACAATGTAAAACTTTGAGCGACAAATGCGAAAAGAACTTTCCGGACAACCTAATACCTCGAACTGCTTAACGTATTTCGACACCGACAAGTTTTATTATACCGAGCGAAATAAATGTGCATTATAATGTATACGGGGGTTAACGTTTAACGATCGTCCCGATACGGGCTGAACGAGGTCGAATCGATCGAGGCTTTGACGGGATCGCAGGATGCATCGAGTCCCGTGAGTCTCGTAAAATCGATACTCGTGTTTTTCAGCGTGGGTCACTGGTTTCGTAACTCGCGAGAACAGCTGCACGATACGTTCACTTTTCATAAGTTCCTTGGTTCGGAAGGATATTGTACCGGTGCGAACCGTGAAAGGTTACGCGATAGCGGTTGCGGCAATCGTTAATCGCGAGATTTGGAAATGTATATGTTACGGTGAAACACCGAAACTGGAGAATGTCGACTTTCACCGGGGAATGTCAACACGTACCAAAAACGCCGGTGATAGATCGAATATTTGATTAAGTTCTTGTACATTCGGACCCTTACCTGTGCATGTCAACAATCACAGTTAGATTAGGTTAGGCGTATGTCGACATTTACCGGTGTAAGTCAGAAATAAGGATATTTAGAAAATATTTCGGATGTACACCAAGCAACTGTGTAAATGTTGACATTCACCGGTGAAAGTCGACATTTTCCAGATTTCGGTGTTTCACTGTAACATATACAGTGATTGTCGACATACACCGGTGAAGGTCCGAATACACAAGAATGTAATAAAATATTCGGTCTTTCACCGTAACATATACATCTCGGATGACTGTACGATTACGCGGCCGATCGACGGGAAACGAGTCCTCTCGATCGTCAGCGTGTCTCGTAATCTCGATTGCGCGGTAATTAAGATACCGATAGGGATGCCGTTAGCCGTTCAGCAGCGAGAGAGAAAGCGATAGACGGGTAGGAAGTAATAAATCGAAAACAGCTTAGAGGCCGAGATCGCCGGGATTCTAAGCAATTCGATTACACGTAGATCCGCTTGTTATCCGCGAAATAAAAAAGTAAAGAAAGAAAAGAAGGTCGATAAAAGAGCGACAGAAGCGGTGCGGCGGAGGTTTCCGAGTCGCTTCGGAGAACCCCTGTAGCGCAATCGAGCAGCGAGCAGCGAGCAGCGAGCGAACGGGGCACCGAGGGGAGCAAAGAGGCTCACCGGGCCAATCGGAGGCGCGAGTGCGCGGCGCAGATGCGCGCTAGATTCGAGCCGCCGCGCCGGGCTGCTCAGATCGAGCGTGGACGTTTACCGCGTCGTATCCTTTGGTCTTTTCGTTCGACCTCCGCTTCGGTCCTTTCTGTTCGCAACACGCTCGCGAGTCACTCCCGTCTTTCGTTTCGATTTCGATCTCGTCCGAGCCGCCAGTGTTTTCGCTCCGCCGGAGAAAGGATAACTGTCACGTGAATTTCGATCGGTAACACGCGAGTGTTCGCTAGGACTTCCGGGTAACCCGAACCGGTGCCGACGGACACGCACGGTACCAAAAGATCGAGCAAAACCGAATCGGTCATGATAGGTCAGGACGCGTGTCAAGGACACAGAACCGGAGCGTCGAGCATCGGTGCTGGTGCGAACGTTCGAGCGTGAGAGAATTCGAGCTATGGAAGCATCCGCGTTGTCTTCTCTTGGGTGTATTTTTTGACCGCACCGAATCGAATCGAATCCGGGGACAAGAATGTAAGGATCGCTGACGGGCAACCGCGAGTGTCAGTTTCCAGTGATTCCATGAATTTAACTCTGACCCAGGCATCCACGTTTGCTGGTGAATTCGCAGTCGGAGCAGAAAGGTCAGTGCACGTTTTATCGTGTTTCGTTTATCGATCGTCAGGGTACAGACGGATGAAAAGTATAAAAGCATCGTTAAAAGTATCGAATGCGAACGGTGCGTTTTGCGCAAGTTTTCTTGCGCGCGTTACCTCGAACTCCTTTTTCTCGTCGTTTCGATCGGATCACGCGCGTCGGATCGGCGATCGATGCCCACGAAATAGGCGTGTCGATGCGCGCTTAAAAAGCCGCGTACTTACATCGAGAGCGTAACGGATCGATTCGCGTACCCCGAGATCGGCGACCGCCAAAGAATACAAAAATTCCATCGAGATAAGCATCTTTCGTCACGAACGAAACGAAACACCGTTTAAGGGGCTCTCGGGGCGTAATTAAGATCGATAGCTCGAGATTAGATTGCCTCGCGGAGGCGGAAACAACGACCACAGACCGAGAATTCGAGGATTCGAGGTCGGGAGAGGAAACGACAGTCGGAGCGTCGACGTATCGGGTCGCCTTTCCGAACCGAGTCGATGCACCAAGAATGCGCATACACGAGAACATATAAAACGTGCTCGACACCTAATTACTTGTCCTTCCTCGTCTCAATTTAAATTCGACGATAATAAACACAGCTATCAGCACAGATAGGATATACAGTTTGCATTCGCTCAATTAGATTAAGCTACGTTGTAAGTTCTCCTATAAACTGATTAGTCCATTACGTACCAAAACTCCGTTTTGCGCGCCAATCGCTTCGCGCTCTTTCCGACGGATTTTTACGGCTAACCGGTTGCACCTTTACGGAACTCCTGCGTTCCGACTGACCTTTGCTCGCGATCGATTCCCCTCGAATCGTACGTTCAACCGGTTCGCTTTCGACGTTAACGAACGACGCTACGCGCGCATCGAACGTTGATAATTATCGTTCGTGAAAGTCAACCTACCGTAAAGTTCTCGGTCGTTCATTCATCGTTAGCGCGTTGCGTAATAATTGCAACTGGCACGTGCCACGTACGTTACCGGTGACACCGATGCGTCTCGATCGCGAGTGCATAACCGGACATAACTTTGTCTTGGACGATTTCCGGTATGCTTCGATGAGGTCCGTGGATACAGGAAAACGTTTATTTGTCCTGTCGAAGAAGTCACTCTTTCCGGTTTGCATAAATTACCCACATCGGAAGGGTGCGACGTCGAAGATCATTCTTCGATGGAAACTCGTTATCGATAATTAATCTAGTTAGGTTCCGTACATTAGCGCCTCGATTCCCTCGAAATCGACTCGCGGCTTTGTAATCTCGTTTGAGGATAATTACGAATCCGAGTTACTTCCTCCTGTTTCGATATCCGTTACCCGAGGCGTATCTGTGTCATACGAAAGTCGCGCGTGGACGATTAACGTATTTAACGAGCAAATTATCGAAAGCTGTAGATGACCTCGTGCGTGACGCGAAATCAAAGTAGGAAGCTTCGAGGCGTGTTACGGTCTAATCCTTTCTTGTCTTTCGTTCATTTTTCCGCGCAATTTCGCGCGAGAACGCTGTTTGAGCACGAGCCAACTCGTATTTCACTCTTACTCCCGTCATAAATTTTCTTTTCTATCAACGCGAACGGATGATCGCGAATATTGTCCAGACAGAAGGTAAGACTCGTCGTTAAACGCTAACGAATTCTTCCGTTGGGGTGGAGAACGGGGTTATTTTTGTCTTTTCGTACACCCCCGTTGAACCGAGCCGGAAAGGAAGGGGACCCTATCTCGGATAAATTTATCGCTCTCGACTCGCGATCGAGCAATTCCCAGGAAGGCTACGCTTTCTCGAAGAACTCGAACAATTCCGATTACTTGTTGCGTTATTACTCCGTCGATTCGGATTAAAACACATAGGGCCATGCAGTCTCGCCTCCCACGCCTGCAGCACCCGATTTTCTATCGGTAACCTCGAGGCGACCGTATATGTTCGAACGCGCGAACCGAGACGTGGACGCGAAGGAAGGGACGTAAAGCCGGTCTTCGACGGAACACCTGCTCCGCAGGTATGCGATCCTTTCCACTCTTCTTTCTTCGGGCTCTGCTTCGTTCGGATTTCTTGCCGCGCTTCCGTGCTTCGTTATCGTTTCTGTCCCCTCGACGCGTGCTCCCGGACAAAATTAAACCTTATTCTTATTTCTTCGCCCTGTTCTTTCGTTTCTGCTCCTTCAGTTAATCGCTCGCTACCGAAAATCTGACTCCGTAGCTGCGCCTTTCACGATACGACGAAATCGACCGAACACCTGCCTACCGCGGAACCGCGCTTCCTTTTTATACTGCGAGCACCTTTATTCGATGCTTCTCGATTTTATTTTATACGAGTTTTATGAGGTGAATGCTAGTTTGTTGTTAAAAGATGAGTGTGAGATTGAAATTGTCAGAATGTGTTTGTAAATGAAATTCATTGTATGTAGCTTAGTATGTAGCTTCATGTATGACAGCTCAGTATGTAACTTTATGTATGACAGCTCAGTATGTAACTTTATGTATGAAGCTTATTATGTAACTTTATGTATGAAGCTCAGTATGTAACTTCATGTATGATAGCACAGTATGCAGCTTTATGTATGAAACTCAGTATGTAACTTTATATATGCTAGCTTAGTATGTAACTTTATGTATGAAGCTTAGTATGTAACTTTATATATGCTAGCTTAGTATGTAACTTTATCTATGAAGCTTAGTATGTAGCTTCATGTATGACAGCTCAGTATGTAACTTTATGTGTGACAGTTCAGTATGTAACTTCATGTATTATATCTCAGTATGTAGCTTTATGTATGAAGCTTAGTATGTAGCTTAATGTATGACAGCTCAGTATGTAACTTTATGTATGAAGCTTATTATGTAGCTTTATGTATGGAGCTTAGTATGTTACTTTATGTATGATATCTCAGTATGTAGCTTCATATATGATAGCTTAATATGTAGCTTCATGTATAATAGCTCAGTATGTAGCTGCATGTATAATAGCTCAGTATGTAGCTTCATGTATGCTAGCTTAGCATGTAACTTTGTGTATGCTAGCTCAATATGTAACTTCATGTATGACAGCTCAGTATATAACTTCATGTATGATATCTCAGTATGTAGCTTCATATCAAAAGACGAGTGCAAGCTTAAAATTGTCAGAATACGTTTGTAAGCAAAATTTGTTGACTAATCAGCCACATGTGCAACATACAATAGTTTAGCCCCTTGCAGTATGATTTCTTCTGTCAAGTCAGTCACAACTGACTAATAGCAGCTATAATATTAAAACAGACACAGAAATGTTATGTCAGTTCAGTATCATGCAGTCGTTGACTATATAAATTATATCTTGACTTGAACTCCAAATTGCAATGTATTCAAAACTCAAGTAAAATTCATCACAGCTGAAGTATGAATGTATTACAAGTCAGACTCTTCAAAATAGTGTAAGAAGTGAGAATGTATCTTCATGATATCAAAAGATATGCTTAAAATGATATTTTAAGGGCAAGCTTAAAATTGTCAGAAAATTGACTAATCAACCACATGTGTAGTATGTACCTTAAAAAAAGAGTGCAAGTATAAAATTGCGAGAAACTATAAGCGTTTATTGACTAATCATCCGCATGCGCATCATAGATAACTATCTTCCTATAGTTACGCGTATCGCAGCTGCGATTTGATTCGCCCAAAATTTAGTTGGCTAACCATGGGATTTTGTTCTCGATCTGCAACCTTCTCTCCCTAGCAGTGTGGTAACTCGATAGGCTGCACAGTTCGGAGCACGTTGCTCCGGCAAGCTCCATTGTTTCTGGGCAGTTTATCGTAACCCAACGCTTATTGTGCATTCCGCGCCACGCTGGTTTTGCTCTCTTCGTAGCCGGACAAACTGTGCGCTCGGCCGGTCTCTTGCTCGCATGCCTGCCCGTTTCTCGCCTTCTCGTCTTTCCGCTCTTACCTTCTCTCCGGTAAGATCCTTTCGAGACACCGAGATTAACAATCCGCGATATCTGCTCACGGGAAAGTTGAACGATCGATAACTGTTAACGCGAAAACTTGCGCGTTGACCCGCTCACGGGCTATTTCTAACCGATCGATATAGTAAAAGCCCTACGTAGTCTATGCTGGGTGAAGAATAGGGAATCGTACTGATTCGTGTACGCAATTCGTAAATGGTTCACTGAGAACAGATCTTTGGAGAGGTTGGAGATCAAGTTGATTTTCTATGTTACAATTTTTGTGAGGGACAATTTTTATTCTAATTGTGAATTGGGAAATTGTAGTATCAATTGTACTGCAAGGTTTACTATGAAATCTTCGTCAAATCTCTTGTCCATTAAATCATGTGTTAGACTATGTATCAGACCGTGTATCAAAACATGTGTCACACATGTGTCAAACCATGTATCAAACCATGTAGCAAACCATGTATCAAATCATGTATGAAACCATGTATCAAATCATATATGAAACCATGTGTCAGACCATATACCATATACATGTATGAAACCATGTATTAGACCATGTTTCAAATCATGTATGAAACCATATAGTAGATCATGTATCAAACCATGTATCAAACCATGTGTCAGATCATGTATGAAACCATGTATTAGACCATGTATCAAATCATGTATGAAACCATGTGTCAGACCATATACCAAACCATGTATGAAACCATGCATCAGACCATGTATGAAACCATGGGTCAAACCATGTGTCAGACCATGTATGAAACCATATAGCAGACCATGTATCAAACCATGTATCAGACCATGTATGAAACCATGTGTCAAACCATATGTCAGACCATATGTATCAAACTATATATCAGACCATATATCAGACCATATATCAAACCATATATCAAACCATATAACGATATACCGAATGCATAGTGGTTTCGTTCTCAAGACTAAATATAAACCAAGCAAGTAAAGGTATAAAGGAACTGCAGTTCCACGAACTACTATGACTGGGTGAAGCAAGAACGCACGTCCTCTCGAACGCAGCCACCGTCGCGACACCCGATCGTCCACGGTGCTATAATCGGCCCAGGAACTTGACAGTGACGTAAGAATGTAGGTCAAGGGGCGAGATACCCCCGATGTTTACCGTCGCCACGCTCAAAGGAACTAATTTTCTGCAAATTACGCGCCAATTCCCGTAGTCTCCTCGTTTGATCTCTCAGCTTAATCGTACGTCGCGCGATCTCTGCCCACCGAGGAACCTCGGAATTTCCATTATCAAATTTGCTACCCCGGTGTGAATTGATGTGGGCAGTGCTTTAACGGATTATGACTGACAGTTCATTGTTACATTTCGTATTTGTGTAGGATACATTGAGGATGCTTGAAAGGTTCTTTTTAAAGTTGAATAATTTCTTGACTTGTAACATGTCAGATTATAACACATGTGAAACTATAACGCATGTGAAACTATAACACATGTGAAACTATAACACATGTGAAACTATAACACATGTGAGACTATGACACATGTGAGACTATGACATATGTTCACATATGACAAATCTAAGTTGTGTCTCAAAGATCAAGTTTTGTACCAATTTTTATAATTGAAGATCGATGAAATATACCTAAATGTACTTAATCATGTGTTGTAACGTATGTAGCTCTGTATCACATATGTAACTCTGTTCCAGTAATGTAGCTCTGTATCACATATGTAACTCTGTATAGTAATGTAGCTCTGTATCACATATGTAACCCTGTGTAGTAATGTAGCTCTGTATCACATATGTAACTCTGTGTCGTAATGTAGCTCTCTATCACATATGTAACTCTGTCCTACTAATGTAGCTCTGTATCACATATGTAACTCTATGTAGTAATGTAGCTCTGTATCACATATGTAACTCTGTCCTACTAATGTAGCTCTGTAACTCCAGCAATGCAGCTCTGACGCAGCTGCGAAGCTCCCATAGGTTAAAGGTTACATTAACTGAATTTGTAACGCCAGTCAGACCATTACAGTCCAAAATGACGAAACAAAGAAACGGCTATCTATCGAAGCGTCAAAGTTGTAAAGCTACATACGGTTCTCACCGGTATCGCTCCAGATTTCCAGTGATCCACGCTTTGTACGGGTCCCACGTATTCGCTTACGCGTTTTACGCTCGATTTGCCGGCAACTCGATACGTCCCTATTTAACATCAGCCTGCGAGCGACGCGACCATCGACCGATTTCGTCGTTATCGTGTCACCGAAACCGGTGAGCGAATCTCGGAGCAGCTCGGTGAGACGTATCGATCGCTCACCGGCTGCTGCGAACAGAATCTGTTGGAACGATCGTTTCGTTACGATACACAATTTTAAAGTATGCGAAGTATCTGCGATGCCAGAAGTCGAAGAGTTTATCGAATGGAGCTGTCACATGAGCGGCTACTTGTTTGTATAATGAGATTCACGGGTATCCAATTAGCTAAAGTGCTTCGATCTATCAATCAAATTTCCGAAACGCTTTGCGCTTTAGTTTCGTTGATTAATTAATTTTGGTGGAGCGAGACCTTCGGAATCATTGTGCAAATGCGAACTCGTAGCAAATGCAGCTTGCTAACACGATTGTCCAAAAATCGACAAACTTTTAACAAATTGTAACAGATGCTTTTGCATCTTGGTTCTTTCCATGAATCTTCAAAATCATTGTACAAATGCATCCTCATATATGCAACTTCATGTGAAGATTATCTGAAAATGATCAAACTTCTTAAAATTATAAAGAACGTCTTTGCATCTTGATGTTTTCTGATCGACTTAGAAAATGAATTAGAACATAGAGAAAACGTTATTGGTGTAAAAATTGTGAATCTTCAAAATCGTTGTACAAATGCATCCTCATATGTGCACTTTCATATGAAGATTATATGAAAATGATCAAACTTCTTAAAATCATAAAGAACGTCTTTGCATCTTGATGCTTTCTGATGGACTTTGAAAATGGATTCGAACATAGAGAAAACGTGATCGATGTAAAAATTGTGGATCTTCAAAATCATTGTACAAATGCATTTTCATATGTGCACCTTCATATGAAGATTATATGAAAATCATCAAACTTGTTAAAATTATAAGAAACACTTTTGAATCTTGATTGTTACTGATCGACTTCGAAAACATATTAGAACATGCCACAAGAAAACATACATAATCGATGTGAACTTCAGCTGTAGACCTCCGAAATAATTGAACAAATGCATCTTCATACATATATGCATTGTCTCATCACTATTATCCGTAAAAATCGTCAAACTCTTGAAAATCGTCAAACTTGTAAAAAGTCATCAAACTCTTAAAAATCGTCAAACTCTCCAAAATCGTCAAACTCTCCAAAATCGTCAAACTCTCTAAAATCGCCAAATTTGTCAAAATCGCCAAATTTGTCAAAATTGTCAAACTCGTAAAAATCGTCAAACTCACAAAAATCGTCAAACTCACAAAAATCGTCAAACTCGTAAAAATCGTCAAACTTGTAAGAAGTCATCAAACTCGCAAAAATCGTCAAACTCTCCAAAATCGTCAATCTTGTAAAAATCGTCAAATTCTCTAAAATCGTCAACCTCGTAAAAATCGTCAAAGTCGTCAAAGTCGCCAAAAATGGTAAAACTCGTAAAAATCGTAACAAACGCCCTCGCACCTCGATCACATCCCATCAGTTAAACTTCTCCAAGAACGCAGAACCCCCAGTTTTCTGCAGAACCTCGTTCTCTGTCGTTTTCGTCATCATAACTGCGGGCGTGTCTCCGCACTCATAAACATCGATGCAGTTTTCGGAGCATGTTTCACGAAGCGTAACACGCTCGTAGTTTATCCGTGCGTCCACGATGGACCGGGCTAGACCAGATAAGATCGATGCGACCGCGGTGTCCGCGTTAATATTCAACGAACCTTTTCAACCGCTTCCTCATCGCGGCAGCGAGGCCGACGCCTGCTAAAGAGATCAATCTCCAGTGAAAATTAGCAATGGCGATTCGAAAGAGGAACGTGTGGAGTTCCTCGGAGGTTCTCGCGTGTTCGTAATTAAATTCCGAAGCTGGTCGCGTGATAGGAAATGACGCGTGATCGAACGCGCCCTAGGAATTTTCTTTCGCCTCGGAACACGTGCGGAGGACTGTTAACTTCTCATATTTCCGGGCCAAGACAAACCTTAAAGTTAGCTCCGACTAATCGAATTTTTCTCGTCAGAGGATTCGTTCTTTCGCATTGTGAAATTGCATTGTCTAAATTCAATTTTCCCGATATTTCTGCGCTCTTTATTTCGAGCGTTCTCACTGCAAAACTCTAAACGTTCTTTTTTCCTAGATGAAATTTACAATCCGCACAATTCGCGATTACGTGCGTAATTGAATCGTTTCCCGATAACAACGGGCTCGTTCTTCGCTCTCGAGCCCCCTATTCAACGACAATCGCGCACGGATTAGCATGTTTCTGGCGTTCGTCAACCGAGTAATTACTCGCTTTCGAGTAGCTCCTTTCCATTCCGCAAACAACAGCTCTAAACGAACAACGCGCATTCGGACGCTCGGAAGCCTTTGATCCAACACCTTCTGTTTCCCGCATTGAGCTTTTCGAATTTCAGCCGGTTTAACTGGTTCACCGGGTAAGCTCCGCCATTTTGATATCTCGTGGAGATTCGCTATTGCTTTTCGACGCAGATTTGTGGAATTCACTATTGCTCGACGCAGATTTTGACGTCTAGGAAGCAATTACTTTGGGATTTTATTCGAGTGGGAGGTTTCCATCGGGCAGGATTAAAGGAAGACTTTCGGTAAGCAAATCTCCCTTTTTCGTCTGACGTGTACTTAGAGAAAGCGGTCTGTGGAAAAATCTTTGGTGGTAAGATGTCGAGATTTGGGTTGGGTTAGAGTTTTTCTCTTCAAACTAGTTAGAGTTCTTCGAAGGAGTTAGAGTTCTTTGAAGGAGTTAGAGTTTTCGTCCTCAAACTAGTTAGAGTTCTCGTCTTTAAACAAGTTAGAGTCTACTGCAACTTCGAGTATTTATCCTTAAGAAATTGTTACTCAAAGAACCGAGTGTTCCAAGAACTAGTTAGAGTTCATCTTCGAACGAGTTAGAGCGTTCGTCCTCAAACTAGTCAGAGTTCTCGTCTTCGAACGAGTTAGTTTGCTGCAACTTCGAGTATTTATCCTTAAGAAATGGTTACTGAAAGAACCTAGTGTTCCAAGAACTAGTTATAGTTCATCTTTGAACGAGTTATAGTGTTCGTCCACAAACTAGTCAGAGTTCTCGTTTTTAAACAAGTTAGAGTTTGCTGCAACTTCGAGTATTTATCCTTAAGAAATTGTTACTCAAAGAACCTAGTGTTCCAAGAACTAGTTAGAGTTCATCTTCGAACGAGTTAGAGCGTTCGTCCTCAAACTAGTCAGAGTTCTCTTCTTCGAACGAGATAGAGTCTTCTGCAACTTCGAGTATTTATCCTTAAGAAATTGTCACTCAAAGAACCGAGTGTTCCAAGAACTTCTCCAAGAACTTTAACTTCTTTTAAATTCAAGAAGTGAAGAGGTATTAAATACCGATACAAATTGAGCGATCGTTAGCGTACACGTCGGTCACATATCTTGCGGTGTTAACGACGCGTTACGACGCTCAGGGACTAGAAAGTCCTCTTACGTGACATCCGGACGTCCGGCGTCCGGACATCCGTCAAGAGCCACATGCAAAATGTCTCCTTTTTGATACCAATGATTAGTGGATGCTCTCGGTACTTGAAATATTAACGTTCACGGTGATCGATGGTCGATCGCGAAATTCCTGCGTCGGTCACCGAAATATGGCTTCCGTCGTTGGCCGTCTTTGGAACGTCGATGCTGTCGCATAAATCAACTCCATCGTTTAACTCTTTGGTGCATCCTTTTACTTATTGTCAGCCTTTTATGTCTGCTGGTATATAACTCATCTTGAAAATTAATATTGCTATAGGAATAAATCCTTGAGGAACTAAATAACTGAAAAGAATAATTCTCTACTTGTTTATATTTTTAAAAAGAAAGTGGGACCTGGGTTTTATTTGTTAAATTGTTAATAAATTTAGCTTGTGATCTTGCAGTGCTGGAAATGTACGGTTAGAAACAAAAATAATTGAAAAATGTATACGCAAACCTTCTTGTTCTTATAATGTAAAAGTTTGCGATGTAATTGGTATACGCTAAAGTAATTCCTACGCTAAATTATTGAATTATTAATTAAGTGTATTGTTGAATTAGTGTAATGTTTACGTTCAATATTAATTAGTTGTATTTAAAAGTGTCTTATAAGTCTTTCAATTTTCTCCGATCTTATTAATAAATCGTGTGGCCCCAAAAGTTCTCGCTCCGCAAAACTTCACCCTTAAAACATAATTACCTTCGCAAACGCATGAAAATTAATCCATCGGGATTATCAGCGTTCGAACCGTAATCTCTCCGTTATTTATCAGCTAGATCTTCGTTCGCTCTTTCCAGGAAATCGCGATCTCCGAAAAGCACCGGTTAAAAGGGTTAAAAGCGTAATTACAGGGCGGTCGCTGCACGATTTGCATAATGCGGGTATTACGCGAACTTGCCGGGATTTGCCGCGACCGGGCGAATCGATGAACGGTTAAAACACGCTGATCGATCGATCGCGGCAATAGACACCGGACACTAGTCTTCCGTCTCTAACCCGAGGTCGCGAACTCTCTTAACGCGATTTACTCTCGACACAAGTTTCCAAGCTTCTAAATACCACCGTAAAGTTCTCTTTCTTCGATCGTTGTCTTTTCAATTATTCTCCGCAAGCTTCTACCGGTATTTCCGCCGGGTAATTACCGCGAGCCTGTCAGATCCGATCGTGCACCAGACTGACGCGAAAACTGACATACTTCCCTCTCTTCGTTTGCCATTTTCTGTCTGACGAGTACCGCATCGATTTTTTGCGGTATTGTAGCTTTTCTTCGTTTATAAGTGCATCTAACCGATAATGGAGTCTTTTGTTACTTGTCATATTGATATTGGGTATTTTGTTCTATAGATTTCAATTTTTGTGTTCAGAATGGGTTGTTGAAACTTTACTGTTAAATAAGTACATTGTCTAGCAAGACTACGATGTGCAGACATAATGTTGCAATATGAAGTAACAATGTTGCAATGTTAATAGGAGATTGGTTACAATGTTGCATTAAAATAATGTATTAAAATTGTAACTTTACTGTCATATTTTAAGGACATGTATACACATTGTCTTGCAAGAATAAATCTTATAATATGAGTCACAATGTTGCAATGTCAATAGAGGATTCACCACAATGTTACATTAAAATAACGTATTAAACTTGCAACTTTACTATTAAATTTTAAGTGCAACTATATTGTGTAGCAAGAGTATTACATGGAGTTACAATGTTACTACGTAGAGTCACAATGTTGCAATGTTAACAGAAGATTGTCCACAATGTTGCATTAGAATAACATATTAAACTTGCAACTTGTACTTGCAAGTCTTTAAGTCAAACTTTAACTGCAAATATATTGTATTGTAAGAAGAAGTGTTACGACGTTGAGTCACAATGTTGTAATATCAACAGAAGATTGTCCACAAAGTTGCATTACAATAACGTATTAAACTTGCATCTTTACTGTCAAATGTTAAGTTTCTCCATACTGTCTCCCAAAAACAAGTCTCACAACATAAATCACAACACAGCATCAACAGTTGCTCGTCTATCCTCCACATTTTCAATCGTTCAATTAATCGCGATCCTCAAATATCACCATTAAAATTCGCACGTCCCCCGACGCAACACGACTCCATTTCGAAAATAAATCGCGCATTATACGTTACAAGGGGTTAAAACGGAAATACGAGCAGCTTGTTTGAAAGATTAGCTCGGCAACCTCGATCGTTTTTTTTTAGTTTTACGCCGATTCGGGATGGCGTTATCTGGAAGCCTGTTCGATTTAAAGACCGATATTTTGGTACTCGGGGCTATCGGCACGGGCATCGGATATCGATCGAAGGGGATAACGCACGGGGCAAGAGAGGAGAAAGCGGAAGGGAGAGAAGCGAGGGTCGACGACTGTCGAAAGGGATTGCGATAAAAGCGGTCGACGAAGGAGGGTTGGACGAGGGTTTTGCTCGCTGCCCGCTAATAATCGTTGCGATGTCGAGAAACAGAGACGATTCGCGCCAAACGTAAAGCGACGATCGGCCCGTCTAGGAACGTTCTTTATCTTTTAACTTCACGAGTCTTTATTTCTGAGAAATCTCTTCTGACGAGACTCTTTTGACGAAACTCTTCTGATTCAGTTTCGAACCAATCTTTCGCTCAGCCATTTCTGAACCATTCTTCAGTGCTGAAGATGAAAATATTTAGCATTAAAAGATTGCAAATATCCAACGTTGCAGAGAGACTTCATTTATAATTACATCTCTGTGATGAATAATTATGAGCGAATAATCACCAGCGAAAGTATTGAGTAGATAATGGAAATGGGTGTAAAAATGAATTATCTAATATTGATAACTATTTAATAACTTTAACACAAATTAACACTGAATGAATTTATTTTAAAACACGAAACAATAACCAGAAAGGAGCTTTTAAATAAAACACAAGATTTTTTCAAATACGTGTTCAATACTGTAATAACCGAGAGAAAAACAGTAATGAATAATTTTATAGATATTATTTTATTTTAACGTTTGAGGATCTAATTGAAACGAGCGGTATCATATAAATAGTAGATAAATATACAAACTTAATTACCGACATATTTGTATTTTATTTTTGCTATTCAACAGTAGAAAATGAAATTTGCGATCGAGCTCCGTAGTGGTCCGGAGGGTGAATCTCGAGTGAGTCATCGCACCCTGCGAACTTTCTTACGATGTCTTAGGGGATGACTCATCGATGGCGATCGAAACAGCATTCTCGAGAGCGTCGCGATCCGGGATTGTCGGGTTTCCTCCGCTTATTTTGCCGACACAATGCTATTCTCTTCTCTTATCGATTACCAGAAAACTCCGGCGAGAAAACGTTCCCAGACGCGGAAACACGTGCGCGGAATCACCTCCCCATTTCCTGTTTAGAACAGTCAAAAGGCACTTAGGTACGTAGGAGATGGTTATGGGTCCATCACTGAAAATCAAAGGAAAAAGATTCTCCATAACGAAATACTTGACTTCGTAGAAGGATATTCGCGCGTCGAATATTAACTTTTTATAATTGTAAATCTTTGACTCATGGCGTTTTCAGAACTTGTTACGTATATATTAGTGGTACATATTTGTGGAATATGTAGAATTATTATTGAAATAGAATCTATAGAGTGCTCAGACTTAAGACTTAACTTAAGACCATGGAAACAACTTCTTTAAAGAAAGATATATTGGCGTTATACAAAATGTGCTTTTCTCGAATATTAGAAAGCTATTGTCAATAGCTAGGAACGTCAAGTTGTGGAGACATGTGGTCAATATCCGTTTGAAATTGCAAGAATGAAACGCTTTTAGGCTTGACAGAATACTTATAAATATTACTTTAACCCTTTGCACTCCCACGTCGAGTGATCTCTTGGATCTTATAATAGATCGGTTAAATATATTTTTATTTATTTAGTATTTATAATAAATGAAAAATGTGTTTGTCACATACTTCGCACTGTTGCAATACAACCCGTATCTCGATATATTTTTTGTAAATTAAGAAGTCGGCAAAAGAACTTGAGGAGTGCAAAGGGTTAATTATACTGCGAGCATCTTCGATATCTTGAATATTTATCGACAGCAAGAGTATTGAACCAACATATTTTGAATATTTATTGAAAGTACCCGAAGTTGATTCAAGTAAAGCCACGCGCGTAGCGTTTCCCAGAATATATCGGAGTAAAGAACGGGATGGTGGTTTTGGTAAAACAACGATTCCATTGAACCGCGCTAAATTTAACCGTGTCTATAAAATATACGCTTCCGTTCACGAGTTACTCCCCGTTGGTTTACCGTTTGATAGCTTTACGAGCCTTTTCTCGATAGGGACGCAGAAATCGCGACGTTTGTATCGGTAAACGACACGCAGGAAATCAAGTTTCCTAGAAACGCGGATGAAAACGTTCGCGGACAAGTTTCGATGGAAAATCGATTTCCGGGCAAAGCAGCACCGCGAGCGACACGCTCCCGGTGACTTTCGTTGTTCCTTTGTTCGCGGTGCGTTGCCAGCGAGAGATTGATGCTCGAACGCACAGCTGGACGTTTCCGCGGTAACTTTGTTCCGTTTCGCGCCCGTTTACGCCGCTCGAAATTGATCGCAACGTCCGCTCGATGGAAATTCAATTCGAGAGATTTCGAAGTCGTGCGCGTAATTAAAAGTCGTCGAGACGAGCAATATCGCGAGCACCGTGATCGTCGGTTAATTAATACTCGTCCGAGCTGTCGGGGCACGTAGGAGAAACGCGGATATCGATTACCTCTTCCGTGCGCTTTCCTCCAGGCTGAACCGCGATTTTTCTTCGGACCTACCGATTTTCGATAATGAACGTGTATCGCGAGATGGAGGCTGAATTTACGCTCGCGCAATCACCTATAGGGTTCGGGCTATTTCGGTGCGGACACGGACAAACCAAACGTAAAGCGAAAATGGAACAGCCTATGGGAATTAACGGTGCAGGCGATGCGTAACCCCGTCTACGCAAATAGCCGAGCAACTCGAGCGTCCCGGCGCGGTGGGACCTCGTCAAACTCTTTCGAACCCGTCAACCTTCCGACTCAACCCTTTACTCATGGTTCACCATTCGTGTGCCTTTGAACGCCCAATTTTTTATCTTTGTCGATCTTTGGTTTGGCTGGAAAGCCTAGCGAAATGCACGGGAGAGCGTTTAGTAGTAGTAGTCAAGGTAGACTAAACCGTGCATTCAGGGAGGAATGGTAGAAATTGAAGAGAGGAGAAACCATGGAGATTGTTGTAGAAGGTTTTGCGGAGGAGACTCTTTTTTATTGTCCGCTGCAAGAAGGTAGTTTGAATGATGTTGGTACACAAGGTCAATTAACTGTGCTGTTATTATAAATACAGTGATCTCTAATATAAGGTCCAGCATATAAAATGGATCATTTTCTGACAGAATGTAAATGCACTATGTTGTCATGTTATTGCACTATGTTGTTCTCCATGTGCTCTAACATATTGTTAATTAAGACAATATTATAATAATACTGTCTTCTGTATGTGTTTTACATCTACTGTTAATAGTATACCGTTCAGAAATAAAAATATGTTAAAAAGAAACATGGTAGCAATCTACAAGAATCAATTGTAGAAAGAAAGCTTGTTGAGTAGCAGCGAGAAAGTTGGTCCTCCTGCGACGTCTAGTGACGAACGTAGGAACTAAAGAGACTTGTAAAAGGTTTTTGAGAGGTACCTTCTTTTTTACTGTTCGTTACAACTAGTTGGAATAATAATAATACGAGTTGAATTAATTGAGACAGTGAATACAGTGAGCTCCAATATAAGATCCATTACGCTCTGACAAACCGACAGTGCACTATGTTGTCTCTACTCATTCCGACATATTGTTAAACCCTTCTTTATGTGTTTTTATACCTCCTCTAACTCTTAACCTCCTCTTACACCGTTCATAAATAAAAATATATTAAAAAGAAATGTAGTAGCAATCTACAGTAACAAGTTGCGGAAGTAAATCTTGAGTACTAGCGAGAAAGTTGGTCCTCCCACGCCGCCTAGTATCGAGTCACCTAACTAAGCCTCTTCCGTGTTTTCCGACCTCCAAATCGAACAGTAGAGCGATTCCCTCCGTTGCGCTTTTGTTCTCCCAGAAGAAACGTTGTTCGACCCCAATCATTTTCGTGGCCCGTTTCGCGCACGATTCGTAAGGGCAAACGTTGGCATTGTTCCAACCGGATTTTTCTCCGAACATCCACGATCGTTCGTGACTTTGTTCCGTTCCGCTGCGGAATTGGGGAAGTAACGCGAGAAGGAGAAGAATCGATCGGCCGTCGATAATTGAGGCGTCGATGTCCAACTCGACGCGCGAATCGTGTATACATGCAGGCGCTAGCGGTGCGCTAGCCGCTGGCAATACGCCAGCCACTCGTCGACGTCGATGCCTTCGGTGTTGACCGACAAACAAAAGGGACCTCGATGCATTGTCCTCGAGCACCGAATGCAGGTCGAGGATCCATTCAGTGGCCACCTACCAATCGATATCGAACTGTCCGATCCTCGTGTGCTTTTTCTTTGCTTCCTATGGATACAAACGTGTGGAAAACAGCTAATCAACGCTGGTAATAGAAATTGGGTGATAAAAAACGTTTCGGGAAAAAGCAAGATTGGCAGATGGTAACTCGGTATTCTAAACATCGTGTTCTGGTTTTCTTCAGCTGAGCGTTTAAATCGAGGCGTGCCGGAAACGGAAATAACGGGCGACGATAGCGCTCGCACGCGAGTCTCGAGATAAATCGACTTCTCCAAATTGCCGTCCGATGCAAATTAATTCGTCCGATTTACGCGTTACAACGGAAACCTTGCAATGACCGGCTAGTTCCGAAATTGCTTCTTAACGCGTGTCTCTTATGATAAGGCACTTGTTCTCTTAACTTTTGTATCATTTTCAAAATGCAACTCTATATGATACATTCATATGCATTGTTCATATTTTGATACTTGCAGCAGAGAAAAAAAATGTTGCATGTTTATGAAAATGAAAAAGGTGTATGTTAATTAACCCTTTGTTTGATGAGTCACTCGTGATGCACTCACAATTGAAATATAAGAAATCTTACTCAAATTTGTAATACCCTTTAACTTAAAATTTAAGTCCAAATATAATTTGCATTATCAAGGACTACCATACCTAACCTACCTAACCTACCTAACATATCTAGTTCACCTAACCTACCTAACCCACCTAACTTACCTAACCTAACATACCTAACCTACCTAACTTACCTAACTTACCTAACTTAACCTACCTAACTTACCTAACCTAACATTAGAAACTTGAGTGTTCAGAGATTTTTAAATCTGACAATTTAGTTTATGAAAATGTTTATACAGTGTAGTAGATAGTAGATAATGCATACCATTTTAATTTTCTTTGTTATTTTAACTATTATTATATTGTTATTATAACTAACTTGATATTATAACTATGAACAGTTAATTTTGACTGCAACACTTGACAAATAAATTGTACAGCAAGTTAAAATTAATTCGAAATGGATCCCCTTTTGAGACAGTGCACCAGAAAAAAATTAATGTACGTAGCTTGTTAATGGAAATGAACAAGTAATATGTTAATTAAAATTGATTAAAAATCGATCTATCAGCCTATCGTTCTCGTTATCTATCTTTCCGAGCGTTTAAACCACCTTTCACCCTGCACATTCCAAGAGCGCATTCGCCGTAATGCCTTTCTTTCCCTTTATTCCCTCCACAATAGCGTACGCGTTTTCATAGCCACTACGCCCTCGTTCGCCCGACAGCATCTACGAGTTTGATCGTATCGCTGTTACCGTTTCGTAACGAGCGCGTTAAATGCTGAAAAATAGCCCGATCTCTCCTTCGTCCTTCGAATCTGCGTCTCGCAAATATCGGAGAACGTTAATTAACCGGTGGAGGCGATCGATAAACCTTGCGGTGGAAGAGGTGAACCTTGATTATTCGATTTTCCCTTGTTGCAGATTCCAACGGTGTTTAAAACGTTTCTCCGGGTCGACGTCGACGTCGACGACGACGGCGGCGGCGACGACGACGACGACGACAGCGGGGACGACGGCGAACGTGGAGAGGAACGGGACTACGGTTACAGCGGCGGTCTTCCGTTCGGTGAGTCTTTTAGACTCTTTAGAGGATTTTTTAATTCAGTGGAATCGAGATCAAAATTATTTTTGGGACCATTTACATTATGGAATAACTAGTAGTAAATAATACTAGTAGTAACTGGTGCTGGTAGCATTGGTAGTCGAATTTTTTGAGTTTCTAGCTTTTCAACCAGATCTGTTACGAAGAGAAAATTTTCTTCTTCATATCTTCTTCTAATGACTTCTTCTTCTTCAACCTTTCTTCTTTTTTTAATGACTTCTTCTTCTTCAACCTTTCTTCTTTTTTTAATGATTTCTTCTCCTTCAACATATCTTCTTCTAATGACTTCTTCTTCTTCTTCAACATATCTTCTTCTAATGACTTCTTCTTCTTCAACATATCTTCTTTTAATGACTTCTTCTTCTTCAACATATTTTCTTCTAATGACAGATTTCATACTAGATCTTCTAATGTCATAGGCAAAGCTAGAGACGCAAGTTACTACTAGCAAGGCTACTAGCACCAATTACAGGTCTAGCCTAGATGGCCCCTAAGGGCCACGAAGTTACGCCGCATGGAGTTAAATGAGGTTTTCCTCTCACTGGACCGTGTCCCTCTCCGGTGGTGACTAGTTGGGGTTCCATATACCTGATCAGGTTTCACAGTAACTAATTGCAGGCATTTATTGGTTTTGCATCATTCATGTCACCCCTTAATAATTATTCCTTAAAGTATGAACAGAGTGGATGGAGTTTGCATGTGGTATGAAAAATGCATCACTGAATGTTCCTTTAATTTTCAGTCAGTCTTATCTTTCTTGTGTTGCCTTGAAAATTTAATTAAATTTTTAAATATTGTTTTGGTAATAAATGTACATTGAAAGTTTCTATGTAATATTGTCTACGTAAAGGTTCTACATAAAGTTTTTATGTAACATTGTCTATATGAAGTTTCTACATAACATTGTCTATGTGAAATTTGTATGTAACATTGTCTATATGAAGTTTCTATACAACATTGTCTATATGAAGTTTCTACGTAACATTGTCTATATGAAGTTTTTATACAACATTGTCTATATGAAGTTTCTACGTAACATTGTCTATATGAAGTTTCTACGTAACATTGTCTATATGAAGTTTCTATACAACATTGTCTATATGAAGTTTCTACGTAACATTGTCTATATGAAGTTTTTACATAATATTGTCTATATAAAGTTTCTGCGTAACATTGTCTATATGAAGTTTCTATATAACATTGTCTATATGAAGTTTCTATGTAACATTGTCTATATGAAGTTTCTACGTAATATTGTCTATATGAAGTTTCTACGTAGCATTGTCTATATAAAGTTTCTGCGTAACATTGTCTATATAAAGTTTCTATGTAACATTGCCTACATGAAGTTTCTACGTAATATTGTCAATATAAAGTTTCTACATAATATTGTCTACATAAAGTTTCTACGTAACATTGTCTATATAAAGTTTCTACGTAACATTGTCAATATGAAGTTTCTACATACTAACATTGTCTACATAAAGTGTCCACATAACATTGTCTATATGAAGTTTCTACATAATATTGTTTACATAAAGTTCTACATAACATTGTCTATATAAAGTGTCTACATAAAACTAATAATAAACAATAACTATATTACTATTGTTACATTATTATGAATAGACTAAGAGTTGAATCATCGATCGTAAAGGACCACCTTTCCCCCAAAACAATCTAAGAAGCCGTAATTTGATCAGAATTCGTTTTATGCCCCGAAGACCCTCGTTCGCGAGCCAGATGGTACCATTCCATCAGGCCGGCCATTCGACCCACGCGTATTTCTTCGCTGTCCAAGCTGCGTCTTCGATTATTCCGTTCCAGGAGATTTGTTTTCGCGAGAGAGCGTTTCCCGTCATTGTAGACGTCGCGATCAATTATTTACCGGGCTCGCAACAGCGTACAACGGTATCCAATTTAACCTTCGTCTCGTTCCATTATACACGATTTCCAGACGTTTATTGGCATCCAGATACAGGCAGACGGCCGATCGATCTCGACCCGCGGTTTCGAGTCTGGGCAATGCTCGAATATCTCCCGCAGACAATAAGACTGCAAGTGGGTCATCCACCCAGAGATTACGTTTACGAGTTCCTTGAAAATAGACTCCCTTTCTCTCGGAATTTTCTTCTCGGTTTTCTTAGCGCGAGATCAAAGGGGAGGTTACATTTTCTTTGATTCGGGTCAGTTTCCTCAGCACAGTCCCCGTGGTACGGCTTCTTTAAAAAGAACCCTAGCCAGAAAAAATAGTCTCGAGTAATCTTCTGAAGAAAGCGAGCTCGCGGAGACTTAGTTCGATCGGAAATTGCAAGCTTTGTAAAGACAAACGAAGGAAGGAAACTCGTTATTCCTAGACTGCTTCAAATTACTTTCGGCGAAATAACGCGTTCGATACCTGTGTACCAAACGCTCCTGCGGCATTTAATCCCGCTATGTTCATCGCGCGTGTCACGCGTGTCACGCGCTTCGAACCCCGCGCTCAGCCAATTCCCTCTCGAAGCATTCGAGACTCTCGACAGAAGGGACTGCATTTTGCTCTTTTCGTGCCTTCGGCTATTCGATCTCCACGGTTCAATGTCGATGCGTATGGAAAATACTTTCGGATGTTATCGATGTCGATGATTATTTCGCTTGCAGCGGAATATGAATGTATAGGGTGAGACACTTTTAATTGGAACTTAAAAATGAGACTCTTACAATGGGACACAATAATGAGACACTTGTAATAAGCTTTAAAAATGAGACACTTATGATGAACCTTAATAATGAGACACTTATAATAGACCTCAATTATGAGACACTTATAATAAGTCTTATTAATAATGAGACACTTATAGTAGACCTTAATAATGAGACACTTATAATAGACCTCAATTATGAGACACTTATAATAAGTCTTATTAATAATGAGACACTTATAGTAGACCTTAATAATGAGACACTTATAATAGATCTCAATAATGAGACACTTACAATAAGTCTTATTAATAATAAGACACTTATAATAAACCTTAATAATGAGACACTTATAATAGACCTCAATAATGAGACACTTACAATAAGTCTTATTAATAATGAAACACTTGTAATAAGTCTCATTAATAATGAAACACTTATAATAGACCTCAATAATAAGACAGTTATAATAGGCTACATGGTATGACAATATCCTTCTAATGAAGTACCAAGAATGGGGCCTCGATGGGTAAGGGGGTAGGGTGTCGGATCGACGATCGGGGGGACTCGGGATCGAATCCGCACTCGGATGCAAAAATGTTTTTCCAAAATTGTAATAGCTTGGCTCTGATCTTGGGATGGTAAGAAATAGCTGTAAACAATCATTCTGAGTTTTACGGAAAGGGAGAAGGAAAACAATAAGGAAATTCGGAAAGTTGGTGAAAAGGGGGTGAAAGAGAAAAATAATTAGGAGTGGGGGAGAAAAGTAGGAATTGGAAAATTGAGAATATACTGTTCGAGTCTCTTCTGTGTATAGTAACATCGCTCTATTAAAGTAATTAAGAATAGGAGAAAGGGGATGATAAGGTGTCTATCAAATAAAAAAAACCCTCTCTCTACTATAGTATTATTTTCACTGGTTAGGTATTAGGTAATTACGTTATATGTATATGAACATATACATAGTTAGTTACACACTTGCAAAAACACATATCACCTTTGATATACTTCTTTCAGAGTAAAATTATAACCACTCAAATTTTTCCAATATACATATCTTCATCTTTCTTACCTTTCAATATATTTAACATACATGTATCCATCTCTGCAAAAATCGATACGTAGAGTACTATAAGAGCTTGACCAGTGATGCAAGTGAAAGACACCGTATCGAATAACCGATCGCCCACGTAAGAAGCTCCCTATCCACAGGAAAATAAAAGCGTTCGATCGCAAAAGATCGACCTGTTGGTCGCGATGCGCGAACTTGCATCGTTGTCCGTGAAAGAGTTAACGGTTAACCCGTACGAGGGGTTCTGAAGGACCTTGAGAGCGATGGGGAGCGACGAAGGGAAACAGAGAGAAGAGAGAGAGACGCTCGTAAAGGCACTAGAATTATCACGGTACGCTAGCCCTCTTCTGTTCCGGCTCTTTTGTATCGTTCTCTAGCGTGATCGTCGTAGCTTCGGGGGTGCCGGAGGAAAGGAACGAATCTTCTCTCGAACGATTTCACGCGTTCCGATGCTTCTCGCTTATCAACAGCCCCAGAAAACTGCTATGAGAGAATAGCATGAATTTTCAGATGAAAACGATGTTATTTAATTCGTTGCGTGTTCTGTTGCAGGCTGCGCTGTCACCGTCAAACATGCGAGAGCTGAGTACCGAGTGTGAAGAGACTCCAAAGAATCAGTAATACGTTCGGAAGAGAAGCGGAATAATACTCGGTAAATTAGATATTGTGTCTTACGATGTCTAAACACTGTCAATTTCAATAAATTCAGATTAATTTTTCGCGTTGTTTTTGAGTTTGATCGACGTACAAATCTAGTCATAGAACATAAGCTATACTTGAGGATGCTGTGTTTTAAACGTCGAAGAGTACGACAGCATAGAAGTTGCGTTTTTATTAAAGAAATACCTTTGTACCAATAAATTATTGATAGTAATGTTTCATGTTGTCTTCAAGTTTGATCGATGCATAAATTTAGTCATAGAACACAAGCTATCTTTAAAAATACCGCGTTCGAAGTGTCGAAGCGTGCAACAACATGAAAATTGCGTTTTGATCGAAGAAACGCCTTTGCACGAATAAATTATTGACAGTAATGTTTCGTGCTGTCTTTGAGTTTGATTGATGCATAAATTTAGTCATAGAACACAAGCTATCTTTAAAAATACCGCGTTCGAAGTGTCGAAGGGTGCAACAACATGAAAGTTGTATTTAGACTAAAGAAACGCGTTCACACGAATTATTGACACTAACATTTCGCACCGCCTTCGACTTTGATCACCGCTTAAATCTAGTCCTATCTGCACTCGAGAACGCGAAACGTCGAAGGGTGTTTCTGACCGAAGGAACGCGTTTTAGAAGGGTGAAAACCCATCGAGGTTTTGCAGAGTACCTAAGGGGTGACTTAATCGCTCGTCACAGCCCAATTCACCGATTCTATCGATGCACCGGTTTGCAAGCGAGATAATCGCGGATAAAGTCGCTGATATTATACAAAGTCGGCAAGAAGGAAGAACACGAACATCTTTGAGCCCCGCGGGCAACGGTGTATAAACAGGGGAGGGGTATATCCGGCGGGAACAAGGAAAACGAGGAAAAGGGAACAAAGTGTCCCGAGTGGCTTGGGAGATATAAAACGCGGAACGACGTCGAGTCAGACGACTTTAACCGTGCGATGGCGATTTAATAAAACCCTAGTAAAGTCTTGATAAATTACTATGTTCCATTTATTATTGTGTTTATTAGAGTAAGGTTGCTCAAGTCCTCCCTAAAAAAAAAATTGCAAAATGGGTATTTAGCAAATATGTAAAAATTATGTTATTCGATTCTAGTGCAAATATTGTTTTTATTTATTATTACAACTCTGAGGAATCTTTGTGTTGTCATTACATATCTAACATTTTGTCTTCTTAAACTGCAAAACATTTTAATCTTCAAGTTAACCAATGTCCCATATGAACATGAACTTCAAATTGAAGAGTATTGAAGCGTTTGATCAAGTCCAATTATAATTTGCATAGTCAACGATTGAATAATAATATATCGAAGTAACATTTCAATATTTTTGTCTATTTTAATATCATAGCTTGATTAGGCAGTTTTGACGCACCTAACAAATAAGTCACAGTGCAAGGGGTTAAATAAACGGGAAGGGGTTAAGCAACCTTACCCTACATCCATAAATGACTCTGTTTATTACATTTGTAAAATATCTTCCTAAAAATATTAGAAAATATCTGAAGTACAGAGTTTCTGTAGGAGCAAGATGTCAATGACGGGAAGCTTGATGGGCTACGAAAACAACAACGAAGTGAACCAAGCGAAGTGCAAGAAACCGTTGAAGCCCCTTCCGGTGGTGTCCAGCATAAATTCCAGCGGCGTGTCGAGCACCGCGAAAGCGAGGAAGCCACGAAGGTCGACGAGGCAAAGTTCGTGCATTCGAGGCCACGTGAACAACCTGTGGTCCGTTTGGTACGGCATTCTAGCGGTCGCGTTTCAGGCTTACATCGGTCTGCGCTACGCCAAGCGTTTCGCCGGTGAGTCGATCACTCGGTTAGAGTATTATCTAAGAAAGAAAAGTTGCTTGGAGTTGTCGTTGCAGCGTATCTGTCGTTGCCATGGCCAGCGGATGCTCCACCGCCGAAGGTGGAGTTGTACGCGTGTCTGGTGCTGGCCGGTACCGGGGTGGTGCTTCTGCCGGTTCTCCTCGGCGCGGCGTTCCTGAAGCTCGGCAACCTGGCCAACGACGGAGTCAAACTGGGCCGTCACTTGAGCGCGTGCTCCCGCGACCCACCCTCCTCGCTGCTCACCAACAATCTCGACCACGGTAAGTACCTTCTCGACCTTTTGTTCGGCTCGTTCGACGGACTCGCATAACCAGAGCGACCTCTTTGATCGTCTCTGTGATTCGTTCCGTAGGTTTGGCGAATAATTTATGGCGGCACGGAGGTCCCACCGCGGCCTTTCTACACCTTTGTACGGCCATGTGCTTCCTGCTACCCTCTCTTCTCATGGAGGCCAGACTGATCCACGCTGGATTTCTGCCAAAAGGTAATAACGCACGAAACTTACTCCCTCGGTCGAGTGCCGCTCGAAATCGACTGTCGGTCAAGCGTGTCCGATTAATCTAAGAGATCCGAGGTTCAATGTTCTCGATACGTTTACGCAGAATCATGCGAACAGCGCGCTAAATTATTCTCGCGTTATCGTGCTGAGATTGCTGGAACGATAAATACACCCTACGGACGAACGGTTTATTTCTAACAGGATAGTCATTCCTCGGGCTAAGTTTCTTGGTAATCCTACTACCAGTCACGCATCGGGGGTGAATTTCTCACTTTGCGATTTATTCTTTTTTCTGGGAAGGCTTCAACATTTCGTTGCTTGAGAAAGTTCTGTTTCATTCTATTTTTCTTTTTGTTTTGATTTTTAAATTAAATTTGCACTCGGAGCTATTTTTGCATAGTTAATATTATTATACACTATATGACTGTGGATTTGGCTGCAGAATATTTATTTCATTCGTTGAAATCGTTGAGAACAAGTTCTGTTTCTATATCTGCTTTCGTTTTAATTTTTTAATTAAATTTGCACTCAAAGGTATTTTTGCATAATTGCCATTATTATACATTTTATTTATACACCATATGACTGTAGATTTGGTTGCAAAATATTTATTTCATTTTCATTGGGAACAAATTCTGTTTCGTTCTATTTCTCCTTTCGTTTTAATTTTTTAATTAAACTTGCACTCGAAGGTATTTTTGCATAGTTGCCATTATTATACATTTTATTTATACATCATGTGACTGTAGACTTAGCTACAAAATATTTATTTCATTTTCATTGAGAACAAATTCTGTTTCGTTCTATTTCTCCTTTCATTTTAATTTTTTAATTAAACTTGCACTCAAAGGTATTTTTGCATAATTGCCATTATTATACATTTTATTTATACACCATATGACTGTAGACTTAGCTACAAAATATTTATTTCATTCCAATATTAAACTAAAACGTGTTTCGAAAAGAACCTCCCAATATCCAATAATCGTCTAACCGTAAGTAGTACGAGTCAACGCTCGCAGCAAGTAGATTCAGTCCCAGTTAAACGTATCCCAAAAACCGAGATCGAGACGTTAAACGAGAACCCCGTAAAGTGCAAAGAAAACGTGGCTTTTTAGCGAGCACGTTTTGGGTCTCCGACTTGTCGTAATTTCTTTGAAAACGTCTGCCTTTGAAAAATTTCTCCTAACGAGACGCAGAGAACGAGTAAAAAGGAAATGGCTAAAGGCGTGGACCATCTTTGTTGTAAATATTTTTTCGCTGAGAAATATTTTGTCTGTGAATAACGTTGTTTTCTGGTACTAGGTGTATAAACGAGGTATCGGTCGTTCTTCCGTGAACGTAGCGCTCGTTAAAAAAGAGAAAAGAAGCGGCAATAAGATAGAAACTGAGCGACAACGGCAACCGATCGACCTCGTTTCAGGTTCCGAACGCTATCGCCACGGGGTAGAGCGACTCGCGCACGTAGAAAGATGGGGGATGGGAAGTAGGGGGAGCGGTCGGGATGTAACGGGGCAACTTCGTCCTGACTACGTCCTGGTTCGCGTATTGATCGGCCAGGTGTGTGCATACGGTTTGCCGCAGGATCGTCTCTAGAATCCTTGCAACCCGTCTAGCCAAGTCTCCAAATTAGCGATCTGATCGATTCGTCTTTTCTACGCAAATAGCCATTTTATTCTCGAAGGCTATCGGGTTATCGAGTTATCGACTCCGAGGTGATCCACTATTCTCAAAGTCCGGTCCTATTTTACAGAGGCGATATGGCGTACGGATTTGGATTGGCTCGTCATTCACCGCGACCGCCTGGTCGTATCGAGCTTCATGAATCCGAACGTGAACCTTAGCATTCTCTCTGGCTTCGTGACTCCTCAGCCTTTCGTTACCTTGACCCCCGACGAAGCGGATATAAATGACGTAGCTACCACTTTCTCGGACCTGGACGTCAGAACGGTCGAAACTCGGAAGGAGACTAAGTTCGGATCGTTTCGACCTCCGACCGGCCTTCCACCCAACCAAACTTCCACTAGTACAATTTCCGGCTCCACTATCACCGATCCATCGACCACTACATCGACCATAAGACTCGTCACAACAACGAGTACGAAAGTCACCGAAACGGAGCAATCGGAGACGACGATCGCGAGAACGACGGTGGTTCCTAAGACTACTACGGCCAGATACGGATACTCGGCAAGACGATCGACTGTCAAAACGATTGTTAGAAACAATAATCTGAAGAATAGGTCCAAGACGAAAAACTTTGGGTTCGGAAGACCGTCGACGACTGTTAGACCTAGGGCGACGTCTGTAGGCAACATGACGGCGCAGAGCATGTCGCTGACGATGAACAGCTTGGCGGATTTGGATCATCCGGAGAAGTTGAACCTCGAGTTCCAACCTGGTAAGTGATCAAACAATTTGTCTTTTAACGAAAGAGTACTATTACATTAAACAATTTAATTCAACACTTGTAACTTTGAAACTCTTTATATTTGTAATTATAAAAAATGGGAAGAAATATCAGATCAACGCGACACACGATAACAGAATGTAATAAAGAAGTTTCATAAAGAAAGCACATAAAGCAATATTACAATTATTTTATTTTGATACTTGAGAATCTAAAGAATCGAGTGGCATCGAGTTAATTTAATGTTCATATTTATCGACATCTAATTACCGACGTTTTATGAGTTACCGATTCAGATTTATTTTCGCCAGTCAATTATGAAAATTCAACAGAGGTAACTGAGTTTCATTTTCCAGCCGAATCTTACGGTCCCATTACCTTGGAATACCTGAACTACGCGATCGCTCTTGGAGTCTACTCCGTGAGGTACCCCGCGGTCTTCTGGTCCTGCAACAAAGCGCTGGGCACCATTTTCAGCTTCCAGTTGGTCATCAATTCCGCTCAGAGCTTGCTAGCTTACGTTGGAATGTCCGTTCTGTACAAGGTAAGTTTGTAATGGACTTCTTTAGGAGACAGTTTCTTACGGCTATCAAATTCAGGTGCAAGTGATGGGTCCTCTGAAGGCGTTGCCCGTCCTCCGGCAGCAGTACCGTACCATCTCGACTACTAGCAGTATTTCAACCATTTTTGGAGACTCCTATTTCCTTCTGAACCCTCATGTTACTTTGGTATTGTTCGCGTTGTCGTCGCTGTTGGTGCTGTGTTCTAGCATGGTGATGTACTTCTACGCTTATGGAAGGTACGTAACTATAGGCAGGACCGTTTCGAAACTTTTAACCTTGCACTATGAGTTCTTTGTTAGTCAGAACGTGATTAGGGTAAGGTTACTCAAGTACCTCCTAAGAAAAAGTCTGCAAATATGTAAAAACTATATTTGCTATTGTATTCTATTGTAAATATTGTTTTTATTTATTAGAACAACTCTGAACAATCTTTGTGTTGCTATATAAATTAATCCTAATGTGACGCCATTACAGTAGTCATAACACTTCAAATATATACCACTATGACTGTAGCACTTAGCAACCTTACCCTACAAGACTGCTAAGACCTTGACGTTTCACGATATTAGAACAGGCAAAGAAAATTGAAACGCTATGTCAATGTGTTATTACTCAACCATGCAAATTATAATTAAACTTGAACTCCAAGTGTATTAACACTAAGTCTACCGACATATAACATATCCTTAATTTGAAATTAAAAATGAAGTTGAAAAATAAATAAACAAGCAACCAAACATAAATTAGTACACACGTTTATTCTTTAACTTGATGAAAATCAATTCTGAAGAATATACTTTAATATAATGGGTTCCTTAGAATAAGAAACGTATGGAGTTTGGTAGTTTTAGTGTTAACTCGAGTAAAACTGATCATAGCTGATGTACAAATGCGTCACTCGTCAAAATAGTGCAAGGAGTTAACAAGAATAGAATCTAAAGATTGACCAACCCTGCAGGTTCACAGCCTTTCTGAACCAAGAACGCGAGCGCCGAGTGATCCTCTCAAAGGAGAACCGCGACAAGAACGGCTGGGTGTACTTCATCCACTGCACGGCCCTCTGCGTTTTCCTAGCAATCGCGATCTGCAGCGCACCGTTGCTCTACGACTACAGCGTCGTCTATCGAGGAAGTCTGGACGGGGTCATTTTAGCCTGCATCGTCGCCACGGTTCTGCATTTGTTTCTCTGGCTCGTGCTGTGGATCTTTCTCACCATCAAACAGCGTTGGACGTTTAAATTACGGGTGACGATCGGTCGAGCGACTGTGAGGTCGGCGAGGTCGGTGAAACTTGTGACCGACGTGGATCTGTTGTCGGCAAGGGATGAGGAGGATGGCACTAGTGCACCTTTGCTGGTGGTCGGTAATGGAAGAACCTACACCATTGCCGACGCTTCGCCCAAAAAGGCCATCATGAGTGTTATTCAGAAGGCGGCGATTGAGAGGAAGGCGCGCTCGCAAGGTAAAATGCGTACGATTCGAAAGAATGCAGGTGATCGTAATAATGATGATTGATTTTGGACGTCGCACAGTGGAGTATTTGCACCGAAAAGGCAGACACGAGTATTTTAAAACTGACGCGCTCTTTAAACTTGTATAACTTTAAAGCGCGTCATGAAATCTTTCAGTTTCATTGAAGAACATCGCTTTATGATTGCATAAATCACGAAAGCGATGTTGATACATTGTTTCTCATATATTTAACTGAAGCACCAGAAATTTTACACTCATTGCAACATTTTTAAAATTGTGTTATGTCCGTCTTTTCGGTGCAAATACTCCACTGTGCGTCGACCGCTATTAGCCTAAATAATCATAATAATACTGTTGATTCGAAGGCTTGTTATTGTCCAAAATGATTGCTAATGGGATCGCGTGACGAGGGAGCGTTAAGAGCACGTGCATTCTTTCCAATTGCGACGTGTCAGCAGAACGCGATCTCAACGTTAATTTTGAACCTGCAGGTAACACCGACTCGGTCGACGGCGAATCGACAGTCGACGACGAACAGATCTATTGGTTACGACCAAAGTTACGACCGTCGCCCACCAGGTCGCCCAGCGACGTGAATGGTGCGCCGAACACGGAAAAGGGTTGGCTGAACAAGAAATTCAAGCCCAAGGTCACCTTTAACGACCTGCCTAGTACGTCAGGCTCGCGGTAACTACCCTCCTCCCTCCTCTTGGTGTCTTTCGATGCGTCTCGCTGTCTGCCTGAGTTCCTCTCCGCTTCTCGTCTTTTCTCTCCTGTTCTCTTCGTTCGAAACTTGACTCCCTACGGAATTTCTCGCTTTCGCTACTGCGTACTTTGCCAGGCTTATTACTGCTCTGCGCTCGTGTTTGTAATCGTACATCTACCCTCGATATACTTTGTAAACTTTCTTTTTTCTTTCACGCGTACTCGTATGTGAAGCATCGATCGCTTTGGAAGAAAACTTTGAAACTTGCTCTTCGAGATTACGAACACGATTCTAGGGGATCGATTAAATTGCCGAAAGAACCTCGAAGAGCTAAGTTGTTAGCACGCGTAATTTATTCGCTGTCGCTTATCTGTAATCTGCTTTACGGATCGATCTTTTCCCTCGCGCTCGAGTAATTTCGGACGGTCTTTCTTTTTCTGTCTATCGCGCCACCCACCCTCCTCCATTATCCGTTTACCTCTTTTTAACGTATGTCCCCGTAATTAACGACGGAACGCTCGTCTATTCGCAACGAGTTCGTCTAACACGCTCCATGTGCGTTTCGATTGCAGCAATAAGGGAAAAATCAGACGAGGTACCGGTGACGGGGGTCCTGAAGACGACGGGGATTACGCCACGCTACGGGAACTTCCGCTGATGACGTCTCTGGATCCCGCCGACGATTCCACGTCCGAGGAGAACAAGGTATCGTTACAATTCTTTTTTTTTTCACTCGCATCCTCGATCTTCTCCCTGGGTAATCGCGCTAAACGTCGTCCGCTCGTACGTCATCGCAACGTCTAACTTTTGGCTTTTAATCGAGTTTCTTTTGCTTTGACAGTGGGGAAGATGGCTGATATCCCGTAGGGACGGTATACCTAAATTTCGAGACGTAAGACGCATCAGTGTTTCCCTTTTTTTATTTTCTCGTTTCATTTCAACGCATCGAATTAACGTTCGTGTGTGCGTGTTTCTGTGTGCCTGACACTAACATTTGAGTGCACACATTGATTAACTCCATTTTTTAAATTTAAGTGTTAAAGCATTTGGTACAGTCATAACTGTTTATATTTATAATTAAGATTTTTCAAAAAATGGAGTTAATGTGTGCCTGATACTAACATTTAGCGTAGAAAAGAAGTTTGGCTTTGAGGACATTTTCGGTAAACGTTTTTAAAACAGAAGACGTCGCACGCAACGTAGATTTGGTGTACTCGTTTCTTAGAAACGCTAGAGGCGTGGAATACTAGTTGACTAGCTGCACGTGTCGTAAAACATCAACCTCGGATCCTCATTCGTTCTTTTTGGTTTCTCCCTCATTTCCCTACGGTCCGTTTTCGTTCGATTTTCGACCGATTAGAGCGATCGCGAGAAATTTGAGTTACGAATCGAAATTAATCGCTGAAACGTTTCAACAGCTACTCGAATGCGTGAACGACGACCAGGTGACTTACTACGCGAGCGCAAATCGCGATCTACAACCTTCGGAAGGCGACCCCTCGCCATTGTTGACACCAGACCCTTTGCCCGATCCCACCTTGGAGTCACTTCCACTGCCACCTCCGACTCCAACTTCTGCACCGAGCACCGAAGTTGTTACGACGACGCTAACCACTAACACCCAGGTACTAACCCTTTGAATCTTTCGGGAATCTCGCGTTAACCCCCGTGCTTTTAAAACGTCGCGTGGAGTATTTGCACCGAAAAGGCGGACATAACACAATTTTATAAGTGTAAATTTCTGGTGCTTGAGTTAAATATATGAGAAACAATGTATCAACATCGTTTTAGTGATTTATGCAATCATAAAGCGATGTTCTTCAATGAAACTGAAGAATTTCATGACGCGCTTTCCTCCCCTGATAATTGTCCAAAACGCGACGCTTATATATTCACAGCCTTTCATTATTTTGGAAAAATTTAATACATTGTTGCACGCAAACTTTTCAGACAAATATAACCTTCATTTTCCAACAGATTTTACTTTCTTATCTAATACAGTGCGAATACTCCACTGTGCGTCGTATCAACGTTACTAAACAAGCATACAGATCATAAATCACCCTCATGATCTTCGTTTCAGACAAACGGAGGACAAACCCCGCGCTGTCTGCGTCGAGCGGATTCTGGTATGCCTCACGAAGAGCTGACTCCCCGTTCCGATTCCTCTAACTCTCCTCCTTTGGATACCGGTGGTGGAACCGGCTCAGTAACGGGACACAGCAACACCAGCAGTCACAGTGAGACATCTTCAAGCGGCGTGCACAGCAACGCCAGCAACGCGAGCAACGCCAGCAACGGCAGCTGCCAGCGACGTGCCACCAGCGTGGACGACCTCACCGGAGAGCAGCGCGACGAGTCTCGAGAACAGTGGAGGAGTTGTTCCCTGCAAAGAGGAGTCCAGCCTCCCACCGCTTCCGGTACCAATTTCTCGACGCCCAGCAGCGGTCGACCCGGTACCGGAACCAGCCAGGCGTTCGCCTCTCCGCAGTACGCGAACCACGTGCCGTTGTTCGTCAACTCGACCTCGAACGCGAACCTGAGCGGAAACGGGAGCGCGAGCTCCAACGCGAGCGTGAACATGAACGGAAACGCTAATCCTATCGAAGTCGCGAACGCGACTGGCGGTTGTCCGGCGGTCATCGTGGAGAATCCGAACGAAGCGACGGTGGTTATCCGTCGCAAGCTGTCGCGAACGAAGCTGACGGAGCCGCTGAACCCTAATGAAGAGCCGTTCGGTCGGTCGACTAACATGAGAATGACCTCCTTCACGGAGAGCAACGACGTCCGCGTGCACGCGTCCTCAGCTACTTTGCCGCATTACCCGACCCAGCCCGCGGTCACCTTCCCTCATTGTTCTACCATGCCGTTGCCTCATGGATCGCACGGTATGGCGGGCTCGCACATGGCCGGCACGAGCGGAAGCTGCGGTTCCGTGCCCAGACACGCTTTCGTCCCGCCACAGGTCCACGCGACCGTCCCCGCGCACACGACCTTGCCCTCGCATCACAACGGCGTTAGACTGCTGCACCCCATCCCGCAGAGCAACCCCTTCGTTAAGAGGTTCCCCCCTGTACAGTTGCACGCGCAGCCCTGGGCGCTGCCGGGGCATCACACGTTTCCTCAGGCGCCGCAGAATAATGGCAAGCTGACCACCGCCGCGCAGATCCGACAGACCGATCGGGACTCGGCTAACTTCTCCATGGCCAGCAGCGGCGACTCCGACACGTGTTTGCCTCATTGAACGTGATCGTATCTCCGCTTTTCGCTTCCCGTTTCCGGTCCCGCGAGTGCTTTTCGACACGAAGGCTTTCGAAGACCGGGAAGGTTTCTCAAAGTCCTGACTCTCGTCTTTCGCGTTCTACGCGCACGGAATTTCGCATACTTTATCCGCCGCTACATATCATACCCCTCGCGATTCAAGCACCAAAGAGAACAACGTCTGACGCGTAACGTTTCTATTTTTAATACGAGCACCGTGCGACCGAATTCTCTACAGTTCTTCCATATCAGCATCCGTGCGTTCGTTTCGACGATCTATACTCTAACATATTATACATATTCGTATACGTATACTTGTAACCACGTATTTAAAAATCTACGGACTCGTCTAACATATCTTCCGCGAGTCGCAGAGGCTGGTTCGGCCAATGAGACGGAGCCGCGGAAACCTTTTCCATCTTCGAAGCTCACGTTTTCAACGGGTACCGGCAAAACGGAGACGAAGCGAACTTTTAACTTCTTCGAGTTTTTGTACATTTCTTTCGGCTATTTTGCGTTTGGAGACATTGGAAATTTTCCTTTCGAAACTTTTACGGACAATGTTCGATATTTTCCAATTGTTTCTTTTAATTTAATTTATTTATAGCATTGTTTAGTTTGGTTTTGTAAATAGAACCGTAAGGTTGAAAAACACGGAAGAGAACGAATAAAGGATAGCGTAAGGATTGGTCGCAAAGCGACCGGTTAACTAGTATTAATCGGTAGGCACGTAAGCGCGACCTGCGAGTCGCGGTCGTTAAAAATGCGTTCGAGGACGAACGGTTACTGCCATTGATCGCGAGGGTCTTCGGATCTCCATGATATTCGCTTATTTCGTCGACTGCCAGTCCCGTTCCGCGAGAATTCGAGCGTTCGAAAAGCACCCGCTTTGTTCTCTCGCGGTCGATTTGCACGATCTGAGATACCGCGTCAATTCGTTCCTCGCGATTCCCGAACGCGTTTTCGTTTTTGTTCGTCTCGAGAGTTTCTCGCCAAACCCGGATAAAACGATCGATAGCGAACGAACGTTCGCGTCCCCATCGGATATTTTGCTCCTTGCGAGTACGTAATATCGAAAACGACCGATCTTCCTTCCAAGATACGAGAAAACGCGGACGAGGGTGTCCGCGAGTACAAAATGTTTCTAAATCGCGTCGGTGATCGCCGACGCGACGAGAGGCGATTCTTTAACGAAAGTAAATGCACCGATTAGCGAAATAACTTGGCACACTTTGATAGACAGCAATCTTTAGACTTTCCGTTTCTTCTGATCTTCGCGATCGCCTCTCGACGATGCGTAGGCAAAAGCGTCGAACGCCGCTCAAATGCCAGAGAAACTATTTATTTACTTTTGACTGTCAGTCAAGCCGGTGCGTACAAACCCGTAGTATTTCGCGAACACGGAATCGAGAGCGTAATTCGACGGACATCGAACAAACCAAACTTGTACAGGTGTCTTTTTATACGTGATTGTCCCCGTAGGGGTTTAAATCGTATTTTTTACGCACTTTTCCGCGATCAGAAGGGATTCGGAACCGAGAGACGCCGTTCAAAAGTTTGACAAGCAAAAAATTAGCGAAATATCTGGATCTCGTAGAACAAAATGGCGGTCGATCGTTCCGGAGTCCACGTAGCCTCGTTAGCAGAAGCTAGTTTCAGCGTCGCGTACGCGAACGCTTTTTCTATCCCTCGAAAGGATATCCTTCATAGATATTTTCTTATTTTTTCACGAACGTTAGCCCTCGTGAAAGCGGTAAGCGTGTAAGATATCGTCGAATAGTAGATCGAGCGTCGCTCGACGAAAGCAGCCTCGGAAATCTTTGTTTAGGCTTGTAAACGTTGCGAGTGATCCCTGAAACTTTTGATACTCCTCTCCGCGATAGGATCGATTAGTCGAATCTGCCCCGAGCATGTTCGAAAAGATTCCAATTTATTCTTCTAGGATCGAAAGCATCGAAACGGGTGCGGTAAAAGCGTTTCGAAAGCACGATCGAACTGCTTTTGCTGTACTTGAAAATATTTTTTCACGCGCACGCGTTTGTTAGACGCGCGATCTAAACGCCTTCTTCTTCGATATAGTAGAACGCGGAATTACGTGTCTCGGTTTCGTGCTTGCTTATCGTAAGAAAGTTAATCGTAAAGAGAACGACGATAGAAAAATAGTATCATCGCTACGTTCTCGTCGCATCGTCATCGTCATCGCCAATCATCGTCATCTGAAGAGTCCTAACAGGTCACTCAATAAGTCTCCGGTCTACACACCTTCCAGTATGATACATTGAACTCTCCACTAACTTTTCAATTCCCTTTATATAAAACGATTTATCTTTGCTTAATATTTTTTTTTTAATGAAGGCAGCAGAAAAACCGAATAAGAAAAAGAAAACTGCAAAGAAATACAAACGACTTATTATAGAAAGTGATACTTCTACATCATCTGAGGAACTTTAAATTCAAATTTCAATTATCGTTATATTTTGTTATTTTATTGTGGAAATGAATTTTGTTAGTTAAATGAATAATTTCTGTTTACATTTATAAAAGTGTCAGATATTGGAGTATCTAGATGTCAGATATTGGATATACTACATTTTGGCCATGTCAGTTATTGGTGTAATTACCATAACCTTGTTTATTTAATTTTCTTAACATTAACAAAATTTAAATAGCTTTACGTCAATTTAAAGATAAAGGATCAATCAATTTTGATAAAATATTAGCGACTGTTTTTATTGATTTTAAATATTTTTTTATTTAAATTGTTTGAATTCTTTCTCTTAAACTGTCAGCTATTGGGCAACTTACCTTAGTGTCCGAAGGATAGTTTTATCGGAAAATAATGTGGATCTGTCACTAGCGTTGTCAGATCGGGGACTTATCGAGTGACGTGTTAGAAGCGGAGAAAATATCAACAGCGATAGTAGCAACGAACAAAGTTTCGGAAAAAAGAAGTTGGATCATATCGATGCTGCGTCTCGCAGAAATATTTTTTTACCTTTTATCGTCAGCGTGTTTGCTGTTCTGTTCGTTTTAGGTCCGGCTAGGAGCGAATCGCGCGTACTTTTACGGTCAGGATGGAAACCGATGAGAATCTCGGAGATTGCGGGAAAACCACGACGAAAAGGGTGAATCGAGAGTGCGTGTTGTTATATGAGTGTGTCCCGTTGTCACGAATACTCCGAAGGTTGTAAATAATTGCCGAACGAAATTTCCGGCTAACGCGAGAGACAAAGAACGAGGATATACGATGGAAGGAAGCGACGAAAGGCGCGAAAAATTCAACGGATACGTACGAATAATTGTATAAAGACTGATTAGACTAACCTTGGTATTTATTCTAATTCGCAGTTAAACGCTATCGCTTTGCGCGCTCTCGAATGCTCACGGAGCCCGATACCAAAGGTATTCATTCCCGCGAACAGCTTCCATTTTTCTCTTGTTCTTTGACTCGAACATCCGTCGCGCCGCGTCGCGTCGCTCTTTCATTCGTTTCTCCCGTTCCACCGATATCGAACGTTTCCCTTTCGGTGGAACGTGGTCCTTTTCTTCACCGTTAATAAACGCGAACCAATGAAACGGAGCAAACGGAGCAAAGAGAAAAAGAAAAATGGTATGCGCGATCATAACAGCGACATTATTATCGTCGCAACGTATCAATATTATTCGACGCAACGTATAAGCAAGTAAACTAGATGTAAACTTTGTATATTCATTTACCAAGAGAATAAAGATAAATTATTCGAAAGGAGTGAATCTTCTCGATGCTAACGTTTCTTTTATTGTTTCAACTGTTCCAATACATCGGAATATATTTATGTACAACTACTTTTGCGCATTCTATAATCTCTGTTTAGCTTCGTCGAGCTAAATAACGCGAGCAATATAACCGCTTCTCGGATTTGCGGTCCGACGAGATCTTTGAAAATGATTAAACGGCAATTTTGTTCCAACTTAACTTTTGATTTACATCGCTACTTCGTCGACCGCTTATTTACTTACTTGTGTTAATATTAATATTTATATTTATTTATCTTCTTAGGACATTGGTAAAACAATTATTTACATAACGTTGTAATAATATACTATGATTAGACGTATTGACGCGTTAGGACTGTCTTGGAAGTGTTTCTAACAACGAGAGAAACAACGTGAACGGAGGGAGGCTCGTTCGCGATTCCGCAGGAATTAATCTTGTCCGAGATCACCTCGCAATGGTCAATGGTTCGTTGTAAAAGCGTTCTCCGTCATTTTGTTCATCGTTGACGAGTCGTTGGATCGTTTAATCTAATTCTACTTTTACAAGTACGGATCTCGATCGCTACTGATGTGGTATAAAATGCTAGGCGATTCTACGCTTTCCGATCAGGATCGCTACTCGATCGAACAAGGAGTGAAAATTCGCCGTCGGTTTAATTCCTGTAGAACGCGATAAACGGTGAAACGCGCGAAGCGCTCGAACATCGTGCGAGGTCTAACTATCGTTAAAAAAGGGGCAAGAAATAATATCAACGAAACGTGTCTAGTCAAACGCGCAACGAACACCTAATTATTGACCCAAAGAACACTGGCAGATATTGCGCGGGAAGAACGACGCGAAGACCAACTAAACGTATACTTACATCTAACGCTTACGACGTACACGAATAATACGCAGGCGTATACGCGCGTACACGATATAAAATCTACGGTTACACGGTCAACGATTAAACCTGACCGATATCGAATGAACGAACGTTCGGGAATTGGCGGACGATCAGCAGGTCCGAAGGACGGGTATACGAATTTCGACACAACGAAACGCAGGGGACGTTTGATCGTATCGCGTATTGACTTTGATTCGTACGAGCTACGCGTATTAAGGGCACCCAACAATTGATCGCAGTTAAACCAGGGGAACAAAAGTTTCCCGATCGAAACTTTCGAGCCCTGCGTTGATATTTATCGCGGTCTATCTAGCTAACGTGTATATATATTTGTATATAGATATATTCTACTAATTGATCGTGACAACTTTTAATAGCCTTTTCGTCGATTATCGTGCACCAATTTCCGAACGGTTATGAGATCCAGTACGCGAATCTAGTGAGTCAACGAAATCGTCGATCGACGACCGCGTTACTGGAATCTTTCGATCGAAATCGGTCCTAGCACCTATTCCGAAGCTACAGTAGCGAACAAACGCGTTCGACGATCATAAAAATTTAAGCTTCTTATATTATCCTACTTGTACATATACGTAACGTGTATACGTACATCGATAGGAGCGCACATAATACTTTACGCTAAAACGTCTGCGCGACCCTTGCGATCCTCGACGGATCCGACCCAGCCGTTCGTTCGTTCGAACTTGATGGACAGAAATATGTCGTTGAAGCATTGGATTGACTAGAGTAGGTAGCATGGATCGATCGACGGACTTCGGAAACGACCCGTCGATCTCAAGGATCGCGCAGCGTAACACCTTGTAGATACTTTCATCGAATAAGGCTGCGTTAATTATTGTCTCTTTTTGTCATCGCTCGTGCTCGTTGGAGATCTCGCGCATTCCTTTCGGGCTTCTTCCGTTTCGCGAACCGATCTACCGCGCTTCCGCGCGTTTCTTCGCGATCCCTCGAGCTGCCCTTGCTCCTTGGTCCGTTCGATCACCGCACCGGGGACGCGTGTCCTTGTCGATGCGAGTACGATCGTTCGTTCGATGACCAACCAACGATCTTCGTTCACGTTCACGACGGTAGTTGCTTCGGTTAATAAAGAAAGGTCAGACGGAACAAACGGAAATACTGGTCAGACGGAAGGATCTAATTTTCTTCCAAACACTTTGTACCGTAGAAGAATAAATTTCGAACCTCGTGGTCTGCCATTGAATATCTTTCGATGACGATCGATAAGGCGCTTTACGGGATTTCAGACTTACAATCAGAGATCTTCTAGATTAGGAAAACGAGGACAAGGAAGCGAACGAACGAACGAACACGCGGACGGACAGATTGTACAAAAAGAATCGCCGTTGATCGAAAAACGTTGGAAAGGTTGTGCGTCCCTCGTACACTACTCAATCTATTCCTAAACGTGTCTATTCGCTACACGATAAGAGCAGAATGCTAGTCAACGCGTGTTCGTGCATAGAATTCCCTAAATCGCCAAAGAAACTATCGACGAAACCCGAACGAGTTGATAATTGGAAAAGTCCCCGATACGACACGACACAGAGAACAACGGGAAGAGTCGAACGAGCAAAAAGTATAAAAAAGTATAAAACGATGAAAGGAAGAAGAAAGTTTCTATACGCGCGTATAATATATATATGTATATGTATGTATATGTATGTGTATATATATATATATCTCGTTTAAACTAGATTTAGGCGAACACAGCTACCCGTAACGTTTACGGCTACGGCTACGATCTAGGTTAATCGCGTTGGTCAACGAGAGTCGCGTCGATCGCGTGTTCGACGAGATCGAACCGCGCGATCGAGAAACCGATCCTCTCTGCATCCACGCTACATCGCCTAACGAACTTTCAACGTTCGATCGCTTCTCTTAATACTGTTAAATGTATTGTCCGTTTAAGCGATTCCAAAATTCCCGCGGCTTTACTTTCGGAAGAAGACGTTCGATCGCGCGGACGCAACGATCGCCGCGAGTAGCTCGTTCCGAGGGATTCAAGTTCGAGCGAATCGCGCGCTTCTTCGCCGCGAACGGCAGAACGACGACGTCGACGCGTACACCAAGAAAGAGAACGTGCTTCGAAGACGCGCTTCAATTCCAAGGCAAAGCGAAGTAACCCTACCGCTTTCTTTCTCGCTTTAGCCGTTGCTTCTCGTTCTGTGTTTCTCCTCGGTACCGACTCGAGCAACGGCAGGATTTCAAAGATAGAGAAAAGAGAAGAAGGACCGAGAGAGCAGAGCCGAGGAAAGAGAGAGAAAAGGATTGGAAGAAAAACGCGACGCAATGTCGCGCCCGTTTAAAACGCGCTCGGGCACACCGGAGGATTCATTTGGCCGAAGACGTTTAGCTCGTACAGCGAGGCAAACACGATAAACACCAGGTACCAGAGCATCAGTACCACTCCGTATCGTCGGTCCAACTTCCAGCCGTTCAAGTGAGTCGCCAGCACCAGGAACACCACCGTCGATAGCAGAGACACCGTGGAATACGTCAAACCTACAAATGTGACAAAAATTAGATATTCAAATACACTTCAATTTTATTTTATTCAGATGCATTTCTTCATTCATGTGGTTTTGATAATTAAACAAAGCTTCATCTTCCTATTATATAAACTATCAAACATACATACTTATAATGCATCTATCTATGCATCTATCGAATGTTATATCAAACCACTTAAACCACTTGAACAAAATATTGCATGAAACTAACACACCCAACAACTCACCCCGACTGGTGACGTTGACATGCGAGCCCGGCTGAATCATAGCCGTCTGTATGAACCAAGGAAGTCCAAGACAAACCAGAATATCGAACACGTTGCTCCCAACAGCGTTGCTCACCGCCATATCCCCGAGTCCTTCCTTAATCACTGCTAACGAGGACAGAGCATCAGGTACACTAACACCAGCCGCGACGAACGTGAGACCCATCACCGTGTCCGGTATACCGAGGGTGCTGCCTGCGAATCGAATCGAACCGAGCCGAAACGGAGCGCAAAGAGATGAAAGAAAACGAAAAACGTGTGAAGAAACAATCGCTGATCGTTCAGATCTGCGGTCAGGCGTGTAGCTTACCTATAATCGTGATCATCCATACCATGATGTAACTGTAGAAACTGATCCAAACCATGGATACGCAGAAAGTGAAGGGATACCAGTTTCGGAACTTCTCTTGCCGGCAGTCGGGCATGGTGGCCCGACACAAGAAGTGGATCGGGTAAACCAAGCCCCAGGTGAACAGAGTCCATTGTGTGGCGTCGACGGGCCTCTCTAGGGGCGATGCCTCGTTAGGGTCGGGCTCCTTCGCTTTGTAGTATTCCGGTTGCTTCGGGGGTGGCGGTTGTTCACCCGTTTCTGAAGTGGGTCCCGTTGGTCCTGTTCCTCCTACAAAAAAATAATTCGTGTACAATCATTTCTAGAATGATTCATGTACAATCATTTCTAAAGTGGTTCATATACAATCATTCCTACAATGATTCACATAGATATTCCTAGCTTCTTCCGATCTGATTACCTTCTGGTAACTTGTCAAACTGATCCGTAACCGGCGAGCTGGGCCCCGTGTAAGACAGCCGATCCTCCTGCAACGACCTGTAGCTCACAAGCGCGCTTTCTTCCGCAGGTTCATCATCCTTTGGCAGGAACGGTATGTCGTAAGACTTGGCCCAACGTTCCAGTCTCGCGTTGAAAGACAGCGCAACGCAGTACACGGCGTACATGATCAACATAAACAGAGACTCCGCCCTACGAGTGCACATTATATTATAGCTGCAATTACTGAGAGGTGGATGCTCGGGTCTTACCAAGATATCGATTCGTTGTAAATTGTACCGAGCATCACAAGGATGGAGACGGCGTAGAAGAAACAGTCTCGACAGAGGGGCCACCAGTTCAGCTTGGATACAGTTGTGGTACACAGTCCGCAGACGGAGATTACGAACATTATGTTGAACACTGCGCTACCGATGACTCCGCTCACCTGTAATCGTATATGAATATGTTTATTATTGTGGACGTTGACTATTATGGTCATTAGCCTGACATATGATTATTATTAATATTATAAATGAATATTATAAATGAATATTGTGAATGAATATTATAAATGAATATTATAAATGAATATTATAAATGAATATTATAGATGAATATTATAGATGAACATTATAAATGAACATTATAGATGAATATTATAAATGAATATTATAAATGAATATTATAGATGAATATTATAAATGAATAGTATAAACGAATATTACAAATGAATATTACAAATGAATATTATAAATGAATAGTATAAATGAATAGTATAAATGAATAGTATAAATGAATATTATAAATGAATATTCTAAATGAACATTGTAAATGAATATTGTAAACGAATATTACAAACGAATATTATAAACGAATATTATAAACGAATATTATAAATGAATATTATAAATGAATATTATAAATGAATATTATTAAGATGAATGAATCCTTATGAGCTCCCTAGAATATCCCAATTTCGCTTACTCCAATATCGTCCTTGGCGAAAAACACTCCTATAACCACAGTCGCCAATTCAGGCGCCGAAGAGCCGGCCGCCATGAAGGTCGCGCCGGCGACATCCGGAGACAGTCGTAGCTCTATAAAAGAAAATTCGTATATCTCACAAATTTAATACAAAGTATTTACGAAAACTGTTGGCCCTCAAGCAAAATCGATCGACAAGTTTGCTTACCCTCGCAGATTCTGTCTAAGCTGGAAACAAAGTAATCGTCGCAGACAATCGCTAGGCCGAGGAACGTGTAAATAGCGACGAGGATGTGTATGATCAGTCCGCCGTGTTTCCTAGCGTTTGGCCCCATCAGCGGTCGTGGAAACTGTTCGATAGCCGGCGGAGAGCAGTTTTCTCGTCGTGGTCTCCAAGTTGCGCGTTCGTATCTCATCGTGGTTGTCGTCGGAACCTAGAATCTCGAATAACGAATATCTCTTGTAGGCGCTACGGTCCAGTTTACCTCGTCTTCGTAAAAGAAAGTGTATCGTGTCGTCCTCACCGTGGTCGTTCGCACAACGTTGTTAATCGGCAGATGTGTTCCGGTATCTTTGCGTCTCTCATCTCGAGATTGTCCGCGTACTTCGGATTTTTTTGGGAGCACTGTGGTGGTTACTGGCGGTGGCGGTGTCGTTTTCTCGGTCGTGGTGGACTCCGTGGAGTATTTTATCGTTAGGTTTTCCTCGGCCTCCGTGGTATAGGTGGACAATTCTGAGTTGGTCACGTTCTCCGAGGTGACGTACTGGACCAACACGTACACGAGGAACAGACCCAAACGCAACGGCCATCGCTTGCGTCGCGAATCGCGCAATCGGTACCTCATCGTTCCCGACTGAAACAGTATTTACCAGCTATGATCATTTTTTCTTAATCTCCGCGTGGTCCAATGCTACGTTACGTAAGTTGCGTCGTTTGCGTTAGCAGCGTCTCAATGCCAGATGGCTTTACGTAGGATCAAATATGGGGGAAGGATTAAAATATTTTCGGACCCGGTATCGATCATAATAAACGGCGTACACCAAACGTTGCGATTCAGGAAAATGGAAAACTCAGACGACTTGATAGTATAATTACGTGTTTAAAACCACGTGTTCAAACGATTCACGCGTCTGAACCCTATGTAAACTCGAATTTGAGCCACCGATACAATAAAAGAGTTTGACAGAGCAGAAGAATCTGTGGCGAGCAAACTTAAGAGTTTGCTCTTAAGGGAAGGCTGAGACGAAAAGGCGCTCGATAAAATTCGATCGCATTAGAGGAAGTGTCGATGCAGCTTATCGGAACTAATCGTAACGTTTCGCGATAAAACACGCGAGCAGAAAAGGGAGCTCGTCACGCAATTGAATGATTAGACACGGTTCGATACCGAGCACGAAATAAATAAAATGACACGTCGTAAAGCGCGTGCAAAACAAAGTGGCAGTGAAAGTGACCCAATTCGAGGTTTGGAGCGATCGTTAAACGCGAAAGCACGTACGTGTAACACACGGCTTACCCCTTTCTCGACGTTGCACATCGTTCGGCAGTGGGTCGTCGACGACACCGGTCGCCGAAACGCGAGCACGAGCAAAATCAGGCGACTCGAGTCCGCTGCGACCACTCGAGGTCGTCTTTGCAAGCGAACGCGTGCGTACGAAGCGTTCCGGAGCGACGGAAGACGACGGGTCACCGCCGATCTCGCGTCACTCTCCTCACCGACTCGATCTACGTTATTTGTACTGGGGATGTCGTAGCACACTGTCGCCGCGTCCTACTCGAATTATCGATTTGCATAAAAGCTGTGGGTTACGGGTGCGTTCGGCGTGTTCGCGCCGCGTAGGCGTAGGCGGCGCCGTTTCTCGCTGGTGGCGTCCTCGTTTTCTCGGTTAGGTAGGCGTCCTGCTTACCGAACCACCCTCAACCCCTGTCTAGCTTCCAAATATCACACACCTCTTCTTAACCCGCTTTTTTCCCTTGCGAATTTTTCACCAAACAGCTTTAACGATCGCTGGCCCCGTTCGTTTCTTCGATCGACCGATACCCTTTATCGTTTACGCGTACCACCCTCGAACTGCCTCGGTCTCACCCTTCTATTGCGCACCTACGCGCACACGCACGCGTACGTTTATTCGTTGCACCTTCTTTTCTTTCGTCACACCGAATGTCACCGACTGAATACGCGTGCGCCGCTACAGGAACGATTTGTATCCAACGATTCAAAGTTCCGAGATTCCCGGAGATGTGTGCACAGGGTAAACGTAATTAACATGGAAACTGTACGCGTCAGCACAGAAATTTATATCGATCATGGCCTTTCTGAGACTCCCATCATTTCTTACTGTTTAGTTTCTTACTTTGGAACTTCTGATATTTTGGAATTCAGAAAATTTGTATAAAGTGTCAACTTGGTATTCACGAAAACGTATGCGATTAACAGCGACGTCATTACTTCTGTTATTGTTTATGTATTTGATCGACAGAGATATTGATCGAACACGTCCCGAGTACCGATGGCAACTTTCGATCGATGAAACCTCATTAATAACGTTTACAGTTTACATCGATATTACCATTCCCGAAAAAAACGAAATATTTGATGAATCTAGTATTAGACGTATAAAAGTATTAATACGTCAGTATCTAAGTATATCATTCTTTGCCTCGAATTCTAAATTCTCCATTATCTATCGTGTCCTACCATATCGGTCGAAAAATGGTTTCCAAATGAACCAAAGGATTCTGACAAGGATGGTTAAACGTGTTGATAGAAATTTTATTTAAAGCTAGAAGAAAACTGCAGAAACAAATACCTCAAGTACCTTCAAACCTCTACTTGTATAGGAGATACGAAGACTTCTCCAGCATTGAAAGTTTAATCGAACAGTGTTGTCTAAGTAGAGGCGATGAAGTAACGAAAAGTTTCATTAGTGCGCGAATTAGAACGTTTTTCATGGAACGTTGAACAGCTTCGTTTCAATTTTATTACGCTTCACGAACAGCACACATTCGAATAAAGTTAACATAAGTATTTATAAACATGTTCCATGACACGTTCAGTTCGTCGCTTATGGAACATGTATCCCGAGCGCGGTTACTTATTAACTATGATGTTGGTGGAACTTAACGGAATAACCACCGCTGTTTGGATCCTTTTGTAGTTCGAAATTGTTTGTAGAAAGTCCGAACGGTTTCAACACCATGTTTCCCAGGTCCTTTAACTTTCCGAGCATTTCGGCTTTTAGTTTTTCGTTCCTTTCTTGGATCAGTGGAGGTAACCTCTAAAAATGTAAAATTTGTGTGAGTTAATACTCTATAAGTTGATCAAAGCAGAAAAAATATTTTGTTATAGTTACTCGAACAGCATAGTTTGCTTCTGTATGTGCTGGATCGAACGTTAGAACCTTCTTATAATCCTCCAGAGCTTCGTCAAGCTTTTCTGTCTCTTCGTACAATTGGGCTCTCCTGACGTAGGCTTTGACATAATCGGGATTCAATTCAATGGCCTTTGTGCAATCAGATATGGCAGGTTCCTTTTCCTGTTTAAATTGCAACAATTAAAATCAATACAAATCCATTATCATGAATCATTAATCATATCTAAATGTTTTGAATCAATAGATTATATATGAATCAATAGATTCATATAAACTAATCTTTACCAAGAGTTTTGACTTCGCTGCAGCTCTATTAGCATACAAAATGGATCTTTCTTTGTTGTAGGCCAGTGGACAGGTCTGCAGCCCTTGTGTGTACATAGATACCGCCTCTGTATAGTCTCCCTTTTTAAAAAAATCATTTCCCTGGTTTTTTAGTTTGTCGGCTTCCTCCTTCAGAGTCTAAAAACAATACAAACCTTAGTCTTACAATTACACACATACAATTATATACACCTATAATCTCACAATGAAATTTTTAACTGGATCAACAACAATAGAATGTTTGATAAATACCAACCTCTTTCTCGCTTTCAGAAAGAGTAAGTTCCCTATCTTTCAACGACTCCTCATCCACGAAATCTTTCGGAACGTTCGTATCTTGTTCAGTTTCATCGTCACCACTCTCTGTAACGACTTTGCCATCACTGTCTTTTGAGTCACCACTATCCAACGTTGATTCAGCACCTTCGTTCGACGCGGACTTTTCGTCTACCTTGATACAAGAACTTTCGAGATCTTTTGTAAGCTCCTCGATGATCTCTTCGTTCGTTTTTAAACTGTCTTTACCGTCCATCGCGTCTTTTTATCTCGATGACTCGGCGCTTCGTACAAACAAATACCTCGTACTACGAATCCTTAATTAAGGTTATATTTGCTATGCCATTGTTCTGCACAACATCATCGCACTCATACGCAACGAGCAGACGACTGAAATTATCCGTCAACCTTACGTCAACGACGCTGCTCGACGCGATTGTGTAGACATCTCGTTTACGTTTCTTCGAGATTCGTTCGATTCTCGTTAGATTGCGCGCCATTCCAGTATCGATAAGTATACATATAGAGGCGATACCGACGAAAAATTTGACAAGTACAAAACGATACGATCAATTTCAATGATTTATTCCATAACCAACTGCGGTCGAAGTGAAATTTCGTACGTCAAAGATAATGATGAAGATGAGCGATCCTGGAAATTTAACTTTGATAAATTTGATCGGAGGATTCACTTCATTATAAACTCAATCAATGTCTTATAGACAAGAATATACTGCGTAGTTGGTACTTGAGATTACATATGTCACGTGACCACTGAGAGAGGATGACAGTTAAAACTTTTTGTTTAATTATTTTAGTAGTGTTTACTAAAAAGTAAACAGGTAATAAAAGGTAACAGTTTAACAAAAAGTAATAATTTTTAATAAAAGTTTGTGAACTTCCAATAAATATTTGACTTAATGTCAGTTTCAGTTTGCGAACTTTCAATAAATATTTGAGTTAATATATCAGCTTTATTGAGCTCGTTCATTAAATGACCGCCATTAATTCATCCTCCCGTAGGTCCACTTATCGGATAACCCGCATACTCGTACCTTTATCAAACCTAATCCCGCCAAAATACTTCCGTTACCTTCGATACAGTCAAAAATGTTCCTACCATAAAAATAATACAATCAAGGTAAGTTCCAAAGTAATATTCAATTTCGTTAATAGACTTCCGTTAAATATAACTCGAGCATAATCTTATTCGATCACGTTTTGCTATGGTCTGGCGTAAATTATTCACGGAGGAGGGAAAGTTATCGTTCGTATGCGTATGAAATAGCAAAGCAGGACCAGACTGTATTATCAGGATAAACTTACAAGGATCGTACGTGTTCTAGTCTCATCAAGCACGCCTGTTTACTTGTGCTGCGTAAGGAAAAGCAAACTGCAACGTTTATCGAGTTGGGGCTTTTCTTGCTCTGCAATTCTCACAAAGGAACTTTCGGATTCAATGACAGGTAAGGAGACATGATTTGTAGGAAAAAAAATTTCACGCGTCTTTGATTCTAGCGATTTCCGGCGGGGAGTCGAATTGTTTGCAACGTGAAATGAAGATCGCGACAAAGGCGCAAACAGGCTGGTTGATAGCTGCTCCGCTGGAGAATCGATGGGTTTACTTCCGTTTCGATGACGATAAGGTGATAAGCTACTATAGGAAATACGGATCCATCAGAATTAGAAACAACCCACGGATTTCCGAGTGTAATCAGTCGATGCTGTAATTTCGGAACCGTGAAGCGTGAAGCGTCACTACGCGCTGCGGTTCAAGGTCGCGACCCTGATTTCGGACACTCCATGTTTTTCTACCACTCGCATAAATCTCTGAGAACTCGCGTGTCTCACGCTGCAGTGTAACACTACACGGATATCACGCGAGCTTCTTTCCCCGTTTCTTTTACGCAACGGTAAATACAATCGGATTTGATATATACGCTCCAAACGATGGAAAATCGAAATTATGCTGCGGGAGAATCGTGGAAAGCGCAAACGGTGGTCACAAGGGTGTATTTTTCTTGTTGGAGGTCGGTAACGGCGCACGACCACGGTAAATCGACCGTGTAACGAACGATAGTTTCTTCTCTTATGAACCGTCACATAGTGAACCTCAAGCTCCGCAAACGTATGTCGTACATTGTATACCATTTACTTCCCCTTCGCAAGTTTTCTTTTCTTTCTTTCTTGATTCAAGGATTATTCGGATAAATCCTTGAAGAAATTCGTGAACATCTCTACACGTGTGGTTAACATGCACACATAATTGTGACGTCAAGGTGACTTCAGGTGAAATTCTACATTGTTATTATAAATTATAAATTGTTATATTTAGAGGTATTAGTAAGTAGAGGCATCTTTTACAGGTATTAGTAAGTAATTAAAATTTTGATTGCTGGCTAAAAACATCTATCTATTAAAGAAATCTTCATGTGTGGTGAACATGCACACAAAATTGTGAAGTCAAGGTATATTACTTCAGGTGGAATTCTACATTGTTATTATAAATTATAAATTGTTATATTTAGATGTATTAATAATTAGAGGCATCTTTTACAGGTATTAGTAAGTAATTAAAATTTTGATTGCTGGCTAAAAACATTTATCTGTTAAAGAAATCTTCATGTATGGTGAATATGCACACATAATTGTGAAGTCAAGGTGACTTCAGGTGAAATTCTACATTGTTATTATAAATTGTAAATTACTATATGAAGATTTGATGCATCTATTAGGGGTATTAGTAAGTAATTAAAATTTTGTTTGCTAGCTAAAAACATTTATCTATCAAAGAAATCTTAAATAAAGGAATCTTAAATAGGAAGTGAGAGAATCTTAGACAAAATTTCCATCATTGTCTAATGTTTTTTGCCAGCCTAAATTGTTCAATTCTCTTTTTAAAAGCTGTTCTATTTTCTAGGGAAAAACTGTGGAGTCATAGAAGAAAGAATACCTAATATTTCTAATCAGGTTTTTCCACGGTTCCAGGAAGGATTGATAAATTTTCCCCGCAGAAGGGGTATTGACAGAGATTTTTAACTAAACGCCGGTTAAACGCTTTTATTTGCAGAGCATTAACGCGACACCTCTGTTCAATTTCGTCGGAAAGCATCTGTTTGCACGATTTCATCCATCCATCGAACAATATTTTCGTTTCACTCACCCTCGTTATCTCTCCTCGATAAAGAACGTAGGACGACCGAACCCCACATTCCGATTAGTTACACGATTACTCGAATTTGATTTCTCCAATTCCATCGATTCCATTTTCGCATGTTCAATGTCAGGCACTTGGATAACATCTCGGAATATGGTAAACCGTCATGAATATTCATTAAAGTTTGATATGGAGTTTGTTAATCGAGCGCATCGGATATACGCAACGCACCGAATAATTCGTTGTTCTTCCAGGGTTAACAAATTTATCGGATCTATGATTTGTACCCAAATTTCTCCGTCGAGAGTCGCAAGAACAGGGGAAGAATAAGTGGGAGGTATGAAAGGAGGGGATGAGAGGTAAGATGTAAAGATGCAAAGGGGGTGTCGACGGTCATCCGGATACAACGTACTCGAAATAGCTGGAAATTCCAGCGAGATACGTTACGACGGAAGGGGTACGGTTTGATTTCTGTTTCCAACGGTGGTGCAAGCTCCGTTCTCTCATTGGTCCCAGTGATCCGTGACGTCACTACGCCGGCCTATGTATAAGGTGAAGCACACGGAGCGTCAGTTCATCGTTGTCCGTCACGTCGACCGGGTCTCATCCTTTGAATCATCCTCTGCTTTCGAACACCACCGAATCGGACACTTTTTTACATCGGACCAAAACGAAAAAAGGTAAGGCATTTTTTCTGATTTGTACAACTTCTTTGCAACGACGAGTAAAAGTTTTATCTTTTTGTTCAACATGTCCCTTTGTCGTTATTCTATTAAAGACTACACTTTTCATCGGCAGAAACCGTCGCATTCGAATCGCTTGGAGCGTTTACTCGAACACAAAGAGCGCGCGTGTCAACTTTTAACATTCTGTCTCTCGGACGACGTTAACGTTTTATGTCTTTCGAAACCGCCCATTCTTTTCGCCGATATAAACGCGTCTTTTCATCGTACATGCGTGTACGGTGTATTTATGTCCGGCTATATTTTCTCGATATCCTACTTCGTGTACGAGGAGACGAGGATAGAAAAAAGTTGCGGTATTTCAAAGATCATAGGTAAATGAGACGAAAATGGAACGGAAAATAGGGAGACGCGTGGACTCCGGAGCAACAGGCTTCCGAAAAGAACGCGCGAGCGCGATCGATCGACAGCCAAATTTATGGATTTTCTTTTTAATCTTCTACACTTCGTTTCTTTTACCAACTCTAAAATTTACAAGATTGTAATTTTTTGTCAAGAAAGGGGAATTAAATTTTTTGATGGAGTGTTTGATAAATGTATTTTTCTTTCACTGCAAGATAACATAAATATACATAATATAGGGAGGTATAATTTATTTGTCTGAATGATAAAATCCGAGAGTAAATATAGACATAGGCAAGGAGTTTTTATTCCGTATTTTCATCACGGTTTTCCGTCGCTAATTTAGCAAACCGTCTCCATGTTTAGCAAACATTAAAAACGAGATCGACGTATTTCTCGAAGGAGTTAATTCTCCGTAGATCTTCCACCCGAAGCTACTCGTTTATCCACAGAAAATAAGACCACACTTTCCATGCAACATTGTTAACAATTTTGCCTGAGGAACACTGCAACCAATTAATTTCGATGCACTTTTCTGTCTACGACGTTGGCTTCAATTCATGTAATCGCTACCACTGTATTTGTTGGTAATTTCAGCCTGTTCAGTGCAACCTTTTGAAATCGATCGTTTGATCCGAAATGGTATTCGACACTGCAGCGAGATCGTTTTACTTTTCGCAAAGGGATACGAATTAACGTTTTGAATTTTAGCAATCGATATTTGAGTTTCAGTTTGGGATTAATTTGACTGGAATTCTGTTTTGTTTGGATTTGTACAGAGAAGTCCAATAGCCAAGACCAATAGTCCGATAGTTCAATAGTTTGCTACCGAATTGACATTTCAATATGTTTCTGTTTTGAGACACTCTTGATTGCAGTTCACTGCAATTTCATTTTTGGGAGTAATTATAATTGTGGAGGATGTTGAACGTTTTAACATTCTTCTGCCTGCAGCAATAATTAGCTGACGGCCAGAAATTGCGGGTTAAGCGAACTTGTGACACAACCTTCATTTGAAACATAACCATACATTTATTATAATTTATTGTTTATTATAATTTTAGCAAAGAGTGGAGGATAAATTCATAGCTATTATATTACGTATTTAATTGATTGATTTTCTGTACTAATAATTTTAGCGATATTGCTTTCTCAACCCCTTCCATGATTGTCAAGATGCGTCGGAACCAATCACAGCCACAATATTACAAAGCAATATTAAACCAATATTACTGAAGAAAGTTACAGATCCCAGTATAAAGAAAGTTAAAGTATCTAGTATCACTATTTGACACGAACAAATCCCATCGAAATTAATCAGGAGTCCGTCAGAATAGAACAAGGCATTAATACGGGTACCTGAAACTCTACGAGAATCGTACAGCCGTATTACGACGTGAATGGTAGGTGTACTAACGATGAAAAAGCTGCGATCGAACGTCCACGTTGTGTGGATACGCGACATCCACCTTCTATTAGCATCTAGCGACAGTTTGTTACGGTATTACGTAGCGACACGCAAGTTTCATGCATTTTGCCTGATTAATGTATCTGATTGAAGTCCGCATTGCACTTATAAGCCACGGATTTTCTTTCTGTGATCTTCAGCTTTTAAAACCGTTCTCTTTGAGGAGTTCTTTGAGAAATCTCACTTGTGAGGCACTTGTAGCTCAAATGTGAGAAACCTTACTCAAATTTTGGATACTCTTTAAAATTCTTCACTTCAATACTCTTTTTAACTTTGAAAGTTAAGTCTAACTATGAGTTGCATTATCAAGGATCCTTGCATATAAAATAATTGGAATATTTTAATTTTCTTTGTTCGTTTTAATGTTACAGAATTGAATAGTTAGTCTTGATGGACGTATTTGAAATAAATAACACGAGAAGGAGTTAAGTATCTGCATCCAGTATATATCTGCACTGATACCTGTACTGATTCAAGTATCTATCGATTAGAAGAAAATGTTTCTCTTCAAACCAGAAGACGCTCACAGAAGTTTTGCAGAAGGCGTATACTCGATTATTACTCTTTTATCGCTCTGTTTCCTATGCCCGATGTTTCGTTTACGATCCGTATCCTCGTAAGACAGCGGCGACGGTTTAAAACCGTTCGTATTGTTGTTAATCACGACCCGGAAAGATGGGGCAGACATTTTTCTCGTTTACGAACCTCTCCTCGTTTGTGATTAAAAACGATTTGCCTGCGCATATCTGTACCGAAAGAAAATACTACATCTTCATCTTCTAAATCCCTCGGATATTCCCTTTCTTCCTTTGCATTTCTTTCACTTAGACTATCGCTTGAAATTGGAAATGCTCGTTTAAGGTTACCGCCCACTTAACAGCGCTGTACCGCAGGATCATCTTTCACGTAATTCAGAACTGTTATGCTACCTATACAAGCATCATGTATTATTTTATTATTTATATATGAACTGATTCAGATATTACTGTGTTACAGTATTGCAGTTGTCAGTATTGTACGTTGTTTCAAAGTGGTGCTCGTTTAATCTTAAGGTAGTCGACAACTTATAGTTGCTGCACTAAAATAATTCATTGTATAATGTATTAGAATTATTTTATTATTTGTACACATGAAGTGATTTCATTCAGCTGCTGTTAAAATGGTTTTAAAAGTGTTACTTCAAAGTGGAGGTGTTCGTTTAGCCTTAAGGTTACCGCCCACTTAACAGCATAGAACTAGGGAGGATCAACTTCAGACTCTTTCATGTAATACAATGACAACTATTATCATAGTTGCACTAGTATAATGTCTTTTATAAAATATTAGTATTATTTTATTATTTGTGCACATCAAGTGATTTCATTCAACTGCTGTTACAATGGTCTTCATATTGTAGCTTGAAGTTGGAGGTACTTATTTAGTCTTAAGGTTACTGTCTACTTATATTAGCTGCACTAAAATAATTCATTGTATAATGTATTACAATTATTTTATTATTTGTACACATGAAGTGATTTGACTCAGCTGCTGCTAAAATGATCTTCACATTGTATCTCGAAAATGAAAATGCTTATTTAGCCTTAGGGTTACTGTCGACTTATACTACCTGCATTAACATAATTCATTATATAATGTATTATAATTATTTTACTATATCTATACACAAAGTGATTTAATTCAGCTGCTGTTAAAATGGTCTTCAGATAGTAGCCTGAAAATGAAAATGTTCGTTTAGCCTGAAGGTTACCGCCCACTTAATAACGCAGAACTACAGTGTTCAACATCAGATTCTTCCATGTAATTCAGAAATAGCTGCAACTAGGATAATATCATTACATTATCCTGTGTACATAATTATTTGCATGCACGAATCGATTCGACTCGGTAAAAGTGTCCTCATGTCGCCCATTTCGCACCTAAACATTTTAATGACACGTATTTTACAAATCACGGTATTACATGTAGATTTAACGCTGTCGTTAAGCGTCGTCAACGAATGTAACGCTTAGATTGCGTTTCAACTTCCGAGCATTACTTTTTGAACGAGATCGTTAGAGTTTTATCCAGTTCGCAACTCGAAAGTATGGAAAACGTTGATAAATACGTGAACAGGTAACAGTAAAATACGGAATAAAGTCCCGGAGAAAATGACCAGTTTAACGAACAAAGCCAGTAGGAGCTAATCACCGTGCAACCAAACCGAATCTAAAGATCAAGATTTAATTAAAACTTTTCGCTCGGTGCACAATGGCCGAACTTGTAAAATATTGATCGCAACGTTGATTAATTATTACACTGTTCGTTTTATACATTTATTAGTTAATTTTCGTAGGTGCTTTCGTAACGCACACATAAAATGCGCCTTTGAAGCTGCGTCTGACCACTCGTCGACTCGAACTACTGTAAAATGTGTGTACGATAAGACAACTTTGTGACAAGCTTGTCGCGCTTCTCCACACGTGAATTGAAATGAGCGATCTGTTGCGAAAAGCATCGTTACAGGAGACTTCAACGCGGTAAACGATACGACGTCTTAATAATTCAAATACTGAATTGTCAAAAATTACTGAATTACCTTTTCACAAAATTTATGAAACTAAAATATTCATGAAACTAAACAATGAAACTAAAGTGCAATGAAAATAGACTGATTCTCTAAAGAGTCAAACTTTCAAGGTAGAATCCTTCAAAGGTATTGATGTTAACAGATGTGAGCCTTGAAACAGTTTACTTAAAGAGTTTGCTGAATTCTTTCAGGACAACCATTTCTCCATCATTCATTGCTACTATTGTCTGTTTCACTATGTTTACATCATGTGTACAATATTATAGATTCAGTTAAAAAATATTCACTTCAAATTACTGTATTAAACTGACTGATGAATGTGAGTCTACAAAAGCTTGAATAAAAGATGACATCTTGCACATCGACTCTATGGTTTATTACAACGTCATAATAATTCAAGATCACACTTTGACAATTACAAACCGAATAATATCACGTTTTTACAATGAATAGCTGATAAAAAGAATGATAATTCTTCAATGCAAAAGGTTGAAGATCTTCAATGCATTCAAGTGAAAGATGAAGTAGCTGATGTTTCAAGCAACGTCAAAATAATTCAAGCTCACATATTGACAATAACTAAACACAACCTCCTTACGTTTTTACAGTAAACAGATTTGCAATGAATAGCTGATCAAAAGAATGATAATTCTTCAATGCAGAAAGTTGAAGATCTTCAATGCAGTCAAGTGAAAAATGTAGCTGATGTTTCAAGCAACGTCAAAATAATTCAAGCTCACGCATTAACAATTACAAACCGAATAATCTTGTCACGTTTTTACAATGAATAGCTGATAAAGAATGATAACTCTTCAATGCAGACAGTTGAAGATCTTCAATGCAGTCAAGTGAAAGATGAAGTAGCTGATGTTCCAAGCAACGTCAAAATAATTCAAGCTCACACATCATCAATAACTAAACACAACTTCCTCACGTTTTTGCAATAAACAGATTTACAATGAATATCTAATAAAAAGAATGATAATTCTTCAATGCAGAAAGTTGAAGATCTTCAATGCAGTCAAGTGAAAGATAAAGTAGCTGACATTCAAGCAACGTCAAAATAATTCAAGCTCACACGTTAACAATAACTAAACACAACCTTCTCACATTTTTACAATAAACAGATTTACAATGAATATCTAATAAAAAAAATGATAATTCTTCAATACAGAAAGTTGAAGATCTTCAATGCAGTCAAGTGAAAGATGAAGTAGCTGATGTTTCAAACAATGAAATAATTCAAGCTCACACATTAACAATAACTGAACACAACCTCCTCACGTTTTTACAGTAAACATATTAACAACGAATAACTAATAAAGAGAACGATAATTCCTCAATGTAAATGTTTCAAACAGCAAAATGAAAGATGAAGGACCAGATAAAAAGTTGACAACGGTTCGATAAATCGCGAAGTAACTGTCAGGCCGAAGTACCTAAATGTAATTCCGAGGCTCTTAACTCGTGATCTCGCTAAACGGCGGGTTTTCTCATCGCGGTTTAGCAGGTTGCTAATCCGTCGGTAATTGGATGCTTCTTCGTTATCGCCTGTCCTCGATCGAGGTATCGTTGGGCGATTTATTATGTAGGAAGAAGGAAAAAAGTATTAAACTTTGAGGTGAACTTGTCGATGATTTAAGACCCTTTAATCTGTAACTATCTTTTCAACGAAACCGCTTTCTTTCTTTGCTCGAATTTCATCCGCGAAAGGAAATGTATGCAAGAGCGCCGGCATCTTACCTTTGAAAAATTAATGACGGCGTTAAAATATCCTTTAAAGCGGCTATTGAAGATCGCGGAGCAATTTGCAACTATAATGCTCGGAGAAAATTCTATTACGTTGAGAGCGTAAAATTTTCATTTCAGTTGGATCTATAATTTCGAGAAAAGAAATCTTTTCAGTGAAGAAAAATTCTAGCGTGACACACGCTCGAAGAGAGTTGGCAAATTTATTCTTCTCGCGAACTGTCCGATAGGGGCGCCCCCTTGGCTATTCAACCTCTACATTTGTACACGTCACATTCGCCGCAAGTCACGTCACGGTGCTCGCGAGTTTATCGATAAACGAATCAAAAGTCAAAAGTGAACTTTTTCTGTTCGTATCAGGCCAGAAAAATTCCTCTGAAGGATCGTGTACGTGCGAAGGTGAAGGGTGGTTGCCCGAAACACGCAGAGATTGGCCCGATAGTGCACGCCACCGAAATAAAATTCAGATCTCGATGTTCAATTTACCGACGCGTCGCTTTTCAAACTCTTCAGATTGTTACAAACATTTTTATCGCTCCAACATCCCCATCTGTACCTTTGTTGCGAAATTCACCGTAACTTTGACGTACTATTAATATCGCGTCTAGGACAAACACTTCGACGTCACAGTTTTTCGATAACTTAAGTCACCCGAATATTCAATATTTCAATATCATTGTCCTTTTTGAGATATCGATTCATGATTCGCAATGGCGCTTTGAAATTATAGAATGCGATATCCAAGCCGTTCGCGTCAAACGTTACGATATGTGATACGCGATACGAGGTTCACGATTTACGGCATACCGAAAGCTAGTTAACGAAAACGATAATCATTTGTCCGCTCCGAAACTAATCTTACGGATAACAATCCAATGAAATTGAGATCGTAGCTCATAAAATGTGGTGCGCTGATACTTGGGAGAACACATTGCATTTATTTCGGAGGAGTTTGGTGATTACTATTAAACGTATTTTATGACGTTGTTTTAAATGAGAACTCAGAAGAATTTACTGCTTGATTATTTTGTGATGGTCAAGTGCTGCAGTGTTAAAATGTTTATCTTTGAACGAACTGGTAATCTTATAACAAAGGTTATGGACGATCAACAATTTATTTTGAAGTATCTTGTTGATTATGGTAGTTGTATTATAGATGTACTTTATTATGAAATGATAGAAAATAGAAGAATTTATTTTTTGATCATTTTGTAGTAAAGTATTGAAACGTACAATGAACAAGTACTCTTCATGTACAAGAGGTTATGTATGATTAAAAATCTTGTTCTAAGTACTTTGTTAATTAAGATGATTCTAAATGTGCTTTATTATAACATCATTCTTAACGATAAAAAACAGGAGAATTTACTTTTGTATTATTTTGTGATGTTAAAGTGTTTGCTGCAGTGTTAAAATGTTTATCTTCGAACGAACTGGTAATCTTCTTATAACAAAGGTTATGGACGATCAACAATTTATTTTGAAGTATCTTGTTGATTATGGTAGTTGTATTATAGATGTGCTTTAATAAGAAACGATAGAAAATAGAAGAATTTATTTTTTGATCATTTTGTAGTGAAGTATTGAAACGTACAATGAACAAGTACTTTTCAAAAATTTATTTCTAAGTACTTTGATAATTAAGATGGTTGTAAATGTACTTTATTATGACATCTCTCTAAATGATAAAAAACAGAAGAATTTACTTTTTGATTATTTTAGTATGTTGAACTGTTTCCTTTAGTGTTAACGTCTTTACCTTGAACAAATAGGTAATCTTCATATACCAAAGCTTATGTACGTTCAAAAATTTATTTTGAAGTATTTTATTAATTACGGAGGTTGTATTATAGACATACTTTAATAAGAAACGATAGAAAATAAAAGAATTTATTTTTTGATTGTTTTGTAGTGATGTATTGAAACGCAAAACGAACAAGTCCTCATAAACCAAAGTTCGCGTACGATCAATTTTGAACAAAATTTCATTTCTCACATTTGCAAATGCATTTTTTGAACTTGCCTGTGACAATCACTTCAATTGGTTTGAATATTGTACCACGTTTGTAAATGCAAAAGACACGCGACAATCCTCTATAATGAATAATTAATACCTGGAGTAATTACGAGAAAAGGGAGACGCAGCTCGTCAACGTCTGTGATACATCGACCCAACGTACGTTATATCTTCTGTTAGCCACCGTAATATCGTGGTTTCATCGAACGAATAAATATCAATGAACGATAACCGTAAAACTCCGGCGGTTATACGAAACTTCAATTGCTCTTCCCGATTTATAATCGAGTCGCTTCAAAATTAAACAGTGAAAATATAAGAGCTATAAAATCTCAAATAACAGTGAAAACTTTGTCGTTCTCTTGAAAATCTTTTAGCAAATAAAATCACAAAAAGCTGTCATTTTCTAACTTTTTGAAACGCGTTGAAAGTCACAGTTACATAAATCAAAACCGTGGTACGTGAACAAAAAAAAAAGGTAAGAAGTAGAAACGTGGAAATGCAAAGCGTAAGATTTTTTGAAGGTTCTGCATATCAGTCCTTTTCCACGGAACAGTTATCGACACTTTTATCGAAAACGCTCAAGGAAGGTAAAGTCTTTACCGTGTCAGAAACTGCGTTTATCCAGTTCGTGGTTATTCTTTAAAAGGTCCTAAATTGAGTGCACATATAACTACGTAAAAGCAGTTATCTCCTCGATTGTGTTACGTACACTTCGAAATCCTATCATTTATCGAAATTTCGTCATTCTAAAATACACGTTGGGAGTTCAGAGGTAGACTAAACTCGAAAGTAATTACCCAGGTAATCGGCGGTTCGAGTCGCGAAGAAAACGAGAGGGAAGGTAATGGAGCGGTCGCTTAACACTAGAAGAAACACGATTCGACCAACTGCAACCCTGCTCGACGACTTGGTAATTTACTCTGCAATTCGTCCGTTTATTCGATTAGTTCCGTGACTGTGACTAGTCGAACTCGTGATACTCTGAAATTGTGGTCCTGGACCTTGCTGTGTCGCTCACAATTTTCTCTACATTCTAATCTGCATCTTATGGTAAAAAGCAATTGTTAACTCAAATGTTAAGTCAAGTATTTTGGTGTCACATCTGTTTTAGAATGGACAAACACCATTTTTACTTACAACACAAAATTCTGGGTTCTTTTTCATTTTTTTGAGGACAAGAATACTTCATGTTTTTACACTTTTTGTTTTGTTATTTCAATTCATTCGTATGCACTGTTATTTTTGTTGAAAACACTGTAATTTGTCAGGTGTGATAGTGTATCAGTATTATTAACAAAAGATAAAAGAGGGTCTCAACAGAGATGAAGTTGATCATCTCAAAAATAGTACAATGTAAAATACCATTTACACACTGTTATTTTTGTTAAAAACACTATAATTTCTCAAATGCGTTACTATTATTAAAAAAGACAAAAATACGAATTTCAACAGAAATGAAACGGATCATCTCAAAAATAGTACAATGTAAAATACCATTTACACACTGTTATTTTTATTAAAAAACACTATAATTTCTCAGGTGCGTTACTAAAATTAAAACAGACAAAAATTTCAACAGAGATCAATCTCTCAATAGTACAATTTAAATATCATCGTCCCAAAAGTCGATACCCAGGAAAGTAAGCAGAGGAGAACTTCTGCACATATGTAACATCATAACGAAATCCAACATCCGCGTTTCCTCTTACGGCGCACCTGATGCTGGAGACATTTTTGTAGAGCGTCAACGGTGGTCCCTCCTCCCCGTACGGAGGATAAACGAGAACTTTGCTCAGATTGATTCTCCCGTTCGGTTTCGCCAGCTTCACCCGATCGATCTTGGAGAACTCCGGGCGACATCGGTAACGACACGAAAACTTGGACTCCCGACAGCAACAGGTTGTACTCGAATTTTTGCTCGAGTCACAGTTTCGGAACAAGGGCTTATCGAGATGAGCATCCGTCGCGAATTGCAAATCTCTCGAATTCGATTCCAATGTGAAACCCTCGGGAGCTTTGATTATTCTGCGACGTTTTTCCTTTTCTTTATGAGATATTGGGTTGCTCGGAAACTCGTTCGTTCGAAATTTTGCGATCGATTGGTTCTTGAGACTTTCTCCGCCTCCTGTTTTTCGGTTGATGGTGTTCGTGGTTTCGTTGGAGAGAACTGGGGAACAATACTCAAGCATATCGCTCGTGGGACAAAAGGAATCGCGCCATCTTCCTCTGCCTTTTCTGTCCTTGCGTCTTCCTCTTGATTCTCTGTGTCCGCACTCTCCTTCGTCCTCATTCATATATTTCGATCTGTATAACCCATTATGGTCCCAACTAGTGTTATCGACCCAACGCGATTCTCCAAAATTTTCGTGATCAATCCTCGATTTCTCTTTAAACGAAATGAATCCTTGATCTCTCGATCGATCCTCCTGCAAATTGAACCCACTCCGTCGATTCTTCTCCCTCTTCAATAATTCTTCGCAGAGAAGTATCTCCGTGCTGTTCAAATCATCCTTGATCGGAAAGAAACTCGGCATGTGTCCACTTTTTACGTTCGCATTCGTCTTAAAATCGGAACCGGTACAAATAAGTCGTTTGCGTTTCGAACGAAACGACGCTGCCGATAAAACAGCATCAATTCCCTGCGGCCGTATTTTTCCGTCGCATTTCGATTCGCCGACGCATCCTTCCGACCAGCTTTCCACGACACGTTGATTCTCTTTTACGGCGGCGTCGAAATGACCGACTACTTTCGAAGCGCTCGAATCTTCGGGGACGTTGGGAGCTTTGCGAGCTTCCTTGCGGGATTTACTCGATTCTTTCTCTTCCTTCTTTTCCATCTTTTAGTTTGAAATGCTCACAATTATTGAAATCGGCTGCTTAGCAATGTTTATACTCTTGCATTATTTAATTGCTGGAAGTAGAGTTGTAATATTCTTAAGCTTCTGCTGTAAAATTTGTTGGATACGTTAGTCAAAGTTCAGAGTTAAAATTGTAAAATTGATCAGGGTTGAAGAGTGCGTCATGAGTGCGTCACGAATGAAGCTCGTCAAAGTACAAGAATTTAATGTAGCTTCAGAAGCTATAATATACAACAGATACAGAAAGCAAAAACGTATTAATTTGACATAAATTGATGAAGGTTGAAGAGTGCGTCACGAGTGCGTCATGAGTAAGACTTCTCAAAAAGGGTTTGTAACTTACTTTGCGATGAAAAATTTACATTCAAAAATACAGCGAAGAGGTTTATTCAAATTATTTCACTTCGAGGCACCCAGACTGGTATGGATGCAGTCCACATATGTGCTTACAACATAGTGGACTATGATTGTGATAAATTCCTTGTCAATTTTATTTTGGGATCACACTACCTGTCCCATCGCTCAAATTCATGTCGAATACTACAAGAGTTACTGACATTTAGGTTACATTTTTAACCCAACGTGAAATTTGCAGTTTGATCGATATCGAAAGGTTCAAGAAAATAAAAGAAAGTTCACATTTCTTTTTCGAGGATTATCTTGCATCATTATAGTTGTCATTCCCATCCTCATTATCATTCCATCCCCATCTTTTTATTCACACGTTCCATGATGCCAAATGCAAGTTCGAAAGACCCCACCGAAAGACTGAAGGCTTTCAAAGAAGACTTTCTAAGATTCGTCGAGACACGTCCCATCGAAATTGCGACGATCATACTCGTCTGCGGATTCTTCTACTGGATTCGACAATTCGTTCCCATGTAAAGTAGGTACTTCAACGATAAGAGTAATAACAAATTTTTATATAAAATCCTGTAATCGCAATTCTCTTCACAGCGTTTCGCTTTCCCTCCATTTCTTCCAGTACTCGATTCCAGTGACCGAAGAGATCAGGAAATAGTTCCAGCAAAAAACCGCGAACGTTCCTTTCGATGAAACCCATTCTCGATGCAAATCGAAGCTGGTGCGACACGCAGTCACGCGATCTTACACGGAATATGCAGATTTTGCAGCTGATTTTTACCGAATCCAGGTTACGACACGAGGTACTTGGATACGAGGGTTTACTCATATGTATACTTAAACGTTTCATCACTTCAAAATGTAGACAATATTCTGAGAGCCTCAAACTAGACTTCTAAGCATACTATCTCCTAAATATTCGTAAAGTTGCATCAAATACCTAAGTCATTCGTAGTCCGCCATATTAGCACTGCAAGCTTGGTACTTAAAATTAAAAGTAAAGAAATATGTGACTGAACAATACATTAATAAAATTGTCATCAAACCTTAGACCCTAAATATAATTACCAAGAGTCGTCTGCATCTTATACCATCACAAACAATTCAGAACACAAAGTTCAGAAAGATACTTTGACACTAAAACTACCAAACCGGTCCACAAGATCCTTATTATAAATGACACAATTTGTTGAATTGATTCTTCTGATATCTGTATTGATTTACATCAAGCTAAGGAATTAATATGTGTACTAATTTATGTTTTGTCGTTTGTTCATTCACTTTTTCACTCCGTTTTTCATCTGAGATTAAGTATATATTATACGCTGGTAGGTTTAGTGTTAAATTATCACAGATTTGAAGCATCTCAAATTATGTTTACAGATCAAAACTTGTCTTCATAATTTTAGTGCTAGATCCCTTCTATGATCCCAAACTTCTACATGTCCAAACTATGTTCCCAAACTACATATCCAAACTTCCATCCCTAAAGTAGATCCATCTTTTCAAACGTACACCAAATTCTTAACTCGTCAAGTACCACAGGGAATATAGATTCGTCCTCGAGTGCATCTCTCTTTCTGTTTGTACATCGTTACGTCGTTGCGTACACACGAAATCGAATAAATATTCCAAAAGAACCTACGTCGCTGCAGAAAGGTCATCGTAAAAAACCCGACTTCGAAGGTTTAATTAGCAAGACCGCGGTAAACCGAATTATCGGCATATTTGGTATCGTGTTGCTATACGCTCCCATTGTTTGTTAACTCGGATCGAATTTTCACGCAACAAGCGAGCCTGTAATTTCTATACCGTTTGTATCTTTGGCAAATAAAATTATCTCTCGTATATTTCTGAAAAGAAGCTTTTCCTGCTGGTTCATCTCTCGAAGACCTCTGCATTTTTACGGAAAGATGTTTTCCGTACAAGCAGAAGGTTCATTTTAAAACAAGGAGCAAAAGAATATCCTTATCAGCGCGTATTTGCAAAACGTAGAATTTTTCTCGTGGAAAGAGATATTCTTGTTCATTTAATGATACGCTCGCATACACATGATCGTTCGCAAAGTTAAGATAAAGTTAAAGGTAACTATAATGGCAATTGCAAAGGTTATCCTTTATTTCTTCTCGTGACGCAAACATCCGATACGCGGATTGATTATCGTTAGGAGAAGAGCAACGATTCGGAACCGTTTCGGAGCGATTCTTTCCTTCATTCCGTCTCCCCATTCAACCCCGATGCTCGGCTGTAAATTGCAACCTTCCCATGCACCGGCTATTTTTGTTTTACCTTCGAGAGAAAAAAACATCATGCTGGTTTTGACAACGGCAGCCGATACTCCGGTGAATCAGCAATTACCTCCCGATCGAAAAATGTTTATCGATTCGATACGTAAACGAACGTAATCTCGAACAACGCAGGTAACTAGCGAGGAAAGGTGAAATTACCTTCGACCGGTTTCGTGGAAGGTTCGTTGAATACGGATCATCGATTTTAAGAGAAAATGCGGAGTGGAGGCTCGTTTCCAACGATTACACGAGCGACCGATCCGTGAAGAAAAGCTGGCTCACCGCAGAATCTATACGACACCACCTGGAGCACCCTGCTTTCCCTTCGATCTCCTCTCCTTTTCTCCCTCGACCCAATCCCTCCTTTTTTTCTCTCCTGTCTCTTTATCGAGTCGAGAAATCCTCGCTCCGTTTATTCCGCGTCAACCGACTAACCTCGACTAACGTCAACTTTTCGATCGCCACTTTCTCCCCAATTTCATTTCGAAAAACCGGTTACTTTTAATTACATCTTTCTCTCGTTACCAGCTTAAGCTCTCAAGAACTCTCAAGCTTTTCCAAACTTTTACCTTGTCCGCGTTCCACGCCAGCTGCATTCTCTCTAACGAGTTTCACCAAAGAAAATAAACACCAGCTCAAAAAGCCCGAACAGTCTTCAACTATTCGACAAAAATTATCGAAGGGATCGATAACGCTTGCTCGCAGTACGATTCGACAGCGATTAAATTATCCTTCAACGAGGAAATCGAATTCGATGGGAATATCGGAAGAGAAGGCCATGTCGACGTTACGAAATAAAATTTCCGATTTACGACCCTTTTTTCGAATTCCAACACTGACGGAGGGCCATCACTGCAACATGAAAATTGCACAAGTCCATTTTTGGACTGCAATACCACATGTTTGATGAAGAAGAATGGGTGCAGGAAGTGGACGCTTAAACAAGATGGCCGCCACGGTCCAAGTGCTACCTTCATTTGCGATATGTTAATGTAGAAATTGTAGATACAAGGAATATTGTTATTCTTACTATTTTCTGGTGATAATTTTTATTTGAGATTCAAAAAAATTTGTGGGAGAAAATTAATAAATAAATTTTGTGTTAATAAACTTTTGAATGGCACTACTTCTTGTTGTGTAAATTCTTTTATACTTATCTTTCATGTTTTTATAAAATCATTTTGCTTATCCAATTCCTTAAATCAAAAACGAGAAAATAAAATAGGAAGATGAATAAAAAAATGTTGTGTTAATAAACTTTGTTAAATTCCACTACTTTTTATTGTATAAAATCTTTCACACTTATTTTTGATATTTTTATAAAATCTTTTTACTCATCCAATTCCTTAAGTCAAAGATGAGAAAATAAAATAGGAAGGTGAATAAAAAAATGTTGTATTAATAAACTTTGTTAAATTCCACTACTTTTTATTGTATAAAATCTTTTACACTTACCTCTTGTATTTTTATAAAATCTTTTTACTTATCCTCCTTTTTGCTTAAATCAAAGATGAAAAGAAAAATGAGTGTTAAATAAAAAACTGTTATATTAATAAACTTTGTTGAATGCCACTACTTTTTATTGTACAAAATCTTTCATACTTATTTTTTACATTTTTATAAAATCTCTTCACTTATCCTCTTCCTCAAACCCAAGTTTACAAACTATTGTAAGCTTGCCTAAGTTTTATACAAAACCTCTACTAAATTTGACTAAAGTTTCAGACAAGATTTCCACTAAACTTTTCTGAATCCTTACAGAATGATCATCCGTTCGATCGCGTTGCTGATGGTATCACTAACGTTCGCGTGCGCCGAAGAGTCGGACATCCTCGAAAAACGCGTGTCCATGGGTTTCCAAGGAATGCGCGGCAAAAGGGATTTCTTCAGCGACGAACTCTCGAAACGAGCGCCGATGGGCTTCCAGGTAAAACTTGCAACCCCTCACAGTCTTTCCAACGTTGTCCTTTTTCTGTAAACACTGCGTTACAGGGTATGCGCGGGAAGAAGAGCTTGGAGAATGAGCTTGCGGACGTTATCGACAAGCGTGCACCGATGGGATTCCAAGGAACGAGAGGGAAAAAAGATCCGTTGTCTAGTTTGGAGTACTATGACTACGAGAAGAGGGCGCCGATGGGGTTCCAGGGTATGAGGGGTAAAAAGGACGACTATCGCAAGCGTGCTCCGATGGGATTTCAAGGAATGAGGGGCAAAAAGTCTCTGGAACAGGTACTTGAAAGAAAGTTGAAATTTTGGGAGAAAGTTGATAGAGAATTCCTATAATTTTCTGTCGATTTTGGAATTTATTTTGCAATCAATTCCATAAATTTTAGAATTTATTCCCTAGATTTTGTAATTTATTTTGCAATCTATTGCACCGATTTTGGAATTAATTTTGCACTCTATTCCCTAGATTTTGGACGAACTAAAAGAAAGAAGGTACCTGGATCCGCGCGACAATTATATTAGCTCCGATTACCCGGAAGAGAAGAGATGGTATCAAGGTGTTTGCGACGAAAGCGATGATCCCGCAGAATGGGAGAAAAGAGCGCCCATGGGATTCCAGGGAACCAGAGGGAAGAAAATAATCCTCGACGCGTTGGAAGAACTGGAGAAGCGAGACATGGATTTTCAGGTGAGCAACTCGCTAACTTCCCCCCGGTCGCGATACGCTTTATGTTGCTTTACAGGGATTGCGAGGTAAGAAGGATCCGTTCGACGATTACTTAGATTACTCGATCAGTCCGTCCGATTACGAGAAAAGGGCGTTGGATCTGCGAGATAGCGAAGGTAGCGAATCCTTTAAAAGAGCCCGGATCGGCTTTCACGGGATGAGAGGTAAAAGAGACGCGGCGAAAATTTACGGATCCAATTCGAGCATCGCGAGAACGACGATGGGATATCGCCAGGGTAAACTCTAAAACAGAGGGCGATTAAAGCGAATAGAGATACAAATAACTCTGTAAACAGGTAGCGATCGTGAGAACGAGCTGGCCGCGTACGAAATCGACAAACGATCACCCTTCAGATATCTCGGAGCTCGAGGGAAGAAAAATCCACGCTGGGAATTCCGAGGGAAATTCGTCGGAGTGAGAGGCAAAAAATCCTCCTCGGGAACCGTGGAACGAGTCTTTTAATATACCCGATCACATCGAAAGGATGCGCATGGATTCGTTGACGTCATTAGGTAATTTGCTCGGCTTTTTCTTGCGATTAAGAGAGTAAATTATGGATTTTTCAGATGTTCGACGGTAGTATCGTTGTTCCCGTTGCTAACGTAGCAACAATAATCACCGTATAGCGTTAGTCTTCTTATCTGAACGCGTCAACGAACAACGGACGATACGCGTAACAACGGAGGATAACGTATCGATTCCATCGACTACCGTTTCCTTTTGTTTCACTGGCTTTACTCTTTATTTATTATACGTTGATTCGCATCTACGCGTCGATCGACGTCCATGGCGACACATCCTTCGAAAACGTTAGATAATATCGAGATAGTTCTATTTTTCTCTGAATGTTAAATCGTTGAGAATCGGGATACATTCCGTGAGTTACCTGTGTATGTAAAGTTTATTTACGATCATAAGTGTACAGATTTTACGTTAGAAATGTTAGATAAAAGTGTACGAGAATGCAAACGGTACAACGATCGGTGTAACGCCATTCGGAGCCAACCTTGTTTCTTTCTCTTTTTTTTTTGTTGTATTTTTTCCGACGAACTAATTAATCTTCTGGTACCCGTTGGCCGCGTTCGTGACCGAAACGTCGTCGTAGATAATTTATAAAACGTATAATTATCGCTTTTTCGTCCCCTGTCCGGCCGGTATTCGTACACGCTCCTGATTCCTACGAAACGAGCGGCCCGAGGAAATATAATAAACGTTTCACGATTCACCCAGTTTACCCAGTTACATTTTTCAGCGGGCAAAGTTACCGCGAAGAATTGTGGGAATGGAACGCGTATCGTGTACGCGAATACATACGTGTGATTATCGTTTGATAGATTAAACATGTTACGTGTCTATGTACCTACGTCTAATCAAATACATATCAATAAAGCAACGCATTATGTTAATCCTATGTTTGCAATTACCCCTATATATTTTACTTTTCAACTTCCACATCTATTTTTTACTGTACTTTTCAAATTCCACTCGAAAATATTTTTTAATTTGAAGCTACTGTATTTATTACGAGTGTTAGTCGAATTGACAATAATCACGTTTCATTCTTCTTATTTTATATATTTTAAAGATATACAATAGTTTACTGTAATAAAACACAGTAAACAATTAAAGAATTCTGAAAAAACACTTCTTACTGTATTTGAACATTCAAATTTGCCGCGTAATGACCGAAGCGACAGTGGCGCCCCCTGTCCGTCTAACGGGGTGAACTACAGCCATCTGGAGCACCCAGTTCGTTAGTTCGTAAAACCGCCACTTGGCGACGCCACTTGCAATTTTTTGTAATTAATTTGTAGGTAAAATCAATCCCTATTTTATATCTGTAGATAAATTTAGCTCCAAATAACTTGAAGTTAATTGTTATTGCCCTCCCACGTAATTTAATTCATATTGTAATCAATAATAAAATCAATTGTGTTGAATTGAATCGAAAATGACACACGGCGCCATCTTGTGACGTAGTGCGGGAACTAATTAAAGTGCAGTTTCAAAAGTGTGTAGTTCACCCTGTTCGCTGGAGAGATGGCGTCAGTAGTACTTTTAAAAATTAATTAATTAAAAACCCCTTTTTTTGAGTTAAAACAATATTTTTTATTAAATACACGCAATTTTATGCCACTCTTTACAAGGAGAAATATATAAATATAAATAAAAAAGAAAAAAAAAATTATTACATCAGAAGTCAAATAGTGCTTACGTTTATCCACGGTAAAAAAAAATATTTCCCGGTATACATATATATAAATAAATACAAATAATTCAGAACTGACACTCACATATTTTATTCGTTAAAAAATTGTTTTCGTTCGGTTGGCCAGCATGTCGATTATCGACTAATGTCAGGGAGAGTCCCTAACCTCTAACGTCAAAAACTTTGCGAACAGAAATCCTATTTGGTGAGTAGTTTTACCAAAAGAAACAAAAGCAATTGGCGCTCTAATCGTGTGTTTGTATGGAACTTTTTAATTAAAATAAACAGACATAGGTTAGATTGTTTTGCTAATTTCATATCGATTTATTTAAAAATGAAAAGGTTCGACAAAACGATATTCTGGATTATTTCGTTTCTTCGAGAGGATAACAACATAAAAAAGTCTTGCCCTCATCAGTGTATGCTAGGGTCGCAACAGTCTTGTCGAAGCGAACGCTATTCGGGTTGCTACTCCTTTTTCCGCCCCATGGATTGTATTCGGCTTTCCTACATATTTCGTGGAGATCCATTCTCTTTTCGACTATCGGTCTGCAACAAGAATAAAATAGAGATATCCATTATCAATCGTGAACATGAAGGTACAAATATAATTGTTGACATCAAAGTTACAAACCGTCCGTCAACGTCTGACGAATCATCTCGGTTCGTTTCGTTGTAAAAGTGACCTGAAATTCGATAGACGAAATTATTTTCTTTGTCATCGTTCTTTCCATTATTTTTTCCCTTGACGGTTTCGTACACTGGAAGAAATGGCCAAGTATATACGAACAGTCAGACGCAAACAACTTCGCATTCATTTGGACCTTTCAAGATGCCACATAACGTTCATGCAAAAGTCAGTATAATAACATTTATAAAGTAGAATTATATTTTTCCAGCACCTTTATTTTTTTAGTTACGATAACTTTTGACCAAAGATAATGTCACCCATGCATTTAATTCTTAAATCAACAGGGCTGTAATTCACAAAAACAATACTTCAACTCCTCTGCCTTCACTTCCCGAAGTACAACTACCCTAACATTATAATTATCATAAAACTCGTTATCAATTTTTATCATTTTTATCAGTTTTCCCATAAATCGTTATATGACATCTTTATCCAGTGAAATCCTGCAGCAACCGACCTTTGTAAACGTGAACCACTGGTGTGTACATGCGTTCTTTCAAAAACGTCAGAAATCGTCGATCCTGCCGTTCCGATCGTTTTCCTCCCCAACTGTTAAACACAGGGTACACAACTGCCTCATCCTTCTCTTGCTTTGCAACGTCGTTTCCATCCCCGGATAAGCCTCTATCGTACAAATCATTTGATAATGCTGAAAAAGTCATGGATTTTCGTTTACCGCCCCAGCTATTAAACGGCAGGTGGAACATGCGAATGCTGGAACCCGGTCCGTCCGCGCTTTCTTTCCTTTTATTTCTCCACCGATAAATCCACGGAGTGGTTGTTGCGGTCGTTTTCTTCTTCTTCCTTCTCCTTTGGGAGGATGGAAGGTTTCGGAGCTCCTGTGCATAAGGATTATTAGATGGATATAGTATACATATTTAATTATTGAACCCTTGCAATATTTTGGCGGGAAGAATATGTGACGCACTGGTGACACACTGGTGACGCATTCAAGGTGCTTTTGAGACGTAATCGTGACGCAGTGAAGGTGCACATGTGACGCACTCGTGACACACTCAAGCTACTTTGAGACGCACTCGTGACGCACTCAAGGTGTAATTATGACGCAATCGCGACGCACTCAAGATGTAATTGTGACAGAACCGTGATGCACTCAAGGTGTAATTGTGACGCACTCGTGACGCATTCAAGGTACTTTGAGACACATTCGTGACGCATTCAAGGTACTTTGAGACGCATTCGTAACGCACTCAAGGTGTAATTGTGACAGAACCGTGACGCACTCAAGGTGTAATTGTGACGCACTCGCGACGCATTCCAGGTACTCTGAGACGCATTCGTGACGCATTCAAGGTACTTTGAGACGCACTCGTGACGCACTCAAGGTACTTTGAGACTCATTCGTGACGCACTTGCGACGCACTCAAGGTACTTTGAGACGCATTAGTGACGCACTCAAGGTGTAATTGTGACGCACTCGTGACGCACTAAAGGTACTTTGAGACGCACTCGTGACGCACTCAAGGTGTTTTTGGGACCCACTCAAGATGCATTTGAGACCCAGTTGTGACGCATTTATGACGCACTCGAGATGCACTCATAACACAAGTAACACCGGCGACGCACTCATGACGCACTTTTTCAACAGTAAGAAAATTTAACTTAAACCTAAATAATTTAACTTCTTTTATGTTAATATTGTAACTTTTGTCTGTCTTTAATTTTTGTAGTGATCAGCTGATGCAACTGACAAATAGTGCAAGGGTGGAACATAAGAACTTGTACGCACTTTACTTTTAGCAGCCAAAGCGAGCCACGAGTCGACATTATCCCTCCTGTTGGAAAGGCCCCTTTCCGAATCGAAATCTATCCGATCATCGGAATGTCCGAGAACGTTTTGCTGTTCGTCTGAAAAGAAGCTCGTGTAATTCAAAAGAACAGCGAAGAGAATCGTGGCTCACCTGTTGCGTCGATTTGGTGATCGATTCGCTCCTCTTCCCCCATCGCGAGGGGTTCCTTCCACGTCTTCGAGTCCGATAGTCGATCTTCGAACGCATCTGTTTCGCCTTCTGGCAGGGTGACGATTTCGCAACCCGCGAGGATCGCTCCGATCAAAAAAGTAACCGCCGGAAAAAATCCCCACATCTGCATCGATCGAGAACTTGAGAGATTAAGAAATAATAATCAAAGTAATGAGATAATCCTATAAACGAATTTGAATAAGTGGAAGACTTTCTTCATCGTGAAAATGAGGAAAATGCGGTAAAAGGAAAAAGAATTTCTTTCACTGGAAATGAATGCGTGTACTATTACGAATGACACTGATGTAGAGGTATTAACTAGTAAGTCTTGATGGAAATGCAGCGTAAACACTCTGCAATCTTCTTTATAAAAATACTCTGCTAATTGTTCCTTTCTATTAACGTCGAAACATTGTTTTCGATGCCTCATTTTTTGCTATATTGCTAAAGGTTATTACTCTGGTATTAATGTTACAGCAAAACTAAGGAATCATTACGATGAATGAGCTATATAATGATGATGAAACTTGCGTGCGACTTCTTTCGCTTTTACGATGATAATCGAACGTACGGGGGAGGAAGGAAAAATGCATTTTCGTCAGCGACGGCGTAAAATGGTTAGCGAACGCTTTCAAACCTGTCATCGCGGCACTCGTTCGTCTTCACTAACTATTTGTGTTCCACGTTTTTTTTTTTCAAATTTTTATGTGGAACATTTTTTTCTTCAGCTCTTTTTCTTTCAAGAAGACAATCATCGATAGTTTTGTTATCACATCACTAATAGTTTCGTTAAACAATTTTAGAAAAACATTCAAACAGCAACGTTTTGATTTCTGATTATTTTAATGAACTCTATAATTTAGTTATCTCAGTAATTAGATATTGTGGTTAAAAAATATGGACATGCTAGCTTTAAAAAATATAGACTAGCCTTAAAAAATATAGATTTGTGTCTAAATAATTTTCATTTAGTTCAAATAATTTATACGAATATATATGCACCATGTTTTGTCACAAAATTGCAGTTCTAACATTAGTCCTAACACTAAAATGTCTCAGTTTAGTAAGTTTGAACTACTTACCTTTAAAAGTTCCTTCACACAAAACGTAAACGTGTAACAACAAAAAAAGCTTCGATATTAATCCCAGAACAAGTTAACGTACCAGTGATTTATACCTTGATTTTATCTCATTCACATGCAGCAGAACTTTGACGACACACGACACTTGCGAGCTCTGTTAATACGAACTATGCAGTGGCTACTAGACGATACGCGCCGCTCTTCTTATACCATCTACGTGGTTCCGCGGCGCACTCTCGGATTGGTCCAAAAACTCACCCCGGCCTTTAACCGTCCGTTTCACCATTACCATCGTTACATCGTCACTCGATATTTTTCTCTTCAGTTCTCTCTATTTCACACTTCTTGCTTTTCTTCATATTTACATGCTAAAGAATGTATCGTATACACGTAGGAAGACATCACATTCTCTAACATGTGAAACTCATGAAATTCTTGAAGAGATTTTTATAAAAATTAGGCAGTTGTTTAATTGATGTATTCTATATTTAGAGTTTATTTTTGTTGTTTTTTAAAAAAACGATTAGTCAGCTTTTTGTAGTTTTTTGAAAGGTAAACTTGAAATGGGGGTCGTGACTTTTTGGTAAGAAACTATGAAGTAGTCACTTCTACTTGTAAAACTTATTGCTTGCAAAACTTGTGGAACTTGTAGAAACTTTTTTGTAGAGAATTTTCTCAGCTATCAATTTTATAATAACTACCCTATTTCATAACACATAATTTTATCCCATAATTAATAACAAGGTATTCAGAAAAATTATTTTAAATATTTCCCCTTTCATCCACTACAATTTTCAACACCCAGAATTCTCGATTTCCCATTACATCGTCAAAAATTTTTTAATGCTCCACACTCTAACATTATCCCGATGAAAAACGAAGACAGTTTAGTCTCTACAGGGACAAATTGAACACACGACGAAGAATATCGACTAAAAGTGCGTCCTAAAAAATTATACCCGCGCCTCCACCGTAAATTTCTGTCCCACGCTGACAAATATAAAAGTCATACTTATCAATCACGAGAACGAGGAGATTTCAATTAAACAACATCTTCATTCGAATAAATTTATTTCGAACAGTTCTTAGATCACCGGTTACATGTAGAACGTCACGTGTCTGAAAATAATGAGCAGCCAAGTAAACGCTATTAATTCCAGTCGGTAGATTCATTTCGTTGCGTTTCTTCGCAACATTTAACATACTTGACGCTTTCGCGTCGCTTCCTTAACGTTTGTAGGCGTCAAGACAGTAATGGGAAAGAGTAAGTCCAAATTTAGGCACAACTAAAGTTTGAGGGATTCAGAGATCCTCGGTTAGGGGGAAACGGGACACTCTTTTACCTCTGGCGACGTAGAAGGGGTCGGACTTGGCCAACAGGTGTTCTAGTATTCCTCGGCCGTCCGCTAGGCGCGTTCTCTTCATGGTTCTCGCAGAATCGGGACATTTTATCGAGTCGCACTCTAAGTTTTCTATTAATCGCTCCAACACATCCTTAGCGACAGATCTGCCGATGGCGTCCGAATCCGAAATTCGCTTGGACTTCGATTTTTCAAGTCGGTAGCCATTTTGTCTTTCGTCCATTTTGTCGGAGCAAGGTTCGATGAGACATCGATTTACTCTGAACTTATTTCGTATGTCAAAAATATCAGCAAAATTTCTGTCCCTCTTTTGCTCAAGAAACAATACCGAATTTTCGTCAAGCATCAAATTCTCATCCGATCGATCATACTTTAAGGGATGAAATTTATTTAACTCTATTTCATTTTCACCATGTTTCAACTCAGAATTTTCAGTCATATTCTGTCTTTTACTCTCATCCACTTTTTCATTTTCGAATTTCAATTTTCTGTCAGTATAGATACCATTCTCCACTTCTCCATGGACTTTTTTACCTCGCGATATGACGAAAGGATCGGTCACATCCAGACGGTGGATGGATTTAGTCTTCGATTGATCGTCGTCGATCTTGATCCAAGTGGGTTCCTCAACGTAGAATGGTTTCTGTATCTCCCAGCCCTGACGGTAGCACTCCCTCGAATCGCAGGACGTAAGGTAGCTCTTGTCGGACTTCAAAAATTTTCCGAAAGTAGGTATTGAGTTGGGGATTCGGTATCGGAGATATTCTTTTGCTATCGATTTTCGGCGGTCCTGGGATCCGTTCAGGTCTAGGTACCTTGTTTCATTTTTTTAAAAAGTAAGGCAGTTCTTAGTGATCATATATGTATACACCATATGTACCTAATATAACCATATACAGAGTGTTACCTGTAATGCTACTCACAATTTTTCCTCCACTTGCAGCCATCTTACAAAAAAAAGTTTGCAATAATTTTTGCAGGGTATGAAGTGCACAAATTACGAAAAAAGGTTTGGAGCAATATTTGCAGGGTGAAGTGCACAAATATTGTTCTAAACTTTTGTTCGTAAGGTGGCTGCAAGTGGGAGAAAAGTGAGTAGCGTTGCAGATAACCTGTATATCCTGATTTAAATATATTTTAGTTACCTGATGAGTGTAGAAAGCATCGAAGACTGCATCGACTGAGAAAAGGGAGAGAAAACAATTTCGGACCCCTTCTCGTTCTTGCGCTTCTCCCGTTTCCACCAAACCTGCCTCTCCGAGTAGTCCAGATCGCCTCCGCTCTAAACATTAAATTCAGCATCAAAGGCGCAGTAGTCTCTATTGGGATGATAACGCGACTCCAGGGGAACACAACCATTTACGCAATTATACTTCTTTCAACTTTCGAGTTGCAAGCTTGAAGGTTCTTAGAATGCAACAGGGACGTTCAGAAAGAAACGAAACAATATACTTTACCAAAGTATCTTCTGCATCGATGCTCGTTGCGGATAAGAGGATCACCAGCAGCAGTTTCTTCATTTCTACAAAGTATACATAACTATGTGAACATTTGATAGTTCGTGTTAAACACACCGTATTTTGAGAATCTTGATCACCTTCCACCCTGAGTCGGCAGCGACAAATGACTCCGGACTGTTCCTTCCTTCGCTATTTATGGGGTTCTTGGCGGGTCCATAGCTGACCTCGTTGCGGTCCAAAGATTACGGGAATTGCACGGGGAATTTACCTCGTTGGTAACCTACGCGTTTGTTTACCTGAACGCTCGCCCCTGTCTCTGATCGAAAAGCGTGTCCGTCAGTTTGTCACCTGGGAAATGTGTTACCCTTCTATTTCGTTCATGCAGGAACCTGTCATCGAACATTCCGATATTTTAACATTGTGATCTTTTCATAATAGTAAGTCTGCGTAGCTGTATCAAATAGAAAGACTTCACCTTGAGACTGTCGCTTTTGAAACGCTATTGCGTGGAAAGACTCGTGTTCTGTTATGAAAGGTTCTTCAGAATGAACCTTTCTGAAATAATTTCTGAAGAGCAGGGTGATTAGCTTGTTATTTGTAACTGAAGTAATTTGCAGAATTTATAATAAATGATTAAAAGGCTTTGGACGACCTTCTCATCAACTGTTCTCTGTTTCAGGAATAGACTCGCATGCTTTGATTTGAAGAAACTTAAAAATGGTAAGTTTAATCAACTCTATGTATTTAAACCTTGACGATAATTTATTAGGTGAAGATCATTTGTGTACCTCATTTGTTCTGTTTGTCATAGAAATTTAGGTTCTTGGGAGATGGGGACTGTCCGGATTGGCTGCTGGCAGAGATCAACACCTTATCGCGTATGGTACGAAAATGAATTTCTATATCTAATTGCAAGACTGTCTGATCTAACTTGACTTAAACGACTTAAACTTGACTTAAATTCTTTCATTTGCTTCTATTTTATAGACGTCGATTAAAATTAAGATACTAGGACAGGCAGTTGCGAAGTACCTCACAGAAGGAGAGCTCGATGTAAGCATCAAATCTTTATTAAGAACAAAGTATTTTTATACATAGTTTGTATCTCGTACAAATTTTCAAGACAACATAATTTTATCTACAGGAGGAGAAGGTAAAGAAAATCACTCAAGATGCCAAACTCGGTAAGAGTCGTATTTTCAATTTTAGTCCACTCTCAATTTCTCTGACTGTAATTATATATTTTGTTTGCAATGAACGTCAAGAATTAAACGACGCAAAGGCTATGGTAGCAGCGTTAGAGTTGATGTTAACGTCGTCCGCTCGATATGGCGTTTCCGCCACGGATTTGAGCAGCGAATTGCAGCAACTTGGCCTTCCTCGTGAACACAGCGCGGCGATCGCTAGGCTGCACACGGATCATTGCCCTCAAATTACTGCTGCTCTTTCGTCGCAATCCTTGAGAGGTGCATTTAATTATCCGAGAGATTAGAGAGATCCGACAGTTTCAGAAAATCTCACTTTGAAAAACTTATCATTTGATTAATAGACGCGCACCGAATTTTGCGCGCTCTCATGTACGCATGCGTGAGAATATCAAGCGAAAATAGAACACAAATTAGCGATATATCATAAAATATTTATTATTGCTTCTTTCATATTCTGATCCGTAAATCAATTTGCAGTCAGTCGCTTGTCGTCGATCCAGGTTGTATCTCGTGACGACTCGTCGCCATTCTCCACGGTGTCCCTAAAGGTGAAGAAATTGGACGGATGTGGTGAAAACTCTACTATTGATATTTCAAAAGAGGACGTGCACATTCTGTTGTCGGGTAAGAATTCAGTAGAAACTTATTTATGTATTTATATACATTATGTATTTATGTACTCATTTATTAATTATCTTTCAAGAGCTACGCAGGGCGAAATCTTTAATGGAGAATCTGTAAACCGCACGTCATGTTCACCATTTATACTGTTCGTTGATACCATCTCAGATATTCGATAAGCGTAATTACATGTAACAATATATATACATTCCACGGTACTTACTGCGTTTGCATTTTATCTTCCTTACATCGTGACAGGACCGAAAGTATAAATAAAAGTAAAGACAGTGAAATATTTTTATAACGTGGGAAAGAAGGAATAGGGAATGTAAGAAAGTAGAGTTAAGATATAATGTATATTTATTATATTATCATTTTCGTCATATAGCATAACATTGTTATTTCTATAATAATAATAATAATAATTATAATTATAATAATAATCATCATTTTATCGCCGTCATCGTCGTCATCGTCATTGTCATCGTCATAATAATAATAATAATGGTATTAATATTAAGAATAATATAATTATAATAATAATCACCATAATAATATTAATAATAATATAATGATAATTGCCGTCATAATCATAATTATAATAATAATAACAATAATAATAATAATCATAGCACCATGAACACTCCATAGTAAGTTTTTAATTTGTTACTCGATAAATGCGACGCCCCGTTACGCTTGAAGGGGTGAGAACCGCGATTCGTACGATAAATATAGTCGTGAAAAATTTGAATCGCCTCTCGTCTGCCACGTAACGCCGTAATGGCAGAAGATCGACCGTGAAAATGACTAGATGATCGCGCGGCATTAGGAAACGAGACTGTCTGACTAGAACGTATCCGAAATCGTACGCGGGGTAAACGAACTCTATCGAACACCGCCTCTCTCTTGTTTCGCTCGTAATAAAATCTGATCTCCGGTGACACACGTACGTAATTTCTTAGTCACGTAAGTTATGCTCGAAGCAGATATCTTTTGATCGAAATCACTCCTTTTTTGATAGTCGAACGAAACCGTATCACCGTTCTCACGCCCATTAAGCACCTCGATCGATCTGGGAGTTCGTACACAGGTGTTGAGATTCATAATTCGTAATTCCTCGTTCTTCTCTCTCCTCTTCCCGTATAATTATGTTTCTTCCTATTTTTTTTTCCTTTTGCCCATGTATTTATATTTTATATATTCGCGTGTTTGTCCGTATGTCTGTCTGTGTATGTATGCGTGTACGCGTGAGCGTATATGCGTGTACGTGTGTGTTTTATAATATATATATATTTTTTTTATTCTTTTCATCTTCATATTTATTCTAAACTGTTTTAATGAAAGCTCGTTCTTAACTTTTATATTCCTCTCCCTCTTTAACAGAAATTTCCCGTACAGAATTGCCGACAAGCTCAAGCCGTTCGCTTCGATCGACAATGCCCTCCGCTCGCCTCCTTCTCTCGCTTCTATTAAATTCAATTTCATAATTTTAATATCCTACCTAAACAGCTGGTCATTTATATTTGTCAATAAATAATACGTAAACACATAGGTGTATGCTTCGTCATTGCCCTTTTACCGTTTACGTTTTCTCGACGTTTCAGTCACGAACAAAGAAACGTTTCTGTGTCGTGATCAGCGATCGATGATGACAGTGACGATATTAATGATCGTATCGGTGCTGATGCGAAAAATTAACAACGACGGCGGCAGCAACAACAACAGTATCATAACAATAACAATAATAATAATGACCATAATAATAGCACGCGGTGATGGCAATAATGACGATGATAGTGATAATAGAAATGAAGAGAAATTACAACGGTTGTGACAATATGGTTGCAATGGTTTCGATGATTACTCGAGTAACATTAGCGGTAGCGATGATGCGTAATCGTAGGAATAAAAAAGAAGTAAAAAATCCAAGGATCTTTCTAAAAAAATTTAGACTATGTAAACGGTAAAAGGAATAAAAAGGTAAATAAATAACTAAATAAATAAATAAATAAATGTAATATGCACACGTGTGAGAAACGACTGGCGACAATAAATGAACGATAAAAAACTTATATACTAATTAGAGCATTTATTAGGGCTAGTAGCCATCAATCAACGCAGCATTTTCATCATCGCTAGAACATCGTGGTCGTTAATTGAAAATTTGAAGCTCATAGAAGCATTGACGATATTTTTGATTGTTTCCCCTATAAAATAAATAAATAAATAAATAATCTATCGAAGCATGTATTGTCGATCTATCACGCTTAACGTACAAAACTTTCGATTACGAGTATTATCAAACGCTGCAGTTACCGACTAACGTTACCGTAATCATCGTTCGACATCGTCGTTGTCGTCGTCGTCATTGTCATTATAACCACCACCGTCATCATCGTCGTTGGGGTATTACCGCTATCACCATCGACATCATCAACGTCATCGTCATACCAAACGTCATCGTCGTCGTCGTGATCGCGATGGTCGACCTCGTCACCGTCGTTCGGTGAACTTGCGATCGTGGTCCGCAACGTATCGTCGCGTTACGGTGTAACGGAAAGTAAGTACGAAAGAAAAAGGTAAATCGTCGACTAGTTGACGGTGTCTGCTTCGGTAACGGCGCGGTGCGTCGACGCATCGGAAAGAAAAGTTTCGTTATCGTCGTTATTTCAAGGGCAAATGTCAGAATCATCAGAATCTATGAGATCTCGAGAAAGACCAGTATCCGTACATCGGATAATTATATCCCGTATAATCGTTATCGCTCGACGAGAATCAAGAATCACCGGCGCAATTATCGTTTGGTCAGATTTGAAAATGGCGCGCATTCGCATCGTGTTCGCTTCCCTCGCCTCTCGGGAGTAGTTACATTTCATTTGTTTCAAATGGAATATCGAGTTTCTACAAAATATCTACAAAGGAATTCGTTACGGGAGCGATCGTCTCTGTTCGCGACGAGACGCATCGTGAACAGAGATTCTCGCTCCGATAAAATTATCGAACGTGGACTTTGTCCGTTGGATGGATGTCGTATTACGAGTTTGTTCGCCCTCGCTACGCGACTCTGCGTCGCACGCTTCCCTCGCTAAAGCGTCGATCGTTTCATCTATAAATTCGTCTATCGTCGCTACAGGATGTGACGTTCGAAACGGAACACGGTACACGGTACCGACGACGATCCTCTGTTGTTTCCGATTCATACCCGACTCGCTTCTCACCAATCTCTTTATTCTCTACGTTATAGGAATAGGACACAGATAATACCTATCTATAACACACCCGGAAATACATTAGTCGTTTATCTATACACGAATAGACACTTACAACGAGAAAGTTGATCAGGCTAACAGTACTTCTAATTAATCTCTCGAATGAAATTTCAGGAATATTCTCTGTCAATTTTTTCATTGCCTGATCATAGTCGATGCTGATCATTGAACGTTACTCGTCACACGATAGCATCGAAGCAACGATCGCGTCGACGTATAAAAACTTTGTCCGGTACACGATATCAAGGAGAGGCCTCTCCGAAAACTCTTCCGAATTTACCCGAATTTCGAGTAGCAACAGAACGAATTTTCGGAATCTCGTGTAAGGGAAGGAACATTTCAAAAACAAAATTATCAACCTCTCCTTAAGATATCGTGGAGTTTTGGGAGTCGATAGTCGGGAGTCGCGCTCACAATAGGCACGGGTTACGCGACCTGTTCTCGGTTATTTCGAGTCCATAAACGAAAAGCTCCGGGCTCCGCTCAGAACTCGACAATCACGGCTGAGCAGGCTGCCAATCCCTAGAATTCGAGTCTATAGGCACTGCAGCTGGTCTCGTGGTCTTGGAGATTAATGGTACAACGTGAAGCCGAAGGTGAAAGATCGATGCGATTCGCGGCGAGCGCCTCTTCGTTATCGGCCACCCAGTAGCCCAAGGTGTCCGTGTCGTAAGTTGGTATCATCGTCACTTCTAAATAGTAACAAACAAAATTAATAAATGCCTAAGGTCTTACCTTAACAACTTGAATTAAGGTATTTAACACTAAAACTACCAAAACGATCAAATGATCGCTTCACAAGATACACATCTCGTTAAAGTACATTTCTTGAAATCAACATTGATTTTCATTAAGATGAAGAATGAATGTGTGTACTAATTTATGCTTCGTCGTATGTTCATTTATTTTTTAACTTCATAATTTAAAATTAAGCACACATATGCTGGTAGGTTTAGTCACATCTTGTTGAAGTACATTTCTTGAAATCAACATTGATTTTCATTAAAATGAAGAATGAATGTGTGTACTAATTTATGCTTCGTCGTATGTTCATTTATTTTTTAATTTCAAATTAAGCACACATTATTTGCTGGTAGGTTTAGTGTTAACTCAAGTTACAAAATAGTAAACTTACCGAGATCTTTATCCTCCCAAGTTCGTTTAGCTTCCAATAATGCATCATAAACCTCCCGACTCGGTTCCGTGCCGCTGAACACGTAATATCTGGCGCGGACTCTCTTGAAGAAGTCCAACGAAGCGTAGTACGAGTTCCCGTGATGGGGAACGTAAGTCAAGTCAACGTACACTGGCTGTATCTTGTTCTTCGAGTCTTTGATCTTCTTCTCGTTCTTCGCAGGACTCTCCGAGCGCTTCTTATTTTTCAAATTCTCGGATAATACTTTTCTAGCCTGCTTCTTTTCTTTTTTCGGAGTTCCAGGAGCAGCCTTGTTAGAAATTTCGTTCGTTACCGGCGCGGGAGAAGGTAGTGCCAGAGGTTCACCCCAGCCGGCGAGAACATCTGTTTCCTCGGTTCGGGGTTCGAAATTGCTGCTGGTACTCGCAAAGTTTCTTAAATTAAACTTGCGGGGTGGTTTCGGTGACGGGAGACCTAGGGGTTTGCCCCAACCCTCCAGCGGATCTTTCTTCGAGTCCTTGCGAGTGTCACTGGATGTCTCAGAGGTCTCTCCTCGAACACTGCCGTTCGCGTATCTTCGTGACTCCTTTGTTTCTTCTCTCTCCATCGCCTTCTCGAAGTCGAGATCGGCCTCGTCAACGTACTTCTTGCCGTCGTGCTTCTCCTCGTACGCCCCAGCGTACTCCTTTTCGACAGTAAAGCGTTTAAACGCGTACTGTTCGTCAGGTTTAGGTGGAACAACCGGTAGCTGGCCATACACGCTGCTGCTCATCTCAGCCGCGGTGAACTCGATCGGTGACCCTTCCTCGATCACCTCGCTCTTCTTCAAAAGCGAGTCATCCGTCGGAGTCGTTGTCGGTGTGGCAGTCGTCGGCACCTCCGTTGGTTGCTCAACAGACTCCTTGCTAGGGATATATTCATCCACTTTTACGTCAACCTTCTCCGACAGGATGATCGTCTCTCCCTTCTCGTTGGTGGTTTCCGTGACCTCCCGAGTGGTCGTCACGATCTCTCCGTCGTCGGACACCGTCTTCGTCGTGGTGATAATAGTTCGGATCACCTCACCAGATCGGAAGCCTTCGGGGGTGCCAGTAACGGAACCGCGATCCGACTTCTTCTCGGGGGTCGATCTCTCAGAAACGTGGGCTCGAATGTCCTTCTTTTCTTCGGATTTCTTCGTCTCTATATCTTCTTTGACGGTCTTTGTAATTCGCTTGATCTCATCATCGACGGAGACGGTTCCTTTATCGCCGATTTCTACCTTGACCGTCTCGCCGTCAGGTAATTCTTCGGTGACCACAATTTTCTTTGTCTTTGTAGTGATCGTCTCGATGGTCTGAGGAATCTCCACTCTAGTCACCTTCGTTTCTACCAACTCCTTCTTCACATCGGTCATCTCGTCTTCGGGTACAATTATTTCCCGTTCGATGATCTTTTTGATCACCACAGGCTCCTCGTGTTCGACAATCTCCCTTCTGATGACCCTGCGAATCGTCTCGGGTTCTTCATCCGTAACCTCTCGTGTCACGGTCTTTCTTATCACAACGCACTCGTCTTTATCCTTACCCTCCAGTCGTTCACTCTCCTTTGTCTCGGAAACTGTCTCTCCAATTTTACTCTCCTTCAATACAGTAACTGTAGGCTTCATTTCCACTGTTGTTTTCTCTTTATCCGAGTCTGGGGACTCGACCACAGACTTCCTCGCGTCGATAGACTTGTCGTCGACCTTCTCAACGGTGGAGGCGGTGGGTTCCGACGTAGAATCTGGTGTTCCGTCTCTTGTCAGATCAGGAGTGGATTTACCTGACAATGTAGTAATATGTGTAGTGCGTATTTCAGTCATTCCTCCAGCGAACGCCTTGTGGAACTGGCTCTCGTAGCTGACCGGGTGATCGACCTTGTAATCGTGAGTTTTAGCTTCTTCTACGCGTTCGAAGCGACTCTCTGAAGACTTATCGCGCCGGAAACCTTCGTCGTCTCTTTCGTAACCGGCAGCGGAGTCCACCTCCTCGTCGTCGGTCTCCCGACAGATCTCCACGTCGATCACAGCCTCGCGCGACAGCTTCCTCTTCCAGACGATCTCCTCGATTATCTCGAAAATAATGTATCGGGGCAGTCTTGTTCGGATCATTATCTCCTCCAGAATCTCCTCGGTGATCTTCTTACCCTTCTTGACGTACTCTTCTTCGAGGAGCTTCTCCATTTCGGTTCGTTTTTCCTCGGATATCGAAATCTCTTCGTCGATGTGCGGCTCGGAACGAGCGGGACTGTCCTGAGTCGATTTGTCGGAGGCGATTTGCTCCGAACCGGGACTGACGCTTCGGGAACTTGTTTTATCGTCCGCCATTTTGCTCATCTTCTCCTCGGAGACGAGCTCCAGGAATTTGTCTCGGGACAGGAAGTCCTTCTCTTGAGTCACGCTGATGATGATGCTGATCGCTAGGGATCTTTGTATCAGGAATATTTCGCAGATCTCCTCGATCACGGAGATTTGAATTAATTTACCTTTACTGATGTACTCCTCGAAGAGGTATCTTTCTATCTCGTTTGTCAGTTTTGTTATGTCTTCTTTGTCTTTCATTTTCTCCTCCATCTTTTCTTTCTCTGTGGTATCCGTGAGTTTCAGGTCTTTGGGTTCTATGCTGGGCGATCTGGATTTTTCTTTCGACTCTGCTTCTTTTACTTCCGTTTTGACTTCTGTCTTCTCTAATTTTTGTGCAACTTCCTTAGTGATGGTCTCTTTTACGACATCAGTTATCTTGGTTTCTATAGGACTCGTCGGTTTCGAAGGACCTTTCTCTTTCGACTCTGTTGAAACAGTGGTTGTTACGGTGACAGAACTAGTCACTTCAGTAACTTTATCCAACTCTTTCACAGTAGGAGATTTTGCTTTCTCGTCGACTTCTTTCGTTTCTGCCGAAGGGCTGGCGGATCCAGATTTATCGGACGTCTTCGCGTCTTTCGCACCAGTCTCAGAGGCAACACTAGGTGATTTCGAACGGTCTACCTCTTTAGATTTGTCCGGAATACTAGTAACACTAGGAGATCTAGATTTCTCAATAGCCTTCGCGTCGCTATCCTTCGAGTCGATCGCCTCTGGGGAGATGCTAGGTGTTCTCGATTTGTCGGCTTTAACGTCCTTCGAGTCAGCTTCACTCGGTTTCGAGTGATCTTCCTTTGATTCACTGGGAGTCATGCTAGGAGATCTAGACTTCTCGGTTTTGATATCAAGGTCTTTTGCTTCGGAAGGTTCAACACTTGGCGATTTGGAATCCTTCGACTCGATCGCAGTGCTGGTAATACTTGGAGATCTGGATTTTTCTTCGGGTTTAATTTCAAGGTCCTTCAAATCGGTTGGTGGTTTCACATCCTTAGACTCAACTGTAGCACTTGGTATACTTGGAGATCTGGATTTGTCAGAGGCTTTCCCATCATCTCCAGAAATACTAGGAGATCTGGACTTCTCTTTCGCTGCGAGGTCTTTCATGTCAGTTGGCTCAGCACTTGGGGATTTGGAATCCTTCTCAGTCGCAGGAGCGCTTGCTATACTCGGCGATCTGGATTTTTCAGACTTAACATCGAGGTCCTTCAGATCTGTCGGTTCGCCAGCGATACTTGGCGATTTCGATTTCTCTGATTTAACTTCCACATCCTTCAGATCAATCGGTTCACCAGCGATGCTTGGCGATTTCGACTTCTCCGATTTAACTTCCACATCTTTCAGATCTGTCGGTTCACCAGCGATGCTTGGCGATTTCGACTTCTCCGATTTAACTTCTACGTCCTTCAGATCTGTCGGTTCACCAGCGATACTCGGCGATTTCGACTTCTCCGATTTAACTTCCACATCTTTCAGATCAGTTGGTTCACCAGCGATACTTGGCGACTTTGAATCTTTAATCTCAGCAGCAGTAACGCTGGGAGATCTAGATTTATCACTCGCCTTCGCATCTACAGGCTCTCCAGAAATGCTAGGTGATTTCGAGTGGTCGGTAGGTTCCTTAGATTCCCCAGGAACACTTGTCACGCTGGGAGATCTAGATTTCTCGTCAGGTTTAACTTCGAGGTCCTTCAAATCTGTTGGCTCTCCAGCAACACTCGGTGGTTTCGAATCTTTAGGTTCGGCAGTACTTGCTATGCTGGGTGATCTAGATTTTTCCACAGCTTTGACATCAAGCTCTTTTAGGTCAGTAGGTTCACCAGCAACACTAGGTGGCTTTGAATCTTTAGGTTCGGTTGTACTTGCTATGCTGGGCGATCTGGATTTTTCAATATCTTTTAGGTCGGTTGGTTCACCAGCAATACTCGGTGATTTTGAGTCTTTAGGTTCAGCTGCTATGCTGGGTGATCTGGATTTCTCGTCAGTCTTAACATCAAGCTCCTTCAGATCAGTTGGTTCACCAGCAATGCTGGGTGATTTAGAATCTTTGGGTTCAGCTGCTATGCTGGGTGATCTGGACTTCTCGTCAGTCTTAACATCAAGCTCCTTCAGATCTGTTGGTTCACTAGTAACACTTGGTGGTTTGGAGTCTTTAGATTCAGCTGCCATGCTGGGTGATCTGGACTTCTCATCAGTCTTAACTTCGAGATCCTTCAGATCGGTTGGTTCACCAGCAATGCTCGGTGATTTAGAATCTTTGGGTTCAGCTGCTATACTGGGTGATCTGGACTTCTCGTCAGTCTTAACATCGAGATCCTTCAGATCAGCTGGTTCACTAGTAACGCTCGGCGCCTTCGAGTCTTTAGATTCAGCTGCTATGCTCGGTGATCTGGACTTCTCGTCTGCTTTAACATCGAGGTCCTTCAGATCAGTTGGTTCACCAGCAACACTCGGCGCCTTCGAATCCTTAGATTCAGCTGCTATACTGGGTGATCTGGACTTGTCTTCCACTTTACTCTCAACTTCCTTCAAATCACATACTTCACCAGCAACACTCGGGGCCTTCGAATCTTTAGACTCAGCTGTTATACTCGGTGATCTAGACTTGTCTTCCACTTTACTCTCAACTTCCTTCAAATCACATACTTCGCCAGCAACACTCGGCGACTTCGACTTGTCCACTGCTTTAATATCCACAGGTTCCCCTGCAATACTCGACGATTTTGAATGCTCGTCCTTCAAGTCCGAAACGCTCGTCAAACTGGGAGATCTAGATTTTTCGTCAGCTTTAACATCAAGTTCTTTCAAATCTTTCGGTTCTAGACTCGGTGATTTTGAATCTTTAGGCTCTGGAGCGCTGGCTACGCTCGGTGATCTGGACTTTTCTTCAGGTTTTTCGAGGTCCTTCAAATCGGCAGGTTCGCTAGCAACACTCGGTGATTTGGAATCCTTAGACTCAACTGCGGCACTCGGTATACTTGGGGACCTGGATTTGTCTACTTTCGTGTCAACTTCCGGAATACTTGGTGATTTTGCAAGTTCAGGCTCCTTCGCATCTCCAGTGCTTGTTATACTGGGAGATCGAGATTTCTCTGATTTTTCAACTTCCTTCAAATCGGCGGGTTCACTGGCAACGCTGGGTGATTTCGACTTCTCTTTGACTTCAACGTCTTGCAAGTCAGTCGGTTCTCCAGCGATGCTCGGCGACTTGTCCTTAGGCTCTGCGGTGCTTACTACGCTCGGAGATCTCGACTTGTCTTCTACTTTCGCTTCCTCTCCGACGATACTCGGTGATTTAGAACGATCCGCTTCCTTCGCATCTCCAAGAGTACTCGTCACACTGGGCGATCTGGATTTCTCATCGGTTTTAATTTCTAAGTCCTTCAAGTCTGTTGGTTCACCAGCAACGCTCGGTGTCTTTGAATCTTTAGGCTCAGCTGCAGTAATACTGGGAGATCTAGATTTCTCCACCGCCTTCAAGTCAGCGGACTCTCCCGAAATGCTAGGCGATTTCGAATGATCTTTCGTTTCTTCAATAACACTAGGAGATCTTGATTTTTCAGATTTTGCTTCAACATCCTTCAAATCGGTGGGTTCACTCGTTACACTAGGTGGCTTTGAGTCTTTAGATTCTATTGCTGGAGCGCTTGCTATGCTCGGCGATCGAGATTTTTCTTCAGGTTTAATTTCGGGCTCCTTCAGATCTTCGCCAGGAGGGCTCGGTGACTTAGAACCCTTAGGTTCTGATGGAGGAGCACTTATACTGGGAGATCTGGACTTTTCAACTGGTTTGATATCGAATTCTTTTAGATCAGCTGGTTCGACACTCGGGGATTTGGAGTCTTTGGATTCGACTGCGGGTCCGCTGGGTATACTAGGCGATCTGGATTTCTCTCCTTCTTTAACTTCAACGTCTTTCAAGTCAGTAGGTTCTCCAGCGATACTTGGAGATTTGGATTCTTTAGCTTCTGCAGGTCCGCTGGGTATACTAGGCGATCTCGACTTCTCTCCTTCTTTAACTTCAACGTCTTTTAAATCAGTAGGTTCTCCAGCGATGCTTGGAGACTTGGAGTCTTTGGATTCTTTAGTATCTGCAGGTGCGCTGGGTATACTGGGCGATCTCGACTTCTCTCCTTCTTTCACTTCAACGTCTTTCAAGTCAGTAGATTCTCCAGCAATACTTAGAGATTTAGATTCCTTAGCTTCTGCAGGTCCACTGGGTATACTAGGTGATCTCGACTTCTCTCCTTCTTTAACTTCAACGTCTTTCAAGTCTATTGGTTCTCCAGCGACACTTGGAGATTTAGATTCCTTAACCTCTGCAGGTCCACTAGGTATACTCGGTGATCTCGACTTCTCTCCTTCTTTAACTTCAACATCTTTCAAGTCTATTGGCTCTCCAGCGACACTCGGCGATTTAGATTCCTTAACCTCTACAGGTACGCTAGGAATACTAGGCGACCTAGACTTCTCTTTACCTTCAACTTCCTTCAAGTCAACTGGTTCGCCAGCAATACTCGGCGACTTAGATTCTTTAGCTTCCGCAGGTCCACTAGGTATACTAGGTGACCTACTCTTCTCTTCTTTAACTTCAACATCTTTCAAGTCAGTTGGTTCTCCAGCGATACTCGGAGACTTAGATTCTTTCGATTCAACTGCAGGAGTACTGGCTATGCTAGGTGATCTCGATTTTTCATCCACTTTTTCGACATCCTTCAAGTCGATCGGTTCACCAGCCACACTAGGTGACTTAGAATCTTTGGATTCAACTGTAGGAGCTATGCTGGGCGATCTGGACTTCTCCTCTGGTTTTTCAACCTCCTTCAAATCGACTGGTTCTCCAGCGACACTCGGTGATTTAGACTTCTCTTCTGATTTAACTTCAACGTCCTTCAAATCAATCGGTTCTCCAGCCACACTTGGTGACTTTGAATCTTTAGGTTCAGCTGCAGTTGTGCTCGCTATGCTTGGTGATCTCGATTTTTCTACTTTAGCCTCAACGTCCTTCAAATCAACTGGTTCTACGCTCGGGGACTTTGATTCTTTAGTCTCCGCAGGAGCTATGCTCGGTGATCTGCTCTTCTCCTCCGGTTTAACTTCAACATCCAAATCTGTTGGTTCGCCAGCGATGCTCGGCGATTTTTCTTTACCTTCAGATACTGGGGCACTCGGTATACTGGGAGATCTTGATTTCTCTTTCACTTCGACGTCCTTCAAGTCAGTCGGTTCTCCAGCGATGCTGGGTGACTTTGAATCTTTAGGCTCTGAGGGTACAACACTCGGCGATCTGGACTTCTCGTCCGGTTTAATTTCAAGTTCCTTCAAGTCAGCCGGTTCTACACTCGGTGACTTCGAGTCTTTAGGTTCTGGAGCGCTTGCTACACTCGGTGATCTGGACTTCTCCTCCGGTTTAGCTTCAACGTCTTTCAGATCGATCGGTTCGCCAGCGATGCTCGGCGACTTCGATTCTTTAGGTTCAGGAGCTGTGCTTGCTATGCTGGGCGATCCCGACTTTTCAACTGCCTTGATATCAAGTTCTTTGAGGTCAGTAGGTTCAGTCGGGGATTTAGAATCTTTGGATTCTGCTGTTATGCTCGGTGATCTGGATTTCTCTTCCGGTTTAACCGAAACGTCTTTCAAATCAACTGGCTCTACGCTCGGTGACTTTTCTTTCGCCTCCGTTACACTCGCTATACTCGGCGACCTCGACTTTTCTTCAACCTTAGCTTCAACTTCCTTCAGATCAGCCACTTCGCTAGCAACACTCGGCGACTTCTCCTTAGCCTCAACCGCAGGTATGCTAACAACACTCGCCGATCTGGATTTGTCTTTCAGATCTACAGGTTCCTCTGCAATACTCGGCGACTTTGCCTTCTCCTCCTTCGAGTCGGCAACGCTCGTCACACTGGGAGATCTCGATTTTTCCTTCATTTCAACGTCCTTCAAATCAGCGGGTTCAGCACTGGGTGACTTTGAATCTTTAGGTTCTGTAGCACTCGCCACACTCGGTGATCTAGATTTCTCCTCCGGTTTGACTTCTTCTTTCAGATCGATCGGTTCGACGCTCGGTGACTTCGCTTCTTTAACTTCAGGAGCGCCCGTCACGCTCGGGGATCTGGATTTCTCGATCTTTGCCTCAGAAATATCTGAAACAGGCGATTTCTCCTTCGGCTCACTGACAATGCTTGGAGATCTGGATTTTTCTTCCGGTTTAACTTCGACGTCTTTCAGATCAGTCGGCTCGCCGGCGATGCTCGGCGACTTCGAATCTTTAGGCTCGATCGCCGGTGCGCTCACTACGCTGGGCGATCTAGATTTCTCTGTCGCTTCAACAGTCTTCAAGTCGACCGCCTCTCCTGCTACGCTCGGAGATTTCGAACCGTCTTCCTTCGTCTCAGTGGGAACGCTCGGCGATCTGGATTTATCAGAAACATCTTTCGGTTCACTGGGTGACCTGGACTTCTCTGGTTCCGCTGGCTTCTTTTCATCTTTCGCATCGATCTTTTCGGCTTCGATACTCGGAGAACCTTCCTTCGACTCTTTAGGTTCGCTCACAATACTCGGAGAACCTTCCTTCGACTCCTTAGGTTCGCTCACAATGCTCGGGGAGCGAGACTTGTCTTTCAGTTCTTCGGCAGCCACCTCACTCGGTGACTTCTCACGATCCACTTCTTTCGTTTCGCTGGGAACACTGGTTATGCTGGGAGACCTCGATTTCTCCTCCACCTTGTCTTTCATTTTATCGGCCTCGTCGGTCGGTGACTTTGAACCTTCCTTCGCCAGACTGGGAGATCTGGATTTCTCTTCTTCAGTAACACTCGGTGATTTCGAGCCTTCTTTAGCTTCAGCTTTAGTTTCAACTTTGAGGTCTTTCTCTTCTGTCGGGCTGGCGGATTTCGAACGATCCTTCTGTTCAGGAACACTAGGCTTCTCCTTGTCTGGAACTTGTGACTCGATCGACTCGGTCGGCGATTTCGAGCCCTCTTTGGCAGGTTCTGTTACGGCAGGCTCAGTTACTTTGTCACCGGTAGGCTCTTCTGGAATACTCGGCGATTTCGAGCGATCCGGCTCTTTCTCTCCGGGCACGCTCGTAACGCTGGAAGACCTAGATTTCTCCTCCATCTTGTCCAGCTCCTTCGCATCGATCGCTTCTCCCGCGATGCTCGGCGACTTCGCTTCTTTCGATTCGACCACGCTAGGGGATCTGGACTTGTCCACTTTCTCTTCTGAAACACTCGGTGATACGTCCTTTTCATCGGGACTACCTGTGGGAGACCTGGATTTTTCTTTTACGTCTTTCATATCGATCGGTTCGCCTGCGACACTCGGCGGTTTCGACTCTTTAGTTTCAGGAACGCTCGCTACACTCGGCGATCGTGATTTGTCTACTTTCTCTTCTTCGGTGACGCTCGGTGGTTTCGATACAGCTTCCTTCGCTTCTGGGATGCTCACCACACTCGGAGTTCTGGATCTGTCTATTTTTGCGTCTGCCTCCTTAGATTCTATTTCCGTTGGGACACTTACACTTGGAGATCTTGACTTCTGTGCCTCCAGTTCCTTTGCGTCGATCGTCTCAGCGATGCTCGGCGATCGATCCTTCTCTTTGATGTCTACTTCGGGAGATGGCTCTTTTGTTATACTCGGAGATCTTGATTTTTCGACAGCCTTGGTGTCTACTTCTTTTGTTATACTGGGAGATCTGGATTTTTCGGTAGCCTTCGCGTCTGCTAATTCTTCTGAGACACTTGGCGATTTCGATTTTTCAGCTTCTTTCTCGCTGACAGGTACTTCTACTTTCGCTTCTTTCTCGGTAACAGGTACTTCTACTTTCGCTTCTTTCTCGGTAACAGGTACTTCTTTCTGATCGATAGCAGGTAATTTTGTGTCGGGTTTGGACTCCTCGATCTTCTCGTCCATCTTCTCAACGCTCGGAGATTTCGATGGCTCTTTCGCTTCCAAGCTGGGTGATCTCGATTTTTCTTTAACTTCCTCCGCTTCTCCCGAAATGGGAGACTTTGATCCTTCCTTCTCCGCAGTCACACTCGCAACACTGACTCTTCTCGATTCTTCTTTAATTTCTTCCTTGACATCCTTCGCCTCCACGCTCGGAGACTTCGAACGTTCTTTCGCCTCAGGTACACTTGTCACGCTGGGAGATCTAGACTTCTCGAGTTCCTTCGCGTCAGCGATCTCGCTGGCGATGCTCGGAGAACGATCCTTCTCTTTCTTTTCTTCACCGGGTTTCTCGATTTTCTCGTCCTTCGGCTCTTGATCGAGCTTTTTATCTTTTGGCTCCTCTGGAAGACTGGGTTCCTTCTCCTGAACGTCTACCTTCTCTGTAGGCGATAGCGATCCTTTGGATTCAGCAGGGCTAATAGAGGCACGAGTTGCTTCAGGGGACACCGATTTCTCGGTCGCTTCCTTCAAGTCCGCCTCGCTGGCGATGCTCGGAGACTTCGAACGATCTGTGGATATCGATCGTCGGGAGTCCTCGTCGCGGACGCTCGTTATACTCGCTGGACTCGATTTCTCGCTCACTTCATCTTTGAGTGGCTCTTCCTCGGTTGGTTTGACTTCAGGTTCTTTAGCTGAGACTGGAGACTTTTGATCGACAGATTTCTTCCTTTCTAGGTCGGTTACTTCAAGTTTCTCCTCGGCTTCCTTTGCTACTTCTGCAATTTCTGTCTTCTTTTCTTTGTCGAGGTCCACGGTGACTGGTCGCTCAGCAACCGACTTACGTCGCTCTTCCTTGATCTCTTCTTTCGAGATTTTATCTTCCGAAACAGGAGAAGGCTTCTTGGCTTCGTCGACAGTAACGTCTGCGACAGATAATTTGCGATCTACAGGTACTTCCTTCTCTTCTTTTTCTTCTTTTACTTCTTTCTCTTTGGGCGATTCAGGAGTCTTTTCATGTGGTGCAACCTTCTCTTCTTTCTCTTCAAGCTTCACTTTTTCTTCTGGAGTCTTCACTTTCTCTTCAGGAGATTTTGCTTTTTCTTCAGGAGTCTTTTCTTTCTCTTCAGGGGTTTTGACTTTTTCTTCAGGAGTCTTTGCTTTTTCTTCAGGAGATTTTGCTTTCTCTTCAGGTGTCTTTGCTTTCTCTTCAGGAGATTTTGCTTTCTCCTCAGGTGTCTTCACTTTTTCTTCAGGAGATTTTGCCTTTTCTTCAGGAGTCTTCACTTTCTCTTCCGGAGTCTTTGCTTTTTCGATTTCTTCTTTAGCAAGAGGCTTCGGTGCCTCGACCTTCGCCTCTTCCTTCGCCGAAACAATGGCGTCCGCCGGTTCCACATCTTTAATCGCGTCCAAAATCTGTATACTTTCTCTCTTCTCCGTCGGCGACTTCTCAAAGATGGTCTCCGCAGGCGAAACGTCTTCCGACCTAATCGATTCTGGTGACTTAGCCGCGATATCCAGTGTCTTCTTTTCAGGAGCTTCAATTTGTTTCTCGATCGCCGCTATTACTTCGTCGATCTTCGCTTCCTTCTCTTCTGGTGTCTTAGGCAATTTCTCAACAGAGATACTTTCCTTTCGCTTCTCAACCGCTTTCTCCAAACTGTCTTCAAGATCCTGGGACCCGGAGTCGAGTCGGTCAACCGGCGACTTTTCAAGACTGTCCTCTGGCGTGACCTTCCCTACATCTTTTATTTCCGGTGATTTTTCAGAGATGCTGTCCTTCTCCGGGCTGCTGGTTCCCGAACGAAGAGAATCTTTGTCAGTAACTAGAGAGTCCTTGTCAGGTGTCGATTTTATTGAAGTGTCTCTCAGAGAATCATCCGGTGTAACAGATTTCATCGCGACAGCGTCGGTCGAGCAGATTTCCGTCTCTGCTCCGCCATCTTCGCTGCTGGCGGTCACCAGCATTCTCCGAACGAATCCAGAATCCTCCTCCACCTTCTTCTCCTCTTCCTTAACTTCCTGAACCGGCGACTTCTTCAAGTCAGCTTCGATTTGTTCGGCTTTGTCAGGTTCCTCTTTTTCTTCTTTGGGTTTGTGGTCAACTGGCTCGACCGCTTTGTCCTTTGCTTCGAGTGGTGACACTTTCTCTTTTTCTTTTTCTGCAGTGGGGAGCTGCTCGAGTGACAATTTCTTAATCGGTTCTGACGGCTCCTCCTTTGGAGGCGACACCTCCTTTTCTTTTTCTGGTTCTGGTTTCTTGTCTGCTTTTATTTCTTCTTTTGGAGGGGATACTTCTCGTTCCTTTTCTTTTTCTGGTTCTGGTTCTTTTTCCACTTTCTCTTCCTTTGGAGGAGACGGCTCTTTTTCTTTTACGGGTTCTTCTTTCTCTACTTTCACTTCTTTCGGAGGAGACGGCTCCTTTTCTTTTACCGGTTCCTCCTTCTCTGCTTTCACTTCTTCCTTCGGAGGAGATGGTTCCTTTTCTTTTACGGGTTCTTCCTTCTCTACTTTCTCTTCTTTCGGAGGAGACGGCTCTTTTTCTTTTACGGGTTCTTCTTTCGGAGGAGACGGCTCCTTTTCTTTTACCGGTTCTTCCTTCTCCACTTTCACTTCTTCTTTCGGAGGAGACGGCTCCTTTTCTTTCACTGGTTCTTCCTTCGCAGGAGACACCTCCTTTTCTTTCACCGGTTCCTCCTTCGCAGGAGACGGCTCCTTTTCTTTCACTGGTTCTTCCTTCGCAGGAGACACCTCCTTTTCTTTTACCGGTTCTTCCTTCACAGGAGACACCTCCTTTTCTTTCACCGGTTCTGCTTCCTTCTCCACTTTCTCTTCCTTCACAGGAGACACCTTTTCTTTCTCCACTTCTTCCTTCTCCACTTTCTCTTCCTTCACAGGAGAAACTTTCTCTTTCTCCAGTTCTTCCTTCTCCACTTTCTCTTCCTTCACAGGAGACACCTCTTTCTCCTTCTCAACCTTCTCCACCTTGTCCACCTTCTCCACTTCTTTTACCTCTTTCTCTTCCACAGGTTTCACTTCCTTGCTTTCCTCCACCTTCTCCTTAGCCTCATCCAAGTACTTCTCAACAGTATCCAAACTCTCTCCTGCTTCCGTCACTTCCTCCTTCGTGACCTCCTCGCGTTCGATCTTTTCAAACGGCACTTCCTTCTTCTCCTTCTCTTTCGTCTCGTGCACAAACTTCTCGTCAGCCTCAACCACCTCAGCCTCCTCAGCTTCCTCCGCCTCCTCTCTGGGTTCCAACTTGTCTGACACGATCACGTCACCGACTTTGTATTCCTGTTCGACGGCTTCGAAGTCGTCTTCTTTTTCTTGGTCCGCCTTCTTCTCGGCTGTTGGTTCGAGTTTCATTGCTTCAGGCTTCTCGGGTGGGGATATCTTGTCTTTGGATACTCTTCTACTTTCGATGCGGACGAAACCGTCTTCCTCTACTTCCGCCTCCACTTCTATTTCTTCTTCTTCTTCTTTCTCGGGTGTCTTCGGTGCTGCTTCTTTCGCAGGTTCTTTCGCGGGTTCTGCCTTGGCTTCCGCCTCCACAGACTCGTCCATGCTAATATCAATAGACTTGCTCACGATTATTTCTCTGATAATTCGAATGACGATAACTCGTGGAATCACCGTCTTCTTACAGATCTCTTCAATAATTTCGATAGTAATCACGCGTCGTCCTTTCGACACGTACTGCTCGATGATATACTCCTCCAAATCAGTTCTCAACTCGGGTGATATCGACGTCTCATCGATCTTCAACGCATCTTCATCATCGACCACATCCTTTGCAGACAATCCCTTCCTAGTAATAATCTCCTTAATCGCGTAAATAACGCGTTCTCGCGAAACTCGCTTAATTCTCGTCACATATTCAATGATCTCAATAGTGATACGTTTCTTCGTGATAATTAACTCCTCGATAATTTCTATCACTGTACGACCCGCTCGGTCAACGATCAACTTGATCTCCGCCGGTAGCTGTATCGACAACCGACGAATCGTGTCGTCCTTCTCTGGGATTTTATCGGTGACAAACTTCGGTGAAGTAGGAGTCGAACCAGCGGAGACTGTCACGATCTCCGCCTTCGCTGGGGAGATCTTCTGATCGAAACTGATCACCGCGTGCTCCTCTTCTATGTCCAAGGGAACTTGTTCTTTCTTGCATACTTCTTCTATTCCGGCATCCATCACGTCTACTTTCGAAGGCTCTTCTGTGACTTCTTTGGTGGGGAGCTTCAAGTCCATTTTCAGGGTTTCCTCGCAGATCCTCTTGAGGTCTTCTTCGTCCTTCTTTTCGGGGAGAGATACAAGCTCCTGTGGCTTTGTCAATTTTACGCAAGGCTCTTCTTGAGGCTCCATGGGCTCCATCAGTTTGTCTTCGACGAGCTCTTTGACTTCTTCTTGGGGACGCGGGAATTCTTCGGTGACTCCCACTTTTGTGGGCATACCGATCGCCGCGAGTTTCTTGTCTATTTCTTTTTCTTCAACCTTTTCTTCTTTCTCCGCTTTCTCATCTTCCTTCTCCTTCGGTGCTTCAAACAGCTTCTCATCCGCTAGGAAATCATCCTCCTTCAACACCTGCGCAACCTTCTTCACGATCTCCATAACGTCCTTCGGTCTCTCCTCGATGTCGATACCCGCCGTTCCCGCGAGGACCTCTCCAACGTCCCTCACCGCCTCCTTCACGTCCTTCAACGGTACTTCAGGAATATCAGTGTCTATAACTTCGTGTTCCGCCTCGAAGGCCTCGTCCTTGGCGATATCGAATTTCACCTTCTCCGGCTCCTTGCTCTCGGCCGGCACGCTTTCAATGTGTGGTTTGATGGCCTCCAGTTTCTCCACGACACCCTCCAAGGTGTCCTTAACGGTGTCCTTCACGGCTGGGGTTGGGGCTTCTTCGACCGCGATCTTCTCCTCGAGGGACTCCAACGAGTCTCTCAGACTGTCTTTCACTGTCTTGAATTTCTTTGAGGCTTCCTCTAATAATGCTTGTATCTCCTCGGTGTCTTCTTCGACCTCTTCTTTGGGGATCTGTTCTTCAACCTTCTTTTCTGGCTCCTTGATCTCTTCTTTCAATTTGACTTCTTCTTTCACTGGCGAGGGTTCTTTCGGTTCGGGTATTTTTTCAGCTTCCAAAATAGGTTTACTTTCTCTGCGCTCGGCAGGTTTCTCCGCGACTTTCGGAATCGCCGCTTCTTCGACGATCGAAGGTTTCCTCTTCGCCTCTTCTTCGACGATCGAAGGTTTCCTCTTCGCGTCTTCTTTGACGATCGAAGGTTTCCTCTTCGCCTCTTCTTCGCGATCGATCTTCTCGGCAGGTTTACCCACTTTCGGGAACATTTTGTCCACGTCGACCTCCTCTAACAGCGTCTTCTCCTGCACCTTCGCCTCCTTCGGGGAACTGGACTTCGAGGAAGACTTGTCGTCGACGTCCTTGTCTTGCTCCTTCTTCGACTTCTTCGTCAGTTTATCGATACCCTTCTCGAACTTGTCAGCGACTTTACCGAAGAAGCTGAACACTCCTTTCTGTTCCTTGATCGGTGGTGTGGGAGGCTCTTTGACTTCCTGCACCGGTGGAGACACCTTCTCCTCTTTCTCCTTCTCGAAGTCCTCCATTCGGTACAGTTTGGGATCTACTTCTTCGTGAACCGGTAAATCAGCCACCTCGTCAGGTGTCTTCACAATATCGCGTTGCATCATCTGCGTTGCTTGTCTCACATCGAATCGTTGGACTTCCGGTTTGACGGCGACTGGCGGAACAGCGCGAGTGACCGCAGGACCGACAGAAATCGGTGCTGTCGCGCTGGCTAAGGCAGCATCCGTAGGAATAGCGCTAACAGCGCTCACCGCTGCTGCGATTTCCTCTTTCTTCGCCGGTGCGTCTTTCTCCTTCACATCTTCAATGACGTGTTTCTCGTCGATGTCTTCTTTTATCTCGTCCAGAGGAATACGTTCGTCCTCCGGTAAGGTCGGTGCTGTCGTCGTGGCGCCGGATTCAACTGTGGAGATGCGCTCTTGCGACTCCTCCAGTTTCTCCGGCATCTGCTCTTTTTGGTCGGCTTCTGGTTTCATGTCGGTGTCGCTGGTCTTCTTCTCGAAGGAGTCCAGCTTGTCGGGGCTGAGACTGGATGGTTCTTTGGTGATGTCCTCGCTGTCCCTTTTAACGGAGTCTTCGGTGTCCTCGCGTCTGCGTTGCGCCTCAGTCGCCAAAGCGGCGATCGCTTCTTTCTCTTCTTCTAAACGTTCTCTGCGATCGGGTGAGAGGTCAATGGGTTCTGCTGTCTCTTCTTCTTCTCGTTCTTCTTCACGCTCCTCCTCTTCTTCTTCTTCCTCCTCCTCCTCTTCCTCCTCTTCTTCCTCTTCCTCTTCCTCCTCTCCTTCCTCTTCCTCTTCCTCTTCTTCTTCCTCCTCCTCATCCTTCCTCGCTCTTACCGCTAATTTCTTTTCCACACTCTCGTCTTTTTCTTTCTCTTCAACCTCCTCCTCCGCACCTTTCTCTTTCGCGGTTTCTGTGTCCTTCATCAACTTCGCCTTCTCTGATTCCGCTTCATCTAACACGTGCTTCTGTTCACCGTCTCCGCTCTGAGCGGAGTCCTCCGTGTACACCTCCTCTTTCTCAACGATCAGATACTCGTCCTCTTCTGTTAGTTCCTGGCTGCCTTTCCTGAGGCTGTCCTTCTTCGGTGCGTCCTCGATCTCGGCGGTGACGTCCTCTTCAGTAATGTCCTCCTCCTTCTTATCAGTTACCTCCGCGGTAATCTCATCGTCTCCTTCGAAGCGGTCCTCCTTCCGTGCGCCCTCTTCTATGCGCTCCGCTTTCTGGAGAACCGCCTCGATCTCCTCAACAACCTCTCGTTCCTCCTTCAGATCGGCGAGCACCTTGCTCTCGATCGAGTCCAACGAGACGTCCTCCGAGCGTTCCATCAGGCTCTTATCGATCAGCCTGGTTCCGACTTCGGGTTCTATTCCAGAAGGTGTGGACACCGTCGAGGAGTCTGTGGTACCTCTATCGCCTTTCACCTTCCGCACAACGCCGTCTTTGTCAGACTTGACGGAAGCGGTAGGTGTGCTACGAGTCGATTTCGCTGGACTTCCAGGAACTCGAGCTTTGCTCGGACTAACCGGTTTTCCTCTGCGACTGATAGCCTTTCGGTCCATCGGTTTCGGTTTTGCGATCGGCGCCGCTTTCGCTGCGCTGACAGCTCCGGCGCTTATCGCGGACTTTTCTATGTTCTTCTGCTCCACCACCTTTCTGTTATTCGCGTCTTTAGTGCTCTTAGCCGGTGGCGCGGTTACGGACTTGTAAGCCGGTGCAGGTTTTGCTTTCGCGACTCCTCGCATTTCCGTCTTCGTCGCGACTCCGTTCACCACCTTCTTAGGTGTCGTTGGTGACGACTTCACGGTTGGACCTGCAACCTCCTTTTTCTCAGGTTTCGCTCTCTTTTCTGCAGGCTTAGCCTTGGGAGCCTCGATCTTCGCAGGCTTTGTGGGGACCTTAGCCTCCTTTCTTCGAGTGTCTACTCTCGCTGGCTTCGAGGGTTTCGCTTCCTTCGGAGCTTCCGGTTTTGCCTCAGGCTTTTTCACAGCATCCTTATCGCGTTTCTCGGATCGTTCCACCTCCGCCTTCTCTTGCTGCTTCTCCTTCTTCACCGCCTCTTGTCTCTCCTTCGCCTCCTTCAGCTCCTTCTCCATCTTCTTGCTCTCTTTCATCTCCTTTCCTTCTACCTCCAGTTTCTTGCTCTCCGGCGCCGCCTTCTTCATCTTCGCCTCCGCTTTAGCCTGCGCGGCCGCCGCCGCCGCCGCCACCGCCGCCATCGCAGCCTGAGGTTTCGTCGGTATAATCGGTGTCGGTGTCGATTTCGCTTCCAGCTCCTTCTTCTCTTTCTTCGCCTCTGCCGCCACCTTCTTGGCCGTCTCCTTCTCCGTCAGCGCCAGCTTCTGTCTCGCTGGTTTATCACGCAGCGTCGCCAACGACGCGGACGGCGAGAGACTCTTCGCCGAGCAGACTGGGTGCTTCAGGAACTCCAGGTGTTTCAATCTTTCGAAGCCTTCAAAGATCTTGTGTTGCGGTGTACTTCCAGGGAAGAGGATTCTTGTGATGGTGTCTTCTGGGTTAGCGGGCTGCCACACCAGCAGCGCGCATATGGAGACCAGGTTCTGTATCGGGAACGTTATGTTGTTCGAGTCTTTTCGGTGAGACTCGGCGAACAGTTTCGAATCCGCCGCGTGCCACTTGGCTAGAAATTCTCTGACTTTGCGACTGTCCTTGCTGGGGCTTAACACGTACATGTCCAGCGTGCCGTGGCCCACTTTGTGGTACAGATTAATCGGCTCCGGGTCCCGGTAGCACGGGTGCGCTTTCAAATTAATGTGACGGAGGTCCACGACGATCTGCTGGCCGATGTCGGTGAGATTCAAGATCAACGGATCGATATCTTTGTCCCCGTCCGGTGAATTGGATTGTCTTCTCTCCTGTTACGTCAATCAATTGATATACTTTAAACACAGACTTTATTACGTAAAGGCGAATTAGTAACTCTAATCCTTCCGCGTGTTCGAATACAAAATTTCAGGTACTTACAACTAGATTGCAGAAGAAGTGACCGATCTGAGGATAAACGTGCATCTCTTTCTTCTTTCGGAGAACGCTAGACATGCCTCCCACGTTGCCGTTGTTTATTCTGGTGAGTAACACCGCGTCGAGGCGGTCCAAGTGTCTGGTGAAGTCCCAGAAACAGGCCTTCCGCGCGAAACCGCCGTCCACAAGCATGTTGAAACCGTTTATGCCGAAGAGAGCGGCGTCGCCTTGGCCGCCAGGGAAGACGTACAATGTTGGATGACTGAATCTGATGTTTCCTACGACGTCGGAAGGTTCCATCAACTGGTCCAACGTCTGAGCGACGAGATACTGTCCTATGTAACTCGTGAAACTTGTAATGGCGGGCACTCCCGCTGTTAGGACGTCGTCGGGGTTCACCCGAACTCTGCAGGATCTACAGAAAATTTTTACCGATGTTACTTCTTTTCTTTTACTGGTGTTTGCTCTTTTTTACCTGGTGCAAGCTTCTTTCGAGAGTCGATTCGTCGTCCATTCACCGACACCGGCGCAATGAACGTCCACCGTAACGCTGTTCTCGTAGGCACGAAGAACTCTTTGCACCTCGTGCTCGCTGAAGGCGTCGAGAAAGTCTGCCAGACTGAAGGTTCCATCCTGAAACGATTTATCGATCAGAAACTTGAGAACAACGGTGGAGTAAAGGCTAGGAGGAAGGATGAAGAGAAAGGAATTAAGTTCATACTTAAAAGACTACTCGTTGTTCCGACGCTAACGTTCTACCGTAGAGTAACGCGTCCTTCGGCAAAATTACTAAAAATGGCGACGTACTTGCAATATCCAGGAACCATTTCCACCGAAGGTGTAGCCGGCGTGTATAATGTGTCGGTGTTTCGTGAAACTCGCAAGTAGATTACGAATGCACTGTAACAACGTGTTCGTTTGCGGATGAATGAGAACCTCCGTAACAAGGTTCTCGGTGGCGTATTGGATCAGTCGTTCGCCTAAAATTTTGTTCACGTTAGCGGAAACAGTTCGCGGCTAATCATCGCCGAAAGTTTTTAATAGCGAAACACGATTATTTTATACAAATACCGTTTCTGGCTTCTTCTCCTTCGGGAGCTTGCGCTACCAGCGCCGATAACTCTTTTTCTAAATCTACGTGACAACTATCCTTATCCCATGACAGGAAACCTGGAACACACGAAAGGTTTTACGGTCAGAGAAACGTCACGATAATCGTAACAGCATTTTCAGCGAACTGTTTCGATGATCGAAGTTTTATGGGATATCTCTTGTCGATCATCTCGTATCTGATACTACAATATTGGGTCATATGCGTAACGCTGAGGGTATGGCTTCGCACAACATTCTGCTCAGGGACGAAGAATAAGGTAAGGTGAAGGTTAAGAAAGCGATTCTGCCATCAATTTGTCAAAATAGTCTGAGGTTGAACGATGCGTTAATCCGATAAGCTAATTGGCTTTGCCAATGAAAAATGAAACGTGCACGTTTTCAAAGTCGTAAAAATGGTAAGGACCAAAAATGGTCCTAATTGAAATACCACGAGCGAGACAGCGGAGTTGCGTGACGTCACGAATACCGCACCCCGTCACGTGGTTCCGTGCTAGTCAGCCAGCCAGCCAGCCGGCAATCGATCGACTCGACGCGACGTAACTACAGTATATCCTGCACCCACTCTCGACACCTTTTACCTATCGAACGAAAATTCATCTTCTTTCTCGTTTAATAACGTTTAGCCGATAAAAAAGAAGGCTCCGTAATGGAGATTCAAATGAAGGTTGAAATCGATAAAAACTCTGCAGGATACTCTTGCATGAGAGCATATACGTAAATCTTCTAAGAGTAATTTAGAGGATTTGTCGGGACGATTTCTTTAACTGGTATAAGAGCCGCAATCGTGGCCCTCGACTGAAATCGTCGAGTTGAACCTCGCCAGCAAATTCTCTATGTCAAATTGATCGGAAGCCCTAATGATGATACGGAGAGAAGCCGTGCGTCGCGGTCGGGGGTCGTACCTTTTTAATGCGCGACGCAACCCCTGCGCACCTTCTTTACCAAAGATACTTTACTGAACCCTTATTTCGTTACGCGTATCCGTTTAATCACCCTCTACATTTCACTTCACCCATTCTTACGTATTTCAAAAAAAACGACACCCCATTACAAACTTCTAAAAAAAAATTCAAACTTGATCACATATTTTTATTGAAAAAAATGAGACTCAATTATGTATTTCATTAGGTAATAATTCAAGAAAGTTATCATACGAACAATACGAGAAATGCATATTAATGTTGCATATAACAATGTTGCACTTTTGCAACTTCATGTTAGTACATATTTTGAAGCAACTGCAATTATAATTCAGAAGAGTGTACATTATACTGAAAATACAACAATGTTGCACTTCTGCAGCTTCATATGTTACTGCATGTTTTAAAATAGTTGCAAGTACAATTCAGAAAAGTGCAGGTTTAATTGAAAATACAACAAAGTTGCACTTCTGTAGCTTCATACGTTACTGCATGTTTTAAAATAGTTGCAAGTACAATTCAGAAAAGTGCAGGTTTAATTGAAAATACAACAAAGTTGCACTTCTGTAGCTTCATACGTTACTGCATGTTTTAAAATAATTGCGAGTACAATGCAGAAAAATGCAAGTTTAATTAAAAATACAACAAAGTTGCAGTTCTGTAGCTTCATACATTACTGCATTTTTTAAAATAGTTGCAATTACAATTCAGAAAAATGCAAGTTTAATTAAAAATATAACAATGTTGCACTTCTGCAGCTTCATGTGTCACTGCATATTTTAAAGTAGTTGCAAGTACAATTTAGAAAAGTGCAAGTTTAATTAAAAATATAACAATGTTACACTTCTGCAGCTTCATATGTGACTACATGTTTTAAAATAATTGCAAGTACAATTCAGAAAAGTGCAAGTTTAATTAAAAATATAACAATGTTGCACTTCTGCAGCTTCATATGTTGCTACATGTTTTAAAATAATTGCAAGTACAATTCAGAAAAGTGCAAGTTTAATTGAAAATACAACAATGTTGCACTTCTGCAGCTTCATATATTACTGCATTTTTTAAAAATAGTTTCAATTACAATTCTGAAAGGTGCAATTTTAATTAAAAATATAATAATGTTGCACTATTAGAAGTTCATACGCAGCTTCGTATTTTGAAACAGTTGTAAAAAAATGTTGTAGCACTGCATTATTTAGGGGTTGATTTCGTCCATCGTTTAAAAAGTACGTTTGTGGAAAAAGTGAAAGCGGTAAATGGTGAAGCAAAGGCGTACTTAAAAACGGTATACTAGTAGAAGATACAGAGTTAAATATAGACAAAATCGTGGGTTTCTTCGTCGGAGCATTTACCCCTCTCGTAGCATCTTTTAGAAGCCGCATCGCGTTTCTCGATTTGCATCGACTTCCTTTCTCTTTTTTAATCCTTTTTTGCTTTCTTTCTAAGTTCGAATACCCAGAACGGGACCCAACTATGTTTAGACCGTTTCTCGTTATCCTGCAACGCGACGTTTTCGAACCTCGAAATACCGAATTTATAGAGTTTATCCGAAGGACATCTCTTAAGGTCGCAAAATAGCGTTCTGCGTAAAATATTCTAATGAATATGTCGTGGCACGCGACGTTATAAAATGTGAGACGCTTTTGTTGCCAAACAGGGTCAAAAAGTTTTCAACGAGTTTTCTTCGAACACTGCTGACAACGTTGTTCTCGATTGATCTCGCGAGAAAAGGAAACGTCGAACGAGGTCGATGACGAGCAGCGCTGTTTTAACCTCTCTTATAATCGCTAACTCGCTTTTCTTCTCTAAATCGAATATGATTTTGGCTTGAAAAAATTCACCCGATAAAATCGACCCGGTTTAATAAATTAGAAAGGAATGCATGTTTAAGGAACTACATGAACGATATTCGAACACGCTCGTCGCGATGTAGATCGACTTATACGCGGCTATTTATACTTTTAAGAGACAAGGGCGAAGACCCGATCCAAGGATTCGTCAAATGTGATTCAAATTCACGAAACATTATTAACGCATTCGATCGATCGAGCTATACACATTCTCTAATCTTCTCAAAATAGAACTTGTGCAGGTTAATTTTCATTTGTCAAAGCTATCCTTAATCTTCAAACGCGAGAGTAATATAATTATCTTATGCATTGTCATAATTGTGAAAAAGTAGAACGATAGAACGGAAAGTGTAGAACCGGCAGAAAGAGGAAGGAGAAATCAATACGAAAAGGTGTTCTTACTTCGTATACAGTTTCAAGATTACATGGTATTAAAATGTACGGTACGATAGAAGGGTCAGGTTCAAGAACGAACTATAATCGAGAAACGGGGTTTCACGACTCGAAGAGCAGAAGAGCGCGATGCACGAGAGAGCGATCACTGGCGAATGTCGTGATAAAATTAGATACGCTATATTCGGTTGAACGTGCATACAATGAAATTGTAACGGTCATGTTCACGAATTTCGACCCGATCCGCGGATTATTTCCTCGTTAGTTCCTGTACCATAAGTAGGTAAACGCGATACGAATTTTGATTTCCTTTCGCCTTTCATATCCGATGTGCCGTTATCGGTTCCGCTTGAAAAACCTATACCCGGTAGCATTATTTGAATCAAAAATTTCTTCCATACTTCACAGACTCAAAACGATATAACCCTTCCGGATATTACAGGCATCGAATAACTTCAACTTTCTCGATGCTCCCCACGTCCTCTCAATCATGATTCATACCGACAACTATGTCTTCCTATCTTGCCTATGTATGCGAGGATCACCTCTGTCTGTTAACGCGTACACTACGCACCTTCATAAACGTTATTACATCAATCTTTTTCCAACCATTACCTTACTGCATGAATATTTATCTACGCCGATAACTAATCACCAATTTGCTCAAGAAATTCTATGTCAAATATTTCAACTCCATTTATTTTTTAAGTCATTCCTCACATGGATTTATTTTTTAAGTTGCATGAATTTTTTTTATCGTTCTTCACATGGATTTATTTTTTGTCATTCGTCACATGAATTTATTTTTTAAGTTATTCAGATGGATTTATTGAATATTTATCTACGACAATATTAATCTAACTTGCCAGTTATGACGATTTTGCTGAACACGAAATTTTAGGTCAAATCAGCTGGATTTATTTTTTAAGTAATTCGACAGGTGTATTTATTTTTTAAATAATTCAGATGTATTTATTGAATATTTATCTACGATAATATTAACCTAACTTGTCTCTAATTATGATTTTGCTGAAGAAATTCTATGTCAAATATTTCAGGTGTATTTATTTTTTAAGTCATTCATCAGATGTATATATTTTTAAGTAACTCATCAGATGTATATATTTTTAAGTCATTCATCATATGTATATATTTTTTAAGTAACTCGTCAATGTATATGTACATTTTTCTCTTTTTCTTACGTTTTATCTTTTACGACCCTCTTTGGTAAACATACCTTAAAACAGTTCAACAAAACTTTGTCACATTGATTTATTATAACTGACTGAAGAAACTGATACCGAAATACAGCAAATAGACGTAAGTTTTCATTGAAGATATACCAAGAATTATGTAGAATAAAATTATAAAATGCTACAGAGACCACCTTGTCAAGTTTGAATCAAACGAGTACTTTAGCTAAAGATGTTCATATGTTTTCACGTTGTACATTGCATACGCCATGTCAGAAATAATTGGAAGATCATCGCATTTTAATTCGGAATAAGTATGCGAATGAATTCTCTTCTTTCCGCTCTGCCAAACCGTGATACGTAAGCGTGAGTCACGTGAGACCTGCTCACACGTTTACTCCTCGCATACAAATCGACTCGGATACATTACTCGAGCGAGACCAATATCCCCTAAAAGCCATGAAAGAAAATTTCACCGACAAGACGCGTGCAACGAACCGATGATCGATAAGAGACGGAAACACTAATTCCGTAATTTAGCGATTAAAAATTGATCGTTCGGTTTATTCTGAGCCATCCCTAGCAACCCTTCGCCTGACTAGCGTTTCGCGTGCACGCGCTTCGTTCAATTTTAAGCAACCCCGTTCCCTTGGTTTCCTCGGTATGCCCGCGTATAAATATACACAAGCGTTGTTCATTCAACCCGAAACGTACAAAACGTACGAAACGGATGACGAAATAATATCGTCATTGTACCGTAGCGACAGTTTTCGCTAGATACCGTAGACGGATTATTGATCGGAGTTCTGGGGACTGCGGGGATGTGGCTGTAGGCCGGTCTAACATGCGCAAGCCGCACCGACTTACAGCTTTTTCCTTTTTCCACGCATTTATCTCCCTCCTGTTTCTTCGTTTGTGCTCAATTTTCTTCCCTCGCCCTTATTTCTTTAATTCGAACGAATTACGTAACCTGCACGTGCACGCTCTACCTTCCCAAAGGGACTCGCTAAAACCTCTCTCAAAAAAATAAACTGGTAATCCTGCACTAAAAAGCAGCTGTAATTTTAATCAATCTTCATAATCATTTAATACGAACATGTACAATGAATACTATTATATTTAATGTACTATAAACTTGTCAACAAATATCAAATACAGACAACAATATATTCGTATCATGTGCATATGCAATATATCAGTTTCATCGAATATCGAATAAGCACTCGAATAACCCCGAATATTTTAAACAATAATCTCAATAAATCCTTGCAATAAATCCACAACTATTTCGATTGAACCAATTGAAAAATTACAGTGTACCAAAACCCGAGTTTCTGTCCCCAATGTCTAAATCAAATGAATAAATGAAGAAGGTTGCCTTACTAGCTAACGAGTTGAAACTCCGCCTAGCAACAAAGCGAGATCGCCGGGTGAATTGATTCGATTAATCGAAAGAAGCAGAGAGAGACTTACCTTTTGCGAGGCGATTCAAAATGAGATCCGTGTGTTGCGCTGTATGAGGTTCTGGAAGCACGACGAGAAGGTAACAACCGCTCAGCGGTGACGGTGGTGGATGCTGCTGTTGAGAACCCGGTGGTACCGTCGTACCGCCGATTACCGGTGTAACCGGAGATGCATTTTGTTCAACGTTTGTCGGCGATGCGGTAGTTGTCTCCCCTCCCCCTCCACCCCCGCCCCCGCCTCCGCCCTCGCCGGTAGGGTCCGTAGTGCTCATGGCTGCGAAAATATAAGGAAAATATTAACGTGTCGAAATGTGAACGATCGATCATCGAATATGCCGGAAAGGTTTACAGTAGTTTGCGCTATCGGTCACCGATCGCGCGTCTGACATATGACATCCCGCTCTACTAGCTTCCAATAACGTTGCGGTTTTGTTTATTTTAACTTACTGAACCGTGCATTTTGCATCGGAGCTTTCACGGGTCAGTAAGATTCGTAACGTCAAAGGATTCGGTGGATAGATGAATTTTTCCGATAAAAGCGAATTATTTTAAAAGTCTTCAAATTGAATTGTTCACATCTTGCTGTGATTTTGGTACCGATCGCACGATCTAATTAACCGACTTGCATGTAAATTGTTGAAACGAAATTTGATGAATATGTGAACGTGTGAAAATATAAAGTTACGTAACGGATGAAGTGTCGAGTAGATTTTCGAGATTTCTTACCAAAGCAACGAACCTTCGAAGAAAATCTTCTATGAGAAAGTCACCGGGTTGTCTCACCGCGATTTCATGCGGACAATGTTGGCGTTGGGTATTGCGCAGGATTTGCACGTCCCTTTCTCCGAAAGGCGGTAGGGCTATATCCTACCGTCCAATTGCGCAGGACCCGGCCTCTCTGCACGGCCTTAGATCATTGATCCAAATTCTGGCTAGCCAACTAGAAAACAGGACGTAAAACGCTTATTCTCGGTTATCGATTTCGATACGACTAATCGCACGCTTATGGATCTATAGAGGCTATAGATCAACGACACCGAGAGAGGAACGTTTTGCGATCTCTCGTAAAATGAGAATAAAAGTTGATCGCAAGGACGGTGCGAACGGTCAAAGGTTCGAAATTAAAATAAGCGACGGCACCCCACTGTGCGTCGGCACTGCGGTCTACCCCCTAGTAACAACCCCCTCCTGCAGACCACCCGAATACGCATATACGATCGATAGGAAAATCCATACGGTCGAATTTTCACATTTTCGCGGGCTGTAAAAGGTGTCTCTTACCTCTTCACGCGGTACGTTCACTCGCGGCTTCTATCCTATTTCGCGCTCCGGAAACTGTAATCCTTCAGAGAAAACTGTGTTGATCGGAGAAAAGTAAAGATCTAAACGATCGCTTCCCGTACGTGGCGGGCACGTACAGAGAAGAGAAAAGAGGAAGCAAAGCAAGCACCGAAAAAAATGACAGCGACGGGAGACCGTGTCGGATACAGTGACAGCAAAGATCCGAATGAGTAATTGGACGAGGCACTGAATGAACGCGGCTCGAACAAACGTGTCTGTTGAACGGCCACGGTGTCCCGTGTCGTAACTAGTTTCTTTTCTTCTCTTACAATTAGAATGGCTTTTCTCCCTAATGTTACGACGGCAACACTCGACTCGGCAGCAACACTCGCGTTGCGGGCTGCCGGCTCTCTGACCAACTTTGCGATATCCTGCGTCGCTGCCACGCAAGCCACCCCTTCTCTTATCTACTTCCACTATCCCCACTAGCGATGCGCGCCGGCTCGATTTTACTTGCACTCGCGCACTTTAAACTCTTTCCTACCACCGCACCGTTTCGTCGATCTGCCATCTATACGCGCGCACGCGCTTATACACTCGCATATCACTATACGTACCGGTGCACCTGGTACACCGATGAGAACCGTACACTTTATTGAAAGTGTCTTTTTTGCAAATTTTTGGGTTGCAGATTTTTGGTATAAAGATTTTGAGGATAGAGATTTTGGGATGTGAGAATTGAGAGATTTGGGGATTTTTTATTTTGGGAGGGTTTGTGGGAAATTGGGGATTTATAGGGCAGGGAATTTGGGAATTTGGGAATTGGGGATTTAAAAGGTAGGGAATTTGGGAATTTGGGAATTTATAGGGCAGGGAATTTGGGAATTTGGGAATTTGGGAATTGAGAATTTGGGAATTGGGGAATTTGGGGTTGGGGATTTAGGGAATGGGGATTTAGGAAATGGGAAAACAGGAAATTGGGAATTTAGGGATTAGGGAATTAAGAGATTGGGGAATTAGGGATCGGTGAATTAGGAAACTAAGGAATTAGACGTCGCTGAATTAGGAACTGGGGATTTAGGGATTGGTGAAATAGAAAATTGGGGAATTAGCAAATTTGAGAAATTAAGAATGGGGGATTTAGGGATTGGTGAAATAGAAAATTGAGGAATTAGCAAATTTAAGAAATTAAGAATTGGGGAATTAGGAATTGGGGATTTAGGGATTGGTGAAATAGGAAATTGGAGAACTAGGAATTGGGGAATTACGAATTGGGGAAATAGGAAATTGAGAATTGTGGAAATCGAGAAATGGGGGAATTGGGAAATGTGGGAATTGGGGAATGTGAAAAATGGGAAATGGGGAAATGGGAAAATTGGGAAATATGGGAATTTGGAAATATGGAATTTGGAAAATGTGGAAATTGGGAAATGTGGGAATTGGGAAATGTGGGAATTGGGAAATGTGGGAATTGGGAAATGTGGGAATTGGGAAATGTGGGAATTGAGAAATGTGGGAATTGGGAAACGTGGGAATTGACAAATGTGAAAATTGGGAAATGTGGAAATTGGGAAATGTGGAAATTGGGAAATGTGGAAATTGAGAAATATGGAAATTGGGAAATATAGGAATTGAGAAATTTGGAAATTTGGAAATTTGGAAATTGGAAAATTGGAAAATTGGAAAATTGGAAAGTTGGAAAATTGGAAAATTGACAAATCAGAAAATTGGGAAATCAGAAAATTGGAAAATTGACAAATCAGAAAATTGTAAAATTTGGAATTAAGTAATTAGTAATTGTAAATTTGCCTCCAAGAAACTTGAATATCTCAAAATAAAAAATTCTCCTCCCAAAAACCCCCAATACCCACCCCCAAAAATTGTCACCTATAAACCCCCCCAAACGCACCATTCCCAAACAAATATATCATAAAATGAATATAAGGTAGGGGGTAAAGTAGGTCTACATTGCATCGAAGTGTACCTCGAGTAGCCCCATACACGTACAAAAGCGTAATCAGATGAGAGCGTGCGCGTGCGCTCGGTCACATCGCCGCGTCATCGAAAAGTCGCAACGTAGATCCCATTTACCTCCACACGCGCCTCTTCGACAACGCGTAAAGCGTTGTGCACGTACGTGAGAAGGTGCATACGCGTGTACTTGTACATATATAGATGCGACTGACTGACTGACTAACACGGACAGCAAGCCGGCCGGTACGACGTCAGAAAACGCCGGTTAGGTATCGGAAAAAAGGACTTGCACCGGAAACGAGGGAAAACGAGAGAATCGGAGGCCGACAATGGCTCTGCGGTATACGGGTGCAGCAGACATTTAGGAGAAAATGTTACGAGGTGAAATAATGACCGACTGAAGAGCACGCGATCTATGACACATGCCGGCCGGCTGGTGTCAAATTAAACGATCTTAATTCCTTCCTTGATAATACTTTACACCCTTGTGCATCCTAATTCAAGAAAAGCAACGATACCTTGCAGATCGATGGAAAAGATAATAGACTCCAGCTGGAGAATTATCGGTACTTTTAACAAACGTACATTCCCAGTATTGGCACGAGCATAGAATATTAAATAAACCGAAGGAAGTTCGTAATTTAATTTCTTTCGAAATGGATTTATCCATATAAATAAACTGATGAAAATTTTATTTCACCGTGAATTGTAAAGGAGCGATTTTATAGCTCGCGTTGATGGGGGTACAAACAGGGTACAATGCACCGATGAGTGCTCGTCATATAAATTTGTCGCAATGCGGAAGGTAAGAATCTGTTCTCGCGATTCCGCGCGTTCGATTTAGCCGAGATAATTCCGTCCCGTCTAATCTTTTTAATCTTCCACTAATTTATTCCTGCAACAGGACATAAAATCGTCGATCGAAACATTCGTCAACCGTTCCGACATTCCTGAGTTAGATGTTTGTTTTCGTTTTAAACGCATTCGAAATGGAAGAAGGAAAAACGTAGAAACGATCGTGCTGTCGCGTCGGTTGGGATCAATAAACTCTTCCGTGATACAGGATTTTCTGAAACTTCCGTCTGCTACAACTTTTCTTTAAAACGTACATTTTAAAATCTACATTTAACGAAAAGAAGTTCTCACGCGTAAAAAGGATCTCGAAAAATAATGAATTTAGAGATGTTACGTCGCGAGGCTTAAAGCCATACCTAAAAGCTGAGTCTCATAAATTCCGGATTAACTCTTTATGTGCACTTTAATTTATACTGTTCTTCTAAAATTATAAAGTCGATTTATCGATTCGTCAATTTTTCGATTACCGCATTGCATCGCAAGATCCAGTCCTGTACCTATCCCCTTTAGAATTTTTCAAAAGTGCCCCACGTTTCGTGAATATTGCACGTCCAACTTTTCCAATCCCCTTCGATACCCTCCTGAAACTTTTAGCAGTCTTCCCCCTCGTGGATCACCTTGATTCGATAAATTTTCTGGGGGAGATTTTTGAAGAAAGGGGGTTGAAAAAATGTTATGTAATTTTTGGGAGCAAGTTTCATGTCTTATTAGCTGTTAGCAGTCTTTCTCTTCGTGCATCAACTTGATTCTATAAATTTAAGGAGGGAGCATGATGTTTGAGGAAAAAGGGATTAAAAAAAATTAGTTATGTATTTTTTTAAGGGAACATAAGTTTGTATCAGCAGTCTTTCTCTTCGTGCAACTTGATTCTATAAATTTAAAGAGGGAGCATGATTTTTGAGGAAAAAGGGGTTGTAAAAAATTAGTTATGTATTTTTTGAAAGGAGGATAAGTTTGCGTTAGCAGTCTTCCTCTTCGTGGATCACCTTGATTAATAAATGTTCAAGAGGAGCAATATTTTTGGAGAAAACACGGTTGAAGAAAAATGTTAATTACGTAATTTCTGAGGGTAAGATAACTTTGTATCAGCAGTCTTCTTCTTCATAGATCACCTTGATTAAATAAATGTTCAGGGGCAATATTTTTAAGAAAAACAGGGTTGAAGAAAAATGTTAATTACGCAATTTTTTAAAGGAACTATGATCATTGATACTTTTGTGCATCTGTATTAAATGCATCGGGGTACGAGGTGGAATTTTCACGGTACTGGCCATAGTGCGCGGCGCTAGTATTGACCGGTGCCCCTTACTAACCGTGTCGAGAATATCAGAAACCAAAATATATCTCGATTCTGATACTACCTGTTTCTCGTCATCGTAATGACAATCCGATGTACCTGTGACGTAGGAAAATGTGTTCACGCGAGACGTCGCGTCGCGCCGCTGCGACGCATGACGTTTTGCTGCACCGTGCACGTGTTTAGTGTCAGTGAACCTTCGAATTTTTATTAAACATCTGCACTGAGAAATTCTTGGAAGCAAAATTCTTGAGAACGTTTTCAACTACGAGTATGTACCATAATTCTTAGCTCTGCATTCGTCTTGAAACTGTTCCATTTCACTGACACGAAAAAACTCGTACTTTTTGCAGTGTAACTTTTATCGAACATATGTTTAATTTATACGTAACGTTTACTGTTTTATATTATGAAAGAATATTAACAAGGTACGCTTGTTATGAAAAAGCAGAATGAAAACTGCAGTGGGGCGTCCATTACGAAGAATTAATTGCACCCGTTTAATTGAATGCAAAATCCGTAATATGCCTCGTGTCGCATATTTAACGATACTTTTCAGTAAAGTAAGGCCCGTGGCCTCCTTTTGCAGATTTCAAATTCCTCATCCGCGATAAAGCAGCTTCGACCGCGCTTCTTTTAACGTCTGAACGAGCGTTAACCAATTGTTCGGCCGCCTACTTTCTCCGGCCAATTTAAATTTAATCGAAACAGTCTACCTCAATTGCATCGCGAAATGTACGTAATGATTTATTGCGAACAAGTTCGTAAATTATGAACAAGTTCAAGTCGACATGCTTGATTTATTATAAACATGCTTCTGTTTATTTTTGATATGGTATGTAGAGAAATCTTATGGTAGCACATAAGATATATATATTAAGGAAAGTATGTGGGCCAAAAAGACGAAGTTTATCGAAAACGGCAGGGTTGGGCGTTTACGAGGCGCCACGACGACGGCATCTCATCGATCTGACTAGCCGAATACCGCAGCCACTTACAATATACACAGACTGTGTATAGCCGTGTCATAGAAAATCCACGTATCCGCAGAGAGCCAACCACTGCAAACAGCATACACGTCCTTAGCTCGTATATCTTCCTAGTACTTTTAATCACACGTGCGTTTTTGTAGCCAACATAGAAATACTTGACATGCCAAATTATTTCTGCGGAATCTTTTCTTTTGACTTCTACCTTCTGTCTTCGATCATTTCAGATCTCATTTGATAAAATAACAATGTAAAGATATAAATAAAATACGAAATTTATCTCTTTGGTAGTAAAATATATTGTTGGTAAAATTAATTAATTTTGTAAGAAACTTTGCAGTGAGATTCACTTATACTCCCTCATCAACCCTTGAGACAGTTCGCACGTGATACTCGACGGATACAGTCGGGTACTCGTGATGACGGTAAACGATAGTGAAGACCGATAATTACGTCCTAATTTTTTACCCCAACGAAGTATCGAGTTGACATAAATCAATAACCGAACATCTCTTTTTCGTTTTATGTTTCGGGGGTCTTTAGAACCCTTTACTATTTTCCTGGTAACTGCTATACCTACTGGGATTGATACATCAAAGGAATATCACTTTTGAGAGGAATTAAAATTAAAAAAAAATTGTCATACGTTATCAATTAAGTTTTGCTAATAAATTTTTTTAAGGATGTCAATATTTTTTCAGGGGGGAGAAGAAAAATTTTTGTCACTCCCTGTATCATCGACGAGATACATGCAAATTTTTCTGAAGAGATAATCTACCTCTTTGGACCCACAAAATATATTGCAAATAGCGTAGAAATCAATATTAATAAATATTTAATGAATACATAGCATATTAATCAATAAAATCAATATTAATTGGGGGTTCAGAAAAATCGAACCTGTGGCGCCATCTCTCCTGCGAATGGGGTGAACTACACAGTTTTTAAACAGCACCTTAATTAGTTCTATTTTTTTACACCAGACGGCGCTCGTGGCGCAAAAAAGCGCCCCCTAATTTCCAAAAAAGAAACTAATTAAAGCGCAGTTTCAAAAGTGTGTAGTTCACCCCGTTCCCCGAAGAGATGGCACCACTATCGTCAATTTCGAGTTGCCCTTTATATCGATATGCCTATATCGATACTATATCGATTTATGCGTCGAGACACCGCTCCAAAATGCCGAGCGAAGATACATTTTGTAAACAAATGCGAAAAGCGACAAGAGAGATTCATAGAATCAGTGACTCTTTAGTGAATGCAAAATTAGCAGTTGGTAAGAAAAATGTGTATGAATTTGCCCTCTCTAACTTTCCCTATAACTTCATAACTTATAGGTTAATATTGACACTTATGTTACTCTCAATTTTTTATCTTTGTCATATTTCATTTAATAAAGTGTCTGCCTTGTGAACAAGTATTTATCTTACTACATAATGTACACGATGAATCTTTTACACATTTCACAAGACCAAACAATATATAACTATTTTATAAAAATAATGTGTTAACATTAACACTGGTCTTGAACAGGTCTTTTTGATGATTCCGTATGGGCAGATGGTCTGCTGATTTTTTATGAAGTATTTCGGTATTTGGAATCTGCTATGATTAGATGGAAGCATACCGCAGTAGGATTATTTTTAATTGATGAGCTATCTCGCACAAAAGCTTTTGAAAAAGATCTTGATTATTATTTAGGAACAGATTGGAGGAAAAATTATACCCCTAGGTATGTTTCATGCATTCATATTTGTCTGTAGGTAGCTGTGAATGTATTTACTTGTAAATAGTCTGTCAAATATAAAAGATACAGACATCTTAAAGTTGCTGCTTGTTTAAACTTTAGGGAGAGTGTTGCTAAATATCTGATGCACTTGCAACAAATAGAAAATGAGGACCCAACATTGCTAATAGCTTACATTTATCATCTGTATATGGGACTTCTGAGTGGTGGAATCATTTTACGTAAAAAAAGGCACCTTATGCAAAAGATTTTCCCACAAAAAGAATCTCAGACAGAGGGTAATAATGTAACAGACTTTCCAAATAGTAATATATATGAACTAAAACAACGTATGCGGGATACAATGAATAAAATTGCAGAAACCTTAGATGAAGATATGAAAAATAAACTTCTTGAAGAGAGTAAACAGGTCTTTGTTTTAAATAATCAAATTATTAAAAGTGTGAGAGGTGTAGGTGATTCTTTATTAAAGAAAGCAGCGTATTTTATTGTTGCTGTTATGTTAATTTTTTTTGTTTATTTTATTATTTTCAAGTAACATACTAAATTTCTATTTTACAACAAGTAGATCAGGGTTTTAAACATTTTATGTACATATGATACCATTAAAAGTGCAATTTGTTATGTTAAATATAGGTACTTGTAAAATAAAGAGATGTATAAATTGTATGTTCTAATACTTTTTTGTGTTAAAAACGGCTTGTATTTATACTGTATAGTAATTTGTAATGTTTTTTATAGCCATTTTTGTAGCATATTATACTTGACTTTGCAACCTTTTTATCCGCATTTTTCTTTTGCACCACTCAACCAATTCATCCGAATGACGTGATTGACTATTTTTACTTTAGGGTGAAATCTACTCTTACTATTACTATTAATAGTAATTAATTATATTAATAAAATCAACTATATTAATTGAATTTAACGGAAAAGACACGTTGCGCCGTCCTGTGGCAGTGTGGAGAACTAATAAAACTACAATTTAAAAATCGTGTAGTTCACCCTGTTCGCCGGAGAGATGGCGGTTGGTTTCATTTTCGTTGATGACATCACTATTTAAAAAACTGCGCGTAAATTTTAATTTTTAACAAAACAATGAAATACAATAACTAATTTATATAATAATGAGTTACAATAAAATATATCGTAATATATTAATTAACAATAATTTTGCAACATATTTGCAAGTGTAAGTTAATAAAAATGATGGATCTAAATAGTTACAATAATTTTATAGTTGGAAACGGAGCGGGAGAAGGGAACAGAGCATCGGCGCGCTCGAAAATAATAACAAGCGATAAAGGCTATTCATGGCGGATTATAGGCAATAAGCGACGAGCGAGCGAAGTCGGGCGACGACGCGACGAGTCATTCGAGGGTTTTCCCCTCAAGCGTAATAGACGAGTATCGTAGAGCACTGTAGCAATTAATAATAAGGAAGAGAAAATATAATTTCTATCATAATTCTAACTCTTTCTCTGGCTTTTCTCCGACACATAAGTAACTAAAAAATTATTAACTACAATAAAATAGTAGTATATTAACAATAATTTTGTTAGTAAACAATCGGAAAATATAAAATTATACAAAAATTAACGTTAGAATAATTATACGACGTGCAATGAGAGTGGTTGCACCCTATTGGTGCATTACATAATGTGTAATTGGCCACTGTAAACTACGAATCACTAATTACACTCGAAAAGATCGAATTTAATCTATTGGCGAATTATGCGGTGTATAATTGGCTGTTGTTACCTACCAATAACTTTCACAGTAGAGGGAGGTCAAATGCTCGCAGTTCTATGTTGGAAGTCGAGGAGCTCGGACGACACCTGTCAACAATCACAGGTACAAGTCAACGGTTTATTTAATTGATACTGTGCTTGTCCCAATGTTACCTAATGTGCTTTAATAAGTGTTTAGTGTGTTTTAATAAATATTTTTTATTAAATACGGAGGTGTATTAATAAAATTTATTGTGTAATTGTACAAGTGTCAGTGACTTTACGATTGTGTTACATGCATGCATATATGGATATATTAGTGTACCTAGTGTATTATTATTAGTGTTTAATGTGCTTTAATAGATATTTTTTATTAATTATGGGGGTGTATTAACAAATTTTATGGTGTGGTTCTACAACTGTCAATGACTTTACTAGTGTAATTGTGCATGCGTATACGAATTTATTAGTGCGTTTTATGGTGTGGTTATTTAAATGTTTTATTAATTTTTTAGTGTCTAGTATATTTTGTGAAGTGATTATTTACGTGTTTTTACAAATTATTGGATACTAGTGCACTTTATGTAACGGTTATTTGAATGATTGGTATACTGTTACTGGTGTATTAGTGCATATGTAACGGTTATTTGAGGTTATTTGTAGTGACTATTTAAATACTTTTACAAACGATTACTGGTGTTATAGTATACTTTATGTAGTGGTTACTTAAATGTTTTAACAAACTGTTACTGTTGTTTAAAGAGTAGTTACATTCCGTTGTATTTTTGCAAACGTTTACCATGCTCTCAAATATCCTGACATACATTTTCAAATATTTTACAATACTTCACGTTGTAAACGTTTGCAAATTTATAACTGATGCATGCATCTATGTTTGTACAAGTTTTCAAAAAACCTATATGTCATCAAGATGCAAATCAAACACAGTTAATTAATCGTTGTGATTCTTTTATGATTACAGGAGGTCCACTGCCAAACCTGACGAAAGCCAAGCAGCCAAGCAGTCAATCAATCAGCCAACCTCTAAGATGCAAAACCCTGCCAGTAAAGCGATCGCAACGATGCAAGTCAGCAAACGGTGAGTCGCATGCTTTATGGTTCCTCCGGTTCCCATCATGTCGTAGGACGAATGGTCCGAAGCGACACGGGAACTGGTTGTATTTTATATTTTTGAGCGAGCATAGTGACCACGACTGTACGATCGTGCAAAATTCGTACACACTGTTTATTTCATTTATTAGCTCAGGTCAGGGTTTTCTTGTACATTTTTCCTTTTCTTATCAATTTTTAAAACTACGTAGAAGTCGGATGACCCTCCGATTTCATAGTAGTTGTAGAGTCATAGTAGCATTATCGAGTCACTTTTAAATTATTTTTACATTTTTATAAATTTTACATATGTACAAGAAAGAATCGCGAGAAACAGATTTCGATATCAAAGTTATTTACGAATGTTGAGTCATTTAGAAATTTACTTTGATATCACAAATCTGTTAAGAATGAAACTACCGATATTAGATTTTTGCAAAGTGATCTTCCATTTTGAATTTAAAGTTAGATTTAATAGTTACTGACATTTAAAAGTTAGAATCAATTTTTGCTGGAAGACACTTTATTAGCATGTTACTAACCATATTTTTAGCTCAGGATTTTCAGCACACATGAAGAAAACTGGTAGGTCAAAAGACCATTGCCCGTGTTCATTTTTATGCTCTAAATTCATGCGCGTGCTTAGATGCTCTCGCATGAGTTAGGGCAGGTGAACACGGTTTAGTTTTAAGATGGCGATCGACAAATTGACAGTGAATTATCGACACAAGTTACACGTGTGTGTGTGGTTAGGTCGTGGACCTTGTGTCGATACTATACATTTATTTTTTCAATTTTGCAAATTTTATTTGTGCATACAAAATGCAAGTAGAGTCATTTGAAAATGCAAGTAGAGTCATTTGAAAATATATACAAAATGAAAGTAGAGTCATTTGAAAATGCAAACAAAATGAAAGTAGAGTCATTTGAGAATGCTTACAAAATGCAAGTAGAGTCATTTGAAAATTATACAAAGTTAAGTTACGAAATTGTATGAGTAGTTTAAATTACATATTATAAATATTCGAAAGAATAAGAAAATGAAATATGTTCATTCACTGTCGATTGTCGATCGATTTCAGCAAAAAAGGTATGAACTTAGAGTGTGAATGTAGTATTGAACTCGGGTGTCGGAGACGTCCCGGGACGTACTCCCTAGGGTTAGGCTTTTTGCACCCGGGTGGTATGTGTGAGAACCGCGGAGTGTGTTTTTGTGAGAATGAACTTTGCAATTTTTTAAATATAGCGATAGGCAGGCAGGTAGCTTACTTCTGGTGTGAATGAGTTAGTTTTAAGTAGGTAGGGCCAGAGCAAGCTTTCACGTTTCTCTTTCCTCCTCTCTCACACGTGAGATGCTTGCATCTGGGGGGTTCACGAAAAATCGAGAAGAGAAAAATTAAATATGAATATATTTAATATCTCTTGAACTCGATTGTTCGTTCAGGCCAGGCCTTTTAGTTTGTAAGTCGCAGTCGGGTTCTAGATCCGACTGCAAAAATGAAGTACAAAGTGCAGTGCAGTGCAGTGAAATAAAATATTCTCGGACATTCTTTTATGGACGCATTCTAAGAATCGCTGTTCGTATTTTTTTTTTACCAAACTTATTATAGATTTTGTTATCGATCGAAATAAATGGATGGTGCAATTTTATTTTTATAAAATTGCCTGCTCGTTTATGGAGATTGATAGTAAAATCTATAATAAGTTTGGTAAAAAAAATACGAACAGCAATTCTTAGAATGCGCTGTCCGTAAAAGAATTGAGTTACCGTAAAAATTTGCGAGTGATTTTCCTGAGGCTTCGCCGAAGAAAGAAGAGGCTATATGCCGAAGAGCCCCGGCAAATTGCCAAAGAAGAGGGGAACTATCAATGGCTGTCCATCCTAAAATCGAAAGATCTTAGGATGGAGAGTCATTTTGTCACTATGCTCGCTAATATTTTCTTGTGTTCTGCAGCTGTTTTTAAACGATACAAAATGTATCGTTTTGCTCGAATGACGAGCAAAGCCACCCGCTATGCCCTCCCTATTAAATTTCGCGATTAGAGATTTTTGCATAACTTCGCGATTCAATTTTGAGATTAGAGATTTTTATGCCCTACCAATTAAATTTCGAATTTAGAGTCTTTTATACCCTCCCACTTGAATTTAGAGTTTAGAGATTTTTGCAACCTTCGCGATTAAAGTTTAAAATTAGAGATTTTTATATCTCTTTGCGATTCGAGATTTCTATGCCCACCAATTAAATTTCGAGATATTTACATCCCTTCGCGATTACAGAAATTAAAGATTTTTGTACCCCTTCGCGATTAAATTTCGAGCTTCGAGATTTGTATACCCCTTCGCGATCATAATTTCCCTGAATTTTATGTGTTAATTACTTTTTCTGTTTCAGGAATTGATTTTGAATAAATTGTTTTATTGTTGATTGATCTAAATTTCATAATTGTTGTGTTTTCTCTTTCTCGAAAGAGAACACAACTCTGTTGTGTTCATTTCTTCTGGTACAATTTTCTATGTTAATAAAATTCTGTCTGTTTCAGAATTTTATTTTTGATAAATTCTTACATTGTTCTCTCTTCTGAAATTTCTGTATTAATAAAATTCTGTTTCAGAATTTTATTTTTGCTAAATTATTACATTGCTCTCTCTTCTGAAATTTCTATGTTAATAAATTCTTGCCCGTTTCAGAATTTTATTTTTGGTAAATTGAGTGCATTAGTTTTATTCTAATACCGAGCTGTGGGAGGACAGGGTGGGCTCGGGCGCAGTTTTTTCGTCACATATTGTAACAATATGTGACGAAAAACCTGCGCAAAGTGTGCCTTTTGTTCTAATTTTAGAACAAAAGGCACTTTTAGGGTTTTTTGTACCCTATTTTTAATGCTTAATTTTTAATTTTTCAGGTTTTATCCAAGGAACTTTTAATGTCTCATGCTTGTTCTAATTACTTTTTGTATCTTTCAGGTTTTGATTTTATGCGAGCAACTTATTTATTCATATGTATCCTAATTTATATGTTACAGGTCCTGATTTTATTTAAGTAATTGTATATTTATTATGTACATTGTATATTTTATAAGTGTATTTTTATTGATTTGACTTGAATTTTGAACATTATGTTACTAATATTATATTTATTTCTCTGTTCCCTCTTTTCACTGTCACTACTAACTGTAGGTAATAGGTCATCATTCAAGACATCCATCGAGGGATGCGTGCGTTAGTTTTAAGTCAATTGTAAGCGTGCGTTAATTGTAATCAAATTGTATGAGTGTGTTAGTTTTAGTAAGTAAAATTAGTTCGTGGGCCCTGTACGTACCTCTAATTCTAAATTGCACTCATCTTCTCAATTCACCAACTTTGCACGCGTTAGCTTGTAGTTTACTCAGTATATTTTGTCAATTGTTCCGAACCCAAGTGGATCATTGGGGGTTCATAGCGCTGTGGACACGCGGCATTGGTGGGCTGGGGTACCGGTGTAGTGCGAACGATGCATCTCGGCGGGGCCGCTCAGGAAGCACCTCTCGTGCACCGATGTGCTCCTTGATCTGTCGCCATACTGCTAAGGGGCATTACGGTAGGGGATCCTCTCTAGGGCCAAAAGCTAAGGGAAATGGGAACCCTCCGCCATTTTCGGGAGTGTCACTCAAACTCACGTAAGGTACTTTCGGTTCATCTTTGTCTCCGTGGTTCACGTAAGCCACTGTGGGCTACCCTTTGACCCATGGACGGCGAGGGCTCTTGGCGAAAGATACTGATCCCCTTTTTTGTCAGAAAGTTCTTCTAACTTTCTCTTCTTTTTGTAGAAAGTTCTTCTAACTTTCTTTTCTTTTTGTAGAAAGTTCTTCTAACTTTCTTCCCTTTGTTTTTTGCGTTCGCCGTAGATTATTCGAGTGCAATTTTAGAATACGAGGTACGCTGCGTTTAGAATAAGTTAAGCGTATGTGTGTGTGTGTGTGATACAAGTTCTTTACTGGATTGTGGTAAAGAATTTGTATATGCGAGCTTATGAGTTAGGTAGAGTCAGTACTCATTTATCCTTCTGATAAATGAGGTTGCATTTGGAGGGTGGAAGGGATTTGGAGTTAGGGTGGGTCACTCTTGAACGTAGCCACCTCCTCGTGGTGTGACCCGGTAATCGATGTTGTTTTCTAAATATTTTTCACGAAATTAATATTAGAAAACCATATCGAGCTAAGAGCTACGATTATAACTTCTCAATTTCGTATCTTAATTGCATTAATTCCGAGCTGTGGGAGGACAGGGTGGGCTCGGGCACAGGTTTTTGGTCACGTATAGTGACCAAAAACCTGTGCAAATTGTGCCTTTTGTTCTAAAATTAGAACAAAAGGCGCATTTAGGGTTTTTTGTACCCTATTATTAATGCTTAATTTTCATTCTTTCAGATTCGTCTTATTTATTGTATTTTACAGGTTTCAATTTTCTGCAAGGAGTTTTTAATGTTTCTTATTTCTCTTAATCATTTTTGCAGGTTATGGTCCTTACTTTCATTAAGTAATTTTGAATTTATTATGTATATTGTATATATGTATATTATTGTATATTATGTATATTGTATATTTTATATGTGTATTTTTATTGATTCGATTTGAATTTTGAACATTGTGTTACTAATATTACATTTATTTCTCTGTTCCCTCTTTTTATTGTTACTACTAACTGTAGGTAATAGGTCATCATTGAAGACATCCATCGAGGGATGCGTGCGTTTTAAGTTAATTTTATGCGTGCGTTAATTTAAAGCGAATATTATGCGTGCGTTATTTTTAAGTAAAGTGCGCTTGTGGGCAGAGGGGTGGGTCCTGTAAGTACCTCTAATTCTAACTTGCACTCATCTTCTCAATTCTTTGCACGCGTTAGCTTTTAGTTTACCCCGTATTTTTTGTCAATTGTTCCGAACCCAAGTGGATCATTGGGGGTTCATAGCGCTGTGGACACGCGGCATTGGTGGGCTTGGGGGTACCGGTGTAGTTTGAACGATGCATCTCGGCGGGGCCGATCTGGCCGGCACCAATCTTTAACAGATGTGCACCTAGATCTGCCGCCTGACTGCCAAGGGGCATCCCGGTAAGGGTATCCCCCCCTCGGGAAGAGAGGGGAGACTGGTTACACCTCCGCCATTTCGGGAGTGTCACTCGAACTCACGTAAGGTACTTTCAGTTCATCTTTGTCTCCGTGGTTCACGTAAGCCACTGTGGACTACCCTTTGACCCATGGAAGGCGAGGACTCTTGGCGAGGAATACTGAACCCTTTTTTGTCAGAAAGTTCTTCTAACTTTCTTTGCTTTTTGAATTCGTCGTAATTATTCGAGTGCAATTTTAGAGTAAGAGGCACCCTGCGTTTAGAATAAGTTAAGCGTGCGATTAGTAATAAGTTTATGTATCCGCGTGCGTCTGGTACAAGTTCTTTACTGGACTGTGGTGAAGAATTTGTATTTACGGGCCTACGAGCTAGGTAGAGTCAGCACTCATTTATCCTTCTGATAAATGAGATTGCATTTGGAGGGTGGAAGGGATTTGGAGTTAGGGTGGGTCACTGTCGTAGCCACCTCCACGTGGTGTGACCCGGTAATCGATATTGTTTACTAAAAATGTTTTACTGAATAATTTTTAGAAAACGATATCGAGCTAAGAGCTACGATTCGAATTTGAGTTGTGATTTTACTTATAATATACAGTATACACGATAATGAGTATACAAAATCGTTAGTCACTTTCTGAGCACAGTCTATGAACTTTTATGATTAAAAAATGTTCAGTGATTTCCTAGGTACTTTCTCGTATCATATATGTTCAAATTTTTATTCTAAATATTTAATTATTAATTAATATCCAACAGGAAATCGGCGGAATACTTCGTACGCATGAGCTGACTTAAAATAATTTATAACACATTGTTTAACCACAATTTGTGCGCTTTTATTGTGAAAGAATGTTCAGTGATCTCTCAGCTACTTTCTCGTATAATATTTGTTCAGATTTTTAATGAAATTAGTTAGTTATTAATTAATAACGTAAGGCCTGCCACGGTGACAAGCGTTCGTATTCCATTTTAGTTTTTATTATACATATTCATGAAGTCCATTATTAACTACTTCAAGTGCCTTTATGAACAAATAATTATGTTATGTAATGTATAAATAAAAGTATAGTTATACAACTTTCTAGTAATAAAATAAAATGAGATTATAAATTGTATAAGCTTTCATAACTCTTTAATACTCCTAAAATATGCTATGATGTTAGAACCCTTTCCAACATTATTGCTGCTTAAAACTAGTTAAAGATATAAATAAACATATTTCTTTGGTCAATCTTCAATTTCTTTTGATATTAATTTTTTATCTAAACTGAGAATCATTTTATTTTTTTAATTAAATTTAACGGAAGTGACACGTTGTGCCGTCTAGCGGCAGCATGGGAAACTAATGAGACTACAGCTTCAAAAACGTGTAGTTCACCCTGTTCGCCGGAGAGATGGCGCCAAGTTCAGTCTTCGTTGTTGACGTCACTTTTTAAAAAACCGGGCGCAAATAAAATATGAAATTATTACGTGTTTAAAATAGTTCGTACACTATACTAAGTCTCTTCGATAATTAACAATAATTTTGCAATATATTTGCTAGAATAAGTTAAAAAAAATTAATAAATTTAAATAATTACAACAATAAATTTGTTAATAAACGTTTAAAAAATATAAAATTATAAAAAAATTAACATTAGAATAGTTATACAACATCCAATCAGTGTGGTTGCACGCTATTGGTGGATTACGTGATGTCTGATTGGTTACTGTACACTACCAATCACCCTTACACTTGAGAGCGAATTGGATCTACTGGTGGATCATTATGATGCCTAATTGGCTATTGTCATCCACCAATAACTTTTACAGTGGCGGGAGGTCGAACGCTATCAGTCCTATTGTGAAAGTCGAGGAGGTCGGATCGCACCTGTCAACACTTACCGGTACAAGTCAAGGATTTACTTAATCGATATTGTGCTTGTCCCTGTATTACCTAATGTGTTTTAACAAGTGTTTAGTGTGCTTTAATAAATATTTTTTAATAAATACGCGGGTGTATTAATAAATTATATGGCGTAATTCTACAAGTGTCAGTAACTTTACCGGTGTGTTTCCTGCATGCATATACGGATATATAAGTGTACCTAGTGTACTAATACTAGTGTTCAGTGTGCTTTAATATATATTTTTTTATTAATTATGGGGGTGTATTAATAAATTTTATGGTGTTATTCTACAAGTGTCAGTGACTTTACATGTGTGTTTCATTAAGTGATTGTGCATGTGTATACGGACATATTAGTGTGTTTTATGGTGTGGTCATTTAAGTGTTTTATTAATTTAAAAAATTTTTTTTTTTGGAGTGATTATTTAAGTGTTTTGGCATAGTGTTAGTGGTGCTTTAGTGTACTTTATGTAACGGTTATTTAAGTGTTTTGGCATACTGTTACTAGTGGTTTAGTGTACTTTATGCAATGGTTATTTAAATGTTTTGACATACTAATACTAGTGCTTTAATGTACTTTATGCAATGATTATTTAAGTGTTTTGGCATACTGTTACTAGTGGTTTAGTGTACTTTATGCAATGGTTATTTAAATGTTTTGACATACTATTACTAGTGCTTTAATGTACTTTATGCAATGATTATTTAAGTGTTTTGGCATACTGTTACTAGTGGTTTAGTGTACTTTATGCAATGGTTATTTAAATGTTTTGACATACTATTACTAGTGCTTTAATGTACTTTATGCAATGATTATTTAAGTGTTTTGGCATACTGTTACTAGTGGTTTAGTGTACTTTATGCAATGGTTATTTAAATGTTTTGACATACTATTACTAGTGCTTTAATGTACTTTATGCAATGATTATTTAAGTGTATTGGCATAGTGTTACTAGTGCTTTAGTGTACTTTATGTAGTAGTTATTTAAATGTTTTGACAAACTGTTACTGGTGTTTAAACTGTAGTTACCTGTATGTTTCGTTATAAATTTGCAAACGTTTACTATGCTCTCTAAAATAATTGCTCAAGTGTTTCGACATGCATTTTCAAATAATTTACAATGTTTCAAGTTATGACAAACGTTTGCAAATTTATAACCGATTCCTGTAATGTACTTAGTTCTGCATGCCTCTTTTTGCTTATACATATTTATGTTATCAAAATGCAAATCGAAAAACAGTTAATTAATCGTTTTGGTTCTGTTATGATTATAGGAGGTTAACCGCCAAACCGCCACATCCAAATCTGACGAAATCAGCCAAGCAGCCAATCAATCAATCAGCCAAGCAGCCAATCAATCAATCAGCCAAGCAGCCAACCAATCAATCAGCCAATCAACTTCTAAGATGCAACACCAGTGCAGTCTCAAATGCTACCGGTAAAGCGATCGCAATGGCGCAAGTCAGCGATCGGTGAGTCGCATGCTTTACGATTCCTCCGGTTCCCATCATGTCGTAGGACGAATGGTCCGAAACGACACGGGAACTGGTTGTATTTTATATTTTTGAGCGAGCATAGTGACCACGACTGTACGATCGTGTAAAATTCGTACACATTGTTTATTTCATTTATTAGCTCAGGTCAGGGTTTTCTTGTACATTTTTTTTTTTTTTATCAATTTTCAAAACTACATAGAAGTCGGATGACCCTCCGATTTCATAGTAGTTGTAGAGTCATAGTAGTATTGTCGAGTCACTTTTAAATTCTTTTCACATTTTCATAAATTTTACATATGTACAAGAAAGAATCGCGAAAAACAGATTTTGATATCAAAGTTATTTACAAATGTTTGAGTCATTTAGAAATTTACTTTGATATCACAAATCTGTTAAGAATGAAACAACCGTATACTTAGATTTTTGCAAAGTGATCTTCCATTTTGAATATTTTTTAAAGTTAGAGTAAATTTTTGCTGGAAGACACTTTATTAGCATGTTACTAATCAAGTTTTTAGCTCAGGATTTTCAGCACACATGAAGAAAACTGGTAGGTCAAAATACATGTGGCCGTGTTCATTTTTATGCTCTATACTCATGCGCGTGCTTAGTTGCTACTCGCATGGGTTAGGGCAGGTGGACACGGTTTAGTTTTAAGATGTTTTGGCGATCGGCAATTGACAGTGAATTATCGACACAAGTTACACGTGTGTGTGTGGTTAGGTCGTGGACCTTGTGTCGATTTATTTTTTAAATTTTGCAAAATTCTATTTGAAAATGCAAGTCGAGTCATTTGCAAATGCATACAAAATGCAAGTAGAGTCACTTGAAAATTTTATAAAGTTACTAAGTTACAAATTGAATGAGTAGTTTAAATTATTACATGTACATATTACATTGAATATTCGAAAGAGTACGAAAATGAAATATGTATGTTCACTGTCGATTGTCGATCGATTTCAGCAAAAAGGTATGACTTAGAGTGTGAATGTTGTATTGAACTCGGGTGTCGGAGACGTCCCGGGACGTACTCCCTAGGATTAGGCTTTTTTGCACCCGGGTGGTATGTGTGAGAACCGTGGAGTGTGTTTTTGTGAGAGTGGACTTTGCAATTTTTTAAATATAGCGATAGGCAGGCAGGTAGCTTACTTCTGGTGTGAATGTTAGTTTTAAGTAGGTAGGGCCAGAGCAAGCTTTCACGTTTCTCTTTCCTCCTCTCTCACACGTGAGATGCTTGCATCTGGGGGGTTCACGAAAAATCGAGAAGAGAAAAATTAAATATGAATATATTTAATATCTCTTGAACTCGATTGTTCGTTCAGGCCAGGCCTTTTAGTTTGTAAGTCGCAGTCGGGTTCTAGATCCGACTGCAAAAATGAAGTACAAAGTGAAGTGAAGTGCAGTGAAATAAAATATTCTGCTCGGACATTCTTTTACGGACAGCGCATTCTGAGAATCGCTGGTCGTATTTTTATTTTCGAGTCAATTTTACAAAAGATTTTCTTTTTTACAAGAATACATAAAATTTTGATTTCGTTATTGATCAAAGCAAATGGATAGTGGTCATTTTTATTTCTATAAAAGTGATTGCATTCTGTTTGTGGAGATCGATAGCGAAATCGAAAATTTATGTGAAAAGTAAGAATGTCCGAGTTACCGTAAAATTTCGCGAGTGATTTTTGTGAGGCTTTGCCGAAGAGAGAAGAGGCTATATGCCGAAGAGCCCCGGCAAAACTTGCCAAAGAAGAGGGGAACTATCAATGGCTGTCCATCCTAAAATCTTACGATCTTAGGATGGACAGTCATTTTGTCACTATGCTCGCTAATTATTATCTTGTGTTTTACATGTATTTTTTTCAACGATACGAAATGTATCGTTTTGCTCGAATTTTTACGAGCAAAGCCACCCGCGATTCGAAATACCCTCCCTATTAAACTCCGATATTAGAGATTTTGCGATTAAATTTTGAGATTAGAGTTTTGCATATCCCTTGCAATTTTATTACGAAATTAGAGTCTTGCATCCCTTCGCGATTCGAGATACCCTCGCGAACGTATTATGAAATTAGAGATTTATCCCTTCGCGATTTTATTACGAAATTTGAAATTTATCCCTTCGCGATTTTATTACGAAGTTACAGATTTATCCCTTCGCGATTATATTTTGAGATACGCGATTTTTATATCCCTTCGCGATTATATTTCGAAATACGCGATTTTTATACCCCTTCGCGATTTTACTTTCTCCACATTTTATGTGTTAATTATTTTTTTCTGTTTCAGGAATTGATTTTGTATAAATTGTTTTATTGTTGGTTGATCTTTCGTAATTTTCATTATGTGAGTTTTCTGCTTCTCGATAGGGTCTTCTCGTAAAATTTTCTGTGTTAATAAATTTTTGTAAGTTTCAGAATTTGATCTTTCTCTTTTCTAAAATTTCAATGTTAATAAATTTTTGTCAGTTTTAGTGTTTCTACTTTGGTAAGTTCTATTGTCTGCTCAAATCCGCAATTTTCATTGCGTTTTCTATGTTTCGAAATTTTTGTATGAAATAAAGAAAAATTTTCCTTCTCCTCCCACAACTTTATGTGTTAACAAAGTTTTGTCTGTTTCAGAATTTCATTTTTGGTAAGTTCTTACATTGTTCTCTGTTCTGAAATTTATTGCTAATAAATTTTTGTGTGTTTCAGAATATAATTCTTGGTAAGTTATTCTCTGTTCTGAAATTTCTATGTTAATAAATCTTTGTCTGTTTCAGAATTTGATTTTTGATAAGTTACCTTTCTTCTCAAGTTTCTGTGATAGTAAATTTTTATCTGTTTCCGGATTTAATTTTTGGTAAGTTAATGTTTAGTGCATTAGTTTTATTTTAATGCCGAGCTGTGGGAGGACAGGGTGGGCTCGGGCGCAGGTTTTTCGTCACGACAAGTGACAAAAAACCTGCGCACATTGTAAGTGCCTTTTGTTCTAACTTGCACTCATTTTTATGTCAATTTTTTACCTTGTTATATATTAGATTGTTATAAATTAGATTTTTACAAATTAGATTGTTACATATTAGTTTATAGTACTGGTCTATCATTTTTATTATCAATTGCTTTAAACTTAAAAGAAAGTTCTTTCAACTTTCTTCTTTTACTTTTTTATTTACTTTTACATTACACGAGTGCAATTTTAGAACAAAAGGCACATTTAGGGCATTTTGTATTGTAGTATGCGTGAGTGTGTGAAAATGTGAGTGCAGTATGCAGGACCAATTTAATTTAAGAGTTTTTCTAATTCTAAGGGATTTTATTTTTCGAAATATTTCAGGACTTTGTGCTATTTCATTTTATGCTTCCAAGTTTTCATGTCTCTCCTCCACTTCATTTCTACTTCTGTATTATTTTGTTATTTGATTGATTTTTTAATACGCGTTGTGCTTTCATAGTTTATGTGGATATTATTTTAAGTTTCGATTTTGGATCACTTCGTGTTTTTAATTCAGTTTTGAAGTTTTTCATTTCTTGAAGTTTTCAATTCAGATTTCAGGTTTTCAAACAGTATCGTGATTTTATTTCAAGTTTTGAAGTTTCTGATCCTCCTTGCCTTTTTATTTCGGACTTTACGGTTTTCGAATCCATAATTTCATTTCGGACTTCACGGTTTTCGAATCCATAATATCATTTCGGATTTTACGGTTTTCAAATCCATTATTTCATTTCGGATTTTAAGGTTTTCGAAACCTACGATCTCAATTTTTTAAGAGTTTCGTTCCGAATGAAGGTAGATTTCATTTCTTGCTACTTCAATTTTCTGTCTTAATGGCTTTTGTCCGTTTCAGGTTTTAATTTTATGTAAGTAATTGAATTATTTATGTATGTCTTAATTACTTTTGTATGTTTCAGGTTTTTATTTCAAGTAAGTAATTTTCATTTATTCATATTCGTATTAATCATTTTTGTATGTTACAGGTTTTTATATTATGTAAGTAACTTTTAGTGTTTCATTTTTGTTTTAATTTCTTTTGTGTGTTTCAGGTTTTTATTTCAAGTAAGTAATTTTCATTTATTCATATTCGTATTAATCATTTTTGTATGTTACAGGTTCTTATATTATGTAAGTAACTTTTAGTGTTTCATTTTTGTTTTAATTTCTTTTGTGTGTTTCAGGTTTTTATTTCAAGTAAGTAATTTTCATTTATTCATATTCGTATTAATCATTTTTGTATGCTACAGGTTCTTATATTATGTAAGTAACTTTTAGTGTTTCATTTTTGTTTTAATTACTTTTGTGTGTTTCAGGTTTTTATTTCAAGTAAGTAATTTTCATTTATTCATATTCGTATTAATCATTTTTGTATGCCTACAGGTTCTTATATTATGTAAGTAACTTTTAGTGTTTCATTTTTGTTTTAATTACTTTTGTGTGTTTCAGGTTTTTATTTCAAGTAAGTAATTTTCATTTATTCATATTCGTATTAATCATTTTTGTATGTTACAGGTTTTTATATTATGTAAGTAACTTTTAGTGTTTCATTTTTGTTTTAATTTCTTTTGTGTGTTTCAGGTTTTTATTTCAAGTAAGTAATTTTCATTTATTCATATTCGTATTAATCATTTTTGTATGCTACAGGTTCTTATATTATGTAAGTAACTTTTAGTGTTTCATTTTTGTTTTAATTTCTTTTGTGTGTTTCAGGTTTTTATTTCAAGTAAGTAATTTTCATTTATTCATATTCGTATTAATCATTTTTGTATGCTACAGGTTTTTATATTATGTAAGTAACTTTTAGTGTTTCATTTTTGTTTTAATTTCTTTTGTGTGTTTCAGGTTTTTATTTCAAGTAAGTAATTTTTAGTGATTCATATTCGTATTAATCATTTTTGTATGTTACAGGTTCTTATATTATGTAAGTAACTTTTAGTGTTTCATTTTTGTTTTAATTTCTTTTGTGTGTTTCAGGTTTTTATTTCAAGTAAGTAATTTTCATTTATTCATATTCGTATTAATCATTTTTGTATGTTTCAGGTTTTTATTTCATGTAAGTAACTTTTAATGTTTCATTTTTGTTTCAATTATTTTTCTATATTACAAGTTTATATTTTATATAAGTAAGTTTCAATGATTATTTGTTTTAATCATTTTTCTATGTTGCAGGTTTCATTTTTGTTTTAATTACTTTTGTGTGTTTCAGGTTTTAATTTTATGTAAGTAATTTTTAATATTTCATATTTGTTCTAATTACTTTTTGTGTGTTTCAGGTTTTTATTTTATGTAAGCAACTTTTAATGTTTCATTTTTGTTTTAATTACCTATGTGTGTTTCAGGTTTTAATTTTAAGTAAGTAACTTTTAATATTTCATTTTTGTCTTAATCATTTTTGTATGTTGCAGGTTTAATTTTATGTAAGTAATTTTTAATATTTCATATTTGTTCTAATTACTTTTTGTGTGTTTCACGTTTTAATTTTATGTAAGTAATTTTTAATATTTCATATTTGTTCTAATTACTTTTTGTATATTTCAGGTTCTTATTTTAATTAAGCGATTGAATATTTTTCAAGTATATGATATATTTTATAGGTTTATTTTTATTGAGTCGACTCGAGTTTCATTTCACGTTTTTTCCGAAAATGTTAATATGAATTTTGCATGTTAGCATGAATTGTGCATGCCTAAACATTGTAGTGCATGCCAAAACATTGCAGTGCATGCCTAAACATTGCATTTGCCTCTCTGCTTGTCCTAATTACTCCTAATTATTTTATAGATAATGAATAAATCATCATTGAAGGCATCCATGGAGGGATTTCATCAACTAACGCGTTAATTTTAAGTAATTTTAAGTTAATTTTAAGTTGTATCTTTTGTAATACATTTGTAGTATGAATGAGTGAATGTGTGAGATGCGTATACGCGAAGATTGAAGACATCGATGGACATCGTGGGATGCGTTCGTTAATTTTAAGTAAAGTGTGCTTGTGGGCAGGGTGGGTGGGTCCTTGTAAGTACCTCTTATTTTAACTTGCACTCATTTTCTCAATTCTCTATTCTCAAACTTTGCACGCGTTAGCTTGTAGTATACCCAGTTATTTTTTGCCAATCGTTCCGAGCCCAAGTGGATCATTGGGGGTTCATAGTGCTGTGAACACGCGGCAGAGGTGGGCTGCAAGTGCTGGTGTAGCGCCAGGGACACATCTCTGCGGGGCCGATCGATTGATGGACCATCTCGATCTGCTGCCTCACGGTAGGGGTCTCCTCTCTGCAGTCAGACTTGCTTCAAACGCAAGCGGGGAGAAATGGGAGACCCTCCGCGGATGTGTCACTCGTTCTCGCCAGTATTTTCGGTTCATCTCTGTCTCGTGGTTCACGTAAGTCACTATGAACTACCCTTTGACCCATGGAAGGCGAGGTTCACTTGGCGAAAAATACTGTTCCCCTTTTTGCAGAAAGTTCTTCTAACTTTCTTTTCTTTTTACAGAAAGTTCTTCTAACTTTCTTTTGCTTTAGTAGAAAGTTCTTCTAACTTTCTTCCCTTTGCTTTTTGAGTCCGTCATAGATTATTTGAATGCAATGTTAAAATAAGAGGTACACTGCGGCGTTTAGGATAAGTTAAGTATGTATGTGGGATCCCATGCGATGCGTCTGTGTGTGTGTGTGTGTGTGATACAAGTTCTTCACTGGATTGTAGTAAAGAATTTGTATATGCGAGCTTTAAGCTAAGTAGAGTCAGAACTCATTTATCCTTCTGATAAATGAGGTATTGCAAATGGTGGGTGGATGGGATTTGGAGTTAGGGTGGGTCACTCTTGAACGTAGCCACCTCCTCGTGGTGTGACCCGGTAATCGATGTCGTTTTCTAAATATTTTAAATTAACTTTAGAAAACGATATCGAGCTAAGAGCTACGATTATAACTTCTCAATTTCATATTTTAATTGCATTAATTCCGAGCTGTGGGAGGACAGGGTGGGCTCGGGCGCAGTTTTTTCGTCACATATTGTTACAATATGTGACGAAAAACCTGCGCAAATTGTGCCTTTTGTTCTAATTTTAGAACAAAAGGCACTTTTAGGGTTTTTTGTACCCTATTTTTAATGCTTAATTTTTAATTTTTCAGGTTTCATCCAAGGAATTTTTAATGTCTCATGCTTGTTCTAATTACTTTTTGTATCTTTCAGGTTTTGATTTTATGCGAGCAACTTATTTATTCATATGTATCCTAATTGCATTTATATGTTACAGGTCCTGATTTTATTTAAGTTGTATATTTATTATGTACATTGTATATTTTATATGTGTATTTTCATTGATCTTACTTGAATTTTGAACATTATGTTACTAATAATACATTTCTTTCTCTGTTCCCTCTTTTTACTGTTACTACTAACTGTAGGTAATAGGTCATCATTGAAGACATCAATCGAGGGATGCGTGCGTTAGTTTTAAGTCAATTGTAAGCGTGCGTCAATTGTAAGCGAATTGTATGAGTGTGTTAGTTTTAGTAAGTAAAATTAGCTCGTGGGCCTGTACGTACCTCTAATTCTAAATTGCACTCATCTTCTCAATTCTCCAACTTTGCACGTGTTAGCTTGTAGTTTACTCAGTATATTTTGTCAATTGTTCCGAACCCAAGTGGATCATTGGGGGTTCATAGCGCTGTGGACACGCGGCATTGGTGGGCTGGGGGTACCGGTGTAGTTCGAACGATGCATCTCGGCGGGGCCGGTCGGGGTAGCACCAAACCTTACCGATGTGCTCCCCGAACGGTCGCCATCCTGCCAAGGGGCATTACGGTCTGGGTGTCCCCCCCTCGGGAACACGTGAAAGACAAGAGGGGCAAAATGGATACCCTCCGCCATTTCGGGAGTGTCACTCGAACTCACGTAAGGTACTTTCGGCTCATCTTTGTCTCTGTGGTTCACGTAAGCCACTGTGGACTACCCTTTGACCCATGGAAGGCGAGGTCTCTTGGCGAAAGATACTGATCCCCTTTTTTGTCAGAAAGTTCTTCTAACTTTCTCTTCTTTTTGTAGAAAGTTCTTCTAACTTTCTTTGCTTTTTGTAGAAAGTTCTTCTAACTTTCTTCCCTTTGCTTTTTGCATTCGTCGTAGATTATTCGAGTGCAATTTTAGAATACAAGGTACGCTGCGTTTAGAATAAGTTAAGCGTATGTGTGTGTGTGTGTGATACAATTTCTTTACTGGATTGTGGTAAAGAATTTGTATATGCGAGCTTATGAGTTAGGTAGAGTCAGTACTCATTTATCCTTCTGATAAATGAGGTTGCATTCGGAGGGTGGAAGGGATTTGGAGTTAGGGTGGGTCACTCTTGAACGTAGCCACCTCCTCGCGGTGTGACCCGGTAATCGATGTTGTTTTCTAAATATTTTTCACGAAATTAATATTAGAAAACCATATCGAGCTAAGAGCTACGATTATAACTTCTCAATTTCGTATCTTAATTGCACTAATTCCGAGCTGTGGGAGGACAGGGTGGGCTCGGGCGCAGGTTTTTCGTCACACGTGGCGAAAAGCTTGCGCAAATTGTAAGTGCCTTTTGTTCTAACTTGCGCTTATCTTTAAGACAAGTTTTTTACTTGTTACATATTAGATTGTAGTAGTAGATTTTATTGTCAATTGCCTCGGACTTAAAAGAAAGTTCTTCCAACTTTCTTCTTTAAACATTTTCTTTACAAAGTTTTAAATTATACGCAATTTTAGAACAGAAGGCACAGTTAGGGATTTTGTAATATGTATTGTAGTATGAGTGAGTGTGTGAAAGTATACAGGACTTATTCATTTCATCGTGGGATCACTGAGTTTTTCAAATTCCAAACCATTTTATTTTTACCTTCGAAGATTTCAGGATTTGTTGCGATTTTTACTTTTTGCATCGAAGTTTTCATGTCTTTGCTCCGTTTTATTTCTTGGTTCGAAGTTTCCACGACTTTCTACTATTTTATTTATTGTTCTGAAGGTTTCAAGTCTCTGCTCTATTTTATTTCTTGGTTCGAAGTTCTCAAGTCTTTGCTCTATTTTATTTCTTGTTCTGAAGTTTTCAAGTCTCTGCTCCATTTTATTTCTTGGTTCGAAGTTTTCAAGGCTTATGGCTGTTTTATTTATTGTTCTAAAGTTTTCAAGTCTCTGCTCTATTTTATTTCTTGGTTCGAAGTTTTCAAGACTTATTGCTATTTTATTTATTGTTCTGAAGTTTTCAAGTCTCTGCTCTATTTTATTTCTTGGTTCGAAGTTTTCAAGACTTATTGCTATTTTATTTATTGTTCTGAAGTTTTCAAGTCTCTGCTCTATTTTATTTCTTGGTTCAAAGTTTTCAAGACTTATTGCTATTTTATTTATTGTTCTGAAGTTTTCAAGTTTCTGCTCTATTTTATTTCTTGGTTCGAAGTTTTCAAGTCTCTGCTCCATTTTATTCCTTGCTCTGAAGTTTTCAAGTTTCTTTGATATTTTATTTCTTGCTCTGTTTTCAAGACTGCTCTCTTTATTTCTTCTACTATATTATTTTGTTATTTGGTTGGTTTTTAATAAGGATTAAAGGGTACTTTCACGTCATGTGTGAATATTATGCATGAAAATTGAAGACATCGATCATCGTGGGATCATCGAGGGATGCATGCTTAGTTTTAAGTCCATTAAGCTTTAAGTTATTTTTAAGTTGTATGCTCGTGGGCAGGGCGGGTGGGTCCCTGTAAGTACCTCTCATTTTAACTTGCACTCGTCTTAAAAATTCTCAAACTCTGTACGCGTTAGCTTGTAGTATACCCAGCTATTTTTTGTCAATCGTTCCGAACCCAAGTGGATCATTGGGGGTTCATAGTGCTGTGAACACGCGGCAGAGGTGAGCTGCAAGTGCTGGTGTAGCGCCAGGGACACATCTCTGCGGGGCCGATCGATTGATGTACCATCTCGATCTGCTGCCTCACGGTAGGGGTCTCCTCTCTGCAGTCAGACTTGCTTCAAACGCAAGCGGGGAGAAATGGGAGACCCTCCGCGGATGTGTCACTCGTTCTCGCCAGTATTTTCGGTTCATCTCTGTCTCGTGGTTCACGTAAGTCACTATGAACTACCCTTTGACCCATGGAAGGCGAGGTTCACTTGGCGAAAAATACTGTTCCCCTTTTTGCAGAAAGTTCTTCTAACTTTCTTTTCTTTTTACAGAAAGTTCTTCTAACTTTCTTTTCTTTTTACAGAAAGTTCTTCTAACTTTCTTCTCTTTTTGTCAGAAAGTTCTTCTAACTTTCTACCCTTTGTTTTTTCAATTCGTCATAGATTATTCGAGTGCAATCTTAAAATGAGAGGTACGCGTGCGTTTAGAATAAGTATGCGTGTGGGATCCCATGCGATTAGTATTAAGTTAATGTATGTGCGTGTGTGATACAAGTTTCTTTACTGGATTGTGGTAAAGAACTTGTATATGCCTATGAGCTAAGTAGAGTCAGAACTCATTTATCCTTCTGATAAATGAGGTTGCATTTGGAGGGTGGAAGGGATTTGGAGTTAGGGTGGGTCACTCTTGAACGTAGCCACCTCCTCGTGGTGTGACCCGGTAATCGATGTTGTTTTCTAAATATTTTTCACGAAATTAATATTAGAAAACCATATCGAGCTAAGAGCTACGATTATAGCTTCTCAATTTCATATTTTAATTGCATTAATTCCGAGCTGTGGGAGGACAGGGTGGGCTCGGGCACAGGTTTTTCGTCACTATACGTGACCAAAAACCTGTGCAAATTGTGCCTTTTGTTCTAAAATTAGAACAAAAGGCACATTTAGGGTTTTTTGTACCCTATTATTAATGCTTAATTTTTAATCTTTCAGGTTCGTCTTATTTATTGTATTTTACAGGTTTCAATTTTCTGCAAGGAGTTTTTAACGTTTCATGTTTCTCTTAATCATTTTTGCAGGTTATGGTCCTTGTTTTAATTAAGTAATTGTATATTTATTAAGTATGTATATTGTATGTATATTATGTATTGAATATTATTGTATATTATGTATATTGTATATTTTATATGTGCATTTTTATTGATTCGACTTGAATTTTGAACATTATGTTACTAATATTGCATTTGTTTGTCTCTTTCCTCTTTCTATTGTTACTACTAACTGTAGGTAATGAATAGGTCATCATTGAAGACATCCATCGAGGGAGCATCGAGGGATGCGTGCGCTTTAAGCTAATTTTATGCGTGCGTTAATTTTTAGCGAATATTATGCGTGCGTTATTTTTAAGTAAAGTGCGCTTGTGGGCAGAGGGGTGGGTCCTGTAAGTACCTCTAATTCTAACTTGCACTCATCTTCTCAACTCTTTGCACGCGTTAGCTTTTAGTTTACCCCGTATTTTTTGTCAATTGTTCCGAACCCAAGTGGATCATTGGGGGTTCATAGCGCTGTGGACACGCGGCATTGGTGGGCTGGGGGTACCGGTGTAGTTCGAACGATGCATCTCGGCGGGGCCGATCTGGCTGGCACCAATCTTTAACAGATGTGCACCTAGATCTGCCGCCTGACTGCCAAGGGGCATCCCGGTAAGGGTATCCCCCCCTCGGGAAGAGAGGGGAGACTGGTTACACCTCCGCCATTTCGGGAGTGTCACTCGAACTCACGTAAGGTACTTTCAGTTCATCTTTGTCTCCGTGGTTCACGTAAGCCACTGTGGACTACCCTTTGACCCATGGAAGGCGAGGACTCTTGGCGAGGAATACTGAACCCTTTTTTGTCAGAAAGTTCTTCTAACTTTCTTTGCTTTTTGAATTCGTCGTAATTATTCGAGTGCAATTTTAGAGTAAGAGGCACCCTGCGTTTAGAATAAGTTAAGCGTGCGATTAGTAATAAGTTTATGTATCCGCGTGCGTCTGGTACAAGTTCTTTACTGGACTGTGGTGAAGAATTTGTATTTGCGGGCCTACGAGCTAGGTAGAGTCAGCACTCATTTATCCTTCTGATAAATGAGATTGCATTTGGAGGGTGGAAGGGATTTGGAGTTAGGGTGGGTCACTGTCGTAGCCACCTCCACGTGGTGTGACCCGGTAATCGATATTGTTTACTAAAAATATTTTACTGAATAATTTTTAGAAAGCAATATCGAGCTAAGAGCTACGATTCGAATTTGAGTTGTGATTTTACTTATAATATACAGTATACACGATAATGAGTATACAAAATCGTTAATTAGTCACTTTCTGAGCACAGTCTATGAACTTTTATGATTAAAAAATGTTCAGTGATTCTCTAGGTACTTTCTCGTATCATATATGTTCAAATTTTTATTCTAAATATTTAGTTATTAATTAATATCCAACAGGAAATCGGCGGAATACTTCGTACGCATGAGCTGACTTAAAATAATTTATAACACATTGTTTAACCACAATTTATGCGCTTTTATTGTGAAAGAATGTTCAGTGATCTCTCAACTACTTTCTCGTATAATATTTGTTCAGATTTTTAATGAAATTAGTTAGTTATTAATTAATAACGTAAGGCCTGCCACGTTCACAAGCGGTATACACGCGGTCATTTTGAATAATTTATTACACGCTTTGTGGATATATTTTGTGCACTTTTATGATTGAAGAATGGTCAGCAATGCATTATTTACATGGTTCGATCAAAAAAGTTCATAAATAATGTTTGGGTAATGAGTAATTAATTATTTTGCGTCAGCATTTCGATATGTATATGAGCCGCCTATGGCAATTCTACTGCGCATGCGCGGCGCAGTCTAGCAGGCGTGGCCACGCCCCCCTGTTTTCTGCGCAAGAGCGGATTATCTTATTACACACGACTCCATTAAATGAAAAAAAAAATGAATATTTCGGCACTTTGACGACGTAGTATGGTTCCTGGGGCATTTAGAAACAATTTTCTATTAGGGTTTTATGCGTTTTGATGCCTAATAAAGTCAGAAAATGAATTTTTGTCGAAAATGTGGTGGTCAACGTCGATAAAGAAGAGTTTTACTTTCAAGCCGTCGTTAAGGAAGATTTTTATATTTGTTATTCAATTTAATTTATATTCATTTGTATTTTAAAAAGAAGAACGTTTATGATTCATTCATTCTATAATCAAATCAAAATTCAGAAACACATATTTCAAAGTCTGTCTCAATAAATCAATTATTTTCAAAAGTTTTAATTAATTGTCTATTTTAAATATAAAGAAATACTCTCTATATCGAGAAAATTGGTGGCGCCATCTAGCAGCGAAACTGGGAACTAAACTGAAAAAACGTATGTCCACCTAATCGTTTTCGCCCAAATTCGACAAAAATTCATTTTCTGGCGTTATTAGGCATCAAAACGCATCAAACCCTAATAGAAATTTGTTTCTAAATGTCTCCGGAACCATACTACGTCGTCAAAGTGCCGAAATATTAATTTTTTTATTTTTCTTATGTGTGTGTTTGGACCCCCATTTTTTAGGTTTTTAGGTTTAGTTTAGTTTTAGGCAAGTCCAATGTAAAATTTTGTTTTTTATGTCCATCTGGATGTACATTCACATGTGCATGCAAAATTTGATGAGAATTGGTTGAGTGATACAAAAGAAAAACGCAGACAAAGAAGTAGCAAAGTCAAGTATAAAAGCTTCGCTCGCCTTTGGCAAGCTCGTTCAACAAAATATGCTGCAAAAATAACTATAAAAAACATTATAAATATAGGAACTGTTTAGTCATTGTATATTCGGGGTATGTGATAATAGTAATAATATAATAAGTGAAAAGAGAAATGCATATTAATATTATTATTGTATCAGATAAAATCAGTTAAAACCAAAGTACAATTTAATGAGAGACTATTGAGATCGCATGTAAATATTTAAAATTATATTTAATTCTAAATTTCCGTACGCGACACTTCACAAATGTATATATTATACAGAGATTTAATACAGTTATGAGTATGAACTCATTGAGTATTACACTGTTCCTTCACATGTTTCCACATTCCTACCACAAAGCATTTAAATAAAATTTTATAAACAATTAAGTATTGCTTGTTTATCAAACTTAAAATGTGCCCAAATCATTGAACAAAATTCCGTAGAACGGTGATTATACTCATCGGGAAGAAAATGCGACATCTTATGGTTCATTATCATCAATGGAGAAGGTATTGTTTTCAAATCTGCTTTGTTAAATTGTATTGTTGCTTTGTTAAACAACAAAGATTTTATATTTCCTTTTGAAAATTCTGTACTTTGAAGTTCATCCAATGATTGATCTAAGAAAAAAGTACAATACAATAAATATATTATATTTGAAAAGGAAAGAATAATTTATATTTTAAAATGTTCAACCTTTCGCTTCTTTAGCCAAAGCTTGAGCTTTATAGCTAAAATCGTTGCATTTCACTGACTGAATAGCAGGATCCATTAAAAATGTGCAAGGTTGTTGACCTCGTGGACTATCCGTTAATTGTTTAGCAAGAACAGCTGATGTTTCATCTTCATTTTGTTCGCCGAATAAATTACGTTTAATTGCTGCTTTTGATACGATATTTTTATTATCGTATGTACCGCGACGATTTCGCGCAGGTGATGTATTAGATTGTCGAAAGTTTTTAACATCTTTAAAACTTGTAATATCATTCTGGATACAAATGCATAAATATTCATTAATGATATGTATAAATATAATACCTCCAATAATAAATGTTAAGTACCTGAACAGAATGAGAAAGTAATTGCTGTTGCCTTTTGTTCTTTGAGACAGTTTCAACATCTCCAAGAGATCTATGCCTGTGTCTTCTCACAGTGTTTACATTTTTCTCTCGCAAATGCTTTTCTTGTATCCAACGTCTCATTCTCCTACATAAAAACCATTGCATTTTAACACTCTTTTCATTAATTTTTTTTCCATCTATTCAAACATTCTTTTATTCTTTCCAATTCTGTATCATCATGTATCTAATATAAGTGCTACAAACAAATTTGAGAACAAGCACATTAATAGAAACTACTCTTTACCTCACAAAAGGAATAACCATAAAAAATGCATTGGGACCAACTCCTGTCTTTACTTTTGGTGTCATGTCTTTCTTATTATTGGGTAAGTCAGCTAAAGAAAACCACTCTACATTTTTTATTTCTTTCCTTGTTTTTGGTTGAAACTTTGTATCTTTCTGAACTCCACATATTATATATAATCTCACTAATTGTTCATTTATCACTGACTCTATATATTCATTTTCATCTATTAAATTTGAAATGTCAAAACCAGTTTCTTCTAAAACTTCTCGAACAGCACAATGAGATGGATCTTCATCCTCGTTGACTTTACCCTTGGGAAAGCTCCAACTACTCTTTGCCCAATAACTTTGAACTAATAATACTTTTGTTAAATCTTCATTTAATACAATTGCTCCAAATGTTGGAACATTCTGTTTATATTCTCGCCATTGCTCAAGAATATTATCTATGTTAGCTACATGTGGTTTTAAAAATGGTATATGATAAAAAATATGTGTGGCAAATTCTCTCATGCTACATGGTCGTAACTTTGGATTTTCATCAGTACAATAAAAGTCCAAATAAAACCAGTGAGCTAATTCAATTTGAAAACATATCCTGACTAAATCTTTTCTTTCTTCTTCAGGGACGTTGATAATAAATCGACTGAAAACATTAGAAACACGCTCCGTATAAAAAAAGATTCGCAGTATCTCAAAACTAATGTTTGTAACATCAAACGCATAAACATTAATAACAAATACACGTTTTCAAAGAATAATTAATAACAGCTAACCTGCTTAAATCATCTAGAATATCGGATGGTATCGTATGCTCCATCACTTCAACAATAAATCAAATAATTTGGCTATTTATTATACACCACCACGACCTTTATAATATAATTTTTTATCAGACAACCTTGTGGTTATCAAGTAAATACCCAAACATTATGTGTAATATGTTATTGCATACAAAACAGTCAACTCCAACTTGTCTAGTTACTATACTAATGTCATTCGGTTATTTTTTTCTAACTCTTGCCATCTGACGTTTGTTACAATTCAGCGAGAGTATTCCCCTAGATTACGAATGATCATGAATTTGGTCAAAAGCGATGGTCATAGCTAATACGTAATTTTGATCTTGTATGGCGGTAAATGTTAATGTATTTATGTGTTCGATTTAATACAGAAATAAATGTACTCATCTGAAAGATACAAAAATGCGTTTGTTTCAAAACAACACTGTTTAACGATATGTTAATTAACTGTCATTAAGATTTGTGCGCTTTAAAACGAATGAAAAGAATTTCGGCAAAATGTTTTGGAGCTAACAGACAGGTTAACGAAAACGCAGTGTATCTGCAAACAGACTAATTGTTTTCAAACAAAGAAGATGGAATCAAATAATATTTGTCAGTTTATATTAGAGCGTATTAATAATCCGGCTACAGTTATTCTTGATAAACCAGGACACACAGTATGTACATAATACTTCTTATCAAATCACTGATAATACTTTATTAATAAAAATAGTAATTGACTAAATGGTTCCGCTTTCAATTATAGTAGAGCTATATTATAAATAAGTGTAGTTAATTCATCTATATAAATCTGTTTTATTTTACTTTGTTTTAGTACACTTGTGGCAGAGCCAAAGATAATCAAATAGTATGTCTTAGTTTGACAGTGTCTCGACATCACTGTTTTTTTTTCCATGGCAAAAATGAATTATATGTTACAGATTTAAAGGTATGTCTACGTTAAAAACTATAATAAAAATTAATATGAAATAAAAATTCTTGTTACTGAGTAATCCTTCCATTTTTAGAGTTCTAATGGTTTGTTCATAAATGGAATTGCACAAACACCATTTCAGACAACTAAATTACAATTAAATGATGTCATTGGTATTGGTTGTCCAGATGTTGCTGTTACAGACAATACTATGTTTGTATACAAATTACGCATGGTCGATGTAAGATGCTATTTCAATACATTGGATACCAGTTATTTCCCACTTACTTAATAAATTTCTATATTCTAGATACCACAAACATCTGAAAACAACCATAATAACACACCCGTTTTAGAAACTATATCAGATTTTGCAAATACAGCTACCACTAAGACTGATGCTGTAATTAAGCGTAAAAGGGATGAAAAAAACCATGACATAAAAATTTTACCAAATAAAATCCCGAAATTGGAAAATGAAGTTTCTATTTTAGAAAAGAACTCTTTTAAAGGTAATTTCACTTTTATTTGTATTATTTGATATAGTAGTAAATATGACTTTACTTGTTATACATAAATATTGTTCAAATTTTAGATAAGTGTAAAATAAGTGATGAAAATGATATTGAAGTAATTCATGTTTCATTAAATAATAGTACATTAGATAAGAATAGCAGTCATCATGAGTCTTTAAAAAATAATGCATCAAATGATACACCAAATGTAAGTAAGCAAAAGACAGAAGAGATTGAATCATCCTCACACTGTGAGATGGAAAGCAATACACAAGAAAAAGAGAATTCTGTAACTATGTGTAAAGATCAGAAACAATTATGTAAAAGTGTACAGAATGCAGAAAATAATCATGTTCCTAATACACACTGTAAAAGTGTTACAAAAGAAAATGATGAAAACGTTCAAACTAATTTGAAAGATGCGAGTTCTAATGCGAATCAAACGTCCAAAAAATGCAACAAAGCAAATAACACAAACGAAAGCAAAACATTAGATAAGGTTGAAAGTACAAATAGACTTAGTACTCTAAATAATGAATTTAAGAGTCCCACCGCACTACCTCCAAATTTTATAACTAACGGGGATACCGTAATAAAATTAGAAGACGAATTACAATTAACAGATACTGATGAAGAAGTTTACAATACTTTGTATCAAAATCAACTTCCAGCTGTATCTCCAATAAAACTGAAAAAGGTACAGCAAGAACCAAAAACACAATTTTCAGAAGTTGATGTTGTAAACTTAAGTGATAGCGAGGATGATATTTTTCCATGTTCTCAATTATTTGATATTAAATTTGGTATGAATACCTCAGTCAAAGATGAAGTTAAAGAGGAACCTACAGAAATAGAGAATGAAAGATTTAGTATTCTTGATGATGCAGAGTTAGTTATTTCATTAACAGATAGCGAAGATGAAGATAATAATTGGTTACATAAATTATCTAGAAGTCAATTGCTCAATGAAGAGGATGAAATAGATCTAATAACTAAAGATCCTGATGTAAAAAAAGAAGATATGGATATAGAAATTATTGATTCAAACGAAATTATAACAAATATTGTAACAGAACAAGAAACGGAATTAGAAAAATCTATAGACAAAGAAAAAGATACATCATTACAAGATACAGATAATGTACTTAAAATGCATGTACCAGATTTTACTGCAGAAAAAATGGATATTGACGTTGAAGATTTCAATAAAGAAGCAGTAGAATCTTCGACTCGGACCGTAGAGACTAGTAGGAAAGAAGTTGCCGAATCTGCGAACAATCAGAATTTGCATCTAACTGAGAAAGAAACAGAAAGTCGTACAAATGCCACGAGTCCCAGTGCAACAAAAATTACGCCTTTAAAAAGACAAAAATCGCTTGAAAAGAAGGTGCCTCAAATTGAGCCGCCTCATTTACCTACTGGTAGACGAAGCAATAGTTCTAACACGCTGCTGGAAATTCCTGCAAAACCTATGAAACAAAAGTTGACTGCTAAAGAGAAAAAAGAACAACAAGAAAAATTAAAGATAGAAGAGCATTTGCGCATGAAAGAGGAAAAGAATCGTAAAATAATTCATAAATGGGCCAATTGTCTACCACCTACTAAAAAGAAAACAAGTACTGTTACCAAAAAAGAAAATATAATGAGTACTCTTAGTAAAGAAGAAAAGAAAGCATTAGCAGATTCCAGAAAAATGAAACTGAAAAAGATCGCTATGGAGGAAAAGCGATCTTCGTTAGATGATAATCAAGATAAAAGACGTGTTGTTTCAAAACCAAAAGCTAAAGTGACAATGAAATCACGAACTGACTTTTTGGTTGCGGAGACAATTTCTGCGTCTAAAGTGGAAGAAACAATAGAAAAACCTAAGACCAAATCTAGTAATTCCACATCGACAAAAAATACTTCAAGTTCAAAGGCGAGTAAATCTACAAAGGGTAAAAGTATTCCTAAAGAAATATCAACCCAGTTTCAGCGATCATTGACGATCAATGACATAGGTAGAATACCAAAAAAAAGTGCAAATAATGCACCACAAGCAATACCACCAGAAGTTCAATTGGGAAACGACATAGAAATAATAATAGACATGACTCGAAAAGAAACAGAGTCAAGCGAGAAATCAAGATCAGAGTCTACATCAATACAAAAGGAATCTAATTTGGTTCATAAGTCATGCATGAAATCATCATCTAAAAAACAAAAGAAACGAGTATCTTTTTCTGCAAACTTGAAGAGTGTGCATGTATATCAAATAGATCAATCAAATGTTCTGAAAAAATTGGTAGGTAAAGATGCGCCTATACCCATTGAAAAAGTTTCAGTAAAGAAACCAGCAGGCTCAACAGAATTTAATGCAAAATTAAATGAATTTTTATCGCGTATCTTTACATGGAATCCAATTTGGTTGGAGGAACAACAGTACTTAAGTATTCCTGCGCCTGTTGTGAGAAACGAAGAGGTTCATGTAATGTTAACACATTATAAATCATACGATGATTACTATAATATTCTTGCACCGCTTCTGTTACTCGAAACGTGGCATTCGATAACGAAAGAATTTCAGAATATGGAACAGAATTATAGGCGACCAACGTTAATGTGTTCTGTAGTTGAAAACTCCGTTCAAAGAAATGTTGTTTCAACAAATGTAGTTATGACAACTCTGATGCTAGAAGTGTTAGCTTCGAAAGACGATATATATAAGCAAACTCAACCAGTTTTTGGGGATTTAGTATTTTTTGAATACGTTAAAAATCATGAGAAGGGACAAACGTTTCATAAAATATTTGCATACGTTACAAATGTACATGAAACAGTATTAACTCCTATGACTCGTTACAATAAGGATCTAAGGAATTATGTAAAAAATCCTCATTCGTTATTGACGTATACTATGAAGACAAAACCGCTTGATAACAATATTCCAGTGAATCGAGTTCAGCGATTAAGAACTGTAACTTATTTACGTCCTAGTTTAAGATTGGTACAAGCTTTACAGCATCTACCAAATTCGCCATTAGGAGATTTAATTTTAAATCCGAAAGTCGAAATGTATCAGCTACCAAACGTATCTGAGAAGGAGGCATTGATTACTGGAGATAAGTTAAATAAAAAACAGTGTGAAGCCGTTTATAAAGTAACTGAGGCCGTGGTACAAAAAGTTGCAAAGTTGTGTTTCATTCAAGGACCACCAGGCACTGGCAAATCTAAAGTTATTGTAAATATTGTCACCCAGATATTATATGGAAACAATAGATATGTAAATAACAAAAGTTCATTGAGGATCTTAGTTTGCGCACCATCAAATGCTGCCATCGACGAAATTGTCCTGAGACTGTTAGAAATCAGGTCCAACATAAAGAACAAAGGAAAAATAAAACCCTTTAAAATGGTTCGTATCGGTCGGGCAGAAATGATGCATGCAACTGTAAAGAATATTTCTGTTACTGAACTCGCAAAACGAGACATTGAAAAAAATATGACTTGTTCAAGTAGCATTACACCTGACAGTGTTGAAAATGAAAAACTACATCTTGAATCTAAAATGAATGCTCTGAGAAGTCAACTTTCAACGTCTAATACCATGTCTGAAGATTACAGGCAATATATTAAAATGAAACTCGGTGATATGGCTGTGAAATATGAATTATTGAAAAACTGTAGACCATTGAATAATAAAAACGAACGAGAATACATCAGATTACAACGAGCTGCTGAAAATAGAATTCTTGAACATGCTGATATTATAACATGCACCCTTTCATCATGTTATACTAATCAAATGGAATCTATTTTTGGTAGCAATAAAAAGAAAATATCCGTATGTATTGTCGATGAAGCTACTCAAAGTTGCGAGGCAGAGACTCTAATACCACTAATGTTAGGTGTAAATATATTGGTTCTAGTAGGCGATCCAAATCAATTACCTGCTACTGTATTAAGTCCGCAAGCAAAGAAATATGGTCTAGATCAGTCTATATTTTCACGAGTTCAAAATGCCTTTGACTTCCAGCCAAACAATCCAATAATAATGTTAGATACACAGTATCGAATGCAACATGGTATTTCCTACTGGCCAAATAAATTCTTTTACGGTGGAGTTTTAAAAAATGCAGTGGAAGCAAATAATAAATTTCCATTTTATCCATATCGAATTTTGAACCTTAATACGTATCAAAATGATGACAATTTTTCAAATAATGATGAAGCAAAATTTGTTGCTAATATGATATTTTCAATGTTAACGCTTTCCAATTTAGACAATTGGGAATCATGTATTTCATATGGTATTCTGACACCATATAATAATCAGAAGTCTGTGATTATTGAAAAAATTAATGAAAAGTAAGTTAAGATGTTTGATTTCATTCTTGTATAGTACTTATTGGTATTGAAATTATTTTTGATGATTGTAGGGTATCTTCACTCTCAGAAAATATTAAAAGAAAAGTGAAGTTTGATGTAAATACGGTTGACGGTTTTCAAGGACAAGAGCGTGATGTGATAATTATGTCCTGCGTACGAAGCGAGAGGATTGGCTTTTTATCGGACCGACAAAGGCTTTGCGTTGCTCTTACGAGAGCAAAACACAGTTTGATAATATGTGGAAACTTTAATGTCTTTATGGTAAGTGAGAATAACAAGAAAATAAAACGTGTGTTGCTAATCAAAAGTACTTCTATACAAAGGTTCAATTGCAGAGAGACCCAATGTGGAACTCGTTATTATCGGATGCCAAATCACGCAAGGTATATTTCAATGTTAATGCTAATTCAGGACCTCATGAAATAAAACCTTACATTATTAGAGGCAAAACAAAAAAATGATTGTTTGCACATTCATTGTTAATATCATAATTGTATATTTGTACATCGTAAATTATCATCCTCGTTCTCGTGTGGTTCAAATATGTACATGTATTGTAAATTTTCATTCATTTTTCTATATTTGTTTTATAAATAATAAATTTTTTAAAATAACAGTAGTTTGAAAAACTAGGAAAGTACCTATTTCAAGTTTATAGTACTGTTTTCACTATGATTTGAAATTTAAGTTCTATATTTACAAAAATTTTTATTTAAAATATTCTGTATAAGTAATGATGTTAAATGATGCTAATCGTCATTTATTAGTTAGGGTTAAGATTATGAGTTTCATTTAATTTTTTTTAATTATGTATAAAACTATCATAAATATCGACCCTTGTGGAATGATTCACATGTCAACCATTCACATAGGGGGCTTATAGACATACTATGACAACAAGGTTTGAATTGGTGTCGTTTATTGCGCATCGATGAATTGCTTATTAAACATCACCTTTGGAGTCAGAAATTCGTGCAAAAATAGTGAGACTAACAACATTTAGATATTTATAACCTTATTTATTTTATTTTCGTACTATTCAGAGAAATTACGAAAAGAACTTTAAATTCATTATCACTATGGTCGGTTACCGAACGATGACACTTGAGGAGTATAAATCAGATTGCTCAAAATTTAAAATAATTTATGCTTTTCATTCAACGCCCTTTGGAAAATGTTTACTGGGCATAACTAATACTGATAAAGCTATAGTATATTTAGCATTTGTCGATAAAAGCAATGAAGAAGGATTAACGAGATTACAGGACAACTGGTCTCTATCCGAATTGATAGAAGACACTAACAATGAAACTAAGGAAATTATAGAAAAGATATTTAATCAACGTGTGTTTGTGGATGATTCAATCTTGGTTGTATTAAAAGGTACAGAGTTCCAAATAAAAGTCTGGGAATCTTTAATGAAAATTCCAGAAGGTACAACAACTACTTATGTGCAAGTTGCTGAAAGTATAGATAAACCAAAAGCTAGTCGAGCAGTTGGAAATGCTGTAATGAAGAACAGTATTGGATATCTTGTGCCATGTCATAGAGTGATGGGGAAGTCTGGCAGTAATAAATACGCATGGGGTACAGATCGTAAAGAAAGTATTCTGATACATGAAAAAAAATTCTTGAATACTTAACTTTGTTACATTGATATCATCTATTATACTACACTTATTTTATTTTTGTATTTACATGTAATCAACATTGTTCATTTCAAAAAATGTAAAATGTATGTATAAACAGTTATAACACATAATAATTTTTTATTATTTTTGTGTAGTATAATTACACAAATTGATGTACTGCAGACTTTGTATAATATTGTATAAAAAAAAAATATATTTTTATAAAAAAAGGCAAGTTATGTTTATACATCAAGTACTGAAATACTACACAGAAACATTAAAACATTTGTACGGAGTCTCATAAGTATTTAATATAACTTATAAGTATAGATGTGTATTGTGACAGGAACACTATGATGTTAGGATAAACTTTATACTGATATTGTAGTACTATGAGCAATATAAATTACACATTTATAAATTACATATTTTTATATTTGCTTCTGCATAATGATTGATGTAATAGGTTAATAAATTTTTTATATTTTACATTATTTTATAAAACCTTAAATGTTGCATAATTCAAAAATTTTAGTACATATTTTCATAATAAAACAACTTAAGTTATAGAAACAATGTACTAAAATCAGAAAAGCTAACAGGAGTGAAATTTGGCATCTGACTTGTAATAATTTTATTCACAGTATGACTAAAAAAGTCTATCTACATTACAAATATTATGTAATTGACATTATACATTACTAAATATGATATCAAGTTATAAATACATACGTATATACATTTATATATAAATATAAAAACAAGTTATAAAAGCATTTTATAAAAGTATCATTTCACAGGATACTTTATAAAAATCCTACTATAGTTACAAGTGTAACACTTGCTGATATTAAGTTTCATGATTGTAGCATTATTATTTGCTATACAAAATTTTGCTCCTTTAAATAAATATCGTTATTATCGCAAAAATTTTGCATAGGGTAAAATAGATTTTTTCATGATTTATTTTATGTTTATATATTCTTTTAAAATCTATTATTAAATATTAATATGTATTTTAGTAGAAAATAGAATTTCTTAAGTACAATTTGAAAGCAATCCTAGATGCTTATTTTACATAGTTTGAGGTTTATGTTCCTTTAAAAGTAAGTGGATATATCTTTTAATAGATTACCAGAAACAAAATATTATTATCTACTTTACTATAAAAAGAGACAATTGCATATTCTACTAATGGTAGGCCACTTTATATGATGTACTTTATTCAATCAGTCTCATTGGTCAATTAGTAGTATTATTTATGTCTATCTAATTTACTCAATTTTTTCATGTTTGAATTTTGTTGCATATAGTTAGTGTTACATCAGTAATTGCATTGCATATATTATTAATAATTTAATACAACATTGAAAACAAAAATAGAAAAGATGTACTAAAGTTAGACAATATTGGATACTGGTTTCTTTGGATTCTCCTAGCAAAATGCAGTTTCCAGTTTACTATTACTTGTATCTTACAAGGCAGTGTTTGGTGATAGTATAAAAAATACTAAAAATTTATGTATCTACAAAAATATTCAGTGTAAGTATATTTAAAATATAAAATAGATCATAATACTCTTTACTAATATCAGATACAAGTAGTAATAGTCATATTGCTTTTTTTGATAGTCTCATTCTAAATGAATTCTCTATGTAAAATTTAGTTACACTTTGATATGATTTAAAATCAATTTTTTAGAACCTCTCACGAAGAAGTTTACTGTCATTCTTCTTTTGATCATACCATAATGGTATTTTGTCAATTCTATAGAAATATTCATTTGCTAGTTCATTATTTGTTGTTAACAACAGTATAGCTATTCAAATATACACGTAAATATTTCTAAGGGCAGTAAATGCCACTAGAAATATTACAAAATCGTATGACACAGTTGCTCTGCGCGAAGCAAATGATGGAATGTTATTTCCTGATATACTGGGAGTACCTATGTAAACAAAAATGTATAATATTGGTACAGACAACAATATCGCGGGTATTATTTCATTTTTACCTGATAACCTGGACCGTGGTGTGGTTGTAATTCTCATTATTGGATTATGAGAACTTGGTTTCATTGGAGTTGGTGCTGGACTTGGTGAATTTCCATAACATTGACCTTAAGTTCAATAAATTCATTGTACATTAAAGTTTCAATATAAGTAGAATTTATAATCTGAATAGTTACCTTTCTTATAAAGACGCATTCCTTCTTGTTTTGGATCAATATTTCGCATGCAATGATCTCCTGCTTCCTTGATATATATTTCTTCGTCGTTCACGATTAAACCAACAAAACATTCGTTAGTACTAGTATCGTTTCTCATGGTGTACGTATACATTACACCCTTCTCTTCCCATTGTCCTAAGCATAAGTATGTCCGTTCTGAAATGTAAGAAATAATTGTAGAATTTAAGATGATATTTTTTAGTCAGAATAATAGGGAATTGGGCACTTTACCTTCATAAAGTTCACCAGACTCGCAGTCGGTAACTTTGAAATACATTATTTCACGGGTATTACAATTACTACTTAATTCAGCACACATCCCTGATAAGTCAGTTATCATGCCCATATATTGACCAGTGATTGGACAAGGGGATTCAACAACACGTTCCACTCCTAATTACATAGATACCATATTATATATATAATTATTGTATGATTTAAATAATACATACAGAAATTAAGAAATAACTTACGTGCTTGTGTCATCCAAACTGGTTTATCCAAATTAGGATCATCACACAAGTAAGTTTGATAAACTGGACTTAGTACCATTCCTGCAAATATATATAATCTTACTAATCATGTTGTACATTATTTTACACAGTATTGAAATATTAAATACCTATTCTGAATTCTAATACATTTTCACTTCTTTGTCTCATCATCAAACAGACATAAGCAGCTTGCTCACTGAAAAATACACAGACATTAAAGACTGCAAATATTAAAAGTTATTTTAAAACTTTGCTAACTCAAAGCTCTTACCATTGATCCTTAGAATAAACAATGTAACGACCCGTTTCTTCATTCGAGTCTACTGTAATGAAGGTATAACTGTTGTAGCCATTAAGATCAGTAAAGGTCATAGTCCCATTGACTATGAGAGATTCTTCCCATAAACCTTGTGCCCATTTTGGAAATCTAAATTAATAGTAATTTACATTAAATTAAGACAAATAATTAATATATTAAAAAAAGAATGTACTAACGTTGCCACATGAGTCTGTACATAATTTGGCATTTTCTTTTGAGTTGGAATTTTACTAAGTATCAATGTCTCATATCCACTAGTAGAATTATCTAAATCTTGCGTGCAACTCGAGTCGCTGCTAAGTGCCATGTACGTCTTTCCTTTCTTGTTATCTACATGGAACAGCTGAAAAGGATACATATTGAAATAAAAACCAGGAACAAACTACACTATCTTTTTATCTTCTACCTACCCCACATCTGTATTGCGGTCTGCCCTCACTGACTGCATTATTATCCAAAAGAGCAAAGTAAGTGGATCCATTTGGACCAGGCCAGTTTCCCAAACAGTTGAATGTTAAATTCGCTAAAATTATAATGACAATAATTGACAAATATAATCGACAAATACGACAGAATTTATTATATAAAATGAAAGGGATATTACTGTGAGATTCGAAAGTGCAGCGATTGAAATGCAGCCGCAAAACGGAACCGTCAGGACAATTGTTGAAGGAGGATGAAAAGCTGTTGCATTCAATGACCCTTTCGGATCCATTATTGACACTGTACTTGAAGTGATACTGTCCGCTTATGGGGCAATATTCGTTACTGATGGGAACACTGCCAATTTCTTTGGTACCTGTGCAAATAATTTATCAATTAAAATTGTTTCAAATAAATGATTAAAAATTGTTAAAAATAAACAACACTCACGATATAAAATGGACGTGGAATTTAATTTATCACAGGACGCCAGAGCCGTAGACTCTGAGGTGTAACATTTATTCAGATTCTCCGAAAACACTTCTATAACGTTGCGTGATCTCCTGAGCAAACGGAAGCATCGGATGCAGTCGCCATCGCCGTATCTGAAATAAAACAAAGTTTTTATTCTTCGGCTAAATTATGCACATTCTTATTCTATTTTCTGTGCAATTCCACAATTATACGTTAGGTTGCAGAAAATATACACTGTCTGGAGTCTGGTCTATTTCTATCCCAGACTGCACACGGAACATCCCTTGAGGATGCGCTGAGTAAGCGAACTTCGTAGAAATGTTAATAATTCTAAAGTTCTGTCACTACCTATTTTAAATCAGTTCTCAAGGGATTTTTGGATACAAGTATCAGAGATTAGAATTGATGAATAATTTCCATTTGATTTTACCAATGTGGAAGCAATTTTAATGCCTAATTCCTAATGTTAATTTTACCTGTCCATTAGCAACACGTTATCGCCGACCCTCCTGTGACAATAACCCCACACAGGTATTGCGTTGAACGTGATGTTGATGGTGGAATATTGAATGGGCTCGCTGCTCGTGTCACCGGCTTCCTTTCCGCTCACCTGTGTCACGAATTCACCCTGAAATTCCGCGGGAAAGTAACAGCCGACCATGAACTGGGGGTCGTAGCCTTGAAGGCCGTCGCTCGTGATCACAGTCGCATCTGTAAATCAAATAACGCAACTTCATCAATCGATTAATCTCATCAGCCCAATTAATCTTCATAATCATCAATCTTTCTCACATCTCGCAATTAACAGAAAAATTTTTGATTCCACATTCTGTGCAACAGCGTTACATCGATAATTTGAGCAGGCATCAACTTTCACAGGACTGATTGTTTCCGTGAAGATCAATAAAAGTGCGAAATGAATTCCCATGAGCCAGGGGTTATGTGAACGACCTTAAACATCCTCCACACGCGATGAAAGCCTCGATTAAATTGTATAACGTCAATGGCCTTTCAAGTAAAAGAAATCAGGCTGCTAAGTCGGTTCAGAAATAAATAACCAGTTTTGATCACTTGATTAAGTATGATCCGATAATTTGCTCGGTTGTTATCGCCGGCAGGGGTGAAAGAGTATCGTCATCGGTAACGTTAGCATAGAAAATAAATCGCATTCCAGCTTACTGCCCACATGTCGTGCGCCCAACGATCCATGAATGGTCATTAACGTTGGCATTAAGTGGTTACGAAGGCAGGTGCTACGCCGACAGGTGGACCACCAGGAAACTTTGCAACGTAACATAATACTATCGCTTCTTTGTTATGTATTCCGCTTCTTATCCACTACTCGCGCAAATCAATTTCCTTTCATTCAACCCTAAACTTGCGGATACTTACAATAATCAGGTGCAACTCTCAGACAATATCAACGTTCAAACTTAATATAAAATTAATATAATATAAATGCAACTTGCAGAGGTTTCAGAGTGAACGAACTAGACAAGTTACAAGAAGAGTGTGAGTCCACGTCCGAATGTTGATAGTCGTTTAAGTGCACAGAACTCGAAGTGCCATTAAAGGTAACAGAATCCAGGAATGCATGATCTGGAAACTCGACACCGTGACGCAAGCACGAAAGAGCAGCTTAGTTCTCTCTGTCGAATATAATAAAAAGGAATCGTTGAATGACGACGGTCACGTTGGATTCTATTTAACTTGGAGAGGTTGTAGAAGAGGAAGGCGCGGCATGGGATCGACGGCGTTATGAGTTTGGTTCTCAGGAACCTGAGACCACCGAGTTTAGTCCGTATATAATGCACGAAGGAGAACGCGACAAGCACCGCGAGAAGGAATGCGAGGAACAAGCTGCTTTGCTAAGGCATTACGCCCTTTCTCCGCGTATACACGGTACACGTATTGTCTCTTTTCCTTTTATTTCCATCTACCGACACAATTCGTCTCTTTCCTGTTCGGTCACTGGATACATCTTTCTTTCTATTTGGCTTCCATCAGCTGTACACACTCTTTTAGGATCCGTTTTCCCTACATGGTCAAATTTTAATTGGAAGAGGATCCTTGTTAACGTGTAAGGGTATCGGGAAATTAATGTCACACGGATTTAATCGGTTTGCAAGAGAGAGTGCATCTCGCGTGTCGTCGACGACCTTGCGTTTAACCATGAATTATAAATCTTCGATCTCTCCCCTTCGTGAGGAATTTATTTTAGATGTTCGATACAGTTCGCGTGACACCGCTCGCAGATGCTACCTTCTGTATAATGGGATCCTCGAGGGCGATAATGAGTGCAACAAGTGCGGCTGGAAAGCGCTGCGCCATAAATTATATGTTTATTTATCCTCCTTGTTGCTGATTTTTGCTGACAATGCTGCTTTTTGTGGATGAATACTAAATTGTCGTTTAATCTTCGAAATTGGTGAAGACACTTTCTGTCATATATTTAGTATTTGACACGTGGTGTTTAGGAATATGAATATTATTCAAAAGATTGCAATTATAAAATACAAGAATCGTATTTATATTTGCAAGTCCCGCAAAAGGTAGCCGATCATCCGTAACTCAAAACCCCTAGAATTGATGCACCGCGGTTCAATCTTGATTAGGGCTTGGCTTTTACCTTTCAGGTAGGTACCTACATAACATCGTTACCGCGCAGCTTACCATCGTAAACCGGAAACACGCTATTAGCCGGGACTCTTGTTTTACCGTGATCACGTGTTCTTTTATAATTGCTGCGATGCTTTTTGTGTTCATCAGCCTTTTTTCGCGGGGCGTGCATGTATTTGAAAAGGCGAAAGAATAACGTGAATCCTTCGAAAGAGGTTTAATCGCTCAATGTGTAACGTTTCCGTCTTCTTGTTGAATAATCAATAAAACAAAGAAATTATATTCATTTTTTAAATAAATGAAAGTCTCTTGCGAAATCGTCTCGTCTTCATCTATTGAATAACTAGACGATTGATTGCAACGAGGCATAACGCACGGCTTCACGCTTTCTGAAGCCGGTCTACGAGGTGAAAATCACGAAGAAGAACGAGGTCTTTCGTTTCCTTTTGAACAGCTTCTAAATTGTACCGTTACATTTTTCATGGAATAAATTCCACACGTAACATTATATAATATTCCTTTACAATATCACTGCTTTTGTAACTGTTAACTAATAAAAATAAACAGCCAGTTTTTACTGCAACACTTAAAGGAGATAAAAATTGAACATCCTGTACCAAGAAAATGGTCGACACATCCGGTCCATCGGAGGTCAACGCGCCTGCAAAAAGTGACCTTGCTCCTCAGGATCTTCTTTGAGCAACATATGGTCTGACAAAGATGATTATAGTTGCTTCATCATCCTCGATACGAAACCGTGATCGATACCTAATTCGATATTGATGGTTTCCCTTTCTTATTAGCAAAAGTATAGAACGACGAGAATAGCCGACGAAGCGTGAAAAAAGAGGAAGCTGCTTTGCAATGCCGATCCTCCACAAACTCAGAATTGTTATTCCACGTTCAGTCAACTCTTTTTCTAAATATAATCGGTCGGTTTCCGGTCGTGCCGCAGCCAGACAAGAAGTCGAAAACTATAAATACTTGTCCAAGTAACGTACAATCGTACAGGAAATGTACTCGTATAGGAATGTCTCTTCCCGTCGAAGAACAAACGATTCTTCTGACAAAAACTGAAAATGACCCACAGTATTCAGGAGGATTATCTTTCGATGCAACCGGGTTTATTAGCAGCAATCCCTTCGAGGCGCGAACTTTAGCGCCTTCTGTTCCGATCAAAGGGAATACCAGCATGAGAATAAGAACAGAAGCCCGTCTCGACGGGAAATGTCTAAATATAAACTTGGCGAATGGTGATGAAGGGTTCGTTGAACGTCGGAAAAAAGTCAAGAGAGACATATGGTTTGCCAATCTTGAACTATTACAATACCAAAAATAAGGATCGAAATAAATTTCACGGACACACCTATCCACGAATTTCTACACCCACAACCTTCTGAACTAGGAGACCATCTTTTCTTTTTCGGTGCTGTCGTGTTCCCTCGTGAATAATCGTCCGTGCACAAAGGAATATCGCTTCGATACAATAGAATGCGACGCCCACGAGAAGCTGGCGAATATTCCATAAGCAGTATCTTCCTTACAGTGACAGAAGACTAGCTTCATCTCGGAAATAATTACCCTTAACGACCGAACCACCATTTCGTGAAGAAATTGCTCCTCGAATGACCACGAAGGACCAGAGAAAGCGAGCTAGATTTCAGTCATTATGACGCAGCTGACACGCAAGGGCTTCGACGTTTCGATAGGCGGAACGTGCCCGAACATATGTCATACGTCGAACAACCGGATATTCTTTCGAGTCCTCCCGCATTTTCGATGCTTCTTTCCTTTTTGTCGCGATGGGCTTCGCGACGTGGTCCTTGTGGAACCTTGTCCTCGCATGGCAGGCTGAGCAGGTGTGATCACGTGTCATTTGGGGACAGATGGACTCTAGCACGCTTCCTGCACTTTCTCGTTTTCGTGGACGACGCAGGATGTCTCGAAACACTTTTCAACCCAGGGTGGATCAAGAATGGACCGAGAATGGATCGGTGGATCTAAACACTCAGTAAACTCAGATTAAAAACGGTACAGTTTGCGGTGTATTACAAATACTAACGCTCCTAGGTCTACTTAAGATTCAACTCGGAAAATGTAAGTTCAGATTAATGAGTTTGTCGAAGAAATCCGCGTCTGTAAATGAGATTCAACTAATTGGTAGTGTGTATAATGGCAAAGTAATTGCGACACGATACACATTAAATAAGACGGATCGCCCTGGAATTTTAATGGATATCTGCACGGCGTTTCCTGCATGTCAGCGACGACTTCCAAAGCGTTCTAGCAGAGCTCTTTTCTTTTAGTGCGCGCTTTAACGATGCAGTTCACGGCTGCGATTACTCAACCGGCGTTAGTTATATTTAAAGCCGTTAATTGGTCCCGTGAATCACGATAGACGCGATCGGATCGACGCAGTCAAAACGCGCCATTATTTTTGGGGCGTTCGGTTGAACGACCCTCTTGATCACTCAATAGAAGCTCACTCTTATAAAAATTTATTCTAATAGGTTCATTCATGTAGAAGAAAATTGTAGAACTCTTTGCAGAGAAGTTTATTCTCATAAAAATGTATTCGTATAGTAGTTTATTTATACAGAAGTTATTATTACAGAGTTTATCTAAATGCTTGTTTAGTAGAATGTTATCTTATTCTTTGATTTTGTATAAAGAAGTACCTCTACAAAATTGTAGAACTCTTTGTAGAGAAGTTTATTCTCATAAAAATGTATTCTTATAGCAGTTTATTCATACAGAAGTTAATTATTGCAGAGTTTATCTAAATGTCTGTTTAGTAGAATATTATCTTATTCTTTGATTTTGTATAAAGAAGTACTTCAACAAAATTGTAGAACTCTTTGCAGAGTTTATTCTCATAAAAATGTATTTTTATAGCAGTTTATTCATACAGAAGTTAATTATTACAGAGTTTATCTAAGTGTCTGTTTAGTAAAATATTATATTTTATTCTTTTTGCATAAAGAAGATCTCAAGAAAATTGTAGAAGGCAACACAATCTATGAAATGTACACCATTCCGTTTCTCCCATAGAACCTTTTGTCTAACGACAGGGCTGTGAACCACGTTTATATACTACATAAACAGGGTGGATACTGTTCCATACGACGCACACGAGGTATCTGAACCGGAGGATCCAAACTTGACAAAACGTTAGCATTTTGCAGTTCTGCACTTTTGCATCGATTCATGGTAATCAACCTGATAACTTGTTTTCGAACAATTGGAGCTGTTCGATTCGCTATCTTATCGAGAGAGATAACAGCACAGTTCTGGGAACGTTAAGATACTTCGTCTGGAAGTGACGTAATTATTAAATAGCTCGGTCGAACTGCTTTGTGTCATCGACAATGTATTTCCAGAAAAAAAGGTGAAACACCTTTTATTTCGAATTGGTAGTAAAATTTGTGAATGTGGATTGGGAAAACAGTGTAAAAAAGAGTAGCGAGATCTAACAAAGATCGATGCAACGACCTCGAAATTATCAGGGTACCTCGTGAGATCGGGAATGTAAATGAAAGTGATCCTGTGAAAGAGGAAAAGAGCAAAGACACGCAGGTGCCGCGCCCTCGTTGGGTGAACTCCTTGAGTCAGGTTCTCAGCCGATTACTCAGACGTTTAAAAAAAGCCTAACAATCCAACGTGACCTCGTTCCGAAGGAATTACGTTTTAGAACGTAATCGCGAAGCGAGGAAGAAGGTGTCTGAAGGAATGGATCGAGGTTGTCAGGTCGTCACACTCGCTGGCAATGCAACAATGACCATTGGAATGAGCGGAGAGCGAAGGAGGCAACCGGAAGTTTCTTATAATCCGCGGATGCCTACCTAGGCTACATACGTGTCCTGCCTCTGATATCAGATATTCTATGTATACACTTCTTTACAAATTATCTGCCTTCTAAACATAGACTCTTTGTCTTACATTACCCTTACTATTACTTATTTACTACAATTGTCAAATAAATAATTTGTCAAGCTTCCTATCTCATCTGTGAGAGTAAACTGTCTTTACAAAATGGACCTTCACCGTGTAAAACGGGGGATGTGCGTGCACACCGCGAATTTAGTGCTCTCCAAGCTTTTTGCTCTCTCCACCAAGCAAACGTGTAATTTGCAACAGAATTGCACTCGACCCAAACATCTGGCATTTTTAAACGATGGATATCGCGTGTGAGGTCCGGGTCCAGGTTTTCAAATTCCTCGGAGCGTGATCGTTAGCTCGGCCGCGCCCTAACGGAAGTTCTAAGCCGAGTTTGTCATTCGAAGGGACAACTCGCGTGACCAAAAAAAGGTAGCATCCTTTTGTTAAATTCTACGGCTACCTCTGGAGACCTATCATCAGAGGCAATTTTCGAATTCCTTCCACTGATAATGACACGAATTTTCGGTCCCTGGTGCCGGAGAATAGGGCTTCATTGTTCTTTTGAACGTTTAATTCATCTAGAATCCAGTTTCAATTTTCGTAGATAATTCTAAAGGGTTTTTTTTTGATGAAATCTTGTAAGACGCTAATCTAATCTGTACCTTTGTCTGAAACAAACCCACTGTACACGGAAGACCTTTCGAGTTTCGGAGTTAGTGTATCATTTATTATAATATCTATCCGGTTACAGGTCACGGTTTTGGTCTGCTGGGGGTCTCCCGTTATTAAGGTTTCACGTGGAGTCACCTTACCGTGACAGCACTAGCTGACATGTCTTCTACGCGTTCTACGACATTCATAGAAAATATTAATCCTAAACTCCAAATAACCAACTACTTCCAGGTCCTCAAGTTTCAAATTTGCAGACTTGTCCTGAAATTCCTAAAGTGCAGAACTTGAAGAACCCAAGTTCCGAAAGTAATTGGGTGACTCATCTGGTATAAGAATGTTAGTTACGCCAGCGATATGCAGCACACGAACGTGGGTCAAAAAAGCTCGAGACTGGCCAGGTGCCTTCTCGTGTCACGCGCCTTCGCTATCCCTTTCCTGCTTCAATGACCGAAAGGATTGAATATCGCAGGGGGTGCGGAAGAAAGGGGAGAAAAAGACGCGGAAGCGGTGGTGACCCTGGTGGCAGATGTTCCATCGGCGCAGAATTCCTTAGGTCCTTTCTTGATATCGTACACGCGCCATCATTGTTATAAGAGGTCAGACAGTTCCTGTACAGCTTGCTTCTATTGTGATCTTGGATAAAAACCTCGATAAAACTGTTGTTTTGAAAATGACTGATACGGAAACGTCCCATTACGTCGTGCACCCGTTTATCCCGTATTCCTTGTTTAATGATACGTGCATCACGCAAATGAACGCTGAAAGTTCGGCACGAGCTACGGAGGAGAGACTGGTTTTTCATGGCTCACGATTCTGGACAATGCCATAAGTATACATGCGAACTTACGCACGAGATGCATTGTGAACATAAGTGGCCAGGTATTCGCAATCCTCCTTTGGGAACCTTTCAATGCACCAGACATGGTTGCGTATTCTTTGCAACATTTCAAGTTTCTCCGTTAAACGAACAGGTGTAAATCCTATTCACTCTTGAAATAACTAGGTGATTGTCGACCATTATGCTCGCCTTTTTCTTTCGTTTATAATTATTAATTGCTTCATTCGATGTCTGCACCTTTCAACGATGTTCTTCGTGTAAAATAGCTGGTTATTTATAGCAAACAATGACATCGTTGCATAAGGTCTGATGCAATTACATAAAAGTATCGATTTGGAGAGACAAAAATGGCGGGAACAATGAATCTAACTCACAAGTGTGTTTCTTTTTTGAAGCTTTTTATCGATTGGAGGGTCTCAATGAGGTGATTTACAGGACCCCATAGAATCCAAGGGGATGAAACGTGTTCAAAGATTCAACTGGTCCCTCGAAAATAAATGTGTCTCGAGTGGCCTTCGACCCTCCAATGAATTATTCAAATATCTTTTTTCTAGCTTCCACTAAAACATGGAAACCAAATACTTTTTACCAAAGAATAAAAAACAGGATTACAGACGTAAAAAACGTGGCGGGTTAATTGGTTCGGAGTTACACGAATTTCGAGCCGCTTTACAGTCGGAACAGGAAACAAGAAGCAATCTTTTCTTACTCCCGTTTCTTCAGCCTCGAATCTTCGTTCCCTTCGTATACGCCCAAATCGATTTCACGGCAAAAGAATCGAAAAAGAAAACAGATAACCGAGCTACCCTTGGTACACCTCGCGTCTTTGCGGTTTTCGAGGAACGCCTCTCTCGTCCTGGCTCCTCGAGACACAATATCATCGAACATGAACCGTGTTCGGTGCGCGCTTATTATTTTCCGACCGATCGAACATTTGCGCGGCAAACGGAACGGGGCAACTGTGGGAAACGTAACAGAGAGAGGCTTCGGCATTTCGTATCGTCCGATGAACGATGGCCGAAGCCATTGAATCGCACAAGAGACAAAGAAACCTAGGCCGCACAGGACGGAACGAAACAATGAGCCATCTTTGGAAATCGAGAGCCGGTATTGCACTCTGATACTTTTGTTACGATTCTATGTTTTAAATTCTCAGATATGCACGTCTTTGAACTTTTAACTTTCTTGCATCTTTAAAAATAGATGCTTCAAATGCTTCTTTAAATTCTTTGAAGAAAAATCTTTCAAATTTCTATGTTCCCTATAATCAAATATCTAAATTGTTAACTTCTTTGCAATTTCAAGTTTCGAAGCTCTAAATGCATCCTTAAATTCTCTGAAGCTAAACCTTTCAAATTTCTACATTTCCAACAATCAAATATCTAAATGTTTAACTTCCTTGCAATCTCAAGTTTCGTAGCTCCAAATGCATCTCTAAATTCTCTGAAGATAAATCTTTCAAATTTCTATGTTCCCTATAATCAAATATCTAAATTGTTAACTTCTTTGCAATTTCAAATTTCGAAGCTCTAAATGCATCTCTAAATTCTCTGAAGCTAAACCTTTCAAATTTCTACATCTCCAACAATCAAATATCTAAATGTTTAACTTCCTTGCAATCTTAAGTTTCGTAGCTCCAAATGCATCTCTAAATTCTCTGAAGCTAAACCTTTCAAATTTCTACATTTCCAGTAATCAAATATCTAAATGTTTAACTTCCCTGCAATCTTAAGTTTCGTAGCTCCAAATGCTTCTGTACATTCTCTACAGCAAAACCTTCTAAATTTCTACATCTGCAATAATCAAATATCTAAATGTATCGTCAACTTCTCTTAGGACCTTGAACGAGAGTTCCATGACCCGTAATTTTTGCACGGTTAAATCGTGTTAACGTTTCAAAATGGCGGCACGTATTTAGAAATGGAACTTCTTCGTTGATCATATTAGCTCGTAACGTTACATCGTCAATGCTATCTAGCTTAAAAGACACATTTGCATATCAATTATTCGCAGCCTACACACTGGCCAACATTATGCTTCGATATTCAACGAACAATCCCGTACAAATATTATCCCTCTGACATCCACCCACCACGTCTCGTTATTACGGAATATAACGTGTTATACGAGATATTTCGGTTTCCGCTAATTTAACACTGGAAAATTGTTTAGCAAGACTCGTGATGTTTCAACACTTTGAAACACCTTGACTTCTTTTATCGTATGAATTTATTTAAGGAGGATTTAGTAATCGATTTATCGTGATTTATTAGTGGATTTGCAACATCGGCAAGGCGTTATGAATGGTTATCGAAGACCTCACGCACGGGATCTTCAGGATTTCAAGGGCCATCTGTTTGAGAAAGATTCGTGATACGATCTGGAACCCTTCGCAAAAGAATGCTTGGATCCTTGAAGGGAGGGGATCCGGCCTCCCACGATGTTTCTAAATTCAATGTAACCCTACATTTTAACCTGGAACCTCGATTCCTTGATACCTAATTCAACCGATATTAGCTAATGAGTTACGTAAAACTCAGTATGGGCGTACCGATTAAACCTTCATCTAAGAACTCTAACAGATAAGCTTCATAATTACGTTTCTCTAATTCTCTTCGCAGAATATCCCACACTTTCGAACATAATACGTGCTAATATTTCATGAAGGTTTGGAAATATCAGCGTATCAGAATCACGTTCAATCATCGATGAAGAATGCGCTCATGGCACATCTGCCTTGACTACCCTCGAAACAGGTAGATCGTTATCGGTGATGCCACTTTTGAGCGATGAAAGCGTCCTCTAATCGTGTACCGAGTCTCCGGAAATGGTTGTGATTGGTTGCAAAGCTTACACGTGTTCCTTTCGATAGAACTTCACCTGATCTCCGTTTGTTCTCCATTTCATATTACAGAAAGAAAAGCGTGATAGCTCAGCCGTCGCCAAAGCAATGATAAATGACTTCCCCGTGAACACGCCGTGCAGGTAAAGCGGTCTGATTCAGAGACGATGAAACTCCGTATTTTTTCCGGCGGATGATTAATGAGCTTGATCTCGTGACGAAATACTAATTGAGAAACAGGTGCGAACAAAGTCACCTTCGAACCAGTAATTAACTTTGTGAAAAACTTTCATTATTCTGTGCAAACTTGAAAATTTGGGGATTTAGAAACTTGGAACTGTGGAACAAAGGAAGCGTACAATGCTCTTTCCTACGTTTCCTCCTTCCTCTCCTTCCTCTTCCGCGAAGGAGACTCCCAGTGTATAAAGACACTCTGAACAAAAATCCATGAGTTGGTTTTCAATATTTCATTTCTTTAAATCGTGAATGTGTCTTGAATATGGCAGAGTGTTTTACTCGTCCAAGTTTCTCCTTGACGTAATTACCGTCCTCCAAAGATCTCCATTTGTTTTTCCCCGGTTCGACTGCCAAAAGAACGAGTCTCTCCGCTTCAACGTGCTTGATCTTTCCGCGGTACACTTTAAGATTAGAGGAGACGGAAATAAACAAAAATGGACCCGCTCCTGCGGTAAGAAACATTTTTGGCGGTCTACCATAATGGTTTCTTGAGTGCTCTTTTTCTTTCTCTTTTTATCGCAGGTGTAAATTAACCGCCGGATCGAAGGGACCTTGAAATCGATTTTTGTCAAAATTAAATACTACCTTTGGTCAATTTTTATTATAAAGTATATTCATAATAAGAAAATTGTAACTGTGTGCGGACGAATAGTGGATCCATTCATAATGGATGAATGGACGAACAATGGACGAAGCTTAAACATTTACCTCCAAATATTAATTCTTCAATGTTTCTAAAAATCTTAAAGAACCTTAACCTACCACAGTCATATTACAAACTAGAGTACACAAACTTGAAATAAACATCCCAAATCTTTCTATAGAAATTGAAGAAAGAGCGAAGCACAAATAGTTCCTTCACAAAGAACATCCTAATGATACAATACGTAAGAAAACCCGAACAGAAGGCAAGAAAATGAGCCTAAAGGACACAGCTCAGAGTGGATCATCCCTCCGCGTATTTCTCGCGAAGGGGTTCAGGTAAATGGCTGTCGTGAATCCCAAAAGGCGGATTGACGGGTCAAAGGGAGGAAAAAAAGTGGAGACGTATTTTGGGCAGCTTTACTGTCGATTAT